>CM035117.1:93053722-94467348 GCA_020205555.1 Panax stipuleanatus
GCAATGTATGCTTTCATTGCTTTATTAAGTCATGACCAATTACTATGATAACCCACGTGGGATTGAAAGACGAAGTGTGGGTTTAGATCTAATCGTAGTAGTGGGCGATTGTACGTTCACATGGGAGATGGACGTATGATTTTTACTTAGGATAGACATATACCGAAGCGCCGCTCGTAGTCAATAGAGGACTTGACCTTAAACCCTATTTATTTGTAAACACCATAGACATATAGGGGTTTAGATAATGTGTGTGTTCACGTGCGTTCTATCATTTGTGGATTGCACGTGATATGGATTAGGTGCATCGAAAGATGGCCTTCTCTTACCTTCGTGTTCTCGACTAACAACTTGAATGATTAATTTGACCAAATTGGAAGTGTGTCAACTTAGACGAATCATTAGGGGGAATTGGAATCTCTTATCTTCATTATCTGATTCTACCTTAGGATTACTTAGTTTAAGTTTAATTCCTTGCCTAGTTAACTTAGTTTAAATTCATTCTCTTTACCACCCGTTTAAATAAGATTGAGATGATTACGGACTATTGATTTGACGACCTTTTATCTGTTAATTCCTCATGGGAATGATATCTGTACTTTCACTTTATTACTTGTTGACCGCGTATACTTGCGCGTTAATTGTCGTTATATAAAACGGACAACAAGTTGTTGGCGCCGTTGCCGGGGAATTATTTGGATAACTGTTTGCCAACATTAGTTTAAATCAAATTAGTCTTACTTTAAACATTTTATTTTTATTTTTGTTTAATTCTCTTCTCATATTCTCTTTTCAGGTACAATGGACTTAAATTTCTATCCATGGAATGGTACAAGGCAAGAGCAACCAAGGGAAGCATACACTGATGGTGTCAACCCAATTGCAACACTTTCAGCACAGCTAGAGGTTCTCTTGAGGAAGCTGGATACTATCTCAGCTCAGCAGAATCGAGAGACGGCAGTGACCTATGACTACGGTACTGGGAGCTACGCGAGCCATCAGGAGCCTATCAGTTATGGACAAGAGCAGTATGGGGGTGGTTATTCCTACACCGAACCTTATCCCACTTATCAACAAGATTGGGCGTATCACCCAAACCCTTCATCAGAATACTATCAAGACCAATACTGGGATCCAAATCCCGCATACGCCCCAGAATGCACCTTCTAGACTCCAGTTTACGAGCCTCAACACAATTTTGAGGGTGACATAAAAAATGCAAGCTTGGAGGAAGGAAGTGGCACAGAATCACTAAAGGACATCTTGAATGAGCAACAGAAGTCATTCAAGAGTATTCAGAACTGGGCAGAGCAGATTAGCAAGGCCTTGATGATAGAGGATGAACAAGGGATGCAAAACCATACTGTGAGCTATCAAGAACAATATGAGCCAAGTCCAACTTATGCACCAGAACCCCCATATCAATCCCCATGTTTACAAGGAGAACAGTCTCCAATGGAATTCATGTATAAGAGCTTAGAAAGCCAAGAGGAGAGGCTTAGGAGCCAAGAGCAAATAAGCCAGAACTTCCAGAATTAGGTGGCCCTAATCCACAACACTCCTACCAATGAGCATCAGTACATGGAGCCCGAGGCTGAAACAGAAAAGGAAGGATTGAAAATTATGTGGGGGAATTCCATAGCATCGACAGAGGAGACCTTGATTGAGCAAGAGCAATCAATTGAGGATCTTCAGATTTGGGTGGAGCAGATTAGCACGGCATTAAAGAAGGATGAGGTATGTGAATAAGAGACAACAATGCAAGATTTTGTGCCTCCAATGACTGAAGCCGTGAGTTATAACCCTCAAAAAGATTGGTTCTATGAGATGGATGCAGATACTAATAAAGAGCCTGAGGTGCACTTGGAACTGGATGAGCGAAAGGTAATGGATATCGAGGAGCTAATTAGGGATGTGGAGTATGAATGTGAACCAACAGTGACAATCCCCCAAGTGCCTCCTCCGCTTGAGTGGAATAAGCCAGTCAAGTTTGCACACCCTTTCCCCCTTGGTAGCCATATTACAAATACGGATCTCTATGACATGAGAGAGTCTGTGAGCTTCAAACCATGGTGGTCAGAAGAGAAAAGAATAGAAGAAGAGTCCGTTGTGTGGTCTATACCTCCATGCCCCGATCATTTCACCTACACAACGGAACCCGTGCCTGGCTCCCCGACCTTTTGTCCGGGGAATTCATATACATATCCGACGCTAGGTAGTTTAAATCCGAGTCCTCTATTGGGAACCCTCCAAAATCATATAGCAATTCTGATGGATGGAGGGGTTCTCCAATATCGTTAGGGAGTCGAATAGCAGTGGTCAGACACAGTCCAGCTAGAGGACTATAAATCAAGCGCTCGATGGGAGGCACCCCATCATTTCTCTTTCTCCCTCCTTGTTAAATTCTCCATTTCCTGCTTTCTATCATTCTTCCCTCCCCCTTGTTTAATTCTTATTAGTTTAGTATTTAGTTTAAAATTTTTGAATGCTCGTAGATTAGGAGTTCCATGCCTACATTTTTGAACTTAGGCATTAGTGCATATCTTTTTGGGACCATGAAGCTTATGGCACATATTTTGATACACTTGCACATTGTGTATACGCACTTAGAGAATTTTTTGGGAATTTGAATGCATATATCTTTCCATATTTAATTCTCTTAATGTAAATAGTTAATATACTTTTGTTAGTATAAGAGGGCTTAATAAAGATGTTATGCTTTCTCTCAGGTCAAAGTTGCTGGATAGAATGTAAGCTCAAAGCCAACCTCATTGCCTAGCAAAAATCAGCAGCAGAAAAATCTGATGGCCCGCGCGGCCGCTCCTCATTCAAGGCATTACCATGCGCGGCCGCACCACATGCAGACTGGGCCTGACTTGCAGATTTTGGGGGGCACCAATTGATATCAATTATCAACAGCACCCAAGCCTCAACCCCTCTAATCCAAAACCCTTAAGTTCCTTCATTCAATCTCCCATCTCTTCCCTCTCATTCAGTCCCCCCACTACAAGCCTTAGTCTTGAAAACCTCCTACCTCCTCAATCCAAAGTACCAATTCTCATCTGCCTCATCCTCTCAACCTGATCAATTGGGATAGTGAGTGTGGGATCTCTAGCAGAGCAAGATTGATATGGAGCTGGGCTGGTTCGTTGAGTATAGTGTTGAGTGGGGTTTGTTTTACCAGAGTTGAGAGAGACGGGGGAACTTCTGAGAGGGCGCCACTTCATTTCATGCAGCATCAGAAGCCGAATAGGGGAGTTTCTTTTTACCTTTACCTTCAATGAGGACATTGAACATTTTAAGTTTGGGGGTATTGATTTTGTTTTTGCATGTAGTTAGTTCATTTCATGTTGTGTTAGTTACATTTAGTGCATGTAGGTTGTTTTTGTAAAAATTTATGAAAATTTTAAAATTTTTCTTTTATTTTTGCATTCTGTGTTAGAGCATACTGCATAAATCCAGTTTTCAGTTGGTTAGTTATGTATGTTGCCTGTGAAGAAATTGAATTCACTTGATTTTCGAACTGATTTGAGACTTAAGCTTGATTTTAAGGTCATATAAGTAAATCCTTATCTGTCAGATACTGTGTAACCAATTAGCACAATAGAGTAACCATCATGATATGCTTAGTTTAAATGTTTACATACTTGTCTTCTGGTGGGAAACCTATGTTTTAATAAAAGAGTTTCAGTTCTCATATGATAATAACTAAACTGTTAAAAGCTTAAGTTGTGGGAAACAGGGGTCATGCATGATTTATGCGGGGAGATGGAGTGTAAGACGCACTCCCTTGCAGAAAAAGAAAAAGAAAAAGAAAAAGAAAATAAAATAAAAAATTAAGAAAAAGAAAAAGAAAAAAATAGAATAAACACTTCGGATACGTCGAGTTATGTGGCCTTTGATATTCGAGCAGGTAAGCCCTAGGGGTGTCTCTACACCCAGCGCCCTAAGGCCGTCTGGTCTGGGAGTCCTTGGTCGAAAGCTCGCTACATGGATATCATTGAAGAGCCTAAAAGAACTAGGCATTGCACGGTCGATAGTGTACACGGGAAAGTGCGAATACACCCTCGTGAATAATAAGACCTTAATGAAAACCCCCTGTTGACTCTTAACTCTAGTAATGTACGGTCTTAGTTAGAACTTATATGATTTACTATTTTTCTTAAGTTAAAGCTTATTTTTCCCCTAAGAAACATAGTAGGTGAGTTATTTGTATGAATGCATATCTAATGGTTGCTAAGCACACAACGCACAATACATCAGTGCTGACAGTTTTGGATTTACAAAATATGCCTTATGGTCTTGTATTGGGTAGCTTATCTATTCGACTATCTCGTGGTTTTCTGAGGCATTGCTTTGAAAGTTCAATGATGGCTGGGAACATGGATTAGCATTCATGATAGCGTAGGTTGCATACATTGTAGATACTGCATTATATCTTTTGTTTAGTTTTATTTGGGTTGCTTGAGGACAAGCAACGTTTAAGTTTGGGGGTATATGATAAGTGACTTTTATGACCACTTATTCGGATAGTAACCAACTCATTCTGTTGCTTAAACTCAAGTATCGTTGTGCGTTTGATGTGTTTTTGCTTTGTTTTGTAATCTTCAGGTTTAGAAACTCCTCAAGTGCAAATTGAGCTTAAAAGGGCAAAAGAATGCTTAAATGAGGCAAAGCACTGAAATGGGCTTCAACCATGAAGATAGCATGGGTGAGGAAGCAATGAAGGTGATGCCACGGGTCTAGAGGCCAAAAGGAGCAAGAATGGCATTTGAAGCAAAAATGGGAAGAAAATGCAATCCAGACATCGTTTGGAGGGTTTATGTTCATTTTATGTTCTTGGATTAGAGCTTAGGTCATATTGTAGAGCATCTTATAAGCTTTTCAGAACATCTTGAATCATCCCAATCGAAGTTCGGAGGCGAGAGTTATGCCCCGTATACCAACAGACGTTAAACTTCACAGTTTTGAGTTTTCATGCACAGCTGTCACTTGGAGCTCAATTTCAGCCTTCATCCATCCATTATTTCTCAATTCTCAAAGAATGAAAGTTGTAGAACTCTTCGATAGCTTCGATTTGACAGGTGGCAGGCCTCATAACTACTCTCAGATCAAAAGTTATGGCCGTTTTACCAGATGACTCTGCAGCAGAAAAGCCTTGGCGCGGGGGCGCGGATTTTAGTGCATTTTTGGACGCGGTCGCACCAGTCCCCAGCTGTGCCAGACTTGACTTTTCAATTTAACGGGACTTGGCTTTTGATTGGGATATAAGGGGGCTCGTTTGTGGCAAGAAAGGGCATCATATATTGGCCCTAAGCTCTAGTTCCTCTCTTTTCTTCCTTTGCATCTTGTTTAGTCTAGATTAGGAGTAGATTAGAGAGTAGATTAGTGCTAGTTTAGTGTTAGTTAGTAAGATTCTAGGGTTTTGTTAGTGTGTGATGATTGAAGCAAGTAATAGCATCAAGATCCAAGCTTGGAGAAGACACAAGATTTGCATTTCTCCATCTCTTACTCTCCTTGTATTAAATTATATTCGGATGATGTTTATCTAACTTGTGGATAATATATTCAAGTTGTCTATGACTTAAATCATATTTTGAGGTTTCAATGGAACCTAATGAGTAGTTTAATTTGATATTCTTTCCATGATGGTCTTATTTGATTACTATGTGTTTGTCTATTGCGATGTATGCTTTCATTGCTTAATTGAGACATGACCAATTACTGTGATAATCCATATGGGATTGAAAGACGAAGTGTGGGTTTAGATCTAATCGTAGTAGCGGGAGATTGTACATTCACATGGCGTTGGACGTATGATTTGTACTTAGGATAGACATATACCGAAACGCCGCTCGTAATCAATAGAGGACTTGACCTTAAACCCTATATTTTTGTAAACACCATAGACATATAGGGGTTTAGATAATGTGGGTGTTCACGTGCATTCTATCATCTGTGGATTGCACGTGATTGGATTAGGTGCATTGAAAGATGGCCTTCTCTTACCTTCGTGTTCTCGGCTAACAACTTTAATGATTAATTTGACCTAATTGGAAGTGTGTCGACTTAGACGAATCATTAGGGGAAATTGGAATCTCTTATCTTCATTATCTGATTCTACCTTAGGATTACTTAGTTTAAGTTTAATTCCTTGCCTAGTTAACTTAGTTTAAATTCATTCTATTAACCACCCGTTTAAATAAAACTGAGATGATTACGGACTATTGATTTGGCGACCTTTTATCTGTTAATTCCACGTGGGAACGATATCTGTACTTTCACTTTATTACTTGTTGACCGCGTATACTTGTGCGTTAATTGTCGTTATATAAAATGGACAACACTTGGCCAAGGCAGAATGAAATTAGAAAGGAGTTTCTTATTTGCATTATTTGGAGTTATGCATTTTCCAATTGAAATACATATAAATAAATAAAATAAGACTTGACAGTAATTCCATGTCTTATATTTAATTTGGACATTGTATGGTGAAAGGATTGAATTGTACGGTAACTATTTACTCACAGGTTCTTTTATGATTAATGTTAAAATCTGTATTATCTGAAAAGTCATTGATCGCTAAGGAGGCTTATCTCTATTGTAGAATAAATATTATTTATTTAAATAGATTATTAGTTTAATTTATTTATTTAAATAAGATTAGAATTGTTCTAATTGATTTATTCTTAATCGATTTAATATGGAGAACCTAAAGGGTCACACCATAAAAGGAATAATTATTTAAGAAGGTAATGGCATGATCGTAATAATGCATTAAGCGTAATTAATTTAATTTATGTTGATAGAATAAATTAAATAGCTTAACGTTTATTATTTAATATTTTGAAAATATTAAATTGAAATTAATAAGAGGAGTCTTATTAATATTATTACAATTATTATTATTTTAATTTCTAAAGGAGTTTAGAAATTAATTTAATATTAGTACTCTCATTTATTCCTAACAAGATTAGGAGACAAATTAATTAAATGAATTTGATTAATTATTCCCAATGTGGTGGGAAGCCTAAATTAATTAAAGTATTTTAATTAATTAAATGAAATTCCATGTCTAATAGGATTAGAAGGGTTGACCAATATCTATATAAGAGGAGTTTTATAATAGATATCAGTTGATGCAATTCTAATTGTTGGAGAGTACTCTTTTTCTATAGAGGATAGAAACCTAGGGTTTAGCCAACCACCCTCCTTCTTGAATAATTCATATTCCTTGGTGGATCATCTCTAGAGGCCAAACACTTGGGTGACTAATGTTAATCAAAGGAAGGAATCTAACCTGGAAATTCAAGGAGATCATGAAGAATAAATAGTTGAACTCATACATGTGGAAGTTTCGTTCTACAAGGGTATGATTCCATAACTTCTTATTTATCATTTTAAATTAATAATTTGCATAAATGATGATCCGGGTATTGGTTTTGTAGAAAATTTTTAAACTCTGATTTTACCATGCTTCCCCTATTTTTACAATTTGATTATGCCCACGATTTCGTACAAACCCAACAATAATTGTGGTCAGGAAGGACATATTTCACCAAATTGTCCTAAACCAAAGAAGGAAGGTTGCTTTTCATGTGGGGGAACGGGGCATCGATTTAAGGATTGTCCATTTAAAGAATACTGATGGAGGAAGCGTAAACAAGAGTAGTAGCACAAAGTTAACAATTGGAGGGCCAATGCAGCAGAGCAAGCCGACATCCCGAACATTTAACATGACTGTACAAGTCGCAGTTGCATCAAAGGAGGTGGTGTCAGGTATTATTCCGATTAATAATATAAATGCATATGTATTATTTGATTCGAGAGCTACCTGTTCATTTGTGTCTGATGAATTTCCTAAAAGATTAAACTTGCCTTGTGAAAAGTTAACAAACCCCATAAATATAGAAGTGGCAAACAAAGAAGTGATTCCTGTAGAATTTATCCATAAAAACTGTGGTGTGGAAATAAGGGGACATAAATTAAGCGTGAATTTGATTCCGATACGCTTAGGAGAATTTGATGTTATTTTAGGGATGGATTGGTTGTTTAACCATGAGGCAGTTATAGATTGTCAGAAGAAAAGTATACACCTTAAGACACCAAATAAGTCTACGGTTGTATTTTATGGTAGCAAGTCGCCAAGACAAACAAGTTATCTGAAGATGATGCAGGGCAGGAGGATGTTACGAAAAGGATGTGAAGGTTATTTGGCTCATGTAGTGGATATACGGGTTGTGAATTCGGACATGGGGCAGATACCTATAGTTAATGAGTTTGGGGATGTCTTTCCAGAAGAACTTTCGGGACTTCGGCCAAACAGAGAGATAGAATTTGAAATTAATTTAGTACCGGGGACAGCGCCGATATCGAAAGCACCGTATAGGACAGCTCTAGTAGAAATGAAAGAGTTGATGATGCAGCTACAGGAGTTGTTGGACAAGAAGTACATCCAACCTAGTGTATCTATGTGGGGAGCACCGGTGTTGTTTGTGAAGAAGAAGGATGGTTAGATGAGGTTGTGTATGGATTATAGAGAGTAGAATAAAGTGACAATCAAGAACAAATATCCATTACCGAGAATAGACGATCTATTTGATCAACTTAAAGGAGCGAGATGCTTTTCGAAGATTGACTTAAGGACTAGTTACCATCAGTTGAAGGTGAGGATGGAGGACGTACCAAAGATAACATTTAGAACTCGTTACGGCCATTATGAGTTCCTAGTGATGTCGTTTGGACTAAAAAATTCGCTAGCTACATTTATGGACTTGATGAACAAAGTATTTAAACCATACTTAGATAAGTTTGTGGTTGTGTTCATTGACGATATTCTGGTGTATTCGAAGACTAAAAAGGAGCATGCTAAATATCTACGAATTGTATTGGAAACATTAAGAGAAGAGAAACTATATGCTAAATTTTCAAAGTGTGAGTTCTGGTTGAAGAGGGTTTAATTTTTGGGACATATCATCGACAAAGAGGGAATTTTTGTTGATCCAGCGAAAGTAAAAGCGGTGAAAAATTTGGGACAACCGAAGACACAGACAGAAGTTAGAAGTTTCTTGGGATTGGCAGGGTATTACCGGAGGTTTATTCAGTATTTCTCGAAGATAGCGACACCATTGACTAATCTGACGAGGAAGACTGTTAAGTTTGGGTGGACAGAGAAGTGTGAACAGAGTTTTTAGTAACTGAAGAAAAGACTAAGTGAAGCACCTTTGTTATCGTTACCAGATAGTACGGGAGGTTTTACAGTGTATAGTGATGTGTCACACAAAGGACTGGGTTGTGTGTTAATGCAGAATAGTAAAGTTATTGCGTACGCGTCATGACAATTAAAGGACTATGAAAAGGGTTACCCTACCCATGACCTGGAATTGGCTGCAGTAGTGTTTGCCCTTAAGATTTGCAGACATTATCTCTCTACGGAGAAAGGTGTGAGATATACACACACCACAAGAGTCTGAAGTATATCTTTACACAAAAAGAGTTGAACATGAGGCAGAGGAGATGGTTAGAATTGATCAAGGATTATGATTGTGATATTCTATATCATCCAGGGAAGGCCAATGTAGTGGCAGATGCTTTAAGCAGAAAGGGCAGAGAGAAGTTGTTTGTATTGACCTAACAAGAAGAATTAGTAAAAGAAATGAAGAAAATGGAGTTGGAGGTGAAAAATTCGAAGAATTCTGATAGAGTAATAGAAATAGAAGCAAGTCCAAACTTATTAGACAAGGTAAAGAAAGCACAAGAGAATGATGAAGAATGCGGTAACATCAATAAGCGATTAGCTGAAGGCGAAGAGTTGAAGTATAAAATTGACGGCACTGGATTGTTGAGATTTGAAGGAAGAATTTGGGTACATGCTGTACCAGAGTTAAAAGAAGAGATTTTGCAAGAAGGGCACAATACGAGATATTCAATACACCCAGGAAGCACGAAGATGTATTAAGATTTGCGTCAATATTATTGGTGGCCTAACCTAAAGAGAGAAGTTGCTGAATGCATCAGCAGATGTTTAACTTGTCCAAAAGTCAAGGCAGAGCATCAACGACTAAGTGGACTATTACAGCCGTTAGAAATTCTGGAATGGAAATGGGAGCACATCACGATGGATTTTGTGGTAGGACTTCCAGCGACACAAAAAGGTTATGACGCCATATGGGTGAATGTTGATCTTCTTACAAAATCAGCACACTTTTTGCCGATCAGGATCAAGTATACTTTGGATCAATTAGCCAAATTGTATATCAGGAAAATAATTTCGAGACATGGAATGCCAGTATCAATTGTGTCTGATAGAGATCCGCGCATCACGTCAAACTTTGGGAGGGGTTTTTAAGAATGAATGGGGACACAGCTAAGGTTAAGTACCGCGTATCATCCACAGACAGATGGGCAAAGCAAGAGGACGATTCAAACACTAGAAGATATGGTCAGAGCCTGTGTGATGGATTTCAAAGGAAGCTGGGAAGATCATCTTCCATTAGTAGAGTTTCTGTTGGGTTTGTACGTAACACAATCATGCAATCAAATCATATAAATAGGGCGGAAGCGTAAAAAACTAGGTTTTCAAAATTTATACAAACCCATTACCATGATCATTCTTGTGCATCAATTATCAGTGAATGAAGAAGGAGAAAAATAGAATTATACCTTTGAAGATACAAGCTTCCTCAGGTACAAGTTCTACTCCTTTGATTCCTCTGTAGTGGCTCCTTCCCTTGATCAATGTCAGCCACCCAAATGTTTGGCCTCTAACGGTGATCCACCAAGGAAGATGAAGAACTCAGTAAGATGGGTTATTGGCTTAACCCTTGTTTCTATCTCTATAGAATATGTGTACTCCCAACTCTTGAAAAATTCACGTACCTTATTTCTGATATAAGACTCTCTTATATAGATATTAGGTTAACCCTCCTAATCCAATTAGAATAGGGTTTTATTTAATTAATTAATTAAATACTTTTAATTAATTTATATCCTAATCTTTATTAGGATTGAGAGAGAGTACTAATAATTATATTAATTCCTAAACTCCTTTAGAATTAAAATAATAATAATAATAATAATAATATTAATAAGACTCCTCTTATTAATTTATATTTAATATTTTTAAAATATTAAATAATAAATATTAAGCTATTTAATTTATTCTATTATCATAGATTAAATTAATTATACTTAATGCATTATTACTATCATGCCATTTTCTTCTTAAATAATTCTTCTTCCTTTTATGGTGTGACCCTTTAGGTTCTCCATATTAAACCGGTTGTGAATAAATCAATTAGAACAATTCTAATCTTATTTAAATAAACAAATTAAACTAATAATCTATTTAAATAAATAACATTTATTCTACAATAGGGATAAGCCTCCCTAGCGATCAACGACTTTCCAGATAATATAGATTTCAACATTAATCGTAAAAGAACCTGTGAGTTAATAGTTACCGTACAATTCAATCCTTCCACCATACAATGTCCCAATTAAATATAAGACATGGATTTACTGTCAAGTCTTAATTTATTTAATCATATGTATTTCAATTAGAAAATGCACAACTCCAAATAATGCAAATTAGAAACCTCTTTCTAATTTCATTCTACCTTGGCCAAGGATTCCTGGGTTGTCATTTAACGAATCACATAGGACATATCTCCTCTTTTACTAGAGGTGGTAGATTCTTTATTGATCATTCATTATCTCCATATGTAACTCATTATACCCAAGCATACCCTATATATGCCTTAAAAGGCCTTAAGGAATTAGTCAAAGTATAATTTGTTACATACAAGATACTATGGTGATCTCAAGTCCAAGGATCACATGTACTACTATCACATTAGGAATTCCTATTGACAGGCGAGTAAAACTCTATTAGGTATTCCATAGAGAGTCACGTTTAGTGAACTTATTCTCCAATAAGCACCTACATACTTGCTTTAGTGTCTCCACACAAATGACCATGAGATCAGTCATCCTCATCCAATGAGCAAGCAACATATGTACCAATCTATCCGGATTTACTAATCTCCATTTTAGTAATCCCACAATTGAGAACTATTTTAGTTTTTAAGCTTTCTAAGAATTTAGATCTCATTATCATGATCTCATCATGATTCTAAAAGCATTGCTTAAAACTATAGGTTATTTACATATTATAAAAACAGCACCGTATAGATAATTATATGCCTTAAATGAATATTTTATTAATAAATAAATAAGATTGTTTACAAAGTATGTGCTTTGTCATCATACATGATTGGCTTGTATGCACACTACTATCAATCTCCCACTTGCACTAAAGCCAATCGCCATGGTATCTCATACCCATCTTCTCTAAGTGATGATCAAACTACTGTTGTGTTAAAGCTTTAGTGAATGGATCTGCAATGTTGTCTTGAGAGTCTACACGTTCCAAGGTGACGTCTCCTCTTTCAATGATCTCCCTGATCAAGTGAAATCGCCGCAACACGTGTTTAGATTTCTGATGAGACCTGGGTTCCTTAGCCTGTGCAACCGCTCCGGTGTTGTCACAGTATACGGGAACTGCTTCTCCAATGATAGGAACCACACCAAGTTCAGTTATGAACTTCTTCATCCAAATAGCTTCTTTTGCAGCTTCACTTGCAGCTATATACTCTGCCTCTGTCACTGAATCAGCAACCGTTTGCTGCTTGGAACTCTTCTAACTCACTGCACCTCCGTTCAAGGTAAACACATACCCTGAAACAGATTTACTGTCATCTTGGTCTGTTTGAAAACTTAAGTTCGTGAATCCCTCGAGTTGTAATTTAGACCCACCGTAGACAAGAAAAATATCTTTAGTCCTTCTCAAGTACTTTAGGATATTTTTCACTGCCTTCCAGTGCTCTTCTCATGGATTCGACTGGTATCTGCTTGTTACACTAAGTGCGTGAGCAACATCCAGTTTAGTACATATCATACCGTACATGATAGATCCTATTGCAGAAGCATAAGGGATCTTACTCATACGGTCTCTCTCCTCAGGTGTTTTTGGGGCCTGTTTCTTGGAGAGATTTATTCCATGGCTCATCGGCATGAGACCTTTTTTGGAATCTTCCATGCTAAACCTCTTTAGCATCGTATCAATGTACGTTCCTTGGGATAAGCCGAGCATCCTTTTAGATCTATCTCTATAGATCTTTATCCCTAAAATATAGGATGCTTCACCCAAGTCCTTCATGGAGAAGTTTTTAGATAACCAGATTTTAATGGATTATAACATAGGAATGTCATTCCCTATCAGTAATATATCATCAACATATAATACAAGGAATGATACTGCGCTCCCACTAACCTTCTTATATACACATGGTTCATCCTCGTTTTTGATAAAATCAAACTCTTTGATTGTCTCATCAAAACGAATGTTCCATCTACGAGAAGCTTGCTTCAACCCATAAATGGATCGTTGTAGCTTACAGACTTGATTTGTTCCAACTTTTGAAATAAATCCCTCTGGATATGTCATATACACATCCTCCTCAAGTTTCCCATTGAGGAAGGCCGTTTTCACGTCCATCTGCCAGATCTCATAGTCGTTGTAAGCTGCAATCGCAAGCAAAATCCGAATGGACTTGAGCATGGCTACTGGTGAGAAGGTTTCATCATAGTCAACTCCTTGTCTTTGTTTGAAACCTTTTGCAACCAGTCGGGCCTTATAGGTCTCTACCTTTCCGTCTGCTCCAGTCTTTTTCTTAAAAACCCATTTACACCCAATAGGTTTAATACCTTCAGGTGGTGAAACCAAAGACCATACTTTGTTTTCAAACATGGAGTCCATTTCGGATTTCATGGCTTCAAGCCATTTCCCTGAGTCTTTATTACTCATAGCCTGTTCGTAATTCAATGGTTCATCATCATTCATGATGTGTACCTCATCGTTATCCTCTATAACGAATCCATACCTCTCAGGTATCTTCGGTACTCTTCCAGATTTACGAACAGGGTGTGGTACAGTAGGTTCTTCTACTTGGTTAGGTACCTGACTTTGGTCCGTGGTAACTTGTGGTTCTTGAACTTCTTCAAGATATATCTTGCTCCCACTGACCCCTTCATGGATAAACTCTTTCTCCAAGAAGGTAGCATGTTTCGCAACAAACACCTTTTGCTCAGTTGGATGATAAAAATAATACCCTACGGTTTCTTTAGGGTATCCCACAAACCTACACTTATCGAATTTAGTCTGTAGCTTATCATTTTCAAACTTTTTGACATAAGCTGGACAACCCCAAGTTTTAACATGCTTAAGATTTGGTTTCCTCCCTTTCCACATCTCATATGGAGTCTTTGGGGCGGATTAGGTAGGTACCTTGTTAAGTAGGTATTCAGCCGTTTCTAGGGCATATCCCCAGATGGAAATTGGAAGGTCGGTAAAACTCATCATGGATCGAACCATGTCCAACAGTGTTCGATTTCTCCTTTCAGATACTCCATTTAACTGTGGTGTACCTGGAGGAGTCCATTGTGAGATTATACCATTTTCTCTGAGACAATTGAGAAACTCACTGCTTAAGTATTCTCCACCTCGATCTGATCGAAGTATCTTAATACTCTTGCCCGTTTGTTTCTCTACTTCACTTCTGAACTCTTTGAACTTTTCAAATGATTCTGATTTGTATTTCATTAAATACACATATCCAAATCTTGAGTGATCATCAGTGAAAGTAATAAAATAAGAATACCCACCCCGTGCACTTGTTGTCATAGGTCCACAAACGTCTGTGTGAATCAATTCCAACAACTCTGTAACTCTCTCTCCTTTTCCACTAAAAGGAGATTTAGTCATTTTACCCATGAGACAAGATTCACAAGTTGGATATGATTCATAATCAGATAGCTCGAGGAGCCCATCTTTATGCAACTTGGATAATCTTGTTTCATTGATATGACCGAGTCTACAGTGCCACATATAGGTATAATTAATATCATCTCTTTTCCTTTTCGTAATTTATTCAATTTTAAATATATTTTCTTGTAAGTCAAGTGTATAAAGTCCATTTCACAAATTTTCAATACCATATAAAACATCGTCTTTATAAATAGAACAACCATTGTTCTTTATAATAACGTCAAAACCTTCCATATCCAATACAGAAATTAAAATAATATTTTTAATAATATTCGGAACATAATAACAATTATTAAGATAAATGGATTTTCCCGAAGGCATTGCTAAACAATAAGTTCCTACAGCTAATGCAACAACTTTTGCTCCATTTCCCACTCGTAGGATCACCTCATCTTTGTTCAGCTTTCTACTTCTGACCAGTTCCTGCACAGTATTACATATGTGAGAACCACAGCCGGTATCCAATACCCAAGTAGAATTATGACTTTCAGAAAAATTAATTTCAATCATAAACAAACCTTGATTGGAAGTCGAAGCTTCTCCAAGCTTCTTCTCTGCTAGAAACTTCTTGCAGTTCCTCTTCCAATGTCCCGGCTCATTGCAATGAAAGCACATTCCTTTAGCTGGTTCAGGTTTCTTTTGCTCCTTTTCTTTCCCTTTTCCCTTAGCCTTCTTAGATTTCTTCTTTTCATAAGACACCTTGGGCCTCTTCCTTTTATTGGAAGAATCCACCATCAAGACATGGTTCTTCTTGGATGAGAAGTGACCTTCTGCAGTTGTCAGCATGTTAAGCAGCTCAGGTAAGCTGACATCTAGCTTATTCATGTGAAAATTAACCACAAACTGCGAGAAGGTCTCAGGGAGTGACTGCAAGACCAAGTCTTGACTCAACTCCCCATCCATGACAAACCCAAGATGTCCAAGGCGTTCAATCAAATTGATTACCTTCAGAACATGAGTCTCGACGGCAGTGCCCTCGGTCATCCGAGATCGAAAGAGCTCCTTAGATATCTCATATCTAGCAGTCCTACTCTGTTCACCATACAACTCCTTGAGGTGAAGCAGCATAGCAGGAGCATCCATTTTTTCATGCTGACGCTGAAGCTCGTTATTCATGGATGCGAGCATGATGCATTGAGCCACAGATGCATCATCTTGCCACTTATTGAAAGTGGCAATCTCTTCCTCAGAGGCTGTTTCTGAAACAGATTCAGGGATAGTGGAATTTAGGACATAAGAAATCTTTTCAGCAGTGAGAACAATTCTCAGATTTCTTAGCCAGTCCTCATAATTCGGGCCGGTAAGCTTATTTGCATCAAGTATGTTTCGTAGTGAGATTAGTGATTTTGACATTTTTAAAATTCTGCATGTGAAAAGACAACATTTTAGCAAACATTCATTTTATTAACTTTGCATACCAAAATAAATTTAGGTCTTTATTTTAAATTGGTATCTCCCACTATTTTCATCAAACTATATTACCCTCACTCATATAGTTCGGCAACATCTAATTAAAGATTTGCTAGTGAGATTAAGGATCCCATTTCAAATGTATATAACCTTGTGGATAGCACAACAAGCGATATACAAATAAATAGGTAGACAACTCTTGTCAATTACATCACCATGTAACTCCTTTTATTTTGCCTCTTAAATCATAATGGTCATGTGTGTGCACATCCGAACTAAAATGATTTAAGTTAAGTCCAGCCTAGCACTTTCATAAATTCAAAAAAGAAAAATTTTCGTCCTTGTGGATAGCACAACAAGACTAGATCGTTCAATTTTCTTGATAAGCATCAAATGTGATTAATTAACATCTTAAATATTCAATACTCGTCTTGTGGATAGCACAACAAACTCATATCAAATATTTAATACTCTATTAACTAATCATGCTAGAAGGCGACGTTCGATATTCCAAATATCATTTGAACGCTTCAGACTTAATATTATTTCTTTGAGGGGTTTGTTATTATTTGTCTCATCTTTTTAAGCGTGCATGCACATATATATATATATATATATATATAAAATACGAGTCATTTTATTAAACATGCGAAGCATGTTTGTATAAAATATAATATATATAATATTTAGCATGCAATATAGAATACTATATTCTACCCGGATTGATTATGGACTTTTATTCTAGTTTGGTTCATTAGAGCCACCAAGTGAACCAAAAGGTCAAACCTAGGAGTGCAAGAATTTAAATTTAAATATAACTATTACATTTAAACCCTGGCTCCATACAAATGAGTCTTCACGCGTTCCTTGCTCCTTGGTCTCCAATTTCTTCAAAATAATTCTAACTATCTCTATTGCATTAACTATTTAAAATTAAATAAAAACCTTGATCAGCAGTCAAGGGGAAGTACATAGAAAGGAGATAGAATTTACATCGAGAATGAAACTAGAGAAGACGAGGTACGCAGACCCCATTTTATAAAATCCATTCATTCAAGTATTCAACCAAAATAAAATCCAATCACATTGGTCATAGTCCATAATCAATCCCTTTTATTACCATACATATCATCATACGTATCAATAAAACTTATTCATCTCATAAAAATAAATTCATTCCATATATGTATTAATATCAGTTAATGGGCAAAAGTTTGCTAAACTTTATTTTTGGAAAAATAAACTCCTTTATTTCATTCAAAAACAATTCCAAATAAACTCTTTAATTTTAGCAATTCTGAAATCTCATTTCATATAAAATAAACATCTTTATTTTAAACCTTTATTAATTAAATAAACCATTCATTTAATTAAATAAAATAAAAAAAAATTCAGTTCATGTCCAGTGGCGCAGCTGCGCCAAGAATGTAAAGGAAACCGGAGCAGCTGCGCAGCATGAAAACCAGGAACAGCACCCGGCGCAGCTGCGCAGCAATATTGCCTTGTACCGGCACAACTGCGCAGCTTCGCAGAATCTGAAAAAATTTTGTTGCCCAGAACTCGATCCAATCGCATATCATACATATATGGAATCACATAGACTGATAATTAGCACAAGATTGGCTCTGATACCACTGTTGGGTTTGTACGTAACGCAATCATGCAATCAAATCACATAAATAGGGCGAAAGCGTAAAAAACTAGGTTTTCAAAATTTATACAAACCCATTACCATGATCATTCTTGTGCATCAATTATCAGTGAATGAAGAAGGAGAAAAATAGAATTATACCTTTGAAGATACAAGCTTCCTCAGGTACAAGTTATACTCCTTTGATTCCTCTGTAGTGGCTCCTTCCCTTGATCAATGTCAGCCACCCAAATGTTTGGCCTCTAACGGTGATCCACCAAGGAAGATGAAGAACTCAGTAAGATGGGTTATTGGCTTAACCCTTGTTTCTATCTCTATAGAATATGTGTACTCCCAACTCTTGAAAAATTCACGTACCTTATTTCTGATATAAGACTCTCTTATATAGATATTAGGTTAACCCTCCTAATCCAATTAGAATAGGGTTTTATTTAATTAATTAATTAATTACTTTTAATTAATTTATATCCTAATCTTTATTAGGATTGAGAGAGAGTACTGATATTATATTAATTCCTAAACTCCTTTAGAATTAAAATAATAATAATAATAATAATAATAATATTAATAAGACTCCTCTTATTAATTTGTATTTAATATTTCTAAAATATTAAATAATAAACATTAAGCTATTTAATTTATTCTATCATCATAGATTAAATTAATTATACTTAATGCATTATTACTATCATGTCATTTTCTTCTTAAATAATTCTTCTTCCTTTTATGGTGGTTCTCCATATTAAACCGGTTGTGAATAAATCAATTAGAACAATTCTAATCTTATTTAAATAAACAAATTAAACTAATAATCTATTTAAATAAATAACATTTATTCTACAATAGGGATAAGCCTCCCTAGCGATCAACGACTTTCCAGATAATATAGATTTCAACATTAATCATAAAAGAACCTGTGAGTTAATAGTTACCGTACAATTCAATCCTTCCACCATACAATGTCCCAATTAAATATAAGACATGGATTTACTGTCAAGTCTTAATTTATTTAATCATATGTATTTCGATTAGAAAATGCACAACTCCAAATAATGCAATTTAGAAACCTCTTTCTAATTTCATTCTACATTGGCCAAGGATTCCTGGGTTGTCATTTAACGAATCACATAGGACATATCTCCTCTTTTACTAGAGGTGGTAGATTTTTTATTGATCATTCATTATTTTCATATGTAACTCATTATACCCAAGCATACCCTATATATGCCTTAAAAGGCCTTAAGGAATTAGTCAAAATATAATTTGTTACATACAAGATACTATGATGATCTCAAGTCCAAGGATCACATGTACTACTATCACATTAGGAATTCCTATTGACAGGCGAGTAAAACTCCATTAGGTATTCCATAGCGAGTCACGTTCAGTGAACTTATTCTCCAAGAAGCACCTACATACTTGCTTTAGTGTCTCCACACAAATGACCATGAGATCAGTCATCCTCATCCAATGAGCAAGCAACATATGTACCAATCTATCCGGATTTACTAATCCCCATTTTAGTAATCCCACAATTGGGAACTATTTTAGTTTTTAAGCTTTCTAAGAATTTAGATCTCATTATCATGATCTCATCATGATTCTAAAAGCATTGCTTAAAACTATGGGTTATTTACATATTATAAAAACAGCACCATGTAGATAATTATATACCTTAAATGAATATTTTATTAATAAATAAATAAGATTGTTTACAAAGTATGTGCTTTGTCATCATACATGATTGGCTTGTATGCACACTACTATCAGTTTCCATATAACAATAGTTATCATGCAAGCATAGGAATGCCACCCTACGAAGCCCTATATGGAAGGAAATGCAGAATGCCCTTATATTGGGACGAGGTAGGTGAACGAAGATTGTTGGGGCCAGAATTGGTACGGCAGACCGTCGAGATCATCAAAGTGATAAGAGCTCGACTGGTAGCAGCTCAAGATCAACAAAAGAAGTATGCAGATCTTCATTGCAAGAAAAGAGACTTTGAAGTGGAAAGCTATGTGTTTTTAAAGGTATCTCCCTAGAAGGGGAAGATGAGATTTGGAAAGAAATGTAAGCTGAGTCCGAGATTTATTGGACCATTCAAAATACTGAAGAAGATAGGCGAAGTGGCGTACGAGGTAGCTCTACCTCCTGAACTGGAACATAATCATAATGTGTTTCATATGTCAGTGTTGCGTCCATACAAGTCGGATTACAAGCATGTAATATCATACGAGCCGATTCAAGTCGAGAAAGACTTATCGTACGAGGAGATCCCTGTAGAAATTTTGGATAGGAAAGAGCAGAAATTGAGAAATAAGGTTATACATTCTGTCAAAGTTCTGTGGAGAAACCACAATGCTGAGGAAGCCACGTGGGAACTAGAGGAAAAGATGAGAAAGAATTATCCGAATCTTTTTGAGTAACCTTAGTGAAATTCGAGGGACGAAATTCTTATAAGGGGGGAGAGAATGTAATAACCAAGAATTTCTGTGTTGTATTGTAAATAGATATAATAATTAATGTGTGATATATTATGGATGACTAGGTGATTAAGTGATTATGTGAATAATATGTCATGAGTATTTAAAGGAAGTCTCACTAATGAGTTAAATAAGTTGGTGGACTAACCTAAG
This sequence comes from Panax stipuleanatus, assembly GCA_020205555.1. Taxonomy (NCBI): domain Eukaryota; kingdom Viridiplantae; phylum Streptophyta; class Magnoliopsida; order Apiales; family Araliaceae; genus Panax; species Panax stipuleanatus. Next base: position 93,074,308 of record CM035117.1, read on the forward strand.
TATTTTAATGATCCAAGAAATTGATTTAAGGTGTTAAACCCTAATTACATACTCAATATACTTGAATACAGCGAGTCTAATTGAGTTATGTAAATGAAATAACATTATTGATTGACAAGAATATGTAAATATCAATAATGATAAGCATTAGCTCAAGAGATAATATATTTAATGGACTAAGAAGTGCAAGTGATTTAAACAAGCCCAATTAATTATTTAAGCATTGGACTTGTAGATAATTTGGTTTAAGAATAACTAAACTATTAAACTTACCCAATATTAGATGTATATGGCAAGTATACTAATAGCCCAATTAATTAGTTATGGAGGCCCAAGCTCATTAGTGGCCCAAAATAGTTATTGCAAGCCCAAGAGATGTTATTTAAAAAGCCCAATCTTGGCCCACTTGTGGAGGGGTATTTTGGTCATTTCATAAAGTAAATAAAGAATAAAAAGAAAACAAAAAAATGGAAAGGATGAGAAGGACAAGTGGCCGGTTTTGAAGAAAAAGGAAAAGGGGGGGTGAATGTAATTATTACATAACTTTAGTTGGTAAACTACTACGCTAGGTTTTAACTTGTTCATTTGTCCACCACTTTTACTCTTACTTGAAAGCAACAACTTGTTAAATGAGAGAGAGAAAGAGAGAAATAATGTGAGAGAAGAGCATATATATATACAAGTTATATCTATAATCTTTTGCTAGCAATAAATAAAAAGGCTAACTTGTTCTTATCTTTACTTTCATTTTATTTTCCTAACTTACCAAGCAAAGAGAGAGAAAGAAAGAGAGAACAAAAGAAACTAAGAAATGAAAGAGAGAGAGAGAGAGAGAGGTTCGGTGGGAAGGAGAAGAGGAGAGGAAGAGAATAGATCTATATGCATCTTAGGTTCATAACCTATTTTGGTTGGAAGAGAAATGTAGCTAGTAAATCAATGTATAAACCTTAATCTTTTGGACTTTTGATCCATTTCTTTGGATATGGAGTTTGTGTTTTCCAACTTAAAAACTATAGATCTACATGTTTTTCATGATTACATGTTTAGATCTACATGTTAAATAGATTAATTATTTATTATTTAATTAATAATAAATAAGTACAAATATTAATCAATTATTATTTAATTCATATTAAATAATAATTAAAGACTAATAATGTTAATAATATTAGATCATTAAAATATTATTAAGTGATTAATAATATTAGAAAGTTAAAATATTATTAAAGGACTAATAATATTAGATACATAAAATATTATTAAAATATTTATAATATTAAAGAGAGACTAAAATATTATTAAATGATTAATAATATTAAGAAACAAATAGAATATTATTAAAATGTTAATAATATTATTCAAGAGTTAAGATGATTACTTATAATAATATTATCAAGGGACGATAATATTATTAAGGAGTTATATGATATCTAATATTTAATTATATGATTAATGTTAAATAATATATGGGAATAATACTGTTATGAATAATTATATGTTATACTAATTGAAGGATCCATGATAGATTTTTCTAAAGAGGATAAGTTAAATTCATTAAGCAGATAAATAGAATTGCATAGCAGTAGTCCGCAGACAAGGCAAGTTCTCTAACTCAACTTGGGTTATTACTTTCAAAGCATGTTAGTGAATAACTATTGTTGATTATTCACATCTAAATTGATTATTAATATTCTCACTTTGTGCAATTGAATTCCTGTTCTATCATTATCAAACTGTGAATTTATTAAAGTTCTTCTATTTATGAACTGTTTATGATATGGATCTATGCTAATTGAATCAACTAGATCAAGCATGTTTAAATTTGTTAAATCAAATATGTTTTTTTAAAAGCTGATCTTAAACAATTGATTTGTTAAGAACTCGAGACTGAGAAAAGAACAATTTAATTAAAACATTATTGAAAAATAATTGTTGCTAGTATACTGAGTGATTATGCATATTTCGTAGGGTATGAAAGGCTGATCTCCTTGATTGCCAAACCTTATTAAAAGGACCAGTTTAAATACTGACAACCTTAGTATATGTTCATGGTTATTTCAAACCACTCAGCATTTGTTATTCAATTATTCTAATATTCAGTTATCAAGAGTTAATTCATGTTCTTTCACGATCGATTTATCTTGTTAAATATTGAAAGCTAAATTCTTTTCTAATCATGATATATCTCCTTTGTACTTAAACTTGCTAAGCAAATTAGTTGCTTACCCTTGCTATATCATGACATTTATTCCAGCTAAGCCAGAGACGCCTAAAAAGGACAAGGGCGAGGGAAAAGTTCAGGAATAGTTAATATGAATGATTATGTATTATGTTACATTATGTATAATGGTTTGTAAACCTTTTGGGTTATTATATGTAACTTAGTAAGGTATGTTTAAGTTAAGGTAATAGACCTTAAGATATTGTTGTAATATTTTATTATAATGAACAATGTATGTTTATTATTCCGCAATAGTATGTAAAATGCTTATGATGATGATGTATCGTGAGCACCAAACTCGAGGTTAGAAAACCAGAATTTGGGGGCGTCACATATTATGTCGTATATAATACGAAAATATCAACACTCAAATTAAGTCCTCATTACAATTATTATCACACTATTTTACAAAATAGTGAGGACTACTATAGCACTATCTCGGACCATCACTCCATTCCCCGACTAGTCCCAGCTATATTCTAATTTCCTGAAGAGAACAATGAAAGAAAAGGGTGAACTCAACTATCCCAGTAAAGAATATTATGACTAAGATAATGTAGAACAAATTATCCTTAGTTTTTAACATAGAAAAATCTAATAGAATACAATAGACAACAAGTTTTAGATCAACAATTGAAGCGAAAATAGCAATCCATTAAAAGAGTCAAGTAGAGAATGATGTCTACTATCTTCTATGATTGTAAAGTCCATCATCAATATTTTATCCCTATAACACCAATCAATAAATATTTCCAATCAACGAAATATCTATGCACTACGGGTCAAAGATATTTGTTTGTATCACTAGTGGTCATGATCATACCAAACACTTGTCCATCTTTACACTACGGGCCAAAGATATTCATCAATCAACATTTCATCTTTGCACTACGGGCCAAAGATAACTTTCACCACAATTTAAGACTGAGGATGATGAAAAATGATATAAAGAACGAATCAAGTGAGATCAAGGATAAATATTAGAGATTTATAATTTAATTTATCCAAGTTCAAGAATGTTCAAATTATCAACATAATAATCAATTGTGGAGCAAAATTCAAGAATGATATTCATATATCAAAAATAATTTGGACAGAAAAAGAAACCAATTTTATTGTGAATAGTATCCAATGAATAGTACCTGAATGAATAGTACCCCAACATGAAAAGATTAAAATTTCAATAAGAAGTTCAGACCAATATTCTAGTGAAATAATATTAGATGAAGCGAAAACCTTAAGCGGTTTCTAATCATTTAAGGAATTATAGAAGCAATACTTACTATAGTAAGTTTAAATTTAAGAATCTGAAATGAAATAATATACGAAACTGCAAATGGATTTTCACCCGTCATGCGGTAGTCCACGTAGACAGATTATTCCTATAATTTAATAAAGAATGAATATGAAGGGTTATTCACCAGGCATGCGGTAGTCCGTGTAGACAGGTTATTCCCACAGATTAATAAAGAAATGAATACGAAGAGTTATTCACCAAGCATGTGGTAGTCCTCGTAGACAGGTTATTCCCACAGCTTATTAAAGAATAGAATTACAACCCTTACTAATATTGAAAGAAAATAACATCCTTCACCATAGTAAGAGATTGAATACTGAAATAGTGTAGTAGCAGAATACTCTTCTTCTTTCTCTCTTATTCTCTCTCTATAGTTTCTCTCACTATAGCTTGTGACTATAACTCTGCTCTTCAAAATGGTATGAAATAATGAATGGATGGAAGAGTATTTATAGGGTAGGAAAAGGTGGCAAATTACAAGGTTAATTATACTTTAGTACCTTTATCTTTACCTCTTTTTTTAATTTAGTCACTCAAGTATTATCAATCTTGCACAACATCCCCTAACAGTACCTAAATGTGAACCAATAGTTCTTTGCAGGTGAACTAGTAGTTCCTTGCATGTGAACCAATAGCAATTAATTGCTCATTTATCCGATTAATTACCCGTTTGGTCAATTTAACTGCCAGAAATCAATTATTATCGAAATAAATTTTGATTTCCACTAACATTAATATTCCCAATACAATGGAAATATTTATATCAACAATTCATCATTAATATTATAACTCATAATACTGACAACCAGATCGTTCCTAGGAAAGATGGGGCTTTCTGATAAGAATTTCTTCTTACTGGTGCGCAATTATATAACCTAACCCCTTTTCTTGACATAACTTTCAAGACATTGTTAATAATGATAATAATAATAATAATATGAGTAATTGTGTCGTGTCAATTATTGATTTAATAATTTAAAGTATTGTGCAGATGATACTGTGACAATAATTGAATCAATAATATGAGATATTATGCAGCAACTATTGTGATAATTATTGAATAAAATACTGAGTGACTTCTTACGTAAGAATAAATAATCAGAGATATTGTGCAATACCGTGTGCTATTATGCAACAACGCGTATTACTGTACTTTTATCACCGGTATTTTAACAGTTTAACTGTAAAAGTCTTGTCATTATTTTTATAAAAAGGTTATTTCTGTGGCTTTCTATATCCGATGGTTATTTCGTTGTGGGGGTCCACCAATGATTTCGTCATTATACGAATATTCTTCGACAAAAAGAGTATTCCCCAACACAACGAATATTTTATAACTACTTGCTTATTTTGTAAAATTTGCATAAATCACCCATAACTATAACATTATAACAAATCAACACCTTACTATTTAGAATAATAACTAGAGAAAATTAAATCTTTATTCATAAAAGTTGGGGTCTTATAGAAATAATACCCTCGTGTTTCTTTAGAGTATCCCATAAATCTACACTTGTCAGATTTAGTCAGTAGCTTATCATTTTCAAACTTTTTGACATAAGCTGGACAACCCCAAGTCTTAACATGCTTAAGATTTGGTTTCCTTCCTTTCCACATCTCATATGGGGTCTTTTGGGGAGGATTTGGTAGGAACCTTGTTAAGTAGTTATGCAGTCGTTTCTAGGGCATAACCCCAGAAGGAAATTGAAAGATCGGTAAAACTCATCATGGAACGAACCATGTTCAACAATGTTCAATTTCTCCTTTCAGATACTCCATTTAACTGTGGTGTACCTGGTATAGTCCATTGTGAGATTATACCATTATCTTTGAGACAATTGAGAAATTTACCGCTTAAGTATTCTCCACCTCGATCTGATTAAAAAATCTTAATACTTTTGTCAGTTTATTTCTCTACTTCACTTTTGAACTCTTTGAACTTTTCAAATGATTCAGATTTGTATTTCATTAAATACACATATTCAAATCTTGAGTGATCATCAGTGAAAGTAATAAAATAAGAATATCCCGTGCATTCGTTGTCACAGGTCCACAAACGTCTGTGTGAACCAACGCTAACAACTCTGTAACTTTTTCTCTTTTTCCACTAAAAGGAGATTTAGTCATTTTACCCATTAGACAAGATTCACAAGTTGGATATGATTCATAATCAGATAGCTCTAAGAGCCCATCTTAATATAACTTGGATAATCTTGTTTCATTGATATGACCGAGTCTACAGTGCCACATATAGGTATAGTTAACATCATCTCTTTTCCTTTTCTTAGTTTGTTCAATTTGAAATATATTTTCATGCAAGTCAAGTATGTAAAGTCCATTTCGCAAATTACAAACACCATATAAAACATTGTTATTATAAATAGAACTGTTGTTCTTTATTATAATGTTATATCCATCCATATCTAATACGAAAATAGAAATAATATTTCGAATGATATTCAGAACAAAATAACAATTATTCAAATTAATGGACTTGCCCATAGGCAGTGATAAACAATAAGTGCCTACAGCTAATGCAACAACTTTTGCTCTATTTCCCACTCGTAGGACAACCTCATCCTTGTTCAGCTTTCTACTTCTGACCAGTCCTTGCACAGTATTTCATATGTGAGAACCACAGCCGGTATCCAATACCCAAGTAGAATCTTGACTTTTTGAAAAATTAATTTCAATTAATAACAAACTTTGATTAGGATTTGAAGCTTCTCCAAGCTTCTTCTGCTTTTGTTCTGCAAGGAAATCCTTGTAGTTCCTCTTCCAATGACCCGGCTTATTGAAATGGAAGCACATTCCTTTGCTATCTGGATCAGGTTTCTTTTGTTCCTTCCTATTCACCTTTCCTTTAACCTTCTTAGATTTTTTCTTTTCATAAGATACCTTGGGCCTCTTCCTTTTCTTGGAAGAATCATCCACCATTAAGACATGGTTTTTCTTGGATTGAAAGTGACTTTAAGTAGTTTTCAACATTTAAGTAATTCAGGAAAGCTGACATCCAACTAATTCATGTGAAAATTCATAACAAATTGTGAGAAGGTCACAGGGGTGATTGCAAGACTAAGTCTGGACTTAACTCCCCATCCATGACGAACCCAAGTTGTCCAAGGCGTTCAATCAGATTGATCACCCTTAGGACATGAGTCCCAATGGTAGTGCCATCGGTCATCCGAGATCGAAAGAGCTCCTTAAATATCTTATATCTAGAAGTCCTACTTTGTTCACCATACAACTCCTTGAGGTGAAGCAACATAGTAGGAGCATCCATGTTTTCAAGCTGACGCTGAAGCTCGTTATTAATGGATGCGAGCATGATGCATTGAACCACAGATGCATCATCTTGCCACTTTACTATAGTGGCAATCTCTTCCTCAGAGGTTATTTCTGGAACAGTTCTAGGGACAGGCGAATTTAGGACATAAGAAATCTTTTCAGCAGTGAGAACGATTCTCAGATTACTTAACTAGTCCGTGTAATTCGGTTCGGTTAGTTTGTTAGCATCAAGTATGCTACGCAGTGAAATTAGTGATTTTGACATTTTTAAAATTTTTCATGTGAAAAGACAATATTTTAACAAACATTCATTTAATTAATTTTACATACCAAAATAAATTAGGTCTTATTTTAGATTAGTATCTCCCACTATTTTCTTCAAACTATATTACCCTCACTTATATAGTTAAGTAAAATCTAATTAAAGATTTGTTAGTGAGAATAAGGATCCTATTTCAAATGTATATAGCCTTGTGGAAAGCACAACAAACCATATATAAATAAATAGGTAGACAACTCTTTGTCAATTACATCAACATGTAACTCCTTTTATTTTTCCTCTCATATTATTTTGATTAAGTGGTAGCACATCCGAATCAAAATTATCTGAGTTAAGTCCAACCTAGTACTTCCATATATTCAAAAAAGAAAAATATTGTCCTTGTGGAAAGCACAACAAAATAATATTGTTCAATTTTCTTTATAAGCATCAAATGTGATAAATTATCATCTTAAATACTTAATACTTGCCTTGTGGAAAACACAACAACCTCATATTAAATATTTAATGCTCTATTAATTTTATCATACTAGAAGGCGACGTTCGATATTCCAAATATCTTTAAACGCTTTAGACTTAAAATAATTTTTTTGAGGGGTTTATTATTATTAGTCTCATCTTGTTTAGCGCGCATGCATATATATATATATATATATATATATATATATGTAATACACGTCATTTTATTAAAACATGCGAAGCATGTTTGCATAAGATATAATATATATATATATATATACATATATATATATATATATATAATACTAGCATGCACATATAGAATACTATATTCTACCCGGATTGATTATGAACTTTTATTCTAGTTTGGTTCACTCGAGCCATCAAGTGAACCAAAAGGTCAAACCTAGGAGTGCAAGAATTAAATTTAAACATAACTATTACATTTAAACCAGGGCTTCATACAAATGGGTCTTTAATAGCTCCTTGCTCCTTGTTCTCCAATTCTTCAAGATAATTCTAACTAGTCCTATTACATAAACTATTTAATTTAAATAAAAATATTGACCAGCAGTCAAGGGTGTCGACTTCGGGAAAAAAATCTTATCTCTTTTGGACAGATCTTCTTTTTCCTAAATTTTGTTGTTTTCTACCCTTATTTATTTTATCTGTTTTATAAAGGGTGAAAATTTTTAGAAAAAGACCAACATGTATCATGTCGACAATTTTGAGAGGTTTACAGAGTGGCCAGTTGGTATATTTTGAAATGGTTGTACCAACTCAACCGAGTTTTGTTTAATTTTTGCAAATAGGCCCAATTACTGGACGCTGTCAAAACATGGCCTTGGAAATCGAGATTCTAAAAGTTCGGGGGCTTGATTAAGCGGGGGGAAGGTGTTAGGCACCCCCTGACTTCCGTGAAACACAGTTACCGCATCTTTTAAATATTTCCCTTTTTAATTGCAATGTGTGTGTGTATGCTAGAAGTAATTGAGCCTACATTTATTTGATTTGAAATTAGTGCCATACTTCATTGGACCTATATACCAAGGGTTTGATTTATTTGATAACCCATTTTTAGATAAGATATGAAAATAACATTTTTTGAAAGGTGGTTTTCAAACTCTTTCGTTCGCATTGGAATTGAAGCATATTGATACTTCCATTTTTATTCTGTTCAGCCTTTGGCTCGATTTGAATGTTTATTGTCGAGATGCGAAGCATCCTCGACCACAGAATGTATATACAAGTGCTAGTCTTCTTATGGGCATGACAGTCATCGAAGTGACTCTAGTACTACAAACCATATTTCACTATATTTGAGACATTAAATTCGGATAACCGTTTTAAGGTCCCACAGATGTATATTTTACAGAAAAACTGGCAGATATGTTTATAATGTGGAGTTTTCCATCGTGGGAATCAGATTTAGATCAGTTTGATCATCAATCCCACGATTCCTAGGCTCACAGAAAATGGCCAAGAAAACCTGAACAACACAGATATTCACAGAAAATGCAAATTGTACTCTAGACATCACAAAACAAAGGATTCGTCAGTTAAATCCCCGCTTGCGCGTAGCCAAAGCTTCCCATTTCCACTAGATAGGGATCTAAGGTCACGCAGTCGCTTTATATTTACAAAGCTAGAAAAATACTAGATTTAAATAAATCTTAGCCATTCTAGCTTCCTAGTTCCAGTTTAGAGTACTAGAAGTAGGGCTAAGGGTCGAAATGGGCGGAGTTTTAGAGCGTTTTCCTTTTCTTTTCTTTTTTTGCAATGGTGGGGGTCTTATTTATAGACCAGATGGTAGCGTGTGCACTCGCGGCAGCCACAAGTCTACCTGTGGCTCCCCGAGTGGGGCCCACTCTCGTGGGTCCTGTTGTCTCGAAGTACGTGCATTCTACCAACGTTGGGTATGCTTCAAATCTTTATAATTTTGATCCGGGCGTCCGTTTGAGGCGTGCTATACCTTTTCGGAAAGAACTTTCCGAGAGCTACACAATGACATGGGATTTGACCTTTTTTGAATCCAGGAAGATGCATTTATAACCAGATCTTCATTTTTTTGCAGTATATTTGTTGAGCTGTCTTATGTAGTTTTCACTCGAGATCGATGTTATGGCTCTTTTTGACCCTCATTACATCAATTTGGCTTGATTTTGACTTGATTTGGCTTCAAGTCGATAAAATAACCGTTTTGCCCTTCCAGCGGTTGTCTCCTATATTGGAAAGGTTTTTGACTATTTTCATGGGGTTGTCTCTAAGGTTTGATCCTAGCCGACTCTGTTCTTCCTCAGGGTTATTTTTTAGGTTAATTTGGTTTCCCAAGGTTGTCTATGGGATGATTTTATGCTTCGGGGCTGTCTCCGAAGGTTGATCTGATATCCTAGGGTTGTCGCCAGGGTTGCTATACCTCCCGGGGTTGTCGCCGGGGTTTGACTTGACATCCCGGTGTTGTCGGTACTTAACTTGACATCCCGGTGTTGTTGCCGGGGTTGAGTTTGATCTTCTGGTGTTGTCGTTGGGGCTTTTGCACCTCCCGGGGTTATTTTCAGGGCATCACTTGACATCCCGGTGTTACCGGGGCTTGACTTGACATCTCGGTGTTGTGACCGAGGTTTATTTTGATCTTCCGGTGTTGTCGTCGGGGCTTTTGTATCTACTGGGGTTGTTGTCGGGGTTTGACTTAACATCCCGTTGTTGTCGGGGCCTGACTTGACATCCCAGTATTGTGGCTGGGGTTAAAAGACAGTTTTGTCCTCCTGCAGGGTTAGTAACAGGAATGAAAATTTTTGAGTGTCTACAGATGCCCCTCTTTATCATGTTTATGCAATGCAATGGAATGAAAAAGATAAAGACTACTAGACTATGGAAATATGACACATGAAAATGTAATGCAATGCATGATATGCCAAGTTATGATTGCTATATGCCCTCGTGGTGTTTAGTCGCCACGTGTATGCTATCACTGACTGCTCCCGTTATTTCTGCTGGGGATGACATCATCCGTGATAGCTCTTCACCGAATTCTCCTGACGCCTACTCGAACGGTAGTTTGCAATGTCTTGACCATCACCGAAGCTTCTCGGTTCCTAATCAAACGGTAGTTTACAACAGTCAGTTGAACCATCAAACTTTCTCGGTGCTTCTGTTGGGGATGTTTCTCTTTTAACGAGTAACCTCGTTGTCGATTCCTGATGCCTATCCTGATGATAGCTTACTGATGAGTGGGTTTCATACCTGCGAATCGGTATTCGTTATAGCTTGGTTCTTGTTATTTTCAAGTAATTTTTCCATCATTTTACTGGGTTTTATGTTATTGTGTGCAGGAAATGAAAGGGATGTAAAAAGAGTTTAAAAGGACAATTTTCAGCACACTTGGAGGGTCCCTTGACTTTAGAAATAATTTAGAGACAAATTAAGCATTGTTGGGCTAACAGAATTAAACAAGCTATTCATGAAAGTTATTAAGTAGGCTACGGTCTTTATTTATTAAGCATATTCATCATATTTAATTGTCCACGAGCTTGCAACGGAAATTGAAGCAGCCCAGCCTTCGATTTGGTTTTGGAATGATTATGTGGGCCGAGTTTAATGGCAGCCCAGCTTTCTAATTACATGAAATTATGCTCATGCAAGCATATATCAAGTGGGCCAGAGATGTAGCAGCTCATGGATGGGGAGAAAGGATTTATGGCAATCAGCATAAGTGAGCCAGAGATAGTAGCTCACGGAATCAATAAAGCCTTGCATGCATTCTAGAAAAGGAGGAGCATTCACAAAGTTAGCAAGTTATATGCGAAATCAGCATACGGACAGTGCTTGGCCCTGCTGGAGCGAGGTTTCATTGAGTAAACCTCCAGTTGGGGCGGGGAGGCGCACATGTAAGGCAGCTGTTTCCTTTCCCGAGTTAGACTTTGATGCAATCTAAGGAGAGAGGAAGGCTTCAAGCATATTGATATATAAGGAATGTAAAGAGACCTATAGAGAGATACGTAGCCACCTTGAAGCTCTAGTTTTTGATCTGAACTTGTAAGGAGAATTGAAGCGGAGCATATTCGGACGAACGCGAAGCAACTTGGAGACGAGTAACGACAGAAGTTTTTTATTCCTTTCTTTCTCTATTCATCTTACTTTGTATTCATTATGATTAATACTCTGTAGATTATGGGTTTTTATTCATTCGTTATGAACTAATTACTTATTTAAGCCTATGACCGATCTTTTATGTAATGGATGATTAAATATTCTTGAATTCAGTTTATGGATATTATTCCCGGATTATTTTCTATATGTTATGCTTAATTTATATAATTGCCTGAACAACAATTATCTGTTATCCTATATGAAATCGTGAAAGGACATATAGGATTAGAACTAGCCATAGTGACATGTGTTTGTGATTTCTGCATAGATGGAATTCATAATTCGTGTTTAGGATAGAGATATACCTTTACGCCATATGTAATCTGTTAAAAAATTTGATTTTCAAACCTTATTTAATTGTAATTCATATAGAGATATAGTGAATTAGTTATCTAGGGTGTCTTGCTTAATTCTATCATCTGTGGATGCAAGTGAATATGGGTATAATGCATTGAGAGGAGGTTATATCTGCTTTAGTGTTCTTGATTAATAATCTGGAATAATTGAAATAAACTGGAGAAAAGGATATTATCTGAAGTGAAATATTAAGTGAAGTTGTAGGCTTAATTCTTTAAAAACTTGTGAAAATATTGAGTTAGTGTTACAATTGGTTAAGTAGTAATTTAGTTATAACAACATCTTATAATCTTTAGTTTAATAAAGCTGGGATAGTATAAAACTGGTACTTGTTAGATTAAATAGGAATTATTGTCTCTGTGGGTACGATATCTGACTTATCAGTATATTACTTTTGGATCACGTATACTTGCGTGTAGTGCGTATAGAAAATACCCAACAAGTTTTTGGCGCCGTTGCCGGAGAACAGTAAATGCGTTTATTACTTACAATATCATTTTAATTAGATCAGTTTTAGTTAAACATATATATATATATATATATATATTCTTTTTCTTATTTTTTGTTTGTTTGGTTATTTCAGGTATATTCGATTAGTGCATGCAAACTAGGTCGAAGAAGCCAGAGTTATTGTCGTTTGAGGACGACATTGACAAACGGTTTTAGAAGCTAACTAAGTGGATTGCAAAGAATCGAGTAGAATTTGAAACACCCAGAACAAACATGGTTGAACAGGAAGACAAACCACTGATGGAGTATGCTACACCAAAGATCTCAGAAAATCACACGAGTATAGCAAGGCCGGCAATCAATGCAAACAATTTTGAAATCAAGCCTGGAACAATACAGATGGTGCAGAATAATTGCCAGTTTGGGGGTCTGCCAAACGATGACCCACACGAACACATCTTCAGCTTTATAGAAATCTGCGACACCTTCAAGTGCAACGGAGTGACAGATGATGCGATCAGATTGAGGTTATTCTCAACCACAGGGTCAATCACTACATGGAATGATCTGGCGCAGAAATTTTTGGCCAAGTTATTCCCGCCATCAAAGACACATAAGATGAGAACGGAGATATCTTCATTTGCACAGATGCAAGGGGAGCCACTGTATGAAGTATGGGAATGGTACAAGGAACTGCTGAGAAAGTGCCCATATCACGGACTCCCGCACTGGATGCAGCTTAGTATCTTTTACAATAGGGTATCAAGTCAGATACGGACTAGCACCGATGCAGCCTCAGGTGGAGCTTTTATGATGAAGAAATTTGAGGAGGCATGGGCATTGATAGATACAATGGTTTCAAATGGCTATCAGTGGCCGACTGAAAGAATGACTCAGTCCACAGCAGGAGGTGTTCTGCAAGTGGATAATATGACAGCTATATCAGCGCAACTAGCAACATTACAAAAGAGGCTGGATATTATGTTGATGGGAAACGTGCAGCAGGTAGCAATCATATGTGAACTTTGTGCAGGGGAACATCTGACAGAACACTGTGCAATTAACCCAACTTTAGTTCAGTATGTGGGTAACTACAATAGGCCAGCCAACACATACTAGAATATATACAATCAGGGAAATAGGAACCACCCGAATTTTTCTTGGACCAATAATCAGAACCAGCAGCAAGCTCCACGACAAGCATACTCGCCTGGTTTCCAGAATCAGCAACAACAGGCAGCTCCATAGCAAGAGAAAGAGATGGATGTGGAAGAGTTATTGGCAAAATTCATAACAGAAAATTGCGAGGCGAGCAGAACTCAAGAAGCGAAGATGAAATCTCAAGCGGCGACGATTAAGAATCTTGAAATTCAAATGGGAAAGATTGCAAGTGCACTAAATAGTCAGCCCCAAAGAGCACTGCCAAGTGACACAGAAAAGAATTCGAAGGGAGGATATGAGCAATGTCAAGCTATTACACTCCGGAGTGGGAAATAGTTAGCTGAACAGGATTCGGATAAGCCTGCAACCGAAGAGCAAGTCGAGACTAATAGGGAACAGACAGTGGAAAGGATAGTTGGTGAGAAATCTGCAGAAAAGGAATAAGTGGTTGCACTAGTAGTTTACCCCCAACCTCCATTTCAATAACGGATCCATAAGCAAAAATTATAGCAGCAATTCACAAAGTTTCTGGAAGTGTTCAAGAAGCTACATATAAACATACCTTTCGCGGAGGCATTAGAGCAGATGCCCAGTTATGCCAAGTTTATGAAGGATATTCTATCTAAGAAAAAGAAACTAGGGGACTTCAAAACTGTAGCACTAACAGAGGAATATAGTGCGATTCTGTAAAAGAAGCTTCCACCGAAGTTGAAGGATCTGGGTAGTTTCACCATTTCATGCACTATAGGGAGTTTGGCCTTTAACAAATGCCTTTGTGATTTAGGTGCCAGTATAAACCTCATGCCATTATTGGTCTATACTCAGTTAGGGTTACCAGCACCTAAATCTACCAACATCTCCCTACAGTTGGCAAACAAACCAGTAACTTATCCACGGGGGATTGTTGATGACGTTTTGGTAAATATGGATAAATTCATCTTCCCAACGGACTTCATCATCCTCGATTATGAAGAAGATAAGGATATTCCAATAATCCTTGGGCGACCATTCTTGGCTACTGGAAGGACTCTCATTGACGTTCAAAAAGAAGAGTTGACCATGAGGGTGCAAGATCAAGAAGTCACCTTCAACGTATTCAAGGCCATAAATTTTCCCAAGGAAGATGAGGAGTGTTACCGGGTGGATATGATTGACACAGTGGTGGATGATGAGAAACTTCGGATACTTAATACCGACCCACTAGAATTATCATTGATGGAAGATTGTGATGAAGGGGATTCAAAAATAATAGAGTATCTGCAACTATTAGAGGCTCATCCGAGAGTGAATAAGTTCAAACTACCAATTGAGCCTTTGTAAACAGCAGGAGCTTCATCAGAAAAGATGAAGCCATCTCTTCAGGAACCACCTAAACTTGAACTAAAACCCTCACTTAATCACCTCAGGTATGAGTATTTAGGTCATTCATCTACTTTACCTGTTATTATTGCATCTACACTTAACAAATTACAGGAAAGTAAGCTGTTAAGAAGCTGAGGGAATATAAATCTGCTATTGGCTGGACAATCACTGACATTAAAGGAATCAGCCCATCATTTTGTATGCACAAGATTCTAATGGAGAAGGATAGCAAGCCGACAGTAGAACAACAAAGGCGACTCAACCCTATAATGAAAGAGGTTGTGAAGAAAGAGATCTTGAAATGGTTGGATGCGGGAATCATCTACTCAATTTTAGACAGTGCTTGGGTGAGCCCGGTCCAATATATACCAAAAAATAGTGGTATGACAGTGGTGAAGAACGAGAATAATGAACTGATACCGACAAGGACAATGACCGACTGGAGGGTCTGCATGGATTATAGAAGACTGAATAAGGCAACAACGAAGGATCATTTCCCCTTGCCCTTCATTAATCAGATGTTGGACAGACTAGCGGACCACGAGTAGTACTGCTTGTTGGATGGATACTCCGGTTATAACCAAATCGTCATCGCACCTGAGGATCAAGAGAAGACGACATTCACATGCCCGTATGGCACCTTTGCCTTCAGAAGAATGTCGTTCAGACTGTGTAACGCTCTGGTAACTTTTTAGCGTTGCATGATGGCAATCTTCTCAGACATGGTGGAGCGTAGTGTGGAGGTATTTATGGATGATTTTTCAGTATTTGGGGAATCATTTGATAGATGCCTCAAAAACTTAGTATTGGTATTAAAGAGATATGTTGAAACAAATCTGGTGCTCAACTGGGAGAAGTGTCACTTTATGGTCCAAGAGGGGATAATTCTTGGCCACAAAGTTTCTGGAAAAGGTTTGGAAGTCGACCGAGCAAAACTGAAAACAATTGAAAATCTTCCACCGCCGACTTCAGTAAAGGGGATTCGAAGTTTTCTCGGACACGCTGGTTTCTACATAAGGTTTATCAAGGACTTCTCGAAAATCACTAAGCCACTCTGCAGTCTATTAGAAAAGGATGTCCCATTCAAGTTTGATGAAGACTGTCTAGTGGCATTTAAGCAATTAAAGAAGAAGTTAACCACTGCCCCAGTAATCATAGCACCTAATTGGACCAAGCCATTTGAACTCATGTGTGACGCTAGTGATTATGCGGTTGGAGCAGTGCTTGGGCAACGATAGGATAGGATCTTTCACGCTATATATTATGCGAGCAAGACTCTGACAGATGCACAGTTGAACTACACAACCACGAAAAAGGAACTACTTACAGTTGTGTATGTATTTGACAAGTTTCGATCATACTTGGTGGGAACAAAGGTGGTGGTTTACACAGACCACTCGGTTATCCGGTATTTAATTGAGAAAAAGGATGCAAAGCCTAGGCTTATCCGTTGGGTTTTGCTACTCCAGGAATTTGACTTGGAAATTAAGGATAGAAAGGGGATAGAAAACCAGGTGGCCGACCATCTCTCACGATTAGAGAATCCAAAGCAGGACGAGACAGACAAGGTAGCAATCAACGAGTCTTTTCCTGATGAGCAGTTATTCTTGATACACGGCGAGTTTTCGTGGTACGCGGATTTTGTTAAATATTTGGTCAGTAATATCCTCCCACCAGACTTAACTCACCACCAAAAGAGGAAATTTCTACATGATGTAAAGTGGTATATGTGGCGCGAACTATATTTGTTCCGCTAGTGTGCTGATAAAATGATCCGGAGATGTATACCGGAAAGTGAAGTTAAGAGCATCCTACAGGCATGTCACGCATCAGTATACGGGGGACACTATGGGAGTGAGTGAACAGCCGTAAAAGTCCTCCTGGCAGGTTTCTTCAGGCCCATTTTATTCAAAGACGCATATAATTGCGTGAAAAACTATGACAGATGTCAGAGAGTGGGGAATATTTTGAAGCGGAATGAGATGCCACTAAACATGATCTTGGAAGTTGAGATTTTTGATGTATGGGGAATCGACTTCATGGGGCTATTTTCGTCTTCATTCAGTAATCTGTACATCCTATTAGCTGTGGATTATGTATCAAAATGGGTGGAGGCAGTTGTATTGCCGATAAACGATGCAAAGGTGGTTCTAAGGTTCTTACAAAGAAATATTTTTACCCATTTCAACACCCCAAGGGCAATAATCAGTGATGAAGGGAGTCATTTCTGTAATAAATATTTCACTGCTTTCTTAAAGAAAATACGGGGTCAAACACCGAATCGCCACAGCCTATCACCCTCAAACGACTGGACAAGCTGAGGTGTCGAACCGGGAGGTCAAGCGAATATTGGAAAAAGTTGTCAATCTGAATCGAGAGGATTGGTCATTGAAGTTAGACGACACTTTGTGGGCATATCGGACAGCCTACAAGAATCTAATAGGCATGTCTCCCTATCAGCTAGTTATTGGGAAGGCGTGTCACCTCCCGATGGAACTCGAGCATAAGGCATATCGGGCCATAAAGAAGTTGAACTTCGATTTATCAGCAGCTGGTGAGAAGAGGTTGTTGCAAATAAATGAACTAGATGAGTTCCGTCTGCAGGCATATGAAAATTCAAAGTTGTACAAAGAAAAGGTTAAGAAGTGGCACGACCAAAAGATACTGGATAGACAGTTCGTACCAGGACAATCAGTACTGCTATTCAACTCTCGGTTGAAATTATTTCCCAGAAAGCTGAAATCCAGATGGTCAGGTCCTTTTACAATAAAGACAGTGTTTTCACATGGCGCCGTTGAATTATACAACAAGGAATCGACCGAATTATTCAAAGTCAACGGTCAATGGCTCAAGCACTATTGGGGAGGAAACATCGATCGCTAAGAAACCGCGGTCGACCTGCCCGAACCACAATAAAACACAGAAGGAGTCAGGCTAATGACTTAAAATTAAGCGCTTGATGGGAGGTAACCCATCGGTTATTTTATTTTTATTTACATTAATATACGTAGTACTTTGTCTTCATAATACATATCTAACAAAATTTTATTGTGTACTTGATACAGAACATTTGCAATAGAAATCAAACATATCATCAAAGTGAGGTCCCAATCATCATATAAAAGGAGTACAAGGAAGTTCAATTTCTAGATGAATCAAGGCTCAATACAACAAGTAAGAAAGGGGGCATGCTTAAGCATATAAGGAGAAGGAAAAGGATGGAAAAAAAACAGACCCAACAAGACCTTATCCCCATTGGGGCGGGGCTCTCAGCATCAAAACCCCTGTTGGGGCGGGGTTCATGCCTCCCGGACAGTGACTTCCCCCGCTGGGGCAGGGAGGCAAAAATTGGCAACTTGTCCTACTTCAAACGAAAACCAACCACTACAACCCCCCACTATCCTACCCTCCCCCAAAGCCTATCCACATTCTCACTTCATCTCTAAGCCCTCTCTATTCCGTCTACAATTGAGACTCCATTCCACACTAACCCACTACCAAATTCCCATCCCCCACGACTCCCCTCTATCCTATCATCAAATCTCTCCTATAATCTAACACCAAGCCACTGCAGAATTCCCCTCGCCCCCATAGTCGAACCCCACCCCCCCACCCCACGAATAGCACAATTCACCATCATATCATCTCCACTGCCGGAATCAAGGGGAAGTGCACTCATCCATAAATTCTTTCAATCTACATCTACTATCCTTAATCAAAGAGCAAAGTAAGTTGTGTTCAATTGGGTCCAAATTGGTGAAAAGAAAAAAAAATGTGTAGGGTTGTTCTGGTTTGTTGTTGATGAGTGGGATTTACACCCGCGAATCGGATACTTTATGGCTTAAATAGTTGCCTGATCTTCGCTTTGTTTATATATTTTTATATTATTTTAGTATTAGTATGCTTAACCGTTGTGTTGCAGGCTCTACAGGACTTTTCTAGGCAAAATGGGCAATTTACACACACTGGCGCCGCAGCGTCAATGCTATGCCTCCATCTCGCGCCGCAGCGCCACCTACCTATTCAGCCTGACGTCACCATGACGCTGCAGCGTCCCTGAGCCTTTATAATCTCGCGCTGCAGCGCGACCTCCGGTCTTTTGATTTTAACATGGCGCCGCAGCGCCATCCATAAGCCTATATCCCGCGCCGCAGCGCGACCTCCGGTGCCCAGACAGAGAAGGCTTGCTTTTGACCTAGAAAAAGAGAAGAACAGATAGATAAAAAGGGAGCAAGAGAAAAGAAAGGAGGGAGGTGGGATACTGATAGAGAATCGGTTAGCTTAGCTTAGGATAATATAGTTTTCTCTTCTCTTTTGTACTTTCTCTCTTTAGTTATTAGGTAATGTTTGTAAATATAGATTAGGTAGATTAGGGTAAAGTTTGGGTGTTCCTTGGAGCAACAAGAGCATTGAGCTACACGGATTGGAGAGCTTGAAAGGAGCGGAATGCTTGGAGACTGAAGAGGCTTGACAGAGTTTATTCTTATCCATTTATTTCCTCTACTTTTGTAATCCATAAATGTTGTCTTTATTGCTACTTATATTTTGTTCAATAGCTATGAACTAAGTATTAGCTCTAAGGTTATAATGGAACCCTTTGTTAGTTAAATTGACTGTCTTATCTCTTTGGTTGGCACCATATGGTTTGGTTTAATATATTCATGCTTAACGATTCTCACTAAGACATTAGTGATGATTTTGGTAATCTATATGATATCGAAAGAAGAATTGTAGATTTACACCTAAATATATTGGCATGTGATTATGGGTTTCGACTGCATAAGTTGTGCGTAGAATAGACATATATCTGTGTGCCACATGTGACCTAATTGAGAACTTATGCTTTAATCCTTGTTAGGTTAATTCGCATAGATATGTGTAGGATTATCACCTAGCTTGGACGTTCCTTTCTGTTCTATTCCCTATCGGGTGGATCTGGAGAGGTTACGTTTGTGCATACCTCGACAGAGGTGTATGAACACCTGTGTGTTCTCGGTCGACAAACTGTCGTGACCATTAAGACCAAAGAGAGAAGGGTAGGAAGTTTGATGAAGCATAGCACGCCAGGTGTTCGACGGAATGCCTGTGTGGGGTGAAGTTGTAACCTTAGCTTGTAATTCCTTCGATTACCATTCGTTATCCGTTTACTTGCTTTAATAATTAGTTATAACTAGTTTAGCCACACTCTTATTAGTTTACTGTTCGAATAAGACTAAAGCGATACAAAGTTGGTATTTGGTAAATATTAGTGATAGTTCCTCGTGGGTACGACACTTTTCTTATCACTGTATTACTTGTTAGACCGCGTATACTTGCGCGTGTTTAGTGATCGGTTTTCCGACCAACAAGTTTTTGGCGCCGTTGCCGGGGAACTATTATTCTAATATTGTCCAATATTGATTTAAATCAATTTAGTCTTAATTTGAACGTGTATATATTTCTTTTATTTGTTTGATCTTCCGTTGTGTTTTTAAGTTTACAGGTTATGGACGATCATTATTATCAATGGCCTTATGAGAGGACTACACAACCAAGCTCGGAAGAAGGACTCGAGAAATTGCGAGCTCAAATTGCAAATGTCTTGAGGTTTTCTGATAATCTTGAGTGTGAGTCCACTCAGACTGCCTACTGTCAGGAGCGAGCTGACATTGAACCAAGTTCCTATCATCCAAACTGTCAGGGTTATCCAAACTCTTGGGACTATAGTCAAGAGCAATATCATGATCTGAATTACTCCTATCCGAATCAATTTGAATGTCCATCACCTCTGCAATATAAGGTGACATTCCAACCCAATGAGAGCTTTTCGGCAGACTTAATAGAAGAGAAAAGGCTTGAAGAGCTCCTCACCAACTTTATAGAAAGAAATGAGGTTCGAATGGCAAGCCAAGATGCCGCATTGCAAAGCCTCGAAAATCAATTGGGACAACTCGTCAATGCCATCATAAATCTACCACAGGGCAATCTACCGGTCATAACCAATCTCAACAGTGAAGCAGTAGAGCATTGCACGGTGGATACGCAAGGAGAAGGCGGGGAGTCTCACGAAGTTGTTGAGGGAGATGTCATAGCGCAAATTGTCCAACAGGTGGAGACTGAAGTTGGAGAGAAGAGGATAAAGAGTGGCTATATTGTCAAGACTAATCAACAACCGGATGCCAAGCTCACGGTTGTGGAAACCCTGGAGGACCCGCTAGTGCACAAAGAACGCTTTCAACTTGATGAAAAAGGCGAATTATTGGATAATTCCAGTGGTGAAAGATTCTTCGTGCCGATGGGTGACGAAAACGAGGATGATCAATCATCCATGTCCGCCACAAATTTAAAGGAATTGACAAATAGGCGGCATGAAATGGTCATTTTTGCTTATGAGCCGGATTGAGCGGCATCGGTATAGTCAAGCTGACGACTTTAAAACAAGCGCTTGGTGGGGAGGCAACCCCATCTCAGTATCAATTTTCTCTGTTTTCTTTACTTATGTCTAGTTTATATTGTGTCTTTTCTTTTTACCATGTAAACATTGTTGTCAATGCGTTTGTTTTTGTGATTATAGCAGGCAGCATGTTATTTAGTATGTTGCTAGTGTATATCTTAGTTAGATATAGTATATAGCATGTTATTTACTTAGCATGATATCTGTGTAATATATGTTGTCTAATACATGGTTTTTGTGCAGAAAAACTCAGATACAAGGTTCACGCCGCAGCGCCAGAATTTACCCTGAACTTCGCGCCGCAGCGCCAAGCCTTTTATTCAAATTCTCTGCTTCGCGCCGCAGCGCCAAGGAACAAAGGGGGACTCGCGCCGCAGCGCCAAAAGCAGGCAAAGCTACTGCCAAGTCGCGCCGCGGCGCCAAGCAAAGAAGGAATACTCGCGCCGCAGCGCCGGTAGCGAATTTGTGTTTTTAAAAGCACAGCTGAAGCTGGCAGTTGTGCCCATTCATTCCCAATTCTCTCGACAGTTTCGGCAGCACAAAGAACCTAAAGAGACCCAAAACAAAAACGTGCCTTTCTCCACCCCCGAACCTTTGATCAATCTACCACAAGAGAGCAATCCATTCATTCTTTCACAAAACCCCAAGCCAGTGCACGCAGCAAGAGGAGATCAGAATCAATCTAGGGTTCCCACTCAAGGTATTTGGGGGATTTTAGTCATTCATTTACTGTTTGATTTCGATATTTGGGTTGGTTTTACTCTGTTGATTGGGGTGATTTCCACTGACGGAAATCGGGACAGAGCACTGTCAAGCAAGGGCTGTCCAAATTGGGTTTTGAAAGCGCGCACAAGGTGTTTGATAAATTGACTGAGAGATAATTTGACTGTTTGGGATTGTTTGACATTGAAGTTGCATTGGGAATTATTCTAGCCTAAGTTTGGCGAAGTGTGGAATCGAGTCCTGCTTGTGTTCAAGCCAATTGCTACAAATTCTGACATGGCTTCAAAAAGGCAACGCCTGAGCGTCGGCGGTTCCTCGTCCGCAGCACCAACGGCATGGGACAACACCAAATTTGTTAACGAAGAGGCATGGAAACGATACAAAAGCTCCTTTGCCGCACAAAATTTGATTCCTGAACGGGGTTTGAGGCCTGACAAAACAAAGGATGGCGAGTTGTTAGCCATGATTGCGGGTCGCCAGTGGGTGCACTTCACAAAACCACCCGAATCGGCCATTGTTTCTGTGGTTCGTGAGTTCTACGCTAATGCTAGTGCCGAGGGTCCTGCTGTTGTCCAAGTCAGGGGGCGGTCAGTGGCGTTTGGAAGCCAAGCCATCAATGCACTGTTCGCGACGCCCGGTTTCGAGGGTAAGGATTATATGGGGCCGGGACTCCGCAGCTATGACCTCGAGGAGATTGTTCGGAGGCTCTGCAAGCCCGGGACTACATGGAAGACAAATGACTTCACGGGTGAGAGGACCAGTTTCCCACATGCTGCACTCAGTCGCTATGGGAAGGCATGGTTCAGTTTTATTTGTGCCAACATGATCCCGACTCGTCACCTGAGCAACGTGACTAAGGATAGAGCGATCCTATTATTTGCCATTGTCACGGGGCTGAACGTGGACATCGGAGTTCTCATCCATGAGTCCATCATAAAGGCAATCAAGAGCAATGTATCTACGGGACTTCCACATCCATCCTTGATCACCCGGCTGTGCAAGAGGGCAGGTATACATTGGGGGCCAGAAGAGATAGCTTTGCCGCCCATGTCAGTCATTGACCATCAGACCATTTCACGCTTCGATGTGTGGGATGGGGCTATTTCTCATGCTAGAGGCGAAGGATTCGGGCCACCTACTGAGCCACCTCCTACAGCAGAGCCTTCGCAGCCATCAGACGCAGGCACAGCTTCACAGGGACTACTGGCAGAAATCATGGCATCCCTCACTCTGCTACATCAGAACCAGGACGCTAATGCTCAGAGGCAGCAGAGGCACATAGCAGCGGTGGCCTTGAGGCAGGACATAGCGATGCAGTATCAGGCTGAGCTGGTCAACACGATGCAGAGCATCTACACTGTGTATAGTGGCGAGGATTCAGAGTTCACGCCATTCCAGTTCCCGGAGCCTCCTGTCTTCCCGCCATACCCTCCACCATCACCACCCGCCGAAGCTGACGAGGACGCAGCTGCTGCCGAGTGACCAGACTTCAGGGAAGCTCTCTTGTTTAGAGTGATATATGTTTAGCAATGAGGGCATTGCTCACCTTAAGTTTGGGGGTGTTATGGTTTATTATCTGTTTTATTTCTGTCTATTGCCATGATAGGTTGTTATTTTAGTACTTTATTTAGGTTTTTATCAGGAGTGTAGTGCAGTCGTTTTGTACTGCGGTATTATGTTTTGGGTTTATTATGATGGATGCCATGAACAGTTTTTGGTTATTTATTAGCACTTTGTTTGTTTTTAGCATGTTTGTGGTTTATAGCCATCTTTTTGGGGCTTTTACAGATTTATATGCTTGTGCCATGTTAATGGCTTTATTACCCTATTTTGAGCTGCTTTTATGCGAGGGTGGTATATTTTTCGCTGATTTTTGATTGTGGCTAATGACAAGCGTCAAGTAATTATGCTTATCTCTTAGAATCGTGTCAAGCATGTATGAGCTAGGGGTTGTTCAATCGATAAGTTGAGACTGTTATTGATCCGTCCTTCTTAGCAAGCACCGACCAACTGTGCTAACTAGTTATTTTTTTGAATTTAGTTCGCCTGTTTATTGCTTTGGGAGTATGTTCACTTTTATAAACTTTCATTTTTACAAGGTAATAAAAGACTTCGACGCATATACAGTTTTGGATCTTGGATTCTGGCATGTTGTATATAAAAAAATAAAAAAAAAAAATTTTGAAAAGGAGATTGAATATCGAAAGTCTTGCGGTGGGTCGAGATGGAGCGTAAAACGCACTCATCCATAAACGCAGGACCGATGTTGAGATGGAGCATAAAATGCACTCGTCATATAATCGTCAGATTTCTTAAAGTCTAATTTGGCTGATGTTGATTACGTGGCCTTTGCTGCTCGAGTGATTAGATTCATAGGGGTGTTTTACGCCTAGTGACCTAAAGCCGTCTGGCTTGGGAGTCACTGATCAAAAGCTCATTTATGGGTAGCTCTGTCTAGCCTAAGGTAATTAAGGACTGTCCGAGTCAGATTTTTGTTGTCTTCATGCTAGAGCCTTTTGATCTTTTCCTATGATTGCATCCTAGTCTTAATGCTTGTTGATTGTTTAAGTTGCGTAGTGTGCATATTGTTTTTAGCAATTGACTGTGCGATCTTATTTGAGCAATGATTAGTTAGGATGGTTGGTCCCCACACACACACATAGAACGGATCGAATACAGTCTTATGCTTGAAGCTGAATGAACTCTTGCTAATATCTATGTTTGCCCTGTTCTCTGGGAATAGCTATGTTCGAGCTTAGAAGCCGTGATGCTAGTGCAGTTTTATTGTTCTTTTGCGTGTGTTTTACTGTGTGTTTGTGTTAGATAGTTTGCTCGAGGACAAGCAAAGACTTAAGTTTGGGGGTATTTGATGAGTGGGATTTACACCCGCGAATCGGATACTTTATGGCTTAAATAGTTGCCTGATCTTCGCTTTGTTTATATATTTTTATATTATTTTAGTATTAGTATGCTTAACCGTTGTGTTGCAGGCTCTACAGGACTTTTCTAGGCAAAATGGGCAATTTACACACACTGGCGCCGCAGCGTCAATGCTATGCCTCCATCTCGCGCCGCAGCGCCACCTACCTATTCAGCCTGACGTCACCATGACGCTGCAGCGTCCCTGAGCCTTTATAATCTCGCGCTGCAGCGCGACCTCCGGTCTTTTGATTTTAACATGGCGCCGCAGCGCCATCCATAAGCCTATATCCCGCGCCGCAGCGCGACCTCCGGTGCCCAGACAGAGAAGGCTTGCTTTTGACCTAGAAAAAGAGAAGAACAGATAGATAAAAAGGGAGCAAGAGAAAAGAAAGGAGGGAGGTGGGATACTGATAGAGAATCGATTAGCTTAGCTTAGGATAATATAGTTTTCTCTTCTCTTTTGTACTTTCTCTCTTTAGTTATTAGGTAATGTTTGTAAATATAGATTAGGTAGATTAGGGTAAAGTTTGGGTGTTCCTTGGAGCAACAAGAGCATTGAGCTACACGGATTGGAGAGCTTGAAAGGAGCGGAATGCTTGGAGACTGAAGAGGCTTGACAGAGTTTATTCTTATCCATTTATTTCCTCTACTTTTGTAATCCATAAATGTTGTCTTTATTGCTACTTATATTTTGTTCAATAGCTATGAACTAAGTATTAGCTCTAAGGTTATAATGGAACCCTTTGTTAGTTAAATTGACTGTCTTATCTCTTTGGTTGGCACCATATGGTTTGGTTTAATATATTCATGCTTAACGATTCTCACTAAGACATTAGTGATGATTTTGGTAATCTATATGATATCGAAAGAAGAATTGTAGATTTACACCTAAATATATTGGCATGTGATTATGGGTTTCGACTGCATAAGTTGTGCGTAGAATAGACATATATCTGTGTGCCACATGTGACCTAATTGAGAACTTATGCTTTAATCCTTGTTAGGTTAATTCGCATAGATATGTGTAGGATTATCACCTAGCTTGGACGTTCCTTTCTGTTCTATTCCCTATCGGGTGGATCTGGAGAGGTTACGTTTGTGCATACCTCGACAGAGGTGTATGAACACCTGTGTGTTCTCGGTCGACAAACTGTCGTGACCATTAAGACCAAAGAGAGAAGGGTAGGAAGTTTGATGAAGCATAGCACGCCAGGTGTTCGACGGAATGCCTGTGTGGGGTGAAGTTGTAACCTTAGCTTGTAATTCCTTCGATTACCATTCGTTATCCGTTTACTTGCTTTAATAATTAGTTATAACTAGTTTAGCCACACTCTTATTAGTTTACTGTTCGAATAAGACTAAAGCGATACAAAGTTGGTATTTGGTAAATATTAGTGATAGTTCCTCGTGGGTACGACACTTTTCTTATCACTGTATTACTTGTTAGACCGCGTATACTTGCGCGTGTTTAGTGATCGGTTTTCCGACCAACAGTTGTGGAAATTGCTAGTGAGAGTGGACAATTGTTATATAATATATATATATATATATATCTGTGATTGCTTGTTTGTGGGTAACAACAATTTGGGGAAATCAAAGCAAGTCAACTTCTATAACTACAAGCCACTTTGACAACGCCCACCAAGTGTTCGACGAAAGTCTTCAACCAAATTTCCTCAAGAATTCTTCATTTTTGAGCACAATTATAATATGCCTCCTCATCCACAAAAAAGGCAAAAGGGTGAAGGGTCATCATCCGTCGTCGTTCCACAGTTCAAAAAGAAAAAATTTTGGAGCGCGGCCGCCGCCGAACGTTTTGATTATGTGTCGGGAAAGGCCCTCATCCAAGAACGTGGACTTAGACCAGATGTTTTGGATGGACAAATGCACTTGAAAATCCATGAACAACATTGGCACTATTTCACACAACAGCCTGAAGCGGCGGTGGTCGCCGTAGTCAAAGAATTCTACCCCAATGCGGAGGATGCACCGTCGTTCAAAGCTTTTGTAAGGGGCAAAATGGTAGACTTCAGTACCTCGGCCTTAAACGAGTACTACAATATAACACCACCTGAGGTTTGCCAGTACTCGGAGTTACGAGATGGTGGAATTGATTATGACCAAATTCTCAAAAAAATTTGCAAACCCGACACTGTATGGGTGAAAGACATTCGAAAAGGCACAATCATCCCAAGCTCCACATTGAATAAGTATGAGAAAGTTTGATATTCTTTCCTCTGTGCTAAACTGTTGCCGTCAACACACACTAGCGACATCACTAAAGAAAAGATCTCATTATTGTATGCGATTGTCAAAGATCTTAGCATCAATATTGGGACGATCATTAACTTTTCAATTCGCCAGTGTTTGCGAGGTGGATTAATAGGCGGCTTACCTCACCCTTCACTCATCACGAGGTTGTGCCTGTAGTCAGGGGTCATATGGGCAGATACGGAGCCGGTTCAGCCACCATTGATGGTTCTAGACTCGAAATTAATGAACAGATTTGAGCCATAGAAGGGGGCACCTTCGCATCCTAGTGGCCTTGGTTTTATTTTTTCGGACTCAGATGAGGGGGAGGATGAGGCCGGGGATGAGGATTACGTGATCCCCGAGGATAAAGTGGAAGCAGATGAACCGTCGAGCTCGACGACTGCCATGCTCAGCAAGATTCAACCACAATTGACTCTACAACAAAAGAGGACTGACAGAGTGGCAGCGAGACAAAGTCATATGTTCAACAACCAGATCCAATTTCAAGCTGTTGTTGTTGAGGCCTTTGCCCGAATCAGTACCGCCTCCGATCCATTACAGTTCCATGCTCCACAACCACTCCCAGAGTATCCACTGTCCGACTCTGACAAGGAGGAGGGTGGCGGACCTGATGCTTGATTTGACAGGGAAGTCTTCGATACTTTAATTATTTTATTTTTTTAGAATGAGGACATTATTTAATTTATGTTTGGGGGTGTGTTTTTATTAATCATCATAATTTTGTTAGCTTATTGCATGAATAGTATAGGTTATTTATAATTTGCATAGTAGAATAGTTTTTTGTTTTAGTAGCTTTAGTTGAGTTTTATGCTTTAGTTGAGTTTTATGCTTATAAAAAAATGAAAAATCACAAAAGACCAAAATGAAAAATCATAAAAGACTAAAAAGAGTTGTTAATTAGGATTGTCTGAGTCAGTATGTCAGTGGTAAGAAATAACTTTAGCCAGTGATGAGACTGGACTTACATAAGAACATAATCACTAATGATAACTAGAACATTGATGTATATTTAGATCGTTAAATGAGTCCTTATCTGTTTGACACCTTTGCAACTGGTTAGCACGATAGTACAATAGTATGGTTAACTTGGGTCAAATAATTACATAAATGTCATCTTGAACAGAAATGGTGTTTTAATGACAGAAATTTAGTAAACTAGTAGTACTGACTAAGTTGAGACTAAAGCCTAAGTTTGGGGAAGATATAGGAGCGATCAGAAAGAAAAAATGAAAGAAAAAAATTTGAAAAATGTGAAAAAGAGAAAGAAAAAAAATAAAAACTTATGAATAAACACTGTGACTAGTTTAGTTTCGTGGCATTTGATATTCGAGTAAGTACGCCCTAGGGGATGTCTTTATACCTAGAGCCCTAAAGCCATTCGGTTTGGGAGTCGTTGGTCGAAAACTCGCTACATGGGTATCATTGAAGAGCCTAAGGAAACTAGGCATTGCACAATCATGAGAAAAATAGAGATACGGGAAAACAAGCAAGATGCCCTCGTAAATAAAGAAAGATAGAAAATCTCCCATATTAACCTCCAACTTTGTTGACGTTGAATGGAATTCACTATACCATGTTTATGCGATTTCTTGAGTAAAAATGTGATTGCATTCTAAGGCGCGTATTATGTGATATATTTGATCTGTAGTTGAGTATGTTGTTGTTGAGCGCACACACACAACAACGGTGTTAGCAAGTATAGATTCATAGATTGGTTTAAATTGCGGACACGTCTCTAGTTGGATTTATTGTTTATATCTGTTGTGAATTCTCTGAGGCAGTATTGGTTATCTTTATATTATCCGACAGTTGCATTCATGAGCATTGTATATTCTTGCATATGCATGAATTTTTTGCTTGAGGACAAGCAAAGTCTCAAGTTTGGGGGTATTTGATGAGTGGGTTTCATACCTGCGAATCGGTATTCGTTATAGCTTGGTTCTTGTTATTTTCAAGTAATTTTCCCATCATTTTATTGGGTTTTATGTTATTGTGTGCAGAAAATGAAAGGGATGTAAAAGGAGCTTAAAAGGATAATTTTTAGCACAATTAGAGGGTCCCTTGACTTTGGAAATAATTTAGAGACAAATTGAGCAATATTGGGCTAACGAAATTAAACAAGCTATTCATGAAAGTTATTAAGTGGGCTACGGTCTTTATTTATTGAGCATATTCATCATATTTAATTGTCCACGAGCTTGCAACAAAAATTGAAGTAGCCCAGCCTTCGATTTGGTTTTGGAATAATTAAGTGAGCCGAGTTTAATGGCAGCCCAGCTTTCTAATTACATGAAATTATGCTCATGCAAGCATATATCAAGTGGGCCAGAGATGTAGCAGCTCACGGATGGGGAGAAAGGATTTATGGCAATCAGCATAAGTGAGCCAGAGATAGTAGCTCACGGAATCAACAAAGCTTTGCATGCATTCTAGAAAAGGAGGAGCAGCCATGAAGTTAGCAAGTTATATGCAAAATCAGCATGCGGACAGTGCTTAGCCCCGCTGGGGTGGGGTTTCGTTGAGTAAACCTCCCGCTGGGGCGGGGAGGCGCACATGCAAGGCGGCTGTTTCCTTTCTCGAGTTAGACTTTGATGCAATCTAAGGAGAGAGGAAGGCTTCAAGCATGTTGATATATAAGGAACGTAAAGAGACCTATAGAAAGATACGTAGCCACCTTGAAGCTCTAGTTTTTGATTTGAACTTGCAAGGAGAATTGAAGCAGAGCATATTCGGACGAACTCGAAGCGACTTGGAGACGAGTAACGACAGGAGTTTTTATTCCTTTCTTTCTCTATTCATCTTACTTTGTATTCATTATAATTAATACTATGTGGATTATGGGTTTTTATTCATTCGTTATGAACTAATTACTTATTTAATCCTATGATGTATCTTGTATATAATGGATGATTAAATATTCTTGAATTCAGTTTATGGATATTATTCCCAGTTTATTTGCTATGCGTTATGCTTAATTTATATAATTGCTTGATCAACAATTATCTGTTATCCTATATGAAATCGAGAAAGGACATATAGGATTAGAACTAGCCATAGTGACATGTGTTTGTGATTTTTGCATAGATGGAATTTATGATTCCAATTTAGGATAGAGATATACCTTTACGCCATATGTAATCTGTTAAAGAACTTGATTTTCAAACCTTATTTAATTTTAATTCACATAGAGATATAGTGAATTAGTTATCTAGGGTGTCTTGCTTAATTCTATCATCTGTGGATACGAGTGAGTATGGGTATAATGCATCGAGAGGTGGTTATACCTGCTTTAGTGTTCTTAATTAATAATCTAGAATAATTAAAATAAACTGGAGAAAAGGATATTATCTGAAGTGAAATATTAAGTGAAGTTGTAGGCTTAATTCTTTAAAAACTAGTGAAAATCTTGAGTTAGTGTTGCAATTGGTTAAGTAGTAATTTAGTTATAAGAACATGTTTTAATCGTTAGTTTAATAAAGCTGGGATAGTATAAAACTAGTATTTGTTAGATTAAATAGGAATTATTGTCTCTGTGGGTACGATATCTGACTTATCAGTATATTACTTATGGATCACGTATACTTGCGTGTAGTGCGTATAGAAAATACCCAACACTTACACCAGTTTACATCATCGAATTTTTCTCGATGCTACGTTGGAGTTGTCGCCAACGGTTTGGATTGTTGTTCGATTGACGTCGAAGTTTTTGTCGAGGACAGAAGTTTCACGATCTACTAGAACAATGGTTGACACTGATTTGACCATCATCGAACCTCCTCGATGCCTACCTGAATGGCAGTTTACAACGGTCGATTGAATTAATTTGATTTTATACCTACTCGAATGATAGTTTGTAGAGTTGACCATCACCGAACCTACTCGGTGCCTACTCGAACTGTAGTTTACAACGGTCGGTTGAATTGAATCGATTCCTACTCGAACGGTAGTTTGCAGAGTTGACCATCACCGAACCTCCTCGGTGCCTACTCAAACGGTAGTTTGCAACTGTCGATTAAATCACTGATCCTTCTCGGTGCTCCCTCTGGGGATTTATATAACAGATTCCATCATATATCATCTATGGGGGAAATTTCTCCACAGTTTTCATCACCGACTCATTCTCGATGCTACGCTGGAGTTGTCACCAACGTTTTGTCATGTCAGGTGCTCTTACCTTCGCTGAAGTAGTTTTTAACGGCTTTCATCAACGGCTCGCTCCCGATGCTTCGCTGGAGTTGTCGCCAATGACTTACAATGTTAGTCAATCTGACCTTCACTGAAGTGGTTTTCAATGGCTTTCATCATTGGGCCGTTCCCGATGCTTCGCTGGAGTTGTCGGCAACAGCTTACAATGTCAATTAATTTGACCCTTGCTGAAGTGGTTTTCAACAACTTTCATTAACGGGCCGTTCCCAATGCTTTGCTGGAGTTGTCGCCAATGGCTTACAATGTCAGACCTGATCGATCTTGACGTGGGGGTATCCTTCTGATAAGTCACACCCTAAGATAAATCTAGTATCTTTGATGTATTCAAACTCACTGTTCACAATGTAAGACTTTCTCGATGATCTGACAGAGGTAGTTCTTAGCAATTTTTCATCATCGATATTCGGAATACCATATCAGGGCTTATACCAATGGCTCACATGGAGTTCCTTCCTTCGTCAGGAGCTTGACGCTTAGAGTCAGGGTTTCAGTCCAATCCGCTTAATCGCGTAGCTATTTTTTTTCCTGATTTAACTTTTCAGCTTCTGTAAACTCTGCTTTATCTTCAATCGGACCAAACTAGAGGGGGTGGGACCCACCTTAGGGAGCCGCAGGTCCACTTGCGGCTGCCTCAGGTCCATTTGTTGATCCCGCAGGTGGAGTTGCTACTCCCTACGAGTATAACTTAGACTCCCGTTGCTTTCAAAATTCATTTTCAACTTTAAACTATAAAGAAAATCCAAAATTTCTTCTTCAGATCTACTGAGTTCGGGCTGCTTTCTTTGAATTCCATCACCGTACAAATGTTCTGCACATCTCTGGTAACGTTTACATCATTTCTTTTCAAATTTTGACCGTTAGAATGTTAGATTTCATATAATATGCTTCTAAACATAATATAGCGAATATGCGTGACTATATAACTTGATAAAAAAATTTAGACTTAGTAAATATGCATGTTTTACAGCGCTGAACGTTTTGATGTAAAAAAAAATTAATTTCTAAGACAGTCATTTGACGCCCTTTTTGGCCAGTTTACTCGTCCTATTTGAGAGCAAATGAGCCTGAATTTTCAACTAAAAATACACATAGTAATTTAGCTACCATGGGGAGTTTGATTTTTTAGTTTTTTCATAAATATGAACTATTCATGCTTTTGGGTAGGTGTGCTACTGAATGACCACTTAGTCATGCTTATGTGCATGCAGACAGTCCATTTTACAAAGGAGACTTTGGCAAAAAAAATTAAAAAGCCTGAACATTTAATGAACATGAAATTTTAACTCTATTGGGGATTTTGGTTAACTAATGCATGCTTTAGGACTTAAAATATGCATAAAGCAATGATTTAATTTAATAAGACACATGTTTAAGGCTTACCTCACCCTTTCTGAGGTATTTTGGAGAATTTGTCCAGGTTATGGAGCCAGACAGACCCGATAGTGCTAGCAAGGAAACTTCTGGCGTGAGGCAGAAGAGAGCTTCTGATGTTCCTTAGCCACGTCCAGCCCGACCGCCTCGCCGGTTGGCTGAGTCTGTGATTCATCTGATCTGGGCTGAGATACCGGATGATGTGGACGATGAGAATGTCCCTTTTATTGATCCTATTCTAGCTCATGATCCATGTAGGGAGCTTCCAGCCATCATTGTGCCGATTTTGGAGCTGCTGGACGATTTGAGACGCCATCCCTTGATATACCTTCACGCAAATGAGGTGACTGAAGTTTTCATTCTGAATTTTCTTCTTTTTCCATTTTAGGGCACAGGTTTAATCTAGACTTGATATTTAATGCAGGTTCCCGGCTTTACGTAGCATAGGGGGAACTAGTTTAGCGTCCACTCTTTATATCATACTCTACATTCGGAGTATCAGGCCATTGTCAACACTTAGAGTTTTGAGGCCTTCTTTTCTATCCCTCCCCGCCGTTTCCCCTGAGGTTATCTGAGGGCATTATCTGAGCGTTGGTTCCACCAGACCCAGTCTCTCCATCTGTTGGACTGTGAGGTGATGATGACACCGATGGACTGGTGGTTCATCACAGGTATAGAGTTTATGGGGGAGCCAGTACCTTTGGTGGTTGACATTTCACTTGCTGCCGTTCTCTCCCTTTTGGGAGTTCCTGCAATGGTCATCAAGGGTCGGACTATCCATTCTAGTCCCTTGAGTGTTGATGCCCAGAGCGGGGCTTTAACTGAGCCTCTTCCTAATGATCAGAGGGTTAGAGATCGCATCTTTCAGCGACTGTTCTTGGTGATCAGCAGGGTTGTTTCATTGCAGACAACTCCTCGACGGTCTTTTTCGCTCTGGTTAGTGCTACTCGTTATGTGGAGCGCCTCAGAGATTTTGATTAGGGTACCTACACCTTTGCCTATTTTCTTCGCGGGATGCGCCTATGCTCTAAGGGCGTGATGGAGGCTTGGCTAGGTTTTTATCCCTTCCTGCTGATGAGTAATTTCTCTTTCACCTTTCAATTTTCCTCATTTATGTTTATCAATCTTTACCACTAAGGACATTTGATCTTTGTATTGCCAGTTCTGGGCATATAAGAGGCTTCCTCGCCTACGTCCTGCCACTACTTTGGGCCTGGAGACCTATCCGAGGGGATGGCGTTGACATCACTCCACTTTGACAAAGGTCCTTGTAGCAGAGGGATTTAGCCACTCCCTCTTGCAGCTAGAGCTGTTGGCGACCGATTCTATCACGTGGGTTCCCTACACCTCGAACTATCTGACAGTCGGGTTCAAGGATGGCTTTCCGACTAGTCGGGAGTTTGCATTATCCACTCGTCGGGTTCCCCTTTTGATCGAAGGAGGCTGGGAGCTTTACTTGGGAGAGCGCGCTATTCAAAGCATTACAGGAGACATCCGCATTCTCTTTGTTCCTCCTGCTTGGCATCATTGGCCCTTGGCTCAGACTATCATAGATATTCCCCTGATAGGCATAGATGGCTTCACCCTGTCAAAGGGTCCTCATACTCAGGAGTCATTTCATCGCAGGTAGAGTCCTCACACCATCTGAGCTCAGACTTGTGATACCCAGTTTATGGCAGACATGGTGCCGGGGTCTGTGATGATGGCAGACTGGATAGCTTTCCTCAGAGAGCCTACTCATTTAGAGCTGATTTTAGGACTGACCCAGCGGTTGGAGTGGGCTCATTTTTTCATCAGGCAACTTGGCAGAGATCCATTAGAGGCAGATTCGTTTGATCCTTCATGCTCCGGAGCTGGCCCCTCAGCAGATCCATATAATGAAAGCTATGCAGGTGTCTATCCTCCTCTGTATTGACCTGACAATCCCACTTGTGTGACTCAGGAAAAGCTACAGCAGGTCAATCGGCTTGATACAGATTTTATAGATTTTTTCTGATAGCTTTCTCGATATATCTTTTGATAGGCCTCTGTTAGATTGTGGGGCGGATGTGCCCCATTTCTCGTTATATCTTTTGATAGGCCTCTATTAGTTGTTGGGCTGTTGTGCCCCTTTTCCCTATACTTTTTAATTTGCATTTTATGATCAAACATAGATGATGCTTTCAGTAGATAGTGTATTTTAGAAATTCATGATATTTACTATCTATTGCATTCTATTATCATTTATCATTGTCATTATGCATGTATTATGTCATGGATATGCACTTAGATAGGTGAGTTTAGATTTGACCCCTAGATGGCCTCATGATACGATTATACAGATGTCGTCATCTACCATCAGCCGTATCGGGCATCTACCACATTCTTTGATAGCACATTCCTTGAGATCTTGGTATGATAATTTGCCTCCCGCAGACAAGGGGGACAGTTGATCAAATGCTGGGGCATTCTTTGGCCATTTTATCTTTTCAGGTTCCACAGGGCTTCATGGATGGCATACTGTCCTGTTGAATACCAGAGCGCCAGATTTTTAGGTTTGGCCTTTATGAGTTGACTCCTACGCTGGAGGAGTATGAGCACCTCACGGGTTTGGCATTAGATCTGCCATGTGCCAGGATAGCCATTAGTGACATGAGACATCCATTCATGACCATGACTGGTCTGAGACGGAGAGTCGTCACTGAGGAGATTACTACAGGACATGTGGTGTCCATATATTTTTTGATCGATCGCTTTGGCCGGTTGGACAGCTACGAGCGATATTCAGGAGATTTCATCAGCCTTGTAGATGAGTGGCAGTTTGCACGTGTTGACGTTCTGTTGATGTGCGTCATGGCTTATTTGTACATAGCACTATATATGGACCACTTGGACACTGGCTTGATGGTAGTGGTTCGAGCTCTCAGACAAGGTTGTACTATCCTGCCTATGATATTAGTCGAGACTTTGAGGTTGGCTACATTCTGTAGTACCCATCCAGAGGGGTTTTTCATGGGCAGTGCCATTTTTCTATACGTGTGGTTCATGACACATTTGAGTCCTATCGGCACTTTCAGACATCATGGGTACTGCTTTAGTCACGAGGTAGCTATGTCCTACTCTTTTCAGCCAGTGGAGTGTACAGACACGGCATCCTGGTTGGACTTTTTATCGACGATCGAGAATCTTTTTTTGATCTTGCCTTGCTCAGGGCTTAGTTCCCCTTACAGCTTCATCACTCATGCAGTTGGCATGGATTACCTGCCCCTGGCGGGTTTAAGAGGGGTGACCACATATCATCCGCTGACAGTCATGGGCCAGTTTGATCAGTTTCAAAGCATCCACCATTTTAAGGAGGCTATGGATCAGCAGATATCAGCTCCATCTTTGCTGTCAGCTGACCTAATCAGAACTTATGAGTGTTGGACTTATAAGGAGACAACTAATTTCTCTACTAGCCATCCGGATCGTTCTCCAGAGTATTCGACATGGTTAGAGGTCGATATTGCACTGGTTGCAGTTATTCACTCATAGCCAAGCGTTGATTCAGATGAGGAGGAGCCTATAGAGGATCCTGGTTCTCCCACGGAGGATGATTTATTTTCTGGTTTGACAACATCCTTGGTTAGTGACCCCCCAAGCATTCCGACTGGGACAGATCCATCTTTTATTGATTCACTAGCTCGGATGACCTTTGAGAGGGATCAGGCTAGAGCGCTGATGTTGACAGCCCTTTCTGGTAGGGATACAGCTTTTGCTGATAGAGACGAGGCTCGAGCTACCCGGGACGCAGCATTTGTTGAGATTGAGGAGGCTTTAGTCGCCAGAGATGCTGCTTTTATTGAGATGGATGAGGCCATACCTACCCGGGATGTTTATATTGCCGACAGCACTGCACTCAAATCATATCCATACAGCCTTGTTGCAGATATGAACGCTTTCATAGATGGTCACAACAGCACTATGCAGATGACCATAGATATTCTAGCCCATATGGAGACCGTGGGACACGAGCTTACAGCTGCTTCTGCATTTTATAAGAGGGATGCCATATTAGCACTGCTATCCCATTTATCCATGGGTTCATAGACTAGCTTTTATTTTCTTGCACATACTAGATCAGCCATTTTTGTCATGTACATGACGCAATGTATATATCAAACAATATTATATAGCAGAGAAATATATTTTGATTCACTTCCTTGTTGTATATGTATTATCATTGCTGAGTGATTACCACTTCTTTTATAACTTGTTGTCTTGATATATTATGAGCTTTTCCTTGATGGATTGACATTGAGATGTCAGAGAGTACCTCAGTAAGGCCTGTTGACCAGGGAGGCTTGATAGAATTTGGGTTTTATAGGGTTTTGGTGTCTTGGGACTGGTTTTATCGGTTTTTTTCTTAAAGGTCAGACCGCACCATGAATGGTTGCCTACGTACTCCCGAGTTGAAGGAGATCAGGTCATTCATAGTTCGAGCTTCATGTGAAAATTTGAAATGATTTGATTGATTCGCAGGACCAGAATGATGGCTTGCAGGTGTTTTAGACATAGTACATTTTCACGGTGTCTGAATTGATGAGCTAGGGAAATTCTTTCCCATCCATTTCTTGTAATCTGATGGCTCCTCCTGTCAACACTTCTTTAACAATGAAATTGCCTTCCCAATTTTGGGTAAACTTTCCTTTGGCTTCATCTTGATTGGCCAGAACTTTCTTCAATACCAAGTCATTTTCTTTGAATTGCCGGAGTCGAACTTTCGTATTATATAACCGAGCAATCCTTTGCTGATACAATCGCCAGTGAAAGATGGTTGTAGCCCTCTTTTCATCTATAAAGGACAACTAGTGGTACCGCTCTTACAACAACTGGTCTTCCTCCATCTGAGCGTTTATTAACACTTGCAGAGACTCCATTTCTACCTCTATGGGAAGTACTGCTTCCATGCCATAGACCAATGAGTAGGGGGCAGCCCCAGTAGAAGTACGCATTGACATCCTGTATGCTAACGGGTTAGAGGAAATAGGTCAAGCCATCCTTTGTGATTGGCAGACATTTTCTACATGATCATCTTGATATTTTTATTGGCCGCTTCAACAGCAGCATTCATCTTGAGCCGATAAATGACAAAATTAAGATGCTTGATATAGAACTTACTGCATAACTCTCTCATCATCTGGTTGTTTAGGTTCTTGGCGTTGTCTGGTACGATCACCTCCGGTTGTCTATATCGACAGATGATATTATTTCTGATGAAACCAATGATTACCTCTTTGGTGACTTTGGGAAAAGAGGCAGCTTCAACCCATTTCGTGAAGTAGTCGATCATGGTGAAGATGAATCAAAGATCGTTGCTGGCCTTGGGTTCTATTGGCCCAATCACATTCATTCCCCACATGGAAAAAGGCCATGGCGAACTCATATTGTGAAGTTTATTTGGAGGAGCGTGTATGGCATTTCCACGAACTTGGCATTACTAACATTTTCTGACGTGATCATCACAGTTAGCTTTGAGAGAGATCCAGTAATGCCCAGTTCTTAATATCTTCTCGGCCAGCAAATGATCGCTCATGTGTGAACCACAGACTCCGCCGTGTACTTCATCCATCAGTCTACGGGCTTGATCCTTATCGAGGCATCTTAAAAGGCCTATTCCAGCATCCCTTTTATAGAGTGCATCTCCGCTCAGATAGAACTTCATAGCTATTTTATGAATCCGATTTCTTCCGGCTTAGCTTGCTCCAGCGGGTGTAGATCCATCTCAGAGATATTCTTTTATATCTTGATACCAAGGCTGTTTGATAGGAGGTATTTCATCTGATACTTCTCCAATGTAATTCCCATATGATGGGGCCTTTTGATTTATGAATTTGATGTCGGTACTTCCCCTTCTATCAAATATGTGAATCAAGGAAGCCAATGTTGCCAATACATCAACAAAGTCATTCCTACCTCGAAGGATGTGGAGGAAGGTTATCTCTTCAAACACCATGGATATCTTAATAACCTGCCGATGATACGACAGCAAATGCAATTCTTTTGTGAGATACGCCCTGGTGGTTTGTCTGATAACCAACTCAGAATCCCCAAAGACTAGTAAATGCTTGATACCCATGGACTGGGCTAGATTCAACCCCCTTATGCAGCCTTCATACTCAGCCGTGTTGTTGGTGTTGATAAACTACAATTTAATAGCCACATAATACTGTTCTCATATACAAGAGACAAGGACTTCCCCAGCTCCGACACCTTCCATGTTCACTGCTCCATCAAAATACATTTTCCAAGGTTGGAATATATTCTCTTGAGGTGTCTGTTGAATTGTCATGATCTCCTCGTCAGGGAAATAAGTTTCCAAGGGTTCAAAATCCCCTGACGGTTCTTTGGCCAATTGATCTGCAATTCCCTGACCTTTGATGGACTTCTGAGTCACGTAGACAATGTCGAGCTGTTGGAGGATTAACTACCATTTGGACAATCGACAATTCAACATTGGTTTGCTGAATATGTACTTCAGTGGATCCATGTGGGATATGAGGTAGGTCGTGTGCCCATGCAGATAATGTTGTAATCTCATGAAGGCCCATGCTAATGCACAACAGGTCCTTTCAATCTGAGTGTACTTTTTCTCGTCGCTGCTGAATCTTTTGCTGAGGTAATAGATAGCCCTTTCCTTGCTTCTATCATCTTTCTATCCCAGCATATAACCCATTGCGTTGGCATTGATAGACAGGTACATAAATAAGGGAACATTGTTCCTTGGGGGTACCAAGACACGTGCTTCGATCAGCTGCTTTTTGATGGAAAGGAAGGCTTTTTGACAATCTTCATTCCATTTTGTGGCGGAATTCTTCCTTAGCAGCTTAAAGATGGGTTCACACGTCGCTGTGAGTTAAGAGATGAACCTGCTTATGAAATTGATTCTCCCTAGGAATCCCCGTATCTCTTTTTCTGTTTGGGGCACCGGCATCTCAGTGATGGCTTTAATCTTACCGGGATCCAGTTCAATGCCTCTATTGCTCACTAGAAATCCCAACAACTTACCCTATTTGACACCAAAAGTACATTTGGCCTTATTCAACTTTAGGTTGTACTTGCGCAACTTGTTGAAAAGCTTTTTGAGATGGCTGATGTCGTCATCCTCCTTCCGGGATTTAACGATGATGTCATCCACATAGACCTCTATCTCCTTGGGCATCATGTCATGAAAAAGGGCTATCATGGCTCGCTGATATGTGGCACCGGCATTGATAAGGCCGAAAGATAAAGGTTCCCCAGGGAGTGATGAAGGTTGTTTTCTCCCTATTTTCTTTAGCGACCATGATTTGATGGTATCCAGCAAAGCAATCCACAAAAAAATATATGACTTACTGTGTCGTATTGTGTATCAGGATGTGGATGAAAGGTACTGGGAAGTTATCTTTGAGACAAGCTTTGTTCAAATCCTGGTAATCCACATATACTCATACCTTCCCTTTGAGCTTAGGCACGAGAACTATGTTTGACAGCCACTCCGGGTATATTGATACCATGATGATACCGGCTTTGAATTGTTTGACAACCTCTTCTTTGACTTTGATCAGACTCCATTCGGGTTTCAATCTCCTGAGCTTTTGCTTGACTAGCTTGATTCCATCTTTAATAAGTAGTCGATGGATGACAATGTCAGTGGACAAGCCAATTATGTCTTCATGTGACCATGCAAACACATCCTGGAACTGAGTTAAGAGTTCAATCAGGTTGGCTTTTTGGCGTTTGGTGAGGTGTATACCTATCTGGATTTCTTTGAGGTTTTCTAAGGTTCTGATATTGACAGTGGTGGTTTGATCGAGGTTGGGTTTGGGTTTGTCTTCGACCCACTCTTTCATTTCCTCAGGTACTTCATAGTCATCTATCTCCTCTTGATCAATCTCCATCAAGTCGAAGTCCAGTTCTACATCAAAGTTATAGTTACTGTGAAAATTTGGCATCTCATCTGCAGGGACGAACAAATCCAATTCTGGAGTCCTAAAAAAATGCTTTCACTTTAATATATGAGACTGTTTAAACATACAAAGCATTTAGCAAAAGTATGACAAAAGTAACTGCTATAGCTGTGTAACAAAATAAGCAGTAAATGAAACCATTCTCCAGGGCAGATTGACTTTCTGCCCTTTTACCCTTTTTAAATGAGGCAAGGGACGCTGCTCCAATTGTCCAATGTCAAGTCCTCATGAATAGGGAGGATAAATAAGTTGTGCTCGTCTGCCTCATCTTTAATGACGACTGAGACATCCTTCAAATCAGGGTTGAGGTTCTTTTTTGAGCTGTTACCCTTATCCCTTTCGATGCGAGGGATTCAGATATGATCTTCTTCATCACTGTTCGGGATATCATCGTTCATTCCCTCGTAGTGCATCAGAAAATACATGTTGGCAAATGGGTTTCGTCCTTCGTGCAGGAACTTTTCTTTTCCCTTTTTGCTCTACCCCTCAAGCTTTGGGGCTTTTCTCTCACTCATTGGTATGACTGGAGGAAACAGTATGGCTGACACAGTAGCAGGAATCTTCCTCATTGGTTTCATAAACCTGGCATCAGTGAGGTTTGGCAAAGGATAGTGGAAGCAGGAGCCGTTGGACGTTTGTGTGGGTTTCGATGGTTCGCTCCGGATGAATAGCCCAATCCTGCTTTTCCTGACTGACTAGGGATTTGCACTGGACTCTTGATTCCTTGCTGATTTTTCCCTAACCCTTTTCCAGGGCAGAATCCCAAGGATACCATTTCCTGATCGGCTGTCATTACTTCGGGGTAAACTTTTGGTTTTAAGGCTGGTGCCCCAACAGGTAAATATTGAGTATCGTTCACCTATAAGGTTTGAAAACTGACAGGATCTGTTGGGTAAAATCTATACGCGCTACATGCAAGTGTGCGTGGTCAACAAGTAATACAATGATAAGATAAAGTATTGTACCCACAGAGACAATAATTCTAATTTATTCAAACAAGAACCAATTTTATATTTTTTTAGCTTTATTAAACTAATGAATAACTGATGATTTTTATAATAGACTACTACTTAGACCAAAATTAACACTAATTTAGGATTTTAACAAGTTTTGGAGAAATAAGCCTACGACTTCACCTATTACTTCACTCCGGATAATATACTTTCCTTCAGTTCATATCAATTACTCCATATTATTAACCAAGAACACATAAGTAAATATAACCATCTCTCGATGCATTAAATCCATACTCACTCAAATCCACTAATAATAGAATTAAGCAAGACACCTTAATTAAATAACTCACTGTATCTATATGCGAATTATAATTAAGAAAGGTTTATTAGAAAGTTCTCCTCAGATTACATATAATGCATAGATATCTATATCCTACACATGAATTATGAATCCTAACTATAGTAGAAATCACAAACATATGTTACTATGGCCAGCTCTAACCCTATATATCATCTCTCGAATTTATATCGGATAACAGATAATTGGTGATCAAGCAACTATATAAGTTATGCACAGCACATAGTAAATAACCTGGAAATAATATTCATACACTGACTTGGAAGAAATTTAATCCTCCGTTACATAATAAGATTCGTCATAGGCTTAAATAAGAATTTAGTTCATAATTAATGAATAAAAACCCATAATTAACATAGTATTAAACATTCTGAATACAGGATAAATATGAAGAGAGAAAAATAGAATCCAAAATTCTGTCGTTACTCGTCTCCACGTTCGCCTTGCGTTCGTCGTGTTCCGCTATGCGTCAAATCTCCTCACGTGTCCAAGTCAAGAACTAGGGCTTCAATCTATCTAAGTGTATTTGAACTCTATGCCTCTGTAACCCTTTAAAGTATTCTATTCACGACAAACTACCCTTAACAACCTCTATCAGAATCCAATTCAAAATAGGATATCTATAGCCAACCTGCCGTAAACGAGCCCCGACGCATTTTTACACTTGAAAACGTGACCCGGCGCAGTCTCGCCCTAGCGCAGTCTCACCCCGGCGCATATTTAGCCTTATAAACATGCCACGGCGCACTTTGTAGAGATCCAGCCCAATTCTTCTAGTAAGCTCCCAATCCATCCGCTTCTCTACTCACTCAGTTCCTGCACACCAACCAATGCACATGCATGAAAAAGAACCTAAAACATACTTAAAGTAGCGATATCCTAGGTTTAAACGGCATCAATTCGTAGGTATGAAACCTACTTATCAAATGCCCCCAAACTTAAGATTTCGCTTGTCCTCAAGTGAAAACAAGAACAAAATAAAAATAACAAACAACATATCTAAATGTATGCATATGCATGACCTACTTCCTACATGCCTACGAATCTAGCAATAGATCAACATGTTTTTCAACACCGACCTCAAAAATATCATAAGATACTTAAACAATACTAAAAATTCAATGAACAGTTCATTAGTAATCAATCAATCCATCCAACCCTGTCCTCACTCATGTTGTGCGTGTGTGCTCGTTAACCATTCTAATCACCAATAATTCAAAAACATCACATACAAACTTCTTAGCGGGAAAATTTTAGTTATACCTCAAGTATTCTACATTCATGACAAAACTGGTTAAACATAGTAATCACTGAGTTTGGGGATTTCAAATAAGGCTTATTTTTCTTATTTTTCATTCACGGGTGCGTTTTATGCTCCATCCCTTGTTCACACTCGACCGTGCAATGTCTGCAGCTATTAGGCTTTTCAATGTTACCCATTTAGCAAAGTTTCGACCAACGACTCCCAAACCAGACGGTTTTAGGGCGCTAGGTGTAAAAACACTCCCAAGGGCTTACTTATTTAAGTAACAAAGGCCCTAGATACAAACTAGTCCATGTGTTTATTCTCTTTTTTTCTTATTTTTCTTTTTCTCTTTTTCACAATTTTCTACTTTTTTTCCCTTTTTTATTTCTCTTTTTCTTTCACCCCACTAACTCCCCCAAACTGAAGTTATTACTTACTTTTAAACCTTTAATGTCAAATTAACAGTATCATCAAATTTAAACTAAGATTTTCCCCCAGAAATAATATGTGACCCTTTAAACTGAGTTTATTAGACAGTTAAGCTCTTACGTGCTAACCAGTTACACAAGTTCCGGACAGAATTGGATTTTCATCTTGATTAACAATAAAACTCATCATTAATCTTCACGTTTGTTCGAGTTAAAATGCAATACCAATCCTATCATTGGTCGAGCTAAATACATGCCAATCCAGTGCTTAACTCATGCAACCTATATGCCTAAATACAAAGAATGTATTTTTGTGATTTTTCTTAATTTTCTTCTCTTTTTTTTCCTATATACCATATAACTTATGTAAACGTTAAACTATGAACACAAGAATGTACATATGCTCTACTCTAAAGTGCAATTAGCTAATCATGCAAACTAACTAAATAAATGAATAATCTACCCCCAAACTTAAACAATTCAATGTCCTCATTGGATATAACAATAAAAGTTCGAGGACTACCCTGAGCGATCAAGAGACATGCTCGACCGGTGGATCCTCGTTAGGTGGGTCATCAACCTGGTGCTCAACAGGCGGTGGGGGAAGAAAAGCTGGTAGCGGCTGTGGAACTGGGAACTGAAATTCTTCACTGGTGGTATTCAGTCAGGCAAAGGCAGCTGCCAGAGATGAGTTGAATTCATTCTGTGTGGCAAACATGTGGTCTTGCCTGGCTGCTAACCCTTGGAACCTCTGATCGACATACTGCTGCATATTGCAGAACTAGAAACTGAAAGTTGCCCTTGATAGGGACGAGTTTGAAGTCCCAGCTGGGTCCTCTTCTTGCTCTTCTTCCTCAACAAAATCTTCATAATGTGCGTTTGCCTCCTTGTAGACACTCGAAATTTCCTTTCCTTGTTACTAACACTGTAGGAGGGCAAGATTATCTTTCTGACTCAACCCCGATCTCAATATCGG
The DNA here is from genome assembly GCA_020205555.1 of Panax stipuleanatus. Classification (NCBI taxonomy): domain Eukaryota; kingdom Viridiplantae; phylum Streptophyta; class Magnoliopsida; order Apiales; family Araliaceae; genus Panax; species Panax stipuleanatus. The sequence goes on from CM035117.1 coordinate 93,119,192, forward strand.
GCCGTCAAATCAACCCCGATCTCAAATCGGGCCATCAGATCAACCCCGATCTTAAATCCCGATCTCAATATCGGACCGTCAAATCAACCCCGATCTCAAATCGGGCCATTATATCAACCCCGATCTCAAATCGGGCCGTCAGGTCAACCCCGATCTCAATATTGGGCCATCATATCAACCCCGATCTCAAATTGGGTCATCTGATCAACCCCGATCTCAATATCGGGCCATCATATCAACCCCAATCTCAAATTGGGCCGTCAGATCAACCCGATCTTAATATCGAGCCATCATATCAACCCCGATCTCAATATTGGGTCGTCAAATCAACCCCGATCTCAAATCGGGCCATCAGATCAACCCCAATCTCAAATCAGATAGTCAGATCAACCCCAATCTCAATATCGGGCCATCATATCAACCTTGATCTAAATCAAGTCGTCAGATCAACTCCGATCTCAATATCGGGCCACCATATCAACCCCGATCTCAAATTAGGTTGTCAGATCAACCCCGATCTCAATATCGGGACATCATATCAACCTCGATCTCAAATCGGGCCGTCAAATCAACCCTGATCTCAATATCGGGCCATTATATCAGCCCCGATCACAATATCGGGCCATCAAATTAGCCCCGATCTCAACCCAGGAGGTACAGGTCAGCCCTGGTCTCAACTCAGGAAGTACAGGTCAGCCCCGATCTCAACCCAGGAGGTACATGTCAGCCCTGGTCTCAACCCAAAAGGTATAGGTTAGCCCCGGTCTCAACTGAGGAAGTATAGGTCAGCCCCAGTCTTAACCTGGGAGGTACAGGTCAACCCCGATCTCAACCTAAGAGGTACAGGTTAGCCCCGATTTTAACTCGGGAGGTACAAGTCAGCCCCGGTCTAAACCCGGGAGGTACAGGTCAGCCCCGGTCTCAACTCGGGAGGTCAGGTCAACTTCAGAACTAATCCTGAAGATCCCCAACATCTCTAGAGGAAAACCTGAAGCGACCAAGTTAGCCTCAGAGACAACACTGAAGACAAACAGACTCGAATGGGATCCAAGTCTTGGAAACAACTCCAGGAAGTCAACCGAAGGCCATGCCGACACTTAGGGCAACCCCAGGAGGGGAAAAATGAACATTTTACTAACTCTAAGCCAATTCAATCAAACTCAAGCTGAATTGATGCCACCAAGGTCAGAATGAACCATAACGACGATCCCGAGTGCAAACAGCACAAGATAGCATAACGGACAAACTGCGGGGAATCGAAGACCTAGTTATGAACCCATCTTCTTAGACCTAGAAAATGTTTTGTCCCATGTCATTGTGACACTCTCGGGGAGGGCTTTCCAGAAAGGTATCGCACACCTAAAACGGACGCTCCGATCAAAAGTTAGAAAGTTTCGACTTTGGCCTAGCGTTGCTCGGAGTGCACGTACTTCGAGATAACAAAACTAGGAATGTGGGCCCCACCAGGGGATCCGCACCTCTACCTATGGCAGTAGAAGGTAGGGTGGATGCTCCCTGGCCTATATATATGAGAGCACCCCCCTCATTTTAAAAAAAGAAAAAAAGCTTCAAAACTATGCATGTTTGGTTTTCTGTCCAATTTTTTGTCTTCCAAACCCAAATATTTTCACTCTAACACGTAGATATACCCACATACTACCACATATCAAAACATAACCGGTAGATTCGGACGTTAAAGGCCTACTATTTGGCAAAAAGCCCGTATAGCTGTACATTATGAGTATTTTTATGATCAGCAAGTCAATACTGCTACTTCACACTTTCATACACTTGCACGTCAAGTTTTGTTTTCTAAATATTCCCGAAACTCAATTCTGTGGCCGTTTTCGTCAACTTTTAGTACATTTTAGTACCTAAACGCATTTTCTGGCATTTCTACAACTCGGATTGACGATCCGTCGCTTCTAGCAGCTTGCACATACTTGCATCTTCATATTGACCAACTTCGCGGGACTGGGTTATCTTCCCAGTCTGGGTTTGGCTTTTTTTGTATATATTTAACTGTATATATACTTACTTTTCAATTCTGTTATGCCCGGATGTCAAATCCGAGGTAGTTTACTGTTTTTATATATATTTATGCATATATAAGCAACCTTCACCACCACTGGATTCTCTTCCTAGTCTTGGTTGACTACATTTCTGTCTCTATATAGATATATTTATATATTTCAGTTCAGCCTGGATTATTCTATGGCCTTTTTACTGCTTTTATATATAAATATGCATATATAAGTAAATTCACCACACTGGGTTATCTTCCCAGTCTTGGTTGACTACTTTTCTGTACATTTACATTCCAGTTCGGTCTGGATCATTCTGTGGCCTTTATACTACTTTTGCACCTTCCACCATTACTGGGTTATCTTCCCAGTCCCTATTTGACTACTTTTCTGTCAATATATATATATATATTTCGATTCCATTCCGGAAACAGGCATGAAAACCTATCGCCCTTTTTACTGTTTTTCTATATATATTTCAATTCTGTCCAGCCTGGATCATTCCATGGCTTTTATACAGTTTATATATATATATATATATATATATATATATATATATATATATATATATATATATTTCAATTCCAGTCCTGGCACCGGTGTGAAAACACATCGCCCTTTACAGCTTTCATATATATAACTATATATATATTGCTTTACTCACTTTTTATTAAACTGTTGCTTTAAATATTCATTTCATATGAATCGGCACTGACATATATGCGGGCAGACTAGATTTATTTAAATCTCTCCAAATCTAGCTTTCAAACGGTTCAAAACATGTCCAGACTGAACCGGGAAGCTAGAATGGCTGAGATTTAGTTAAATCTACATTTCTTTCTAGTTTTAGCTATAAAAGCAAACTCGCGGCCCTTAGATCGCTATCTAGTGGGAACGAGACACTTTGGCCATGCGCAGCTAAGATTTACTGATGAATCCTTGGTTCCATTGCGACGTGAGGATGTATATATCTGTTTCTGTACAAATTTGAGCTGCGCAGGTTTATTGGCTACTCATCTGTGAGCCTGGGAATCGTGGGATTTGTGATCAAACTGATTAGAATCTGATTCCCACGATGGACAAACTCCAGTTTACAAATGTACCCTGTCAGTTTTTCTGTAAAATGTACATACAAAAGACCTTAAAATGGTTATCCAAATTTAAGGTCTCAACCTAGTGAAAATATGGTTTGTCGTATCAGAGTCCCTCCGATGGTTTTCATGCCCATGTGGAGACCGACACTTATATTTATTTTTGTGGTCGAGAATGCTTCGCAACCAACAAATCACCATTCAAATGCAAGCCTTAAAGCTATAAAGATAAAAATGGAAGTATCAACAGGCTTCAATTCCTATGTTAGCGTAAGGGTTTGATAACCAGCTTTCAAAACATCATTTTTAAATTCAATCAAAAGAAAAGCTTTCGTAAATCAAATTAAACACTTTTGCAAATTAAATCAAAGACTTTTTATAAATTAAATCAAACCCTTCGTATATAGGTTCAACGAAGTAAAGCATTACTTTCAATTAATCAATCAAACATAAGCCCAATTTTCAAACAGCATTCACACACGCATTTTAATTTTAAGGGAAATATTAAAAAGATGCAGTACCGTATTTACACGGGAGTCGTGGGGTGCCTAACACCTTCCCCACACTTAACCAAGCTTCCGAGCTCAAAACATGGTTTTCAAAGATCAAGTTTCGACAGTGTCCAACAATTGGGCCTCTTTCAAACAAAACTCGGTTGAGTTGGTACAACCATTTCAAATCTAACAAATTGCGACTCTGTAAAACGTCCAAATCGTTGGCATGATACATGTTGGCCTTTTCCTAAAAAACCCTTCAAAACCTTTTTTAAAATAAAAAGAATGAGGGTAGAGATAACATAGGAAGAGATAAAAGATTCGGGTTGTGACCCGACCCGCAGATATACAAATATAAATCCAAGGCCTCGTGGGTGCGACTGCCCTCATTTCCAACATCCATACCTCTGAATCAAATTTGGATCTAGATACAGTAGAGGCTGCTGGATAGGCTCCATGGAACTCCATTGTACCCATGCCCGGGCACAAAGTGCAACGATGGGTGAGGCAAGCCTCCCTGGACTGATGCAGGAAGATTGTGGCGGATATTGTGGTGAATGAGATAGCCCACATCAATTGATCTGTCTTTACAAATGATGTATAGTAGAATGGACCTTTCCTTGGTGACATCGCTCGTGTGTGTGCAAGGTAGCAATTTGGCACACAAGAAAGTATGCCATATCTTCCCATATAAACTTAAATGGCCCGTCTAAAAGTGAGATCCGTTGGACGACTATGTGGCGTTGGGCCTACACAATTCGGTTAGAATCTGCTCATAGTTTGCTCCACTTTCCTTGAGGGTCGAATACTCACAAGTTATATATCACAGATTATAGTAGTCGTTGATCTCCTGCACAGTAAACGGGACCATTTTTTCCCTCAAGTATGCGAAGAACATTGATTTTTCTGGAGCATTAGAGTAAAATTCTTTGACCACCGCCACTACGGCAGCGTCCGAATGCGCCACGAGTGTTTCCCATCTCCTTTCGCGAATTTGATTGAACATGGCCCCATTAAACTCATCGGGAGCCAAACCACGCTCCGGCACTAATGACTTATTTGTGAGGTACTCGAACCGATCCGCCGTCTTAGCGTTCAAGAATTTGTGTCTGTCAAATCGCCGTGGGCGGTGGACGAACCTTCCCCACGTTGCCTTTTCTGTTGTCTGGAAGTCATTATGTCGCCGGTGTGCCTCTAACTTGCAATAGGATGATGGAGTTGTTGTTGAGCCCATTTGTCGAACACTTGGTAGGCACACTGTTAAAGCTTAATTATCTTGGCCCCAAACTTGAATTGTTATGCCCAATTGGTGAATTCTTCAGAGCCTAGTGTAGAAATCTGAAAAATCTCTAATAATTAGCCCAAAATCAACGTTACCGTTGTGATTGTGATGAGTTTGGAGGGTATCCTTGTGTAGTGAAGAATCCCCTTTTTCCTTTTGATTTTGGTTGAAGTAGGAACCCTAGAGGGTGAATTAGGAGTAGATTTGATGATGGACTTGAAAGGGACTAGGAGATTGATTGTGGTGCGTGGTTTGGTCGAATTCGTGTATGCTTTTTGGTTTCGGATGGGAGAAGATAGTATACTTGTGTTTGAATTGTGTTAATATTATGAATGCAAACTGCTGAAATCGGTTTTATAAAAATAGGAAACAAGGACACGCGCCAGGGCACAGGAAATTGGTTGTGAAGGCGCGCCGGGGCGCAGTTGGCCAGAGGGGTTGACGTTGGGGCTCAAATTTCCTTCCTACATCTGCGCTGGGACGTAATTGACCAGAGACTTTACGTCAGGGCTCGTTTTTAAGCCTTCAAAATGCGCCGAGGCACAGGTGGTATTTTCCTGCTGAAAATTTTTCCTTGCTTGTCTGCACTGCCCCTACCCATCACATACTATGGAGTTGTTTCCTCTTTGTTTGCATGCTTATATTTCTTATCATTTCCAGCAATCCAAACCATACACACACTTAGTATTGTTGCTGACTCTAACATTAGACACAATTTCTACTCTACGGTGTGGCTAATCTACTACTATTTTACTTAATCAAAATAAATAACTTTTAAAACTTGAAATAAATTAATGATTGGGTTGCCTCCCATCAAGCGCTTGATTTAAAGTCATTCAACCTGACTATTCCCTATTTTAAACTGGATCGGCAAGGTCAATTGAGGTTGCTTAGCGATCGAGATCACCACCCCAGTAGTGCTTTAAGCGCTGACCGTTGACTTTGAATGTTTCGGACGAATCCTTGCTGTATACTTCAACGGCTCCATATGGAAACACTGTCTTAATTGTAAAAGGACCCGACCACCTAGATTTCAATTTCCAGGAAAGAGTTTCAATCGAGAGTTGAATAGCAATACTGACTGGCCCGGTTCAAACTTTTTCTCCACTATCTTCTGATCGTGCCACTTCTTGACTTTTTCTTTGTACAAGTTTGAATTCTCGCATGCTTGCATGCGGAATTCATCTAACTCATTGATTTGCAAAAGTCTTCTCTCTCCTGCCGTTGCGAGATCAAAGTTGAGTTTCTTGATTGCCCAATATGCTTTATGCTCGAGTTCTACTAGAAGGTGGCACGCCTTTCCGTAAACTAACTGATATGGAGACATGCCTATAGGAGTCTTGTAAGTGGTCCGATACGCCCAAAGAGCGTCGTCTAGTTTCAACGACCAATCTTTCTAATTTGGGTTGAATAACTTTTCCAAGATTCTCTTCACCTCTCGGTTAGAGACTTTGGCTTGGCCACTCGTCTGAGGGTGATAGGCTGTGGCGATTCAATGGTTGACCCCATACTTTGTCAAAAGAGCGATGAAGTACTTATTGCAGAAATGGATCCCTTCATCACTAATGATTGCTCTCGGGGTACCAAATCGTGTGAAGATATTCTTTTGTAAGAATTTTAAAACCACCTTCGCATCATTCGTCGGTAGTGCAACTGCCTCCACCCATTTTGATACATAGTCCACTGCCAATAGGATGTACAAATTACTGAACGAATACGAAAATGGTCCCATGAAGTCGATTCCCCATACATCAAAAACCTCGACTTCCAAAATCATACTGAGAGGCATCTCATTCCGCTTAGAAATATTCCCCACTCGTTGACATCTATCGCAGTTTTTCACATAGTGATGTGCATCTCTGAACAAGATGGGCCAGTAGAAGCCTGCCTGAAGGACTTTTGCGACCGTTCTTTCACTCCCGTAGTGTCCCCCATATAGTAAGGCATGACATGCCTGTAATATGCTTTCCACTTCACTTTCTGGCACACATCGTCGAATCATTCTGTCAGCACACTGTCGGAATAGATATGGTTCATCCCACATATACCACTTCACATCGTGTAAGAATTTCTTCTTTTATTGGCGTGTTAAATCTGGTGGGAGAATATTACTCACCAAGTAATTTGCAAAATCCGCATACCATGGGAACTCACCGTGGATCATAAATAGTTGTTCATCTGGAAAAAGACTCGTTGATCACTACCTTTTTTGTCTCGTCCTAATTCAGGTTTTCCAGTCGTGAAAGATGATCAGCCACCTGATTTTCTGTCCCCTTCCTATCTTTAATCCCTAAATCCAATTCTTGGCAGAGCAATATCCATCGAATTATTCTTGGTTTTGCGTCTTTCTTTGCTACTAAGTATCGGATGGCCGAGTGATCTGTGTACACTACCACTTCAGTCCCCACCAAGTACGAATGAAACTTATCAAATGCGTACACAACTGCAAGTAATTCCTTTTCCGTGGTTGTGTAGTTTAGCTATGCATCAATCAGTTTCTTGTTCACATAATAGATGACATGAAAGACTTTCTCTCAGCGTTGACCAAGTACAACTTCTACTGCATAGTCACTGGCACCACACATTAGTTCGAACGGCATTATCCAATCCGATGCTATGATCACGGGGGCTGTGGTTAGCTTCTTCTTTAATTGCTCAAACGCCGATAGACATTCATCATCAAATTTGAACGGGACGTCTTTCTCTAATAAACTGCATAGCGGTTTCGTGATTTTGGAAAAGTCCTTAAAAAATCGGGGGTAGAATCCAGCATGCCCGAGAAAACTCCGAATACCCTTTACTGAAGTTGGAGGTGGCAGATTCTCTATTGTTTCCAATTTAGCTTTATCAACTTCCAACCTTTTTTTAAAAACTTTATGCCCAACAATTATCCCCTCTTGGACTATAAAATGGCATTTTTCCTAGTTGAGCACCAGGTTCGTCTCAACGCATCTTTTCAGCACCAGGACTAGATTTTCGAGACACCTATCAAATGATTCCCCAAATACTGAAAAATCATCCATAAACACCCCAACACTGCGCTCCACCATATCTGAGAAGATTTCTATCATGCATCGCTGAAAGGTCGCAGGTGTGATAAACAGTCTGAATGACATCCTTCGAAAGGCAAAGGTGCCATACGGGCATGTGAAAGTTGTTTTCTCTTGATCCTCCGGTGCAATAATAATCTGGTTATATCCGGAATACCCATCTAACAAGTAGTAATACTCATGTCCAGCTAGTCTGTCCAACATCTAATCAATAAAAGGCAAGGGGAAATGATCTTTTCGGGTTACCTTATTCAGCTTCCTGTAGTCCATGCAAACCCTCCATCCCGTCACTGTCCTCGTTGGTATCAGTTTGTTGTTCTCATTCTTTACTACTGTCATACCACCTTTCTTTGGGACACATTGAACCTGGCTCACCCATGTACTATCTGATATTGGGTAGATAATTCATGCATCTAGCCATTTCAATATTTCCTTTTTCACTACCTATTTCATAATTGGATTGAGCCTCCTTAGCTGTTCCACTGTTGGCTTACCGTCTTCCTCCATCAGAATCTTGTGCATACAGAATGAAGGGCTAATTCCTTTGATATCGACGATAGTCCATCCAATAGCAGACTTGTATTCCCTCAAAACTCTAAGCAACTTACTTTCCTGCAATTCATTAAGCACAGATGCAATAATAACAGTTAAAGTAGATGAATTACCCAAATAAGCATACCTGAGGTGATTGGGTAAGGGTTTGAGTTTTAGTGACAGTGGTTCCTCTAGAGATGGCTTCATCATTGTTGATGATGTTTTTGCTGCTTCCAATGGCTCAAACGATAATTTGAACCTGTTTACTCTAAGATGTGCCTCTAACAACTGCAGATAATCTAATAATTTTGGCTCATCTCCATCACAGTCTCCCATCATTGTAGATTCTAACAGGTCAGTACTCAATATCTGATGTTGTTCAACTCCCACTATTTTGTCAATTATATCCACCCAGAAACACTCCTCATCCTCTTTGGGGTAGGTCATGGCCTAAAATACGTTGAAGGTTACCTCTTGATCTTGCACCCTTATGGTCAACTCTCCTTTCTGCACATCGATGAGAGTCCTACTGGTTGCCAAAAATGGTCGCCCAAGGATTATCGAAATATCCTTATATTCTTCATAGTCCAAGATGCTGAAATCCGCTGGGAAGATGAATTTGTCTATTTTCACCAAAACATCCTCAACAATTCCCTATGGATATATTACCGATTTATCCGCCGCTGTAGGGAGATGCTTGTGGGTCTGGGTGCGGGTAAACCTAACTGAGTATAGACTGAAAGTGGCATGAGGTTTATTCTTACACCTAATCACACAGACATTTGTTGAAAGCCAAACTCCCTATTGTGCATGGAATGGTGAAACTACTTGGATCTTTCAACTTTGGTGGAAGCTTTTTTTGCAATATCGCACTATATTCCTCCGTTAGTGCCACATTTTCAAAGTCCTCTAACTTCTTCTTTTTTGACAAGATGTCCTTCATGAACTTAGCATAACTCGGCATCTGCTCTAAAGCCTCTGCGAAGGGGATGTTAATGTTAAGCTTTTTGAACACCTAGAGAAATTTAGTGAATTGCTTCTCTAGTTTCTACTTTCGGATTCGTTGTTGAAAAGGTGGTGGTGGATAAACTATCGGTGTAACAACCTGTTCTTGTACCGCATATTTTTTGTCTTGTTTGTTCCCTTCCACTGTCTCTTCCACACTAGTCTCAACTTTCTTTTCGGTTGTCGACTTTTCTGCATCTTGCTCGGCTAGCTATTTTCCACTTCGAAGTGTCACGGCTTGACATTGTTCATGACTTCCCCTCAGATTCTTTTCTGTGTCACTCGGTAAGGTACCTTGGGGTCTACTGTTCAATGCATTAGTAATCTGTCTCACCTGAATTTCCAAATTCTTAATTGCAGCCGCCTGAGTTTTCATTGCCGCTTCATTTCCCGTTATGTAATTGGCCATTAGCTCCACGAAATCTGTCTTTTCTCTTGTTGTGGAACTGACTGTTGAGGTTGATTTTGAAAACCAGGGGCTATGATGGTCGTGGAACCTGCTACTAATTCTGATTTTGGTTCTGATTGTTGCTCCATTAAAAATTAGGATTGTTCCTTGCCCCCTGATTAAATGCATCCTGATAAGTGTTGGGTTGCCTGTTATAACTACCCACAAACTATACTGAAGCTGGGTTAATTGCACACTGTTCTTTCGGATGCTCACCTACACAAAGCTCATATATAAATGATATATGTTGTACGTTTCCCGTAGACATGGCATCCATCTTCTTTGATAATACTGTTATTTGCGCCGATAGAGCTGTTACAGTGTCCACTTCCAAAATACTCGCTGCCTTGGGTTGAGTCATTCTATCAGTTGGCCACTGATAGTTGTTTGTCGCCATGGTCTCTACCATGTCCCATACATCCTCAAACTTCTTTGCCATAAAAGCTCTACCTAAGGCTGCATCGATGCTGGTCCGTATATGACTCCCTAACCCGTTGTAAAAAGTATTCATCTGCATCCAATGCAAAAATCCATGGTGTGGGCACTTTCTCAACAGCTCTTTGTATCTTTCCCATGCTTCATATAGTGGCTCTCCCTGTAGCAGAACAAATGAAGAAAAATCCGTCTTCATTTTATGTGTTTTTGAAGGTGGAAAAAATTTGGCCAAAAATTTATGTGCCAAATCGTTCCATGTGGTGATTGACACCGGTGGTAGAGAATGGAGCCAACCCTTTGCCTTGTCTCTGAGCGTGAACGAAAATAATCTCAATCTAATAGCATCGTCTGATACCCTGTTGCACTTAAAAGTATCGCAAATCTCTATGAATTTGACAATGTGCTCATTCGGGTCATCATTCGGAAGACCCCCAAACTGGCAATTATTATGCACCATCTGTATCGTTCCAAACTTGATCTCAAAATTATTGGCATTAATTATTGGTCTCGTTATACTTGACTGAATTTTTACAATTATTGGTGTATCATAATCCTTCAATGGTTTATCTTCCGGTTCAGCAGCCATGTTGTTTTTGGCTATTTCAAGTTCTTCTCGAGTCTTTGCAATCCACGTAGTTAACTTCTGGAAGCATTTGTCGATGTCGTCCTCGAAAGGCAACAAATCTGGCTTCTTCGATCGAGTTTGCATGCACTACTCAAGATTACTTGAAATAACCAATAAACAACAAAAAACTAAGAATAAAAATATAAATATATGTTTAACTAAAACTAAACTAATTAAACTAGTATTGTAAGTAAAAAACGCAATTATAGTCCCCGGCAACGGCGCCAAAAACTTGTTGGGTAAAATCTATACGCGCTACACGCAAGTGTATGTGGTCAACAAGTAATACAATGATAAGATCAAGTATCGTACCCAGAGAGACAATAATTCCAATTTATTCAAACAAGTACCAATTTTATATTCTTTCAGCTTTATTAAACTAATGAATAACTGATGATTTTTACAATAGACTACTACTTAGTCCAAAATTAACACTAATTCAGGGTTTTAACAAGTTTTGGAGAAATAAGCCTACGACTTCACCTATTACTTCACTCCGGATAATATACTTTCCTCCGGATAATATACTTTCCTTTAGTTCATATCAATTACTCCAGATTATTAACCAAGAACACATAAATAGATATAACCATCTCTCGATGCATTAAATCCATACTCACTCAAATTCACTAATAATAGAATTAAGTAAGACACCTTAACTAAATAACTCACTATATCTCTATACGAATTATAATTAAGAAAGGTTTATTAGCAAGTTCTCCTCAGATTACATATGATGCATAGATATCTCTATCCTACACATGAATTATGAATCCTAACTACAGTAGAAATCACAAAACATATGTTATTATGGCCAGCTCTAACTCCATATATCATCTCTCAAATTTATATGGGATAACAGATAATTGGTGATCAAGCAACTATATAAGTTATGCACAACACATAGTAAATAACTTGGAAATAATATTCATAAACTGACTTGGAAGCAATTTAATCCTCCGTTACATAATAAGATTCGTCATAGGCTTAAATAAGAATTTAGTTCATAATGAATGAATAAAAACCCATAATTAACATAGTATTAAACATTCTGAATACAAGATAAATATGAAGAGAGAAAAATAGAATCTAAAATTCTGTCGTTACTCGTCTCCACGTTCACCTTGCTTTCGTCGTGTTCCGCTATGCGTCAAATCTCCTCACGTGTCCAAGTCACGAACTAGGGCTTCAATCTGTCTAAGTGTATCTAAACTCTGTGCCTCTATAACCCTTTAAAGACTTCTATTCACGAGCAATAACCCTCAACATCCTTTATCATAATCCTATTCAAAATAGGATTTCTAGAGCCAACCTACTGTAAACGCGCCCCGACGTATTTTTACACTTGAAAGCGCGCCCCGGCGCATATTTAGCCTTATAAATGTGTCCTGGCGCACTTTACAGAGATCCAGCCCAATTCTTCTTGTAAGTTCCCAATCCATCTGCTTCTTCGCTCACTCAGTTCCTGCACACCAACCAATGCACATGCATAAAAAAGAACCTAAAACATACTTAAAGTAACGATATCGTAGGTTTAAACGGCATTGATTTGTAGGTATGAAACCTACTTATCAGGCTCAACCCCTTCATTGAGACTGATTACAGGCATATCGCTCTGTGTGTAGACTAGATATTCTGGCTCTGCAGTTACGGTGATCAGACTGCCATTAATAATATACTTGAGTTGCTGATGAAGGGTGGATGGAACTGCTCCTGCCATGTGGATCCACGGTCTTCCCAACAACAAATTATATCTAGTGGTAAAGTTGAGTACCTGAAAGGATATATAGAAAGTATGGGCCAGTGGAAGCTCAATCTCCCCCACGGCCTCTCGGCAAGATCCTTCGAAAGCCCGGATAACTACATGACTGGTACGAATCCGGTTTGGGTTGATCTTCATTCTTTCCAAGGTGTCATAGGGACAAATGTTCAGAGATGATGCTCCATCTATCAGTACACCTCCGATCACATACCCTAATAACATCACTACTATGTGCAGTGACTTGCAATGACCCATCCCCTCCGCGGGTATATCATCGTCAGTGAAAGATATCACATCATTGCTGAAGATGTGCTCTATCACATGACGACATTTCTCAATATCTACCGTCTTTTCCAGATGGGCTTCCTCCAGTACTTTCACCAAAGTTTTGCGATGATCCTCTAAGGATATGACCAAATCCAGGATGGATATCTGTTTGGGTGCCTCTTTCAAGCTTTGCACCACCTTGATCTCATTATGCCCCATTTTGATGAGGAATTCTTCAATTTTCTCTTCAGCAACTCTCCCCTTAGCTTTAATGACTGAATTGATCACCCGCTGAGGCAGGTATAGCGGGTTTTCCTTTAATACGCTAGCAATATTGTTTGAAATTGAAGCTTCATCCTTCTAGTAATTCTGTGGGACTCTATTCAGGGTGATGACATGGTATTATGGTCTGAAGGGAAATATTAGAGGCTCATGCGCAGACACTTTCACAGGATTCTGTACTTTTTAGACCCCTTTCCCTTGTAGTATCAAGGGTGTGATGGCTATATCCTTCTCACAGGAAATTACAGCTACTACTTCTTAATTCCATTCCATGGGAATAAAGAGTGCTTCCTCATCGGGATAGCCATAATCTTTATTTGCCTTTACTAACTCACCATTTTCAATCAGATTCTAAATTAGCTGACGAAGTCCCCAATAATCCTCGGTGTCATTACAGGGTGCGTTGGAATGATATTTACAAATCCGGTCAGGCTTGAACTTTCTGGATCGAGGGTTTACCAGGGGTAACAAATTCGCAACCATCCCTTCATTGATCAGCATTTGAAGGATTTCTTTTATAGGCTGATTCAAATTAGTGAAATTCCTCTGGAAGGCGAATTCTCTATCATCTTGGAACTTCTCTTCCTTGGCCACCTTGTCGGCCCAGGGCTCACACTCATGAAATCGGTAATGATCCCTCATAGCAATGGGACTAATTTTCGGTGTACGAGGACTTGCTTCATGCTGGTTGGTCTAATTTATCAGCTATCTGGTATCTGATGTTGATACAAAACCAAGTCCGCCAATTGTCCAATCTGTTCCTTAATAAACTTGATTTCCTGTTCCATCAGGAACTGATTCTCTGAGAATTCCCAACTATCTGGGCTATTGGTACTTGATTGGGTCGACTTTCCAACATACCGGAGGTATTTTGATCCTTCTCCGTTCTTTGTGCTAATCATATTAACACTCTCCTCATTGTGTTGAGGGAGAGGATTATCTTGCACATGTGGTTGCTCTTCCTTTGTCACTACAATCTCTCCGTTGTCTATCAAGTCTTGGATTTTGTGCTTGAGAGACCAACAATCTTGTTTATCGTGGCCCGGTGCTCCCGAATGGTAAGCACACTTCTTACTCAGGTCGAAGTTTCTTCCGCTTGAACTAGCCAACGGAAGGAGTTGAACAATCTTCTTTTGTTCTGTCAGCAGTTTCATCACATTTTCTAGTGAATCTCCCAAGAGGGTGAACGTTCTTTGACGTCTGACCTCTCCTGCTTTTTGAAAGGGAGGGTTAGAAGATTGTGCAGGAGCTTGGAAAGGGGGATAGTTTCTCCTTTGAATGGGAAAACTGCTCGAATTGCCTCTCTAATTTTGTTCCTGAAGTATCAAGGACACCTCTTCTTCTTTCTTCTTGTGTACTCTCCGAGGATTACTCCCATAACTCCCAGATTGGATATGCTCGGCCACGGATTCCAAGGCGGTAAGATCTTTTATCTTCCTAGAGTTTAGACCCATTTCGGCCATCTCTCCATGTTTGATCATCTCCGAGAATGGTTTTCCTATATCTGCTAGGACCCTCTCGTAATACGGAGCTTCTTGAATGTCGATGAAAGTTAGGACAATCTAAGTCTCTGTCAGGGGCGGGGTGACTTGTGCCGCCATTCGTCTCCATCGTTGGGCATCCTCTCTGAATGAATCAATGTTTTGCTTCTTGATTTTGGTTATTTGATATCTATTTAGAGCCATCTGATACTGGAAGCTTTATTGATTGAGGAAGGCATGTGCTAGCTCTTTCCAGCTGTGAATTTTTGAATTGTCCAGTCGGGCATACCAGGCTCTCGCCTCTCCGGTCAGACTTTTCTGGAAGAATTGCATCCTGAGCTTCTCGTCCTCTGCATAGGATCCGAGCTCTCCGATGAATACTTTTAAATGGGTGTAAGGATCTCCTAATCCATCATATTTCTCAAAATTAGGGACTTGAAACTTGTCGGGATATCGAGCCCTTAAAAATATACATAAATCTGAGTTATTGACACTCCCAAATGCCCCAGTCCCTTTGTAATAACCCAATATTTTTATATAATTAAATAAAAAAATTTGCGTATAATTTTTTTTTTATATTATTTCTATCAAAATAATGTGCGAATAGGTGTAAGATAAAGCATATGTGAATATGTGATAAATATATATTTATTTATTGCATGAATAATTTTAAGTAAATTTTTTGATAAAGGAATGGTTTATTATTATAAATTATATTCTTATAATAAACTAATTTTGATAGTCAAAATATTTTATTATTTATTTTTCATGAAAATATGATTAATATATTATTTCAATAATATAAGAAATGATTCTTAGAATTAATATAATAATTATTTATTATATGAATTTATCAAGATTAGTTAAGTTAATTATTTTAACTTAATTAATAATGGTATATTAGGTAACGTATTATTATAGATCAAAACCCTAATTTTTGATCTATGTTATGAAATTTCATGAATTAATACAATTATTGTCTAATTGTATTTAAAAAGGAAAGTATATCTATGTTATGATTAATAAGAAATTATTTTCTTAAGGAATTTGGATATTAAATATAATTATTAATTTTATTTATCTTCAGATATATGTAAGTATATTAATATAAGATATGATTATAGATTTTATATATAAATATGATAATTAACATAATTATATGAATGTATTTTAAATTTTTTTTTTTTTTTTAAATATTAAACATAGTATTTAATATGTTTGTATTTAAATGAAAGTGTGGACATTATGTGATTAAGAATAATGATTAGAAAACCCTAATTCATAAATTTGGGAACCCTAATTATAGCAAGAAACCCTAAAAATTTTACAAAACCCTAATTTTCAATTAAAAACCCCTAATTTTTAAATTAGTGTAATTTAATTTCATTTTTATTTAATTCCTAGTTAATTTTCCAAACCCTAAGAATTATTTGGCAATCCCTAAGGGTTAAACTCTAGAATCATGCACCATGGACAAGTATACCTTTAAAGGGATTTATTATTTACAAAAATAATATTTTTGGAATTATTTAATTGAGCTTGCTTGCAAATCTTTACAAGATATATGTTTAGATATCACACATGTTGCAAATCAACTCTATCAACCATCAATTGACACCTAGCCAAATCAAATACAATGAATCATAGTGTAGCAAAGAAAGAGAGAAAAAGAAAACTTAAACTTTCATTATTTTCTCAAACATAAGCCAAGCTTCTCTTTCTCTCTCTAAAACCCACGAAATTTTCCCTCAACATCAGTCTCTAAAAAGCCATAAACCTCCTCAAGCCTTATAAGATCAAAATCAGAAAAAGAAATAAAAAAATTGGTTCAAGAAAGGTATAAAACCCTAACCAAAAATTTAATCTTGTATGCTAAGTTAGATGTTATGTTTAAGTGTTAGAATAGGTTGTATGTTATGTCTATTGATGATCTGGGTTAAGAAGCAACATTTTTAAAACATCAAAAGGTTCGAAATCATGAATTTTTGAAAACTAGAAAAATTTTAAAAATATTTTCTGGCAGTCAAAGTCGGGGCCTATAATTCTAATCTGTTAATGCTATGTTGTGTTTAAGTGTTTATATGTGTTCTATGCCATGTTGTTTGTGACGCCCCCAAATTCGGACCGCCACTTGGTCACTCGAATTCGATTTGTCACGTTCTAATATCTAACACCACAATAAATATTACGACTAAATATCGCATCGCACAGCGGAATAATACACAACTACTATCGAATAGATTATATTTAATTAATATAATTTATTCACGTCCCACAGTCTCGAAACTTAAACATCGATTATATAGCTAAAACATACCTTAAGCATATATAAACCTAACTAATACATAATAGCATAAGTTCTTATTACAAATCATAAAGTTCTACATAAATAAAGCTACTTTGTAGCCTTTCCCTTGCCCTTGTCGGTACTCGATGGTCCGCACTGCTCTGCCTTAACTAAAATATTTTAGGAAAAGAAAGAATGAGCAACTAGTTTGCTCAGCAAGTAATATATAGACAAGGGTGAATAATACAGTTCTTGAATCTTTAAAAAGATATGTCAAGGTATGATAGTTCAAGGATAGCAAGGATTATCAACAGTTTTTCATAACAGTCGCTAAGGACAGAATAATATCAATATAATTCAATGCTAAATCAATATAAGATCTCAAGATAACTGAATACTGAGCAGCCACTAAGGACTATGAACTCTTACTAGAATTAACAGTAATATACTGATAACCCAACAAAAACAAGTACAACAGGTGATCAGCCTATAGTACCCTATATTATGCATAACATTTAATCATACTTAAGTGCGCACGTCGGTCTCTTGATAAATATATATCCCCTTCAAAGAAGGTTGTTCAACTCAGTTAACACAAGAATTCCGCGCCATTCAATTAGTTTGGACAGCTTTCTAATCATGTTATAAGTCTAGCCGAATCAATTGGCATAGACGGCTCTTTAAATGAATAAGCGAACAATTATAAGTTCAATACTCGAATCAAAGTTCAAGAATAAACAACTCTATTCTACTTATGTCGCATTATGTCATAGGATAATAATTATGCTTTCAATTATTTACTTGTATAACCAATAATAGTACAATCTCTAGTAATGCTCAATAAAGAGTAGGGTTCAAGCACTTGCCTTATGCGTAGTCTATCCACGATAAGTAATTCAACACTTTCAAACCCTATCGTAATATAGTTACGTATATATATGATATTCATTAGTCATATATTTCAACATCATATTTTATCTTAGATATACATCAACACATAAACTAAGTTTTAACCTAGTTACCCAGTTATATCATATATAGTATCATATTAGTATAACTTTTATTGTCTTTATCCTTAACGTTCCTCTTTTCGGGTTAATTAAGTTTACATATCATCATTATCACATAAGATCACGACACATAGCAAACATACTTATTTTAGCAAGTTATAGCATTGTTGTAAGTTAAACGTCAAAGTCGGGTTCAAGTATCAACATATGATATCACATAGCACGTATACCTATTAAAGGGCACTCTCATGATTGTCTAACCTTTCAAGTTCAATCTTTCATGATATAGGTCCTAAGTCAACATTTCAACCATTTAAGGCCATTCAAGGTCATGAAAATCACAAAGTCTAACATGCTAGCTCTTTAAACACATAAAGTATTTCATATAACTTGTATTAGGCATGTTCATGAGTATTTATATCGCATACATGCAACTAGCATCATTTTGGTTTGAAATTATGCTTCGTTTATGCTTCACTTGAATCACGACACTTAATCATGGTATATATACATGTATGATACATGAGTGAGTCTAAGAGTACTATCTCCTATGTCCATAAATTTCAGAATCGAAATCTAAATGTAACATGTCAAGGTTCACGATCAAGGCTCATATTTTCATTAGTAAAGCTCACTAATAAGGTTCGCATGTTCACCTTACATTATGAAACATATCTACGTAAGTTAACATGCTCTTCATGCATTCTTAAACCATACCAATATGTTTGCAAAAATCAGAATACATATATGATATTTACATGTCAATGTTCGCCTTCAAAACTTACATTTTTTTGTTAGAAATTGTTTATTAATGGGGTCCAACATGTTCATGTTACCTTATGATACATGTATACACAAGTCAATACATCCTTCATGCATTTCTAAACTATAATAACATGTATCAAAGGTCAGAATGTAATTATAACACATCCAAGTCCCCTTTTTATAACTTTAAGTTCCTTTTTGAAAATCATAAGTCGTTTTATCAAAATGTATACCATCTTGGTTTAAACATGCTTACGTTAGGTCTATGTACTTATACATACGTGTTACTCATGTTAACATGCTCGTCTAAGCTATATAAGTAAACCGTCTCTTAACAGATTCATAGCAGAAATTAAAAACTGGAACATGCTGCTGGCGCAGCTGTGCAGCTTCCCAATACAAGACTGGCGAAGCTGCGCCGGCTCTCAGCCAGCAGCAGACAGTCCTGCAAACGGCAACTACAAACCCAATATCCAAATTTCACAGCAAATTCGTTTCTATACGACCACATTTTGGTTTAAACATGCTTATAAGTCCATATAACACTTAAACAAGCATGCTATATCCCTAATTACACTCTAATTCAACATGATTAAGAAATGGAATATTGACAGAGAACATAAATGGCAAACAAGAATGTAGAACAAGGAATGCTACCTCTGCTACTAGGTTGTTATGAGATTGCTTGCTAATACTGCTATAGAAATGCTTCCTCAACTCAAAGAGATAATCACAGTATACTAACCTTACTTAACAATATTTCAGCAATGAAATGAAGAAGTAGGTAGTTCCTTTATATAGAGGAATGAATACACAGTCCAAGCTTCTAACTCCCAAATCAAACTAACGGATTGACAAATTGCATGAAGGTTATGGAATGGTAGGTATTTAGTTGTTAGAACCCATCATCAAAACCACTCCCTTGCTCATCATTGCTACAAGGCTATCCTAGTTTTGCTGAATTTGAGAAGTGTAGGCATTAGCCTTTCACGTGTGTATGAGATATGACTATCAATATGGGACAAGCAAAGCAAATCTCAGCATTCTACAATACTTATACTATACACTTATACATAATTTCTACTCTTATGTTATATTTTATATACATATTATCCATACATAGGTTATAACTTAATGTCACAATATAAATTTATATAAGTAATACTTCAACGTAGTAAAGGTAATTTGTACGCATATAATCCATGTACATTTTGTTAATACCGGATATAATTTGATCGGATATTATCACATTACATTATCTCCTTTGTTATTAAATTGTTCACCATTTATCCATGATATATTATTTTAATGTCCACACACTCACATAGTCACATAGGCATTGATATGTAACTTAATAAATCTTACTATATGGTTTTTATATATAATATAGTCACATTGCACTTTACTCTTCATATAATATAAAGGTAGCTACTATACGTTATACTTTTAATATCGCATGCTTGCACATAGGAATTAATAAATTACTTATCTTATCAATTAATATTTAATAATATTAATCCATCCTTCATCAATCAATGTAATCATTAATCTCCATAACCATTAATTGATATTCATATGATCATAAACAAGTTACCTATTATTATTCCATTATTTGCAATGATAATATTCAACACATTATTCTATAACAATTAATATAGATTAATTATTCGCTTAATAATTCCTTTGTTGATTAATATAATCATTATTATTTCTCATCATGGTGCCACACAAGGCATTTCATCGAGTTTATTATAAACTCCATATATTCTCAATTATTATAAATATTCAATTTAATATAATTGAGTTAACTCATCTCATAACACAAAATCATTTATATTCAAATAAATTCTCATTTTCATTAATATATTCATTTAATAATATATGAAAATTCTCGGGTATTACATTATTAGTGGCCTGGAAGTAGTAGAATAGAAATCGGACTAACAGGTTAATAGATATGAACGGTCAAAACCCGTTGACCGAGCATGACTTCGAGTTTTCTGGGTAACCCAGAAAATTGAAGAACACTGCCTGGTCGTTACTTTGACCGCTTCGATCTCTTATCTGTTAGTTTGTTTGGGTGTTAAATTGTATCTAGGTTATACTCTGACATGAGGACTACAAGTCTAGAGCACTCTCAAACCTTAAATATTAATCGACCGAAAACTATAAGCAGTCAAACTAGGCTACTCGCTCATCTAGAAATTCTGGGTAACCCAGAATTTCTCAGGCAGTGTCTGACCACTTTTTGAAAAACCTAGATCTTTCTATGTGTTGATATCTGAACCCTTTAAGTGCTTCACTAGTGTACCCTGGTAGTTATACTACATAGCCCGACGTCTAGACCAACAAAAATATTAACCGATTGAAAGATATAAGTACCCAAAGTACGTTGACCGGCATTGACCAGCTGTTTCTAGGCTGCCCAGAAAATGAAGATCAGCTCTGACAGCTTGTTCAAGGGCTTATATCTTCTTGATGTGTTATGATTTGACCCAGAAATTGCTATACACTTGTAGTATTACATCAATACTACAAGATTTGATCATTAGCTTGCCCAGAAATATCAAAATTTGAACATTATTGTTGGTCAAAGTAGGTACCCAGAAACTAGTTATGAATGTTCTTGAAGCTCAAGAACACTTTAGGCGACAGTTTCTATCGTTAAAGGCTTTAGCGATAGATTTATTAATTTTAATTATTCTAATTTCCAAAAATCATTTAAAATAAAAATAAATAGAAATTAATTATTAAAAATTCATAAAATAATTTCAAAAATTATTTTAAGTTATAAAAATAAACTTTTAATATTTTGACATAAATTTCATTAATATTTTAATTTAATTAAATATTAATAATATTTAATTTATTTAATAATTATATTAAATAAATTAGTTAAAAATAATTTTAATATATTAAAAATCATTTTAAATAATATTAAATTATTAGAAAAATATTTTAAGTTATAATAAATAACTTTTAATATTTTGAGTTAAATTTCATTAATAATTTAATATTAATAATAATAAATTTATTTAATAATAATATTAAATAAATTAGTTAAAAATGGTTTTAATATTTTAAAAATGATATTAATGTTTTAAAAAGTATTTTAAGTTATAATAAATAACTTATAATATTTTGATAAGAATTTCATTAATATTTTAATATTAATGATAATAAAGTTATTTAATAATTGTATTAAATAATTATTTAAAAATGATTTAAATATTTTATAAATCATTTAAAGGTGAAATAAATGTTTTAAAAATATTCCAAGTTATAATAAATAACTTTTAATATTTTGATATATATAACATTAATATTTTAATATTAATGGTAATTATTCGAAAATAATTTTAATACTTTAAAAATCATTTGAAAATAATATTAATGTTTTTAAAAAAAATTTAAGTTATAATAAATAACTTTTAAAGTGTTGACATGAAATTCATTAATATTTTAAATTATTTAAATATTAATGATAATGATATTAATTGACAATTAAATCATTAAAAATTATATAAGTGTTTGAAAAATCATTATAAATAATTTTTAATGTTTGGAAAAATATTGTAAATGATAATTAAATTATCTAATATAATATTTAAGTTCTTGAACAAAGTTTCATTAAAAAGAAATTCGTTAATTGTCTGATAATGCAATCAGGATGCCGAAACAATACCGAACTCAAACCAAATCAACATAGTTTGACTAGGTATACGTTCTTATGTGTTGCAATGACTGACATGGATATGTGACAACGTGTTTAAGCAGTATTATGTGTTAAGTTATATTATTCTAATTAAAAGAATAATTCTATTGATGATAGGACTTCATATTAAAGATAAAAGCGTAAGCTATACTACGTAGCAATAATCAGCTATCAAGGCAAGTACTCTAACCTTACTCAAAATTTTATATTGAGCAAGTATTCAATACAAGGCATGTTCATGAATAATTATTATAAATTATTCATATCCATAATGATATCCAGAATACGTTTATGAAAATTCTTCTTATATTGTAAAAATGTTATTCAATTCAATTATTAACATCTCACTATTGTCTGTTATTATACAAGTGTCCCCACTTGTATGAACTGTTGTATTTCTACAAGAACTCTTGAACTTAAAATTCTTTGATATGACAAACCCTGTTATATACTATCAAACTTCAGTAGGTATTTATGACTGTCTAAGCTATTTGACTAGGATAGACATAGTTTGAATTGTACTGTTGAATAGTATTGGTTATGATAAAGTCGTCCAACTGAACTATTTAAGTTAGGACTCCAGACTAAGTATGAACAACCCTTAATGGGAAAATTATTTATGTACCCAAGGCGAACAAAGTGAAAGAATTATCGTTCAAACAGATAGTATTGATCAATACAGGTCATAACAGGGCTGATCACCCTACATGTCCGTAAGACCAGAGCGGTTTGCAGATGAATTTTTATTTAAACCTTTTCGAAAATAAAAAATAAAAGTTCATGGTCCATTGACCGCTCAGTATTTATAGTCACTACGTCGTTTCAAAATTTTAAACGATTTGATATGTTATTAAGATATGTTTCGAAAGACTTCACAACTATTGATTCGTTGTAAAAGTATACCTCAAAGAAAATATTTACTTCTTTCAGCTAAAGTTTATTAACTGCTATTACTTGCTGGACAATTGAATGTTCATTCTTGCTTTAAATTAAATATTTTCAGCTAAGCGTGATCAACCAGAAGGCTCTGGCATAAACAAAGGAAAAGGAAAGCTGCAAGAATAGGTTTATGGTATCTTATGTAGTAGTTAGACTTTATTAAGACGATAATGTTTACTAATTATCATGTAATGAATGTTTTAAAGGTCGTGTACCTGGGATTAGACAACTCTGATATGTATATTAAGTTGTTTATTTATATTATTTCGCTCAAAGAAATGATATCGTGTAGCACTAAGTTCAGGTTTTAAGTACCTGGATTTGGGGGCGTCATACCCTTTTGATGGACCGAATTGTTACTTCCATTTGTTGGACCTTTTTCAGAATATCACCATCTTCCTGCTCTTTGTTGAAGTTGATGAGTTCCGGGATTTTGTTGGTAAGGTCCTTTTTCTGGGACTCATGGGTCCGAGTATATTTCTTTTCGGTGTCCTAACTGCCACCGGGTGTGGAGGATTCTGTTTGACCGAGTGTTTGTTTACCCTGCAGACCTTTGCTTTGCTCTGTGAGGAAAATAGCTAATTCCACTATCTGGTTCTTTAATCCTTCAAATTCCTCCCTAGAGACAGGTGTGGATTCAAGTTGAGCACTTGTAGCCATGTTTGGAGATGGGCTTAGTGCTTTCATAGATTTGGATCTGGTGATGGGACCAATTTTTTTCTACAAGAAAAGTAGGTGTGTTAATTTTTGATTGTAGGTATCAACCGGATGCATGTTATGCAATGTTATTTATTTTTGAGATTTTTTAATCTTATCCTGTAAAACAAAGGTCAGTTGTTTTGATGACAGGAAAGTATGACAAGATTTACAAGACATGGAATGTATATTCACATTGAATCTTTAAATTTACATTTGAATTGGAAAAAATTTAATTGAAAGAGGAAAGCATGAAGAAGCTTCCTTTCAGATTTGGTTAATCATAGGCTGACCTATCTTAGGCTACTCTCGCGGTTTTTCGACATGAAGGTCCCCAGATCTTCGCAATCTACTAGAGGGGAGATTAATTCGATCTTTCAATTGGAGCAGATGTAAATGGTGCCTTTCCTGAGCCTCGCAGGATTAGTCTCCTTTGAGTCCTGTAATCAAACACCGACGGGTTTGCTTCCTGGTGGAGGAATCACACAGCATACATTCACATACATCGTGTCTCACCGTATGAAATGATGACATTTGTGCGAAGCACTAACATAAAGCAGTAAAGCATTTATTCACATCCATTTAATGTAAAACGCAGCATCCACACATACGCAGCTATAAAAGGGAACTTTTGAAAAGATTTGAGCGTGGCTTCAGCCCTCTACTGTCCCCAGCAGAGTCGCCACCTATCGAAGTCAAGAAAAAATCTTATCTCTTTTGGACAGATCTTCCTCTTCCTCAATTTTATTATTTTCTACCCTTGTTTATCTTATCTATTTTATGAAGGGTGAAAATTTTTAGAAAAAGGCTAACATGTATCATGTGGACGATTTTGAAAGGTTTACAGAGTCGCCAGTTGGTATATTTTAAAATGGTTGTACCAACTCAACCGAGTTTTGTTTGATTTTTGCAAGTAGGCCCAATTACTGGACGTTGTCAAAACTTGGCCTTGGAAATCCAGATTCTTAAAGTTCGGGGGCTTGATTAAGCGGGGGGAAGGTGTTAGGCACCCCCGACTTCCGTGAAATACGATTACCGCATCTTTTTAATATTTTCCTTTTTAATTGCAATATGTGTGTGTGTATGCTGAAAGTAATTGAGTCTATATTTGTTTGATTTGAAAGTAGTGTCATGCTTCGTTGGACCTATATACGAAGGGTTTGATTTGTTTGAAAAATCCATTTTTAGACAAGATATGAAAGTGACGTTTTTTGAAAGGTGGTTTTCAAACCCTTTCGCTCGCATAGGAATTGAAGCATATTGATACTTCCATTTTTATTATGTTCAGTATTTGGCTCGATTTGAATGTTTATTGTCGGGAAGCTAAGTATCCTCGACCACAGATTGTATATACAAGTGCTGGTCTTCTTATGGACATGACAGTCTTTGAAGTGACTCTAGCACTACAAACCATATTTCACTATGTTTGAGACCTTAAATCCGGATAACAGTTTTAAGGTTCCTCAAATGTACATTTTACAAAAAAATTGGCAGGATATGTTTAAAATGTGGAGTTGTCCATCGTGGAAATCAGATTTAGATCAGTTTGATCATCAATCCCACAATTCCTAGGCTCATAGAAAATGACCAAGAAAACCTGCACAGCACAGATATTCACAGAAAATACAAATTATACTCTAAACGTTGCAAACCAAAGGATTTGTCAGTTAAATTCTCGCTTGCGCGTAGCCAAAGCTTCCCATTTCCACTAGATAGGGATATAGGGTCACGTAGTCTCTTTATATTTACAAAGCTAGAAAATACTAGATTTAAATAAATCTTAGCCATTCTAGCTTCCCGATTCCAGTTTGACCGATTTTGAACCGTTTGAAAGTTAGAAATGGCTAGATTTAGATAAATAATGGACTGCTCCACGGGCTCTTTGCCACTCGGAGGGCTTCAAATGGACGTTTCCATTAGTTATTTTTGGATATGTTATAGAATATACGTGTGCAAACGTATTGAAAGAATAAAATCGAGGTTTGGAGTACTAGAAGTAGGGCTAAGAGTCGAAATGGGTGGAGTTTCAGAGCGTTTTCCTTTTCTTTTTTTTTTTGCAAGGGTGGGGGTCTTATTTATAGACCAGATGGTAGCGGGTGCACTAGCGGCAGCCACGAGTCTACCTGCGGCTCCCCGAGTGAGGCCCACTCCCGTGGGTACCGTTATCTCGAAGTACGTGCACTCTGACCAACACTAGGTATACTTCGAATCTTCATAACTTTTGATCCAGGTGGTCGTTTGAGGCGTGCTATACCTTTTCGAAAAGCTCTTTTCTAGAGCTACACAATGATATAGGATTTGACCTTTTTCAAATCCAGGAAGATTGGTTTATAACTAGATCTTCATTTTTTCGCAGTCTGTCCGTTGAGCTGTCTTGTGCTGTTTTCACTCGGGATCGATGTTATGGCTCTTTCTGACCCTCATTGCATCGATTTGACTTGACTTGGCTTCAAGTCGGTAAAATGACTGTTTTCCCTTCCAGGGGTTGTCTCCTGTATTGGAAAGGTTTTCGAGTGTTTTCTCGGGGTTGTCTACAAGGTTTGATCCCATCCGACTCTGTTCCTCCTCAGGGTTATCTTCGAGGTTAATTTTGTTTCCCAGGTTTATCTTTGGGGATTATTTGATGCTTCGGGGTTGTCTCCGAAGGTTGATCTGATCTCCCGGGGTTGTCGTCGAGGTTGTTGTACCTCCCGGGGTTGTCGCCGGGGTTTGACTTAAGATCCCGGTGTAGTAGGGACTTGACTGACATCCCGGTGTTGTTGTCGGGATTGAATTTGATCTCCCAGTGTTGTCGTCGGGGCTACTGTGACGCCCCCTAATTCGGACCGCCACTTGGTCACTCGAATTCGGTTCGTCACGTTCTCATGGTAATACAATAATAACTAAAATCACACAATCACAGCAGAAAATCTAATCTAGAATAATTTACAATGATTTATAATAATTATTCCCCCAAGTCTCGTAACCCACAGTACTTAATAGATTATATAATAATATCCAATAGAGACTTATTACATAATCTAACTTAAGCTTAAACATAGTCAACTCCAATCTTACTACATCAACTTAATACAAACATAAAAAGAGACAAGCTAGTCGGTAGCCTTGCTCTTGCCATTATCAAAGCCCGAAGGTCCACCCTGCTCTGCCTTAACTGAAATGTTTTTAGGGAAAGCAAGAATGAGCACAAATTGCTCAGCAAGTAATATACAATAAGGGTGAGTAATATAGTTCTCGAATCTCAAAAGAGTATAACAGGATGTGATAATTTCAAGGATAACAAGAAATATCAATAATTTTCAATAATAGTCGCTAAGGACAGAAAGATATCAATAAGATTCAATACTAAATCAATTCAAGGTTTCAAGATAACTGAATACTGAACAGTCACTAAGGACTATGAACTTCTACTAGAATTAACAGTAATATACTGATAACCCAATCAAAAACAAGTACAATAGGTGATCAGCCTAAAGTACCCTACGGTATGCATATCATTAAATCGTACTAAAGTGTGCGCACGTCGGTCTCCCGACAAATATATTTTCCCTTCAAAGAAGGTTGTTCATCTCAGTCAAACACATGATCCCGCACCAATTAATTGGTTTGGGTCGCTTTTCAACAATATAAGTCTAGCCGAATCAAATGGCATAGATCACAATAATTATAAGTTCAATCTCAAGATTTAAAGTTCGAAGAATATAAATCGACTTTTATCTTATCCACGAAGTATATGATTCATAATAATTGAATTCCAATCTCTAAAGCTTACTTGTATGACAATAATAGCACAAGTTAAATGAATGCTCAATAAAGAGTAGAGTTAGGAACTTGCTTACAACGTTCCTCGAATAACGTAAACACAAGGATAAGATACCTGCACAATAAATGAGTGTAAGTCAGGAAACTTTATCCACGTTAAATAAATCAACACTTTTTGAATCCCTATCGTAATATAGTTATGCGTATAGGATATTCATTAGTTACGTATACTCATACATGATATGTAAGTTTAAACGCATACATAAACGTCTAACTTAGTTGTACACTCTTTACATACTCCATTATACATTTTGCGTACTTATAGCACAAAAATTTAGTTTATAAATCACTATAAAGTCAAATAACATAATCTCTAATCATTGCTTTATAGTTTGCAAATACCTTTTGGACTTAACATTCAAAAGTTTATAAACATATATCAACATACTTTTATTACACATATGTTTATCCATGTATTCGACACACATTTAAAATCATAGATGTATAATCCACATCGTTTTGAAATCCTTAGAAACACCTTGGCAAAACTTGGTTCTGTAGAGTTACTATATGCTTGAATACTTAAAATATTTCTTGAGTCATGTATTATAGCTTAAGGCATTTATACATGTTGAGGGACTTTAAAACTAGGTTTGGTCTTTTCTATTTACTTTCAACAATGGGTAGTTCTATTCATAAATCTTCATTTTACAAAGCCAAGAAAGCTTATCATGTCAAAGACCAACCATAGTACTCATTAAACCACATAACATTGCCAAACAACCTCTTTCTACGCATGCTTGCATGTATTAGATTTATGTATTCAAAATCAACATAACTTTACTATTTGAAAACTTGTTCTAAGCAACATTGAGTAGTGTACATATTTGTCTTAAGAAATCTCATGTTAAACAAATTAAGTATGTAAAGCATTTCGAAACCACATTTCATATGTATTCATAAAACTAACTAAGTTGCGAATACAGGCTAAAAGGGTTAAATTTCAAAAAGGCATAAGGTTTTATAAACATGGTCTTCATCATTTAACTTTTCTTTCAAAAGATTATAACTCAACTCTAATCTTACTAACACGTCTTACAATGCGTATTGACACATGTTTAAGGGTTATGTAAGCTCTTAAGTTAAGTTAGGTTAGGTTACTAGGTTTGGGAAATAAACAGCACAAAGTTGATTCTCTGGCCACCCCCCGTCGGGGCGGCACTTTGTACTACTAGAGGGCCCGCTGGGGCGGCATTG
Organism: Panax stipuleanatus; assembly: GCA_020205555.1. Taxonomy (NCBI): domain Eukaryota; kingdom Viridiplantae; phylum Streptophyta; class Magnoliopsida; order Apiales; family Araliaceae; genus Panax; species Panax stipuleanatus. The sequence goes on from CM035117.1 coordinate 93,148,403, forward strand.
CCCAAAACATTCCCTGGCCACCCCCCGCCGGGGTGGCAATTTGGCCTATAGGAAGCCTGCCGGGGCAGGTATAGCCATACCGGTTCAAAAATTCTTTCTCCTGCTGCGAACCAACTTTCCCAAATCACAATCAAATAGCAAATTTAAGCGTACCCACTATGTATAAACTCCATAAACTTACTATACAACATACATAGCATGATTCTAACAAACTTAGCTCATCAATTTGGACATTAAAGCAAGTATTTCAAGATATTTCTAAAAATTTGTAAGACTTGAATTCTACGAACATATAAAGGGGTATTACCTCTTGTGAAGTTGAAATGCTTCTCTAGCTTCAATTTGCAGATTACTCAACAATACTTTCACTCCTCTTGAACTAATTTCAGATTTCTAACAACCAAACTGAGAAGAGAAAGCTCCCATTTATAGGAAAAATGAAAACTCATACCAAAGCTTTATACCATGAATCAAAAGAAGAAATCAATGGGTAATAGATAGTTGGTGAATTGAATCATGAAGGCCACTCCCCCATTGATCATTAGCTTGGATAGAGCTTGGGAGAAAAAGAGGGAGTAGCTTCTAGCCTTTGTGAGACACACGAAAATGAGAAATGGGGGGGGGGCAATTGGGCACTCAATATGGGACACAATATTCAGCATTCTATATTATTAGCATACAAGAGTTTATTTGATATTTGCCCACAAATGAGCATACATATCCACCCACTCATATAATACACATAGAATTATATAATCCATGTACATTAGTTTTGTGCAAATAATATTCACATTAGACTAGAATAATTTAGTTGGGTATTATTTTTCATAAAACTCATTATTTCAAATTCTATTAAAATAGTCATTTAATATTAATTATTTACTTAGTCAAGGTCATTTTCCCCTCATAGGTTTAAAATACCCATTTAATTACTCCCACACACATCATGGGGTCACATAAAACTCTTTCATACCAATTAGTAATTTACATAAATTAAGCTCACTTTTATCATATAGTTTTATATAATAATTATTCACATTCTAATGTCACACCTCATTTTACAACCTCTATTATACAACTACATACATATATGTCTACATGTATATAGATAGATATTCCTATCATCATACATTACATATTGGGCCACATCAATTATATCAATTGGGCTAAGCATACTAAAGCACATGGACCCTAGTATTTAATCTAGCACATAAATTGATTGGGCCACATCTCTTAATTTTTATCATATCACATTAAGGTGGTTGGGCTTGGATATATCTTAAGTCCAATACATTATTAATTCAATGATCCAACTAGATTAGGAAATTAATTAGGCCACACAAGGCTTATCACTTAAGCTTAATTAAGCTCATTATTATTTCTATTTTCGTACCACACAAGGCATTTTAACGAATTTAACAGAAACTCTACATCCTTCCTCAATTATTATATATTCAATTTGAAACAATTGAGTTAACCCATCATATAAACATTTATATTAGAATAAATATTCATTTCCATTTATATATTCATTTAATAATATTCAGAAATTCTAGGGTATTATAGCTACTGTACCTCCTGGGGTTGTTTTCGGGGCTTCACTTGACATCTTGGTGTTGCCGGGGCTTGACTTGACATCCCGGTGTTGTGATCAGGGTTGAGTTTGATCTCCCGGTGTTGTCGTCGGGGTTTTTGTACCTCCCTGGGTTGTCGCTGGGATTTGACTTGACATCCCGATGTTGGCGGGGCTTGACTTGACATCCCGATGTTGGCGGGGCTTGACTTGACGACCCGGTATTGTGATCGGGGTTAAAAGACGGTTTTGCCCTTCTACAGGGTTAGTAATAGGAATGCAAAATTTTGAGTGTCTACAAAGGGGAAGTACATAGGAGGGAGATAGAATTTTACCTCAAGAAAAATTATAGAAGATGAGGTACGCAGACCCCATTTAATAAAACCCATTCAGTCAAGCATTCAACTAAAATAAAATTCAATCACATTGGTCAATAGTCCATAATCAATCCCATTTTTTTCATACATATCAATCACCATATGCATCAATACATAAAACATTTAATATATACATTGCTATCGATTTAATGGGCAATCCTAGTTAGTTTCGAAAACCAATTTCAACTCTAATTAGTTATCGTGGAATCCAATTCCAACTCTAATTAGTTAGCATGAAATCCAATTCCAATTAAAATAAACATCCTTATTTTAATCCAATTCTAAATCTAATAAGCTCTTTTATTAATCTGGAATTACAGAAAAAAAAATAATTTTAAATTTAATTAAAATAAACCTTTCATCTTGATTAAACAAAAAAATAAAATTTTATTTTCTAGGGGGGTGGCGCTGCGGCGCCGCTAGTGAACTAGCATCAGGCACTGCGGCACCACGTTACCAAAAACAGAGACAGCTGACTGGCGCTGCGGCGTTGTTGAAGTACTGGCTTCAGGCGCTGCAGTGCCACGTCAGCAACAGGGACACAGAGCCGGCACTACAGCGCGACAGTAAAGCCTGGGACAGGCGCTGCAGCGCCGCTAGGCTTTTTCTGGTTTGTGAATTGTGCAGTTTTTCTCCAAAAACTGAATTCCTTGCTAACTATTATGCCTAATTAAATTGTTCAAAAACACATATCAGTATATATATAAAATCAAAAAAATTAATAACTCGCATAAAGGTTTGGCTCTGATGCCACTGTTAAGTTTGTAAGAAATTATAGCGCAATCAAATTACAAAAATTAGCGGAAGCATGGTAAAAATAGAGTTTAAAATTTTCTACAAACAAATTACCCAGATCATCCTTTGTGTAAATTATTAATTTAAAACGATAAATAAGAAGTTATGGAATCATACCATTTGTAGAACTAAGCTTCCACAGGTACGAGTTCAACTCCTTTTTCTTCGTGATCTCCTTGAATCTCCGGGATTGATTCCTTCTTTTGATTAATGTTAGCCACCCCAAGTGTTTGGCCTCTAGAGGTGATCCACCAAGGAAGAAGAATTGTTCAAGAAAGAGGGTGGTTGGTTAAACCCTAGTTTTTATATTCTCTATAGAAAAGGAGTACTCTCTCCAACAATTGGAATTATCTCATCAACCGATATAGAGTATAAGACACCTCTTATATAGATATTGGTCAACCCTTCTAATCCAATTAGAAATAGAGTTTCATTTAATTAATTAAACTCCTTTAATTAATTAGGCTTCCCAACCCATTGGAAATAATTAATTAAACTCTTTTAATTAATTTGCATCCTAATCTTATTAGGAATAAATGAGAGTACTAAATTAAATTAATTCCTAAACTCCTTTAAAAATTAAAATAATAATAATTTTAATAATATTAATAAGACTCCTCTTATTAATTTATATTTAATATTTTCAAAATACTAAATAATAAACATTAAGCTATTTAATTTATTCTATCACCATAGATTAAATTAATTACACTTAACATATTATTACGATTATGTCATTACCTTCTTAAATAATATTTCTTCCTTTTATGGTGTGACCCTTTAGATTCTCCATATTAAACTGGTTGTGAATAAATCAATTAAAATAATTTTAATCTTATTTAAATAAATAAATTAAATTAATAATATATTTAAATAAATAATATTTATTCTATAATAGGGATAAGTCTCCCTAGCGATCAACGACTTTTCAGATAATATAGATTTCAACATTAATCATAAAATAACCCTTGAGTTAATAGTTACCGTACAATTCAATCCTTCCACCATACAATGTCCCAATTAAATATAAGACATGGATTTACTGTCAAGTCTTATTTTATTTAATTATATGTATTTCGATTCCAAAATGTACAATTCCAAATAATGCAAATTATAAATTCCTTTCTAATTTCATTCCATCTTGGCCAAGGATTCCTGGGTTGTCATTTATCAAATCACATAGGACATATCTCTTCTTTTACTAGAAACGGTAGATTCTTTATTGATCATTCATTATCTCTATATATAACTTATTACACCCAAGCATACCCTTTGATATACCCTAAGGGTCTTAAGGAATAAATCAAAGTATAATTCATTATACACAAGATACTATGATGATCTCAAGTCTGAGGATCACTTGTACTACTATCACATTAGGAATTCCTGTTGACAGACGAGTAAAACTCCATTAGGTATTCCTTAGCGAGTCACGTTCAGTGTACTTATTCTCTAATAAGCACCTACATACTTGCTTTATTGTCTCCGCACAAATGATCATGAGATCAATCATCCTCATCCAATGAACAAGCAATATATATACCAATCTATCCGGATTTACTAATCTCTTTTTTAGTAATCCATTGATTGGAAACTATTTTAGTTTTAATCTATCTAAGAATTTAGATCTCATTAGCATGATCAACATAATGATTCTAAAAGCATTGCGTAAAACTATGAGTTATTTACATATTATAAAAACAGCATCATGTAGATAATTAAATGCCTTTAATAAATGAATACTTTTATTAATAAATAAATAAGATCGTTTTCAAAGTGTATTCTTTATCATCATACATGATTGCCTTGAATGCATACTACTTTCACCTTTGCCAACTGATACAGTCGAAGAGCATGTGTTTGTTAATGCAAAACAATATCATGGCATTATGCGACGTCGACAATCTCGTGCAAAAGCTGAATCAGAAAACAAAGTTATCAAGTCTCGTAAGGTATACCATAAGTCATTTTACATGTTTGAGGTTTTAAAAAGCTGTATGAAATTATCCTTTCTTTCCACCAATTGATCTCTAAACTAAAGAACCATGTGTTGCATATCAGATCAAACATATGTAACTGGGAGAAAGGAAATAGGGAAATGGCAGACCAAATTCTAAACTTCGAGAAAATGATTTAGCTTATTTTGATTTTTGAACTCTCTCTCTCTCTTTGTGTATATATATTTATCCGTATTTCTCTATCTTCTCTATGTTTCTCTAACACACATTTGCTCATATATGCATAACACACTTATTAGAATAATATATATACACAGGCGAGTTGAAATAGTGAAAGCGTCTCTTCTAGCTGGATAAGTATTCCTTAAGTATCTAGAATTTATCTTGGCATACTGGATTGCAACTAAGGGCTTAGTTAGTCATATCTGTTGGCATTATATTGTTATTTTCTTCTCTTTTTTTGGACTGTGGAAACGACTCATTGTGAACGCGTTGGCTCCAGATAGATCTATAGTCCAAATATATTATTTATCAACTTTCTTTTATTGTTACACTGGACTGTGGAAACGACTCATTGTGAACGTGATGGCTCCTGTTTTGTCCTGCCACCCTTACATGACATCATGTTAAACTAGCATTTCTTTTGGTTATATGTAAAAGGGTGCTTTTTTTGGTCATAATGTTTTGAAGCTTCTGTATTAATCTTGATTCAATATGACTTTTGTCTCAGTTCTTTATTCATATCATTAATATATTTGCATTCAAATTGTAGCCTAGAAACTCTATACTTTTGTCTAGTACAGGCCCAACTCTACTTGTGATTCAAGCTGTTGAGGTTGTGCCACTAGTAGAAAAAAGTAAATAAATTACGTTTAAAAAGCGTTGTAATATGTCCCTCAAAAGTGTCGTGATTAACAGTGTCATCTATTAAACACAAATAGATAACGTTTAAAAGACGTTGTCTTTTGACACATTAGACAACGTTTTTTCAAAAAAGCTTTGTCTATTTGTCAAACAGACAACGCTTTTTAGACACAATTAGACAACGTTTAAAAAACGTTGTCTTATGACACATTAAGACACATTAGACAACGTTTTTTCAAAGAAACGTTGTCTATTGGACACATTGACAACGTTTTTTTTAAAAAACGTTATCTATTTGACACATTAGACAATATTTTTTCTAAAAGCGTTGTCTATTGTACACATTAGACAATATTTTTTTTCAAAAAACGTTGTCTATTTGACACATTAGACAACATTTTTTTTAAAAGCGTTGTCTATTTAAAAAACACAATCCACAACATTTAAAGCCAAAATGTAAGCATTCGATGTTTCAAAATACCATACATTCCAATAATACCATACGTTTATAGTTTCAAATTCACTTTTCAATATAATTACTAGTACGTACAGTATATTGAATTACGAATTTAACTACATCCACAAAATATACCAAACTATCCATAAAATTAAGATGTGGTGCACTACATAATCATGTGCAAAACAACATTCTCCCAAAATACAAGTATAACCCTGTACATCCACCGTTAACTCGAGGCTCTAAACATTTGATAACTAAACTTTAGCAAATTGCTAACCATCTCGCCTGATCTTGGCAGCAGACCTTGCCACTTGGGAATTGCTTGGGCTCGCTCTACATGGGAAGAAGAATACAGGTAAAGCCTCACATTAGTTCCATCCGTTTGACAATATTGATGAATATTCAACAAGCAAATAAGTAAACGACGCAATTTTAAAATAACTAAAACTTCATCAACTGGTGTCCATAAATGACTTGCCAAGGATATTTGCAGTGAGCATGAGAAGATTAACTACACTGTAATCCTTCTATTCTCTAATTTGGGAGTCCAGCTTTCCTTTGTGGCAAAGTCCCAAATCTGAGTCTACTCACAAAATCAAAATCGATGTACCAAATTCAATTTGACTAATCACAGAACTTTTAGCAAGACTACTTATAGCAAAACAAATTCATGAACTAGATGCTCACTCAGGTTTTTAACCCAGTTCTTGATAATTCACACGGAATATCATACCCATTACGTACGTACTGGGAGCATTAGAGTGGAACAGGTTTTGGTTCAAAATGGCTTCCACTCTGGCCCTGCAGCATAACCACTAAAAGTTAGCCCACAAAGAGCACACAAATCCAGAAGGAATATATGCATCATCATAAAGCATTGCAACATATATGGAAAATATCAGTACTAGAGCAGCAGTATAATTTATAAAGGTGCCGTGCAGCTCTGGTCCAATAACATTCAAAATAATTTGTTTATGCATCTAATTCAATAATCTAAGGCGTTAATCAATATAAACCTTATAATCTTGAAATATATTTAGTGTAAGGGATCAAAAAATCAAAAAATAAGTAAATAAAGACGGTAGGAAGTAGATGTTTTCCAATATGAATACAAAAAACACTAGTTTTCCATCAGAAGTAATAACTCAATATAATAAGAAAACCACAGGTTGAGTAGCCTGCTCCAAGCAAACAATGAAATGAAAGAATAAAGGTTTGACGGGGAAAGAGAGCGAGGATGGACATTGAACTTACAAAAGACAAGCCACCGTACGATTTTAATAACTCAATCATGCTATGTTTTTTAGCTCCTTCTGCATCAGCTAGAGGCTGTCATGAGTGATATCAGGTTCAGGTTACAGAAGCAAGCTAGATGAGACCATTAGACTAAGAAAAGTAGTATAATTAGGGGTGGGGGGGAATAATAATATTGATGTAAATCAACAAAGAAAATAACATTATGAGCATTACATAAGCAATTTCAATTTACCCCTAACAATGACTTAGCAGCTTCAAATGACATAGCAGCACAATGCTTAAAACTAGAAAGGCACATTCACAAAAGAGACCTAATGAGCACGATAGCTCCATCCTATGAAAGGGGAAAATGTAAAGGTACCCAAAAAACATAATGGTCCAGACTAAAATATGACAACAGGTGCATGCATATAGAATCCAACCCGAGTTACGGAACATTATATGTTTACTTTAATTTTCAAGGAAAATACAATTCTAAATATATTTTTGTGCTTTGCCAGGGAGGGCTACTTAGTAGTTATGTTCATTTGTTGTTTTACTCTTACAATAGATTCTTATTTTTTAAAGTCCATAAATAGTAGAAGGCCAAGCCAACGCATCATGCACGTATACATATCCTTTGCAAAAGGAATCTAAATTAGATATATCAACATGATGCATATGTCTTTGAACAAAAAAATTCTCTGACCTAGCTTACTCAGAAAAGAAATAAAGGAATTACTCTATATGGTAAATTACACAGCTAGACCTACTAGCCATACAAATAGTAATGAGAACACTATGGAAATGATTGGTAAATTCGCCACTACTCTGTTTCTCTCTCTAAAGTTTGCATAGTTGCCTAGCACTCAACTCTAACATGTGTATTAGCTTCTCAAGTTGCCACTGTGAGATGGCATAAAATCCTCATGTCTTTATTGAAATTTGATCTTTAATGCAAAGCTCCACTAATGAAATTTAATTTATATAAATTAAATAAACAAAAGTTCAACAAAATAGCTACAACTAACAGAATTGTAGCAGGTGAAAATGAGCAAATAGAATCAAAGTAACCCACATATTTTTACCTCAGCCCATAGGTGGTATAACTTGTGAGAAATGGATCTGTAATCAGCAAAATAGTTTGGAAACTTTCTGTAGAGTTTCTGTCAGGTAATGCTTCAGACAAAAAAATGTAGATTGGTAGCTTTATAAACTAGAATTGAACCATAACAATAAGTTATGGATACAACAATTTTGAAAAATGGGTAAAATTATTTATCACCTTGGGCTCAAGAACTCATAATATTGAGCATGAAAATTATGACATAAATAAATAGAGGAAACAAATATATAAAATTAACTTTGACAAGGATAATATAAAGAATTAGAAAAGGCTCAATACCAGAATGCTGTAGTAACTGGCAGATAGCGGAGCACATTGTGAACAATCACATGGAACCCAAAGTAGATCACTTCCACAATCCAGTGAAACAAGGAAATAAACACTTGGCATCCCTATATCAATCCAGGTGTAGTGTAACCTATACATAGAAAATTGAGCAATCAGATTTAAGATCTCTATGCTACAAAGTTGCGCAGCAAAATTGTAGAAAATCTAAAAGGGAAACGAGAGTGAAAAAATGTTGATACATAATGGCCCACATTAAAAGATATCTCTTTCACATTCAATCTTTATAAGAGACATGCAAAGATTATCTTCCACCAACCATCTGGGAAAAAATGAAAAAAGAAACGTCAGCATTATTAAACATGTCATGTTTGACTTTTATGAACTCAAATTATTGCAATATAAGAGTCTAGGAACACTACAAATCTTTATCAAAGCCTGTTTATTCACAGAACACAAATCAGAAACAATTCCCATTACTCAAATTAAACCAAAACAAAACAAAAGCTTCAAATTATACTATCAAAACACTCTGAAACTCACATCTTCTCTAATAGATTTGGATACATGGACTACCCTCTTTAAATCATCACGTTCCACACCACATAAAACCCTTACAAAAATTACCACTACAGCTCAATCAAACCTATAAATAAACATTTAACCAATGAATTTAGTAGTAGTACTAACCAGAATGTCTTGCGGCAACATTTCAATCATAGATTTCTCAGACCCCAAATTCAAGTTCTCATTACAATGCTGATGTACTATGAAGTTATGGAGCGCTCAGTACCTAAAACAATTAATATATGAAAATAAAATCTGAACTTCTATCATGAAGATTAAATGTGCTGATATCACAAAATAGGATGTTTATAACTTTATATATAATATAATAAATATGGAATAATATAAATCTTCAAGTCAATAAGTAGGAATTAAACAGTGTATAAAAATCAGGGGAAGGCCAAACCTTGACTTGTTCATGGAGGAAGCTTATATATTCCATTGCCTCGAGGACATAAGCTGTATCCGTCTGCAAGGAACTTAAAAAAGCTTTAGAATCAAAAATAAAGTATACCAACTTAAACTGTGACTCAAAAAATTTAACAGGAAATCGTGCTAGATTTCATTCTTAAATTATACTCCCTTCGTCCCAATTTAAGCGACTGCTTTCTATTTTGGGATGTCACATAATTGGTGAAACTCATTCTATTCTAACTATAAATCATTCTATGCAATGGTTGTAAGAAAAAGAAAATCCCTCGTTATCTCTCTCCTGAAACTATGTGCTGGTCAAACAACCACACTTCAATTAGGGCGTAAGGAGTAACTTTTAAATTCTTACACATACCTTCCCGTACAGTGAAACAAGCTGTTGAAGAGCCACAATCCGCTATTCTTCGTGGCAGGAATTTGTTGTTGATTGAAGGTGGAGACTGAGGCAAATGCTCGTTTTTTGGATACTCGGGTGGTATGAACGCAGTTTTCTTGCTCGCCCATCTTCTGGGTTTTTCACTAAATGATTGGAGTACAATTGTAGGGTTTTGTAAATAAAATGAAGACTCTGAAATGAAATCGTCAAGATCTGAAATGAAATGAAAATAAACAAGATCTGAGATGAAATTTATGGACCTAGAGGGCTTGAGAGGGCTAGGGCTTCGATTGAGAGGTATGAAATCACGCTAGGGCTTCAATTGAGAGGTATGATAAGGTTAAACCTGTTTGATTGAGAGAGATTGAGGTCTGAGTATTCGATTGGTGGTCAAGGGATTGAGAAAGGGGTGACCGGTTAGGGAACAAGAGCAGAGAGAAAAAGAAAAAGATGAAACCTTCGTATTTTTTTAAAAGACAACGTTTTCTTTAAAATACGTTATTACTTTAAAATAAAAAATTACCGTTAACAAATACACAACGCTTTTATATATCAAATCATAATATTATTTTAAAAAAAAACGTTGTGAAAAAATAAACCATAACATTTTTTATAAAAGTATTACTTTCTCCGTCTCAAAATAACTGCTTAGTTTTGACTTTTTAAAGTCAAATTGATTATTTTTTAAAATTATTTTTTGTACCATTTTTGCCAGAATATAGGTGCAGAGGTTATAACAAAAGTATATACAATTTACTACTAATACCAATTTTTATAATGTTAAAAATATATTTATACATGTTTAATTATTAATTTTAAAAATATTCAATTTGACTAAAAAAAATCAAAACTGAACAGTTATTTTGGGACGGAAGCTGTCATCTATTTATTATTTTGTAGTTGCAGAGCTCAATATCTATAACTCAGCAGCCACTCCCTGTCTTTAGATAACCAGCTGGGATGCATTTACCCCACTATCCTACAAATTATATTCCCTACGGTCACTACTTGTCCCCATTTTATGATCCTCCTCCTGCTATTCACCAATTTTTAAGCAACGGTACATTCCATGTAATGCTAGCTGTATCAGGTTTTCGCTGGTGAAGCTTCTGAGACTTTCTGGTTATGATGTGCTGTGTGTGCATCCAAGTTGCAGGGTAGTGGCAAGGTTCTGTGTCTATTTGTTCCTTTAGTTCTATATATTTATCTTTTGTTGTAGTAGATGAACGAGAAGGTTATGCTTGATATTTCTCCCATACCATCAAAGTGGGTATGCTAACCCTTATGTCTAATTGATGATAGATTGTAACCCCTATTGATATTCAAAGGTTGATTTGTTATTATAAGCTTCATATTTCTTGACTTCTATTCAGTGTTTATTATTATTATTATTATTGCGGTGGTTGTGATGTGGAGAGAAAAGGGGGAGTGGGGGTTGCAAATGCAGGAGAAAAATACTAGGCGTGACAAATTATTTGTATTGTCAAACATTTGTTGTGCTTATATTGGATGGACCTAATAGTTATGGTGCTGCTTGAAAAAGCAACTGGGGATAAGTGGGATGGACTATTGTAATATATATTACAACGTTGTGTAATGTGCAAACACACTCTAAAAAATATTGTGTAATGTGTCAATAGACAATATTTTAAAAACGTTTTGTAAATGTGTCTAATAGATGACACTGCTAACCATAACGTTTCTGGGGGACCTATTACAATATTTTTTAAGCGTTTTCTATTTATTTTTTTCTACTAGTGACATGAAACACATTATGAATGTGCTCCAACTCTGGAGGTAAAGCTATTTTATAAGCTACCTCTCCTACTCTCTTTAAAATTTCAAAACGTCCTATAAACCTTGAACTCAACTTCCCCTTCTTCCTGAAGCGTATCTTTCCCTTCCAAAGGGACACCTTCAAAAAGACATACGAACCGACTTCAAACACCCTCTTCTCATGGTGAGGATCCGCATACTTCTTCTGTCTGTCTTGAGCCGCTACTAGTCGTGTCTGTATCAACTTTACCACATCAACCGTTTGTTGTACCATCTCAGGTCCCAACATTCGACGTTCACTTACTTCATCCCAACTCAGTGGCGTTCTTCACTTCCTCCCATACAACGCTTCGTAAGGCGGCATGCCTATACTTGCGTGAAAACTATTGTTGTAAGCGAACTCTACCAACGGTAGATGTTCGTCCCAACTCCCCTTGAAATCCATAACGCAAGATCTTAACATATCTTCTAGCATCTGAATTGTTCGTTCAATTTGACCGTCGGGCTGAGGATGATATGCCATACTCAACCTCAACTGCGTTCCCATCTGCTCTTGCAAACTCTTCCAAAAATTCGATATGAATCGTGGATCAGGATCTGACATAATCAAAACTGGCACTCAATGTCGTGAAATGATTTCTCTGACATAAAGCTTAGCTAACTGCTCTAGGTTAGACTCTTATCGGCAAAAAGTGTGCCGACTTCATTAAACGATCCACTATCACCCAAATAGTGTTACATCCCTTCTGCGTAGTTGGAAGTCCCACCACAAAGTCCATCGTGATATGCTCCCACTTCTACTCCGGAATCTCAAGTGATTATAGCAATCCACTCGGTCGTTGGTGTTCGACCTTAACCTTTTGACAAGTTAAGCACCTACTAACATACTCTGCTATCTCCTTCTTCATGTTCGGCCACCAAAAGTTATGTCAATGATCTTGATACATCTTGATGCTACCCGGATGTATCGAGTACCTCGAACTATGGGCCTCTTCTATTATCTCGTCTTTTAATTTCGCATTACACGGAACCTAAATTCTTCCTTCAAAACGTTTTAACTCGTCCTTGTCGAAGCTATAATTAGTCTTCTCCCCATCTTCAATCCTCTGCTTCATTTTTCCCACTCCTCGTCCTTGGGTTGTACTACCTTCACCTGCTCCACGATTGTTGGTCGAGTCTTTTCTGTAAAAAATTTCTCCCCCGAGTTGCTCAGTAATCTAACTTCTAGTTCTGTCCTCGCCATTTCTGTTGCTAACTCGTCCTGAGCCGTTAACATTGATAGCTTTTCACGACCCTTGCTACTTATGGCGTCGGCCACAACATTCGCCTTCCCTGGATGATATAAGATATAGCAATCGTAATCTTTTATCAACTCTAACCACCTTTTCTGCCTCATATTCAAATCCTTCTGCGTGAAGATATATTTCAGACTTTTATAGTCCATGTATATCTCACACTTCTCTCCGTATAGGTAGTGCCTCTATATTTTTAAAGCAAAAACTACCGATGCCAGTTCTAGGTCATGAGTAGGATAGCCTTTCTCATAATCCTTTAACTGCCATGACACATACGCAATGACCTTGCCATACTGCATGAGCATGCAGCCCAGTCCTCTATGCGAAGCATCGCCATATACTATAAAATTCCTTGTATCATCTGGTAAAGATAATATAGGTGCTTCACTTAACCTCTTCTTCAGTTCTTGGAATATGTCTTCACACTTCTCTGTCCACACATACTTCACTATCTTTCTTGTCAAATTTGTCAACGGAGTAGCTGTCTTAGAAAAGTCCTGAATGAACCTTTGATAGTATCCCGCTAACCCTAGAAAACTCCGTATCTCAGTTGGTGTTCTCAGTTGCTCCCAATTAATAACTGCTTCTACTTTCGCTGGATCTACTGAAATCCCTTCTTTGTCGATGACGTGCTCTGAAAACTGCACTCTTTCAAGCCAAAATTCACACTTAGTGAATTTCGCATACAACTTTTCCTTCCGTAGTGTTTCCAACACTACCCTTAAATGTTCAGTGTGATCTTCTGGTGTCTTAGAGTAGACTAGAATATCATCAATGAATACTATGACAAACTTGTCCAATTATTGCATGAACACTATGTTCATCATATCCATGAATGCGGCTGGCGCATTAGTCAACCCAAACGACATAACCAGAAACTTGTAATGATTATAATGAGTCCTGAACGCCGTCTTAGGTACATCCTCCTTCCTCACTTTCAGTTGATGATACCCTGTACACAAATCTATTTTAGAAAAATACTTCGCCCCTTTCAACTGATCAAATAGATCATCGATCTTGGGAAATGGATATTTATTTTTGATCGTTAACTTATTCAACTCCCAATAGTCGATACAAAGTCATAACGATCCGCTCTTCTTCTTTCTAAACAATACGGGTGCTCCCCATGGAGAGACACTCGGTTAAATGTACTTCTTATCCAATAATTCTTGTAACTGAATCATTAGCTCCTTTATTTCTATTGGCGCCATCCTATATGGTGCCCCAGAACATAGGGTCGTTCCTAGCACAACATCAATAACAAACTTGATCTCCATATCTGGCGGAAGACCTAGTAATTCATCTGGAAACACGTCCGTGAATTCTTGCACTATATGTATATGTTCCAATGGTGCTCCCACTCTTTGGGTATCAACAACATGGCACAGATATCCTATACACCCCTTCTTCAACAACTTTCTAGCTTGTGTCATGATCAGACAACAAGAGCGTCCTGGTGATTTACTACCGTAGAACACTACCTTGGGCTTCTTAGAAGTCCTAAGGTTCACACTTTTATTTTGACAATCTATCATCGCTCCATAGTTAAACACCTAATCCATCCTGAGAATTATATCAAATTCTCCCAACCTTATCGGTATTAAATCTACCGATAACTTGTGACCTATAATATCTACACAACAATTCCTATGAATGTGTTCAACGAGAATTATCTCTTCGTTCGCTACCTTAATGTTTAAAGGTATTTGATAAGTGGTTTTTATGACCACTTATTCAGATCCTTTCTAACTCATTTTGTTGCTTAAACTCAAGTATCGGTGTGCGTTTAATGTGTTTTTGCTTTCTTTTGTGATTTTCAGGTTTAGGAACTCCTTTAGTGCACATTGAGCTAAAAAGGGCAAAAGAACGCCAAAAAGGGGTAAAGCACAGAATTGGCTTATAGCATAAGGATGGCATGGGTGAAGGAGCAATGAAGGTGACGCTACACGGCAAGAAGCCAAGCTATGGAATGATGACATGATGCTAGAGGCAACAAAAAAAGGCTCAAGAAGGCAAGCATGAAGGTGGCAGCCAAGTGCAGCAGCAAAAGCAGCAGGAGTCAACATTTCAGGTGCCGCGCGGCCGCGCCAGGAAGAGGGCATTATGGCGCATGGCCGCGCCAGTCCACCATGCTGCCAAGTTTTGACTTTCATTTCAGCCGAGAGAGAGGAGAGATATAAGGGCTGATGCCCCTTTAGAACAAGATATACTCCCCTTAAGGGAACTAGCCCTAGTTCTTGTTCTTCTCTTTCCTCTTCTATTTAATTTATTATCTAGATTAGGAGTAGATTAGAGTTAGGTTTAAGTTGTTAGTTTGTTTCTAGGGTTTGATTAGTATTGAAGATTGAAGCAAGTGGTTTGTATTGAAGATTCACTCTTGGAACTTGAGAAATCAGATTTGCACTCTTTACCCTTATTTTCTCTTGTTCTATTTTTGTAATCTCTTGATGCTTATCAAACTTGTAAATGGTATGTTTGAGTTATCTATGACTTAAATTATATTTTGAGGTTTCAATGGAACCTAATGAGTAGTTTATATTGATTTCTTTCCATGTTGGTCTTGTTTATTATTATATGATTGTCTACTACGATTTGTGCTTTGGTTGCTTAATTGATTCGAGACCAATTACTGTGATAACCTATATGGACTTGAAAGACAAAGTGTGGGTTTAGATCTAATCGTAGTGGCGGGCGATTGTATGTTTACATGGCGTTGAATGTATGATTTGTGCTTAGGATAGACATATACCGAAGCGCCGCCCGTAGTCAATTGAGAACTTGAGCTTAAACCCTAATTATTTGTAAATCACATAGACATATAGGGGTTTAGATAATGTGGGTGTTCACATGGGTTCTATCATCTGTGGATCGCACGTGATATGGATTAGGTGCATTGAAAGATGGCCTTCTCTCACTTTAGCGTTCTCGACTAGTAAGCTGTGACGATTAATTTGACCTAATTGGAAGTTTATTGATTTAGATGAATCATTTGGGAAAATTGAGGTCTCATATCTTCATTATCTACTTTTACTCTAGGGTTAATTAGTTTAAGTTTAATTACTTGCCTAGTTAATTTAGTTTTTAATTAAAACACTTTACCGCTCGTTTAAATAAGACTGAAATGATCATGGATTAGTGGTTTGGCGACCTTTTATCTGTTAATTCTCCGTGGGAACGATATCTGTACTTACACTTTATTACTTGTTGACCGCATATACTTGTGCGTTATATTAATCGGTAAAACGACCAACAAGTTTTTGGCACCGCTGCTGGTGAATTAATTGGATAACTGTTTGCCAGCATTAGTTTCAATCAAATTAGTCTTAATTTAAACATTTTTATTTCGTTTAATTCTCTTCCTATATTCTCTTTTCAGGTATAATGGATCTTAATTTTTATCCATGGTGTTACACAAGGAAAGAGCAACCAAGGGAAACAGGGAATGATGGACTCGACCCAATTGCTACACTTTCAACACAGCTAGAGGTTCTCTCGAGGAAGTTGGATAGTGTCACAGCCCAACAGAGTCGAGAGCCAATAAGTACTTATGATTAGTGCTGGAAGTTATACAAGCCATCAGGATCCCATCAGTTATGGACAAGAGCAGTATGGGGGTGATTACTCCTACAATGAGGCTTATCCCAATTATCAGCCAGATTGGGGGTGTCACCCAAACTCTTCAGCGAGATATCAAGACCAATACTGTGAGCCAAGTCCAATATATGCACTAGACCCCACATACTAATCTCCGTGTTTACAAGAAGAGCAGTCAATAAAGGAAGTCATGTATAGGAGTTTAGCGAATCAAGAGGAGATGCTTAAGAGCCAGAAACTATCAAACCAAAATTTTCAAAACCAAATGGCCCTAATCAACAATACTCCTACCAATGAGCTTCAGTACATGAATTTCGAGGCTGAAACCGAAAAGGAAAGATTGGAAAGTTTGTGGGGAAATTCCATAGCATCAACAAAGGAGATCTTGATTGAGCAAGCAAAGTCGATTGAGAATCTTTAGAATTGGGCGGAGCAAATCTGCATGGCTTTAAGGAATGAGGAGGTGATTGAGCAAGGGACCGAAGCTCAATATCTTTAAAGTCCAATGCCTCAAATGTTTGAAGCCGTGAGCAATGGCCCTTAAGAGACTTGGTGCTATGATATGGATGCAGAAACTGATGAAGAGCCGGAAGTGCACTTGCAACTGGACGAGCTAAAGGCAATGGAAATAGAGGAGACAATTGGGGATGTGGAAAAGTATGAACCAACCGTGACAATACCCCAAGTGCCTTCTCCGCCGAATTTTGAGACGCCAGTGAAGTTTGCACACCCTTGCCCCCTTGGTAGCCACATTACAGAGATGGATCTCGATGACATGAGAGAATCCGCACTTTTAAAACCATGGTGGTATGAAGAGTGAATTGAAGAAGAGACCGTTGTGTTGGGTGAACCTCAATGCCCCAATCATTTCACAAGCACAACGGAAGCAGTGCCTAGCTCCCCAACCTTCAGAATGGGAAATTCTTATACACATCATATGCTAGGTAGTTTAAATCCGAAGCCTCTCCTGTTGGGAAGCCTCCAAGCTCACACGACAATTCTAATGGATGGAGGGTTTCTCCAATATCGTCGGGGGATCGGATAGTCGTCTCAGACACAGTCCAGCTAGAGGACTATAAATCAAGCGCTCGATGGGAGGCACCCCATCATTTCTCTCTCTCTCTCTCACTACCTGTTTAATTCTACATACTTATCTCCATTTCCTCCCCCTTGTTTAATTCTTATTAGTTTAATTTAGTTGTAAATTTTTGAACACTTTAGGATTTAGGATTTTAATGCCTATATTTTTGGACTTAGGCATTAGTGCGTAGATTTTTGGGACTTAGAAGCTTATTGAACATATTGTAATGCACTTGCACATTGCATATACGCACATATAGGAGTTTTTGGGAATACACAGTCATATACATATCCTCCTATGTTTATTGCTCCTAGTTGTAAATAACTAATAGTAAGTATATAGCTTTGATAGTTTGAAAAGGGCTTAATAAAGCTTATATGCTTTTTTTAGGATTCAATCCATGCTGCATGAAGCAAAGTTCAAATGCCACAACCTCAGTTCATGCCAAAGGCTGCAGAATTTAAAATTGGCAGAGGGCGCGGTCGCGCCCGGATAAGCCTGCATTGGCGCGCGGCCACGCGTCGGGCAGACAGGTCCAGACTTGAGCAATTTTTGGCAGATTTTGGGGCTCACTTCTCTATTTCATCTATCTCTCTCACTCAAACCCTCGAATTTTTCCCTCATTCCCACTATCAATCTACAATCCTTCAAACTAAAAGCTTCAATCACATCACCACTCCATCTTCGATCTCCCTCACAAACCCCCCCCTCCACCACAAGCCCTAGCTTCGAAAACCTCCTATCTCCTAAATCACAAACACCAATCCACCCATCCACCTCATCCTCTTAACTTGATCAATTGAGACAAAGAGTGTGGGTTCAAGAGCAAAGCAAGATTATTGAGTTGGGTTGGTTCGTGGCATACAGTGTTGGATTTTCACCTTCAATTCTCATTTCAAATGGCATCCAAACGGAGTAGGAGGGAGTCTACATTTATGGCAGTGATTTTGAGCACGGGGGAGGTGGCATCGACTATGATGACCACAAGTTCATAAGTCTGAAGGCCCAGAAATTCTTTCATGATGCATTGGTAGGCAGGACTTTCGTGCCGGAGCGAGGGTTAGCACCAGACAGGAACTTGGACGGGCGTATGGCATCGATGATCAGAGGGAGGGGCTGGAATTTATTCTGTGAGGAACCTTTGGCAGCCCCAATCTCTGTGGTTCAGGAATTCTATGCCAATGCAAAATACACAACGTCTAATAAGATTTTCGTGCGGGGATGTGAGGTATCTTTTGCAAAGGAGCGCATCAATGAGTTATTTGATTTACCGAATATTGCATTGGACACGCCCAATTCTCTTTATGCTAGGGAGTGGGGATCAGAGCTGGATGCTATTTATGATTATCTGTGTAAGCCAGGCACTACTTGAAAGTTGAAGCAAGGCACTGACCTGAAATTGCATTTCCCTCAGGCCGCCTTGAGTAGATATGGGAAGGTGTGGTATAGCTTCATTTGCGAGAAATCTGATGCCGACACAGCATAAGAATGAGGTCACTAAGGACCGAGCTATGTTGCTATATGGGATCGTCAAGGGCAAGAGGATTGAGTTGGGATACGTGATCAATAGTTCTATCCGCAGATTTCTGAGAGGCGGTAATTCTGCGAGTATCCCACATGCATCAGTGATTACCAGGCTCTGCATTGCGAATGAAGTTATGTGGTCAGACGCAGAGCTGATGCAGATGCTGAGCACCATTGACCACCCTACCATTGAGTCGTTCAAGGTATGGAAAGGAGGCAGATCTCATTCTTTGGGAGCGGGATTTATTTTACCAGATCAGAGAGAGGCTGGGGAGACTTCAGAGATGATGCCACCAGAGCAGTCTGAGTCCTCCCACACAGTCCAGGAGCACAATGACAGGATGGAGAGGCATTTGCAGTGCAGGATGGACGCCATGAGCACGAACTTCCAGGCCTTCACCACAGATTTTTGCGGGGCATTGTCCCATGCTTTTGGCCAGATGGGAGTGCAGGTGCAGTTCCCGACATATGGATCCGTCGCTGCTTATCCACCTCCAGACACACCGCCTGAGGAGGACAATGAGGACGAGGGAGACGACGAAGCCGAATAGTGGAGTTTCTTTTTACCTTTACCTTCAATGAGGACATTGAACATTTAAAGTTTGGGGGTATTGGTTTTGTTTTTGCACGTAGTTAGTTCATTTCATGTTGTGTTAGTTCACTTAGTGCATGTAGGTTGTATTTTGTAAAAATTTATCAAAATTTTAAAATTTTTGTTTTGTCTTTTCATTTTGATTTGTCAAAATTTTAAAATTTTTGTTTTGTCTTTGCATTCTGTGTTAGGGCATATTGTATGAATTCAGTTTCAGTTGGTTAGTTATGTATTTGGCCTGTGAGGAAATTGAAATCACTTGATCTTTGAATGATTTGAGACTTAAACTTGATAATATTGTCATATATGTAAATCCTTATCTGTCAGATCCTGTGTAACCAGTTAGCACAATAGAGTAACCATCATGACATGCTTAGTTTAAATGTTTACATACTTGTCTTCTGGCGGGAAATCAGTGTTTTAGCGAAAGAGTTTTAGTTCTCATATGATAATATCTAGACTGTAAAAAGCTTAAGTTTGGGGGAAACAGGGGGATGCATGCTATGTGGGGAGATGGAGCGTAAGACACACTCCCCTATAAACAAGAAAAAGAAAAAGAAAAAGAAAAGAAAAGAAAATGCTTTGAAAAAGAAAGAAAAAAAATAGAATAAACACTTCGGTTGCGTCGAGTTCTGTGGCCTTTGATATTCGAGCAAGTAAGCCCTCGGTGTGTCCTTACACCCAACGCCCTAAGGTCGTCTGGTCTGGGAGTCGTTGGTCGAAAGCTCGCTACACGGGTATCATTGAAAAGCTTAAGAGGACTAGGCATTGCACAGTCGAGTGTGTACACGGGAAAGTGCAAAAATGCCCTCGTGAGTTAATAAAAAGCAGAATAAATCCCCTGTGGACTCTTAGCTTAAGTGATGCATGGTCTTAGTCAGAACTTATCTGATTTACTATTTTTTCTTAAGTTAAAACTTGTTTTTCCCCTAAGAAGCATAATATGTGATATATTTGTCCGAAAGCATGTCTAATGGTTGCTAGGCACACAACGCACAAGACATCAGTGCTGACAGTTTTGGATTTGAAAGAATATGCCTTATGATCTTGTCTTGGGTAGCTTATCTGTTTGATTATCTTGTGGTTTTTCTGAGGCATTGCTTATGAAGTTCAATACTGACTGGGGCTTGGATTCACATTCATGATAGTGTAGGGTGCATACATTGTAGATATTGTATTGCATATTTGGTTTAGTTCTGTTTTGGTTGCTTGAGGGCAAGCAACGTTTAAGTTTGGGGTATTTGATAAGTGGTTTTTATGACCACTTATTAAGATCCTTTCTAACTCATTTTGTTGCTTAAACTCAAGTATCGGTGTGCGTCTAATGTGTTTTTACTTTCTTTTATGATTTTTAGGTTTAGGAACTCCTTTAGTATACATTGAGCTAAACAGGGCAAAAGAACGCCAAAAAAGGGCAAAACACAGAATTGGCTTATAGTATAAGGATGGCATGGGTGAAGGAACAAAGAAGGTGACACTACACGGCAAGAAGCCAAGCTATGGAATGATGACATGATGCTAGAGGCAGCAAAATAAGGCTCAAGAAGGCAAGCATGAAGGTGGCAGCCAAGTGCAGCAGCAAAAGCAGCACGAGTCAACATTTCAGGTGCCGCGCGGCCGCGCCAGGAAGAAGGCATTATGGCGCGCGGCCGCTCCAGTCCAGCATGCTGCCAAGTTTTGACTTTCATTTCAGCTGAGCGAGAGAGGAAAGATATAAGGGCTGATGCCCCTTTAGAACAAGATATGCTCCCCTTAAAGGAGCTAGCCCTAGTTCTTGTTCTTCCCTTTCCTCTTCTCTTTAATTTATTGTCTAGATTAGGAGTAGATTAGAGTTAGGTTTAAATTGTTAGTTTATTTCTAGGGTTTGATTAGTATTGAAGATTGAAGCAAGTGGTTTGTATTGAAGATTCACTCTTGGAACTTGAGAAATCAGATTTGCACTCTTTACCCTTATTTTCTCTTGTTCTATTTTTGTAATATCTTGATGCTTATCAAACTTGTGAATGGTATATTTGAGTTTTCTATGACTTAAATTATATTTTAAGGTTTCAATGGAACCTAATGAGTAGTTTATATTGATTTCTTTCCATGTTGGTCTTGTTTATTGCTATATGATTGTCTACTACGATTTATGCTTTGGTTACTTAATTGATTCGAGAACAATTACTGTGATAACCTATATGGACTTGAAAGACGAAGTGTGGGTTTAGATCTAATCGTAGTGGCGGGCGATTATATGTTTACATGGCGTTGAATGTATGATTTCTGCTTAGGATAGACATATACCGAAGCACCGCCCGTCCCTAATTATTTGTAAATCACATAGACATATAGGGGTTTAGATAATGTGGGTGTTCACGTGGGTTCTATCATCTGTGGATCTCACGTGATATGGATTAGGTGCATTGAAAGATGGCCTTCTCTCACTTTAGCGTTCTCGACTAGCAAGCTGTGACGATTAATTTGACCTAATTGGTAATTTATTGATTTTGATGAATCATTTGAGGAAATTGAGATCTCATATCTTCATTATCTGCTTTTACTCTAGGGTTAATTAGTTTAAGTTTAATTACTTGCCTAGTTAATTTTGTTTTTAATTAAAACACTTTACCGCTCGTTTAAATAAGACTGAAATGATCATGAATTAGTGGTTTGGCAACCTTTTATCTGTTAATTCTCCGTGGGAATGATATCTGTACTTACACTTTATTACTTATTGACCGCGTATACTTGGGCGTTATATTGATCGGTAAAATGACCAACAGTATTGCTAATCGTTCTGGGAGTAATACTAAACACTTAGAAAATTCACATGTTATAAAAGAACAAGTAGCACCCGAATCAAACATCACATAAACATTTATTTCATTGACCGGGATAATACCTGCCACTACATCTGCTGATGCAACTGCATCTTGGACTGTCATATTAAAGGTACGGGTAGTAGGTCTACCCGGTGGTGTAGGTCCAGTAATGGCTAATTTCCCACTTCTAGTACCCTTATTACTCTCCGACCCCTTCTTCGGACAGTTTCTCGCCATGTGGTCCATCGACCCACACACGAAACACCCCTGACTCTTTTTAGGGTTAGGACAGTTGGGTGAAATATATCCCTCCTGCTCGCAGTTATAGCAAGCTAATTTCCATTTTAAACAGACTCGTAGATGAGTCTTCCCACATGTCTTGAACGCTTCGATCCTCGCTTAAAATCCCCTTATTTTGCTTCGGTATTCCCAGAGTTTAAACCCTTCCTCTTGGGCAAACTTCTACTCCCACTAGCTCCCTCAGTCTTAGGGACTCCATCTCCTTTGTTCTGTTCTGTTCTTCTTCTCCCTGTGGTATTCTCTCAAAGCCTCACTACCACCTTCGGCAATAATTCCCTTCTCCAGGATTGTTCTGAACGATGCGCTCTGGAACACAAAAATCCTTCTATAGAGCGAGGGCTTTAGTCCCTACTAAAACCTACGAGCCTTCCTCACCTCAGTATCCACTTGGTGTGGATCAAACCTTGCTAGTTCATTGAACTTGGATGCGTATTGGGGAACCGTCATGTCCCCCTACTTAAGTTCTAAGAACTTAATCTCCATCCTACCCTGCATGCTAGTAGGGAAGTAGTTCTTGAAGAAAACCTTCTTGAACTATTCCCACGTAACAGCACCTGCTCCAGCCCCTCTCTGGTGAGCCTCCCACCAGAAGTTGGCCTCTCCCTTCATCATATAGGTCGCAAAAGAATTCTTTTGCGCCTCCCTACATTTGTAATGACAAATGTCTTCTCTATTTCCTTCACCCATTTTTGGGCCTCAATAGGTTCCGTAGTTCCCTTAAACTCCGGTGGGCCCACGCTCTTAAATTCTTTAAAGGTGGTCGTTCGACCAACTCTAAGAACCACTGGTGCTCTACCCCCAGTTTGGTTAAATGCAACCGTTAATAAATTAACGAACTCCTGCATAGGGTTGTTCTAACCCTCTTGATTTTCATTATGGGATTCAACTTCCTGATTGTGTTGTCTTCTTTTTGGCGACATTTTTTCTGTTTAAATAAATAAAGTTTCATTATTATTTATTTACTTATCCTTTTTTAATGGTTATTATTCATCAAATAATAACACATAACTCACATCAAGCACATTTGATAAAAACGTCATTATATTAATATGCTTCTTCATAGTCCAAGACTATTTACACATTGGTTCCGATAGCTACGACTATTACATTACTATCCCGCGATTGACTTACGAAAATTGGAATTTATAAAAGACTACCCTTAATTTGGTTATACAAAAGAGGGTTTTATGTCAATACAAGATACACACAATATTTACCAATCTACACTTTCTCTACTACTACTCGCACTGCCTAACGACATTCTCGTGTTTACGATTCGCCAGAATCGCCACAATATCCCTACTAATAGTGTGACGAGTCGGCCCCGACTCAATCGAATAACAAGCTATGTTAAGCTTGAAATCCTCATGAGCACTACTATGAAAGTAAGGCATCCGTGTTATCTTCCGGTCCATCTCTCCTAGCTCTTTACAAAGCTTTACGGCCTCGTTCTTATAGTCCCTCGCCTTATTCTTCATGAGCACCTTCTCATCGTGCTCTATTTCAAAATCTACTTTTGCGGATGTCTTAGTCTCCTAGAGGTCATCGACCTCATCCCTCAAACTCTACAACTCTGCCCGTAGCTGCACATTCTGGTCCAACACCGCCAGGTACAATGCTCTCACTACCCCTCGGGATATGGGCTCTAGAGTGGGTACCACCGTATTGAACGATGCTACCTCCATGCTATCATCCTCATCGGCCATCACATCGAGCTATGATGTCGATCCTAGATACTCGGACGAATCTTCCTCCGACTTCGACTCTTCTATGTTTACCATCGGTACCTTCGCCACCGGCATCGGTACTGCCTCTATCCTGTTCACCGACTCTTCACTCACCACATGTATATCCTTATACATAAGGTTATCGATTGACATCTACAATAACACATAATATGTTGATTAGTACATAATACAAAATATTATAAGTATAAATCACATTTAATTTATTTAAGGTTAACCTCCATCTTTTAAATCTTTCGGTAATGAGTTTCCTCAATACTTACTTAAGAACTCTATTCAAATTCATTCACTTCTAACTTCTTCTACTTTTACCGAGGTTATAGCTTAAGATTCTCCCCCTTAAGTTTTATAACCTACAACTTTGATACCAACCTGTGACGCCCCCAAATCTGGGTACTTTGAACCCACAGATATGGTGCTACACTGTACTACAAACTATACATTCATTCAAATGAAACTGCATCAAAATGAACATATTTATTAAATTCTTATTACAATAATAATAATAAATCCTTCCCAGGTTATGTTAACCATTACATTGTTCATCATCATAGTATATGTTCATTACATATATTATTCTATTACAGGATATCTACTTATCCATCTTGGCTTTGCCCTTATCCTTATCGGATCCTTCGGTCCGTTCATTTTTAGCTGCAATCATATAATTTAAGCAAGAAGTGAGCATAACTAGCTCAACAAGTCTAACAACATATAAGCAACCCCAAAATCAAGAATCATATTATTGAATCTTTAGTATAGAACAAATAGTTATGAAGTACAATGAACAATTTAAATAGCACTTTCATTCTCTTTAAAATAATTCCAAAGTATATATATACACTTAAGAATTTCTGAGTTGGTCAAAAGACCATGAACATTCTCATTCCATTTTCATTCACGAAAAGGATATAACGGCACTAAGACCATACATCTGACATAACTTACGAGCACTTATAGGTGATCAACATATAGTACTCTATGTTAATCAACACTCATCCGTTAAACGTATTTACATTTAAGTTTTGGCAACCTCGCGTGCCCGTCGAATAAAAGAAATAAAATACCTTTGTTTATTCATACTCAAGCTTACCTTTGAATCCGTACAAAACAATTGACATAGGATAGCGTTATCAATACTATATTGAAAGACTTGTAAACAAATCAATCAAACTTTAAAGTTCGTCTAGCCGAGTTAATATTGGCATCAACTATGTCGTAAACAATCCATATACAATATAACATGAATCACAAAAACTTGAATAACACGAAGGTCAGACAAGCGTTAGAAGAACTTGCCTTCAAGCGTCTTCTACTTTTAAGTTCAACCATTCTCGGTCTTTACAGTTTCTACATGATATATTCACATAGCACACTAAAATTAGCTACCAAACAATCTACACACATTATTTATACCAACTTCTTTCTCTTATATAGCTTAATCGAAATTATTTCATTAATAACGTTTGTTTAAGGTATTTAATGTTCATTACTGTTTATTAACATTCCTTACGGCTTATTACCACATAAAGTCATAAATCGACACTTATCGATCATCATTTACGTATAACAATCATCGTAACCCTAATCGGTTCGTCCGTTTGAACACATTTTCCCTGGATTCCCGACATAGAACCCCGTATAGGAATTACATAAGTTTATCTTCATTTCTTATCATTCCCGTACCATGCATGTCAATTACGTACTATATAACTATAAGACGTGCGTTAAACTCGAATACGATTCACGATTTACGATTTGCATTTCAAGTTTTAAGTTTAAATACTTTTAATCAACGTTTAATTCCTAAAATTATCGTTAACCATGTTGTTTAGGAATTCTCTCTTCATGTATATTAAGTATACACTTGCCCCATAATTACCACGTGAAAAGTTGGATTAACAAAAGCTTACGTCAGAAATTTTTTGGTTAAGGGCGCTACGACGCCACTCTTAGTGTTAATGGCCGCGCTGCGGCGCCAGTTAGCAGTGCCAAACACTCGGCCAGGTGCTGCGGTGGTGTTAGGTTTGTAACAATCAAAGTAGCGAAAGTGTGGTAAAATATATTTTAAAATTTTACAAACCTTATACCCGGATCATCCTTTATGCACAATTATTAATTAAACGAAAGAGAAGAAATTATAGAATCATACCCTTGTAGAACTAAGCTTCCACAGGTACGAGTACAACTCCAAATCCTTCGTGATCTCCTTGAGTTCTCCAGGATTGATTCCTTCCTTTGATCAACGTTAGCCACCCAAGCGTTTGGCCTCTAGAGGTGATCCACCAAGGAAGAAGAGATATTCAAGAAGGTGGGTGTTTGGCTAAACCCTAATTCTATCTCTATAGAATGTGTATACTCTCTCAACTATTGGAATAGTGTAATGTCTAATCTTGTTCCATAATAAGACTTTCTTATTTATAGATGTAGGCAACCCTTCTAAATCTTTTAGGAATAGAGTTTCATATTAATTAATTAAACCTTTTAATTAATTAGGCTTCCCAATTTTATTGGGAATAATTAAACTCTTTTAATTAATTAGCCTCCTAATCTTATTAAGAATATATTGGAGAGAGAGAGAGAAAGAGTATCTTATTAATTAATTTTCAAACTCCTTTAGAAATTAAATAATAATAATAATAATAATAATAATAATAATAATAATAATAATAATAATAATAATAATAATAATAATACAACTCCTCTTATTAATTTATATTTAATACTTCTAAAATATTAAATAACAAATATTAAGCTATTTAATTTATTCTATCACCATAGATTAAATTAAACATACTTAACTTATTATTACAATTATGCCATTAGCTTCTTTAATAAATATTTTTTCTTTTATGGTGTGACCCTTTAGGTTCTCCATATTAAACCGGTTGTAAATAAATCAATTAGAACAACTTTAATCTTATTTAAATAAATTAATTAAACTAATAATTTATTTAAATAAATAACATTTATTCTATAATAAGGGTAAGCCTCCTTAGTGATCAACGACTTTTCAGATAATATAGATTTCAACATTAATTATAAAAGAACCTGTGAGTAAATAGTTACCGTACAATTCATTCCTTCCACCATACAATGTCCCAATTAAATATAAGACATAGATTTACTATCAAGTCTTATTTTATTTATTTATATGTATTTCGATTCTAAAATGTACAACACCAAATAATGCAAATTAGAAACTACTTTCTAATTTCATTCTGCCTTGGCCAAGGACTACTGGGTTGTCATTTATCGAATCACATAGGACATTCTCTTCTTTTACTAGAAGTGGTAGATCCTTTATTGATCATTCATTATCTCCATGCATAAATCATTATACCCAATCATACCCTTTGATATACCCTTAGGGTCTTAAGGGACATGTCAAAGTATAACTCATCATACACAAGATACTATGATGATCTCAAGTCTAAGGATTATTTGTACTACTATCAGTTAAGGAATTCCTATTGATAGGCAAGTAAAACTCCATTAGGTATTCCTTAGCGAGCCATGTTCAGTGAACTTATTCTCCAATAAGCACCTACATACTTGCTTTAGTGTTTCCACATGATTATGAGATCAATCAACCTCATCCAATGAGCAAGTCAACGTATGTACCAATCTATCCGGATTCACGAATCCCCTTTTTAGTAATCCAACGATTGGGAACTATTTTAGTTTTAAGCTATCTAAGAATTTAGATCTCATTAGCATGATCATAATCATGATTCCAAAAAAATTTCTTAAAACTATGGGTTTATCACATATTATAAAAACAACACCATGTAGAAAAATTAAATGTGTGACGCCCCGAAATCCGGTCTAACTTCACACCCAAATTTCGTACATCACAAGTACATCACACTCCATACATACATCAATATATCCTGAAGAATAACGATATATCCATTCAATTCCCAAGTTCTATTACCTTAAAATTTTCATTCATTACAAATAATGATAATTACATTATTCTTTTGATCTTACAAATGTGACTTAACTAGTCACCATATCTACAGAATAGTTTAACTAACTATTCTACAAGTCTTGGCTTGATCTTCATGCTCATTCATACAACGAATAACACTTCATCTTGTGACGCTAATGGTACTCGCAACCATAGCACCTTACTATAGCAGGACATCGATCAGCTTGATCGTCAAAGGGTCCTTTAATACATACTACCGTCGTTCGCTTAAAATGTTTATATTTCAAGTAAGTGTAAGTATTCAATCGCTCAGCAAGTCATAGCAGTTGAATAACAACCCAAGCAAGAATCAAAATTCTTTTAATACTTTAATAACCGAACAATGGTTATGAAGCAGCTTGAATAATAGGAATGCGTTCTAATTCTTATCATTTTAAAACATTCATTATAAAACATCATAACAACCTTCATTTTCTACTCATTCATATACATTCTGTCTGGCTAGATTCATTATCACAGACTTAACAATAACGGTTCATGAAAAAACCAAACTTCTTAATATGAAGAAGTTCAATCACAAAATAGTTCATTTCACAGAAACACCGAAGTGTTAACATTGTGGTAAAAGGTCTCATATATTCTACCACCTTGTACAAACATTACACATTTGCACATACGAAATACTTTCTCATGTTCAACATCTGAGAAAGTTAAGAAACTAACATTTATAACAAAATATAAATGAAGTTAGAAAACTTTCTTAGCGTTGCATACGGCTTAAGCTATACCGTTCATCGCAATCCCTATATAACACATAAGGAATAACATAATACCAATTAGTCATATACTTAACTTATGCATTGGTTTAAACTTCACTTTACTTCTAATGGTTCGTGTTCTTGTAATCTAAGTTTACGCGACCAACCCCCATATTCATTTCTTCTATTCTTTCAATAACATTATACTTAGTACACATCGAGTCTCTAATAGTATAGTACACTGAGTGGTTTCCCATAAACAACCAACAAACTAGTTTTCCGTCTCGTTTACACTGTCTTTCACAGTGAGTTAGATCGGTTGCTAATTCGTATTAACCGTCGCTCTCTGACGGAATTGTTTAGCCCAGATACTATATCTCGATCATTATAGACTACGATTGTATTACAACTTAAACTTAACTTATCCAAACCATTATAACTATAATGTTCGTTAAGTTAATCTTTATTATATATCTTACAATGTTCGATATATCTGACACAGAACGTTATTCAAGTTATTATCATTAACTTGGCTTTTCAACGTTATACGTTATTCTTCATTCTCTTATTACCGTTCGTTACGGCTTATTAACATTCGTATGTCATAAATCGATTCTCGTCATAAATATTACATAAGTTTTATCTTTACTTCTTAACATTCTCGTATGCCACACCTCTATTACATATCATGTAACCTTAAGGCGCGCATTAAACTCGACTACGATTCACGGTTTACGTTTTTGGATTTTGAGTTTTAAATTTAATTATATTTATTCAATGTTTAATTCTTAAAACCATCCTTAAACATGTTGTTTAAGGGTTCTCTCTTCATGAATATTAATCATTTACTTTCCCCACAATTATCATGTAAAAAGTTGGGTTATAAAATATCATTGTCGAAAAATTTTCACTTAAGGGCACTGCGGCGCCACCCTAAGTGTTAAACCCGGCGGTGCAGCACTGGCTTGCAGTGTCTGGCTCTCGGGTCTGGCGATGCGGCGGCAGCTTTTAAGGCTAGGGTGGCGCTACGGCGCCGGCCCTGTCCCTTTAATTTTTTTTTTCAACTTTTAAACTTCCCGAGCTCGTAACGCGATCGTTATAAATCAGAATCGGCTCATTCCAAAGCCATTAGTTCACATATCTTATGTTCTACGATTTCATTCAATCAGAATTCATTTTTGAATCTGTTGGCGAGAAATTCGTCGTTTCATCCATTTTTACGCGTTCGTTAAACGTTCATGAACGTTCGACGCTCAATTCTTCGTTTAAAGTCCGAACTCGTTCGTTCTTGTTCTCGCACGTCTTTTTTTCCTAATTCTACGATACGCCATCAAAAACCAATGTTTCGGAGTTAAACGACGACTTTTAACTTTCATTCTAAGAAAATTTACAATTCGACGATTAACGTCTAATCTCATAAACTTTGTCATAACTTCGTTACTCGATATTTTATCTCCAAACCAAATGGAATAAATCCATTGGTTATTCATCTATGATTCTAACCATTATAAGCATCTAAGTTTTAATGGATTTCTTCTTTAAGTTCCTTAACCATTCAATTATGGTTTTACTTGTTCATTAACAACCATTTCAAGGTTTTAACTTATTTCTTCATTAAATTCTTAACCATGCAACTATGGTTTTACTTGTTCTTGGTTATTAGTGTTTTAAAGTTCCCTAACATCCACCTTATCATATCTTACAATTCATGCACCCCCAATTATCACTTCTCTATCAATTTAAGAATTGAAGGAAGATGAAAATTCAAGGTTCAAACACTTATACCTTTTAGTGTTCTTGAGTTCTTGACTTTGTGTTCTTGACAAAGTCCTAAGTAGCTTCCTTTCTCCTTGGATTGCTTGTTATAATCTCTTCCTTCTCTCTCTCTATGCTAGTTGAAATTTGCAAAAACCACAAATGAACTAGTTTAGCTCCTCTTATATAGGATTTGCAAGACCAAGGGCAAAATGGTCATTAAGGTAAACCTCCTTAACCCATGTCATGCCCATGTCTCCCACACATGCTATCCATGTCCTCCCATGTGCTAGCACATGGTTAGCACATGGCCACTATGTGCTCCCCCATGTCTCCCCACATGGGTTGCCCTATGGGTTTTACCCACCCGTTTACCCATCGGTTCTAACCATAGGTTCGGTTCTTAACTTGGGCTTAACATTAATTCCCATTAGGCTTATTCTTGGGCTTGATTTAATAATCATTGGGCCTTAATCATTTACCAATTGGGCTTGACAAAATTCAAGTCCAATAGCTAAAGTCCATTAAGACTTATCGTATTGTCTTCGTATATACTTCGTATGATATTCATGTTATACGTCGTATTCATCTTCATACCATACTCGTATAATAACTAGTATTATACTCATATTCTTTATGTATAATAATCATTATTATTACGCGTTTCTCGGAATTCAAATATTTTTTAATATTTTGTCTTTCTTCTACCGACTAACTTTTACACGTTCTTCGAAACTTCAAAAAACTGAAAAACACGTTTTGACCTTAAACGTTTTTCTTCACGTTTTCCCCTTACGTAGTTAAACGAATGAAAAATACATGACAATATTTTTTGTTGTTTTTATTTCGTCCGATTTTTGTGCGTTTTTTGAGAAAAACTTTTATCGGCTAACTTAACTTTTTACGTCATATTATCGTCAAATCTTTTGACAGAATGTTATTCTGACATCCCGATCTCCCTGAAAGGCTTAGGGTTCTCAAACCCTAACACTTAGGGTTTCAATATGTGAATAGTGCCTATTTCGTCTTTTTCTCAAAAATATTTTTATTCTCGAAAATCTTTTATTTTCGTCTTGAAAATTCTTACTCGTTCATTCTAGCTCATAGCCAGAATCCTCTAGATTTCTAGTCATCCTATGTTATAGAATAACTAATAAACACGTAACACAGAATATAATTAATAAAAATTCATTTTATTAATTAACAAGTCTGTAAACCTAATTTCTGGACAATACGATTTTCCAGGTTGTCACATTTTTCCCTCCTTATAAAAATCCCGTCCTCGAAATTTCTAAAACCACATCCCTACTCTGATGTTTTATCCTTACAACCTTCAACGAAGGTTTTAATCTTACTTCTTCTTATTTTCGTTAAAATTTTTTAA
Source organism: Panax stipuleanatus (assembly GCA_020205555.1). NCBI lineage: Eukaryota > Viridiplantae > Streptophyta > Magnoliopsida > Apiales > Araliaceae > Panax > Panax stipuleanatus. Next base: position 93,180,994 of record CM035117.1, read on the forward strand.
CATATTAATTCAGTTAGGTATTTACCTAATTATTCATTCTCATTATCTCTTCAACATCTTTCCCCCCAAGGATCATTATCTGTTGCAATCGTCAGATGTTAAATATCGTGACAACTATACTTTTAATCTCTCGGGATATCACATTCACCCATTCTTCTAAAAATTTTGCCCTCAAAATTGTTAACATACTCTTCTTCTCAACTTCTCTTTCAAGAAGTTCTCAACCTTCGTACATTCAAGAACCTTCACAATTTATAATGAATTATGAAGTAAAATGAATAGTTAGGAATATAAGGATTCCTTTACAACATATCATACGTTGCTGAGGGGTCTTATAGACTATGATCTCTTACTAGGTCTAACGATATTTCATCGTAAACCATCCTTGCTCACCCAGTGCGTTTGCAATCACAAAGAAGGTAAACCACCTTTTTCGGTAAATTGGGTGATCAGCCCATCCCCATATCTCCTCAGACTTATTTATCAGATTCCGCACCAAAATAATTTGGCTTAGTACAACTTCTCAAAGAAATCTTGATTTCTTTTAAACTTTTCATACCATTTGTCTGGCCAAAATCAATTAGCTCAGACCATACCAATAAATTGGACACCAACTTAAAACATTCGTCTAGTCAAATCAATTGACAATGACTACTCCTTTTAAATTCTTTCATAATAATTCAAAACGTTTAATGACGTCATGATACCGTACTGATTTACAGTACGTTGAGGACTTCGTCAATTTATGACTTTGTCATACTACATATTGCCATAGTGGTTGATGATCTCACGATCACATCCAACACTAGATTTAATGCATTGATAACTCCGTCTTTTTACCACCTATGCATCAAATGCATTGATGATATAAAATTCATTTTAATATTTCAAATCAAATTCTATCTAGCCAAAATGATTAACATAGACATACAAAGAATAGTTCTTTTAAAAATCCATTGGCTTCCAAAAGTTGAAACCAATATTTTTTTTCCAAAAACATACACATCAGCACGATGTCAATAATTTTGAAATCTAGCATAGCTAGAAGACTTGGAATTTTCTACTTCCTTCTTATTCCTTCATTGTTATACTTACGACAATCCTAACTTCTTCTAGTACCTTAAATGCTACTTATACTGAAAATAACTTGTTTTCAGTCTAACCATTCCTATACCATAGTATAGTTCATCAACTTACCACACTTTATGTGTTTAGGAACTTTCCACAACCATATGTGTTTAAGAACTTATTTTTGCAATATGTAATCCAAGAACAAATCAAGGACTATCTATACGCTCAGGGCTCAGAAACATAACATATAACTATGAGTCACAAACTTTTCATAAGTATGAGTTTCAAGAACTCGCACCTACCTTAATACATTCTACTATCCAATATACATATGAGAAAAGATTCACCTTCTCGTCATATACATATTGATAGCAAGACATTACTATTCCAATGATTATCACTGTAATAGACTGAGTGGTTGTTACACCAAAGCACAAACCTTTACCCATAACAAAAGTTCATACAACTCAACTATCACATGAGTCCTCAATTGAAATTTCCAACCCTCTAACTTTCTCTTAACTTAATACGAATTTTCTTTAACTCGTATTTCATCCTCTATCACTCGATCTGAGTTCTTCTTCCCCTATTATTCAGAGTACCATTTCATTATAGCCCTAAGCTATGATTCATCCATCTTTTAATAGGAAACATGTTATTACGATTTAATGAGATCACATCATGATCTTAATCCTTAATCGTTTAACCCAACAATTTTCTTTTCCTTCTCTCAGAGATTATAGCCTAAGGTATTCATACCTAAGTTTTATAACCTATCATCTCTGATACCAACCTGTGGCGCCCCGAAATTCGATCTAACTCTACACCTGAATTCTGTAATGACCGTAAAATTTTAAACTCCATTTAATGAGTTAGTTTTGTGAGCTTATTTAAACCTTGTGTGGTTATGTGAGTTTATGCCTATGCAAATAATTGCTAGGAATATTTAAGGGAGTCATTAATGGTTTAATTAAATTAGTGGACTAGCCCTAAGTTTTATATCAAAAGCATTGATAGGATGATTATTAATTAAATATTCAATTTGCTTGAATATAGTGAAAGGATTAATTGTGATTACAAAGGATAAATGATTAACGAGTAATTAATTGATAATATGTCGATTAACTATTATTATGAGAAATAGTATATTAATGAATAAAGGATTAATAAATATAATAAGATTATATTTACTTGATTAATTATTTTATGAAAGCATGAGATAATTAAACCTTTAATATATGGTAGTTATATATATTGTATATAATACAATGTGACGCATTAATGTGGCTATATATTATATATATAGACTATATAGTAAGATTAATTGCATTATGTGAGTTACATAATATTATTGCTTATGTAACATGATGTGTGTGGGTAGACCTTAATTTATACCCTATTACCTTATATTAATATCAATAAACAATTGATAATTGATAATGATTTCAATAAGTTATTATGATTATAGTAATAACCGTTGTGATAATGAATAATAATAATACCCAATTAGCATATAGTAAAATGAGATAAATTAAAAATGTACATGGATTATATGTGAATATATATGTACCTATTTGATACATTGTATTATTAATGACTAATTTGAAATAACATTATGACTTAAGTATATATAGAATATATATTTATAACATTAGTATGTTGCTTTCATGTTGCTGAGATTAATTCTTATCCCAAATTGAGTGCCCACCTTCACTTCTTCTTCACGTGAACACCACATGGCTACACTACTCTACTCCTTTTCTCAAAATCAGCAACCTTAGCTAGCAATGATCATAGAGGAGTGGGCAAAACAGTGTTTTCCAACTACCATTCCTTAACCATTATACAAACATACGTTCCTTTGGTTTGATCTAATGGAGAATTGAAATGCCTGGTTATTCAATTGCCTATAGCTCTTCTCCTTCATCTTTTGAGTTACTGAGAATTCTATCAAGCAAAGTAAGTGTGAGTATATCATTATAGTGAGAGTCTGAGAATTGAGCAGCAGTGTAGAATCCATTAGCAACAAAACAGTTTGCAGAGGTATAATCATTTATATTCATGTGCTTTATTTTCTGAAAATTTCTAATTCCTTGATTCTTGAACTGAGCATGGATTGATTTATTATTGAGTTGGGATATGTTTATTAAGTGTTATATGAAGTTATAAGCATGATAGAATTGCATTATGACTGGTACAGAATCGATTGGTTAAGAAAGTTATGCGTTTGGGTTGTTAAACTGCTGAAGCAGTCTGTTTTTGGTCTGGCCGGACACCTGCGCAGCTGCACCAGTTTTGTACTGGCCAGCGGCGCAGCTGCGCCAGGCCCTGGACATAGTTTCCTGTTTTCTGCTATAACCTGCTAAGTGATAGCATATTAATACTACTTGGATAAGTATGAAAACTAGTTTAACTCATGTATATTTATATTCTTGATGCTACATACATAAATTTTGACCATGTTAGTATGTGTTATGGAAGGAAACCTTATGGTTTTAAAATGGAATTAGAATTTGTTAAAGTGAACTTGTCATGAACATATCATATATATATTCTGATTTTGTGAACATGATTGTATGGTCTATATTGACATGAGAACTAAGTCTAAAGTGTTGAGCACACACTAGCATACATGATTGAAGATTACGTTGATTTCAAAGGGACAAATTTAGAGTTTTTAACATATATATATGATGTTCACATTCTGACCATTTGAGTATGTATATGTGGCTTATATATGCGTTCTAATACATGTGAGTCATGGCTACGTGACAGTTTATATGTACTAAGTTGCCTTGTTGACTTAGTGTAATTTGTAATGAAAACTTAGAATGTGAAGGATAATAACATCAAACACTGTGTGAATTTTGTTATGATCATGCAAGCATGTATATTAGGATTCATTATGCCTATAGACATGGTGACGTGAGAATCATTTTAGTTAAACATGGATATCATTGATGAACACATATTCATAGAAAATGAATTTCTAAAGCATAGACTATGTGATTAAAGTATATATGAGTAGTATACGCATGATCATGCTTACTAAGTATTGTATAGTCTCGATACGTGGTATTATGACTTTAGTAGTTGACCCTTGAGGCATGAACTTGATTTTTGCTTAAAGTATAAGAATGTCCGGCATTAAACCATGTAACCTTGAGTTATGGACAGAATCTTGCAATAAGTGTATCATAAATTGTATTGCATGCTTAAATTGAAGTGCTATGTGTTCACGCCTATGTTGATGCCTAGAGACTAGATATTCTAAAGTTATTAATCTAAGACAGGATTAAATGTTTATAAACTCAGTTATAGTAAATTGACTTTCGTGAATTATGGGATAGACCTATATGAGGATTAGATTCTTGTAAGTGTAGGCTCATATTAGTTTACATATACTAATTGAAAGACTGACTTGTGAATGTTAGGTCGTTTCAACGCAGTTTAATTAAAGCTAGAATTATTTGTAGCTGAGCAAACAGGCAAGTATCCTATCCTATGCATTTACTTTATGCAAGGAATCTATGGTTTGAATGCAAGTTCTCTAACTTACACAAACTCGTATAATGTGCAAGTTTCCTAACTTCATTTGATTGTTATATTGAAAGCAAGTTTCTGAACTTCACTCTTTATTTTGTGCAAGTTCCCTATCCTTCTCATATTGTATTGAGTAGGTTATTATTGTGTTGCAAGTTATTATTTAAGCTTGAACTTTATTTCCAAGCATGCTTTAGGTGGTTTAATTACTTTTCAATTATTCCACATCGATCTTATTGATATTCGCACTTGGTGCACTTGAGTTCGTACAGTCTTGGATTTGTACATTATTTAAAGTTCTATGATTCTTGAACTGCGTCAGATAGAGTCTGAACCCTTCTTCGGTCAGACAATTGTATGAAATTTTATAAAAGTCTAGACCAATTGATAGTATGGATTCTTAGACTGAAGAGAACACCCCTTATATATAGGGGAGTACCCCAGGTATCTAATATAAGATACAAACAGCAGAGTTGAATGTTATGCATATACATGGCGTACGCGAGGCTGATCCCCTCAAGTACTTATTTTGTAGCCAGTAACCAAAAGGTCAATCAGCTATTGATTCCATTGGAGTTTTATAGTTCAAAGTCTACTTGACTATCAGTTATTCTAAAAGCAATTATTATCCTTGCTTCCGATATTCATATTGTTGAATTCCTTGTCAGATATATTCCGTTCATCATGATATATCCTTTATTGTTATATTTAAACTTGCTGAGCAAACTTGTTGCTCATTCTTGCTATACTATAACTTCTATTGCAGTTAAGCCCGAGACCTCAGGGAAGGACAAGGGTAAAGGAAAGATGTAGGAATAGTTTGCAAGGAGCAGACTTTGTCTTATGATTAGTTTAATTACTGTTACGTAATATGAACCATAATGACTATTCTAGGGTATGTTTGTATGGTTGTATTAAGGTTATCGAATCTTGAGACTAATAACACCTTTTAAATGAACGACATACGCTTATTATATTTCCATATTTAGTTATTGTATGTTGTTTAGGGGTGGATATTTGTATTGGATCGTGATGACCGGACCGAGATTGGTGTACCCGAATTCGGGGGTGTCACAGGTTGGTATCAAAGCAGTAGGTTGTAAATGTTAGGAATGCGAAACCTAGGTTATAACCTTAGTAGAAAATTCAAGTAGAGTATGTAGGTGATGGGTTGAGGAGATCCATAGAGTTTTATTGTGATACTGAAGTTGTTTATTTGAATCAAATATGATTGATAGACGTCCTAACTTCTTTATGCTAACATGAATAGCATATCACATAAAGCCTAAGGTTTTCTTCCTTTCCTCAGATCATGCCGCCTAGGAGACTACCACGAAACCAGAGGGAGGAAGGATCCGTTAACAACGGAGGGGGAAATGCAGATCCGATGCAAAACTTCGTTGACCTGTTAACAGAAGTAATGCAAAATAGACCCCTGCCAGCAGGGCAGCCAGGACATCACTTGGCTAGCTTCAAGGATTTTAAGTTGGTAGGACCTCTGGAATTCTGAGGAACCTTAGACCCAATCGAACCCCAAACATGGGTAGAAGAGATGGAGAAAGTGTTTGAGGTCGCACGGGTGACCGAAGCACAGAAGACGAGTTTTGCCACTTTTATGATAAAGGGCGAAGCTAACTATTGGTGGAAAGCCAATAAGGGACGAGCAGGCAAAGGAGTTATTCTTTGGGACAGATTTAAGGAGCTATTCCTCGAGAATTACTTCTCGAAGAATACGCAACAGGATATGGAGGTTAAGTTTCTGGAACTGAAACAAGGTAATATGACAATTGCAGAGTACGCGGAAAAATTTAACAAGTTGGCCCGATTCGCTTCACATCAAGTGGACACGGAGGCCAGGAAGGCAAGAAGGTTCAAATTAGGATTAAAACCATGGGTACAGAAAGCAGTAGCTATGTTGAAGATTAAGAGTTACTCTAATCTACTGGAAAGGGCTATCATTACAGAAGGAGGCAATGAAGCCATAGCGCGATTTAAATAAGAAAAGAAGATCGGACAGGAAGGACAGAAAGGGGGAAGCAGCGGAGGCAGCAACCCCAACAAGCGTAAATGGATGGAGAGCCAATCCTCTGGAGGCAACAAGTCTGGGGGAGAGGCCAAGAAAAGTGGAAAGTGCAATAACTGCAGGAGGATTCACTCGGGGGAGTGTATGAAGGGGAGAAGCGTTTGCTATCGTTGTGGACAAACGGGGCACATGGCTCCTCAGTGTCTAAACAAGCAAAAAGGAGAGTGTTTCTCATGTGGAGCCCTCGACCATCAAATCAAGGACTGCCCGAAGAGAAAGGGCGATGCAGCTAGCGGCAATCGCAACAACAACAACAACGGGCTGAGCATCGGAGGGCCAGCCAGTCAAGCCAACAGACCAACGGCACGCACGATCAACATGACCGTACAGGATGTAGTGGAGTCCAAGGACGTGGTGTCAGGTATCATCCCAATCAACAATATAGATGCCTATGTGCTATTTGATTCGGGTGCTACCTGCTTTTTTGTTTTCGAAAAATTTGCTAAATGGTTAGACTTACCCCGTGAAAGATTAGAATACCCTATGAACATAGAAGTAGCAAACAAGGAAATTATTCCAGTAGAATACATTCATAGGAACTGTTATACCGAATTGCAAGGATTTAAGCTCAACGTGGATTTGATACCGATTAGTTTGGGGGAGTTCGATGTAATCCTTGGAATGGATTGATTATCGATTCACGGAGCAGTTGTCGACTGTAAGAAAAAGTGTGTACACCTTAAGACTCCGAATAAGTCAAAGGTGGTATTTTATGGTAGTAAATCGCCGAGACACTCTTGTTGTCTGATGATGATGTAAGCAAGGAGATTGCTTAGGAAGGGTTGTGTAGGTTATTTGGCTCACGTGGTTGATACTTGACGAGTCGAGGGTGAACTGGGTCAGATACCTATTGTAAGGGAATTCGCTGATGTCTTCCCAGATGAGATTCTGGGATTTCCACTGGATAGAAAGATTGAATTTGTTATTGATTTGGCACCAGGGACAGCACCGGTATACAAAGCGTCGTATCGTATGGCTTTGGTAGAAATGAAAGAACTGATGGCTCAATTACAAGAGTTATTGGATAAGGGATACATTCGACCGAGCATATCTCCGTGGGGAGCACCAGTTTTATTCGTAAAGAAGAAAGATGGGTCGTTAAGGCTTTGTATCGACTACCGAGAGTTGAACAAGGTCACCGTTAAGAACAAGTACCCATTACCCAGGATCGACGATCTGTTTAATTAGTTGAAGGGGGCAAAGTACTTTTAAAAGATTGACTTGAGGACCGATTATCACCAACTGAAGGTGAGGTCGGAGGACATTCCAAAGACGGCATTCAGAACTCAGTATGGTCACTTTGAGTTTCTGGTAATGTCAGTCGAATTGATAAACGCGCCAGCAGCATTTATGGACTTGATGAACAGAGTGTTCAAACAGTATTTGGATAAGTTCGTTGTCGTATTCATCGATGACATTCTAGTGTATTCAGAGACGGAGGAAGAACACGCCGAACATCTTCGGATAGTGTTGGAGACATTAAGGAGGGAGAAGATGTATGCAAAATTCTCCAAGTGTGAGTTTTGGTTGCAGAGAGTGCAGTTTTTGGGGCACGTTATTGACAAGAATGGTGTTTCGGTGGATCCGACAAAAGTAAAAGCAGTTATCGATTGGAGCAGCCGAAGATGCCAACAGAGATCAGGAGTTTCTTAGGATTAGCGGGATACTATCGAAGATTCATTCAGGATTTTTCAAAGATAGCATCGCCGTTAACCAATCTTACCAGAAAAGCGGTTAAATTTGTTTGGACAGAGAAATGTGAGGAGAGTTTCCTAGAATTGAAGAAGAGGCTTAGTCAAGCACCTGTGTTGGCTTTACCGGACAATACGGGAGGGTTTGTACTGTATAGTGATGCATCACACAAGGGTTTTGGCTGTGTACTGATGCAGCACGACAGGGTCATTGCGTACGCTTCACGTCAGCTGAAGGATTATGAGAAGGGTTATCCGACTCATGACCTGGAGTTAGCAGCGGTAGTTTTTGCCTTAAAGATTTGGAGGCATTATTTGTATGGCGAGAAGTGTGAGATATATACGGATCACAAGAGTCTGAAGTATATCTTCACATAGAAGGAGCTAAATATGAGGCAGCGCCGATGGCTAGAATTGATAAAAGATTATAATTGTGAGATTCTGTTCCATCCAAGCAAAGCAAATGTAGTGGCAGATGCCTTGAGCAGAAAAGGCAGAGAGAAGTTGTTAAAGTTGACCATTCAAGAGGAATTGGTGAAAGATTTCGAACGACTAGACTTGGAGGTTAAGTATCCGATGGAGACCAGCGAACAATTATTTACAGTGACAACGAGCTCGACTTTATTAGATAAGGTTAAAGAGGCACAAGAGATGGACGAAGATTGCAATAACATCAAGAAGCGGTTGGCTGAAGGTGATGAATTGAAATATAAGATTGATAGCACTGGACTACTGAGATTCGAAGGACGAATCTGGGTACCGTTAGTACCAGAACTAAGGGAGGAGATTTTGCAAGAAGCGCACAGTACGAGATACTCGATACACCCAAGAGGCACAAAGATGTACCAAGATTTGCGTCACCACTTCTGGTGGCCAAACATGAAGAGAGAGGTTGCGGAATGCGTAAGCAGATGTCTAACTTGTTAGAGAGTTAAGGCAGAGCACCAACGACCAAGCGGGTTATTACAACCGTTAGAGATTCGAGAATGGAAGTGGGAGCACATCACAATGGACTTTGTGGTGGGACTTCTGGCAACGTAAAAAGGGCACGACGCCATATGGGTGATTATAGATCATCTTACTAAGTCGGCTCACTTTTTGCCAATTAAGATTAAGTATAGTTTGGACCAGCTAGCCAAATTATATATCAAGGAAATTATCTCGAGGCATGGGGCGTCGGTATCTATTGTATCGGATAGAGATCCGCGATTCACGTCAAACTTATGGAAGAGTCTTCAAGAAAGAATGGGGACACAACTACGAATGAGTAATGCGTATCATCCGCAGACCGATTGGCAAAGCGAGAGAACGATTCAAACACTTAAAGACATACTCCGAGCTTGTGTGATGGACTTCAAGGGTAGCTGGGAGGATCACCTTCCATTAGTAGAGTTTGTATACAATAATAGTTATCACGCTAGTATCGGAATGCCGCCATACGAAGCGGTTGGGACGAAGTTGGAGAACGTCGACTGTTGGGACCAGAATTGGTATAGTAGACTGTAGAGATCATTAAGGTGATAAGAACACGACTCGTAGCAGCTCAAGATCGCCAGAAGAAGTATGCGGACTTACATCGCAAGAAGAGAGATTTTGAATTAGGAAGTTATGCAAGTTGAGCCCTAGGTTCATAGGGCCGTTCGAGGTTCTGAGGCGAGTCGGTGAAGTGGCGTACGAGGTAGCGTTACCTCCTGAACTTGAGCACATTCACAACGTGTTTCATGTGTCAGTATTGTGACGCCCCCAAATTTGGACCGCCACTTGGTCACTCGAATTCGGTTCGTCACGTTCTACAATCTCATACAATAATAATAATACGACTAAATGTCGCATCGTACAGCGGAATAAATACACAACTACTACCGAATAGAATACATTTAATTAATATAATTTATTCACGTCCCAAGGTCTCGTAACTTAAACATTGATTACATATCTTAAACATACCTTAAGCATATATGACCCTAACTAGTACATAATAGAATAAGTTCTTATTATAAACATAAGTTCTACATAATTAACAACTACTCTGTAGCCTTTCCCTTGCCCTTGTCGGTGCCCGAAGGTCCGCACTGCTCTGCCTTAACTGAAATGTTTTAGGGAAAGCAAGAATGAGCAACGAGTTTGCTCAGCAAGTAATTTAACAACAAGGGTGAGTATTTTAATTCTTGAATCCAACAGTGTATAGCAAGGTATGATAGTTCAAGGATAACAAGAATATCAACACTTTTCAATAACAGTTACTAAGGACAGAGTAATATCAATATGATTTAACGATAAATTAATTTAAGAATTCAAGATAACTGAGTACTAAGCAGTCACTAAGGACTATGAACTTCTACTAGAATTAACAGTAATATACTATTAACCCAATCAAAAACAAGTACAACAGGTGATCAGCCTAAAGTACCCTACGGAATGCATATCGTTCAATCGTACTAAAGTGCGCACGTCGGTCTCCCGACAAATATAATTTCCCTTCAAAGAAGGTTGTTCATCTCAGTCAAACACAAGATCCCGCACCAATCAATTGGTTTGGGTCGCCTTTCAACAATATAAGTCTAGCCGAATCAAATGGCATAGATCACAACAATTATAAGTTCAATCTCAAGATTTAAAGCTCGAAGAATATGAATCGACTTTTATCTTATCCATAAAGTATATGGTTTATAATACATGACTTGCAATCTCAAAAGTTTACTTGTACGACAATAATAGCACAAGTTTAATGAATGCTCAATAAAGAGTAAGGTTAGGAACTTGCTTACAACGTTCCTTGAATAAATTAAAAACAAGGATAGGATACTTGCCTCAAGCGTAGTCTATCCACGTTAAATAAATCAACACTTTTCGAATCCGTATCGTAATATAGTTATGCGTATAGGATAGTCATTAGTTACGTATACTTATACATGATATGTAAGTTTAAACGCATATATAAACACCTAACTTAGTTGTATACTCTTTACATACTCCATTACACACCTTACGTACTTATAGCACAAAATGTAGTTTATAATTCACCATGAAGTCAAATAATATAGTTCCTAATCATTGCTTTATAGTTTGCAAATACCTTTTGGACTTAACATTCATATATCAACATACTTTTATTACACATACGTTTATCCATGTATTCGACACACATTTAAAATCATAGATGTATAATCCACATTGTTTCAAAAACCTTAAAAAACACCTTAGCAAAACTTAGTTCCATAAAGTTACTATATGCTTGAACACTTAAAACATTGCTTGAGTTATGTATTATAGCTTAAGGCATTCATACATGCATGTTGAGGAACTAGGTTTGGTCTTTTCCATTTACTTTCAACAATGGATAGTTCTATTCATAAATCTTTATTTTACAAAGCCCAGAGAGCTTATCACATCAAGGACTAACCATAGTACTTATTGTGACGCCCCCAAATTCGGGTCCCTTTATTACCTCGGATCCGGTGAAGTCACGATACTACTATCGTCAAACTATTACATCTTTTATTCATTACTAAAAGAATACAACTTTGCTTATTACAATTTAGAATATAAATTCTATTTATATCCAAGATTTCGTCTTTACATCATATTCGATATTTCTAAAATGCGGAATAACTTAAACTTTTTCAATCTTCTTTGAATAAAATCTTTTGTTGATTTCACAATCTTAAATCAATTACAAATCCTTGAATCACTATATATGATTCACTCTCTTCAAATTTCTGTATAACCGTATACATCTTAACTTGATATCCTCTATGTATTATCTAATATATCTTTACAGTACGACAAGCATTAAACCTCATAAAAAAATATCAAGTACAACTACTAGAACCTAAACAGGGTTCAAACGATAATCTAAATAGTATTCTTCGTTGCGATACTATCTATCTTTATCAATCAAGAAGCACAAAATCTTTACCGTGAATCCTTAACCTGCAAAAGTGGTTATTTGCAAAAGTGAGCTCGACAGCTCAGCAATTCTAACAGTTTTCATGCATCACATAACATACAACATCATACTCAGTTCAAGCATTTATAAATAATTTATATTTACTACGCATGTTACTTTCACATAACAAGTATATCATCAAAGATCAACTTTCAATCTCATTTATATCTCATATACAGTTCATATATAAGTTCACATTATCACAGCATAATATAATTCAACTAACAGTTATTGAATTCATATATCAAATAGAAACTGAAAGACTTGCCTAATTCGTAGTTTAACAACTATGACTTAACTGCTTATAGATATCTGCACTTCGTGTAATCCTACACAGTTATATAATCATGGATTTATACCCATCAGTCATACATTCATACATTCTTAATATAATAATAAGTATTACATTATTTTCTAACTTGGTTCTTAGAACCTTCGTTTTACTTTCTTATCATACTCTTATAATAGCTAGGTATGTATAGGTATATCTTAACCATCCGTACTTGACATCAACATTCATATACATTTATCACACACTTGACTCGCTATGTGTTCGACACATATTTAAAGTTTATAGATGCATAATCTACGTTGTTCATACATTTTTGCAAACCTTAACAAATTTGGGTTTTATATAACCATCATACCAATGAATGTTTAAAACAGCATTGAGACTCTTTCTTATAGCTTAGAATAGTACTATAAGCAAGCTACCAAAATCAGAAAGCAAATAAAATGTCCAGACCAACTTGCCATGCAGCTCAGCTGCGCTGAGGTTAGGCTTAGGACTGGCGCAGCTGCGCCATTCCCTGACCAGTCCAGAATTAGATTTTAATTTTGGGTTCCATCTTATTTCTTATCATGCATGGTACTAACACATAACATAAACACACGTTAAGGGGTCTTGGTCCAGATTTGGTGTCTCTTGTGTTTTCTTTAAGTTGTTTTCACACTTTATAGCTTTATTCAAAACTTTCCATTCATTCAAAGCTAAGTGAGTTCATGCAACAAGAGAGTAACTATGAAATCACTAAATCACATAACGATGTTAAACCTCCTTTAATACATATGCTTACATATATTCAACTTATCTACATATAGCTAGTATAGTTCGTCATTGGAACTTACTTTCAAATTTCTATGTTTTATTTTTAAAATCCATGTCATACTCATTTGTACATGTTTCTACACATGCTTACAAGATCAAAATGTAGGCAACACCATGCTCATGAATATTAGTTTTCAAAACTTAAATTTCTCTTTGAAAACACGTATTATCCAAGCTATGCAAGTTATCTTATGCGAGGTAACTTAAAATCTCATTTCATGCTCGCATGACTCAACCATAGACACATACTACAAAGTCATAATACCACATAATGAGACTAAGCAATACTAAGTATGCATGCTCGTACGTATTCCACACATGGATACGTTAATCCACATAGTTTATACTAGGAAATTCCTTTTTATGAACATGTGTACATAGGTAAAATCCATGTTTAACCAAATGATGTTCATGTCGACATATCTAAAGGCATAATGAATCCTATTATACATGCTTTCATGATCAGAACGTATCTCACATAGTGAGTGATGATATTAGCTTTCAAATTCTAAGTTTTCATCGAAAATTACACTAAGTCATCTTAGCACATGCAAAGTATCTTGAAATCATAACTCACATGCATTTGAACACATATCTATGCCATATAAACATACTCAAATGGTCAGAACTTAAAGGACACAAGTTTTGTCAAAGTTTACTTTCAAAACCTTTATATAATCTTTGAAAAATAACCATTTAAGCAACTCATGATATGCAAAGGTACTCAAGACCATATGTCATATCTATTATCATGCATTTTTATGTTTTATCGCTTAGAATAACATATTCCATCATCGGGAGCACTACAATTGCGTATGTGCATGTTCGACGCCCTCCGATTGCTTCCGAATACGGAGCAGTCACAAAGATGGATATTTTTACCCCTCTTAACGACTTCAAATCGAAAAACCTAAAGAACAAAAGTTGTAGGTCTACTCGTTATCTTTTCGAATCATCCTGAATCACATCAATCGGAGTTCGTATGAAAATGTTATGCCTAATTTACTACAGCAGGTCAAAACAGTATTTTTTTTTCTTCTGTCTGACCATGCCCGACGCAGCTGCACCCCAAATGGCCTTGGGGGCAGCGCAGCTGCGCCACAAGAGGCAAAAGGTTGTTCCAGCTTTGCTCCTTTGCGAATTTTCAGACCGTTTCACTTTCCGATCGCCATAACGCGAGTTATACTCATCCAAATTAGTCCGTTTTCGATTCTATGGATTCGTAACTCATAAAACTACAACATACCAAAGAATCAACAATTATCATAAACATTAACTAACCCACATATTAATCCAAAACTCATGTTCATACTATATTTTCATATTTTGACAAGTTTAGCTAATTCCACCACTACGGATTCGTCTATAACCCAAATTGGTTCGTTTAACTTCTATCACATGTATATATAGCTCTAATATCACTTCTATATAGCTTAAAATCAACTTATCAAGAATTCAAGAAAATTGCAGAAAATAGGAAGTGAAGAACAAGGTGTTATACCTTTGCTAAGCTTGGATTGGGTTTACTGCTATATTAGACTTCCTCAATCTCAGACTTCCCACCATCTCAGTACACTCACTCTCTATTCTAACTTAGCAGAAAACTCAGTAAAATGAAAATGGAGAGAAAGGCTTCAATTTATAGAGAATTCAAAACCCATACAAAAGCTTTGTCCACCAATTTCAACTAACAGAAGGAAGAAGAGTACATTGGGCAAGAGAGAGTGGGTGGAGGTGGTTGGCATACACTATTTGAGCCACTCCCCTTCTCATTATTAGCTATGATGCTGAGAATTGTTAATGAAGGAAAATAGGCTTAGGCTAAATGCCTATACACGTGAATGGGAGAAAGAGATGGGACAACCAATTTTGGTTTCTCAGCATGTATTAACAAATAGATACTAAGTTACTCTTTTTCTTCCTTCTTAGCTCCTTAAGTCAATTAAAATGGCTTATTATTTCTACTTTAATATAAGTTATGGATACCCATATATATGTATATACATATGTACACATACATGTAAACAAGCATACCATCACTTATAATAATGTACCTCATGTACATTGGCTTAATGCAATAATATTTTAATTGGGCTACTTACATAATATAGTTGAGTATTATTATCTCAGCATTTTCAATATACTCAAATGTTATAATGATAATTAATATCAATTATTCATTAACTTACCAATTAACTCTCTTTTAATAATTCATGTTAAACCTCTAATTGATTTAACTTTACTATCTAAGCCACACAAGGCATAATTATGTGAACTTTAGTAGTTAATAGCCCACAAGCTTATAATAATACAATTTCATAATATTATTCTCAATATCCCATCTTATAATATGTTCATGAAGTATTATCATTACAATATATGTTCTCATAACATATATACTTGCATCTAGCAATTAAATCTCATAATACTTTAATTAGTTTTGTTTAATTATTCCTTCATAAATTTATTTAAGGAATTGCTTATCCCACCACTTGGCCACATTAGACCTATCTCACCAGCTTATCTTAAGCTCATTATCACTTTCACCACGCTTTAATATCCTTTAATATGTATAACATTTATACTTATAGTAATTAATGTCTACTCTATTAATTATTCCAATTATACCATTTACGCATAATTATCCGATTATCCTAAGACAACCATATTCAATCATTATTTTAGTCATATCTCAATATTAATACACTACCTCCATCTCTAACTAATATTTATACTGGATTAATAATTCTCGCAATTAATACTATTTCAATTCACGCTTTGCCACCTTAATCCATTATCGGATGGCTTGATGACATATATTAATTGTTAATATAATACTTTCATCTCCAACCAGTGATTATTATAAGTTAGTTAATTCCCATAATTAACTAGTTCATGTCTTACTATATTAATCTACTCATGGGTAGTTTAAATACTAATTATGACAACATATTAGTTACTAATATGATAAGTTCAGATTTCATAATTTCTTAACCTTTCTACAGACCGGCGCAGCTGCGCTGGTCTTATGCTTGGAAGTGGCGCAGCTGCGCCACCTCAAATTTAAAGGCAGACAAGTTCTGCTTG
Organism: Panax stipuleanatus; assembly: GCA_020205555.1. Lineage (NCBI taxonomy): Eukaryota > Viridiplantae > Streptophyta > Magnoliopsida > Apiales > Araliaceae > Panax > Panax stipuleanatus. The sequence goes on from CM035117.1 coordinate 93,197,526, forward strand.
AGCAGAAACTTAGCTTCAATTCATAAATACTTCATTCTTTTAAATTACTAACTTGCTATACCAGTTAACTAACATCTATCACAACATTCTTCAATGATTTAGAGATTAACTTCAATTTCAAACTCTATTTCCCTTAATAGTTAATTAACTATAAAGATCTCACATATATATCTAATTCCTTCCACATAATTCAAGATATATATATAACACATTTGTATATTCCGTTAATCTTCACTTCTCGCGGTATATTAAATCAACTAATAATTCACTAACCAATGTTTATCTAAAGATATATTGGTCTTATTCTCTCTCTCTTCAACCATGTACATATACTCCAGAAAATGGTGATTATCAAATATATTTAATGTCACCAATCTTACTATGATAAATAATTATATAAATTATTTAATACCGATAGATAAATCTTATCCATCTTCTTGATAATTCATCTCTATAATTTATAACAAATATATAATAATAATATATTTATAAATCACAAAATCACATATTACATAGTTCATATTACCCTATGTAACATAATACTACATACCTCGTATCACATATATATATTCTTATTCGAACCCATCTCACGCCACGCTTTAAGAATTTTATTTATTAAATTCTTATTTTAATAATTTCTGAAAATTCGGGTTCTTACACTTATTAAACCACATAACATTGCCAAACAACCTCTTTCTACACATGCTTGCAGGTATTAGATTTGTTTGTATAACTATCTACTTAGAAACTCTTTTAGTTCATGCTTGCGTAGTTTATAACGTGTCTAACTAGATGTGTGAATATGTCGGTTATCATAGTTTGTTCAATAGTTCTCAGTACAAGTCGTAGAGTTTTTATCTCAATTGGGTTTCAAATACTAAAATCTCATGACCGACATGTTAAGCATGCAAGGCATCTTGATTTCACATTTCATATGTATTCATAAAACTAACTAAGTTGTGAATACATGCTAAAAAGGTTAGATTTCAAAAAGGCGTAAGGTTTTATAAACATGGTCTTCGTCCTTTAACTTTTCTTTCAAAAGATTAAAACTCAAACTCTAATCCTACTAACACATCTTGCAATACGCATTGACACGTGTCTAAAGATTATGTAAGCTCCTTAAGTTAAGTTAGGTTAGGTTACAAAGTCTGAAAAATAACAGCATAGTTTTAGTTCCCTGGCCACCCCCCGCCGGGGCGAGTGATTGCACTACAAGAAGGCCCGCCGGGGCGGCAATGGCTAAAAATTCCCCTGGCCACCCCCCTGCCGGGGTGGCAATTAAGCTTATAGGAAGCCCGCCGGGGCGGGCATAGCTGTTTCAGTTCGAAATTTCTTCCCCTGCTGTGGACCAAACTTTCCCAAATCACAATCAAACAGCAATTTTAAGCCTACCCACTATATATAATCTCCATAAACTTACTACCCAATATACATAGCATGATTCCAACAACTCCAAACACATAAATAATCAAATTCAAGAATCAATTTCAAGATTTTTGCCATATTTCAAAGTTTAACCCATTTAGTGATTCTCTTCACTACGAATTCGTTACTTGACCAATTTACTTCGTTTAACTTTCGTTGATTTCATATTCAACCATATTAACATTATTTAGCATCAATTGACATATTCAACCATAAATTTTCTAACTCAAACAAGTATTTTAGCCCTTTTCTAAGAACTTTGCAAAACTTGAATTTAAGAACATATAAAGGGATATTACCTTTTGTGAAGTTGAAATGCTACTCTAGCTTCAATTTGCAGATAGTATATGCTCCACTCACACACAACTCTGAAGTTTAATAGAGAACTTAGCAAAATGTTTGTGAATGAGAAGGTCTCCATTTATAGGGAAGCTTGTGACCAAATTTGGGCTTTGCTCAATGAATTAAACCATTGGAATGAAGAAGAAACTGATGGTTATGGAGAAGTGGGTGAGTAGTTGTTGGAGTACACTATTTTGCTCACTCCCCTTTGAATCATGATAGCTAGTTGATGAAATTGGGAGAAGAAGAGGGAATAGGCTTCTAGCCTTTGTCATTCACGTGAGAAAGAATTGGACACTCATTGTGGGACAAGAAATAAGAACTCAGCATTGTAAGGAATGAAATACCATATATTACACACTTAATACACATATATGCTTACCTTGGCTTAAATTCACTTAGGGTATACATGGACCTAAAATGTCACAACCACATTACATGGTAGCACATTGGGGTACATGTATACACATTGATATATAATCCATGTATATTTTAATAATGTCAATTTATGATTTAATTGAATAGTGACATACTACATTATCACAAACCTCATTATTATTATTTCAATTATGTTACTCATAGAAATAATTAGGGATATCAATTACTTCCATACTTTAACTTAATATTCCATATAGTATACATTAATGTACTATGCCTATCACATGGTCACATAAGTCTCTTTCATACCACTTAGTAATTTATATAAGTTAAGCTTACTTTTATCATATAGTTTTATATAATAATTACTCACATTCCAATGTCACAACTCATTTTACAACCTCTATTATACAACTACATACATATATATCTACATGTATATATATACATATTCCTATCATCATACATTACACATTGGGCCACATCAAATTAAATCAATTGGGCTAAGCACACTAACGTATATGGACTCTATTATTTAATCTAGCACATAAATTGATTGGGCCACATCTCTTAATTCTTATAACATATTACATTAATGTTGTTGGGCCTGGATATATCCTAAGTCCAATACATTATTAATTTAATGACCCAACTAGATTAGGAAATTAATTAGGCCACACAAGGCTTATCACTTAAGCTTAATTAAGCTCATTATTGTTTCTATTCTCGTACCACACAAGGCATTTCAACGTGTTTAACAGAAACTCCATATTCTTCCTCAATTATTATATATTCAATTTGAATTCATTTGAATGAGCTCATCTCGCAACACATATATATTTATATTCAAATAAATATTCATTTCCATTAATATATTCATTTAATAATATTCAGAAATTCTCGGGTATTATAAGTATTACGGCCGTATAAACCAAACTACAAGCACGTTATCTCCTATGAACCGATCCAAGTCGAGAAAGACTTATCGTACGAGGAAGTTCCCGTCCAGATACTCGATAGGAAGGAACAGAAATTGAGGAATAAGATCATCCATTTCGTCAAGGTTCTCTAGAGGAATCACGCAGTTGAAGAAGCTATGTGGGAACTAGAAGAGAAGATGAAAGCGAATTATCCGTTTTTATTTGAGTAACCTTATTTTTACAATTCCGAGGACGGAATTTTTATAAATTTTAAACTCCATTTTTAATTAAATATGTGATTTAATTTTAATGAGTTAGTTTTGTGAGCTTATTTAAACCTTGTATGGTTATGTGAGTTTATGCCTATGCAAATAATTTCTAGGAATATTTAAGGGAGTCACTAATGGTTTAATTAAATTAGTGGACTAGCCCTAAGTTTTATATCAAAAGAATTGATAGGATGATTATTAATTAAATATTCAATTGCTTGAATATAGTGAAAGGATTAATTGTGATTACAAAAGATAAACGATTAACGAGTAATTAATTGATAATATGTCGATTAACTATTATTATGAGAAATAGTATATTAATGAATAAAGGATTAATAAATATAATAAGATTATATTTACTTGATTAATTCTTTTGTGCAAGCATGAGATAATTAAACCTTTAATATATGGTGTAATAGACGAGAATTTTTTTTTATATGTGTGATTCTGGGGGCAGAATTCTTTTAAGGTGGGAAGATTGTAACGATTGAGATTTTATATAATAATTTTAAATATTTATTGAGTTAAATAAATATTTTTTTTGATTTATTTATTTAGTTGAATAAATAAATTATGTGATTTTATGGAGTGATTTAATTAAGTATTATATATTAATTAATTAAATATTAAATATTTAATTTAATTGATGTATATTAATTTTTAGTACAGTTCTAATTTAATTGAGATAATTAAATTAGATGAATTGTGTGATGAAGTGTTACATGAATTATAATTAGCGAGTAATTATAATTATGTGGCAAATTTTTATGTGATTAATTGATGTTAGATTTTAATTGATTAAATTAGATGTTAAAAGATTTAATTAATTAAAGTATAACATTAAAGTGTGTGTTAAACGGATTTATTAAAATAAAAAAAGAGATTTAAATGATTTTAACCAAACAAGGCCCTTACTTGTGTTTTAAAAGGCTTTTGCCAAACAGGGCCCTTGCATTGTTTTAAACATATTCTACCAAACAATGTCTTAGCACTAATAATCTGTTTTTTTTAAAAAAAAAATAACCTTGTTTTGCCAAACAAGCCCTAGTGGCTTTTGATTTTTGAAATTCTATAACTGATGAAATTTAATAGGTAAATTAATTTTTAGTTATATATTATATTTATATCCTATATCTATTAGTATACGTATATAGTTTTATGTTAGTTTTATATCAGTGTTAGAAGAATATCACTATTAGAGAAGAGAGAAAAGAATACAAAGAAAAAGATAGAGTGTTAGAGAGAAGAAGAGAAAAGAAGAAGAAGGAGGAAGAAATCTTATTAACCAAAACAATCATCACCGTCTTCATACTCTTCTCCTAATCAACAAAGGTATAATCCTAACTTGCAGTTTTAAATATTATGTGTTTATGCTCTTCGTAGTGATAGTTCTCTGTAAATATGAATTTTATAAAAACTTTATAAATACGAATTATATGTGTTTATAGCATGCTTAAATATGAATTATATGCTTAATTAATTGTTTAATTCATATACATGTGATGAATACGAGGAGTTCATGATCATCACTGAATTACAGTAAAAGTATTTTGAAAATTATATATATATATATATATATATATATAGTTTTCTCTTTAAATCAATGGAATTTATGTTTGATTGTTCATCTTGGGTTAAATTAAGTATAGATGATGATAGCATGTTTAGAAATTGAATTACTATGCTTGAAATTGGGTGAATTGATTTAAAAACAAAAATGCAGTGTTTAATTTCGTGAAGAACACTTAACAATGATTTTTCTTCAAAAAAATCATGAAATTGGTTGTTTGATGATGTGTTATAATGTTTATGTATGTTAGAATCATGTTAGAAGCTTTAAGTTTGTGTTCTCTATTAATTGATATGAATTGCATGAACTTGAATTATAATTTGGTGTGGAGAAATAAGTCAAATTATCTTTTTCTCTGCACAGTTCACGAACTTGTCTGCGTTCGCTGGAAGGGCCCTGCCCCGGCGGGCCTATCAAGAAGGAAACCCCCGCCCCGGCGGGGGATGTGGCAGGGAAAAAGGAAATTTATTTTCTTTTGTATTTTGTAAAGCTAATTTTATGTAGTAACTTTTATAGCATGATTAAACATATATTAAAATGCTAAATGAATATTAATAAATTATATTAATAAAATATAATTTGTGGTTATAATTTTGAATAATTATAATTAGAGTAAAGGTTTAATTTAAATTATAATTTTGTTAAATTATAATGATTATAGTTGATTAATTTTAATCAAGTGAATGATAACTTTTAAATTATAATTTATGTAATTATAATAAATGCATAATCAATTATAGATTATAATCTTGTGTATTATAATTCAATATTTGCATGATTAATTATAAATTATAATTTGTGTAATTATAATTTAGTAAATGCATGATGTAGTTAATTAATTATAAATTATAATTTGTTTATAATTTAATTAAATAAGATGTGATTATAATTTGAGTAATTATAATTAGATTAAATGTTTAAATTATAATTTATTTAATTATAATTAATATGAAATACATAATTATTAATTAAGTTAATTATGTGAGCATGCCTATGTGATGTAATTAAATTATGTGATTATTAATTATTAATTTAATAATTAAATAAAAATGAGTTAACCTAGATGGGTTAACTAATTATGTAAGTTAGTTATGTGTTAACTAATTTAAATTATTGTGATTAAACATATATGTGTAGGAAGTGTTAAAGAACGTGAATTATATTAGTAGCTTGCGCTTGAGGCAAGTCTTCTAAACCCTAAACTCGTTTATTTGTTTCAATTCAATTATTCATTGTTTGAGATTTGTTCTTTTATTGGACAAGTAATTATTGAAAGTTCATGATATAATTAAAGTAACCTTGGCTTATTGTTCAAGCAAGGTTTGAATATTCTTTTGAGATGCTTTAAATTTATTTCTAAAGCATATGATAGTTTGTAGTTCTTTCACTTACGAATTATTCCATGTTATTGAAAGTCGATTCAACTAATCCTTAGTTGATGAACGTGAATTCTAAATTACCCTTGTAAGCTTATCCAAACCAAACTTTCTTTGGTGCGGACTTGAATTCAAATTATTGAGTTGAACAACCCTATTATTAGGGGAGGTTACTACGCGTAAGCATTAAGATGTTTGTGCACAATACATGGTACGAAGGGCTGATCCCCCTAAGTACGAGTTAAGGTCCATAGTCTTATTGACTGTTAAAGGTTTAAATGGAAATGTTTATAACCTAGGACAAAAGTTCAAAGGTCTTATGACCCTCAGAGATATTCTATATTCGAATCTTAATATTGATAGAGAATTATTATTCAATTCTTTATTGCTGAAGTAAGCTAAGTTATTCAAATTCTTTTTAAAGATTTCCTTTCATGTATTTATTATTTTTAAACTCCAGTGAGCTGTTGTTTGCTCACTCTTGCATTATATAACAATTGCAGCTAAGGTTGATAATGTTAACGCCCCGTCTACGAGTAAGGGCAAGGGAAAGCAAAACAAGTGAAGACTTGTTTTTATTATTTGAAATGATTGTAATAGACGTTAATGTTATGTTTTTATTTTTGCACATTATTATTATGTCATGGTTAGAGTAACCTTGGGATTGATTTTTAAGAAGGTTGTAAACCTTGTTTTAAGGGAGATTTTATTATTTTGAATAAAGATTGTATTTTATTTTGAACTTATATTGGGTAGATATATGTTATATTAGAAAGTGAACACCAAATCATGTGGAAACGAAGTACCCGAATTTGGGGGTGTCACAGGTTGGTATCAAAGCTGTAGGTTATGAAACCTTAGGTGGGGAAAACCCTTAGATAGTAGCCTTATGGTCAGATCGAAAAGATAGATGTGATAGGTAAGGATAATAAACTACCTTATGTGTTATTTATTTACATTTTTGTATTCAATGAGTGACGATTCGATATCACGTAATAATAAACTTTAAAATTCTTTTGTCAGGATGTCGAACGTTGGAGAACCTAGTCAGGCTAGAGAGGATGTACCTCAGGTGCCTAGAGAGGAGGAGCCCAGAGACATCCATGTTATCTGGGAGCAGCTGGTTAGGAGAGAGCCATCTCTAGTGATCACCATAGCTGGTCGGGAGCGTGAACTAACACCTCTTCCAGAGGAAGAGGACGAGGACGAGTCTGAAGAGGAGGAAGAGGATCCTGAAGAGGAATTCCCACCTCACTCTACTAGTGCTGAGTTGTACGAAGCAGTCTACGACAGTAACGTGGAGCTACATGGTCGAGTCAGAGAGCTCGAAGAAACCATCCAGCAGCGAGACGAGACTATCGAAGAGATGGATAGTGAGCTAGGAGAAGAGCAGTGGAAGTTAATCCACTTAGAGAATGATAGAGACGCGGCTTGAGCTGAGATAGCGAAGCTGAAGCAAGATATCCAAGAGGAGTCGAGGAAGTGTGCCAGAGCTGAGGAGATAAGCTTAAGGGCTACTCAACGAGACGATCGAGCTGAAGATGAGGCTGAAGCCAAGAGGGCAAAGCTAAGGGAGACAGAGTATGCTTTCCACACGGCTATAGATAGGGCTCAGGATTGTGTTTTCTATTACCTAGCTCAGTTCCAAGGTTTGCCATGGTATGTGGTGGACCGAAGGATGGTGTTTCAGGTGATGAAAGAGGAACGCAGAGAGGCTGTGCGACGCCTTAATATGCCTAGGCAGTAGTAGAGCTTTTATTTATGTGTTGCTTTTTGTATTAAATAACGTAAATCCCATAATTGAGATAAGAATGTGATGAGTTAATAATGTAATCCTGCAACTTTTTCGGTTCAGGAAGGAAGATGTAAATAGCAGAAATGCTATCTGATTGTTGTTTTTTTTAAACTACAAGTAATGAATAAAAGAAGTTTATTGATGTGCTATGTGTTCTATGTGAACTGAGTTATTCGAACGTTTAAGTATGAACTTAAATATTTAAAAATTGGATAAAGGATCTAATAATAATATTTTCTTAACAGAAAATGTCTCCTAGAAGAAGACTTACACGTCAAAACCCCGAGGGTTAGACAAATAACAACAATAATGATGGGACGAATCCCAACTCGGTTCAACAGTTGGTGAACCTGTTAATAGGAGCTCTTGCGAATCAGCTGCAAGTGCAGGGTACTACGTTCAAGGAATTCAAGGCAGTAGGACCGCCTGAGTTCAAGGGATCGACAAACCCTATCAAGGCCCAGACATAGGTGATGGAAATGGAGAAGGTCTTTGACGTAGCCAGAGTAGGTGAAGACCAGAAGACAGCGTTCGTGGCTTTCATATTAAAGTCGGATGCTAGCTTCTGGTGGCAGGCTAATAAGACCCGAGAGGGAGAAGGAGTCATAACGTGGGAACGTTTCAAGGAAATGTTCTACGAAATGTACTTTCCAATGAGTTCGCAGGACCAGATGGAGGTCCAGTTCCTAGAGCTTAAGCAAGGAGGGATGACGGTATTCGAATACGCTGCGAAGTTCAACGAGCAGGCCAGGTTCGCTACTTACCAGGTCAGTAGTGACGCTAGGAAGGCAAGGAGGTTTGAGCGGGGACTGAAACCCTGGCTCTACAGTAAGGTTTCTATGTTCCAATTGAACACATTTGCAGCTGTGCTGGAGAAGGCTATACTCGTTGAGGAAGGAAGCGACGCGGTGACGAAGTTTAACCAAGACAAGAAGAAGAAGAATGAGATAGAAACCAAGGCTGGTGAGAGCAGCACAGTAAACCAGAAGAGGAAATAGAATAACAACACCTCTGCTGGGAGTCAGCAAGGAAGCTAGCAGAAGAGGAAGTTTAAAGCATGTGCTACATGCGGGAAGAATCACACTGGCGTGTGCATGAAGGGGAAGCGGGTGTGCTTCAACTGTGGTCAGGAAGGCCACATTACGCCTAATTGCCCAAACCCAAAGAAGGGAGCTTGCTATATATATGGTTCCAAGGATCACATGGCTCGCAGTTTCCCTAAGAAGCCGAGGACAGGGTCAACAGGGAGCGGAGGAAATGGAAGCGGCAGTACCGTTACTATCGCTGCACCATTGCAAGCTATTCCACGTATATTCAATTTGACAGTGCAAGATGCTGTGCAATCAAAAGACGTGGTGGCAAGTATTATTTCGGTCAATAGTATAAATGCATATGTATTATTTGATTCGGGTGCTACTTGTTCATTCATATCTGCTGATTTTGCTAAAACCCTGGACTTACCTGTAGAAGAGTTAGTTTACCCCTTGAACATAGAGATTGCTAATAGGGAGGTTATTCCTGTTAGGTTCGTTTATAGGAACTGTAGATTGGACATTAAGGGTCAGGAGCTAAGAGTAGATTTGATTCCGATAAAACTTGGGGAATTCGATGTCATACTGGGTATGGATTGGTTGTTTAACCATGGGGCGATAATTGATTGTCAGAAGAAGTCGGTAAACCTTACGACTCCGTCAAAGTTAGTGTTCTATGGTAGCAAATCGCCTAGACAAGTGAGTTGTCTGACGGTTATGCAAGCCAAGAAACTTTTGACGCAAGGCTGTGTGGGATATCTAGCCTACATAGTAGATACGCGTAAGAAAAGCCCAAAGGTGGAAGAGATATCAGTAGTTAAGGAGTTTGTGGACGTGTTTTCGAGCGACTTGCCAGGACTATCGCCAGATAGGGAGATAGAGTTCGTGATCGACTTAGCGCCGGGAACTGCTCCTATTTCGAAGGCTCCGTACAGAATGGCTCCAGTTGAGATGAAGGAACTGATGGTTCAATTACAAGAATTACTGGACAAGAAGTATATTCAACTGAGCGTTTCGCCGTGGGGAGCGCCAGTTTTGTTTGTTAAGAAGAAGGATGGGTCGATGCGTCTTTGCATTGATTATAGTGAGTTGAACAAAGTTACGATCAAGAATAGGTATCCTTTACCTAGGATCGATGATTTGTTTGATCAACTGAAGGGTGCGAAGTACTTCTCGAAAATTAATTTGAGAAGCGGGTATCATCAATTGAAGGTGAGGAAGGAAGATATACCGAAAACGGCTTTTAGGACTCGATATGGTCATTACGAGTTCTTGGTGATGTCATTTGGTCTCACGAATGCCCCAGCTGCATTTATGGACTTAATGAATAGGGTGTTCAAGCCATTTCTGGACAAGTTCATGGTAGTGTTCATAGATGACATCCTGGTTTATTCCAAGACCGAGGAGGAACATGCTGAACACTTACGACTAACCTTAGAATCGCTAAGATGAGAGAAGCTTTATGCTAAGTTCTCAAAGTGCGAATTCTGGTTGGAACGTGTGCAATTTCTTGGCCACGTGATCGACAAGGATGGTATTTCGGTAGATCCGTTGAAGGTTGAAGCGGTAATGAATTGGGATCAGTCAAAAATGCCGTCTGAGGTGAGGAGTTTCTTGGGATTGGCAGGTTATTATCGGAGATTTATTCAAGACTTTTCTAGGATCGCCACTCCGTTGACGAATTTGACTCGTAAAACAGTTAAATTTGTTTGGACGGAAAAGTGTGAGGAAAGTTTTCAGGAGCTGAAGAAGAGGTTGAGTACTGCGCATGTGTTATCTTTGCCGGATAGTACGGGGAATTTCGTGGTATATAGCGATGCCTCACATAAAGGATTAGGCTGTGTGTTGATGCAGAGCAGCAAAGTGATTGCCTATACGTCATGTCAGCTGAATGATTATGAGAAGGGGTATCCGACCCATGACTTAGAATTGGCGGCAGTAGTGTTTGCCCTAAAGATATGGAGACACTACTTATATGGAGAAAAGTGTGAGATATATACAAATCACAAGTGTCTGAAGTATATCTTTACCTAGAAAGATTTGAACATGCGCTAAAGAAGATGGTTGGAACTGATCAAAGACTACGACTGCGAGATACTTTACCATCCAGGGAAAGCTAACGTTGTCGCCGACGCTTTGAGTAGAAAAGGTCGGGAGAAGTTGAATATGTTAACTGACCTGGATCAGTTGATAGAACAGATGGCTAGATTGGAACTGGAAGTGAATTTTCCGAAGGAATCGGATGAGAAGTTATTTCAAGTAACTACTGGTTCTACTCTGGTAGACAAAGTGAAAGAAGCACAACTTCACGATGAAGAATGCGAGAAGATTCAGAAGAGAGTAGCGGATGGCGAAGAGTTTAAGTTCAAGATCGATAACGAGGGACTGTTATGAATTGAAGGGAGAATCTGGGTACCGCTAGTCCCAGAGGTCAAAGAGGAGATTCTGAGCGAAGCTCATAGTTCTAGATATTCTATTCACCCTGGGAGTACGAAGATGTACCAGGATCTCAGGCAGCATTTTTGGTGGCCGAATATGAAGAGGGACGTTGCTGAATGCGTTGTGAAATGTCTAACGTGCCAGAAAGTTAAGGCAGAACACCAGAGACCAAGTGGGTTGCTACAACCGTTAGAAATTCTAGAGTGGAAGTAGGAGCACATCACGATGGATTTCGTGGTAGGTCTTCCAGCGACTCAGAAGGGATTTTATGCGATATGGGTTATAGTGGATCGACTGACGAAGTCAGCCCACTTTCTGCCGATCAGGGTTAAGTATAACTTGGATCTGCTAGCGAAGCTATATGTGAAGGAAATTATTTCTTGACACGGCGTTCAGGTGTCGATTATGTCTGACAGAGATCCACATTTTACGTTAAATTTTTGGAAACGTTTGCAAGAGTGTCTGGGAATGCAATTGCGAATGAGTACAGCATACTATCATCAAACTAATGGCCAGAGCGAAAGAACGATTCAGACACAGGAGGATATGCTGAGAGCTAGCGTAATGGACTTCAAGGGAAGCTAGGATGATCATTTACCGTTGGTGGAGTTCGCCTACAACAATAGTTATCACGCGAGTATCATCATGCCGCTTTACGAAGCGTTATACGATAGAAAATACAGAACTCCCTTGTGCTGGGATGAAGTCGATGAACGTCAACTGTTGGGACCGGAACTGGTACAACAAACCGCCGAAATTATGAAGCTGATCAGAACGAGATTAGTTGCTGCTCAAGATAGACAGAAGAAGTATGCCGATCTACATCGACAGAATCGAGAATTCTTACCAGGAAGTTTTGTGTTCCTGAAAGTATCTCCCTGGAAGGGGAAGATTCAATTTGGTAAGAAGGGAAAGCTGAGTCCCCGATTTATTGGACCTTTCGAGGTACTACGAAAGGTGGGCGAGGTAGCTTACGAGATTGCATTACCTCCGGAGCTCGAGAATATACATAACATCTTTCATATTTCTTTGTTAAGACCTTACAAGCACGATTATAAACATATAATAGAATATGAGCCTTTGCAATTTGATAAGGACTTAACTTATGAAGAAGTGCCTGTTCAAATAGTTATAGAAAGGAACAAGTACTTAGGAATAAAGTGATAGGAATAAAGTGATACCTTATGTTAAGGTAATCTGGAGGAACCACAGTGCTGAAAAAGCTACGTGGGAACTCAAAGATGTTATGATGAAATCTTACCCACAGTTATTTGCTTAAATTTTTTGTGTGTAACCCCTTATACTGATTCTGTGTGTAACCCCTTTTAAGGGGGGAAGAATGTAATAGACGAGAATTTTTTTTGTGTGTGATTTTGGGGACAGAATTCTTTTAAGGAGGGAAGATTGTAACGATTGAGATTTTATATAATAATTTTAAATATTTATTGAGTTAAATAAATATTTTTTTTAATTTATATATTGAGTTGAATAAATAAATTATGTGATTTTGTGGAGTGATTTAATTAAGTGTTATATATTAATTAATTGAATATTTAATATTTAATTTAATTGATGTATATTAATTTTTAGTACAGTTCTAATTTAATTGAGATAATTAAATTAAATGAATTGTGTGATGAAGTGTTACATGAATTATAATTAGCGAGTAATTATAATTATGTGGCAAATTTTTATGTAATTAATTGATGTTAGATTTTAATTGATTAAATTAGATATTAAAATATTTAATTAATTAAAGTGTAACATTAAAGTATGTGTTAAAAGGATTTATTAAAATAAAGAAAAGAGATTTAAATAATTTTAACCAAACAAGGCTCTTACTTGTGTTTTAAAAGGCTTTTGCCAAACAGGGCCCTTGCATTGTTTTAAACATATGCTACTAAACAATGCCTTAGCACTAATAATCTATTTTTTTTATAAAAAAAATAACCTTGTTTTGCCAAACAAGCTCTAGTGGCTTTTGATTTTTGAAATTCTATAACTGATGAAATTTAATAGGTAAATTAATTTTCAGTTATATATTATATATTATATTTATATCCTATATCTATTAGTATACGTATATAGTTTTATGTTAGTTTTATATCAGTGTTAAAAGAATATCACTATTAGAGAAAAGAGAAAAGAATACAGAGAAAAAGATAGAGAGTTAGAGAGAAGAAGAGAAAAGAAGAAGAAGGAGGAAGAAACCTTATTAACCAAAACAATCATCACCATCTTCATACTCTTCTCCTAATCAACAAAGGTATAATCCTAACTTGCAGTTTTAAATATTATGTGTTTATGCTCTTCGTAGTGATAGTTCTCTGTAAATATGAATTTTATGAAAACTTTATAAATACGAATTATATGTGTTTATAGCATGCTTAGATATGAATTCTATGCTTAATTAATTATTTAATTCATATACATGTGATGAATATGAGGAGTTCATGATCATCACTGAATTACATTAAAAGTATTTTGAAAATTTTATATATATATATATATATATATATATATATATAGTTTTCTCTTTAAATCAATGGAATTCATGTTTGATTGTTCATCTTGGGTTAAATTAAGTATAGCTGATGGTAGCATGTTTAGAAATTGAATTACTGTGATGCCCCTAAATTCAGACCGTCACTGATCTCGAATTCGGTTCATCACGTACTAATTCTAATAACAACTAAAATCTCAAACAATGGAATAACAGAATAATTTACATTGATATAACATAAATATTCTCGTCCCAAGTCTCGAAACTATTACTAATACACTTCATAACTTAAACCAAACATATCTTAATACATAATATTAAATAAGTCTTAATACAACATAACGGAAACATCCTAATATAGAAAAGCACAGCTACTCCATAGCCTTGCCTTCGCACTTGTCCTGTACTGGGGTTCCACCTTGCCCTGCCCTAACTGAAATATTTATGGGAAGCAAGAGTAAGCAACAAATTTGCTCAGCAAGTAAAACGCCAATAAATGTGAACAGGAATATATACAGTTCTAAATCTCAAGGGAAAAATGGTAATTAATCGCTCAGGATTTCAAATAAGAATGTTGTGAACAAAATAAATAGCAATGACTTCCAAATCTATTCCGCGAAGTTGAATAAGGACCACTACGGGTCGAGAAGTTATTAAAGGTTTCAAAAGTTTCAACAAATTCAAGTGAATGAATAGACATCACTGAGTGTCGCTGTGGACCAAGAATTAATAAAAGAATCCAAAGAATTCAAAGTTTCAAGTTAATAAATATTGGATACTAAGTGGTTGCTAAGAACCACGAACTTCTACTAGAATCACCAAAAATATTTCTGGTAACCCAAACAACTACAATTAGGGGATCAGCCTATCGTACCTGGTGTTATGCATAACCTACCACACCACTGTCAGCACCCCGACTATATAGTTCAACTCAGTCAATTTATAAGAGTCAACACCAAGGCAATTGTTGTGGATTGCTTTCTAATTCATGATATTGGTCTAGCCAAATTAAATGGCGTAGACAATTTCAACAATGTATATAAGAACAATTTATGAGTTCAATACTCGCAAAAATAATTCGAAGAATATAATCGTGATTTAAATCAAACTATGAAACATACGTTTGTAAGGCAAGACTTATTCTAGCACCTATTTACTCGTACGACCAAAGTTAGTACAAGCTCGAATATGTGTTCAATAAAGAGTATGAATCAAATACTTGCTCAATAAAAGAGTAGTCAGATACTTGCAATTAATATACAAGAACGGTTTCAAGGAAGCTTGCACAATGAAAGAGTATAAGTTAGGGAACTTGCTTACGACGTTCCTCGAATAAGTAACCACAAGGGTAGGATACTTGCAACATAATAAAAGTATGGTTCAGATACTTGCACTATAAATGAGTGTAAGTCAGGAAACTTGCCTTATGTGTAGTTTATCCTCGTTAAATAAATCGACACTTTTGAATTCCTATCGTAATATATATATATATATTTATATGTATAGGATATTCATTAGTCATATAGTATAACATCATATCTTATCTTGGATATACAATCAACACACAAGCTAAGTCTTAGCCTTGCTACACAATTATATCATATATAGTATCATATTTAATTCACAAGTCTCAACTAATATACTTTTATCCTTAATGTTCCTCGTTTTGAGTTTAAACATATTCTCATATCATTAACATCTCATAATCAATACTAAATATATTTTATTTTAGAAAGTTATGGCATTTCTATAAGTTAACCGTCAAAATCGGATTCAAGTGTCAACATATGATATCACATAGTATATATTCATATTACAGGATACTTTCATGCTCGTTCAACCTTTTCACGTTCGATTTACATAATATAGTTCTAATTCATGGTTCCTAAAGACCTAGGGTTATACAACGCCATGAATTCACATAAGTTATCATGCTTGTCATTTAAACCTATACGGTAGTCATATAACCCAAGCTAGGCATGCTCACGATGTTAGAACATCTCTCATATGGTATTCATATACTTTGCATTAGGCATACTTATGAGTATTCACATTTCATACATGTAACTATTACAGTTATTAGTTGAAAACATGCTTCGTTTACGCTAAATTTTAATCATGGCATTTAGCATGGTATATATACATGTATGATACATGAGTGGATCTACGAGTATTATCTCATATGTCCGTAAACTCCAGAATACGAAACTTGCAATAACATGTTAAGGTTCTCAATCAAAACTTATATTTTTATTAGTAAGGCTTACTAACATGTTCGTGTTACATCATGAAATCCGTATACATAAGTCAATAGGTCCGATATGCATTTCAAGGTTATATAAACATGCCCGAAAAATCAGAATGTATATATGGTCTTTTCATGTCAATATCAACCTTCAAAACTTGCATTTTTGTTAGAAATGTTTGCTAGTGAGGTCTAACATGCTCTTGTCATACTATGAACTATATATACATAAGTTATTATGTCTTTCATGCGTCTTTACCTTATACTAATATTCCTCGAAAATCAGAATATCAATGTGTTATACACATGTCAAAAGTTCGTTTGTAAAACTTACATTTCCGTTACTAATGAGGTTTGCACGTTCGTATTTCGTTATGAAACTTATCTACGCAAGTGAACATACAAATCATATGTTTCTAGGTCATACAAACATGTATCAAAATTAGAATATAATCATGCTTCATATACGTTGACGTTCGTCCATTAAACTTTAAGTTTACTTCAACACTATATGTCGTTTCATAATTCTTGCATGCAATCATAGCCAAATCATGTTTATGTTATCTCCATATACTCATATAAGTAGGTCAAACCCATTAGCATGCTTGTCCTAATTCCTTTCAATATCTATCACTTAGCAGACATTAAGCAGGAACAAAATCTGCAGAAACTGGGATCAGGGACCGGCGTAGCTGGGCAGGGCCTTGGCCAACAACACGCAAATCTGGTACTGGCGCAGCTGCGCAGCACCCCAGTATAACCAGGGCGCAGCTGCGCCGTTGCCTGGACCGAGTTGATTGCTTCTGCTTCGGCAGAAGCTAAGCCAAATCTCAATTCTTTCTACGAATTTGATTATAATCATGCCACATTGTAGTTTAAACATACCACTAACACATATAATAGCTAACAAACATAATCCAATCAACTTATCACATTATTCAAGCTTAATTCAAGAATCAAAGTTTTGACAGAAAACAAGAATTGAAGAAATTAAATTGTAGTATACCTTTGTAATGCAAAGTATGTTTGCTGGAATCGAAGCTTCTTCCTCTGTAATTATCTAACAACTCACAATACACTCTCAATTCTTACTTAGAATTTCTCAGCAAATGAATTTGTGAAGGAGGGGGCTCAATTTATAGAACAAACAATAACCAGACAATGATTTTCTCTCCCAAACCAAACCAACGGATTGAAGGATTGCATGAAGGTTATGGAGTGGTAGGTAATTAGTTGGTAGAACCCATCATGATTCCCACTCCCTCATTGATCATGAGCTAGAATTTGCTGAGTTTGAGGGAATAGGGAATAGGCTAGCTTGGAGTATATCACGTGAAGAGAATGTGACTATTATTTTAGGACAAGCCAATTAGAAGCTCAGCAACTTGGCAACCATGCAATACAACATACTTAGTTTCATGATATACACACTTAGGTTATACTTTAGTTAGAGTCACAATGTAATCCTAATGAATTCACATAATGTATTTAAGCAAATGATGTTTTACTTTTACCAGAACAATATATACCTAACAGTAATGTTGAAGAAACAATTCTTTTTATTGAACCTAATGATGAGAAATGGATGAAAGATCCATGGGAAATCAAGAGGCGCTATTTAGTGACTCAATAATTTCCTACTCATTTTGACCAGTATCGATATATCTATGAGTAGATTATCGTTGAAACAGCATCCATGGACATAAAGCATACGCTTCATGATCCAACTAAAACAATCAGCCCAATTTCTTACAGTAAAACTACTATCAAAAATATCATGCCCATTGCTAATTGGGGTATCCATCCTCACACTACCCGAACTCTTGAATCCAGGAATTCAGAAACAAAATATAGTTATTGGGATTACATAGATTCCTTTACCTATGTTTTCAACTATCAGAATCCAGTCCATAACCATTCTTGGTTTATTCAGATTTGTCCTAATGTTCTCAGAAACAAAATACAAAACTGGTTTTTTGTTTGGTGGGATAAATTTGGAATAACTATGGAGACCGTACCAGAATCTGTTCTAATAGCATTTAAGGATTGGCAAGTTGCTTACTCTCACATTCCAGTAAATAAAGATTTGTCTATGACAAAAATCTTTATTCATTTTATTATCTGCTTTCAAATTCCATGGATATGGAAGTGGGATTTAAAATGTGACTACCAGAATAAGGTCCCTTGCTTAAAAAGGATTTTCTTTACCAGATGGTGGGACAAAAGACTTAATCTTACTTTACAAGAATTAATTAAATCCATTACCACCCACACTCAAGCCTGTTTTGATGCAGTCCCCAAGATTCTTCCAGCACAAACAGAAAATCTATTTAAAAGAATTCAAGAGGATTTAAAACAGAAATTCTCAGATCTTACAAGGGAAGAATTAATCGTCAAATCCATGGACTTCATGAAAAATCAAATTTTAAAATGCATGGTACAGGAAAATGATGACTCATCAAGATGACAATGAATTCAGTGTTCTAGTTGGAGAAAGTCAAGAGCCTGACGAACCAGAATCGGCCATAGGAGATTTTTGGGATTCTCTTACCACAATAATTACAGATAAGATAGAGCAGGATAAAGGAAAGAAAAAGGTTTGATGTTACCTGTCCTCCACTTGCTCTATTATCAAAACAGACAACCAGTTCATTGTTGATGATGCTCCTCCACTAGCTCCATTATCAGTAAAGGACGAAATAGCTGTCCTCCACTCTTTCTCCATTATCAGAAGCAGACATTAGCTTTATTAAAGTCACCATACAGCTGTCTCTGAAGATAAGGATAAAGCAGGACGATCGACTCCACAACTAAGGACACGCTACCTGCACCATTCCGTTATTTTTTTTCTATTTAAGGGAGCCTTCACCCTTATGTTGAGGCAGAACATCTTTTATGAATTTCAGACTCTCTCTCTCCCTTTCTTACTTATAAATAAAAATTGAAATTTGAAGATATCATTGTCTCTCTTGCTCTCTGTAAGTATTGCTAATATTAATTATTATGTTTTCTTAGTTGATTTATTGCATTACCATCAAGAAAACAGTAATCGATTTAGAACAGAAATTATCAACACTGTAGATAATAATAATCGTTCTTATTTCACAGAAAAATTATCTGCATCAGAAATTTTGATTGATAAAACCAAAGAGGCTATACAGGAAGTAACCTGTCGATTGATCGTGGTGGGAAGAACCCCCACTCAACAGTAGTTTATGAGATCATATATGCAGTAATTTAGAATTTATATATTGTCAATATGACTTTAAAATATCCTTGCTATGCGCTAACTGATTCAAGACTTGAATAAGTGGAATGTCACCTAAGTCGCGTTGAGGGTTTATGTCGTTGGCTGGGATATGGTGTTAGACTGTTCCTCATAAATCGTTGACAGACGTGCTTATATTTGTGTCTTGACCCAACTTGGCAACCATGCAATACAACATACTTAGTTTCATGATATACACACTTAGGTTATACTTTAGTTAGAGTCACAATGTAATCCTAATGAATTCACATAATGTAGTAAATACAATTTGAACACATATAATCCATGCACATTTTATCTCACCGGTATAATTTACTCGGATATAATCACCTCACATTATCTCCTTTATTTAATTCTATTATTCCATTATATATATAATTAATCATCGATTATTATTTATATTCATGATACATTATTTTAATGTCCACACACTCACATAGTCACATAGGCATTATCATGTAACTTAGTAAATCTTACTATATGGTTTCTATATAATATAGTCACATCGCACTTTAAACTTTATATATTATATAGTTAATTACTATACGCTATACATTTAATTCGCATGCTTGCACATAGAAGTAAATAATTTGCTTATCTTATCAATTAATTAATAATATTAATTAATCCATTCCTCGTAATTATTAATAACACTTAATTCATAATCATAGGATTAATTATCACATTAACAAATATAAATCTCAGCATATTTATAAACAGGTGGTTTATTATTATTTCCTCGCTTGAAATAATAATAATTAACGTATTATTAATCGCTACTAATATTCCATAACAATTAGTTAATATTCAACAATAACAATTAACAGTTACTATAGATTAATTGTTCACTTATTAAGTCCTTCTTCAATTAATATAATCAGTAATATTCTTCATCACTATGCCACACAAGGCTTTCACGAGTTTATTATAAACTCCGCATTTTCCGTAATTATTATAATTACTTAATTTAATATAATTGAGTTAACTCACAAAATTATTTATATTCAAATAAATTCTCATTTTCATTAATATCTTTATTTATTCTTTAACAGGTTATTATTCTTAACAACATTATTTTAACTATAACATGTATTGCACACAACAAATAATTAAATAAATATAACTCTTATTATATTCATCAATTATTTACTCATAAATATTTTGTTACTCACAATAACATATTAATAATTACCCTTTAATAGACTATCACTAACAACAATTAATTAACAATGTAATATTAATTAATCCTTCACTTATCGATTTCCCTCTTAAATTAATTAAATCATCATCTTTTCCATTCTCATGCCACACAAGGTATTCTACGAGTCGCAATTCTCCATATTTTCTCAATTATTATAAATTCAATTTAATATAATCGAATTACTTCTCATAACTCATAAACACTTATATTCTAATAAGTATTCATTTTCTTATTATAAAATATAAAAAAAATTATTAATGAAATTCACGGTTCTTACATCCTGCCCCCCTTATAAAAATTCCGTCCTCGGAATTGGTACAAGGTTACACAAATAGATGGGGATAGTCCCTCGTCGCCCTATCTTCTAATTCCCACGTGGCCTTCTTGGCATCGTGGTTTCGCCAAAGTGCTATCACAGAAAATATAATTTTATTTCTTAAGATCTGTTCTTTCCTATCTAGTATTTGGACAGGAATTCTTCATCTGTCAGATTCTTCCCTACTTGAATGGGCTCATAGGGTATCACACGCTTATAATTAGGCTTATATGATCGTAAGACTGAAACATAAAACATACTGTGGATATGTTCCAGTTTAAGAGGTAAGGCTACCTCGTACGCCACTTTGCCTACTCTCTTCAATACTTCAAAAGGTTTCACCAACCTCAGACTCAATTCTTCTTTCTTACCTAATCTTATCTTCCCTTCATAGGGAAACACTTAAGAAATATAAAACTACCGTCTTTAAAATCTTGATTATGACGATGCCAATCTGCGTATTTCCCATGTTGATCTTGAGCTGCTACTAATCTGGCTCTTTTTGTCTTCACATCGTTTGCCATTCGTCGTACTAAATCTGGTCCCAATCGAAGTCGTCGTTCTCTGACCTTATTCCAGCATAGCGGTGTTCTGCACTTTCTTCTATAGAGAGCTTTGTACGATGGCTTATCGATATTCATATAATAATTATTACTATAAGTGAATTCTACTAAGGGTAAGTGATCTTCCAAGTTTATCGTTGAAATCCATTATGCAAGCTTTTTCAAAATTTTGAAGTGGAGCGCGAGTCTCGATCAAAAATTATTAACACTGATATTTCGTGTCGCTAAACGATTTCCTTTACACATAATTTCGCTAACTGATTTAAATTGAATCGAATATCTATAGGTAGAAAGAGCGTTGTCTTCTTTAATCGGTCGATGCATTCTACAACTTCTCGTCTCATATTGACCACCAATAGTGTCTTTGAAGATCCCGGTACGTTTTCGTGCTTCTTGGTAAACAAAATATGTCCAACTATATGCCTCATGAAAACTCTTATCTCGCAATTTTAGTTACGGTTGACTCTCACGCTCGATCTACAATTCTCAAGATACCATTATTATTTCTTCTGAACTTTTTCTCTTTATCTTCTCGCACTTTTTATCTTTATCTTGTTATCCCTTCACTCTATCCAACAACACTAGACAAACCTCTGTTATAAACTTCCCTTTGGACTCTCTGGGTCCCTTCACTTCTATTTCCAATCTCTTTATCTTCCTGATTAGTTCCTCTCGAGTTATCAACTTGGATAATTTCTCCATTCCCTTTTCCTACTTAGCATATCGGCTACTACGTTTGCCTCTTCCAGGTAATAGAGAATTTCGCAATGGTAGTCTTCGTCTGCTCCCAATTACTTACCGCCTTCAACTCTGTCGGATCTGACGTGCCCTAAAACTAACCTTCTCCTTGACTCACAACACTGGTGCTCCTTAAGGGAAAACACACTCGACTGAATATATCCCTTTATTTAACATTTCTCGCAATTGTATTAAAAATTCTTCATTTCTACCGATGCCATAAGATAGGTGCTTTCGAAATTAGTGCAGTCTCCGATACTAAATCTATTACGACTTGTTTTCTCTCTCTGGCGGAAGGCCGGGCAGATTGCCTGGGAATACATTTTGAAATTCTGGTTCTACTATTACATTATTTATTTCTACTTCCGTTTTCTTAGTATCTACAATAAAAGTGAAACAATTTATACCAACTTTTCTTAACATATCTTGGCCTGCATCATCGTAAGGAATCACAATTGCCTAAACGACGAGCTACCATAAAACACTTCCTTAGACCGGTTCGGATTCTGGAGGTTCACATTTTTCTTCTAACAATCAATTATCGTAGTATGGTTATATAATCAGTCCATTTTTAGTATCCCATCACACTTTCCAAATTTTATCAGAATCCAGTCTATGCTTAGCTTACGTTCCCTAATTTATGCGCAATAATATCGACAAACGAATTTCTATAGAAATTACTTCCTTATTCGCAACTTCTATGTTTAAAGGATCTTCTAATCGTTCTTGGGGTGACTTAGTCGTCTCACAGTTCTTTAGATGCAAAAGGGAAAGATAGCACTCGGATTAGATAATATATACGCATTTATATTATAGATTAAGGCAGCACCTGGCATCACGACTTGGAACGCTACTGCATCATGTATCATAACGTTAGTCGTACTTGGCATTGGTTCACTCGATTGAGCTAGTTCGATTATTGCCGGCTTCCCGCTATGGCTTCCTTTGTTGCTGTCTTCTTCCTTCCTTCCTTTCTTTGGGCAGTTCTTAACCTGATACTCTGTTGACTTACAAGCAAAGCATCCTCTGATCTTCTTCGAGTTTGGGCAATTCGGGGAAATATGCCTTTCCTGGCCGCAGTTATAGCAAACGCCTCGTCCCTTCTAGCACTCTCCTTGATGACTCTTTCCACATTTTGGGCAAACCTTGTTCTTTTTCTTGAGTCCTTCTTGGTGACTTCCCCTCAGATTGTTGTTGATGTTGTTATTGTCCCGTCTTCTTTTGTTTTCGTTTCCCTTCTCGTTCATTTCCTTATGCCGATAACGTATTTGACGTTTTTCAGATCCATATGCAAAACAATCTATGGTTTTCTCCTCCCTATGATAGTTAGGAGAAATATGACCCTTCACACCGCACTTATAACATACATGTTTTCCTTTCAAACACGCTCCCATGTGGTTCTTTTCACATTCCTTACAGGCTTCTGTCTTCTTCTTCCATAGTTGTCCTTCTCCTCGTACACACTTATTCTCATTCCACTTCCTCTTAAAATTCTTACTGCTACCACTACTACTCTCTTCCATCCTACCTTCGTTCGCTTTCTTTGAATTATTAACCTCTCTTTCTTTAGTCAAATTAGTATCTTATCCTACCTCAGAAGTTTTCGTCTGCCTCTTCTTATAATCATTGATTCCTTCTTCAAAAGCATTTACTATAAGGTCTACTAATTGTTGTAAGGGTTCTTGATTCAGTTCCCTATCTCCATTCTCCGTTGCTTGACGAGTCTCTCCTTATTGAGGTATTGACATTTCTCTGCGTAGAAATAAAATGATATTATCATCTCTTTGTTAAACATTTAATACTTCTTAAGACGTATAAGTTTTATGTCTATTCTCCCTTGTTATTATATAACATAATCTGGTTACTACACGCACGTTTAATAAAAATATGCCACAAGAAAATATATTACATCGTATAGCATTCTGCTAGTCTCAATACATACCCCTCTCGGGTACCAATAAAGTTGCGGTTAGAAAGATACTTCCCACATTATCCCTAAAATTAGGATCTATAACACTGTTTTGCATCTATAAATATTTATCGTATCATTCGCGACACTTATTCCACTATCTACCTACTACCTTCACTATGTCTATATCTGTTAGTTACTAAACTGAAGTTTTAGAACTTCGCCTTCCACTATTGTATCTTATTCTTCATCTTAAAGTAACTCACACATGCCTCAATCCTGAAAGAAAACTTTCACCGTGGATTTCTGCTTGGATTCTGATTCCATCCCCTCCTAGGTTAAGGTTATTGCTGTAAAAGGATTAACTTCAAGGGGTGTTGCGGACACCACATGTATATCACGTTGTTCCTCCTCCATGACCCTACTAGGTTTACCTATCTCTGACATCCATAATCACAAAACCAATAACTTTATTATCATGTTCGAATAAAACATAATTTCATTGTATGGAATAAAAATATATTTCATAACACTTCTAGCTTTCTAAGAAAACTCTACATGAGTTTTATCTCCTTCTATTCTCTAAATTCTTCTAAGGTTATATCCTAAGGACTCTCGCTCCTAAGGTTTATAACCTATAGCTTTGATACCAACCTGTGACGCCCCCAAATTCAGACCGTCACTGATCTCGAATTCGGTTCATCACGTACTAATTCTAATAACAACTAAAATCTCAAACAATGGAATAACAGAATAATTTACATTGATATAACATAAATATTCTCGTCCCAAGTCTCGAAACTATTACTAATACACTTCATAACTTAAACCAAACATATCTTAATACATAACATTAAATAAGTCTTAATACAACATAACGGAAACATCCTAATATAGAAAAGCACAGCTACTCCATAGCCTTGCATTCGCACTTGTCCTGTACTGGGGTTCCACCTTGCCCTGCCCTAACTGAAATATTTATGGGAAGCAAGAGTGAGCAACAAATTTGCTCAGCAAGTAAAACGCCAATAAATGTGAACAGGAATATATACAGTTCTAAATCTCAAGGGAAAAATGGTAATTAATCGCTCATGATTTCAAATAAGAATGTTGTGAACAAAATAAATAGCAATGACTTCCAAATCTATTCCGCGAAGTTGAATAAGGGCCACTACGGGTCGAGAAGTTATTAAAGGTTTCGAAAGTTTCAATAAATTCAAGTGAATGAATAGATATCACTGAGTGTCGCTGTGGACCAAGAATTAATAAAAGAATCCAAAGAATTCAAAGTTTCAAGTTAAGAAATACTGGATACTGAGTGGTTGCTAAGAACCACGAACTTCTACTAGAATCACCAAAAATATTTTTGGTAACCCAAACAAGTACAATTAGGGGATCAGCCTATCGTACCTGGTGTTATGCATAACCTACCACACCACTGTCGGCACCCCGACTATATAGTTTCCCTTTTTACAAGGGTTGTTCAACTCAGTCAATTTAAAAGAGTCCGCACCAAGGCAATTGGTGTGGATTGCTTTCTAATTCAGGATATTGGTCTAGCCGAATTAAATGGCGTAGACAATTTCAACAATGTATATAAGAACAATTTATGAGTTCAATACTTGCAACAATAATTCAAAGAATATAATCGTGATTTAAATCAAACTATGAAACATAAGTTTGTAAGGCAAGAATTATTCTAAGCATACAACGCTATGAATTCACATAAGTTATCATGCTTGTCATTTAAACCTATACGGTAGTCATATAACCCAAGCTAGGCATCCTCACGAGGTTAGAACATCTCTCATATGGTATTCATATACTTTGCATTAGGCATACTTATGAGTATTCACATTTCATACATGTAACTATTACAGTTATTAGTTGAAAATATGCTTCGTTTATGCTAAATTTTAATCATGACATCTAGCATGGTATATATACATGTATGATACATGAGTGGATCTACGAGTATTATCTCATATGTCCGTAAACTCTAGAATACGAAACTTGCAATAACATGTTAAGGTTCTCAATCAAAACTTATATTTTTATTAGTAAGGCTTACTAACATGTTCGTGTTACATCATGAAATCCGTATACATAAGTCAATAGGTCCGATATGCATTTCAAGGTTATATAAACATGCCCGAAAAATAAGAATGTGTATATGGTCTTTTCATGTCAATATCAACCTTCAAAACTTGCATTTTTGTTAGAAATGTTTGCTAGTGAGGTCTAACATGCTCTTGTCATACTATGAACTATATATACATAAGTTATTATGCCTTTCATGCGTCTTTACCTTATACTAATATGCCTCAAAAATCAGAATATCAATGTGTTATACACATGTCAAAAGTTCGTTTGTAAAACTTACATTTCCGTTACTAATGAGGTTTGCACGTTCGTATTTCGTTATGAAACTTATCTACGCAAGTGAACATACAAATCATATGTTTCTAGGTCATACAAACATGTATCAAAATTAGAATATAATCATGCTTCATATACGTTGACGTTCGTCCATTAAACTTTAAGTTTACTTCAACACTATATGTCGTTTCATAATTCTTGCATGCAATCATAGCCAAATCATGTTTATGTTATCTCCATATACTCATATAAGTAGGTCAAACCCATTAGCATGCTTGTCCTAATTCCTTTCAATATCTATCACTTAGCAGACATTAAGCAGGAACAAAATCTGCAGAAACTGGGATCAGGGACCGGCGTAGCTGGGCAGGGCCTTGGCCAACAACACGCAAATCTGGTACTAGCGCAGCTGCGCAGCACCCCAGTATAACCAGGGCGCAGCTGCGCCATTGCCTGGACCGAGTTGATTGCTTCTGCTTCGGCAGAAGCTAAGCCAAATCTCAATTCTTTCTACGAATTTGATTATAATCATGCCACATTGTAGTTTAAACATACCACTAACACAGATAATAGCTAACAAACATAACCCAATCAACTTATCACATTATTAAAGCTAAATTCAAGAATCAAAGTTTTGACAGAAAACAAGATTTGAAGAAATGAAATTGTAGTATACCTTTGTAATGCAAAGTATGTTTGCTGGAATCGAAGCTTCTTCCTCTGTAATTATCTAACAACTCACAATACACTCTCAATTCTTACTTAGAATTTCTCAGCAAATGAATTTGTGAAGGAGGGGGCTCAATTTATAGAACAAACAATAACCAGACAATGATTTTCTCTCCCAAACCAAACCAACGGATTGAAGGATTGCATGAAGGTTATGGAGAGGTAGGTAATTAGTTGGTTGAACCCATCATGATTCCCACTCCCCCATTGATCATGAGCTAGAATTTGTTGAGTTTGAGGGAATAGGGAATAGGCTAGCTTGGAGTATATCACGTGAAGAGAATGTGACTGTTATTTTAGGACAAGCCAATTAGAAGCTCAGCAACTTGGCAACCATGCAATACAACATACTTAGTTTCATGATATACACACTTAGGTTATACTTTAGTTAGAGTCACAATGTAATCCTAATGAATTCACATAATGTAGTAAATGCAATTTAAACACATATAATCCATGTACATTTTATCTCACCGGTATAATTTACTCGGATATAATCACCTCACATTATCTCCTTTATTTAATTCTATTATTCCATTATATATATAATTAATCATCGATTATTATTTATATTCATGATACATTATTTTAATGTCCACACACTCACATAGTCACATAGGCATTATCATGTAACTTAGTAAATCTTACTATATGGTTTCTATATAATATAGTCACATCGCACTTTAAACTTTATATATTATATAGTTAATTACTATACGCTATACATTTAATTCGCATGCTTGCACATAGAAGTAAATAATTTGCTTATCTTATCAATTAATTAATAATATTAATTAATCCATTCCTCGTAATTATTAATAACACTTAATTCATTTATTCTTTAACAGGTTATTATTCTTAACAACATTATTTTAACTATAACATGTATTGCACACAACAAATAATTAAATAAATATAACTCTCATTATATTCATCAATTATTTACTCATAAATATTTTGTTACTCACAATAACATATTAATAATTACCCATTTATAGGCTATCACTAACAACAATTAATTAACAATGTAATATTAATTAATCCTTCACTTATCGATTTTCCTCTTAAATTAATTAAATCATCATCTTTTCCATTCTCATGCCACACAAGGCATTCTACGAGTCGCAATTCTCCATATTTCCTTGATTATTATAAATTCAATTTAATATAATCGAATTACTTCTCATAACTCATAAACACTTATATTCTAATAAGTATTCATTTTTTTATTATATATAAAAAAATTATTCATGAAATTCACGGTTCTTACAATTACTATGCTTGAAATTGGGTGAATTGATTTAAAAATAAAAATGCAGTGTTCAATTTCATGAAGAACACTTAACAATGGGTTTTCTTAAAAAAAATCATGAACTTAGTTATTTGATAATGTGTTATAATGTATGTTAGAATCATGTTAGAAGCTTTAAGTTTGTGTTTTCTATTAATTGATATGAATTGCATGAACTAAAATTAGAATTTGGTGTGGAGAAATAAGCCAAATTGGCTTTTTCTCTGCACAGTTCACGAACTTGTCTGCGTTCGCTGGAAGGGGCCCGCCCCAGCGGGCCTATCAAGAAGGAAACCCCCGCCCCGGCGGGGGATGTGGCAGGGAAAAAGGAAATTTATTTTCTTTTGTATTTTGTAAAGCTAATTTTATGTAGTAACTTTTATAGCATGATTAAACATATATTAAAATGCTAAATAAATATTAATAAATTATATTAATAAAATATAATTTGTGATTATAATTTTGAATAATTATAATTAGAGTAAAGGTTTAATTTAAATTATAATTTTGTTAAATTATAATGATTATAGTTGATTAATTTTAATCAAGTGAATGATAATTTTTAAATTATAATTTATGTAATTATAATACATGCATGATCAATTATAGATTATAATCTTGTGTATTATAATTCAATATTTGCATGATTAATTATAAATTATAATTTATGTAATTATAATTTAGTAAATGCATAATGTAGTTAATTAATTATAAATTATAATTTGTTTTTAATTTAATTAAATAAGATGTGATTATAATTTGAGTAATTATACTTAGATTAAATATTTAAATTATAATTTATTTAATTATAATTAATATAAAATACATAATTATTAATTGAGTTAATTATGTGAGCATGCCTATGTGATGCAATTAAATTATGTGATTATTAATTATTAATTTAATAATTAAATAAAAATGAGTTAACCTAGATGGTTTAACTAATTATGTAAGTTAGTTATGTGTTAACTAATTTAGATTGTTGTGATTAAACATATATGTGTAAGGAGTGTTAAAGAACGTGAATTATATTAGTAGCTTGCGCTTGAGGCAAGTCTTCTAAACCCTAAACTCGTTTATTTGTTTCAATTCAATTATTCATTGTTTGAGATTTGTTCTTTTATTGGACAAGTAATTATTGAAAGTTCATGATATAATTAAACTAACCTTGGCTTATTGTTCAAGCAAGGTTTGAATATTCTTTTGAGATGCTTTAAATTTATTTCTAAAGCATATGATAGTTTGTAGTTCTTTCACTTACGAATTATTCCAAGTTATTGAAAGTCGATTCAACTAATTCTTAGTTGATGAACGTGAATTCTAAATTACCCTTGTAAGCTTATCCAAACCAAACTTTCTTTGGTGCGGACTTGAATTCAAATTACTGAGTTGAACAACCCTATTATTAGGGGAGGTTACTACGCGTAAGCGTTAAGATGTTTGTGCACAATACATGGTACGAAGGGCTGATCCCCCTAAGTACGAGTTAAGGTCCATAGTCTTATTGACTGTTAAAGGTTTAAATGGAAATATTTATAACCTAGGACAAAAGTTCAAAGGTCTTATGACCCTCAGAGAAATTCTATATTCAAATCTTAATATTGATAGAGAATTATTATTCAATTCTTTATTGCTAAAGTAAGCTAAGTTATTCAAATTCTTTTTAAAGATATCCTTTCATGTATTTATTATTTTTATACTCCAGTGAGCTGTTGTTTACTCACTCTTGCATTATATAACAATTGCAGCTAAGGTTGATAATGTTGACGCCCCCGTCTACGAGTAAGGGCAAGGAAAAGCAAAACAAGTGAAGACTTATTTTTATTATTTGAAATGATTGTAATAGACGTTAATGTTATGTTTTTATTTCCGCACATTATTATTATGTCAAGGTTAGAGTAACCCTGAGATTGATTTTTAAGAAGGTTGTAACCCTTGTTTTAAGAGAGATTTTATTATTTTGAATAAAGGTTGTATTTTATTTTGAAGTTATATTGGGTAGATGTATGTTATATTAGAAAGTGAACACCAAATCAAGTGAAAACGAAGTACCCGGATTTGGGGGTGTCACATATGGTAGTTATCTATATTGTATATAATGCAATGTGACGCATTAATGTGGCTATATATTATATATATAGACTATATAGTAAGATTAATTGCTTTATGTGAGTTACATAATATTATTGTTTATGTAACATGATGTGTATGGGAAGACCTTAATGTATACCCTATTACCTTATATTAATATCAATAAACAATTGATAATTGATAATGATTTCAATTATTATCAATGATCATAGAGGAGTGGGCAAAACAGTGTTTTCCAACTACCATTCCTTAACCATTATACAAACATACGTTCCTTTGGTTTGATCTAATGGAGAATTGAAATGCCTGGTTATTCAATTGCCTATAAATGGGCTCTTCTCTTTCATCTTTTGAGTTGCTGAGAATTCTATCAAGCAGAGTAAGTGTGAGTATATCATTATAGTGAGAGTCTGAGAATTGAGTAGCAGTGTAGAATCCATTAGCAACAAAACAGTTTGCAGAGGTATAATCATTTATATTCATGTTCTTTATTTTCTAAAAATTTCTAATTCCTTGATTCTTGAACTGAGTATGGATTGATTTATTATTGAGTTGGGATATGTTTATTAACTGCATATGAAGTTATAAGCATGATAAAATTGCATTATGACTGGTACAGAATTGATTGGTTAAGAAAGTTATGCGTTTGGGTTGTTAAACTGCCGAAGCAGTCTGTTTCTGGTCTGGTCGGACACCTGCGCAGCTGTGCCAGTTTTGTACTGGCCAGCGGCGCAGCTGCGCCAGGCCCTGGACATAGTTTCCTGTTTTCTGCTACAACCTGCTAAGTGATAGCATATTAATACTACTTGGACAAGTATGAAAACTAGTTTAACTCATGTATATATATATTCTTGATGCTACATACATAAATTTTGACCATGTTGGTATGTGTTATGGAAGGAAACCTTATGGTTTTAAAATGGACTTAGAATTTGTTAAAGTAAACTTGTCATGAACATATCATATATATATTATAATTTTGTGAACATGATCGTATGGTCTATATTGACATGAGAACTAAGTCTAAAGTATTGAGCACACACTAGCATACATGATTGAAGACTACGTTGATTTCAAAGGGACAAATTTAGAGTTTTTAACATATATATATGATGTTCACATTCTGACTATTTGAGTATGTATATGTGGCTTATATATGCGTTCTAATACATGTGAGTCATGGCTACGAGACACTTTACATGTACTAAGTTGCCTTTGTTGACTTAGTGTAATTTTCAATTATTCCACATCGATCTTATTGATATTCGCACTTGGTGCACTTGAGTTCGTACGGTCTTGGATTTGTACATTATTTAAAGTTCTATGATTCTTGAACTGCGTCAGATAGAGTCTGAACCCTTCTTCGGTCAGATAATTGTATAAAATTTTATAAAATCTATCCAGACCAATTGATAGTATGGATTCTTAGACTGAAGAGAACACCCCTTATATATAGGGGAGTACCCCAAGTATCTAATATAAGATACAAACAATAGAGTTGAATGTTAAGCATATACATGGCGTACGCGAGGCTGATCCCCTCAAGTACTTATTCTGTAGCCAGTAACGAAAGGGTCAATTAACTATTGATTCCATTGGAGTTTTATAGTTCAAAGTCTACTTGACTATCAGTTATTCTAAAAGCAATTATTATCCTTGCTTCCGATATTCATATTGTTGAATTCCTTGTCAGATATATTCCGTTCATCATGATATATCCTTTATTGTTATATTTAAACTTGCTGAGCAAACTTGTTGCTCATTCTTGCTATACCATGACTTCTATTGCAGTTAAGCCCGAGACCTTAGGGAAGGACAAGGGTAAAGGAAAGATGTAGGAATAGTTTGCAAGGAGCAGATTTTGTCTTATGATTAGTTTAATTACTGTTATGTAATATGAACCCTAATGACTATTCTAGGATATAATTGTATGGTTGTATTAAGGTTATCGAATCTTGGGACTAGTAACACCTTTTAAATGAATGACATACGTTTATTATATTTCCGCATTTAGTTATTGTATGTTGTTTAGGGGTGGATGTTTGTATTGGATCGTGACGACCAGACCGGGATTGGAGAACCCGGATTCGGGGGTGTCACAAATTCCATACATCACGAGTACATCACACTCCATACGTACATCATTATATCCTGAAGATAACGATATATCCATTTAATTCCCAAGTTCTATTAGCTTAAAATCTTCATTCATTACAAATAATGATAATTATATTATTCTTTTCATCTTACAAGTGTGACTTAACTAGTCACCATATCTACAAAATAGTTTAACTAACTATTCTATAAGTCTTGGCTTGATCTTCATGCTCATTCATACGACGAATGACACTTCATCTTGTGACGCTAATGGTACTCAAAACCATAGCACCTTACCATGGCAGGACATCGATCTGCTTGATCTTCACAGGGTCCTTTAATACATACTATCGTCGTTCGCTTAAAATGTTTGTATTTCAAGCAAGTGTGAGCATTCAATTGCTCAGCAAGTCATAGCAGTTGAATAACAACCCAAGTAAGAATCAAAATTCTTTTAAGACTTCAATAACCGAACAATGGTTATGAAGCAGCTCGAATAATAGGAATACATTCTGATTCCTATCATTTTAAAACAATCATTATAAAACACCATGACAACCTTCATTTTCTACTAGTTCATATACATTCTATCTGGCTAGATTCATTAGCACAGACTTAACAATAACGGTTCATGAATAAACCAAACTTCTTAACATGAAGAAGTTCAATCACAGAACAGTTCATTTCACAGAAACACCAAAGTGTTAACATTGTGGCACAAGGCCTCATATATTCTACCACCTTGTACAAATATTACACATTTGCACATACAAAATACTTTCTCATGTTCAACATCAGAGAAAGTTAAGAAACTAACATTTATAACAAAACATGAATGAAGTTAGGAAACTTTCCTTAGCGTTGCATACGGCTTACGCTATGCTGTTCATTGCAATCCCTATATAACACATAAGGAATAACATAATACCAATTAGTCATATACTTGACTTATGCATTGGTTTAAACTTCACTTTACTTCTTATGGTTCTCGTTCTTGTAATCTATGTTTAGGTAACCAACCCCCATATTCATTTCTTCTATTCTTTCAATAACATTATACTTAGCACACATCGAGTCTCTAACAGTATTCAATATAGTACACTGAGTGGTTTTCCACAAACAACCAACAAACTAGTTTCCCTTCTCGTCTACACTGTCTTTCACAGTGAGTTAGATCGGTTGCTAGTTCGTATTAACCGTTGCTCTCTAACTGAATCGTTTAGCCCATATACTATATCTCAACCATTATAGACTACAATTGTATTACTACTGAAACTTAACTTATACGAACCATTATAACTATAATGTTCGTTAAGTTAATCCTTAATATATATCTTACAATGTTCGATATATCTGACTCGGAACGTTATTCAAGTTCTTATCATTAACTTGGCTTTTCAACGTTATACGTTATTCTTCATTCTCTTACTAACGTTCTTTACGGCTTATTAACATTCATATGTCATAAACCGATTCTCGTCAATCGTCGTTAGACACAACAACCAACGAAACCCTAATCGGTTCGCTATGTCACACACATTTCCACTAGATTACCATTATTGGACTCCATATAAAAATTACATAAGTTTTATCTTTACTTCTTAACATTCTTGTATGCCACACCTCTATTACATATCATGTAACCTTAAGGCGCGCAGTAAACTCGACTACGATTCACGATTTACGTTTTTGAATTTTGAGTTTAAAATTTAATTACATTTATTCAATGTTTAATTCTTAAAACCATCCTTAAACATGTTGTTTAAGGGTTCTCTCTTCATGAATATTAATCATTTACTTGCCCCACAACTACCATGTAAAAAATTGGGTTATAAAATACCCGTGTCAGAAATTTTTCACTTAAGGGCGCTGCAGCACTGGCTTGCAATGTTTGGCTCCCGGGTCTGGTGTTGCGACACCATCTTCTAAGGCTTGGGTGGCGCTGCATCATCGGCCATGTCCCTTTGATTTTTTTTTCAACTTTGGAACTTCCCGAGCTCGTAAAGCGAACGTTATAACTCAGAATCGGCTTATTCCAAAGTTATTAGTTCACATATCTTATGTTCTACGATTCTATCAAGTCAGAATTCATTTCTGAATCCGTTAGCCAGAAATTCGCTGTTTCGTCTATTTTTACGCGTTTGTTAAACGTTCGTGAACGTTCGACGCTCAATTCTTCGTTTAAAGTCTGAATTCGTTCGTTCTTGTTCTCGCATGTCTTATTTACCTAATTCTACGATACACCATCGAAAACCAAGGTTTCTGAGTTAAATGAAGACTTTTAACTTTCATTCTGGGAAAATTTATAATTCGACAATTAACGTCTAATCTCGTAAACTTCGTCATAACTTCGTTACTTGATATTTTTACTCCAAACCAAATGGAATCAATGTAATACCCGTGAATTTTATGAATAAATATTAATATTGATATTAATATTAATAAGAATGTGAATATTTATTTTATATAAATGTTTATATAGCATGCGGTGAGTAACTCAATTAAATTTATGATATTGAGAAAATGTGAAGAAGTATGATGATAAGGATAAGATTAATTAAGCTTAAGTGTTAAGCCTTGTGTGGCATAATTAATTTCCTAATTGGACTAGTTGGTCATTGAATTTATAATGTATTAGACTTAGGTTAACATCCAAGCCCAACAATATTGATATGACATGTTATAAGAGTTAGGAGAGATGGCCCAATAAATTTATATGTTAGATTAAATATAGAGTCCATGTACTTTAGTGTGTGCCTAGCCCAATTAATTTAATTAAATATGGCCCAATGTGTAATATAAATTAATGGATACATGTATACATATATGTAGAGGTATATATGTATATGGATGTATAAAGGAGGTATTTAAATACATATGTGTGTATAAGACTTGTATGCTAGCTTTGTGTACAAGGTGGGAATTAAATATGTGACATGGTGTAATAAGACCACCTCCATGACCCTTAGAATGCTAAAAAATTGACTTAGAGAGGCTCACAAGTTAGCCCATGTGATAGCAATGATGGTTAACCCAATGGCTAGGGTACAATGAATAGTAGTAGTTGGTGGGAGTTAGCCACCAACTCCATTATTTGCCCCTTGTGTATTGTCCATAGGAGGGTAATAGATTGGCTATAAATAGAGACCATGTATTAGTGTTGGAAGTTTGCTAGATCATTTGCTAAGTGCACAAATATATAGAGCTAAAGGGAGTTGAGAGAAAAAGAAGAAAACCTAGAAGAGCTCTTGCTTGTTGGTGGGAGCACTAGAGAAGGAAACAAAGTGGAGGCCTACTTAAGATTTCTAACAAAGAGAAAGAGCGCCATCAAGAGGTAGGAACATCATTAACTTCACTTTTATACTTGTCAAGTTGAGTTAGTGTATGCTAGTTAAGTAGAAATGCATGTTTAGCTTAAAACCTAGTTAAACACTAGTAATCATGAGATATGTTGTTATGAGTCATAAAATGTATAAGTCTTACATATGATCCAATAATGTTATGTTGAACCTCTATGAAATACGAACATAACTCAAGTGGAATCATAGTAATCGAACATAAAACGAACCCGTAGCGGAACTTTTCGTAAAACTTGTCGATATGCAAACCCTAGCTTGAAAAGAGATAAAATTTGATTGAATAAATACTTTGTAAAAATGTTTAAGAAAGCCAATATTGAAGGTATGTAAGTTTGTGGACTAATGGAAGTGGTTTCAACTCAATGGGATATAAAATAGACAAGTTGTGAAAGATTGAATAAAAAAAATGGAAGAAAACAAAGGGTTGAAAACATCCTCTAGAAGTCCTGTCAGGCTGGCACGCCCCGCGCAGCCCAAGAAGTAAATCAGGCACGCCCCGCGCCAAGGCCGAAAATGAGACCCTGCAGGGGTAGCGCGTCCCGCACTGCCTGCAGGCTTACCCAAGCGCGCCCCGCCCCAGTACCCTTTTTCAATTGACCAGGATCCGGGTCAAACCGGGTCGGGTCATGGTGAACCTGGTCGGGTCGGGTCAAATCGGGCCAGAAAGTAAACTTTTTCTAAAATAAACTAATAATAATTAATTAAGAGATTTTATTAATTAAATAGAATTAAACAATTAAAGGAATTTAATTATGAGTTAATACAAATTGGACTTTAAAAGTCTAAGACATATTTAACTTAAAGTATATTAAACAATTAAAATAATCGTTAAGTGATAACTAACTTATTATTCCTAAATTATAAACAATTAAAACTAAATAAAGTTTTACTTGTGAAACGAATAAATAATTAAGATAGTACTTAATTGTAAAACAATAGGACTTATACAAATTGGTAATAGTAAAGGCTATTTCTAATTGTGAAAATAATAGAGTATGAACAATTGAAGTGACAATGATAAACATTGTAATTATAGACAATTAAAGTTAATAATTACTTTAATTATAAATGTTACTAATAAATGATTAAATACCTTTGAAGATTATTTAATTATGGATTATTAAAACATAAGTAATTAGAAAGAGATGTTTCTAATTATAAATAATTACTAACGAAGTAAGAATATTTTACTATATAAGAAGGTGTGAAACCTTAAACGAACAATTAAGATAATAAAAGATTATCTTAGAATAAAAGAGATGATAATGAGAGAAACAATTAATTAAAATAAATTATTTTGTGAAGTCTTAGTTGTCTTAAGGCTAGTAGTTAGATTGACTAAGATTTGTATTATTAATAGAGATAACGATTAAAGAAACAATATAGAATTATTTTGAGAAGTCTTAAATACCTAAGGCTAGTGTGTTAGACCGATTTAGGGTTAAATGTTTATATGTTGATAGAGATTAATCGTTACGATAATAATAGATTAATCAAAAGAATAAGAAGTCGAGGTCGAATTTAATCAATGACTCGGGCAAGTTCTTAACCCTACTTTTTATTCAGCTTGTACTATTATTAATCGTACGAGTAAACAATTGATAGCATGAATCTTGTCTTACGAATTAATGCTTCATAACTTAATTTAAAGTCTGTTTATATCCTTCAAACTATGTTGCGAGTATTGAACCTATAAATTATTTTCTATATACATTGAAAGAGCGATCTATGCCACTTGATTCAGCTAAACCTAAATCATAAATTTGAAAGCTATCCAAACCAATTGACTTGGTGCGGACTCTTATAAATCTACTGAGATGAACAACCCTCATGGAAGGGGAAATTTTATATAACTGTCGGGAAACCGACGTGCGCACCCAAGTACGATTAAATGTTATGCATAACGTAGGGTACTTTATGCTGATCACCTGTTGTACTTGTTTTATTGGATTATCAACATATTACTGTTAATTCTAGTAAGAGTTCATAGTCCTTAGTGACTGCTCAGTGTTCATTATTCTTGAACCTTAAAAAGGTTAACACTTTGAATCTTGTTGATATCTTTCTGTCCATAGCGACTATTATTGAGCACTATTGATACTTCTTGTTATTCTTGAACTATCATTTACTGTTGTACCCTTGGGATTTGAAATCTATATTATTCACCCTTATTGCTATATTACTTGCTGAGCAAACTTGTTGCTCATTCTTGCTTTCCCTAAACATTTTAGTTAAGGCATAGCAGGGTGGACCCTCGGGCACAGATAAGGGCAAGGGCAAGGCTATAGAGTAGCTTTGTACTTAGTTAGAACTATTATGATGATGTAATAAGACTTGATTCGTATTTATGTATTAGTTATGATTAAGATGTTATTGTGTTATTAGTTATCTAGCAAGTGAAGAGCCGAATTCGAGACGTGAGTGGTTCGAATTTGGGGGCGGCACAGGTTGGTATCAGAGCTGTAGTTATAAACCTTAGGAGCGAGAGTTCTTAGATTATAACATTAGGAGAACTTAGAAGATAGAAAGGGATGAAACTCATGTAGAGTTTTCCTAGAGAGACTTAGTGTGTTATAAAATATAATTTCATTCTATACAATGAACTTTTGTTTTGTTTAACATTCTAATGGAGTTTGTTGTTTGTTATCTTGTGTTTGTGGTTGTAGGATGACGGACATGGGAGGACCTAGTAGAGTGGCCGAGGAGGAGCCCAGAGATATACATATCGTATCTGAGGCACCTTTAGAGGTTGAGCCTGTGCAGGCAGTTGCACCGTTCGAGTTTGACGACGAGTACGAGATTGAGGTGGAGTCTGATAAAGAGGAAGAGCCCATGGAGGACGAGCCTATGGAGGACTCTGACGAGGCTACGATCGAGGAGAGGATGCTAGGAGAGTACGAGGAGCGGATCTTAGAGTTAGGCTGCAGAGTTCAGGAGCTAGAGGCTGAAGCACAAGAGAGAGAGACCGAGTTCCTGAAACTGAGGGACGAGGACCACCAGAGGAAGTTAGTGATGCAGGATTTGGAGGTAGAGATTTCTTACCGTAAGGAAGCAGGGATTCTGATGGGGACTCTGTTTCACAAGTCGGTATCTAGGAATGTTGACTTTGCGGGAAAACTAGAAGAGGTTAAGCAGAGAGGGTTGAGCTAGAAGACGGAGAAGGAGGCTCTCCGTACTCAGCTAGAGTTGGAGGTGATGGAGAGGATCCACTTCGAGGAGAAGTGGGAAGCAACTAACGATGGGCAGAGGACCTAGAGGATGAAGTAAGGTGTAAGAAGAGGAAGGTAAACAAGATGGGGTATATGTTTTGCTCGGCCATAGAGAGGGTGATTGATGGTGTGTACCACTACCCAGCGGAGCAGGGACAGACCCGACACACTATGAGTAGGGAGTTGATGGCATACATAGCACAGATAGAGTACAAGAGCGCTGTGGAGCTCGAAATGTTGGGATGAGACCCATTAGCCTAGTAATAGTAGTAGTAGTTCCTTTTATGTGATGTATATATTATGATGTAATCCAAATCTTTTGTGTAAGTTATGGGATAGATATGTAAACCCCGAGTAGGATTATGTTAGAGGGGTAGTATGATAGTGTATTCCCCGTCTTTTGTGATATTAAGGGATATATGTTGACATTTATAGAAGTATGCTAGGGATAATCATGTGAATGTAATGATTTTGCATTTGAATATAAATGTTCTTATTTCAAAAATGTATTATAAAATTTTATTCCTTTTTGGCATTAAAGAAATACTTAAGTAATATAATTAGATAATAAGAATGAAATTTTGTGATGCAGATAATGCCGCCCAGACGTAGACTAACTGTACCAGAGGAGTCAATTAACAACGAGAGAGAGCAAGTAGATCCCATACAGAAATTAGTTAATTTTTTAGGGGAAGCCCTTCGGGGAAGGAACAACGAACCCATTCGCCCCAATCCCCAAGCAGTTCTAGTTACGAACTTTAAGGACTTTAGGAGCGTAGGACCTCCAGAGTTTGAAGGTACTACCGATCCGATCCTGGCACAAACATGGATTAATGAAATTGAGAAGGCTTTCACCATTGCTCGTGTGGGCGAGGATCAAATAACTGTATTCGCTATGTATATGATAAGAGGTAAAGCAAACTACTGGTGGGAGGCAAATCAGCAAAGAGCAGGAGAAGGGACTGTAGCATGGGATAGATTCAAGACTCTGTTCTTCGAGAACTATTTCTCGAAGAGTATGAAGAATAGAATGGAGGTGAAATTCCTAGAACTTAGGCAAGGAGATATGAAGGTGGTGCAAGTTCAACGAGCTAGCCCGGTTTGCAGAACACCAGGTAGGGGATGAGGAAAGGAAGGCCAGATGTTTTGAGCAAGGACTGAAACCTTGGTTGTTTAACAAGGTGTCGGTTCTTCAGATTGACTATTTTGCCACGTTGTTAGAAAAGGCTATAATTGCAGAGGGAGGTAATGAAGCCCTAAGTCAGTATAACAAAGAGAAAAAGGGTAAGAACACTGGGGGAGAAAGCCGTGGAGGAAGCAGCAGCGGGGGAAGTAACTTAGGAAAGAGGAAATAGGAGAATAATAACAACAACAACAACAAAAATCAGTCAAGAAATTTTTTGTGTGGGTTTAAGAAGAAGGCTGAGGGATGCCCGAAGTGTGAAAAGAATCACCAGGGTGAGTGCTGGAAGGGGCGCAGTACCTGCTACAATTGTGGCCAGGAGGGACACATTTCGCCCAACTACTCGAAGCCAAAGAAGATCAAGGGATGTTTCACTTGTAGCTCAACTGAGCACCAGGTCAAGGATTGCCCAAAAAGGGGAACAGCGGAGGAAGTGGCCAGCAAGGGGGGAGGCAACAAGTTAATGATCGGTGGACCAATGTAAACCAACCGTCCAGATGCCAGAACCTTTAATACGACAGTCCAAGATGCAGTTGCTGCGAAGGACATGGTGTCAGGTATTATCCCAATCAATAATATAAATGCATATGTATTATTCGATTCGGGTGCTACCTGTTCATTTGTGTCTGAAGAATTTTCTAGTCGGTTAAATTTACCTCGAGAACGATTAGGAAATCCTTTGAATATAGAAGTTGCAAACAAGGAAGTAATCCCTGTAGAATTCATATACCAAAATTGTCGCGCAAACATTAGAGATCATAAACTAAGTGTAGACTTAATCCCGATTAGATTAGGAGAATTTTACGTAATACTGGAAATGGATTGGTTATATAACCATGCTACGATAATTGATTGTCAGAACAAAAGAGTGAACCTTCAGACTCCGAATAAGTCTAAGGCAGTGTTTTATGGTAGCTCATCGCTTAAGCAATCGTGTTGTCTTACGATGATGCAGGCCAAGAAATTGTTAAGAAAGGGAGGTGTAGGGTACTTAGCTTACATTGTAGATACTCGAAAGAAGGGAATAGAGATTAAGGATATATCCGTAGTGAGAGAATTCCAAGAAGTGTTTTCGAACGATCTGCCTGGTCTTCCACCAGATAGGGAAATCGAATTCGTAATAGACTTAGCACCGGGAACTGCACCGATTTTGAAAGCTCCATATCGTATGGCGCTAGTAGAAATGAAGGAATTGATGATATAATTACAAGAGTTACTAGATAAGGGTTACGTACGACCGAGTGTGTCTTCTTGGGGAGCACCAGTGTTGTTTGTTATGAAGAAGGAATGATCGATGAGGCTCTGTATCGATTATCTAGAATTGAACAGAGTAACGATTAAGAATAGATATCCGTTACCAAGGATAAACGACCTTTTTGACCAATTGAAGGGAGCGAAGTGTTTCTTAAAGATTGATCTACGAATAGGTTATCACCAGTTGAAAGTACGAAAGGAGGACATAACAAAGACGGCGTTTCGAACCCGTTATGGGCACTATGAGTTTTTGGTAATGTCATTCGGATTGACTAATGCTCCAGCAGCATTCATGGACTTGATGAACAGAGTTTTCAAGCCATATTTGGATAAGTTTGGGGTAGTTTTCATCGACGACCTTTTGATCTACTCGAAGACGGAGGAAGAGCACGCTGAACATCTAAAGATGGTTTTGGAAGCACTAAGGAAAGAGAAGATGTATACAAAATTTTCTAAATGTGAATTTTGGATGGAGAAGGTTCAATTCTTAGGACACGTGGTAGACAAGGATGAATTTCAGTAGACCCTGCGAAGGTAGAGGCATTGAGTAATTGGGAGCAGCCGAAGACACCAACAGAGATAAGAAGTTTTTTAGGGTTAGCTGGGTACTATCGAAGATTCATCCAAGATTTTTCTAAGATAGCAACTCCGTTGACCAATCTAACGAGGAAGACGGTAAAGTTCGTATGGACGGAAAAATGCAAAGAAAGTTTTCAGGAGCTGAAGAAGAGATTAAGCGAAGCGCCTGTATTATCATTACCAGACAATGCGGGAGGTTTCGTGGTGTATAGTGATGCATCGCACAAGGGACTTGGCTGTGTGCTCATGCAACATGGCAAGGTCATTGCGTATGCATCACGACAATTGAAGGATTACGAAAAATGATACCCTACTCATGACTTAGAGTTAGCGGCAGTATTTTTTGCGTTAAAGATTTGGAGATATTATCTGTACGGGGAGAAATGTGAGATATACACGGACCACAAAAGTCTGAAATATATCTTCACACAGAAGGAGATATGCGACAAAAAAGGTGGTTAGAATTGATCAAAGATTATGACTACGAGATTCTTTATCACCCAGGAAAGGCAAACGTAGTTGCCGACGCGCTGAGTAGAAAAGGAAGAGAGAAATTATTCTAATTGACAACCCAGGAGGAATTAATAATAGAGATGGAGAGATTAAAAATAAAGGTAAAGGGACCGGGGAGGTCTAAAGAGAAATATTTGCATTGGAAGCTCGTCCAACGTTGTTGGATAGAGTGAAGGAATCACAAGAGAATGATGAGGAATGCAAGAAAATAAGAAAGAGGATAGTAGAAGATGGAGAAGAAAGATTTAAAATGGATAAGGACGGTATCTTGAGATTCGAAGGAAGGATATGGGTACCAGCGGTAACCAAATTAAGAGAGGAAATTTTGCACGAGGCACACAATACGACGTATTCTGTTCATCCAGGAGGCACAAAGATGTACCGAGATCTGAGGCAACCTTTTTGGTGGCCC
This sequence comes from Panax stipuleanatus, assembly GCA_020205555.1. Lineage (NCBI taxonomy): Eukaryota > Viridiplantae > Streptophyta > Magnoliopsida > Apiales > Araliaceae > Panax > Panax stipuleanatus. The sequence continues at coordinate 93,240,916 of CM035117.1, forward strand.
AATTTGAAACGGGAAGTCGTAGAGTGAGTCGGTAGATGTCTTACTTGTCAACGAGTCAAAGAAGAGCACCAAAGGCCGAGTGGTCTACTTCAACCGTTGGAAATACCATAATGGAAATGAGAGCACATTACGATGGACTTTGTGGTGGGACTTCCAGTCACGCAGAAAGGTTATGATGCTATTTGGGTTATCGTGGATCGACTAACGAAGACAGCTCATTTTCTACTGATCAAGATCCTATATAATTTGAATCAATTAGCGAGTCTATACGTAAAGGAAATTGTTTCACAATATGGAGTGTCGGTGTCAATTATCTCTGATCGAGATCCGCGCTTCACGTCAAACTTCTAGAAAATTTTACGAGAAAGGATGGGAACATAGTTAAGGTTGAGTACTTCGTATCATCCACAGACAGACGGACAGAGTGAGCGAACGATACAAACACTAGAGGACATGCTTAGAACTTGCATGATAGATTTTAAGGGAAATTGGAACGATCACCTACCCCTAGTAGAATTTGCTTACAACAGTAGTTACCATACGAGTATCGGCATGCCACCGTACGAAGCTCTTTACAGGAGAAAATGCAGAACGCCATTATGTTGGGACGAAGTAGGAGAATGATGAATGTTGGGACCAAAATTAGTTCATCAAACAGCTGATGTGGTAACAACGATAAGAGCCAGATTCGTGGCAGCTCAAGATCGTCAAAAGAAGTATGCGGATTTGCATCGTCAGAACCGAGAATTTGAAATCGGCAGTTTTGTATTTTTGAAAGTATCTCCTCGGAAAGGAAAGATACGATTTGGTAAGAAAGAAAAATTGAGCCTGAGGTTCATAGGACCATTCGAGATATTAAGGCAAGTGGGCGAAGTGGCGTACAGAGTAGCTTTACCACCCGAACTGGAACACATCCACAATGTGTTTCACATCTCTGTGTTACGTCCGTACAACCCCAACTATAAGCATATGATTTCCTACAAACCCATTCAAGTAGAGAAGAATTTGACGTATGAAGAAATTCCTGTCCAGATATTAGATAGGAAAGAGCAAACGCTAAGAAATAAAGTTATATCTTCTGTAAAAGTACTTTGGCAAAACCACGATGCCGAGGAGGCCACGTGGAAATTAGAAGATAAAATGAGGAGAGGCTATCCCCATCTTTTTGTGTAACCTTGTACCAATTCCGAGGACGAAATTATTATAAGGGGGAGGATGTAATACCTATGAATTTTATGAATAAATATTAATATTGATATTAATAAGAATGTGAATATTTATTTTATATAAATGTTTATATAGCATGAGGTGAGTAACTCAATTAAATTTAATTGAATTTATGATAATTGAGAAAATGTGAAGAAGTATGATGATAACGATAAGCTTAATTAAACTTAAGTGTTAAGCCTTGTGTGTCATAATTAATTTCCTAATTGAACTAGTTGGGTCATTGAATTTATAATGTATTGGACTTAGGTTAACATCCAAGCCCAACAATATTGATATGACATGTTATAAAAGTTAGGAGAGATGGCCCAATAAATTTATGTGTTAGATTAAATATAGAGTCCATGTACTTTAGTGTGTCCCTAGCCCAATTGATTTAATTAGATATGGCCCAATGCGTAATATAAGTTGATGGATACATGTATACATATATGTAGAGGTATATATGTATATGGATGTATAAAGGAGGTATTTAAATATATATGTGTGTATAAGACTTGTATGCTAGCTTTGTGTACAAGTTGGGAATTAAATATGTGATATGGTGCAATAAGACCTCCTCCATGACCCTTAGAATGCTAAAAAAATTGGGTTAGAGAGGCTCACAAGTTAGCCCATGTGATAGAAATGATGGTTAACCCAATGGCTAGGGTACAATGAATAGTAGTAGTTTGGTGGGAGTTAGCCACCAACTTCACTCTTTACCCCTTGTGTATTGTCCATAGGAGGGTAATAGATTGGCTATAAATAGAGACCATGTATTAGTGTTGGAAGTTTGCTAGATCATTTGCTAAGTGTACAAATATAGAGAGCTAGAGAGAGTTGAGAGAAAAAGAAGAAAACCTAGAAGAGCTCTTGCTTGTTGGTGGGAGCACTAGAGAAGAAAACAAAGTGGAGGCCTACTCAAGATTTCTAACAAAGAGAAAGAGAGCCATCAAGAGGTAGGAACATCATTAACTTCATTTTTATACTTGTCAAGTTGAGTTCGTGTATGCTAGTTAAGTAGAAAAGTATATTTAGCTTAAAACCTAGTTAAACACTAGTAATCATGAGATATGTTGTTATGAGTCATAAAATGTATAAGCCTTACATATGATCCAATAATGTTATGTTGAACCTCTATGAAATACGGACATAACTCAAGTGCAATCATAGTAATCGGACATAAAACGAACCTGTAGCAAAACTTTTCATAAAACATGTCAATATGCAAACCCTAGCTTGGAAAGAGATAAAATTTGATTGAATAAATACTTTGTAAAATTGTTTAAGAAAGCCAATATTGAAGGTATATAAGTTTGTGGACTAATGGAAGTGGTTTCAACTCATTGGGATATAAAATGGACATGTTGTGAAATATTGAATTAAAAAAAATGGTAGAAAACAAAGGATTGAAAACCTCCTCTAGAAGTCCTGTCAAGCTGGCACGTCTTGCGCAGCCCAAGAAGTAAATCAGGCGCGCCCCGTGCCAAGGCCGGAAATGAGACCCTGCAGGGGTAGCGCGGCCCGCACTGCCTGCAGGCTTACCCAAGCGCGCCCCGCGCCGGTACCCTTTTTCAATTGACCCGGATTCGGGTTAAACCGGGTCGGGTCATGGTGAACCGGGTCGGGTCGGGTCGGGTCGGGTCAACCCGGTCAGAAAGTAAAATTTTTCTAAAATAAAATAATAATAATTAATTAAGAGATTTTATTAATTAAAGATAATTAAATAATTAAAATAATTTAATTATGAGTTAATCTAAGTTGGACTTTAAAAGTCTAAGACTTATTTGACTTAAAGTATATTAAACAATTAAAATAATTATTAAGTGATAACTAACTTATTATTCCTAAATTATAAACAATTAAAACTAAATAAAGTTTTACTTGTGGAACGAATAAATAATTAAGATAGTACTTAATTGTAAAACAATAAGACTTAGACAAATTGGTAATAGTAAAGGCTATTTCTAATTGTGAAAATAATAGAGTATGAACAATGGAAGTGATATTGATAAACATTGTAATTATAGACAATTAAAGTTAATAATTACTTTAATTATAAATGTTACTAATAAACGATTAAATACCTTTGAAGATTATTTAATTATGGATTAATAAAACATAAGTCATTAGAAAGAGATATTTCTAATTATAAATAATTACTAACGAAGTAAGAATACTTTACTATATAAGAAGGTGTGAAACCTTAAACGAACAATTAAGATAATAAAAGATTATCTTAGAATAAAAGAGATGATAATGAGAGAAACAATTAATTAAAACAAATTATTTTGTGAAGTCTTAGTTGTCTTAAGGCTAGTAGTTAGATTGACTAAGATTTGTATTATAAATAGAGATAACGATTAAAGAAACAATATAGAATTATTTTGAGAAGTCTTAAATACCTAAGGCTAGTGTGTTAGACCGATTTAGGGTTATATGTTTATATGCTGATAGAGATTAACCATTACGATAATAATAGGTTAATCAAAAGGATAAGAAGTCAAGGTCGGATTTAATCAACGACTTAGGCAAGTTCTTAACCCTACTTTTTATTGAGCTTGTACTATTATTGATCATACGAGTAAACAATTCATAGCATGAATCTTGTCTTACGAATTAATGCTTCATAACTTAATTTAGAGTCTGTTTATATCCTTCAAACTATGTTGCGAGTATTGAACTTATAAATTGTTTGTATATACATTGAAAGAGCGGTCTATGCCACATGATTCAGCTAGACCTAAATCATAAATTTGAAAGCTATCCAAACCAATTGACTTGGTGCGGACTCTTATAAATCTACTGAGATGAACAACCCTCATGGAAGGGGAAATTTTATATAAATGTCGGGAAACCGATGTGCGCACCCAAGTACGATTAAATGTTATGCATAACGTAGGGAACTTTATGCTGATCACCTGTTGTACTAGTTTTATTGGATTATCAGCATATTACTATTAATTCTAGTAAGAGTTCATAGTCCTTAGTGACTGCTCAGTGTTCATTATTCTTGAACCTTAAAAAGGTTAACACTTTGAATCTTGTTGATATCTTTCTGTCCATAGCGACTATTATTGAGCACTATTGATACTTCTTGTTATTCTTGAACTATCATTTACTGTTATACCCTTGGGATTTAAAATCTATATTATTCACCCTTATTGCTATATTACTTGCTGAGCAAACTTGTTGCTCATTCTTGCTTTCCCTAAAACATTTCTGTTAAGGCAGAGTAGGGTGGACCCTCGGGCACAGATAAGGGCAAGGCTACATAGTAGCTTTGTACTTAGTTAGAACTATTATGATAATGTAATAAGACTTAATTCGTATTTATGTATTAGCTATGTTTAAGCTATGATTAAGATGTTATTATGTTATTAGTTATCTAGTAAGTGACGAACCGAATTCGAGACGCTAGTGGTTCGAATTTGGGGGTGTCACAATCAATCTATTGGTTATTCATCTATGATTCTAACCATTATAAACATCTAAGTTTTAATGGATTTCTTCTTTAAGTTCTTTAACCATTCAATTATGGTTTTACTTGTTCATTAACAACCATTTCAAGGTTTTAACTTATTTCTTCATTAAATTCTTAACCATGCAACTATTGTTTTACTTGTTCTTGGTTATTAGTGTTTTAAAGTTCACTAACATCCACCTTATAATATCTTACAATTCATACACTCCCAATTGTCACTTCTCTATCAATTTAAGAATTGAAGGAAGATGAAAATTCAAGGTTCAAACACTTATACCTTTTAGTGTTCTTGAGTTCTTGACTTTGTGTTCTTGACAAAGTCCTAAGTAGCTTCCTTTCTCCTTGGATTGCTTGTTATAAGCTCTTCCTTCTCTCGCTCTATGCTAGTTGAAATTTGCAAAAACCACAAATGAACTAGTTTAGCTCCTCTTATATAGGATTTGCAAGACCAAGGGCAAAATGGTCATTAAGGTAAACCTCCTGAACCCATGCCATGCCCATGTCTCCCACTCATGCTATCCATGTCCTCCCATGTGCTAGCACATGGCTAGCACATGGCCACCATGTGCTCCACATGTCTCCCCACATGGGTTGCCCCATGGGTTTTACCCACCCGTTTACCCATCGGTTCGACCCACAGGTTTGGTTCTTAACTTGGGCTTAACATTAATTTCCATTGGGCTTATTCTTGGGCTTGATTTAATAATCATTAGGCCTTAATCATTCAACAATTGGGCTTGACAAAATTCAAGTCCAATAGTTAAAGTCCATTAAGACTTATTGTAAGAACCCGAATTTCCAAGAATCATTATTAATAAGAATTTAATGAATAAAATTCTTAAAGCATGAGATAGATTTGAATATGAATATATATATCTGTAATATGAGGTTTGTAGTATTGAATTACATAGGGTGATATAAACTATGTAATATGTGATTCTTAGTGTTTAATAAATATATATCATTATTATATATTTATAGAGATGAATTAGTAAAGGAGATGGATAATATTTATCTATCGTTATTAAATGATTTATAGAATTATTTATCATAGTAAGATGATGACATTAAATATTTTTGATAGTCACCATTTTTCTGGAGTATATGTACGTGCAAGTATTAAGTTTACGATAGTGCAACCGTACCCATTAATGGTTGATATATAGGAGATGGGCTAAACGATTCCTGCAGTGAGCGGAAGTATATACGAATTAGTAACCGATCTAACTCACTGTGAAAACAGTGTAGACGAGACGAAAACTAATTTGTTGGTTGTTTGTGGAAAACCACTCAGTATACTATATAGACTACTAGTAAAGACACGGGGTGTGCTAGGTTTAGACTTGTATATATGTACGTTGTTAGAGAAAGAAGGAAATCAATATATCATTAGATATGTATTGGTTAGAGAATTATTAATTAATTGAATTCACGGCAAGAAGTGAGTATTAAAGGAATGTATATATGTGGTATATATATATATATGTTGAGTTATGTGGATTAGTTGAAAAAAGAAATAATTATTATATATCTCTAATAAAGATTATTAAAATAATTTCTTATATTGAATTATTTTAATAAAAAGGGGGAGTGTTATTATGAATAATAATAATAATAATAATACCTTATATGTCTTTGACTGAGGTAATATGAATGAGGGTGGATATATTTGCTACGTGTAATATACTGATAGGAAATAACTTATGGTCTATTTTCTATATAAAGGTGTACATGTGAGTACATGTGACTATTCTAGCAATGCTTAGATATTATATTTAAATAATATCTTGAGAAAATGAGTAAGTCATTTTTCTGATTAATGCCCCTATTGGAAATGATATATTATATAATGAAACTTATTATATCATGTTATAAAGAAATGATTAAATGAGATTAATTAATATTATTATGAGAATTATTTTTATGTGCAAGTATACATGTTATGTGAGTTAGAGCCTATGCGTATAATTGCTAGGATTAATAAAAAGGGAGTCACTAATGGATTGTTAAATTAGTAGACCAACCCTAAGGTTTTATATCAGAGTATTAGTAGAAGCATTAGTATTTAAATATTCAGTTTACTTGAATATAGTGTAGAGGTTTAAACATGATTGATTAATTAATATTTTGGATAATTAATCGATAACGTATGAATTTATTGTTGTTGAGAATAATAAAACATAAGCATGTAAAGGATTAATTGTGTTTACAAAAGATTGACGATTAGCGAGTAATTAATTGATAATATGTCAATTAACTATTATTGTGAATAAATAATATATTAATGAGCAAAGGATTAATAAATATAATGCGATTATATTTATTTAATTATTTGTTTATGCAAGCATGCGATAATTAAACCTATAGTATATAGTGGTTCCCTCTATATATTATATAGGTGTAATGTGACACATTAATGTGGATATATATTATATAGTAAGATTTATGGCATTATGTGAGTTACATAATATTTATTACTCATGTAACATGGTGTGTGTAGGAAGACTTTAATGTGTATCCTATCACCTTATATTAATATCAATAAACAATTGTTAATTGATAATGTTTTCAATAAGTTATTATAATTGAAATAATAACCGTTTCTATTATAATGAGGAAAGATAATACCCAAATTATTTTATATCCAGTATCAACGAAACGTACACAGATTATATATGTGCACAGTAAATTTACTACATGGTAGTATTATTTATTTATGGGGATTACATTGAGACTCAATTATGCAACCTAAGTGTATATAAAGTATACATATATAACCTTAGTAAGTACATTTCAAGTTGCTGAGTTATATTAGAATTCCTCTTCCTCAATTTCCTCTTCACGTGAACACATGGCTAGTCTACTATATCTCTTTCCTCATTTTCATCAAAGCATAGCTAATGAGTTGATGGAGAGTGGGATTCATGATTGAACCCACCAACTTCTTGTTAACCTTCATGCAATTGCTTCTTCTGTTGTTTTGAAATGGTAAGCAAAGCCATGGACCGTATAAACATTTGCCTATATAATGAACTCTCTCCTTCTTCTATGCTATTGCGGAGATGTCCAAGTAGAAATAAAATAAGTAAGCTAATATACTGAGAAAGAGAGAAACTTCAGTTTTAGCAGCAAGTTCACATAGCAGAGGTATAACTCCCTATCCATGTTCTTCAATTTTCAATTCTTGATTCTTGGATTTAAGCATGAATTAAATGAAAAGTGAATTGGAATATGATTGTCAAGTATAATTTAAGTTGATAAGCATGATAGGAATGTGTTGTGGCTAGTGTAGCATTAAATTGCTGTACAAATTTTGAGATGGGTTACAGTTACTGCCGAAGCAGTCTAGCTTCTGGTCTGGTCGGAGCCCTGCGCAGCTGCGCCAGTTTTGTACTGGCCAGCGGCGCAGCTGCGCCAGTCCCTGGATATGGTCTCCTGTGTTCTGCTAATAGCCTGCTAAATGTTATCATGTAATACCACTTAGAGCAAGCATGATGACATGATTAATATATATATAGGTGTACGTTAAAGTGACATGAGCATGTATAACTATGTTAGTACACTTTATTGATGAAAGGATTTAAAGTTTACAAAATGAAATTAGACTTGTTAAAAGTAAACTTTGACACATACGTAATATATGTGTTCTGATATTTGTAGCTTGTGTAAATGACTTAGACATGCATGAAATTAGGTTTAGCATGTATGAATAAGTACCTTGACATAGCATGAACATTCTTGACTTCGTTAGTGTGCGATTTCTAAAGAAACTTATAAAGTTTTAAAATGAGCCTTGGCACATACTATTGATGCTTATGTTTTGACTTTGTGAGCATGATTTCATGGTCTAGATAGGCATGAAATGCATGTCTAAAGTATTGAGCACACACTAACATTCATGGTTGAAGGTTAAGATGTTTTCAAAAAGTTAAACTTAGATGTTTTGGAAAATTAAAGTGCATGAACATGGTAGGATAACATTCTGATATTTCTGGACATATATGATAATATCTTTAGCATCGCTTAGTTGGCCTACATGTATTCATACTATGTTAGAAATCATAAAAGTTAGTAAGCATGAATGAGACATGAGTTAAGATTGTTTAAAGCAATTAACGATGCTAATTATGCGTATATGATAAAAGTATTTGTGAGCACGCATCTTAACATTATTTTGATACCTCACACGTATACATAATGAACATAGTAACCTTGCATGACTAGTTTAAGTGTGACAAGGATTTTGAAAGGTGAACTTAGAAAGTTTAAATGTAATGGTTATATAAAACTCGAAAACTATAATTCCATTAAGGTTTGAGAAAAGTATGAATAATAATGATCATATAAGTTCTAAATGTATGTCGAATACATTTAGTTAAGTGTGTAATACATGTATATGAAGGGTGATAGTAAGTACGTATGGTTAAAGTATACCAATAAGTACATGGTTATTCTAAGAATACGATGAGATAGTAAAACGAAGGTTCTAAGAACCAAGTTAGACAACAATGTAATTAATTGTTATTATATTGAGAATGTATGGATACGTATAACTGATATGTATGAATCCATAATTGAATGATTGTGTAGGAATACACGAAGCGCAAATATCTTAAGCAGTTAAGTCATAGTTGTTAAACTACGCACCAGGCAAGTCTTTCAGTTCTTATTTGATATATGAATTCAATAACTATTAGATGAATTATATTATGCCATGATGATGTTAACTTATATATATAAACTGTATATGAGATATGTATGAGATTGAAAGTTGATCTTTGATGATATGATTGTTATGTGAGAAGTAACATGGGTAGTATATATCGGTTGATTATGAATGCATGAACTGAGTATGATATTATATGCTATATGATGCATGAAAACTGTTAGAATTGCTGAACTGTAAAGCTCACTCTTGCAAATAACTATTTTTGCAGGTTAAGGACTCACGATAAAAGTTACGTGCTACGTGATATAGTTCAAAGATTATTGTTTATTTAAATACATACTCTTGAACCATGCTTAAGTTCTAGAAGATGTATGCGATGGTAGATTACAATGTTTTATACATGTTTAAATTGTAAAGTTGTGTTATGTAACACATAGGGGTTTCGAACTGTGATGTATACGCTTATACAGTAATTCGAGTATAGTGAATCATATTATTATAATTGATTCGAGGTTTTGTAATTGGTTCAAGATTATGAACTCAATGAAAGATGTTATACAAGGAGATAGAAAAGTTTAAGTTATTCCGCATTTTTGTAAACATAGAGTATGATGTATAGACAGGGATGGTATATGACCGAGATTTGAAAACTTATAAAAGGTTTAGGGTCATCATACAAGATCTTGGATATAAATAGAAATTATATTTCTATATTGTAATAAGTGAAATTTATTCATTAAGTTTTGAATAAAGATGTATAGTTCCGCGATAGATGTATCGTGGCAGACCGGATCTGAGGTGTTTTGAGAAACCCGAATTTGGGGTCGTCACAGGTTGGTATAAGAGCTGTAGGTTATAAACCTTAGGTAAGTATACCTCAGACTATAACCTGAGAGAAGGAAAGATAAAGAATAATAAATACGTAAAGATTCAAAGAAGAATCTTGGAGTATCTAGAGATTGAGAATCAGGAGTTTCCTAACTCCGGTGATAAAAATGTTAAGACAATGTCTATAAAACGTTTACGAGAATGAACTCGAATGGAGTTTAGTTGATAATAGGGAAAGAACCCTAAGTTAAGTCAATGATCACGACGTGATCAGATTGAACAATGTAATGATAGATGGTCTGTATCGACTAAGTAATTATAGCCTGATGCTATAAAAGGAGGTACTATGTAATAGTACGAGCATAACTCATGAGGAGTTGTATATGACGAAATGTAGAAATTTCGCAACGAGCAAATAGCAAGTTGAGAGTAAGATAGAATTAAGTGTGGGATTTCAATTGAGGACTCTTGTTAGCAGCTAAGTTGTATGGTTCTTTGTATGGGCGGAGAATTTATGCTCGGGTTTAGAACCACTTAGCTTCCTATATTGTTTAGTGGCTGAGTTGACCAGTTCCTTGTATGGCCAGGGGATTGTGTTTGGTTCGACAACCACTTAAGTTTCTTACATTGATAATCATTTAAATGTTGGTGTCGCGCTATCATTATACATATGAAGAAAAGGTGATTCTTTTCTCATATTTATTCTGATAGATAGATATTACTAAGATTAGGTGCGAGTTCTTTAAACTCATACGTATGGTAAGTTTGTGACTCATAATCGTATAATGGGACCCCTCAGCGAATGGACGATTTTGGTCTTACTAGGATAAGTTTCTAAACACATATGATTGTGGAAAGTTCCTAAACTCCTAACGTGTGGTATGTTTGATGAACTGTACTGGGTATAGGAAAGTTATGGATGATGAATTGAGGATTTTTAATAGATATTATTAAGCAATTGATCATTAGAGCAATTGAAGTTGATGATGGAAGCATAGGTATTCCAAATCTTCTAGCTGTGCTAGGCTTCGAAATTTTTTTAACATCAAGCTAAATTCGCACTAATGTGCCTTTCGAACAAAATGAATTTTGTTGTCCTCAAAACAAGGTGACAAGGGTATGGAGATGGACTCCGAGCCATTAACACATCGTTACTCATTGCGATATGGTAACATCAAAAATGATTTGTAATGATTTTTGAACGATTTAAAGAAGAGTCTACGCTAATTATTTCGGCTAGACAAAATTTATTTGAGATATCAAAATATATTTTGTATATCATCGATGCATCATGAAACCTGATGCGAAAATAATAAGAATAATGAAGTTATCAATATAGAGTTACCTAGTGTTGGATTTGATTTAAGCCCACTATGGTACGATGTAGTATGACAAAGTCATAAAATGAAAAGTGATGAAGTTATCAATGCAGAATTACCTAGTGTTGGATTTGATTTAAGCCAACTATGGTACAATGTAGTATGACAAAGTTATAAAATGATTTTTAGAACTTTAAAGAAAAGTTAGATGCCAAGTAATTTGGCCATGTACATGTTTCGATTGATATTCGAATTGTTGGTATACGTCTAAGCTAATTGATTCAGCTAGACAAATGTTTATAGATTCAAGTATCTCTTTGAGAATTTATCCCGAACCAAATTTTTTTGGAACGGACTCTGATAGTAAGACTGAGGTGAACAACCCTGAAAAGGGGATATACTGGTTGGATGATATATTCCAATTTAAGAACTAAGGTACAATTGATTGACTACCTAACGTACTAGTATTGAAAGTTTACCTTCTTCGTGATTGTAAACATACCAAGTTCAACATAGTTAAAAAATTTGGTTACGGTGAATACCGTTAAACCTGAAAGTTCACGGTCTATATGACCCCTCAACCATATATGAAAAGTTTTAACTCCTTAGAGAGAAGTTTTATGATAGCAGAGCTCCTCATGAAAGGAAGTAGTATGTACTCATTAACTTGAGCATGATCAGTAAAGGTTTACTTGAAAACCTAGTTTTGATGAATAAAAGAGTAGAGATTTGTAGACTGTAATTTCGAGGACGAAATTCTTAGAAGAAGGGGTGATTGTAAGAACCCGAATTTCCAAAAATCATTATTAATAAGAATTTAATGAATAAAATTCTTAAAGCATGAGATAGATTCGAATATGAATATATATATCTGTGATATGAGGTTTGTAGTATTGAATTACATAGGGTGATATAAACTATGTAATACGTGATTCTTAGTGTATAATAAATATATATCATTATTATATATTTATAGAGATGAATTAGTAGAGGAGATGGATAATATTTATCTATCGCTATTAAATAATTTATAGAATTATTTATTTTGGTAAAATGATGACATTAAATATTTTTGATAGTCACCATTTTTCTAGAGTATATGTACGTGCAAGTATTAAGTTTACAACAGTGCAACCGTACCCTTTAATGGTTGATATATAGGAGCTGGGCTAAACGATTCCTTCAGTGAGAGGAGGTATATACGAATTAGTAACCGATCTAACTCACTATGAAAAATAGTGTAGACAAGACGGAAACTAATTTGTTGGTTGTTTGTGGAAAACCACTCAGTATACTATATAGACTACTAGTAAAGACACGGGGTGTGCTAGGTTTAGACTTGTATATATGTACGTTGTTAGAGAAAGAAGGAAATCAATATATCATTAGATATGTATTGGTTAGAGAATTATTAATTAATTAAATTCAAGGCAAGAAGTGAGTATTAAAGGAATGTATATATGTGGTATATATATGTATGTATATATATATATATACATATATATATATATATATCTTGAGTTATGTGGATTAGTTAAAAAAAGAAATAATTATTATATATCTCTAATAAAGATTATTAAAATAATTTCTTATATTGAATTATTTTAATAAAAAGGGGGAGTGTTATTTTGAATAATATTATTAATAATAATAATAATAATACCTTGTATGTCTTTGACTGAGGTAATATGAATGAGGGTGGATATATTTTCTACGTGTAATATATTGATAGAAAATAACTTATGGTCTATTTTCTATATAAAGGTGTACATGTGACTATTCTAGCAATGCTTAGATATTATATTTAAATAATATCTTGAGGAAATGAGTAAGTCATTTTTTTGATTAATGCCCCTATTGGAAATGATATATTATATAATGAAACTTATTATATCATGTTATGAAGAAATGATTAAATGGGATTAATTAATATTATTATGAGAATTATTTCTATGTGCAAATATACATGTTATGTGAGTTAGAGCCTATGCGTATAATTGCTAGGATTAATAAAAAGGGAGTCACTAATGGATTGTTAAATTAGTAGACCAACCCTAAGGTTTTATATCAGAGTATTAGTAGAAGCATTAGTATTTAAATATTCAGTTTACTTGAATATAGTGTAGAGGTTTAAACGTGATTGATTAATTAATATTTTAGATAATTAATCGATAACGTATGAATTTATTGTTGTTGAGAATAATAAAACATAAGCATGTAAATGATTAATTGTGATTACAAAGGATTGACGATTAGCGAGTAATTAATTGATAATATGTCAATTAACTATTATTGTGAATAAATAATATATTAATGAGCAAAGGATTAATAAATATAATGCGATTATATTTATTTAATTATTTGTTTATGCAAGCATGCGATAATTAAACCTATAGTATATAGCGGTTCCCTCTATATATTATATAGGTGCAATGTGACACATTAATGTGGATATATATTATATAATAAGATTTATGGCATTATGTGAGTTACATAATATTTATTACTCATGTAACATGATGTGTGTAGGAAGACTTTAATGTATATCCTATCACCTTATATTAATATCAATAAACAATTGTTAATTGATAATTTTTTCAATAAGTTATTATAATTGAAATAATAACCGTTTATATTATAATGAGGAAAGATAATACCCAAATTATTTTATATTCAGTATCAACGAAACGTACACGGATTATATATGTGCACAGTAAATTTACTTCATGGTAGTATTATTTATTTATGGGGATTACATTGTGACTCAATTATACAACCTAAGTGTATATAAAATATACATATATGACCTTAGTAAGTACATTTCAAGTTGCTGAGTTATATTAGAGTTCCTCTTCCTCAATTTCCTCTTCACGTGAACACATGGCTTGTGACACTCCCAAATTCGGGTACTTCATTTTCACATGATTTGGTATTCACTTTCTAACTATAACAACATCTACCCAATATAATATCAAAATAAATTACAACCTTTATATAAATAATAAAATCTCCCTTAAAACAAGGGTTACAACCTTCTTAAAATCAATCCCAAGTTACTCTAACCTTGACATAATAATAAAGTGCGAAAATAAAAACATAACATCAAAGTCTTATTACAATCATTTCAAATAATAAAAATAAGTATTCACTTGTTTTGATTTCCTTTGATTTTACTCGTAGACGGAGCATCAACATTATCAGCCTTAACTGCAATTGTTATTTAATGCAAGAGTGAGCAAACAACAGCTCACTGGAGTTTAACAATAATAAATACATGAAAGAATATCTTTAAAAAGTTTTGAATAACTTAGCTTACTTCAACCATAAAGAATTGAATAATAATTCTCTATCAACATTAAAATTCGAATATAGAATACATCTGAGGGTCGTATGACCTTTGAACTCTTGTCCTAGGTTATAAACATTTCTATTTAAACCTTTAACAGTCAATAAGACTATGGATCTTAACTCGCACTTAGGGAGATCAGCCATTCATACCATGTATTGTGCACAAACAACTTAACGCTTCCGCGTAGTAACCTCCCCTAATAAATAGGGTTGTTCAACTCAGTATTTGAATACAAGTCCGCACCAAAGGAAGTTTGGTTTGGATAAGCTTACAATGGTAATTTTGAATTCAAGTTCATCAATTAAGAATTAGTTGAATCGACTTCCAATAGTTCATAAATAAAAGAATTATGAACTAATATATGCCTTAGAATTAAACTTAAAACATTTAAAAGATAAGCTGGATCTTACTTAAACAATAAGTCAAGACAACGTCAATTAAATAAACATTTGTCCAATGTAGAAATAAAAAGGACATTCTCAATATATTCCATAAAGAACTTGCATAGAATTAATGAGTTTAAGGTTTAGAAGACTTGCCTTAAGCGCAAGCTACTTAACACAATCACGTACTTTAACACTTCCTACATACATACATATTCAATCACAATAACCTAAATTAGTTAACACGTAACTAATCCACATAATTGGTTAACCCTCATAGTTAACTCATTCTAATTAAATAAATAATAATCAATCATCACATAGTTAATTACATCACATAACATACTCACATAATTACCTCAATTATGTATTTAACTAAATTATAATTAAATAATTATAATTTAAATATTTAATCTAATTATAATTACTTAAATTATAATTACTTCTTAAATTATAAACAAATTATAACTTAAAACCAATTAAACTATAAATCAAATAATACTTTAAGGTTTTCAAAACTTTTTTTTTCCAAATATAAAATTGTCAAATTCATGTTAACAACATGTTATAGCAACTAGATACATGCTCACTGTCATAGCATAATTAAACAAGGTTCAAAAACAACACTGCACAATTAACTAACCTTCACTGCCTCTACTCAGGCAACGGCGCAGCTGCGCCACCCTTTGCCTTAACACCGGCGCAGCTGCGCAGGTGTCAAACCTGGGAAACTCAGCAGGCGCAGCTGCGCCACCACTACCTTTGTTGCTAGCGCAGATGCGCCGGAACGCGGACAAAGGTAGACAGCCACGACACCCTGCTTCACTGCTCATCCCCCACATGCCAACAATCGGCAACACATAGCAACAGAGAAAACGTAAAGCATACATATGCAGTAATACTCATGCTATATATATAATACTAATCACAGAATTTGTCTAAACAACGAAAATCAAAGGTTTTAAAAACTCAATTTTGACATTTTTATAAAACTCATTCTTTTCCCCAAAATAATTCACTGTAAAAAATTTCTCCACCAATTAAACTTATAACACATGCATTATATTCATGATTGAAGATAGCATCATAAACAATTCTAAACATGCATATTACTACATAAATTTTCATTCTAAAACTCAACCAAAACATATGAACTTTCAAGAACATCAATTTTCCATTAAAACATATTTTATCAACCATTTGATTTCTGAAAATCCTTTATAGCATACAATCAACAATAATAACACATGAACACAATACATATATATAAAACTTATGGTTACACAACTTCCATGAAAACTCAACTTTTGACAGAGAATAAAATACAAGGAACATATAGATTGAGTTCTTCAATTGTAAGAGTAAAATTATAGATTATAACCTTTTTGCTAATCGTTAGTGAAGAAGATGATGATGCTTGCTTAAGCTCTTCCTTGTCTTTTTCTTCTCTCTTCTCTAACTCTTCCTCTATTCTTTCTTTTCTCTCTTACACTGATATTCTCTCTAACGTAGTTTAGACTAACGTATTATGTAAACGTATACTAATAGATATAGGATATACATATAATATATAACTGACAATTACTCCCCAAATAAACATTCATCAGTTACAGAATTTTTTAAAAATCAAAAGCCACTAGGGGTTGTTTGGCAAGATTAGTTTATTAAAACAGATTTTAGTATTAAGACATTATTTGGTAAAACGGCTTTAAAAACAATTGTAAGGGCCTTGTTTGGTTAAAATCATTTAACACCCTTTTTTTTATTTTAATAAATCATTTTAACACATATTCTTTAATGTCACATTCAATTAATTAAATATTTAACATTCTTATTTAATCAATTAAAATCAAACATAAATTAATCACATAAAATTGCTACATAATTATAATTACTCGCTAATTATAATTCCTGTAACACTTCATCACATAATTCATCTAATTTGATTATCTCAATTAAACTAGAACTATACTATAAAATTAATATACATCAATTTAAATAAATTATTAAACATTCATTTAATAATTTATAACACTTAATTAAATCACTTCCACAAAATCATATAATTTATTTATTTAACTCAATAAATAAATCACATAAAATATTAATTTAACTCAATAAATATTTAAAATTATTATATAAAATCTCAATCGTTACAATTTTCCCTCCTTAAAAGGATTCTGTCCCCAGAATCACACATAAAAAAAATTCATTCTCTGCGCCGGAACACAGACAGAGGTAGACAGCCACGGCACCCTGCTTCACTGTTCATTCCCCATGCCAACAATCGGCAATACACAGCAACACAGACAACGTAAAGCATACATATGCAGTAATACTCATGTTATATATATAATACTAATCATAAAATTTGTCTAAACAACGAAAATCAAAGGTTTTAAAAACTCAATTTTGGCATTTTTATAAAACTTATATTTTTCACCAAAAAAATTCACTGTAAAAAATTTCTCCACAAATTAAACTTATAACACATGCATTATATTCATGATTGAAGATAGCATCACAAACAATTCTAAACATGCATATTACTACATAAAATTTTCATAAATTTTCATTCTAAAACTCAATCAAAACATATGAACTCTCAAGAATATCAATTTTCCATTAAAACATATTTTATCAACCATTTGATTTCTGAAAATCCTTTATAGCATACAATCACCAATAATAACACATGAACACAATATATATATATATATAGATAAATTTATTATTACAGAACTTTCATGAAAACTCAACTTTTGACAGAGAATAAAATACAAGAAACATATAGATTGAGTTCTTCAATTGTAAGAGTAAAATTATAGATTATAACCTTTTTGCTAATCGTTAGTGAAGAAAATGATGATGCTTGCTTAAGCTCTTCCTTCTCTTCTTCTTCTCTCTTCTCTAACTCTTCCTCTCTTCTTTCTTTTCTCTCTTACACTGACGTATCATGTAAACGTATACTAATAAATATAGGATATACATATAATATATAACTGACAATTACTCCCCTAATAAACATTCATCAGTTACAGAATTTTTAAAAATCAAAAGCCACTAGGGCTTGTTTGGCAAGAGTATTTTATTAAAACAGATTTTAGTATTAAGACATTGTTTGGTAAAACGGCTTTAAAAACAAATGTAAGGGTCTTGTTTGGTTAAAATCATTTTAAACCCTTTTTTTTTTTTAATAAATTATTTTAACACATACTCTTTAATGTTACATTTCAGTTAATTAAATATTTAACATTCTTATTTAATCAATTAAAATCTAACATAAATTAATCACATAAAATTGTCACATAATTATAATTACTCGCTAATTATAATTCATGTAACACTTCATCACATAATTCATCTAATTTAATTATCTCAATTAAACTAGAACTACACTATAAAATTAATACACATCAATTTAAATAAATTATTAAACATTCATTTAATAATTTATAACACTTAATTAAATCACTTCCACAAAATCACATAATTTATTTATTTAACTCAATAAATAAATCACATAAAATATTAATTTAACTCAATAAATATTTAAAATTATTATATAAAATCTCAATCGTTACAATTTTCCATCCTTAAAAGGATTCTGTCCCCAAAATCACACATAAAAAAAATTATTCACTTCGTCGGAACGCGAATAGAGGTAGACAGCCACGACACCCTGTTTCACAGTTCATCCCCCACATGCCAACAATCAGCAACACACAGCAACACAGACAACGTAAAGCATTCATATGCAGTAATACTCATGCTATATATAATACTAATCACAGAATTTGTCTAAACAACGAAAATCAAAGGTTTTAAAAACTCAATTTTCACATTTTTATAAAACTCATATTTTTCCCCAAAACAATTCACTGTAAAAAATTTCTCCACCAATTAAACTTATAACACATGCATTATATTCATGATTGAAGATAGCATCATAAACAATTCTAAACATGTATATTACTACATAATTTTTCATAAATTTTCATTCTAAAACTCAACCAAAAGATATCAACTTTCAAGAACATCAATTTTCCATTAAAACATATTTTATCAACCATTTGATTTCTGAAAATCCTTTATAGCATACAATCAACAATAATAACACATGAACACAATACATATATATATAACTTTTGGTTACACAACTTTCATGAAAACTCAACTTTTGACAGAGAATAAAATACAAGGAACATATAGATTGAGTTCTTCAATTGTAAGAGTAAAATTATAGATTATAACCTTTTTGATAATCGTTAGTGAAGAAGATAATGATGCTTGCTTAAGCTCTTCCTTGTCTTCTTCTTCTCTCTTCTCTAACTCTTCGTCTATTCTTTCTTTTCTCTCTTACACTGATATTCTCTCTAACGTTGTTTAGACTAACGTATCATGTAAACGTATACTAATAGATATAGGATATACATATAATATATAACTGACAATTACTCCCCTAATAAACATTCATCAGTTATAGAATTTTTTAAAAATCAAAATCCACTAGGTCTTGTTTGGCAAAAGTACTTTATAAAAACAGATTTTAGTATTAAGACATTATTTGGTAAAACGGCTTTAAAAACAAATGTAACTCTCTTGTTTGGTTAAAATCATTTAACACCATTTTTTTATTTTAATAAATCATTTTAACACATATTCTTTAATGTCACATTTTAATTAATTAAATATTTAACATTCTTATTTAATCAATTAAAATCAAACATAAATTAATCACATAAAATTGCCACATAATTATAATTACTCGCTAATTATAATTCCTGTAACACTTCATCACATAATTCATCTAATTTAATTATCTCAATTAAACTAGAAATATACTATAAAATTAATATACATCAATTGAAATAAATTATTAAACATTCATTTAATAATTTATAACACTTAATTAAATCACTTCCACAAAATCACAAGATTTATTTATTTAACTCAATAAATAAATCACATAAAATATTAATTTAACTCAATAAATATTTAAAATTATTATATAAAATCTCAATCGTTACAATTTTACCTCCTTCAAAGGATTCTGTCCCCAAAATCACACATAAAAAAAAATTCATTCTCTGCGCTGAAACGCGGACAGAGGTAGACAGCCACGGCACCCTACTTCACTGTTCATTCCCCACATGCCAACAATCGGCAACACAATGCAACACAGACAACGTAAAGCATACATATGCAGTAGTACTCATGTTATATATATAATACTAAACACAGAATTTGTCTAAACAACGAAAATCAAAGGTTTTAAAAACACAATTTTGACATTTTTATAAAACTTATATTTTTTCCCAAAACAATTCACTGTAAAAAATTTCTCCACAAATTAAACTTATAACACATGCATTATATTCATGATTGAAGATAGCATCATAAACAATTCTAAACACGCATATTACTACATATTTTTTCATAAATTTTCATTCTAAAACTCAACCAAAACATATGAACTTTCAAGAACATCAATTTTCCATTAAAACATATTTTATCAACCATTTGATTTTTGAAAATCCTTTATAGCATACAATCACCAATAATAACACATGAACACAATACATATATATATAACTTAAGTTTACACAACTTCCATGAAAACTCAACTTTTGATAGAGAATAAAATACAAGAACATATAGATTGAGTTCTTCAATTGTAAGAGTAAAATTATAGATTATAACCTTTTTGCTAATCGTAAGTGAAGAAGATGATGATGCTTTCTTAAGCTCTTCCTTCTCTTCTTCTTCTCTCTTCTCTAACTCTTCCTCTATTCTTTCTTTTCTCTCTTACACTGATATTCTCACTAACGTAGTTTAGACTAACGTATCATGTAAACGTATACTAATAGATATAGGATATACATATAATATATAACTGACAATTACTCCCCTAATAAACATTCATCAGTTAAAGAATTTTTAAAATCAAAAGCCACTAGGCTTGTTTGGCAAGAGTACTTTATAAAAACAGATTTTAGTATTAAGACATTGTTTGGTAAATAGGCTTTAAAAACAAATGTAAGGGCCTTGTTTGGTTAAAATCATTTAAAACCCTTTTATTTATTTTAATAAATTATTTTAACAAATACTCTTTAATTACAAATTTTAATTAATTAAATATTTAATATTCTTATTTAATCAATTAAAATCTAACATAAATTAATCACATAAAATTATCGCATAATTATAATTGCTCGCTAATTATAATTCAAGTAACACTTCATCACATAATTCATCTAATTTAATTATCTCAATTAAACTAGAACTATACTATAAAATTAATATACATCAATTTAAATAAATTATTAAACATTCATTTAACAATTTATAACACTTAATTAAATCGCTTCCACAAAATCACATAATTTATTTATTTAACTCAATAAATAAATTATATAAAATATTAATTTAACTCAATAAATATTTAAAATTATTATATAAAATCTCAATCGTTATAATCTTTCCTCCTTAAAAGAATTATGTCTCCAAAATCACACATAAAAAAAAATTTATTCTCTGCGCCGGAACGCGGATAGAGGTAGACAGCCACGGCACCCTGCTTCACTGTTCATCCCCCACATGCCAACAATCGGCAACACACAGCAACACAGACAACGTAAAGCATACATATGCAGTAATACTCATGCTATATATATAATACTAATCACAGAATTTGTCTAAACAACGAAAATCAAAGGTTTTAAAAATTCAATTTCGACATTTTTATAAAACTCATATTTTTCCCCAAAACAATTCACTGTAGAAAATTTCTCCACCAATTAAACTTATAACACATGCATTATATTCACGATTGAAGATAGCATCATAAACAATTCTAAACATACATATCTACATAAAATTTTCATAAATTTTCAATCTAAAACTCAACCAAAACATATGAACTCTCAAGAACATCAATTTTTCATTAAAACATATTTTATCAACCATTTGATTTCTGAAAATCCTTTATAGCATACAATCACCAATAATAACACATGAACACAATACATATATATAAAACTTATGGTTACACAACTTCCATAAAAACTCAATTTTTGACGAAAAATAAAATACAAGGAACATATAGATTGAGTTCTTCAATTGTAAGAGTAAAATTATAGATTATAACCTTTTTGCTAATCGTTAGTGAAGATAATGATGATGCTTGCTTAAGCTCTTCTTTCTCTTCTTCTTCTCTCTTCTCTAACTCTTCCTCTATTCTTTCTTTTCTCTCTTACACTGATATTCTCCCTAACGTTGTTTAGACTAACGTATCATGTAAATGTATACTAATAGATATAGGATATACATATAATATATAACTGACAATTACTCCCCTAATAAACATTCATCAGTTACAAAATTTTTTAAAAATCAAAAGCCACAAGGGCTTGTTTGGCAAGAGTACTTTATAAAAACATATTTTAGTATTAAGACATTATTTGGTAAAACGGTTTTAAAAACAAATGTAAGGGCCTTGTTTGGTCAAAATCATTTAAAACCCTTTTCTTTATTTTAATAAATTATTTTAACACATACTCTTTAATGTCACATTTTAATTAATTTAATATTTAACATTCTTATTTAATCAATTAAAATCTAACATAAATTAATCACATAAAATTGCCACATAATTATAATTACTCGCTAATTATAATTCATCTAACACTTCATCACATAATTCATCTAATTTAATTATGTCAATTAAACTAGAACTATACTATAAAATTAATATACATCAATTTAAATAAATTATTAAACATTCATTTAATAATTTATAACACTTAATTAAATCACTTCCACAAAATCACATAATTTATTTATTTAACTCAATAAATAAATCACATAAAATATTAATTTAACTCAATAAATATTTAAAATTATTATATAAAATCTCAGTCGTTACAATCTTCCCTCCTTAAAAGGATTCTGTCCCCAGAATCACACATAAAAAAAATTCATTCTCTGTACCGGAACGGTGATAGAGGTAGACAGCGACGGCACCCTACTTCACTGTTCATTCCCCACATGCCAACAATCGGCAACACACTGCAACACAGACAACGTAAAGCATACATATGCAGTAATACTCATGTTATATATATAATACTAATCACACAATTTGTCTAAACAACGAAAATCAAAGGTTTTAAAAACTCAATTTTGACATTTTTATAAAACTTATATTTTTTCCCAAAACAATTCACTGTAAAAAATTTCTCCACAAATTAAACTTATAACACATGCATTATATTCATGATTGAAGATAGCATCATAAACAATTCTAAACACGCATATTACTACATATTTTTCATAAATTTTCATTCTAAAACTCAACCAAAACATATGAACTTTCAAGAACATCAATTTTCCATTAAAACATATTTTATCAACCATTTGATTTTTGAAAATCCTTTATAGCATACAATCACCAATAATAACACATGAACACAATACATATATATATAACTTATGGTTACACAACTTCCATGAAAACTCAACTTTTGACAGAGAATAAAATACAAGGAACATATAGATTGAGTTTTTCAATTGTAAGAGTAAAATTATAGATTATAACCTTTTTGCTAATCGTTAGTGAAG
Source organism: Panax stipuleanatus (assembly GCA_020205555.1). Classification (NCBI taxonomy): domain Eukaryota; kingdom Viridiplantae; phylum Streptophyta; class Magnoliopsida; order Apiales; family Araliaceae; genus Panax; species Panax stipuleanatus. The sequence continues at coordinate 93,264,779 of CM035117.1, forward strand.
AAGATGATGATGCTTGTTTAAACTCTTCCTTCTCTTCTTCTTCTCTCTTCTCTAACTCTTCCTCTGTTCTTTATTTTCTCTCTTAAACTAATATTCTCTCTAACGTAGTTTAGACTAACGTATCATGCAAACGTATACTAATGGATATAGGATATACATATAATATATAACTGACAATTACTCCCCTAATAAACATTCATCAATTACAGATATTTTAAAAATCAAAAGCCACTAGGGCTTGTTTTGCAAGAGTACTTTATAAAAACAGATTTTAGTATTAAGACATTGTTTGGTAAAACGGCTTTAAAAACAAATATAACGACCTTATTTGGTTAAAATCATTTAAAACCTTTTCTTTATTTTAATAAATTATTTTAACACATACTCTTTCATGTCACATTTCAATTAATTAAATATTTAACATTCTTATTTAATCATTTAAAATCTAACATAAATTAATCACATAAAAGTGCCACATAATTATAATTACTCGCTAATTATAATTCATGTAACATTTCATCACATAATTCATCTAATTTAATTATCTCAATTAAACTAGAACTATATTATAAAATTAATATACATCAATTTAAATAAATTATTAAACATTCATTTAATAATTTATAACAATTAATTAAATCACTTCCACAAAATCACATAATTTATTTATTTAACACAATAAATAAATCACATAAAATATTAATTTAACTCAATAAATATTTAAAATTATTATATAAAATCTAAATTGTTACAATCTTTCCTCCTAAAAAGGATTCTGTCCCCAAAATCACACATAAAAAAATTTCATTCTCTGTGCCGGAACGCGGAGAGAGGTAGACAGTCACGGCGCCTTACTTCATTGTTCATCCCCACATGCCAACAATCGGCAACACACAGCAACACAGACAATGTAAAGCATACTTATGCAATAATACTCATTCTACATATATAATACTAATCACATAATTTATCTAAATAACAAAAATCAAAGGTTTTAAAAACTCAATATTGACATTTTTATAAAACTCATTCTTTTCCCTAAAACAATTCACTATAAAAAATTTCTCCACCAATTAAACTTATAACACATACATTATATTCATGATTGAAGATAGCATCATAAACAATTCTAAACATGCATATTTCTACATAATATTTTCATAAATTTTCATTCTAAAATTCAACCAAAACATATGAACTCTCGAGAACATCAATTTTCCATTAAAACATATTTTATCAACAATTTGATTTCTGAAAATCCTTTATAGCATACAATCACCAATAATAACACATGAACACAATACATATATATAAAACTTATGGTTACACAACTTCCATGAAAACTCAACTTTTGACAGAGAATAAAATATAAGGAATATATAGATTGAGTTCTTCAATTGTAAAAGTAAAATTATAGATTATAACATTTTTGCTAATCGTTAGTGAAGAAGATGATGATGCTTGCTTAAACTTTTCCTTCTCTTCTTCTTCTCTCTTCTCTAACTCTTCCTCTATTCTTTCTTTTCTCTCTTAAACTAATATTTTCCATAACGTAGTTTAGACTAACGTATCATGTAAGCGTATACTAATAGATATAAGATATACATATAATATATAACTGACAATTACTCCCCTAATAAACATTCATCAATTAAAGAATTTTTAAAAATCAAAAGCCACTAGGACTTGATTGGCAAGAGTACTTTATAAAAACAGATTTTAGTATTAAGACATTGATTGGTAAAACGAGTTTAAAAACAAATGTAAGGGCCTTATTTGGTTAAAATTATTTAAAATCCTTTTCTTTATTTTAATAAATCATTTTAATACATACTCTTTAATCTCACATTTTAATTAATTAAATATTTAACATTCTTATTTAATCAATTAAAATCTAACATAAATTAATCACATAAAATTGCCACATAATTATAATTACTCGCTAATTATAATTCATGTAACACTTCATTACATATTTAATCTAATTTAATTATTTGAACTAAACTAGAACTATACTATAAATTAATATACATCAATTTAAATAAATTAGTAAACATTCATTTAAAAATTTATAACACTTAATTAAATCACTTTCACAAAATCACATAATTTATTTATTTAACTCAATAAATAAATCACATAAAATATTAATTTAACTCAATAAATATTTAAAATTATTATATAAAATCTCAATCGTTACAATCTTCCCTCCTTAAAAGGATTCTGTCCCCAAAATCACACATAAAAAAAATTCATTCTCTGCGCCGGAATGCGGACAGAGGTAGATAGCCACGGCATCCTGCTTCACTGTTCATCCCCACATGCCAACAATCGGCAACACACAGCAACACAGACAACGTCAAGCATACATATGCAGTAATACTCATGCTATAGATATAATACTAATCACAAAATTTGTCTAAACAACGAAAATCAAAGGTTTTAAAAACTCAATTTTGACTTTTTTTCTAAAACTCATATTTTTCCCCAAAACAATTCAGTGTAAAAAATTTCTCCCCAAATTAAACTTATAACACATGCATTATATTTATGATTGAAGATAACATCATAAACAATTCTAAACATGCATATTTCTACATAAAATTTTCATAAATTTTTATTCTAAAACTCAACAAAAACATATGAACTATTAAGAACTTCAATTTTCCATTAAAACATATTTTATCAACCATTTGATTTCTGAAAATCCTTTATAGCATACAATCACCAATAATAACACATGAACACAATACATATATATAAAATTTATGGTTACACAACTTTCATGAAAACTCAACTTTTGACAAAGAATAAAATATAAGGAACATATAGATTGAGTTCTTCAATTTTAATTGTAAGATTATAGATTATAACCTTTTTGCTAATCGTTAGTAAAGAAGATGATGTTGCTTGCTTAAGCTCTTCCTTCTCTTCTTCTTCTCTCTTCTCTAACTCTTCCTCTGTTCTTTCTTTTCTCTCTTACACTAATACTCTCTCTAACTTAGTTTAGACTAACATATCATGTAAACATATACTAATAGATATAAGATATACATATAATATATAACTGACAATTACTCCCCTAATAAACATTCATCAGTTACAGAATTTTTAAAAATCAAAAGCCACTATGGCTTGTTTGGCAAGAGTATTTTGTAAAAATAGATTTTAGTATTAAGACAATGTTTGGTAAAACGGCTTTAAAAACAAATGTAAGGGCCTTGTTTGGTTAAAATCATTTAAAATCCTTTTCTTTATTTTAATAAATTATTTTAACACATACTCTTTAATGTCACATTTCAATTAATTAAATATTTAACATTCTTATTTAATCAATTAAAATCTAACATAAATTACTTACATAAAATTGTCACATAATTATAATTACTCGCTAATTATAATTCATGTAACACTTCATCACAAAATTCATCTAATTTAATTATCTCAATTAAACAAGAACTATACTATAAAATTAATATACATCAATTTAAATAAATTATTAAACATTCATTTAATAATTTATAACACTTAATTAAATCACTTCCACAAAATCACATAATTTATTTATTTAACTCAATAAATAAATCACATAAAATATTAATTTAACTAATTAAATATTTAAAATTATTATATAAAATCTCAATCGTTACAATCTTTCCTCCTTAAAAAGATTCTGTCCTCAGAATCACACATAAAAAAAATTTATTCTCTGCGCCGGAATGCGGATAGAGGTAGACAGCCACGGCACCCTGCTTCACTTTTCATCCTCCACATGCCAACAATCAGCAACACACAGCAACACAAACAATGTAAAGCATACATATGCAATAATACTCATGCTATATATATAATACTAATAACAGAATTTGCCTAAACAACGAAAATCAAAGGTTTTAAAAACTCAATTTTGACATTTTTATAAAACTCATTCTTTTCCCCAAAACAATTCACTATAAAAAATTTCTCCACCAAATAAACTTATAACACATGCATTATATTCATGATTCGAGATAACATCATAAACAATTCTAAACATGCATATTACTATATAAAATTTTCATTCTAAAACTCAACCAAAACATATGAACACTCAAGAACATTAATTTTCCATTTAAACATATTTTATCAACCATTTGATTTCTGAAAATCCTTTATAGCATACAATCACGAATAATAACACATGAACACAATATATATATATATATATATATAATTTATTGTTGCACAACTTTCATGAAAACTCAACTTTTGACAGAGAATAAAATACAAGGAACATATAGATTGAGTTCTTCAATTGTAAGAGTAAAATTATAAATTATAACCTTTTTGCTAATCGTTAGTGAAGAAGATGACGATGCTTGCTTAAGCTCTTCCTTCTCTTCTTCTTCTCTCTTCTCCAACTCTTCCTCTATTCTTTCTTTTCTCTCTTACACTGATATTCTCTCTAACGTAATTTAGACTAACGTATCATATAATGTATACTAATAGATATAGGATATACATATAATATATAACTGACAATTACTCCCCTAATAAACATTCATCAGTTACAGAATTTTTAAAAATCAAAAGCCACTAGGGCTTGTTTGGCAAGAGTACTTTATAAAAACAGATTTTAGTAATAAAACATTGTTTGGTAAAACGGCTTTAAAAACAAATGTAAGGGCCTTGTATGGTTAAAATCATTTAAAATCCTTTTCTTTATTTTAATAAATTATTTTAACACATACTCTTTAATATCACATTTTAATTAATTAAATATTTAACATTTTTATTTAATCAATTAAAATCCAACATAAATTAATCACATAAAATTGCCACATAATTATAATTACTCGCTAATTATAATTCATGTAACACTTCATTACTAATAGATATAAGATATACATATAATATATAACTGACAATTACTCCCCTAATAAACATTCATCAGTTACAGAATTTTTAAAAATCAAAAGCCAATAGGGCTTGTTTGGCAAGAGTACTTTGTAAAAACAGATTTTAGTATTAAGACATTGTTTGGTAAAACGGCTTTAAAAACAAATGTAAGGGCCTTGTTTGGTTAAAATCATTTAAAATCCTTTTCTTTATTTTAATAAATTATTTTAACACATACTCTTTAATGTCACATTTTAATTAATTAAATATTTAACATTCTTATTTAATTAATTAAAATCAAACATAAATTAATCACATAAAATTGCTACATAATTATAATTACTCGCTAATTATAATTCCTGTAACACTTCATCACATAATTCATCTAATTTAATTATCTCAATTAAACTAGAACTATACTATAAAATTAATATACATCAATTTAAATAAATTATTAAACATTCATTTAATAATTTATAACACTTAATTAAATCACTTCCACAAAATCACATAATTTATTTATTTAACTCAATAAATAAATCACATAAAATATTAATGTTAACTCAATAAATATTTAAAATTATTATATAAAATCTCAATCGTTACAATCTTTCCTCCTTAAAAGGTTTCTGTCCCCAGAATCACACAAAAAAAATTCATCCTCTGCGCCGGAACGCGGACAGAGGTAGACAGCCATGGCGCCTTGCTTCACTGTTCATCCCCCATATGCCAACAATCGGCAACACATAGCAACACAGATAACGTAAAGCATATATATTCAGTAATACTCATTCTATATATATAATACGAATCACAGAATTGTCTAAACAACAAAAACAAAAGGTTTTAAAAACTCAATTTTGACATTTTTATAAAACTCATTCTTTTCCCCAAAATAAATCACTGTAAAAAATTTCTCCACCAATTAAACTTATAACACATACATTATATTCATGATTGTAGATAGCATCATAAACAATTCTAAACATGCATATTTCTACATAAAATTTTTATAAATTTTCATTCTAAAACTCAACAAAAACATATGAACTCTTAAGAACTTCAATTTTCCATTAAAACATATTTTATCAACCATTTGATTTCTGAAAATCCTTTATAGCATCCAATCACCAATAATAACACATGAACACAATATATATATATATATATATATATATATATTTTTACACAACTTCCATGAAAACTCAACTTCTGACAGAGAATAAAATACAAGGAACATATAGATTGAGTTCTTCAATTATAATAGTAAAATTATAGATTATAACCTTTTTGCTAATCGTTAGTGAAGAAGATGATGATGCTTGCTGAAGCTCTTCCTTCTCTTCTTCTTCTCTCTTCTCTAACTCTTCCTCTCTTCTTTCTTTTCTCTCTTACGCTGATATTCTCTCTAATGTAGTTTAGACTAACGTATCATGTAAACGTATACTAATAGATATAGGATATACATATAATATATAACTGACAATTACTCCCCTAATAAACATTCATCAGTTAAAAAATTTTTAAAAATCAAAAGCCACTAGGGCTTGTTTGGCAAGAGTACTTTATAAAAACAGATTTTAGTATTAAGACATTGTTTGGTAAAACAGGTTTAAAAACAAATGTAAGGGCCTTGTTCGGTTAAAATTATTTAAAACCCTTTTCTTTATTTTAATAAATCATTTTAACACATACTCTTTAATGTCACATTTCAATTAATTAAATATTTAACATTCTTATTTAATCAATTAAAATTTAACATAAATTAATCATATAAAATTGCCACATAATTATAATTACTCGCTAATTATAATTCATGTAACACTTCATCACATAATTCATCTAATTTAATTATCTCAATTAAATTAGAACTATACTATAAAATTAATATACATCAATTAAATAAATTATTAAACATTCATTTAATAATTTATAACACTTAATTAAATCACTTCCACAAAATCACATAATTTATTTATTTAACTCAATAAATAAATCACATAAAATATTAATTTAACTCAATAAATATTTAAAATTATTATATAAAATCTCAATCGTTACAATCTTCCATCCTTAAAAGGATTCTGTCCTCAGAATCACACATAAAAAAAAATTATTCACTTCGCCGGAACGCGGATAGAGGTAGACAGCCACGACACCCTGCTTCACAGTTCATCCCCCACATGCCAACAATCAGCAACACACAGCAACACAGACAACGTAAAGCATACATATGCAGTAATACTCATGCTATATATATAATACTAATCACAGAATTTGTCTAAACAACGAAAATCAATTGTTTTAAAAACTCAATTTTGACATTTTTGTAACACTCATTCTTTTCCCCAAAACAATTCACTTTAAACATTTCTCCACCAATTAAATTTATAACACATGCATTATATTCATGATTGAAGATAGCATCATAAATAATTCTAAACATGCATATTACTACATAAAATATTCATAAATTTTCATTCTAAAACTCAACCAAAACATATGAACTCTCAAGAACATCAATTTTCCATTAAAACTTATTTTATCAACCATTTGATTTCTGAAAATCCTTTATAGCATACAATCACCAATAATAACACATGAACACAATATATATATATATATATATATATATATATATATATATAAAACTTATGGTTACATAACTTCCATGAAAACTCAACTTTTGATGGAGAATAAAATACAAGGAACATATAGATTGAGTTCTTCAATTGTAAGAGTAAAATTATAGATTATAACCTTTTTGCTAATCGTTAGTGAAGAAGATGATGATGCTTACTTAAGCTCTTCCTTCTCTTCTTCTTCTCTCATCTCTAACTCTTCCTCTGTTCTTTTTTTTCTCCCTTACATTGATATTCTCTCTAACGTAGTTTAGACTAACGTATCATGTAAACGTATACTAATAGATATAGGATATACATATAATATATGACTGACAATTACTCCCCTAATAAACATTCATCAGTTACAGAGTTTTAAAAAAATCAAAAGCCACTAGGGCTTGTTTGGCAAGAGTATTGTATAAAAACAGATTTTAGTATTAAGACATTGTTTAGTAAAACGGCTTTAAAAACAAATGTAAGGGCCTTGTTTGGTTAAAATCATTTAAAACCCTTTTTTTTATTTTAATAAATAATTTTAACACATACTCTTTAATGTCACATTTCAATTAATTAAATATTTAACATTCTTATTTAATCAATTAAAATCTAACATAAATTAATCACATAAAATTGCCACATAATTATAATTACTCGCTAATTATAATTCATGTAACACTTCATCACATAATTCATCTAATTTGATTATCTCAATTAAACTATAACTATATTATAAAATTAATATACATCAATTTAAATAAAGTATTAAACATTCATTTAATAATTTATAACACTTAATTAAATCACTTCCACAAAATCACATAATTTATTAATTTAACTCAATAAATAAATTACATAAAATATTAATTTAACTCAATAAATATTTAAAATTATTATATAAAATCTCAATCGTTACATGGCTAGTCTACTCTATCTCTTCCCTCATTTTCATCAAAGCATAGCTAATGAGTAGTTGGGGAGTGGGATTCATGATTGAACCCACCAACTTCTTGTTAGCCTTCATGCAATTGCTTCTTTCGTTGTTTTGAAATGGTAAGCAAAGCCATGGACCGTATAAACATTTGCCTATATAATGAACTCTCTCTTTCTTCTATGCTATTGCGGAGATTTCCAAGTAGAATTAAAATAAGTAAGCTAATATACTGAGAAAGAGAGAAACTTAAGTTTTAGCAGCAAGTTCACATAGCAGAGGTATAACTCCCTATCCATGTTCTTCAATTTTCAATTCTTGATTCTTGGATTTAAGCATGAATTGAATGAATGGTGAATTGGAATATGATTGTCAAGTATTATTTAAGTTGATAAGCATGATAGGAATGTGTTGTGGCTAGTGTAGCATTAAATTGCTGTAAAAAGTTTGAGATGGGTTACAGTTACTGCCGAAGCAGTCTAGCTTCTGGTCTGGTCGGAGCCCTGCGCAGCTGCGCCAGTTTTGTACTGGCCAGCAGCGCAGCGGCGCCAGTCCCTGGATATGGTTTCCTGTGTTCTGCTAACAGCCTGCTAAATGTTATCATGTAATACCACTTAGAGCAAGCATGAGGACATGATTAATATACATATAGATGTACGTTAAAGTGACATGAGCATGTATAACTATGTTAGTACACTATATTGATGAAAGGATTTAAAGTTTACAAAATAAAATTAGACTTGTTAAAAGTAAACTTTGACACATACGTAGTTTATGTGTTCTGATATTTGTAGCTTGTGTAAATGACTTAGACATGCATGAAATCAGGTTTAACATGTATGAATAAGTACCTTGACATAAAATTAACATTCTTGACTTCATTAGTGTGCGATTTCTAAAGAAAGTTATAAAGTTTTAAAATGAGCCTTGGCACATACTATTGATGCTTATGTTCTGACTTTGTGAGTATGATTTCATGGTCTAGATAGGCATGAAATGCATGTCTAAAGTATTAAGCACACACTAACATTCATGGTTGAAGGTTAAAATATTTTCAAAAAGTTAAACTTAGACGTTTTGGAAAATTAAAGCGCATGAACATGGTAGGATAACATTCTGATATTTCTAGACATATATGATAATGTCTTTAGCATCACTTAGTTGGCCTACATGTATTCATACTATGTTAGAAATCATGAAAGTTAGTAAGCATGAATGAGGCATGAGTTAAGATTATTTAAAGCAATTAACGATACTAATTATGCATATATGATAAAAGTATTTGTGAGCACGCATCTTAACATTATTTTGATACCTCACACGTATACATGATGAACATAGTAATCTTGTATGACTAGTTTAAGTGTGATAAGGATTTTGAAAGGTGAATTTAGAAAGTTTAAATGTAATGGTTATATAAAACTCGAAAACTATAATTCCGTTAAGGTTTGAGAAACGTATGAATAATAAGGATCATATAAGTTCTAAATGTATGTCGAATACATTTAGTTAAGTGTGTGATACATGTATATGAAGGGTGATAGTAACTACGTATGGTTAAAGTATACTAATAAGTACATGGTTATTCTAAGAATACGATGAGATAGTAAAACGAAGGTTCTAAGAACCAATTTAGACAACAATGTAATCAATTGTTATTATATTGAGAATGTATGGATACGTATAATTGATATGTATGAATCCATAATTGAATGATTGTGTAGGAATACACGAAGCACAAATATCTTAAGCAGTTAAGTCATAGTTGTTAAACTACGCACCAGGCAAGTCTTTTAGTTCTTATTTGATATATGAATTCAATAACTGTTAGATGAATTATATTAGGTTATAGAACGACCTTTAAACACCTTACTCACTTAAATAAACATATAATTTTATTTAATTCAAATAATCAAATAAAATTATATTCACATAATAATCCGATTTTATAACGACTCCAAAATTCTTACAATATAATTATCATTCTCGATCGTTAACAATGCAACTTTAATCTATCTTTACATCATTATTCGATATTAAAGTCACTAAAACTGCGGAATATTTAAAACTTTTATACAATCTTTCTTTATTACCCTGAATCGCAACCTTTGCATTACAAATATTTGATTCAATTCTATTACATGAATCGCTTCCTCTAAGTTACTATACAAAGTATTACATCACAAGCAATATCTACTATACATCGGATAGCTCAACTTTACAACTTTAACAAGTATAATACATCCAAAACAACACAGTACTCATCTAGGATAAATAATTTCTTGCATCGCTATTGATCATAACATTCAATTAGCATACATCATTACCTTGCATCCTTGACCTGCAAAAGTGGTAATTTGCAAGAGTGAGCTCGACAGCTCAGCAAGACCTAATAGTTTTCATGCATCACATAGCACATAATAACATGCTCAACATACATCTCATAATCATCAAAGTAACATGGCATACATGCTTTAATTCACATAACAAATATAAAGATTAAGTTCCTTACTCAATCAACAATCTTTAATCAATCAATGTAGTCATAAATTGACTTTAACATTTCATGCTTGTAATATATATAACATATCATGCTCTTTGCAAAATAATTTAAAATAGTTCATCATCAAGTTCACGTAGAAAATAGGAACCGAAAGACTTGACTTGATCGTTGTTTACCAATAACAGTTTAACAGCTAACAGCTATCTGCACTTCACGTGCCCTACACAATTATATAATAATGCACATCAACTATTAGTCACATAGAAACGCATAGTAGTTGTAATATAATTTTACTCTACATCTCATAATCCTTCCTGTTAACTAATACACAATGTTCAAGTAGATTATGTTAACTTTTGACTTATATCTCACTATATTTCTTATTAGTCATACTCAAAGTTCATTCAACTGTTTAAGTCTTGCTAGGACTACTTATGTGTTTTATAATAACCCATTTCATATCTTATAATGTTCATTTCATTTGACTTAAAACACTTTTTACGTTCGTTAACACTTGTCACAGCGTTTCAACGTTTATTCGTCACACGTCCGAATCGTCTCTCTTGTGTATGCTTAGTGTACTTACGTAACTTATCTAATACATCATTTATTAACGTTAAGCATTATTATATTTACTAACATTCATGTTTTATAACTTAGAACAACATCTATTATCGTCGACAGCACTATACTTGCGTATGTGCATGTCTGACGCCCTCCGGTAGCCTCCGAATACGCATCAGTCACAAAGATGAGCATTTTGACCCCTGCCAACGACCTCAAATCAAAAAAGTTAAAGAACAAAAGTTGTAGGTATACTCGTGCTCGTTCCGGATCATCTTGAATCTCCTCAATCGGAGTTCATATGAAAACGTTATGGCATTTTACTATAGGAGGTCAAAGCAGTTTTACATTACACTACTTAAACCACTCCGGACAGTTTGTAGACCCGCTGGGGCGTGAGTTCCTAGGCCAAAATCCCCGCTGGGGCGGGGCCCACTGCTGGTGGGTTCCCGACTCGCGAACTGTGCAGAGAAATGAGCCAATTTGGCTTATTTCTTCGCACCAAAGTCCGATTTTAACTAATACAATGTACATAAAACTTTATACAAACAAAATCCTACACTTCTAACATGATTTTAACATACAATACCACCACAACACATAATCAAAGCACCTCATTTTCATGATTTTTGAAGAAAACGACATTCTTAAGCGTTCTTAACGAAAATTAACACTATAAGTTCGTTTTTAACCCAAATCACATTATTCAAATCATGTTTTGTTGGTTTCTTGATATATTATTATAATCTACGATCAATTTACATAACATATCACAATTAAACACTAATTTTGATATTTAAGAAACTATTTTTCAAGTTAGTTCATTGTAATTTGCTATTTTCATAAAACTTATACTTTTAACAAAATAATTCACCAAAATTTCAATTCTAAATCGACTCCATTCATAATATATGCATTATTTTCGTTATTGAAGATAGTATCATGAACATCTTTCAATTTTGCATATTAATACATACTACATCATTATTTTTTATTCTAAAATCAATCAATATAGGAAAACTCATAAGACCACAGTTTCTTCATGAAAAACCTTATTTTTACAATACTTTGATTTTTGAAAATCGCTTATAGCATTCGAATTAATGGATTACAACATCTATCAATTCATATAACCTGTAATTAACCAAATCATCGATTATAATTCCAATTATCTATGAAACTCGAATTACAAGAAAAACTAAGAACAAGAGGTGAATTACTACCTTCAATCCTTGATTAAGCTTCGTTAGATGGTGAGAATAGCTCTGATAATCCTCCTTTTGATTCTCAGAATCACCAAACTCCTCTCAATTTTCTTTATAAAAATCACAAAGTGTTTTCTCTCTGTATTTTTCTCTTATTTGTTAACACTGATTATTTTCTCTAACTCTTCTAACTTCTAAACTAACGTGTGTATATGTAATATAATATACATATATTATAAGTATAAACATAAATATAGAGTTTATAACTTATAACTTATAACACATAATTACCATAATAATTATAATAATTGTACTTAATACATAGGTTACACAATTAGAATTTAAAAAGCTCTAAGGCTTGTTTAGCAAAATAATTTATTTTTAAAACAGGTTTTTAAATAGTTAAGACCCCGTTTGGCAAAACAGATTTAAAACAAAAGTAAGGGTCTTGTTTGGGAAAACGGTTTTAAAAACTCTTTTAACTCTTTTAATAAATCATTTAACACATATTCTTAATGTTATCCTTTAATTAATTAAATCTTAATATTAATTTAATTAATTAAAAGTTTAACATCAATTAATCACATAAAATTGTCACATTATAATTACTCGCTAATTATAACTTCATGTAATAATTATCACATCACTACATCTAATTTAATTATCTCAATTAAATTAAAACTATAACATAAAATCATTACATATTAATTAAATTAAATATCAAATAATCATTTAATTAATATAATACACTTTATTACATTACTCCATATTAATCACATAATTATTTATTTAACACAATAAATAATTCAATTAAAATATTTATTTTAATTCAATAAGTATTAAAATTAATATCTAAAATTCTCTTCACATCAATTCACATATTTCATAATATATGACACGTATACACATACCCAAACTCAGAACATCAGATAATAAGATTTTTATTTATTAAATTCTCATTTTTTAATTCTTAAAAATCCGGGATGTCACATCCTTCCCTCTTTATAAGGATTCCGTCCTCGGAATCAACAAAACCTCCCTTACTCGATTTTCACAAAATCTCTTTCACAATTTTATTGTTGAATAACTTCAACACGTTAACTTAACAACATTTATATATATCTTCCTCCATTCATTTCTTTAACAACTTTTAGGTTTTATTACATAACCTTCAACTCGTTCATTCCTTTCTAAGGATCATTACCGAATATTCTACTTGTCGAATTAATATACTACATAATCCACCATCTATAATTGTTCGGGTTATGACATTCACCCCTTCTTCTAAGAATTTCGTCCTCAAAATTTTAATATTTTAATTCACTGGATTAAAGCGTTCTACCGCTACTTCTTTCTAAGGAATATCCTTCTCGCTACATTCATCTTTAGAATAATAAGAATCTTCCACAATTGCTCAATAATTGGGAAGCGATATAAATAACTCAGAAATTTAAAAGATTCCAAATCATGTTGAGTGGTCACAAGACCTTGAACTTATTTTTAGGTTTAATAGTGCTTCACCCCCAGTACTTCACACTATAAAATCGCATCGGTACTTTAGGTGGCCAGCCTATCGTACCCCTACGTCGGGCCCAAACGTAGTACATCGTAACGACTATATGCGCTACACTCGGAACTATTGTCTCCGATAACATGTCCCCTTTTATAGGGTTGTTCACCTCAGCTTCTTAACATCTGAATCTGCACAAAATAATTTGGTTTGGCATAGTTTGACCAAGAATGCTCAAATTTTATAAACATCTTTCAATATTTATCTAGCTGAATCAAGTAGCATAAGCTTCTAGCAACAATTCGGACATCAATAGAAATATATATATATATATATATATATATATATATATATTTTTAACAACCTCAATAAAATAATTTTTTTTATAGTTTAAGGAAACTAAAAATAATAAGTAAATCTTTTCATAATATCCTGATACCGTACCGTAGTAATGGTACGTTGAGGATTTCGTCATTACATGACGTCATCATACTACATCATACCATAGTGGGCTAACGATCATACGATCACATCCAACACTAGGTTTAACTGCATTGATAACTTTCTCGATTATTATTTCTACACCATATCAAATGATGCATAAAATATATAAAATACATTTGGAAAATTTAAATTCATTTTTGTCTAGCTGAAGCAATTAGCATAGACATGTAAATAATAGCACTATTTTAAAATTTCATTGGTTTCATCATTTGATCCAATGTTTTTCAAGAAAAAACAGAAGTGCAACATCAGCACGAAGTCAATAAATTTTGAAAATCTAGCAAAGCTAGGAGATTTAGATTATCAAAGTTTTCTCCATCAATATAACTCTTTACTCCCTCATTACTTAATCATTCTATCAATCTTAAACAACATCAATGATTTCTATACCATAACCTTTCTATACCCAGTATAGTTCATCGAACTTATCACACTTTGAAAGTTCAGGAACTTGCCACAATAATATGAGTTTAAGAACTTGTCCTAGCAATACGTAGTCAAAGAACTGATCAGAGACTGTCCATATGCTTAGGGGTTCAAAAACATACATACGACTATGAATCACGAACTTACCATAAGTATGAGTTTTAAGAACTCGCCTAACCTTAAGATCATCTAATGTAATCTTAATATCATCTAATCTAATCTCTATTGACTCTAACTATCAAATATAAACATGGGACAAGAATCACCTTCTCACCATATATATATCGATAGCGCGACATCAACATTCCAATGATTATCAATATGATAAACCAAGTGTACGCACAAAATCCCTGTCCATACAGAGATTTGTACAACTCAGCCACCACATGAGTCCTCAATTGAAATTCCACTTAACTCTATCTTACCTATAACGTCTCGTTCTATACTCGATACATACTTCTGTATCTCATCATTTATAACTCCTCGGGAGTTTATCTCGTACTATATCATAGTAAATTCTTGTTATAACATCAAACTATAACTATTCAATCATTACAGACCATCTGTCTTTTACAACTTTAAAAGATCACGCCGGGATCTTATTCTATAATCATCTTCTTATGATTCTTTTCTTATCCCATTATCGTTTTGTTTTAAAAACTTCTTATCTTACCTTTCATCATATCATACTATGATTTCATTTAAGCTTTTAATCTTATAGACTTTGTCTATTCATCGTTATTCGTCATCTTTATTATTAGAGTTAGGCAACTCCTAATTCTTATCTACATATCTCTTCAAGATTCTTCTTTGAATCTTCTTGTTTATTTATCAATTCTTCCTTTAAGAACTTTCTAACTTTATTTATATTGCTCAATATTTTATTCGGGTTTTATTCCTCGTCATTCTAATCTTCTTCTTATAATATTTCTAGGACTTAACTCATCCTATACATCTACGTATGTGAAAAGAATCACCTTTTCGTTATACGTAACTTAAACTTAACTTCTTATTCTCTAAGGCCATAGCTTAAGGTACTCTTACCTAAGGTGTATAACCTATCAGCTCTGATACCAACTGTAACAACCCCAAAATTCTTACAGTATAATTCTCATTCTTGATCTTTAACAATACAACTTTAATCTATCTTTACATCATTTTTAGATATTAAAATCACTAAAAATGCGGAATATTTAAAACTTTTATACAATCTTTCTTTATTGTCCTGAATCGCAACCTTTACATTACAAATATTTGATTCAATTCTATTACATGAATCGCTTCCTCTAAGTTACTATACAAAGTATTACATCACAAGCAATATCCATTATACATCGGATAGCTCAACTTTACAACTTTAACAAGTATAATACATCCAAAATAACACATTACTCATCTAGAACAAATAATTTCTTGCATCGCTATTGATCTTAACATTCAATTAGCATGCATCATTACCTTGCATCCTTGACCTGCAAAAGTGGTAATTTGCAAGAGTGAGCTCGACAGCTTAGCAAGACCTAACAATTTTCTCGCATCACATAGCGCATAATAACATGCTCAACATACATCTCATAATCATCAAAGTAACATGGCATACATGCTTTAATTCACATAACAAATATAAAGATTAAGTTCCTTACTCAATCAACATTCTTTAATCAATCAATGTAGTTATAAATTGACTTTAATATTTCATGCTTGCAACATATATAACATATCATGCTCTTTGCAAAACAATTTAAAATAGTTCATCATCAAGTTCACGTAGAAAATAGGAACCGAAAGACTTGCCTTGATTGTTGTTTCCAATAACAGTTTAACAGCTTACATCTATCTGCACTTCACGTGCCCTACACAATTATATAATCATGCACATCAACTATTAGTCACATAAAAACGCATAGTAGTTGTAATATAATTTTACTCTACATCTCATAATCCTTCCTATTAACTAATACATAATGTTCAATTAGATTGTGTTAACTTTTGACTTATATCTCACTATATTTCTTATTAGTCATACTCGAAGTTCATTCAAGTGTTTAAGTCTTGCTAGGACTACTTATGGGTTTTATATTAACCCCATTTCATATCTTATAATGTTCATTTCATTTGACTTAAAACACTTTTTACGTTCGTTAACACTTGTCACAGCGCTTCGAAGTTTATTCGTTAATCATGCACATCAACTATTAGTCACATAGAAACGCATAGTAGTTGTAATATAATTTTACTCTACATCTCATAATCCTTCCTATTAACTAATACATAATGTTCAATTAGATTGTGTTAACTTTTGACTTATATCTCACTATATTTCTTATTAGTCATACTCGAAGTTCATTCAAGTGTTTAAGTCTTGCTAGGACTACTTATGGGTTTTATATTAACCCCATTTCATATCTTATAATGTTCATTTCATTTGACTTAAAACACTTTTTACGTTCGTTAACACTTGTCACAGCGCTTCGAAGTTTATTCGTCACACGCCCGAATCGTCTCTCTTGTGTATGCTTAGTGTGATTACATAACTTATCTAATATATTATTTATTAATGTTAAGCATCATTATATTTACTAACATTCATGTTTTATAACTTAGAACAACATCTATTATCGTCGACAGTACTATACTTGCGTATGTGCATGTCTGACGCCCTCCGATTGCCTCCGAATACGCATCAGTCACAAAAATTACCATTTTGACCCCTGTTAACGACCTCAAATTGAAAAAGTTAAAGAACAAAAGTTGTAGGTCTACTCGTGCTCGTTCCGGATGATCTTGAAATTCCTTAATCGGAGTTCGTATGAAAATGTTATGGCGTTTTACTACAGGAGGTCAAAGCAGTTTTGCATTACACTACTTAAACCACTCTGGATAGCTTGTAGCCCCGCTGGGGCGGGGCCCACTGCTGGTGGGTTCCCAGCTCACGAATTGTGCAGAGAAATAAGCCAATTTGGCTTATTTCTTCGCACCAAAGTCCGATTTTAACTAACACAATGGACATGAAACTTTATACAAACAAAATCCTACGCTTCTAACATGATTTTAACATACAATACCACCACAACACATAATCAAAGCACCTAATTTTCATGATTTTTGAAGAAAACGACATTCTTAAGCGTTCTTAACGAAAATTAACACTGTGAGTTTGTTTTTAACCCAAATCACATTATTCAAATCATGTTTTGTTGGTTTCTTGATATATTATTATAATCTATGATCAATTTACATAACATATCACAATCAAACACTAATTTTTATATTTAAGAAATTATTTTTCAAGTTAGTTCATTGTAATTTGCTATTTTCATAAAACTTATACTTTTAACAAAACAATTCACCAAAATTTCAATTCTAAATCGATTCCATTCATAATACATGCATTATTTTTGTTATTGAAGATAGTATCATGAACATCTTTCAATTTTGCATATTAATACATACTACATCATCAATTTTCATTCTAAAATCAATCAATATAGGAAAACTCATAAGACCACAATTTCTTCATGAAAAATCTTATTTTTACAATACTATGATTTCTGAAAATCGCTTATAGCATTCGAATTAATGGATTACAACATCTATCAATTCATAGAACCTGTAATTAACCAAATCATCGATTATAATTCTAATTATCTATGAAACTCGAATTACAAGAAAAATTAAGAACAAGAGGTGAATTACTACCTTCAATCCTTGATTAAGCTTCGTTAGATGGTGAGAATAGCTCTGATATTCCCCCTTTTGATTCTCAGAATCACCAAACTCCTCTCAAATTTCTTTGTAAAAATCACAAAGTGTTTTCTCTCTGTATTTTTCTCTTCTTTGTTAACACTGATTATTTTCTCTAACTCTTCTAACTTCTAAACTAACGTATGTATATGTAATATAATATACATATATTATAAATATAAACATAACTATAGAGTTTATAACTTATAACTTATAACACATAATTACCATAATAATTATAATAATTGTACTTAATACATAGGTTACACAATTAGAATTTAAAAAGCCCTAAGGCTTGTTTGGCAAAATAATTTATTTTTAAAACAGGTTTTTAAATAGTTAAGGCCCCATTTGGAAAAACAGATTTAAAACAAAAGTAAGGGCCTTGTTTGGAAAAACGGTTTTAAAAACTCTTTTAACTCTTTTAATAAATCCTTTTACACATATTCTTAATGTTATCTTTTAATTAATTAAATCTTAATATTAATTTAATTAATTAAAATTTTAACATCAATTAATCACATAAAATTATCACATTATAATTACTCGCTAATTATAACTTCATGTAACAATTACCACATCACTACATCTAATTTAATTATCTCAATTAAATTAGAACTATAACATAAAATTATTACATATTAATTAAATTAAATATTAAATAATTATTTAATTAATATAATACACTTAATTACATTACTCCATATTAATCACATAATTATTTATTTAACTCAATAAAAAATTTAATTAAAAAAATTATTTTAATTCAATAAATATTAAAATTAATATCTAAAATTCTCTTCACATCAATTCATATATTTCGCAATATATGACACGTATACATATACTCAAACTCAAAACATCAGATAATAATAATTTTATTTATTAAATTTTCATTTATTAATTCTTAAAAATTCGGGATGTCACAGATTTTCTCGGGCGTTACATAAGTACACTGAACGTGGCTCGCTAAAAAATACCTAATGGAGTTTTACTTTTCTATCAATAGGAATTCCTTAAGTAATAGTAGTATAAATAATCTTTAAACTTGAGATCATCATAGTATCTTGTGTATGATGAGTTATACTTTGATATGTCTCTTAAGACCCTAAGGGTATATCAAAAGGGTATGCTTGGGTATAATAATTTATTTATGGAGATAATGAATGATCAATAAAGAATCTACCGCTTCTAGTAAAAGAAGAGAATGTCCTATGTGATTCGATAAATGACAACCCAGTAGTTATTGGCCAAGACAGAATGAAATTAGAAAAGAGTTTCTAATTTGCATTATTTGGAGTTGTGCATTTTAGAATCGAAATACATATAATTAAATAAAATAAGACTTGATAGTAATTTCATGTCTTATATTTAATTGGGACATTGTATGGTGGAAGGAATGAATTGTACAGTACCTATTTACTCAAAGGTTCTTTTATGATTAACGTTGAAATCTATATTATCTGGAAAGTCGTTGATCGCTAAGGAGGCTTACCCTTATTGTAGAATAAATATTATTTATTTAAATAAATATTAGTTTAATTTTTTTAAAAATAAGATTAGAATTGTTCTAATTGATTTATTCATAACCGGTTTAATATGGAGAACCTAAAGGGTTATACCATAACAGGAAGAATATTTATTAAAGAAGCAAATGGCATAATTGTAATAATGAGTTAAGTATATTTAATTTAATCTATGGTGATAGAATAAATTAAATATCTTAATATTTATTATTTATTATTTTAGAAATATTAAATATAAATTAATAATAGGAGTCTTATTATTATTATTATTATTATTATTATTATTATTATTATTATTATTATTATTATTTAATCCCAAAGGAGTTTTTCTATTAATAAGATACTCTCTCATATATATATTCCAAATAAGATTAGGAGGCTAATTAATTAAAAGAGTTTAATTATTTCCGATAGGATTGAGAAGCCTAATTATTTAAAAGGTAATTAATTAATATGAAACCCTATTCCTAAATAGTTTAGGAGGGTTGCCTACATCTATAAATAAGAAAATCTTATTATAGAACAAGGTTACACACTACAGTCCAAGAGTTGGGAGAGTATACAATTTCTATAGAGATAGAAACTAGGGTTTAGCCAAATACCCATCTTCTTGAATAACTCTTTTTCCTTAGTGGATCACCTCTAGAGGCCAAACACTTGGGTGGCTAACGTTGATCAAAGGAATGAATCAAACCCGAAGAACTCAAGGATTGTGCAAAGGATTTGGAGTTGAACTCGTACCTGTAGAAGTTTAGTTCTACAAGGGTATGAACCTAATCTTCATCTCTTTTGTTTAATTAATAACTGTGCATAAAGGATGATCCAGGTATATGGTTTGTAAAGATTTAAAATTCTGATTTACTATGCTTCCGCTTATTTTATGCAATTTGATTGCGTTCATGAATCGTACAAACCTAACAAATTCAATCTTTAATTGGGCAAAACAGCCCACGAAAAATTAAGGCAGTAGGGTTTGTCGGTTTTTCAACTTTGTCCTGTTTGCGTAGAAACTATCCACCGAAAAATCTAAAAGGGATAATCCAGAAATTCCAATTAAAGGTGTTTGGAAACTCATAGATATAACTCTAGAAGTTAACCACACTCCCAAATTCGAAATAGGCTAGGAGTTATGCTCAATTAAATTTCAGTCTCTGTTTTAAAGAAAAATAGTTTTTCTAACTTCTATATTTTTTTAGAAAACTTTCATGATCTCTTGGTTTATCAAGCATTAGCCAACATAAACCAATATAATACATCCTAATCCTTCTTATACTCATGGATCCACCATGATCCACCATTTATTCCATCAAAATCCCACAACAACCAATCAATATTACAACTTAAGCCAATATAATTACAAAGCTAGGGTTTTGAACTTTATACCTTCTTGTTTCTTCTTTCTTGCCTAGGTTGCATGATGCTTGATCTCTTGCTAGCCTTCTTCTCCTTCTTTCCTTCCTCTCCATCTATGACCCTCTCTTTCTTTCCTTCATCTTGCTCTATCTCTTACTAGCTCTTTACTTAGTGAAAATGAAATATCTAGCAAGTATACATGCTTATGGTATTTATAAAAAGTCAAGACTAAGGGAAAAATGGTCTTTAACCATTACTAGGGAAGGGCAAGATGGTCTTTAAGTCATCCCAATAAAATTTCCTCCAAAGACATATTGGTCATAAATAATTTTCTTCAAGGACAAAATTGTCATCTCACCATAATTAAGAAACTTCCTAGCAATTTTCTTCAAGGACACTATGGTCATTAATAAAATTCTCTTGGGGAAAAATAGTCATTTTCCCATTATTAGGAAATTTCCTAACAATTTCTTTCCTAGGGCACAAAAGTCATTAATAATTTTTTTTTGGGCAAAATAGTCACTTCCACATTTCTAGAAAATTTCCTAACCATCATCACCAATTATCACAAGTTTAAGTACTTGCCTGAGTAGTTGACTATATCCGACCTTGACTTCTTATTCTTTGAATAACCTATGTTTATCATAGTCAATCTAACGGTTAATCTCTATAATTTTTTCACGTATAAATCTAATTGATCTATCACATAAGCGTCATATAATTAAGACTCACGAATCAATCTATTTAATTAATTATTCCTTTATTCATCACTCTCTTTATTTTATTTATTAGTCTTTACTCTATTTACTAAAAATAAATAATCTTCAATTATTTTACTTGTTTAATTAATGGTTCTGTGACACCCCCAAATCCGGATACCTTCAAACCCGAGTCAGGTGCTACACGGTGCTACAACATCCACATATATCTAACTATATAAGCTTAATGATACAAATGTAATTTATATATTATTACATCATATCTGCTCAATTTTAGATTCTGTAACAATTACATGTTCATAATCTCATAATATTACATATTACATAATAATATTAAGCTCTTACAAGATCTTTTATCCTTATTCGTTTTCCTTCCTCTATCCTTAATGGATTCTTTAATATGTTCGTCCTTAACTGAAATCATATATTTTATGCAAGGATGAGCAATAAACTGCCTAGCAAGTATAACATTTCAACAAAAAAAATAAAAAATCATATGATTTAATTCAACAACTGAACTATAGTTGTGAACTACTTTGAATAAACTGGAATAATAGACACAATAAACCAAAATAGAACTTTTCTCACTTTAAAACATTTTTTGAAACGACATAATGTTCATTTTTAATAAGATGGTCATCAAACCAAAAACTTTCTTTTTTTATTTCACTGAAAAGGATAACTCCGATTATTAAAATCGTAAATTCGATATCACTTACGAGTACGTCTAGGTGATCAGCCTATAGTACTCTATGTTGATCAACACTCATACGTTAAACATATATACGTTTAAATTTTGACACCATGTGTGTCAGTCGAAAACTCAACTAAATGCATTTGTTTGTTCAATTTCAAACTTACATTTGAATCCGCACAAAAATAATTTGGTTTAGACTGTGACACTCCCAAATTCGGGTACTTCAATTTTCACAGGATTTGGTGTTCACTGTCAAATAATAACTAATCTATCTACCCATAATAAATAAAATTTATAATTAAATAGAAATCCTCCCCTTAAGGGGTTACAACATCATAAATAAATAATCAATTCCCAGGTTAACTAACCTTAATACATTAAGTGCGGAAACATAAACAATACGTCTTAAACATAACATCATAAGTCTTATCGATAACATTCTCAAATAAATAAACAAGTCTTCATCACTTGTTTGCCTTGCCCTTTCCATTACTAGTGGATGGCTCGTCAGTTCTTTCAAATCTTAGCTGCATAGTTATTATACAAGAGTGAGCAACAATTGCCCACAAGAATAATAATATAATAATAATAACAATGCGAGAATTCAATGAGTTCTGAATAATAGAAAGCTCAATTTTTGAATCAAGAAATGAATACAAGAATCAAAAGTATATCTGAGGGTCACAAGACTAAGAACTATGTCCCAGGTTATCAAGTATTTCTACTTTAAATCTTTAACCGTCGTAAGACTATATGGACTCTACTTCTCGTACTTAGGGGGATCAACCCTTAGTTGTAATAAACGAGAATTTTGCATTTTAATTTTAAATATTTATTAAATTAAATAAATATTTTAGCTGATTTGTTTATTGAGTGAAATAAATAATTGATGTGATTGTTGTGGAGTAATTTAATTAACTGCAATATGTTAATTAAATTGATGTTTGAGTAATTCTGTGATGAAATCTTAATTTAATTGAGATAATTAAATTAGACAAATGTTATGTGGTATTTGATAATGAGGATATAATAATTTAATTTGAATAATTAAATTAGAGATTTACTAATTTGTTACATGTGATTATGATTAGTGAGTAATTATAATTCTGTAGCAATTTAATTATGTAGCAATTTTATTTAATAAATTGATGATAGCTTTATTTAATTAAATTGGAATATTGAGATTTAATTAAATAAAGTGTGACATTTGAAACTATGTGTTAAAATAGTTATTAAAATAAATTAAAAAGAGTTTTAAATTAGTTTTACCAAATAAGACCCTTAAATCTATTTTAATGTAGTCCTAAAAATCTGTTTTTAAAAATAAAGGATTTTGCCAAACAAGCCTTATGTCTTTTGATTTTCAAAACCCTGTAACTGATATATGTATTTAGTAGAGTAATAATATATTTATCAGTTATATGTTTTATATCTATTATATGTATTATATCAGATATATTTTATATTCTATAATGCGTTAAGTTAATCAGAGTTAGAAAGAACAGAGAACTAGAGAGAAAAGAGAGAAGAAGAAGAAAGAAAGAGGAAGAAGTTTGAGAAATCAAAACAGAGAATTATCATCATCACCATCATCTTCTTCTTCTATCAACAAAAGGTATAATCTAGTTTAAGCTTTATTCTTCCATGTTTTCATAATTTTAAGTTCTCTGTTATTTAAGTTTTTAGGAGAATTTGTGTAATATGATTCATGTATGTTAAAATGTATATATAAACTATTATATATGATTTATATGATAATTTAAGTTATTTAATTCATGTAAATATGATGAACATGAAGAAATCATGTTCATAGCAATTTACAGTGTATTAAATTGAAAAATAGTTTCTTAAGGATCGAAATTGGTGTTTGATTATGCTATGTTATATAAATTGATCATAGATTGTAATTGTATGTTAAGAAATAAAATTAACATGATTTGAATTGTGTGATTTGGTTTAAAAACAAAGTCACAGTGTTTATTTTCTTTAAGAACACTTAACAATGGTGTTTTCTTCAAAATCATAAAATTAAGGGTGTTTGATTATGTGTTGTGATATTTATATATATATATATATATATATATATATATATTAAAACATGATATAAGCTTAAAGTTATGATTTTATAAAGTTTTATATGCATTATATGTATTAAATTCTTAGTTTGGTGCCAGAAAATAAGTCAAATTGGCTTTTTCCTGCACAAGTTCGTGAGCTAATTTTTCTCACAACAGGGATACCCGCCCCAGCGGGCTTAAACTCGCCTCAGCGGGCTTAAACCCTCCCCAACGGCCCCAACGGGCTTAAACCCGCCCCAGCGGGCTTCCTTGCTGTCCAAAAATGTGTTTTATGTTCTGTGTAGTTTTTATGCATTACATGATAAGTTAACTTAATGTGATGAACTTGATGACATGTTAAGCATACATTGAGATGTTAGAACTATTCATTAACGTATTTCACGTGATTAATTTGTAAGTTAGATACGTTATGTAAATCGTTATTCGTAAAGTTTAATAACGCGTTCAAAACTGATGTTCATGTTTTGATCGGACGTATAATTAATTATTATTGCAAATGTAATGATATGTAGGGTTAATTGAGGAACGAGAATTATAATTTTTAGCTTGTAGCTTGTGCACGAGGCAAGTTGTTCTATCCTTTCTGGTTATGTTTATGCAAGCTATCCTATTCTCTATAGTTTCCATATTAAGCAAGTATCTTATTGAAATTTATTATTGAATTAATGTAACCTTGACTTAATTGTTCAAGCAAGGTTTTATTGAATCTTTCAAATACTTTAAGTTTATTTCTAAAGCATGACTATTGAATATGAAGTCTATTGTTATGACTCATAGTTATTTTGTAATTCTTTTATTATTGAATTCTTAAATATTGTAAGTTGATTCAACTACTCCTGAGTTGATGATAGTTGAACTTTAAATTACCCTTTGAGCTTATTCAAACCAAACTTTCTTTGGTACGGACTTGTTAATCAATATTGAGATGAACAACCCTATTAATAGAAGATTACCATGCGAAAGCGTTAAGATGTTTGTGCACAATATATGGTACGAAGGGCTGATCCCCCTAAGTATGAGTTAAGGTCCATATAGTCTAACGACCGTTAAAGGTTTAAATAAAAATGTTTATAACCTGAGACATAGTTCAAGGTCTTATGACCCTCAGATGAATTTTAATTCTATATTCATTCCTTGATTACTGATGATAGAAACATTATGAAGTTATTCAGTAATATGTCATCACTATTGATTGTTATTTCTAGCGAGCTTTTGTTTGCTCACTCTTGCATTTATATAACCATTGCAGCCAAAGTTGAGAGAGTTGAGGAACCGTTAACTAGCAGAGGCAAGAGCAAGACGAACAAGTGAACACTTGTTTATATTTATGTCATAATGTGTAATAAAACTTAAATTGTTTAAGATGTTTTATTTTCCGCATTTGACGTTATTTAAGGTTAAAAACCTGGGAATGATTTGAGAAGTTGTAATCCTTTTTAAAGGAAGATTTTATTTGACTAAGGTTGTAATTTATTTTGTATTCCTTATTTATGGGCAGTAGTTATGTTTTATTTAGATAGTGAACACCAAATTATGTAGAAATAAAGTACCCGAATTTGGGGGTGTCACAAATTGGTATCAGAGCCTTAGGTTATGAACCTTAGGTAGTAGCCTTATAGGAGATCGAAAAGATAGTGATGATAGTTAAGATAATAAACTACCTTATGTGCTATGTGTTTACGTTTATGTACCCGAGGAGTATCGATTGGTATATCACGTAATAATTAAACTTTAAAATTTTGTGTCAAGATGACGAATGTTAGAGAGTCCAGTCAGGCTAGGGAGGAGTGACCCCAGATGCCTAGGGATGAGAAGCCCCGCAACATCCATACTGTTTGGGATCAATTGGTTCAGAGAGAGCCATCTCCATTGATCATCGTAGTGGGTCAGGAGAATGAGCCAGTCTTTGACCGAGATTGTGACATCCCGGATTTTTAAGAATTTATAAATGAGAATTTAATAAATAAAATTCTTATTATGAGACGTTTTGAGTTTGAGAATGTGTATATGTGTCATATATTGTGAAATATGTGATTTGGTGTGAAAAGGATTTTAGATATTAATTTTAATATTTATTGATTAAAATAAATATTTTAATTTATTTATTTATTGAGTTAAATAAATGATTATGTGATTGTTATAGAGTAATTTAATTAAGTGTAATATATTAATTAAATAAATATTTAATATTTAATTTAATTGATGTAATAATTTTATGGTATAGTTCTAATTTAATTAGGATAATTAAATTAGATGAAGTTATCTGGTAATTGTTACATGAAATTATAATTAGGAAGTAATTATAATATGACAATTTTTATGATTAATTGGTGTTAACTTTAATTAATTAAATTAGAATGTTAAGATTTAATTAATTAAAGTATAACATTAAAAAGATATGTTAAATGATTTATTAAAAGAATTAAAAGAGTTTTTAAAACCGTTTTTCCAAATAAGGCCCTTGCACCGTTTTAAATTTGTTTTGCCAAACGGGGCCTTGACTACTAAAAATCTATTTTTAAAATAACTTGTTTTGCCAAACAAGCATTGGGGCTTTTAAAATTCAATTTGTAACTAATTATATATATTAATTGCAATTATGATATTAATTGGGTGGTTTCAATATTTTGGAGTTATATATTATATAATTATACATATAATATATATATCATATTAGTTATATATTTAAACTACGCTAGTTAGAAGAGTTAGAGAAAATAGTAAGTGTTAGAACATAACAAAGAAGAAAGAAATACAGAGAAAGTACAGAGAAAAGATAGAAAGAAAAGAGAAGAGGAAGAGAGAAAGAAGGTAGAAGAAAAAGAAGTTTGAGAGAGTCAAACACCTCACTATCATCATCTTCATCTTGTTCTCCTAATCAACGCAACAAGGGTATAATCTTAATTCTTTGTTTTTAAATATATTTTTATGATTCTTCATGAGTATCAGTTTTTCGTGTTTGTGAATTAACGAGAAATTTATATAAACATGAATTTCATGTATAAATTGTGTTCATATATGGTTATAATTAATTTGTATGCTTAATCGAGTTGTCTAATTTATGAAGACATGATGAACATGAAGAATTCATGTTCATCAAAAGTGACAGTGAAAGTATTTTGAAAATATATAGTTTTCTTTAAAAATAAAAAATTTAAATTTTATTATTAATTGTTGTACAAATTGATTTTTTTGGATTCTTGTTATTTGTCAAGAAACGAATTCATTGTGAGTGGAATTGTATGTTTTGATTGAGAAATAAACTTAAAGTGTTCAATTTTATTAAGAACACTAGAAAATAGTTTTTATCCAAAAATTTTAAAATTAAGAGTTTTGATTATGTGTTTTGAGGATTAAATATGTTAAAACATGTTAGAAGTTTAGAATTTATGTTTTTTAAAAAGTTGTTATGAATTGTGTTGACTGAAATTGGAATTTGGTGTGGAAAAATAAGTCAAATTGACTTTTTCTCTGCACAGTTCGCGAACAAACATGGAGCCGGTGCAAGGGGCCCGTCCCAGCAGGCCTTGCTAAGCCTAATACCCCCGCCCCGGTGGGGGTATGCAAAAAAAATTAAATTTGTTTATTTTTTTATGTGGCTTTTGGTTCATATTATGAAAGCTAAATTTATGTGGTAATGTGAGGACATTATAAGCATGCATTATAATGCTAAAATTATAGTAATGAGTTATATTAATAAAATATAATGTGTAATTATAATTTGACTAATTATAATTATAGTAAAGGTTTAATTTAAATTATAATTTGTTAAATTATAATGAATATAGTTTGATTTAATTTAAATCAAAGTAATTATTTAATTTAAATTATAAATTATTTAATTATAATTTAATATGTAATTAAAAGTTAAAATAATTATAATTAAGGAGAATGTGTAATTTAAATTATAATATATTTAATTATAATTTAATGAGTACATGGATTGAAATTGATTAATTGTAATCTAAGTAATTATTTAATTTAAATTATAATTGGTTTAATTATGATTTAATGCATAAATTGAGTTTGATTAATAAATGCTTAATTAAAATTATTATTTATTAATTATAATTTAATTAATATAAAATGCAATTATAATTTAATTAATTATAATTGAGAAGAATGTGTAATTTAAATTATAATTTAATTAATATGAGTATGTAATTATTAATTGATTAATTATGTGATAATGTAATATGATTATGTGATGTGATTAATTATGTGGTAATTAATTATTAACTTAATAGTTAAAGAGGAATGAATTAACCTAAATTGGTTAACTAACTATGAGAATTAGCTATGTAATAATTAACTTATATTGTTAATTATACATATAATTTGACTGTGTGTGTCAAATAAATAGGAGGGAATTATAAAGTGTAAAGTAGAATTTACTTAGACAGTTGCTAAGCGTCGCTAAGTGACTAATAGTTGATGTGTATGATAATACGTTGTGTAGGATTCATGAAGTACAGATAATTATAGGCTGTTTTCGATAATTGGTAATCTACGAGCCAGGCAAGTCTTTCGGTTCCTATTTTCTACGTGAACTTGATATTGTGCTGTTTAAATTACATTGTAAAGAGCATGATATGATATATATGTTGCAAGCATGAAATGTTAAAGTCAATTTCTGACTACATTGATTGATTAAAGAATGTTGTTTGAGTAAGGAACTCAATCTTTATAATTGTTATATGAATTAAAGCATGCATGATGTGTTAGTCTAATGATTATGAGATGTATGTTGAGCATGTTATTATGTGCTATGTGTTGCATGAAAGCTGTTAGATCTTGCTGAGCTGTCGAGCTCACTCTTGCAAATATCCACTTTTGCAGGTCAAGGATGCAAGGTAATGATACGTGCTAGTTGAATGTTAAGATCAATAGCGATGCAAGAATTTTTTTTATTCTAGATGAGTAATGTATTTGTTTTAGATGTATATTACTTGTTTAAGTTGTAAAGTTGAGCTATCCGATGTATACTAGATATTGCTTTGTGATGTAAGACTTTAGATAGTAACTTCGATGTAGTGATTCATGTAATAGAATTGAATCAAATATTTGTAATGATAAAGGTTGCGATTCAGGGGAATAAAGAAAGATTATATAAAAGTTTTAAATATTCTGCATTTTTAATGATTGTATCATCGAATAATGATGTAAAGTTAGAATAAAGTTGTATTGTTAACGATCGAGAATGAGAATTATATTGTAAGAATTTTGGGATTGTTACAGTTGATATCGGAGCTGATAGGTTATACACCTTAGGTAAGAGTACCTTAGGCTATGACCTTAAGTTATAAGAAGTTAAGTTTAAGTTGCATATAACGAAAAGGTGATTCTTTTCACATACGTAGATGTATAGGATGAGTTAAGTCCTAGAAATATTATAAGAAGAAGACGAGAACGACGAGGAATAAAACTCGAATAAAAATTTTGAAATATATGAATGGAATTAGAAATTCTTAATAGAAGAATCTTGAAGAAATATGAAGATAAGAATCAGGAGTTGCCTAACTCTAATAATAAAGATGACGAATAACGATGAATAGACAGAGTCTATAATACTAAAAGCATAATGAAATCATGATATGATATGAGGATAGGTAAAGATAATAAGTTTTTAAAACAAACGATAATGAGATAAGAAAGTAATCTTAAGGGAGATGATTATAGAACAAGATCACGACGTGATCTTTTAAAGTTGTAAAGACAGATGGTCTGTAATGATTGAATAGTTATAGTTTGATGCTATAACGAGAATGTACTATGATATAGTACGAGATTAACTCGCGAGGAGTTATGAATTATGGGATACAGAAGTCTGTATCGAGTATAGGGCGAGAAGTTGAGTAAGATAGAGTTAAGTGGGATTTCAACTGAGGACTCATGTGGTGGCTGAGTTGTACAAACCTTTGTATGGGCAGGGATTTTGTGCTTACACTTGGTTAATCATATTGATAATCATTGGAAGGTTGGTGTCGTGCTATCGATAAATATATATGACGAGAAGGTGATTCTTTTCTGATATTATATTTGATGGTTAGAAACAATAGAGGTTAGATTAGATGATATTAAGGATAGGTGCGGTTCTTAAAACTCATACTCATGGTGAGTTCGTGACTCATAATCGTATGTATATTTTGAACCCCTAAGCATATGGACATTATCTAATTAGTTCTTTGACTACGTATTGCTAAGACAAGTTCTTAAACTCATATTATTGTGGCAAGTTCCTGAACTTCCAAAGTGTGGTAAGTTTGATGAACTATACTGGGTATAGAAAGGTTATGGTATAGAAAGCATTGATGTTGTTTAAGATTTATAGAATGATTAAGTAATGAAACGATGGAGTAAAGATTTATATTGATGGAGAAAATTTTATATTCTAAATCTCCTAGCTTTGCCAGATTTTTAAAATTTATTGACTTCGTGCTGAAGTTGCACTTCTGTTTTCTTGAAAAACATTGGATCAAATGAATGAACCAATTGATTTATTAAATAGTGTTATTATTCACATGTCTATGCTAATAGCTTTAGCTAGACAAAAATAATTTGAAATTTTCAAAATATATTTTATATATTCTATGCATCATTTGATATGATGTAGGAATAATAATCGAGGAAGTCATCAATGCGGGTAAACCTAGTGTTGGATGATCGTCAGCCCACTATGGTATGATGTAGTATGACGACGTCATGTAATGACAAAATCCTCAACGTACCATTACTACGGTACGGTATCAGGATATTATAAAAGATTTATTTATTATTCTTAGTTTCCTTAAAAAAAATTAATTAAAAATTTATTGAGTTGGTTAAATATATATATATATATATATATATATATTTCAATTGATGTCCGAATTATTGCTAGAAGTCTATGCTACTTGATTCAGCTAGACAAGTATTGAAAGATGTTTATGAAATTCGAGCGTTCTTGGTCAAACTATGCCAAACCAAATTGTTTTGGTGTGAATTCAGATGTTAAGAAGCTGAGGTGGACAACCCTATAAAAGGGGACATGTTATCGGAGACAATAGTTCATAGTATAACGCATATAGTCGTTACGATGTACTACGTTTGTGCACGACGTAGTGGTGCGATAGCCTGATCACCTAGAGCACCGATGCGATTTATAGTGTGAAATACCGGGGGTGAAGCACTGTTAAACTTAAATATAAGTTCAAGGTCTTGTGACCACTCAGCAGGATTTGGAATCTTTTAAATTCCTGAGTTATTTATATTGCTTCCCATATATTGAGCAATTGTGGAAGATTCTTATTATTCTGAAGATGAATGTGGCAAGAAGGATATTCTTTAGAAATAAGTAGTTGTAGAACGCAATAATCCAGTGAATAAAGATTAACATAAAATCTATTTTGATAGACTGATATATAAAGATATATAGATTAATAAAATTTTAAGGACGAAATTCTTAGAAGAAGGGGTGAATGTGATAACCCGAATACTTACAAGATAGTGAAGTATATGAATTCTACGAGTAGAGTATATGGTTATAATCCTTAGAAAGGAATTGAACGGGTTAAAGGATATATAATATTTGATATAATTGTGTTTAATTGTAGGTTATGTAATAAAACCTAAAACTTGTTGAAGGAATGAATGGAGTATTATATATATAAACTTTTGAGATAATGTGTTGAAGTTGTTCAACAATAAAATTATGATAGAGATTTTGTGAAAATCGAGTAAGGGAGGTTTCGTTGATTCCGAGGACGGAATCCTTATAAGGAGGGACGGATATGACATCCAGAATTTTTAAGAATTTATAAATGAGAATTTAATAAATAAAATTTTTATTATGAGGCGTTTTGAGTTTGAGAATGTGTATATGTGTCATATATTGTGAAATATGTGATTTGGTGTGAAAAGAATTTTAGATATTAATTTTAATATTTATTAATTAAAATAAATATTTTAATTAATTTATTTATTGAGTTAAATAAATGATTATGTGACTGTTATGGAGTAGTTTAATTAAGTGTAATATATTAATTAAATAAATATTTAATATTTAATTTAATTGATGTAATAATTTTATGGTATAGTTCTAATTTAATTGGGATAATTAAATTAGATGAAGTTATCTGGTAATTGTTACATGAAATTATAATTAGAAAGTAATTATAATGTGACATTTTTTTTATGATTAATTGGTGTTAACTTTAATTAATTAAATTAGAATGTTAAGATTTAATTAATTAAAGTATAACATTAAAAAGATGTGTTAAAGGATTTATTAAAAGAATTAAAAGAGTTTTTAAAACTTTTTTTCCAAACAAGGCCGTTGCACCGTTTTAAATCTGTTTTGCCAAACGGGGCCTTAACTACTAAAAATCTATTTTTAAAATAACTTGTTTTGCCAAACAAGCCTTAGGGCTTTTAAAATTCAATTTGTAACTTATATATATTAATTGTAATTATGGTATTAATTGGGTGATTTAAATATTTTGGAGTTATATATTATATAATTATACATATAATATATATCATATTAGTTATATGTTTAAACTACGTTAGTTAGATGAGTTAGAGAAAATTGTCAGTGTTAGAACATAACAAAGAAGAAAGAAATACAGCGAAAGTACATAGAAAAGATAGAGAGAAAAGAGAAGAGGAAGAGAGAAAGAAGGTAGAGGAAGAAGAAGTTTGAGAGAGTCAAACACCTTACCATCATCATCTTCATCTTGTTCTCCTAATCAAAGCAACAAGGGTATAATCTCAATTCCTTGTTTTTAAATATATTTTTATGATTCTTCATGAGTATCAGTTTTCTGTGTTTGTGAATTAACGAGAAATTTATATAAACATGAATTTCATGTATAAATTGTGTTTATATATGGTTATAATTAATTTGTATGCTTAATTGAGTTGTCTAATTCATGAAGACATGATGAACATAAAGAATTCATGTTCATCAAAATTGACAGTAAAAGTATTTTGAAAATATATAATTTTTTTTAAAAATCAAAAATTTAAGTTTAATTATTAATTGTTGTACAAATTGATTTTTTTTTTGGATTCTTGTTATTTGTCAAGAAACGAATTCATTATGAGTGGAATTGTATGTCTTCATTGAGAAATAAACTTACAGTGTTCAATTTTATCAAGAACACTGGAAAATAGTTTTTATCCAATTTTTTCAAAATTAAGAGTTTTGATTATATGTTTTGAGGATTAAATATGTTAAAACATGTTAGAAGTTTAGAATTTATGTTTTCTAAAATGTTGTTATGAATTGTGTTGACTGGAATTGGAATTTGGTATGAAAAAAATAAGCCAAATTGACTTTTTTCTTTGCACAGTTCGCGAACAAACATGGAGCCGTTGTAGGAGGCCCGCCTTGCTAAGCCTAATACCCCCGCCCCGGCGAGGGTATGTAGAAAATAAAATTTGTTTATTTTTTTATGTGGCTTTTGGTTCATATTATGAAGGCTAAGTTTATGTGGTAATGTGATGACATTATAAGCATGCATTATAATGTTAAAATTATAGTAATGAGTTATATTAATAAAATATAATGTGTAATTATAATTTGAATAATTATAATTATAGTAAAGGTTTAATTTAAATTATAATTTGTTAAATTATAATGAATATAATTTGATTTAATTTAAATCAAAGTAATTGTTTAATTTAAATTATAAATTATTTAATTATAATTTAATATATAATTAAAAGTTAAAATAATTATAATTAAGGTGAATGTGTAATTTAAATTATAATTTATTTAATTATAATTTAATGAGTACATGGATTAAAATTGATTCATTGTAATCTAAGTAATTATTTAATTTAAATTATAATTGGTTTAATTATGATTTATTGCATAAATTGAGTTTGATTAATAAATGCTTAATTAAAATTATTATTTATTACTTATAATTTAATTAATATAAAATGCAATTATAATTTGATTAATTATAATTGAGGAGAATGTGTAATTTAAATTATAATTTAATTAATATGAGTATGTAATTATTAATTGATTAATTATGTGATAATGTAATATGATTATGTGATGTGATTAATTTTGTGATAATTAATTATTAACTTAATAGTTAAAGAGGAATGAGTTAACCTAAATTGGTTAACTAACTATGAGAATTAGCTATGTAATAATTAACTTATATTGTTAATTATACATATAATTTGACTGTGTGTGTCAAATAAATAGGAGGGAATTATAAAGTGTAAAGTAGAATTTACTTAGACAGTTGCTAAGCGTCGCTAAGTGACTAATAGTTGATGTGTATGATAATCCGTTGTGTAGGATTCATGAAGTACAGATAATTATAGGCTGTTTTCGGTAATTGGTAATCTACGAGCCAGGCAAGTCTTTCGGTTCCTATTTTCTACGTGAACTTGATATTGTGCTGTTTAAATTACATTGTAAAGAGCATGATATGTTATATATGTTGCAAGCATGAAATGTTAAAATCAATTTATGACTACATTGATTGATTAAAGAATGTTGATTGAGTAAGGAACTCAATCTTTATGATTGTTATATGAATTAAAGCATGCATGATATGTTAGTCTAATGATTATGAGATGTATGTTGAGCATGTTATTATGTGCTATGTGTTGCATGAAAGCTGTTAGATCTTGCTGAGCTGTCGAGCTCACTCTTGCAAATATCCACTTTTGCGGGTCAAGGATGCAAGGTAATAATACGTGCTAGTTGAATGTTAAGATCAATAGCGATACAAGAAATTTTTTATTCTAGATGAGTAATGTATTTGTTTTGGATGTATATTACTTGTTTAAGTAGTAAAGTTGAGCTATCCGATGTATAGCGGATATTGCTTTGTGATGTAAGACTTTAGATAATAACTTCGATGTAGTGATTCATGTAATAGAATTGAATCAAATATTTGTAATGATAAAGGTTGCGATTCAGGGGAATAAAGAAAGATTATATAAAAGTTTTAAATATTTTCGCATTTTTAATGATTGTATCATCGAATAACGATATAAAGTTAGAATAATGTTGTATTGTTAACGATCGAGAATGAAAATTATATTGTAAGAATTTTGGGGTCGTTACAGAGATGACGAGGATGAGTCAGAGGAAGATGAAGGATCATGAAGAGGAGATTCCACCTAACTCTATTAGCGCTGTGATGTACGAGGAAGTCTACGACTGCAACGTTGAGCTGCAGGGTAGAGTTGGAGAGTTAGAGGAGCTGGTGGATGTGAGCCAGACTACTATACAGTAGAAGGAGGAAACAATTCAAGAACTGGACGATCAGCTTGAAAACGCTTAGTGGGATCTAGTTCACGTGGAGAGTGAAAGGGATGATGCACTGGATGAGCTAGCAAAATTGATGAACAATATTAAAGAGGAGTCAGCGAAGCGTGCCAGAGCAGAGGATGTGTGCTTGAAGGCTACTCAACGTGCAGATCGAGCTGAAGACGAGGTTCAAGCAAAGAAGGCCAAGTTGAAGGAGACAAACTATGCTTTTCATTCTGCTATAGATAGGGCCCAGGATCGTGTCTTTTATTACCCATCTCATTTCAAGGATTTGCCGTGGTATATGGTGGATAGAAGAACAGTGTTTCGGGTGATGGAAGAAGAACGTGGAGAGGCTGTGCGACGTCTTAACATGCCTAGATAGTGGAGTAACAAACTATGTGTTTCTTATGAATTTAATAGATGTAAATCTCAGAATTTGAGATAATAATCGGATAAGATGATGAGGTTATCTTATAATTTGTTTTAGTTCAGGAAAGATGATGTAAATAGCAGAGATGCTGTCTATTCTATGTTTTAAAACTATGAATGAATAAAATAACGAAGTTTAATGACGTGCTATGTGTTCAAGTGTGAATTGATTTATTTTAAATGTTTAAGTTTGAACTTGAATATTTAAGAGATGGTTAAGGGATACAATAAAAGTATTTTTTAAAAGAAATATGCCTCCTAGAAGAAGACCTACACATCAACCACAAGAGGGTTCTACGGATAACAACAACGATGGGGTGAATACCAAACCAGTTCAGCAACTGGTGAACCTACTGATGGGAGCGCTTGCGAATCAGTCGCAAGTTCAAGGAGCAACGTTCAAGGAATTCAAAGCGGTAGGACCATCAAAATTCAAGGGATCGTTGAATCCGATAGAGGCCCAAACGTGGGTGATGGAAATGGAGAAGGTCTTTGATGTGGTAAGGATTAACGATGACCAGAAGATGGCTTTTGCAACATTCATGCTGAAGTCGGAAGCTAGTTACTGGTGGCAGGCTAACAAGACTAGAGGAGGAGAAGGTTTAATAGCATGGGACCGATTCAAAGAAATGTTCTTTGAAATGTATTTTCCAGTAAGCTCGCAGAACCAAATGGAGGTTCAGTTTCTAGAGTTGAAGCAGGGAACAATGATGGTGCCAGAGTACGCCGCAAAATTCAATGAGCTAGCAAGGTTTGCAACTTACCAGGTCAGTACTGATGAGAGAAAGGCAAAAAGATTCGAGCATGGATTATAGCCCTGGTAATATAGTAACGTCTCGATGTTCCAGCTAAATACATTTGCTGTAGTATTGGAAAAGGCGATCATCGTGGAAGGTGGGAGCGATGCCTTGACTAAATATAATCAAGACCTGAAGAAGAAGAAGAATGAGATAGAGAATAAGGCTGGTGGTAGTGGTACCAACTAGAAAAGAAAGTGGAACGATAACGCATCTGCTGGGAGTCAACAGGGAAGCCAGCAGAAGAGAAGAATTGAAGCATGTGCTATATGCCGGAAGAATCCCTCTGGTGTGTGCATGAGAGGGAAGCGAGTATGTTTCAACTGTGGTTAGGAAGGCCACATTACACCAAATTGTCCTAAACCAAAGAAGGGAGCGTGTTTCACATACGGGTCCAAGGATCATATGGCCCGGGATTTCCCTAAGAAGCCAGTTGGAGGGTCATCAGGGAGTAGAGGAAATGGCAGCGACAACACTTTGGCTATCACTAGACCACCGTAGATGAGCCGACCCACTGCCAGAACATTCAACATGACCGTGCAAGATGCCGTGCAGTCAAAGGATGTGGTGTCAGGTATTATTCTGGTCAATAGTATTAATGCTTACATATTATTTGATTCGGGTGCTACTTGTTCGTTCATATCTGATGACTTTGCTAAGACTTCAGACTTACCTAAGGAGGAATTAATTTACCCTTTGAACATAGAGATTGCGAATAGGGAGGTTATTCCTGTTAGGTTTGTTCACAAGAACTGTAGATTGAACATTAAGGGTCATGAGTTGATGGTAGATTTAATTCCGATTAAACTTGGGGAATTCGATGTTAATACTGGGAATGGATTGGTTGTTCAACCATGGAGCGGTAATTGATTGCCAGAAGAAGTCTGTAAACCTTATGACTCCGTCGAAGGTTGTGTTTTATGGCAACAAGCGAGTTGTCTGACGATTATGTAGGCCAAGAAGCTATTGAAGCAAGGTTGTGTAGGGCACTTAGCCATATAGTGGATACTCGTAAGGAGAGTTCGAAGATGGAAGAAATATCAGTGGTAAAGGAGTTTGTGGACGTATTTTTGACCAATTTGCTAGGACTTCCGCTGGATAGAGAGATAGAGTTCGTGATAGACTTAGCGCCGGGGACTGCTCTGATATCGAAAGCCCCGTACAAAATGGCTTCAGACGAGATGAAAGAGTTGTTGGTTCAACTACAGGAATTGCTGGACAAGAAGTATATTCAGCCAAGCGTATCACCGTGGGGAGCGCCGGTATTGTTCGTGAAGAAGAAGGATGGATCAATGCGTCTTTGCATTGATTATAGGGAATTGAACAAAGTCACGATCAAGAATAAGTATCCTTTACCTAGAAATGATGACTTGTTTGATCAACTGAAGGGTCCTAGATACTTCTCAAAAATAGATTTGAGAAGTTGGTATCATCAGTTAAAGGTAAGAAGAGAGGATGTACCGAAGATGCCATTTAGAACTCGGTATGGACATTACGAGTTCTTGGTGATGTCATTTGGTCTAACGAATGCATCATAAACATTTATGGACTTAATGAATAGGGTGTTTAAGCCGTTTCTAGACAAGTTTGTAGTGGTTTTCGTAGATGACATTTTGGTTTATTCCAAAACTGAGGAACACACTGAACATTTGAGGCTGACATTGAAATCGCTGAGACGTGAGAAGTTGTATGAAAAATTCTCGAAGTGCGAATTCTGGTTAGAACGTGTGCAATTTCTTGGCCACGTGATTGACAAAGATGGGATTTTAGTAGATCCATTGAAGGTTGAAGCTGTAATGAATTGGGATCAACTGAAGACACCATTAGAAGTGAGGAGTTTCTTGGGTTTGGCAGGTTACTACAGAAGATTTATTCAAGACTTTTCCAAAATTGCAACTCCGTTGGCGAATTTGACTCGGAAGACGGTGAAGTTCTCTTAGACGGAAAAGTATGATAAAAGTTTTCAGGAACTAAAGAAGAGATTGAGTACTGCGCCTGTGTTGTCATTGCCTGATAGTACATGAAATTTTATGGTATACATCGATCCTTCACATAAGGGATTAGGCTGCGTGCTGATGCAGAACGGCAAAGTCATTGCTTATGCATCATGTCAGCTGAAGGACTATGAGAAAAGGTATCCAACCCATGACTTGGAATTGGCGACAGTAGTGTTTTCTTTGAAGATATGGAGACACTACCTATATGGAGAAAAATACGAGATATACACAGATCATAAGAGTCTGAAGTACATCTTTACATTGAAAGATTTGAATATGCGCCAAAGGAGATGGTTGGAGCTTATCAAGGACTATGATTGCGAAATTCTATACCATTCGGGTAAAGCTAACATAGTTGCCGACGCCTTAAGTAGAAAGGGTCGTGAGAAGTTAATGTTGCTAACTGCTCAGGAACAGTTGGTAAATGAGATGGCTAAGTTGGAGCTGGAAGTTAAGTATCCGAATGTGGCAGATGAGAAATTATTCCAAGTAACTATCGGTTCAACTTTAGTGGACAAAGTGAAAGAGGCACAACTTCATGATGCGGAGTGTGAGAAGATCCGCAAGAGAATAACCGATGGTGAAGAGACAAAGTTCAAGATTGATAATGGTGGACTGCTATTGTTTGAAGGGAGAATTTGGGTACCGCCTGTGCCCGAAGTCAAAGAGGAAATTTTGATAAAAGCTCACAGTTCGAGATATTCGATTCACCTTGGGAGTACAAAGATGTACCAGGATCTCAGACAGCATTTCTGGTGGCCGAATATGAAGAGAGACGTGGTTGAATGTGTTGCAAAGTGCCTAACATGCCAGAAAGTCAAAGCAGAGCATCAGAAACCAAGTGGATTGCTATAACCACTGAAGATTCTAGAGTGGAAATGGGAGCATATCACGATGGAATACCCCACAAAATTTCATGTACTATCCGGAAGAGATAACACAGGTGCCGTACTCAACTTCTTCTTCAGCTCTTAGAAGCTTTCCTCACACTTCTTCGTCCATACGAATTTCACCGATTTCCTAGTCAAATTCGTCAGCGGAGTCGTGATTTTGGAAAAGTTTTGAATGAACCTTCTGTAATACCCTGCTAATCTGAGAAAACTTTTCACTTTTGATAGTGTCTTCGACTGATCCCAGTTCATCACAGCTTGAACCTTTGAGGGATCTACCAAAATTCTGTCCTTATCAATCACATGTCCAAGAAATTGCACCCGCGCAATCTAGAATTTGCATTTCAAAATTGCACCAGCTCCCGCTCAATGCATCCAATGTCACCTGATTAACGTGTTCCTCCTTGGTCTTAGAATATACTATAATATCATGTATGAACACCATCACGAATTTGTCCAAAAATGGTTTGAACACCCTGTTCATTAGGTCTATAAATGATGCAGGAGCATTCGTTAGACCAAATGACATCACCAGAAACTATCAAAAGACCATATCGAGTCCTGAACGCTATTTTCGGAACATCTTCTTTCCTCACCTTCAATTGATGGTAACAACTTCTTAAGTCTATCTTCAAGAAGTATCTAGCTGCCTTCAACTGGTCAAACAAGTCATCGATCCTAGGCAATTGATACTTATTCTTAATCGTGACATTGTTTAACTCTCTGTAGTTGATGCAGAGCCTCATCGTTCCATCCTTTTTCTTAACGAACAACACCGGCGCTCCCCACGGCGATATGCTCGGTTGAATATACTTCTTATCCAATAGCTCTTAGAGCTGCACCATTAATTCACTCATTTCCACCGGATCCATACGGTACGGGGCCTTCAATATTGGAGCAGTTCCTTATGCCAAATCGATCACGAATTCTACTT
This sequence comes from Panax stipuleanatus, assembly GCA_020205555.1. Lineage (NCBI taxonomy): Eukaryota > Viridiplantae > Streptophyta > Magnoliopsida > Apiales > Araliaceae > Panax > Panax stipuleanatus. The sequence continues at coordinate 93,306,351 of CM035117.1, forward strand.
CCCTATCTGGTGGAAGTCCTGGAAAATCATCTAGAAATATGTCTATAAATTCTCTCACTATAGGTATTTCCTCTAACTTCGGACTCTCTTTGCGACTATCGACTATGTAAGCTAAATACCCTACACAACCTTGTCTCAACAACTTCTTGGCTTGCATCATCGTTAGATAACTAGCTTGTCTAGGTGACTTGCTGCCATAAAATACAACCTTTGACGGAGTCATAAGGTTAATACACTTCTTTTGGCAATCAATTATTGCCCCATAATTGAATAGCCAATCTATTCCTAAAATAACGTCAAATTCCCCAAGTTTAATCGGGATAAGATCTACGATCATCGCATTTCCCTTAATGTCCACCCTACAGTTCTTGTATACAACCTTAACAGGTATCACTTCCCTATTCGCAGTTTCTATGTTCATAGGGTAATCTAATTCATCCTTAGGCAATTCTAGATTATTAGCAAAGTCATCGAATATAAATGAGTAAGTAGCACCCGAATCAAATGACACATAAACATTAATATTATTGATCGGAATGATACCTGACACCACATCACGTGACTGCACAACATCTTGCACAGTCATGTTGAAAGTCCTGGCGGTAGGTCAGTTTGTTGCCTTCGATCCCGTGATGGCCAGAGTGTTTCCATCGCTGGTTCCTCTATTTCCACCTGATCCTGCCCCTTCTGGTACCTTCTTGGTACAATCCCTTGCCAGATGGTCCTTTGACCCACACGTGAATCAAGCGCCCTTCTTAGGGTTAGGGCAGTTTGGTGCTATGTGGCCTTACTGACCATAATTGTAGCAGACCATCCTTCTTTTCATATAGACCCCAGGTGATTCTTCCCGTAGGTCAGACAAGCCTCCACCATCTTTTTCTGATTCCCTTGCTGGTTCCCAGTCGACGCACTGTCAATCCATCTTTTTTTTTAATTGTTACCACCACCAGTATTGCTACCACTAGCCTTGTTACTTTCACCTTCATTCTTCTTCTTCTTAAGCTCTTGATTGTACCTGGTCAGAGCATCGCTTCCACCTTTTGCAATGATTGCCTTCTCCAGCACTCCCGTAAAAGTGTTCAACTGGAACATTGACACTTTGCTGTACAACCAGGGCTTCAATCCCTGTTCAAACCTTCTAGATTTTCTCTCATCTGTGTTCACCTGATAAGTTGTGAACCTAGCCAACTCGTTAAATTTTGCAGCATAGTCTGGCACAGACATGTTACCTTGCTTCAGCTCCAGAAATTAAACCTCCATTTGGTTATGAGAGCTCTTTGGGAAGTACATTTCGAAAAGCATCTCCTTAAACCTATCCCAGGTGATTACGCCCTGTCCTCCCCGAACCTTATTCGCCTACCACCTGTAGCTGGCCTCTGCCTTCCGCATAAACGTTGCAAAGGTAGTCTTCTGATCTCCATTAACCTTGAGACGTCAAATACCTTCTTCATCTCCATTACCCACGTTTGAGCTTCTATTGGGTTCATGGATCCTTTGAACTCTGGCGGTCCTACCGCCTAAAATCCTTAAACGACGTGTTCTGTGGAGCTTGCTGCTGATTGGCAAGTGCTCTTGTTAAGAGAATGACCAACTGCTGAACATGATTAGCGTTTGCATCTACGTTGTTGTTATTGTTATTGGTTGACCCTTTTTGAGCTGGTTGAGGGTTGAAGGTCTTCTTGTCGGCATATTTCTGTTTAAAATATACGCTTATTAGATCGTTACTCAATTTCTTAAATATTTAAGACTTAACTTAAACATTTTAAGATATCACTTAACACATATCATCTCAAATAAACTATGATATTTTATTCATTCAAAAGTTTTAAACATACGAAAGATAGCATCACTGCTATTTACATCAACTATCCCGAGATAAAGGATCTTTAGGATTTAAATCATCATATTCTATTGTTTATAATCACATTGGAATTTACATTATTAACTACCATAAAATATTTATATAATTCATACTGTTCCTATCTCGGCCTACTAAGGCGTCGAACAGTTTCTCTGCGCTCTTCTTCCATGATACGAAACATCGTCCTACGATCCAGCATGTACCAAGGTAAGTCCTCGAACTGGACTAGATAGTAGACAACTGGATCCTGAGCCCTATCAATCGCTGTCTGGAATGTGTAGTCCGCCTCCTCAATCTTAGCTTTCTTTGCCCGATCGTCGTCCTCGGCAGGATCTGCACGTCGAGAAGCCTTCATCTAAGCGTCCTCTGCTCTATCACACTTCGCCGACTCCTCTCACAAGTCATTCTTCAATTTCTCTATCTTAGCTGAATTCTCTTCATTTTAGTTCTCTTCATGAACCAACTTCCACTCCACGTCTCCAAGACGTATATCAAGATTCTCGATCTCGCCATCCTTCTGCTCTATAGTAGTCTGTTGTGCAATTGTCTGCTCCTTTAATTCTCGAACATTATCCCATAACTCTATGTTACAGTCGTACAGCTCGTTGTACATCTCAGCACTGATAGAGTTTGGTGGAAACTCATCAGGGTCCTCATCCTCCTCCTCAGCCTTAGCCTCAACCTTTATCTCCTCAGAGTCCTCCTTTGAATCAAACACTGGCTCATGCTCCTGACCCACAATAGTGATCAATGGAGATGGCTCTCTCCGATGCAACTGCTCCCAGATGATATGAATATCTCGGGGCTCCTCCACTCTAGTCACTCGGGACTCAACCTCCCTAGGCTGACTGGATCTTCCAACATTCGACATCCTGACAATCAAAATTTTAAGTCTTTAGTTATTACGTGAAGCTAATCGATACTAGCGAGCACATAAGTAATCACATAAGCACATAAAGTCTTTTATTATCTTCAATGAATTAAGGAATTCATTTCTTAGAACTCGATAAGAGTTTATCACCACTATGTTATCGATCTCTTAAAAAGGCTACTACCCTAAGGTTTCCCCCACCTAAGGTTCATAACCTACAACTTTGATACCAACTTGTGACAACCCCAAATTCGGGTACTTCAATTTCCACAGGATTTAGTGTTCACTGTCCAATAATAACTCATCTATCTACCCATAATAAATGAAACTCATAATTAAATAGAAATCCTCCCCTTCAGGGGTTACAACATCATAAATAAATAATCAGTCCCAGGTTAACTAACCTTAATACATCAAGTGCAGAAACATAAACAATAAGTCTTAAACATAACATCATAAGTCTTATCAATAACATTCTCAAATAAATAAATAAGTCTTCATCACTTGTTTGCCTTGCCCTTTCCCTTACTAGTGAATGGCTCGTTAGTTCTTTCAATCTTAGCTAAAATGTTATTATGCAAGAGTGAGCAACAATTGCCCACAAGTATAACAATATAATAATAATAACAATGCTAGAATTCAATGAGTTCTGAATAATATAAAGCTCAGCTTTTGAATCAAGAAATGAATACAAGAATCAAAAGTATATCTGAGGATCACAAGATCAAGAACTATGTCCTAGGTTATCAAGTATTTCTACTTTAAACCTTTAACAGTCGTAAGACTATATGGACTCTACTTCTCGTACTTAGGGGGATCAGCCCTTAGTAACATGTATGTGCACAACATCTCAACGCTAACGCGTAAATAATCCCCTATACAGGGTTGTTCATCTCAGTTTGATATCAAAGTCCGCACCAAAGGAAGTTTGATTTGGATAAGTCTCAATAATAGTTCTAGAATTTAGAACGCTCATCAACTATGGACTAGTTGAATCAAGAAGGGTTCGCTAGTCATTCAAGGTTCGACAATAAAAATTATACTTCAATTAAATAATGAATCTCAAAGGTATACAATTGAATAAGCATTGTATAATCAAATTATTGCTTTAAAAGAATTAAAGCGTCTCATATGGAATCATGAACTTGAATAAACAATAGTAAGAACTTACTTAATTAAAGAGTATTATTTATAAACTTGCTCAATTAAAGGTAGAGTTAATAAACTTGCATATCGATAACAAGTTAGGGATAGAAAACTTGCCTCGTGCGTGAGCTACAATTATAAATCACGTTCTCCAATTAATCCTACATACCATTTACATTCACAATACAAATTAATTACAACATAACTAGCACCTCGAGTATGTTATCTTAACTCTGCATCCGATTATATTAATTGAATCCGCAAATATTAACTCTTAATCACATATTTAGACTTCACGAATAACGAGTTTAAACCACGTATTTAACTTATCAATTAATCACGTAAAACATCATTCCAAAGTTAATAGTCTGTTTTAACATCTCAATATATGATTAACACGTTATCATCTTCATTACACTAGGTTTCAAAATACATTTCTGAACTTGAACACTTAAATAAAATTCTCTGGGTCATTCTGCTTGTTGGCGCTGCAGCGCCCAGGTTGCACTTGGGACCGGCGTTGTGACGTCGAGCCTATGTCAGCTAGCTGCTGGCCTGGTGCTGCATGGCTTGGTTCCTTCACAGAACTGACGCTACGGCGCCGTGCCACGTCAGCCAGCACTGAGTCTGGGGCTGCAGCTCCCAATTTTTTCACAAAACCGATGCCGCGACGTAGTGAGGCCTGACAGTGTTCGCGAAGAACACATAAAAAGCCATTTAATGCCAAAATTAAGATGAAACAACAATGTTAATGTTACCCATAAGTTATAAACTTAACAGAAACATTCAATAACATTTTTAGCATGCTTTTAACAACTTAAATCACATAAACAACTAAATTAGAACACATAATTTTTATGTTCTTGATATTTTTCATAGTTTTGTCAATTTTCATGAAATCGTACATTACAGATTCGTTATAACACCGAATCTGTACGTTTAAGTTTCGTTCTTTTCGTTTTTACATGCATAATCATAATTAATCATCAATTTTCAGTTTAATACTACCTCCGTCGCACAATAAGTGCTTTTTTAGGCTTAACATTTTTTTCCAAAATAAGTGATGTGTTAGAATTCCAATACAATGTTTACAATATTTTTCCATATGTGCCCTTATGCAACCAATGGTATTTATTGCATATTTATTGGGAAGTTGAAAGGTTGAAGAAAGAGAAATAGAGACCAAAAGGCAATAAAAAAAATCTCAAACAAAACAAAGAAAGTATATTAAGGGTATTTTAGTCATTGTAGCTTGTGTATTGGTTTGTGTGATTTAAGCTAAAAAAGCACTTATTATGGGACGGAGGTAGTATACAATTGAAGTATGAATTTTTGTATATATAATCCATATTCATACGTTCTTACTCTGTAAACTACAAAACTCTAATTTAAACATGATTACATGGATTTGATCACTCTAAACAGTTTATAATTGATATAAATCATGTTATAAACACCTATTAACACATACACAACTATATTTCCAACAATCATCAACAAAATTCAATTACAGAGAACTTATATATACGTTCATGGAGAAAACTTTAAAAACACAAATTTAAAACTGGGATTAAGAAATTACCCTTGATAACTCTGTTAAGATTATTAGAAAATGATAGAACTCCTTTTTACTTCTCCAAATTTCTTCTTCAATTCAATTTTTCTCTCAGTTCTCTCTTTTCTCTCTGTATTTTCTCTGATAAGTTCCTCTGATATAAGATATAATATTAATATGATATATATTATACTACGTATAAATAACTGGCAAATCACGGTTGTCAGTTAAGGCAATCATGCACTTAACTGCTCCCATGATCATAAGGCCATGTTTGCTTTGTTAGTAAAAAGCTCCTTTTTCCCCTTATTTTAATTAAATATTTATTATATAGTTTATTTGTCAAACTTTAATTAATCAAATAATATTTTTTAATTTTAATTAAATAAAGGGAAATATTACATATTAAATCAAATCATTACATAATTAAAATTTTTATTTATTAATTATGACAAATCATTAAATCTCTAATTAATTATTAAATTAATTAGAATAACATTATAATTAATAACAACTCATTTAATTTAATAATCTCAATTAAATTCACACTTTGAACTATAAAATTACTCCACATTAATTTAATCAATATAACACATTAAATTTAAATTAATCTACCATAATTCCATCAAATATTTATTTAACTCAATAAATAATTTAACAAAAATATTTATTTAATTCAATAAATACTTAAAATTAATTACAGAAATCTCGTTCATCGCATGGACACCGCTACTTAACATCAATAATATTTCAAAGATTTAATATCAAATCGATAAAACATTTAAACAGTTGTCTAGCCAAATATATGGCATCTACACTTCCTTAAATAATTCATATCATAACATTACTTGAATATTTATACAAATACTGAAAGATTTGCATAAATATGGAATTCGCACAATCATAGAAGAATTGTGTTCATTTTTATTTTTAAAACATCACATAGGCTTCATAAGAATAGAATCAAATGAAGTTATAAAACTTGCTCAAATAAATTAGAGTAAGTTTAGAAAGTTTACCTTAAGCGTTCTTCTATGAGTTTACACTAATTTGCCAGCCAAATGACCTACACATTCACGTTTACCTACACATACAAATTAGGCACATAATTGATGTCAAATATTGGTTTATAATAACTTTACTTATTACTTCTCATGTCCGTGTCATTAGACTCGAAGTAATTTTCAAGTTTATCCCTACTCGACATAACACTTTGGCGTTCATTCTTCGTGAACCCCTTACCGACTTCACAGACGTTAAAGCTATATGCCCTTGCATTTGCCTAACATGATCTCGCAATCTTTTATAACACTTGTTGGTTTAGATAAGTGTTTTATGTTGTCTTTACTGCGATCTTATTATTAAAATCGTAGTTTCATTCAATTCATTTACATTCGTTATGGCTTTCTGATATTTATACGCCATACTCCCAACTACATTATATTAACGTCCAAGCCATACACTCTCGTGTACGCTAAGCACGCCTATTCTACATTTACCATTGCTCTTCTTTTTGATCCACATTCAACCTTTAGCTAAGGTTTTAATCACTTGCTATTGTGATACATTAGTTGAACATTTATGTTCTTAATTGTCCCTTATAATTCCTTTATTTCTGTGTTTTTAAACAAACTTTTTTGCACGACGACCCGACCCGGTGCTGCGACGCTGGCTCGTCCGGAGCTACTGGACACGGGTGTTGTGGCGCCCCGTTTGAACTAAAAGGTCGGCGTTGTCGCGCCGGTTCTGTGAAAATGTTACCCAAGTTCAATTTCTGCATAATTGATCCTAGAGCTCATTTCGTAAACCCGTAACTTCATCATCCCAAATCGAAATGAATCCGTTCCCGAGACTAATTGTGATTCCCCCAAAATTCAGGTACCTTCAAACCCTAGTGGTGGTGCTACACGATACTATAACATCCATATATATATATATATATATATATACGGTCCGAATTTTAAGCTCACCCTTTATCTAATATACATTGCTCACCCCCCTTTAGCGACGGACTGGGCGACAGTTTGGTTCGTCGCTATATATAGAACCGTCATCTATATGTTGTCCGTCGCTAAAAGCTAAGACGATGGTTGTTTATATAGCGACAGACCGAACCGTCGCCCGGTCCGTCGCTAAAGGGGGGTGAGCAAGGTATGTTGGATAAATGGTGAGCTTAAGATCTGGACCGTATATATATATATATATATATATATATATATATCTAATGATATAAACTTAAATACATGAATGTAATTCTATTTTATTACATCATATCCGTTCAAATCCCAAGTTCTGAAAATCATTACATATTCATTGTCATAATATCAGTTAATTATAAAGTAATATTATCCTTCTATAAGATCTTCTATTTCATTCTCTTGTTTCTTCCTTTATCCTTATAGAATTTTTCAACACGTTTGACCTTAGTTGAAATCATATTGTTTAAGCAAGGTATGAGCATTAAATTGCCCAACAAATTTAACATTTCAATAACAACAAAATCAAGAATCATATGAATTCACTTCCATAATTAAGCAAATTATTATGAAGTACTATGAATAACAAAATAGCACTTTTCTTTTCATTAAAACATTTCCAGATGACATAACAGTTATTAAAAATTATGAGTTGGTCATGGACCATGAACTTTATTATTTTTCTTTACTTGAGAAGGACAACCCGGAACTAAGGCCGTAAGTCCGATATTACTTACGAGTACTTCTTGGTGATCAACCTATAGTACCATATGTTGATCAACACTCATTCGCTGAACACATTTACGTTTAGTTTGTGACACCTGTTGTGTCAGTCGATATACGATTCAAAACATTTGTTTATTCTTCCTTAGACCTTTGAATCCTAACCAAAGCAATTGTCTTAGGATAACAACAACAATATTTTGAAACACTTATAATTAAATCAACAAAATATTTTAGCATTCGTCTAGCCGAATCAAATGGCATCGACACTTCCTTAAACATTTCATGTTATACATGGCTTGAACACTTATACAAATACTAAAAGATTTATATAAATTTGGAATACACATATTCATACAAGAATTGTGTATACTTAATCTTAATCACATCATATAAACTTCACTTGACAAAATCAACGAAGTTACAAAACTGGTCTAACATATAGTATAGACAAGAGTTTAGAAAAACAGTCATAACAGATAAGTTATACTTCATGCATAAAATATGCATAACATAAAGTTGATGAGTTGGTTTTATACCTACGAATCGATTACCTTTCTAGCTTGATTCCGTGTTACTTTGAGTAGTTTTAGTGTTGTTTTACTCGTTTTCTATGTTGATGTTGCAGGAATTGGATTGGATGGAAAGTTGGACTTAAAGGCAGGATTTAGAAGTTCACAACCAGCACACTCGTCGGGGCGGGCTTTCACAAGTCTAATCACCCGCCGGGGCGGGGGTCACAATCTTAGAATTATTGTACACCGTCCGGGGCAGGCATTCTCAGCACTAAACACCCGCCGGGGCGGGGTACGCGGCAATTAGAGGCGGTTTCCATCTTTGAGAAGGATTCTGAGGATCTTTTGGGACACATGAATTCAGACGCAAATTAGGAAGGAATAAAGAAGCAAATAGAAGGGAAAAAACATTCATTCATTATCATTGACATAACCCTAACTTTGGGATCACGTTTGGAGGATTGAAGTGAGGATTTCAAGCACGAAGAACGCGAAGGAGATTGAAGAAGAGTAGCAGTTCTACTTATAGTTTTTATTCTCTATCTTCACCTTTGTATTCAGAATGCTAGTATCATTGTGGATTTCAGTTTCTTATTCATTCATTATGAACTAAATTACTTTTTAAGTCTACGATGGATCTTTATGTTTAACGAGGATTGACATGCTTCTATATTAATTCAGGGATATTGATTCCAACCTTGTCTACTATGGTTTATGCTTAATTTATAAATTACTTGATCACCAATTTCTTGACAACCCATATGAACTCGAGAGAAGGATTATGGGTTTAGACCTAGTCATAGTTGCGTGTGATTGTAATTTATGTATGGTGTTGGACGTTATAATTTATGATTAGTATAGAGATATACTTATGCATCGCACGTAATCTTATGAGAATTTGTGATTAAACCTTCTTTAATTATAATTCACATAGAGATATAGTGGATTAATTAATTAAGGTGTTCTATTTGATTCTATCAATTGTGGAATTACGTAGATATGAGTACAATTCATTGAGAGATGGTTATATCTATTATTATGTTCTTGATTTAAAAGGTGGGATAGTTGATTCAAATTAAAAGGAAGTGTGTCATTCTAAGTGAAGCAAAAAGGGAAATTGTAGACTTAATTCTCCAATATCTGATTAAAAGCGAGGGTAGTTAGTTGATCTTGAAATCATTAGTAGTTTTCATAAGTTTCACAAAATTGATCATTAGTTTAATAAAATTGAGATAATCTAAAGTTGGTAATTGTTAGGATAAATTGTAGTTATTTTCTCCATGGGAACGATACTCTACTTTCACTTTATTACTTATTGAACACATATACTTGCGTGTTGTGCGTAACTAGATTTTACCCAACAAGTTTTTGACGCCGTTGTCGGGGACTATAACTGTGTTTATCACTTTCAATATTAGTTTAATTAAATCAGTTTTAGTTAAACAATTTTTTTTTTATTCTTATTTTTGTTTCATTTACTATTTCAGGTACTCTCGAGTAGTGCATGCAAACTCGATCAAAGAAGCCTGAATTATTGCCTTACGAAGATGACATCGACAAACGGTTTCAGAGATTGAGTAAGTGGATTGAGAAAACTCGGGAATCACTTGAAAGACCGGACAACATGACTGAAGAAGAACAGAAAGCACTGCGGGTCTATGCTATGCCATGGGTAACGAAAATTCAGTCAAGTATTATCAGGCCTGCTATTAATGCTAACAACTTCGAGATCAAGCCTGGTACTATACAAATGGTGCAGAACACTTGTCAGTTTGGGGGTCTACAGAATGACGGCCCGAACGATCACATTGTCAGCTTTATAGAAATTTGCTATACATTCAAATGCAATGGGGTGTCAGATGATGCTATTAGGCTGAGGTTATTTTCGTTCACATTTAAGGATAAGGCAAAGGGTTGGCTCCATTCTCTACCTCCGTGGTCAATTACCACATGGAATGATTTGGCATAGAAATTTTTGGCTAAATTCTTCCCGCCAGCAAAAACAGCCAGACTGAGAATTGAAATTTCTACATTTGCACAACAATAGGGAGAACCTTTATACGAAGCATGGGAAAGATATAAAGAGTTATTGAGAAAATGTCCACACCATGGACTACCTCAGTGGATGCAGATGAATACCTTCTACAATGGGTTAGGAGGTCATACTCGGACTAGCATTGATGCAGCATCAGGAGGAGCTTTCATGGCAAAGAAATTTGAGGAAGCTTATGACTTGATAGAAACAATGGCTACAAACAACTATCAGTGGCCGACTGATAGAATGACACAACCCAAGGTAGTAGGGATTCTGGAAGTGGATTCAGTGACAGCTCTGTCAGCTCAAATAGCAGCTTTATCAAAGAAGATGGATTCGATGTCGGGTAAAAATATGCAACAGGTAGTAGTTGTGTGTGAGCTATGTGTAAGGGAGCATCCAACTGACCATTGTGCAATTAATCTGACAGTATTACAGTTCGTGGGTTGTTACATCAAGCCACAAAATACGTATCAGATACATATAATCAGGGGGTAAGGAACCAACCCAACTTCTCATGGAGCAATAATCAGAATTAGAATCAGAATCACCAGCAAGCTCCACAACCAGCATACCCCCCGATTTTCAAAATCAACACCAACAGTCAGCTCCGCATCATGAGAAGAAGACCGACTTGGAGGAGCTACTTATGAAATACATAACAGGTAATGAGGCGACAATGAAAACTCAAGCAGCTGCAATTAAAAATTTGTAAACTCAGATGGGACAGATTGCAAGTGCTTTGAATAGTAGACCTCAAGGAACCTTGTTAAGCGACACCGAAAAGAATCTTAGGGGAGGTCATGAGCAATGCCAAGCTGTTACACTTCGGAGTGGAAAGTAGTTAGTTGAGCAAAATGCAGAAAAGCCGTTGACATAGAAGAATGTTGAGACAAATGTGGAGGAACCAGTCTAGGGGAATAAAGGAGGAGAAGAATTAGTGGTAAAAGAACTGGTAGTTATCGCACCAACAGTTTACCCACCACTACCCTTTCAACAACGGATCTGGAAATAGAAACTAGAAAAGCAATTTACTAAGTTTCTAGAAGTGTTCAAAAAGTTGCATATCAATATTCCATTTACGAAAGTGTTAGAACAGATGCATAGCTACGCCAAATTCATGAAGGATATCTTATTAAAGAAAAAGAAGCTAGAGCACTTTGAGACCGTGGCATTAACTGAGGAGTGTAACGCTATACTGTAAAAGAAGCTTCCACCCAAATTGAAAGATCAGGGTAGTTTCACCATTCGTTGCACAATAGGGAGTTGGTCCTTCAACAAATGTTTGTGTGACTTAGGTGCAAACATAAATCTCATACCATTATCAGTATATACTCAGTTGGGTTTACCGGCACCTAGACCAACAAACATTTCTCTACAGCTTGTGGATAGATCGGTGACATATCCAAGGGGAATTGTTGAAGACATTCTGGTAAAAGTTGACAAATTTATATTCCCAGTTGATTTCATCATCTTGGATTATGAAGAGGATAAGGATATTCCGATAATACTCGGGTGACCATTTTTGGCAACAGTTAGGACTCTCATCTATGTTCAGAAAGGAGAGTTAACCATGAGGGTTCAAGACCAAGAGGTAACCTTCAATGTTTTCAAAGCCATGAACTTCCCCAAGGAGGATGAGGAGTGTTATCGCATGGATGTGATTGAGAAAGTTATGGGGGATGAACAGGGTCGTATACTGAGTAGCGATCTTTTGGAAATTACATTGTTAGGGGATTATGAGAGTGACGATCTAGAATTGACGAAATATCTGCATTTGTTAGATGTACAGCCTAGAATGAGCATATTCAAAATACCATTTGAGCCGTTGGAAGTTGCAGGAACTTCATCAGCTTGGATGAGACCATCTCTAGAGGAACCATCTTCAATAAAACTCAAGCCTTTAACTAAACATCTCAGGTATGCATATTTGGGTAATTCATCTACTTTACATGTTATTATTACATCTTCGCTTAATGATTTGCAGGAAAGTAAGCTGTTAAGAGTTCTCCGAGAATACAAATCTGCTATTGGATGGACCATCGCTGACATCAAGGGAATCAGCCATTCATTCTTCATGCATAAGATATTGATGGAGGATGATGGAAAGCCTACAGTGGAACAACAACGGAGGCTCAATTCGATTATGAAAGAGGTAGTGAAGAAACATATTTTGAAATGGCTTGATGCTGGAGTAATCTACCTTATTTCTGATAGTGCATGGGTAAGTCCAGTTCAATATGTCCCAAAGAAGGGCGGTATGACAGTAGTAACAAATGAAAATAATGAGTTGATACCGACGAAGACAGTGACCGGTTGGAGGGTTTGCATGGATTACAAGAAGCTCAATAAGGCAACCCGAAAAGATCATTTCCCCTTGCCGTTTATTGATCAGATGTTAGATAGATTAGCGGGACATGAATACTATTGTTTACTAGATGGTTATTTGGGGTACAATCAGATTGTAATTGCACCGGAGGACCAAGAGAAGATAACGTTTTCATGCCCATATGGCACCTTTGCCTTTAGAAGGATGTCATTCGGGCTGTGTAACGCACCGACAACCTTTCAGAGATGCATGATGGAGATATTTTTAGATATAATGGAACATAATGTCGAGGTATTCATGGATGATTTTTCAGTGTTCGGGGATTCTTTTGGCAACTACCTAGAAAATTTGGTCATGGTACTTAAAAGATGCGTAAAAACTAATCTGGTGCTTAACTAGGAAAAAGTGCCATTTTATGGTTCAAGAAGGGATCATACTTGGGCATAAATTCTCGAAAAAGGGGTTGGAAGTGGATCGAGCGAAATTGGAAATAATAGAAAATCTGCCACTGCCAACTTCAGTGAAAGGTATTCGGAGTTTTCTCGGTCATGCCGGATTCTACTGCGGGTTCATTAAGGATTTCTCCAAAATCACAAAACCTCTATGCAGTTTATTGGAGAAAGATGTACCGTTCAGATTTGATGAAGAATGTCTATCGGCATTTGAGCAGTTAAAAAAGAAATTAACTACAGCACCCATGATCATAGCACCGGACTGGACCACACCATTTGAATTGATGTGTGATGCCAGTGACTATGCGGTAGGGGCTGTGTTGGGACAACGCCGAGATAAAGTTTTTCATGCAATCTACTATGCGAGAAAAACGTTAACAGATGCACAGCTAAATTAGACAACCACCGAGAAGGAACTACTTGCGGTTGTGTACGCTTTCGATAAGTTTTGCTCGTATCTAGTTGGAACTAAGGTAGTGGTGTACACCGTTCATTTGGCTATATGATATTTGGTTGCAAAGAAAGATGCAAAGCCAAGACAGATTCGCTGGATCTTGCTCCTTCAAGAATTCGACTTAGAAATTAAAGATAGGATGGGGATAGAAAATCAGGTGGCTGATCACCTTTCAAGATTGGAAAATCCGAATCAAGAGAAGACGGACAGAGAGTGGATTAATGAATCTTTTCCAGATGAGTAGTTGTTTATGATTCATAGCGAGTTCCCGTGGTTTGCGAATTTTGCCAATTATTTGGTGAGCAATATTCTCCCTCTAGATTTGACACGCCAACAAAAGAAGAAATTCTTACATGATGTGAAGTGTTATATGTGGGATGAACCATTTTTGTTTTGACAGTGTTCCGATAGAATGATTCGGCGGTATGTGCCGCAAAGTGAAGTGGAAAGTATCTTACAGGCATGCCACGCCTCGGTATATGGGGGACACTATGGAAGTGAAAGAACGGCCGCCAAAGTACTTTAGACAGGATTCTATTGGCCCACCTTGTTCAAAGACGCACATTAGTGTGTGAAAAATTGTGATCGATTTCAAAGGCCAATATTTCCAAACAAAATGAGATGCCACTCAACATGATCTTAGAAGTGGAAGTGTTTGATGTATGGGGGATCGATTTCATGGGACCATTTTCGTCTTTATACAACAATTTATATATCTTGTTAGCAGTAGATTATGTGTCTAAATGGGTTGAGGCAGTCGCGCTACCGACAAATGACGCTAAGGTTGTTTTGAAATTTTTGTAAAAGAATATCTTTACAAGATTTGGCACCCCAAGAACAATCATCAGTGATGAGGGAAGTCACTTCTGCAACAAGTATTTCACAGCACTCTTAACCAAGTAGGGGGTCAACCACAGAATCGCCACTGCCTATCACCCCAGACGAGTGGCAAAGCAGAGGTATCTAACAGAGACGTGAAGAGAATCTTTGAGAAAGTAGTGAACCCGAACCAGAAAGATTTATCTTTGAAATTGGATGACGCTCTTTGGGCGTATCGAACTGCATACAAGACCTCGATCAGAATGTCTCCACATCAGTTTGTCTACGGAAAAGCGTGTCACCTCCCAGTAGAACTTGAGTATAAAGCTTATTGGGCCATCCAAAAACTTAATTTTGATCTCACAGCAGCGGGGGATAAAAGACTGCTGCAACTTAATGAGTTAGATGAATCCGCCTGCAGGAATATGAGAACTCCAAATTGTATAAGGAAAAGGTCAAACGGTGGCATGATTAGAAAATCTTGGACAAAAAGTTTGAACCAGGCCAAGCAGTACAATTATTCAACTCCCAGTTAAAACTCTTTCCCTGGAAACTGAAATCCAGGTGGTCGGGTCCATTCACTGTTAAAACCGTATTTCCACACGGCGCCATTGAAATATATGGCCAGGATCCGGCGGAAACAATGACAACGCCTAAAGTATTATTGGGGAGGTGACATCGATAGCCAGGAGACCTTGGTTGACCTTGCCGAGCTTGTATGAAACATGTAGTAGTCAGGTTGAAAGACATAAAAATTAAGCGCTCTATGGGAGGCAACCCCTTCTTTACTTTATTTTTTAGTAAATAGCTCTTAGTTAGTCGTCGTTTGTTTAATATGTTAGTAGTTTGTTCTCTAAAGTGCTTGTTCTAATAAGTGCTATTATTTTCAGTATAGGTATGGGCAAAGTACAAAGGGAAATCATGCTAGAGCTCATTGGTCAAAGATAAAACATATTGAGGGACTCTATTCCAGGGGCAAAATCTGCAGAACATGTTCAAAACTCATGAACAAGAAATTTTTCATGCCCGCCCCGATGGGCCTCCTTAGGCTTGAAACTGCTGCCTCGGCGGCATACCCTCTGCCAAAAGTCACCTCAGCACCCCAAAGCGCGCCCTAGCGCCTAGCTCTCTGCCAATTTCCGCCCTGATGGGCATCCAAGACCAAAACCAGCCCACCCTGGCGGGCATATGGAATTATAATTTTTTTAAAACAAGCAGTAGTTAGTTTTATCCATCCCCAAACACAACTTTGAACCCTAACCTTCAGAAAAAAACTCCTACGAAGACTCTCTCGACCAAACTTGCCCTCCCAATCCTTATTAACTTGGGATTGCAAGATTTCATCCCCAAATCAAGAATCATTCAACACACAATTAGGGTTCCAACCTTCATTGTTCTTCCGGGTCGAATCCAAGCAGACAAGGGGCTTGAAGTGAATTTGTGTAACTCTAAAAATCCCTCCAAACTTGTAGCAACATACAAATTCAACTGGTAAGCATAAACAAATAGTACCCTTTGATTGATTCTGTAACAGATTGAGTTACTTGGTTAAATTGGGTAAGCAATTGGGGAAATTTGAAAATTTGGAGTATTTGTATGTTGGGTACTGATTTGGGGTGGGAGATATTTTGAAATTGTTATATCATGATTGAGTTTTATTTGTAAGACCAATTTGGGAGAAGAAATGAAATTGGAAGTCACCATTATCAAGCACCATTGACGCTGCCCACCAACTATTTGATAAAAGGCCTGAACAAGATTTCACATAAGAAGTAAGCACTATTCGACAGTTGAACTTCAGTGGATAACCGTCATTTGTGCGTTAATTTTGGTTGAGACACCATGCCTCTGAGAGCACCGAAACGACAAAAGGGTGAGGGTCCATCCACCCCCACAAGACAGTTTGATCACAAGAAATTCATCAGTGCCTTAGCCGTCGACAGATTTGATTATTTGGCAAACAAGGCACTCACCCCTGAACGAGGCCTTCGGCCCGATGAATTTGATGGTAAGATGGGGCACCAAGTCATCGAGCAAGGATGGGACACCTTCACTAATCAGCCCGACGCGGCAGTATTAGCAGTGGTTAAGGAATTCTACGTGAACGCCAAAGACAAGTCTCCATTTACAGCGTTCATCAGGGGGCAAGATGGTGTCCTTCAGTGCTGCGGCTATTAATGACTACTACAACCTACGAGCACCTGCAGTGTGCTAGTACATAGCTTTTCGAGATAGTGGGCCATATTATGATAAAATTTTGACAGAAATCTGTAGGCCCGAGACTGTGTGGCTAAAACGCAAGAAAGGGGGCACACTATTCTTGAGTAAGGATTTGAGCCTCTAGGGAAAAATTTGGAATGCCTTCCTATGTGCCAAGCTCCTCCCCTCACAACACACTAGCGAAATCACCAAAGAAAAAGTTTCATTGTTATATGCCATCATAAAGGACTTCGACATTAACATTGGGGCAATCATGAACTTTTTAATCCGCCGATGGTTGCGAGGGCCTATTCTGGGAGGATTGCCACATCCGTCCCTTATCTGTGGGTTGTGTCATTGCGCTAGTGTTAGGTGGGCAGCCGAGGAGCCGGTACAACAACCATTACAGCTACTGGACAATAGGTTGATTGCCCAGTATTCAGTATGGAAAGAGGGCACGTCGTATCCACGCGGACTTGATTTTATATTTATTTCAGACTCAGATGAGGAGGAGGAAGAATTTGCGGATGTGGACTATGAGGAAGCAGAGGAGGCAGAGTATGACGAGTTTGCAGATAATATACTACCTGAGGAGGGGGATACTACTACGTCGAGCACATCTCGCACAGCGAAGTTCATGTTTAGCTCCCAGTTCCGGACGCTTCAGCGACAGTTGGATGACCGGAGCAAGCTGGAGGATAAAAAGTGTTGGGTTTATACGAAATAGTGACGCAATCAAATTGCAAAAATTAGCGAAAGCATAGTATATCACAGTTTAAAATTTTCTACAAAACCATTATCCGGATCATCCTTTATGCATAATTATTGATTAAAACGATAAATAAGAAGTTTAGATTCATACCCTTGTAAATTGTAGCTTCCATAGGTACGAGTTCAACTCCTTGTTCTTTGTGGTCTCCTTGAATATCCGGGATAGATTCCTTCCTTTGATCAACGTTATCCACCCAAGTGTTTGGCCTCTAAAGGTGATCCACCAAGGAAGATGAATTATTCAAGGAGGGTGGCTGGCTAAACCCTAGTTTTTCTATCCTATATAGAAAAGTAGTACTCATCAACAATTGGAATTACATTCACTGATATCTAACATAAGACTCCTCTTATATAGATATTGGTCAACCCTTCTAATCCTATTAGAAATAGGTCTTCATTTAATTAATTAAACTCCTTTAATTAATTAGGCTTCCCAATCATATTGGGATTAATTAATTAAACTCCTTTAATTAATTTGCCTCCTAATCTTATTAGGATTATATGAGAGTACTAATATTAAATTAATTCCAAAACTCCTTTAGAAATTAAATAATAATAATTGTAATAATATTAATAAGACTCATCTTATTATTTTATATTTATTATTTCCAAAATATTAAATAATAATCATTAAGCCATTTAATTTATTCTATCAGCCTATTAAATTAATTACACTTAATGCATTATTACGATTATGCCATTACCTTCTTAAATAATCATTCTTATTTTTATGGTGTGACCCTTTAGGTTCTCCATATTAAACCCGTTTTGAATAAATCAATTAGAATAATTCTAATCTTATTTAAAAAATATATTAAATTAATAATCTATTTAAATAAATAATATCTATTCTACAATAGGGATAAGACTCCCTTTTGATCAACGATTTTTTAGATAATATAATTTTCAACATTAATCATAAAAGAACATGTAAGTAAATAGTTACCGTACAATTCAGTCCTTCCACCAAACAATGTCCCAATTAAATATAAGACATGGAATAACTGTCAAGTCTTATTTTATTTAATTATATGTATTTCGATTAGAAAATGCACAACTCGAAATAATGCAAATTAGAAACTCTTTCTAATTTCATTCTGCCTTGGCCAAGGACTACTGGGTTGTCATTTAACGAATCACATAGGACATATCTCTTTTTTTACTAGAAGTGGTAGATTCTTTATTGACCATTTATTATCTCTATATGTAACTTATTACACCCAAGCATACCCTTTGATATACCCTAAGAGTCTTAAGAAATAAGTTAAAGTATAATTTATTACATACAAGATACTATGATGATCTCAAGTCCAAGGATCACTTGTATTACTATTACATTAGGAATTCCTATTGACAGGCAAGTAAAACTCCATTAGGTATTCCATAGCGAGTCACGTTCAGTGAACTTATTCTCCAATAAGCACCTACATACTTGCTTTAGTGTCTCCACACAAATGATCATGAGATCAATCATTCTCATCCAATGAGAAAGAAATATATGTACCAATCTATTCGGATTTACTAATCCCCTTTTAGTAATCCAACGACTGGGAACTATTTTAGTTTTAAGCTTTCTAAGAATTTAGATCTCATTAGCATGATCAACATCATAATTCTAAAAGCATTGCTTAAAACTATAGGTTATTTACATATTATAAAAATAGCATCATGTAGATAATTAATTGCCTTTAATAAATTAATACTTTTATTAATAAATAAATAAGATCGTTTACAAAGTATAATCTTTATCATCATACATGATTGGCTTGTATGCATACTACTTTTAAAAAGGCCGACCGGTTGGCAGCAAGACAGAGCCACGTGTTTGAGACGCAGAATAGCTTCAATACTGCAATAGCCGAGGCATTTGCATGTCTAAACACGTCTACTAAGCCGTTCCCGTTCCTGACTCCTCAGCCACTCCCAGCTTACCCACCTTCGGATTCAGTTGTTGAGGTGGTCGAGCCTGACCCATAGCTGTTCAGGGAAGTCCTCTATACTTTAATTCTTATTCTATTCACAATGAGGGCATTGCGCATTCTAAGTTTGGGGGTATTGTGCGTCATATCATGATAGTTTTTGTTTAGAGCATAGTAGTGCATAGTAGCATAGTTTAGTCCCAAAGTTTTTTGCATTGCATAATAGTTCATTTAATTGCATATATTTGGAAAAAACATTTAATACAGCTTCCAGCCGCAAATGGTTCGGGATAGATATCAAATTACCAAAGTTAAAAAGTAGAACAGTGAATCTTTTCGTAATTATGCCCAAAGGTGGAGACATCTGAAAGTATTATGCATACAAGCCAATCATGTATGATGATAAAGCATATACTTTGGAAACGATCTTATTTATTTATTAATAAAAGTATTCATTTATTAAATGCATTAAATTATCTACATTATGCTGTTTTTATAATATGTAAATAACCCATAGTTTTAAACAATGCTTTTAGAATTATGATGTTGATCATGCTAATGAGATCTAAATTCTTATAATGCTTAAAACTAAAATAGTTCCCAATCGTTGGATTACTAAATAGGGGATTAATAAATCTGGATTGATTGGTATATATGTTTCTTGCTCATTGGATGAGGATGATTGATCTCATGATCATTTGTGTGGAGACACTAAAGCAAGTATGTAGGTGCTTATTGGAGAATAAGTACACTAAACGTGACTCGCTAAGGAATACCTAATGGAGTTTTACTCGTCTGTTAATAGGAATTCCTAATGTGATAGTGGTACAAGTGATCTTTGGACTTGAGATCATCATAGTATCTTGTGTGTAATGAATTATACTTTGACTTATTTCTTAAGAGCCTTAGGGTATATCAAAGGGTATGTTTGGGTGTAATAAGTTACATATGGAAATAATAAATGATCAATAAAGAATATACCCCTTCTAGTAAAAGAAGAGATATGTCCTATGTGATTCGTTAAATGACAACCCAGTAGTCCTTGGCCAAGGCAGAATGAAATTAGAAAGGAGTTTCTAATTTGTATTATTTGGAGTTGTGCATTTTCTAATCGAAATATATATAATTAAATAAAATAAGACTTGACAGTAATTACATGTTTTATATTTAATTTGGACATTGTATGGTGGATGAATTGAATTGTACGGTAACTATTAATTCAAAGGTTCTTTAATGATTAATGTTGAAATCTATATTATCTGAAAAGTCGTTGATCGAAAGGGAGTCTTATCCCTATTGTAGAATAAATATTATTTATTTAAATATATTATTAGTTTAATTTATTTATTTAAATAAGATTAGAATTGTTCTAATTGATTTATTCACAACCAGTTTAATATGGAGAACTTAAAGGGTCACACCAGAAAAGGAAGAATAATTATTTAAGAAGGTAATGGCATAATCGTAATAATATGTTAAATATAATTAATTTAATCTATGGTGTACAATAAATTAAATATCTTAATATTTATTATTTAATATTTTGAAAATATTAAATATAAATTAATAAGAGGAGTCTCATTAATATTATTATAATTATAATTATTTTAATTTTTAAAGGAGTTTTGGAATTAATTTAATATTAGTACTCTCATTAATTCTTAATAAGATTAGGAGACAAATTAATTAAAATAGTTTAATTAATTATTCCCAATGTATTGGGAAGCCTAATTAATTAAAGGAGTTTAATTAATTAAATGAAACCGAATTTCTAATTGGATTAGAAGAGTTGACCAAAATTTATATAAGAGGAGTCTTATGTTAGATATCAGATGATGCAATTCCAATTATTGGAGAGTACTCCTTTTCTATAGAGAATAGAAAACTAGGGTTTAGCCAACCACCCTCCTTCTTGAATAATTCCTCTTCCTTGGTGGATCACCTCTAGAGGCCAAACACTTGGGTGGCTAACGTTGATCAAAGGAAGGAATCAATCCCGGAGATTCAAGGAGATCACGAAGAACAAGGAGTTGAACTCGTACCTGTGGAAGTTTAGTTCCACAAGGGTATGAATCTAATCTTCTTCTATTTCGTTTTAATTAATAATTGTGCATAAAGGATGATCTGGGTAATTGGTTTGTAGAAAACTTTTAAACTCTGATATACCATGCTTCGGCTATTTTGTGCAATTTGATTGTGCCATGATTTCATACAAACCTAACAACGTCTGGCTGCTCAATTCATTCCATCAATGACAAAAACTGAGATGGTAATGACATTCATTGATATATAGGAAGCTCCATTCTATGAAAGAGTCCTTGCAGGCATAGGGAAACCATTCTCAAAGATGATTAAACATAGAGAAATGGCTGAGATGGGATTAAAGTTTGGAAAGATTAAAGACCTCACTGCATTGGAAGTCGTGGCTGAAAACATTCAAGCTAAAAATTATGGGAATAATACTTGGAGAGCTTATAAGAAGAAAGAAGAAGATGTATCCATGATACTCCAAGGTCAATCCTAGAGAGGCAATAAAAACCTGCCCATTCAAAGGAAAAATTATTCCTATTTTCCAAACATTTGTACAATCTCTAAATCCTCCGTTGCAAAATGTTGGAGAGGTTAAACGTCAAAGAACATTTACACCCTTAGGGGACTCACTTGAGAATATACTAAAGCTTCTAACAGTGCAGAAGAAAATTGCTCAGCTCCTTCCCCCGTCCAATCCAAGTGGGAAGAATTTTAACCCAAGAAAAAAATGTGCTAAGCATTATAGGGCTCCTGGCCATGATACCCAAGAATGTTGGTCTCTAAAGCATAAGATCCAAGATATGATAGATAGTAGTGAGATTGTGGTAACAACACGAGAGCAGCCACATGTTCAAGATAACCCTTTGCCTCAACACAATGAGGAGGGAGTCAATATGATCAGTACGGGGAGCGGAGAAGGTTACAAGTACCTCAAGTATGTTGGGGACTCTTCCTAAACAAACAAGAATAGCTCTGAAAAATGGGGGTATTCAGAAGGTTAGTTTCTAATAGAATAAGAAATGAAGTCTATCAAGGAACAGATTGGTCAACTGGGAGAACTGATGATATACCAACACCAAGTGTCGCGACAGTTGATAACTCAGGTCAGCCAGCAAAGAACAAATCCTCCTACGCTAAAGTTCTTTAAATTGCAAAGAAGGATCATTATCAGTTCCATGAACATGAAAACTGGGCAGACAAAGTTGCCAGGGAAGAAAGATTCTAAGCTCACAGAGAGTTTGCCTTTAAAATAAAGTTCACTTCTTTAAATCAGCCTGTGGAGGAAATTCTCTAGATGTTGATCAATGAGGGAAAAGTCACAAAGTTATTACCCCCAGTGGACCCTCGATCAAGGAAGTTCAATTCCTGTAAGATATGTTAATATCATTCCAACACTCTTGGTCACGACACAGAAGAATGTTAGGGACTTCGTCACTTAATTCAGAACCTGATTGAAAACGGTGAATTGATAAAAGTAAGTCAAGATAATGACTTTCTTGATGAAGAAGCAATATTTCCTCCCATGACATAGAGTTTAAAGGAAATTATGGCAGTCATTTCTTATGAGAAGGACACAGGTGCAATACACCTGACAACTCAAGGAAAGGGGGACAAAGGAGGAAAGAATCATGTGAAAGTAGGTGCACCAAAACCACTGATGTTGCCATTCAGACCACAATATCCCTTAATCAGCTTGAAAAGAGTCCCATGGAACTATAGGGAGAATGAGGGATTAACATCAAATCATACTGCTACTATTTCAAAGGAAAACCAAATGTATCTACCTCAGCGAGTAATAAAGCCAGTCACTAAAACGAAGGGTAGAGTGCCCGAGGTGAAAATTAAAGAATTCATCAGCAAAATAGGGCATATTAAAGCCAGGGTGGTGCAAAGATTAAAAGAGGCACCCTGACAGATATCCATTCTGAATTTGGTATTATCCTCGAAAGATCATCGCAAAAGCTTAATGCAAGTACTGGAAGAAGCGCATTTGCCAAAAGCAGTGATACAAAAAAGTTCCATCACTTAATAGATCACATTTTTAACAGCAATGTGATATCTTTCACTAATGATGACATACCAGTAGAAGGGAATGGTCATTGTAAGTCATTGCATATAGGAGTGATATCCTTTGGATATGTGTTAGGAAGTGTGTTGATAGATGGAGGATCTTCCCTAAACATCTGTCCTTATGACACTTTGGAAAGAATGAAGATCAATCCAAATTGAATTCGGAGCAGTCATGTAGTCATAAGAGCCTTCGATGGGTCTCGACAAGGTGCTGCAGAAGAAATCAAACTTCTAGTAGAGATTGGTCCACATACTTTCTACATATCCTTCCAAGTGCTGAACATCACCACGGGATATAATTTACTGTTGGGAATACCGTGGATCTATATGGCAAGAGTAGTTTCGTCCACCCTTCATCAACAGGTAAAATACATCATTAATAGCAATTAGGTAACTGTTAATGCCGAACTAGAGTATCTAATCCTTGTACAAGGGGATATGCCTTTGATCGGACTCAATGAGGGAGTTGAGCCTGCCAGTTTTCAAGCCTTCAAAGTGAGTAACACTCACTACCAGCCTATTGGGGCCCCAGCCTTAAAGCTAAGAATTTCTTTTGAAATTATGTCCGTCGGTCAAGAAATGATATCCTTGGGTTTCTATCATGGCAAAGGCTAGAGAAAAATAAATAAGGAATTAGAAGTCCGGTCCTGATACCTAGCCAGACAGGAAAGGCTGGATTAGGATATTCATACGGATCGAATAATAAGAACCTGCACAAACATCAGTCGGTTCATTTATCCACCATTCTGTTACCAGATCTCACGGATGCGGGATTCGTGAAACTGATGAGGAAAATCCCTACTTCTTTATCCAGCATATTGATCCCTAAGCTTAAGCCGATTAGTGAAAAAGAAATCTAGATTCCTGTTAAGGACATAAAGGATAGGAATGAGGGGTTCCTACAAGAACTGCAAGATCGATTTGCAAAGATGTTTGTTCTAGCACATATTAAGGTTATGAACGATGATATCCCAGATGATGACTATGCAGAAGATCAACCCATGATCCCTCGCATAAACAGGGCTAGGGAGAATATCCCTAACAAAAACGTTGACCTTAAGGTTAATTCAATTCTGGTCAACATCAAAGAGGAGGTGGATAATAGCAACCCCTTCCTCATAGCTGTGAACAAGGACCTAACCCTGGATAACTGGAGTAGCACTCCTTGCATTAGTCGAAAAGGGTAAAAGAGCAGAGAGTCCATCTACCCTGAAGTGTTGATATTATCTACTGCTTGCTTTGTTGCGTAGTGCTAGCAGTTACTTTTGTCATGCTTTTACTAATGCTTTGTATAATTAAACAGTTTCATATATTAAGTGAAAGCATTTTATTTTCAGGACTTCAAATTTGGATTTGTTTAGCCTTGCTGAAGAATTGTCAAGTCTCAATAGTGACTATGACTTTGATGTAGAGCTAGACTTTGACTTGATGGGGATTGATCAAGAGGAGATAGATGACTATGAGGTGCCTGGGGAGATCAAAGAATGGGTCAAAGATAAACCCAAACCAAACCTCAATCAAACCATCACTGTCAATATCGAAACCTCAAAAAACCCTAAAGAAATCCAAATAGGCAATGACCTTACCCCAAACCAAATAAAAGACCTAATTAACCTCCTAACCTAGTTCAAGGATGTGTTTGCATGGTCACATGAAGACATGATCGGCTTGTCTACTGATATCGTCATTCATCGACTGCCCATCAAGGAAGGATTCAAACCAGTCAAACAGAAACTCAGGAGACTGAAGCTTGAGTGGAGCCTGAAGTTCAAAGAAGAAATTGTTAAGCAATTTAAACCAGGCATTATCATGGTATCAACCTACCCTGAATGGTTGTCCAATATAGTTCATATGCCTAAGCCCGGAGGGAATGTATTAGTATGTGTGGACTACTATGATTTAAATAAATCTTGTCTTAAAGATGACTTCACATTACATTTCATCCACATACTGATAGACAACACGACGCAATTTAGCATGTACTTATTTATTGAATGCTTTGCCGGGTATCATCAAATCATGGTTATCGAAGAAGATAGGGAGAAAACAGCCTTCATCACTCCCTGGGGAACCTTTTGCTATAGCCGATTGTCTTTCGGCCTTGTCAATGTTGGTGCCATATATCAGCTAGCCATGATGGCCCTTTTTCACTACATGATACACAATGAGATAGAGGTTTATATGGATGATATCATCATCAAATCTAAAAGGGAAGATGACCACACCAACCATCTCAAAAAGCTATTCAATCGGCTCCACAAATACAACTTGAAGCTAAACCCAGCCAAGTGTGCTTTCGGTGTTAAATCCTGCAAATTATTGGGATTTTTGGTGTGCAATAGAAACATTGAGCTGGATCCCGCCAAGATCAAAGACATCACTGATATGTCTGTACCCCAAACAGAAAAGGAAATACGGGGATTTTTTGGGAGAGTTAATTTCATAAGTAGATTCATCTCTCAACTCACTGCAACTTGTGAGCCCATCTTCAAGCTGTTGAGGAAAAATTCCTTCAGAAAGTGGAATGAAGATTATCAAAAAGCCTTCCTCTCCATCAAAAAGTAGTTGATTGAAGCTCCTGTCTTGGTACCTCCAAGGGACAAAGTTCCTCTGTTCATGTATATATCAGTCAATTCCAACGCTATGGGCTGCATGCTGGGGCAAAAAGATGATGGAGGCAAGGAAAGAGCTATCTATTATCTCAGCAAGAGATTTAGCAGCAGCGGTGAGCAAAATTACACCATAATTGAAAAAACCTATTGTGCTTTAGCATGGGCCGCCATGAGATTACAACATTATCTTCATGGGCACACAACCTATCTCATATCTCGCATGGATCCTTTGAAGTACATATTCAGCAAGCCTATGTTAAATTGTAGATTGTCGAAATGGCAATTAATCCTCCAGCAATTTGATATTATATACGTGACTTAAAAGTCCATCAAAGGTTAAGGAATTGCCGATCAATTGGCCAAAGCACCATCAGAAAATTTCAAACCGTTGGAAACATATTTCCCAGATGATGGGATAATGACAATTCAGCAAAACCTTCGAGAAGATACAGGCCAAATTCTGGAAATTATACTTCGACGGGACTGTAAATATGGAAGGTGCAGGAGCAGGGGCAGTTCTTGTATCTATTATGGGAGAACAGTATCACATGGCTATTAAACTATAATTTGTCAACACCAACAACACAGCCAAGTATGAAGGCTGTATAATGGGATTGGAACTGGCCCAATCCATGGGTATTAAATGGTTAGCGGTCTTTGGGGATTTCAAGTTGGTCATCAAACAAACCACCGGGGCATATCACACCAAAGAATTGCATTTACTACCCTATCATCGGCAGGTTATCAAGATGGCTATGGAATTTGAAGAAATAGCCTTCATCCATATCCCTCGAAATAGAATTGATTTTGCAGATGCTTTGGCAACATTAGCTTCCTTGATCCACATATCCGATAGGGAGAGAAATTCCTAATGTTAAATTTGCAAGCCAGAAGGCACTAGCTTATGGGAATTACATTGGAGAAGTATCAGATGAACTATCTCCCATCAAACAGCCTTGGTACCAGGATATCAAAAAGTATCTTCGAGATGGATCTATGCCCGCTTGGGCAAGTCAAGATGAAAGAAAGCGGATCCATAAGATGGCTATGAAATTCTATTTAAGCGAAGATGCACTTTACAAAAGGGATGCTGGAATAGGCCTGCTGAGGTGCCTAGACAAAGATCAATCCCAAAGACTCATAGATGAAGTCCACGGAAGAGTCTATGGTCCACACATGAACGGTCCTTTACTTGCCAAAAATATATTAAGAATAGGGCATTACTGGATTTCTCTCAAAGCCGACTGTGATGATCACGTCAAAAGATGTTATCAATGTCAAGTCTATGCAAATGTCGTCCACGCTCCTCCAAATGAACTACACAGTATGAGTTCGCCATAGCCCTTTTCCATGTTGGGGACGGATGTGATCGGACCAATTTAGCCTAAAGTCAGCAATGGTCATCGATTTATCTTCACCATGATCGACTACTTTACCAAATGGGTAGAAGTTCCTCCTTTCCTAAAGTCACCACGGAGGTAATCATTGGTTTCATCAGAAACAATGTAATTTATCGATACGGACAATTAGAGGTGATTGTATCAGACAATGCTAAGAATCTGAACAACCAGATGATGAAGGAATTATGCAGCAAATTCCACATCAAACATCTTAATTTCGTCATCTATCATCCCAAGATGAATGGTGCTTTTGAAGCAGCCAACAAAAATATCAAGAAGATTATGCAAAACATGTCTGCCAATCACAAAGGATGGCCTGAATTATTGCCTCTGACTCTGTTAGCCTACAAAACGTCAATGCACACTTCTATTGGAGCTACCCCCTACTCATTGGTCTACGTCATGGAAGTTGTACTCCCTATAGAAGTGGAAATGGAATCATTAAGAGTGTTGATAGATGCTAAGATGGAAGAAGACCAATGGTTGCAAGAGCGGTACCACTAGTTATCTATGATAGATGAGAAAAGGGCTGTATCCATCTTCCATGGTCAGTTATATCAGTAAAGGATTGCTTGGTCCTATAACAAGAAAGTGTGATTTAGGCAATTCAAAGAAAATGACTTGGTGCTGAAGAAGATCCTCTCCAATCAAGATGAAGCTAGAGGAAAATTTGCCCCAAACTGGGAAGGCCCTTTTAATGTCAAGAAAGTGTTGACAGGAGGAGCCATCCGATTACAAGAAATGGATGGGGAGGAATTCCCCCAACTTATCAATTCGGACACCGTGAAAAGGTACTATATTTGAATCAACTACAAACCGTCATCCTGGTCCTGTAAAAAAAAATTAATCAATCAATCGATCAAAGTAATTCAGGTCTTTACTTCTAGGCCTGAACTACGAAATACCTGATCTCCCCCATCCTCAGGAGTACGTAGGCAACCATTTATGGTGCGGTCTAACCTTCAAAAGAAAACAGCAAAACACCTTACCTATAAACTCAAATACCTAATTAAATTCCAGTCTCAAGACACCAAACCCTATATAAACCCAACTTCTATAAAGCCTTCATGATTAATGATCCCTTTTGAGAGACCCTCAGACATCTCAATGTCAGCCCATAAAGAAAGAACTCGTGGTACATCAAGATGGCAAGTCCCAAAGAAAGTGGCAATCATTGAGCGAAGGTCAAAACATATGCAAAAGGGAAGTGAATCAAAATATATTTTCTTTTTTATATAATACTGTTTAATATATACAATGTGTCTTGTACATGACAAAAATGGCTAACCTAGTCTATGTAGGAAAATAAAAGCTAGTCTATAAACCCGCAGCCAAACGGGACAGTAAATCCAACATCGCATCCCTCTCTGAAGATAGAGGTGCATTTCTGAGCTCTTATCTTGCAGTCTCAATATGAGACAAAAGATCCACGACCATCTGCAGAGTACTACCATGATCATCCATGAATGCACTTATATCTGCGACAATGCCCTCTGTATAGGATCTAAGAGCAGTACTGCCAACAACAGAAGAATCCCTGGCAGTTCGGGCCTCATCCCTCTCTATAAAAGCGGCATCCCTACCAGATAGGGTCGTCAACATCAATGCCCTAGCCTGATCCCTCTCAAAGGTTAGAAGTTTTATCATCTGCTCTAAAGACTCTAGAAAAAGTGGGGCAACAGCAGCCGAAGAGCTAGGAATGTCACTGACCATAGCTGTTGTCAATCCAGTAAACAGATCGTCCTCTGTAGGAGAAACAAGATCCTCCATAGGCTCCTCCCCATCTAAATCAGTGCTAGTGTAATACTCGAGAAATTTATAATATTATTAAATAAATATATTAATGAAAATGAGAATTTATTTGAATATAAATGATTTTGTGTTATGAGATGAGTTGATTCAATTATATAAAATTGAATAATTATAAAAATAATTGCGAAAAATGTGGAGTTTATAATAAACTCGTCGAATGCCTTGTGTGGCACAGTAATATTAATGATGATATTAATCGATGAAAGAATTATTAAGTGAACAATCAATTTATATTAATTGTTAATTTTGGTTAAGTTATAATATGTGATTATTATTAATGCAAGAAATATAATAATAATAATAAAACACTTGGTTATAAAGATGCTGAGATATATATTTGTTAATATGATAATTAATCCTATGATTATTAATTAAGTGTTATTAATAATTACGAGAAATGGATTAATTAATATTATTAATTAATTGATAAGAGGAATAATTTATTTATTTGACATTACGAATAATGAAACAAATAAGTAAGTTATTAATATAATAAGATTATATTAATTGTTATGTGCAAGTATATTTAAATTTTACTATATGATTGTACATATTAAAGCTATGTGTTATGAATACATCATATGTATATATATATTGTAAACAATTATTGAATTAGTAGACTTTAATAATAAAGGAAATAATGTGATGTGATTATATCCGAGTAAATTATACCAGTATGATAAAAATGTACATGGATTATATGTGTACAAGTCACACTTACTACATTATGTGAATTATAGTGTGACATTTCAATTAAAGACATAGGTATAAAATATATATATGTGTAGATAGCCTAAGTATTTAATACATATGTTTATAATGATTTAAGTGTAGTATGTTGCATATGCTGAGTTAGTATTGTGCCTTGTCCCTAAATGCTAGTCTCATTCTCCTTCACGTGCTTGACATAAGGCTAAGGCCTATTCTCCCCATTCTTCTCCCAAGCTTAGCTATCATGATGAACAAGGGAGTGGGAATTATGATTACATTTACCAACCAATTACCTACCATCTCATAACCTCCCTGCAATTCAAATTTTCGTTGGTTTGAAATGGTAGGCAATTGCATTGTCTGTATATTTGAAGCTCTATAAATATAGCCTCATCCCTTTCCATTTTTCTTTGCTGAGATTGTGTTTAAGGATTGAATTGAGAGTACATTGTGAGTTGATAGCAAGGTAGTTTACAGAGAGTTGGAAATTCAAATTAGAACTAGCTTACTCTGTAGCAGAGGTATAAATCCTCTTCGTGTCTTTATTTTTATTTTCTGTCAAAAACTCCATTGTTGTTCTTTGAGTTTTCTTAATATTCTTGATCATGAGGAATTAAAGTATAATTGGATTATAGAAAGCCTTTGTAGTGTAGTATGGACTTATATGCATGTTGGAATATCAATATAGCTTCCTTGATTCTTCATTTTCATTTTATGTTTCTATTTCGGAAGTATTCTGTAAAAATGTTCAATTCTTGAATTAAGTTAGAATTCACAAAATTGGTGGTTTAATAATGTTAATGAGTTGATATATAGTCTTATAATATGATAAGAAAGCAATGTGGTTGATTAGAAATGATTTCGTGAAGAATTTCTGTGATTTGGCTTAGAAGTCTGCCGAAGCAGACTGTGTCCTGAGTCGAACCAGGCACGGCGCAGCTGCGCCGGCATTACACTGCGGCACAGCGCAGCAACGTAGGGCCCCTACTGTAGATTTTTGGTTGTTGCTTCCTGCTTGATGTCTGCTACCTGTTAGTTGATGAAATAAAATAGAACAGGCATGTTGATACGATTAATACGTATATGTGGACTTGTAAAACTAGTATGAGCATGTTATATTCGGATCGCTTACGTGAACGATGAAGTTATAGATTTCCGAAATAAACTTAGGATTTCAAAATGGACGTTGATTCGTTGAATCCATTATAGACGTTCTGACTGTTGAGAAACATTTGTATGACCTAGAAACACATGAAATGTATGTTCACTTGTGTAGATAAGTTTCATAACGAAATACAAACATGCAAACCTCATTAGTAACGAAAATGTAAGTTTTTACAAACGAACTTTAGACATGTACGTACCATATATGAGTTCTAATTTTTCAAGCATGTTTATATGGCCTTGAAATGCGTGTCGGACCTATTGACTTATGTATACGGATTTTATTATGTAACACGAACATGTTAGTAAGACTTGCAAAAGAAAATATGAGCTTTGATGGTGAACCTTAACATGTTATTACAAGATTCGTATTCTTAAAGTTATGATCATGCTTGATAGTACTTTTAGACTTGCTAATGTATCATTCATGTTTGCCTACTATGTTACATGTCGTGAAACCAAGTTTAGCGTAAACAAAGCTTGTTTTTAACTAATAACTGTGATAGTTACATGTATGAAATACGAATATTCATAAGCGTGCCTAATATATGACTACCTTATATGTTTACAAGGTGAGCATGCTAGATTTCGTAACGTCATGACCTTGAATGACCGTAAGTCATCAAAAGTATTAACATAGAACCTATATCCTGTAAATTGGTCGTGAAAGGGTTGAACGAACATGGAAAGACTCTTTAATATGTATACGTGCTATGTGGTATCATATGTTGATACGTGGATCCGATTTTGACGGTTAACTTATAGTAATACTATAACTTGCTAAAATAGAATATGTTTGCTATTTGTGGTAGTCTCACATGATAGTAATGAGGTATGAAGATGATTAACTTGAGAAAAGAGGAAAGTTAAGGATAGAAGTTATATTAATATAATACTATATAATTGTGTCGCTATGTCAAGACTTAGCTTATGTGTTAATCGTATATACGAAATGATATATAATGTTAAACTATATGACTAATGATTATCATATATACGTAACTATATTACGATAGGATTCGAAAAGTGTTGATTAAATTACGGGGATAAACTACGCTTAAGGCAAGTATCCTAACCGACGCATTTACTTTATGCAAGTATTCTATCCTTGTATATTGCGAACTAGTTTCTTTACTTAATCGTTTGAATTGAATTAGCATACTTGAACTCTTATTTCATTAAAGCTATTATTCATGTTGAACTTGGTATTATTCTTGAATATTGTGAAAGTGTCTATGCCATTTGATTCGGCTAGACTTATATTATTGAAAAGCGACCCAAAACCAATTGATTGGTGCGGGATCTTGTATTTGACTGAGAAGAACAACCTTTTTTGAAGAAAAAATATAATTGTCGGAGAACCGACGCGCGCACTAGAGTATGATTGATTGTTATGCAACGTATGGTACTTTAGGCTGATCACCTGTTGTACCTATTTTTGGATTTGGGTTAACAGTTTAATACTGTTAATTCTAGTAGAAGTTCATAGTCCTTAGCGACTGCTCAGTATTCAGTTATCTTGAAATCTTGAATTGATTTATTATTGAATCATATTGATATTATTCTGTCCTTAGCGACTGTTATTGAGAACTGTTGATATTCTTGTTATCCTTGAACTATCAAACCTTGTTATACCCTTTCGAGAATTGAGAATTTTATTACTCACCCTTATTGTATATTACTTGCTGAGAAATTTGTGCTCATTCTTGCTTTCCCTAAAAACATTTCAGTTAAGGCAGAGCAGTGCGGACCTTCAAGCACAGATAAGGGCAAGGGAAAGGCTATTGAGTAGCTTAAATTATGTAGGACTTATGATTGTAATAAAGAACTTATATTATTATGTAATAGTTAAGGTTATTTATGCTTAAGATATGTCTAAGCTATGTAATCACTGTTTAAGTTACGAGACCTTGGGACGCGAATAAATTATATTATTTAAATATAATCTATTCGGTATTAGTTGTGTATTATTCCGCTGTGCGATGTGACATTTTGTCGTATTATTATTGTGATGTATTACCATGAGCACGTGACGAACCGAATTTGTGTGACCAAGTGGCGGTCCCGGATTTGAGGGCGTCACAGGTTGGTATCAGAGTCGTAGTTATAAACCTTAGGAACGAGTGTCCTTAGACTATAACTTAGGCGAACTTAGAAGTTAGGAAGGAGATAAAACTCATATAGAGTTTTCTTTGAGAGACCTAGTCTGTTATGAAATGTAACTTCATTTTATAAAATGAACTTATGTTTTATTTAACATTTTAATGGAGTTGCTGTTTATTTGTCTTGTGTTTGTGATTGTAGGATGACAGACACAGGTGTACCTAGTAGTGCGGCAGAGGAGGAGCCCAAGGATATACATGTAGTATACGAGGCACCTCTAGAGGCTACACCAGTGCAGGTTGTTGCACCGTTCGAGTCTGACGACGAGGACGAGATTGAGATAGAGTCTAATCCAGAGGAGGAGCCGATGGAGGACGAGCTGATGGGGGATGAGCCAGTAGAGGACTCTGATGAGGCTACTGTAGAGGAGCAGATGCTAGGAGAGTATGAGGAGGGAATCCTAGAGTTAGACTGCAGGGTCCATGAGTTAGAGACAGAGGCCCAAGAGAGAGAGTCCAAGTTCCAGAAGCTGAGGGACGAGGACCACCAGAGGAAGTTAGACATGTAGGAGTTAGAGGTGGAGATTGCCTACCGTAGGGAGGCAGGGATCCAGATGGGAGCTTTATTCCACAGGTCGGTGGTGAGAAATATAGATATAGCAGGGAAGCTGGAAGAAGTAGAACAGAGAGAATTGAGTGAGAAGACTGAGAAAGAGGCACTCCGTACTCAGCTAGAGTTAGAGGTGATGGATAAGATACACTTCGAGGAGAAGTGGGAAGCGGCCAATGAGAGAGCTGACGACCTAGAGGACGAGGTCAGGTGCAAGAAGAGGAAGATGAACAAGATGGGGTTTATGTTCCGTTCAGCTTTTGAGAGGGTGATTGATGGTGTGTACCACTACCCGGCAGAGCAGGGACAGACTCTACATACCTTGAGTCGAGAGCTGGTTGCGTATATAGCGCAGATGGAGTACAAGAGCGCTGTGGAGCGTGGGATGATGTGATTAGATTTCCTTAAATGGTCTAGTGGTAGTTTAGTAGAATTTATCTTTATGTATTGTATATACTATGTTGTAATCCCAACTTTTTGTGTAAAGTATGGGATAGTGATGTAAACCCCGGGTTAGCTTTTGTTAGAGGGGTAGTATGGTAGTAGGTTGGTATATTCCCCGTCATTTATGATATTAGGGGATATATGTGATAACATTTATAGCAGAATGCTAGGATAATCATGTAATGAAATTAAGTAATATACTTGAATAATAATAAAATAAAAATTTGTGATGCAGATAATGCCGTCCAGACGTAGATTGACTGCACCCGAAGAATCTATTAATAACGAGAGAGAACAAGTTGACCCAATCCAGAAACTGGTAGACCTGTTAGGAGAGGCATTAAGGGGAAGGAAAAATGAACCCGTTCGCCCAAATCCTTAGGTTGTGCCAGTAACAACCTTTAAAGACTTTAAGAGTGTAGGACCCTCAGGGTTCGAGGGAACTACTGACCCAATCGTCGCACAAACCTGGATCAAGGAGATCGAGAAGGCTTTCACTATAGCTCGCATAGGCGAAGATCAGAAGACGGTGTTTGCCACGTACATGATGAGGGGAGAAGCGAACTACTGGTGGGAGGCTAATCAAAAAAGAGCTGGAGAAGGGATAATGGCTTGGGAAAAGTTTAAGACGCTATTTTTTGAGAATTACTTCCCGAAAATCATGAAGAATAGAATGGAGGTAAAGTTCTTAGAACTAAAACAAGGTGACATGACTGTGGCGCAGTACGCAGCTAAGTTTAATGAACTAGGGTGATTTGTGGAACACCAAGTTGGAGATGAGGAAAGGAAGGCGAGAAGATTCGAACAAGGGCTGAAGCCGTGGCTGTTCATTAAGGTATCAGTTCTTCAAATTAATTCCTTTGCAACATTACTGGAGAAGGCAATCATTGCGGAAGGTGGCAGTGAGGCCTTAAGTCTGTATAACAAGGAGAAGAAAGGAAAGAATACTGGAGGAGAGAACCGTACGGGAGGAAGCAGTAGCAGAGGAAGCAACTTGGGAAAGAGAAAATGAGAGAATAACAATAACAACAACAAAAACAACGATAATCAATTAGGAAATTTTCGTGGAGGTTTCAAGAAGAGGGCTGAAGGATGCCCAAAGTGTGGGAAGAATCACCAGGGCGAGTGCTGGAAGGGACGTGGCACTTTCTACAACTGCAGACAGGAAGGGCACATCTCGCCCAACTGTCCAAAACCAAAGAAGATACAAGGATGCTTTGCGTGTGGCTCGACGGAGCACCGAATTAAGGACTGCCCAAAGAAGGAAAGTGGCGGGGGTAGCAATCAGCCAGGAGGTAAGAAGCTGATGATCAGCGGGCCGGCACAATCCCACCGCCCAACTGCCAGAACTTTTAATATGGCGGTCCAGGACGCCGTGGCTGCGAAGGACGTGGTGTTAGGTATAATCCCAATCAATGATATAAATACTTATGTATTATTTGATTCAGGTGCCACCTGTTCTTTTATGTCTGAAGAATTTGCTAGTAAACTTAGTACACCCAGAGAACGATTAGAAAATCCTTTGAACATAGAAGTTGCAAATAAGGAAGTGATCCCTGTAGAATACGTTTATCAAAATTATCGCGCAAACATTAGAGAACATGAACTGAGCGTAGACTTGATTCCTATTAGACTGGGAGAATTTGATGTGATACTGGGAATGGATTGGTTGTATAACCATGCAGCGATAATTGATTGTCTGAATAAATGTGTGAACCTTAAGACTCCGAGTAAGTCTAAGGTAGTGTTTTATGGTAGCTCATCGCTTAAGCAATCGTGTTACGTTACGATGATGCAGGCCAATAAATTGTTAAGGAAAGGATGTGTAGGTTATCTAGCTTACATCGTTGATACTCGGAAAAAGGGAGTAGAAATTAAGGATATATCCGTAGTGAATGAATTTCAAGATGTGTTTCCGGACGATCTGCCTGGTCTTCCGCCAGACAAAGAAATCGAATTCGTAATAGACTTAGCATCGGGAACGACACCGATTTTGAAAGCTCCATATCGTATGGCGCCAGTAGAAATGAAGGAATTGATGATACAATTTCAAGAGTTGTTGGATAAGGGTTACATTCGACCGAGTGTTTCTCCTTGGGGAGCACCGGTGTTATTCGTTAAGAAGAAGGACAGATCGATGAGGCTCTGTATCGATTATCGAGAATTGAACAGAGTAACGATCAAGAACCGATATCCATTATCGAGTATAGATGACCTGTTTGATCAACTGAAGGGATCAAAGTGTTTCTCAAAAATTGACCTACGAATAGGATATCATCAACTGAAAGTGAGGGATGAGGACATACCAAAGACTGCATTTCGAACCTGTTATGGACAGTACGAGTTTTTGGTAATGTCATTTGGATTGACTAATGCTCCGGTAGAATTTATGGACTTGATGAACCGAGTTTTCAAGCTATACTTGGATAAATTTGTAGTGGTTTTTATCGACGACATTTTGATCTACTCAAAGACAGAGGAAGAACACGCCGAACATCTGAAGATTGTTTTAGAGGCACTAAGGAAGGAGAAGATGTATGCAAAATTTTTAAAGTGCGAATTTTGGATGGAGAAGGTTCAATTCTTAGGCTACGTGGTGGATAAGAATGGAATCGCTGTAGACCGTGCAAAGGTAGAAGCAGTAAGTAATTGGGAACAACCGAGAACACCGACGGAGGTGAGAAGCTTTTTAGGGTTAGCTGGGTACAATCTAAGATTCATCCAAGATTTTTCTAAGATAGCAACCCCGTTGACCAATTTGACTAGAAAGACGGTGAAATTTGTATGGATCGACAAATGCGAAGAAAGTTTTCAAGAACTAAAAAGGAGATTGAGCAAAGCACCTGTATTATCATTACCAGATGATGCGGGAAATTTCATGGTGTATAGTGATGCATCGCACAAGGGACTTGGTTGTGTGCTAATGCATCACGGCAAAGTCATTGCGTATGCATCACGACAATTGAAGGATTACGAAAAACGATACCCTACTCACGACTTAGAGTTAGCGGTAGTAGTTTTTGCGTTAAAGATTTGGAGGCATTATTTGTATGGGGAAAAATGTGAGATATACACGGACCACAAAAGTCTGAAATATATCTTCACACAGAAGGAGTTGAATATGCGGTAGAGACGGTGGTTAGAATTAATCAAAGACTATGACTGCGATATTCTTTATCACCCGGGGAAGGCAAACGTGATTGCCGACGCTCTGAGCAGGAAAAGAAGGGAGAAATTATTTAATTTGACGACTCAGGAAGAGTTGATAAGAGAGATAGAGAAATTGGAAATAGAAGTAAAGGGACCCGAGAGGTCTGAAGAAAGGTTGTTTGTGGTGGAAGCTCATCCGACATTGTTGGATAGAGTAAAGGAAGCCCAGGAAAAGGATGAAGAGTGTGAGAAAATCCGAAAGAGGATCACAGAAAATGAGGAAGAGAAATTTTGAATGGATAAAGACGGTATCTTAAGATTCAAAGGAAGAGTGTGGGTACCAGCGGTAACGGAGTTGAGGGAAGAGATTTTGCACGAGGCACACAACACGACAAATTCCGTTCATCCAGGAGGCACGAAGATGTACTGAGATCTAAGGCAACATTTTTGGTGGCCCAATTTGAAACGGGAGGTCGCAGAGTGGGTCAGTAGATGTTTGACATGCCAACACGTTAAAGCAGAGCATCAACGGCCTAGTGGTTTACTACAGCCGTTGGAAATACCAAAGTGGAAATGGGAGCATATTACGATGGACTTCGTGGTAGGACTTCCAGTTACGCAGAAAGGTTATGATGCCATTTGGGTTATCGTGGATCGACTTACCAAGACCGCACATTTTCTACCAATCAAGATCCGTTACAGTTTGAATCAGTTAGCGGGTCTATACATAAAGGAGATTGTCTCACGACATGGAGTGCCGGTATCTATTGTCTCTGATCGAGATCCGCTCTTCACGTCCAATTTTTGGAAGAGTTTGCAAGAGAGAATAGGAACACAGTTGAGGTTGAGTACGACTTATCATCCTCAGACAGACGGACAGAGTGAGCAAACTATACAAACGCTGGAGGACATGCTTAGGACTTGCGTGATGGATTTCAAGGGAAATTGGGACGACCACCTACCCTTAGTCTAATTTGCCTATAACAATAGCTACCATGTGAGTATCGGTATGCCACCGTATGAAACTCTTTACAGGAGAAAGTGCAGAATGCCATTATGTTGGGACGAAGTCGGGGAGCGACGAATGCTCGGACCAGAGCTAGTACAACAAACCGCAGACGTGGTGACAGTGATAAGAGCCAGACTTGTAGCAGCTCAAGATCGCCAGAAGAAATACGTAGGTTTGCATCGGCAGGACCGAGACTTCAAAGTCGGCAGTTTCGTATTCTTGAAGGTATCTCCATGGAAGGGAAAGATCCGTTTCGGCAAGAAAGGAAAATTGAGTCCAAGATTCATAGGACCGTTCGAGATACTGAAGCGAGTGGGCTAAGTGGCATACAAAGTTGCGTTACCACCCGAGTTGGAGCACATCCACAACGTGTGTCACATTTCCGTGTTGCGACCGTACAAGGCCGACTACAAGCACGTGATTTCTTACGAGCCCATTCAAGTGGAGAAGAACTTGGCGTATGAAGAAATTCCTGTCCAGATATTAGATAGGAAAGAGAAAACCTTGAGAAATAAAATTATATCTTCTGTAAAAGTACTTTGGCGTAACTACGATGTCGAGGAGGTAACGTGGGAGTTAGAAGATAGGATGATGAGGGACTATCCCCATCTATTTGTGTAACCTTGTAGCAATTCAGGGACAGAATTTTTATAAGGGGGGGAGGATGTAATACCTGAGAAATTCCTAATATTATTAAATAAATATATTAATGAAAATGAGAATTTATTTGAATATAAATGATTTTGTGTTATGAGATGAGTTGATTCAATTATATAAAATTGAATAATTATAAAAATAATTATGGAAAATGTGGAGTTTATAATAAACTAGTCGAATGCCTTGTGTGGCACAGTAATATTAATGATGATATTAATCGATGAAAGAATTATTAAGTGAACAATTAATTTATATTAATTGTTAATTTTGGTTAAGTTATAATATGTGATTATTATTAATGCAAGAAATATAATAATAATAATAAAACACTTGGTTATAAAGATGCTGAGATTTATATTTGTTAATATGATAATTAATCCTATGATTATTAATTAAGTGTTATTAATAATTACGAGGAATAGATTAATTAATATTATTAATTAATTGATAAGAGGAATAATTTATTTATTTGACATTACGAATAATGAAACAAATAAGTAAGTTATTAATATAATAAGATTATATTAATTGTTATGTGCAAGTATATTTAACTTATACTATATGATTGTACATATTAAAGCTATGTGTTATGAATACATCATGTGTATATATATATATTATAAACAATTATTGAATTAGTAGACTTTAATAATAAAGAAAATAATGTGATGTGATTATATCCGAGTAAATTATACCAACATGATAAAAATGTACATAGATTATATGTGTACAAGTCACACTTACTATATTATGTGAATTATAGTGTGACATTTCAATTAAAGACATAGGTATAAAATATATATATGTGTAGATAGCCTAAGTATTTAATACATATGTGTATAATAATTTAAGTGTAGTATGTTGAACATGCTGAGTTAGTATTGTGCCTTGTCCCTAAATGCTAGTCTCATTCTCCTTCACGTGCTTGACATATGGCTAAGGCCAATTCTCCCCATTCTTCTCCCAAACTTAGCTATCATGATGAACAAGGGAGTGGGAATTATGATTACATTTACCAACCAATTACCTACCATCTCATAACCTCCCTGCAATTCAAATTTTCGTTGGTTTGAAATGGTAGGCAATTACATTGTTTGTATATTTGAAGCTCTATAAATATAGCCTCATCCCTTTGCATTTTTCTTTGCTGAGATTGTGTTTTAGGATTGAATTGAGAGTACATTGTGAGTTGATAGCAAGGTAGTTTACAGAGAGTTGGAAAATCAAATTGGAACTAGCTTACTCCGTAGCAGAGGTATAAATCCTCTTCGTGTCTTCAATTTCATTTTCTGTCAAAAACTCCATTATTGTTCTTTGAGTTTTCTTGAAATTCTTGATCATGAGGAATTAAAGTATAATTGGATTATAGAAAGCCTGTGTAGTGTAGTATGGACTTGTATGCATATTGGAATATCAATATAGCTTCCTTGATTCTTCATTTTCATTTTATGTTTCTATTTTAGAAGTATTCTGTAAAAATGTTCAATTCTTGAATTAAGTTGGAATTCACAAAATTGGTGGTTTAATAATGTTAATGAGTTGATATATAGTCTTATAATATTATAAGAAAGCAATGTGGTTTATTAGAAATGATTTCGTGAAGAACTTATATTATTTAGCTTAGAAGTCTGCCGAAGCAGACTGTGTCCTGAGTCGAACCAGGCACGGCGTAGCTGCGCCGGCATTACACTACGGCGCAGCGCAGGGCCCCTGCTGCAGATTTTTGGTTGTTGCTTCCTGCTTGATGTCTGCTATATGTTAGTTGATGAAATAAAATAGAACAAGCATACTGATATGATTAATACGTATAAATGGACTTGTTAAACTAGTATGAGCATGTTATATTCGGATCGCTTATGTGAACG
This sequence comes from Panax stipuleanatus, assembly GCA_020205555.1. NCBI lineage: Eukaryota > Viridiplantae > Streptophyta > Magnoliopsida > Apiales > Araliaceae > Panax > Panax stipuleanatus. The sequence goes on from CM035117.1 coordinate 93,347,613, forward strand.
ATGAAGTTATAGATTTTCGAAATAAACTTAGGATTTCAAAATGGACGTTGATTCGTTGTATCCATTATAGACGTTTTGACTTTTGAGACACATTTGTATGACCTAGAAACACATGAAATGTATGTTCACTTGTGTAGATAAGTTTCATAACGAAATACGAACATGCAAACCTCATTAGTAACGGAAATGTAAGTTCTTACAAACGAACTTTAGACATGTACGTACCATATATGAGTTCTAATTTTTCAAGCATGTTTATATGGCCTTGAAATGCGTGTCGGACCTATTGACTTATGTATACGGATTTCATGATGTAACACGAACATGTTAGTAAGACTTGCTAATGAAAATATGAGCTTTGATGGTGATCCTTAACATGTTATTACAAGATTCGTATTCTTAAAGTTATGATCATGCTTGATAGTACTTTTAGACTTGTTAAAGTATCATTCACGTTTGCCTACTATGTTACATGTCGTGAAACCAAGTTTAGTGTAAACAAAGCACGTTTTCAACTAATAACTGTGATAGTTACATATATGAATTGTGAATATTCATAAGCATGCCTAATACATGACTACCTTATATGTTTACAAGGTGAGCATGCTAGATTTCGTAACGTCATAACCTTGAATAACCGTAAGTCGTCAAAAGTATTAACATAGAACCTATATCCTGTAAATTGGTCGTGAAAGGGTTGAACGAACATGGAAAGACTCTTTAATATGTATACATGCTATGTGGTATCATATGTTGATACATGGATCCAATTTTGACGGTTAACTTATAGTAATACTATAACTTGCTAAAATAGAATATGTTTGCTATTTGTGGTAGTCTCACATGATAGTAATGAGGTATGAAGATAATTAACTTGAGAATAGAGGAAAGTTAAGGATAGAAGTTATATTAATATAATACTATATAACTGTGTCGCTATGTCAAGACTTAGCTTATGTGTTAATTGTATATACGAAATGAGATATAATGTTAAACTATATGACTAATGAATATCATATATACGTAACTATATTACGATAGGATTCGAAAAGTGTTGATTAAATTACGGGGATAAACTACGCTTAAGGCAAGTATCCTAACCGACGCATTTACTTTATGCAAGAATTCTATCCTTGTATATTGCAAACTAGTTTCTTTACTTAATTGTTTGAATTGAATTAGCATACTTGAACTCTTATTTCATTAAAGCTATTATTCATGTTGAACTTGGTATTGTTCTTGAATATTGTGAAAGTGTCTATGCCTTTGGATTCGGCTAGACTTATATTATTAAAAAGCGAGCCAAAACCAATTGATTGGTGCGGGATCTTGTATTTGACTGAGAAAAATAATCTTCTTTGAAGAGAAAATATAACTATCGGAGAACCGACGCGCGCACTTGAGTATGATTGATTGTTATGCATAACGTATGGTACTTTAGGCTGATCACCTGTTGTACCTATTTTTGGATTTAGGTTATCAGTTTAATACTGTTAATTCTAGTAGAAGTTCGTAGTCCTTAGCGACTGCTCAGTATTCAGTTATCTTGAAATCTTGAATTGATTTATTATTGAATCATATTGATATTATTCTGTCCTTAGTGACTATTATTGAGAACTGTTAATAGTCTTGTTATCCTTGAACTATCAAACCTTGTTATACCCTTTCAAGAATTGAGAATTTAATTAGCCACCCTTATTGTATATTACTTGCTGAGCAATTTGTGCTCATTCTTGCTTTCCCTAAAAATATTTTAGTTAAGGCAGAGCAGTGCGGACCTTCGAGCACAGATAAGGGCAAGGGAAAGGCTACTGAGTAGCTTAAATTATGTAGGACTTATTATTGTAATAAAGAACTTATGATATTATGTACTAGTTAAGGTTATTTATGCTTAAGATATGTCTAAGCTATGTAATCACTGTTTAAGTTACGAGACCTTGGGACGTGAATAAATTATATTATTTAAATGTAATCTATTCGGTATTAGTTGTGTATTATTCAGCTGTGCGATGCGATATTTAGTCGTATTATTATTGTGATGTATTACCATGAGCACGTGACGAACCGAATTCGTGTGACCAAGTGGTGGTCCCGGATTTGGGGGCGTCACAGCTAGGCTCTGAATAAACAACCATAGCCGATGCAATGTCTGCCTCCAGCCACGCAGAATACTCTAAGGAGCAACCCGGGTGACTCGCTGAAAAATCTGCCCTCTCTCGATGAGTCCAATAATCATAAACTCTAGCTAGATCATCCTCTGATAAAGGCAAGGCTAATAATCGCTAATCTAAAGCTCTATCAAATGAATGAACATACTGAAACTAATCAAACTGTCCCATGATAGCTAGTGGATGATATGTAGTCACCCTTCTCAGACCAGCCAAGGGCAAGAAGTCCATACCCACTGTGTGAGTAACAAAACTGTAAGGGGAGCTGAATCCTAAGCAAAGCAAGATGGAAAAGGGATCCTCAATCACAGTCAGAAAAACAAACTAAGAAGCTGCATCTATATAGTTAGCCGGTTAAAAAGAGTAAGATATGGCTATCTCATGTGTAAAGCAGTACCCATGGCGTCTAAAAATGTCAATCGGTCTCAGATGCATCATGAACCAAATGTACAACAATACAACACTGCCTCTAAAAACTCAGTGGGTCAGATATAACAGAATAAATCCAACATCAAGGTCTTTGCCAAAATCATCGGAAGGATGGTATGGCCCTCCCTCAGAGCATTCACTACAGTGATCAAGCCAATGTCCAGGTAATCCATGTATAACGACATGTACAAATATGATACAACACACATCAATAAAATGTTTACTCGGGCAACACGCTAATCATCCTTAGAAATGGTAAAATCTCATGAGTACACTGAGTAGCTATCTGTCGACCCAAAATGGTCAATCAAGAAATCTATGGACACAACATGTCTTGAGATGATCTCATCCAAGACGATCGTACGTTGTAAACCTGTCATTGTCATGAACTGCCTTCGCAACTCACCGACAGCTACTCTAGTACATGGCCTATATATTCAAGGGAAAATCTGTGATACGCTCATACTCCTCGAGTGTAGGGGTCAGCTCATGGGTACCAAATTGAAAAACCTGTCTCTTAGGGATCCAACAAGATAACATGCCCTCCACAAAACCCACAGGGACCTGGAAAGTCAGGAGGGACATAGAGTGTCTCAACAGATGATCAGCGGCCATCCAGTCTGAATAAGGAAAACTATCATACCAAGACTTCAAGGACGAGGCTATCAAGGTGGGTGGGTTGTGCTCAATACGGGTGACAAAGGATGAAGACATCTGTAGAACCGTATCATGAGACCATCTAGAGGTCAATGCTAACTCATCAATATAAATGCATATCCATGACATATAATGCATGCATCATAAATAAATGACAATATGGTAAAATAAATAGAAAGTATTATACATATATCTCTAAATACATCATCTAATAAAGAACAAATACATCATCTTTGTTTATAACTAAAAATAAAAAGTACAGGGAAGTGGGGCACATCTGCCCAATAGCTAATACAGGCCTATCAAAAGAGATAACAAAAGCTTATCAAAATAAATCTACGATATCTACATCATCCAGCCGATCAACCTGCTATAACTCCTCTTAAGTCGTCGTATCTCCGTCCAATGGAATATTAGGTCAGTACAGAGGGGGATATGCTCCATTAAAATTATTAGAGTATGGGCCACCTGAGGGACTAGCGCTAGAGCTGGAAGGATCAAAAAAATCTGCCTCTAATGGATCTCTGCATAAATGTCTGATGAAAAGATGTGCCCGATCTAACTGCTGGGTCAAGCTAGCAATCTGCTCCAAGTGGGTAGGCTTTCTGACACAGGCAATCCAGTCTGTCATCATCACAGACTCGAGAACCATGTCCACCATAAACTGAGTAGCGCGGATCTGAGCCCCAATGGTACGAGGAGTCCACAAGCAATAGAAGGCGTCCTGAGTGTAAGGACCCTCTGATAAAGTAAAGCCATCTAAGCCCATCGGGGGAATCTCTGTGACTAGCTAAGATAAAGACCAGTGGCGTCTAGCAGGAGGTAGATATGGAATCTAAATCTCCCCTGTAGTGCTCCTAATAGCTTGCTCTTTTAAGTAGAGCTCCCAGCCTCCCTCAGTCAAGAAATGGATCCGACGAGTGGATAATGCATACTTTGCTCCAGTCAAAAAGCCGTCCTCTAAACCTACTATCCGATGAATAGGGGCATAAGGAACCCATATGATGACGTCGGTAGTCAGCAACTCCAATTGTAAACGAGAATGGGTAAACCCCTCCGCCACAGGGACCTCTGCCAAAGTGGAATAATGTTAGCGTTGTCCTCCCGGATAGGTCTCCAGACCTAAGGTAGTAACTGGGCGTAGGCAAGGGAGCCTCTCATATGACCAAAACTAGAAATTCAAAGATTAAATGTCATCAGTAATAAAGATTGACAACATAAGCGAGTGAAATTGAAAGATAAGAGGAAATTACTCACCAGCAAACATGGGTAAAAGCCAAGCCAAGCCTTTTTCATGCCCTCTAAGCATAGGCGTATCCCTCAAAGGAAAAAGGCGAAGGTGAATAAGCCCAAGTTAAAGTCTCTGATGCAGTCCACATCACGAGTGGCGCTAACTAAAGAAAAAGAGACCATCGCCCCTGATAATGATCAAGAATAATCGTTAGAGAATGCGATCTCTATGCCTCTGATCAATAGGCAGAGGCTCGGACAAAGCTCCACTCGAAGCATCAATGGTCAAGGAACCAGAACAGACAGTCCAACCCTTGAGGGCCAAAGGAGGAACTCCTAATAGCGATCAAATTGCAGCTGGTGAAAAGTTAGCCACTAAAAGCACCGGCTCCCCTGTGAACTCTAATCCCGTGATGAATCGCCAGTCCATCGGTGTCATCATCACCTCATAGTCTAATAAATTGAGAGACTGAGTCTGGTGAAACTAGCGCTAAGATAAAGTTTACAGATAACTCTAGGGGCAGTGACGTGGAGCAATAAAAAAGAAGGCCTGAAACCCCCAAGAATGGACGATGGCCTGATACTCCGGATGAACAGTCTGATATAAAGAATGAATATTAAACCAGTTCCCCCTAGGATGGGTGAAGCCGGGAACCTGCATCAATATCAAATCAAGATTAAGCCATTGCCCCAAAAGTGGAAAAAGAAGAAATTCAAAAATAAAAACTTCTATTACCTCATTCGTGTGAAGGTAGACCGATGGGTGACATCTCAAATCATCTAGAAGATTGGGAATCATCAAATTAATACTAGGAAGGTCTCGACGTGGGGTAGAAGAAGAAGAAGTGGGGTCCACAATAGGAACATCCTCCTCCTCGTCTATAGCATCCGTCCTATCAACCTGAATAGGACGAATCACTGACTCAGTCAACCGGCGAGGCTGCCGGGCCGGACGAGGCAAAGGGACATCAGAAGTCATCATCCTCACACCTAAGGAAACTCTGCGAGAGTTACTCGGTCTATCTAAATCTGTAACCTAAACAAAATCTCCAAATCACCTCAGAAAAGGGTGAGGTACATTTCAATTTTAAAGCCCGTTAAATTCAAGTCATTGCATCATGCATGTTCTAGATGTGTAAGCTTGAATTATTTTAACATACATCCCAAGTAGAGTTAAAGTTGCATGTTCATTAAATACTTAGACTCGTGAAAAAAATTACACCAGAGTCTCTTTTGTAAAATGGATTATTCGCATGCACATAGGCATGACTAGGGTTCAGTAGCGTACCAACCAAAAATCATGAGAATTTCATATGATATATGAAAGACATTAAAATTAAACTCACAATGGTAGCCAAATCACCATGTGCATTTTTTTAGAAAAAATTCATGTTCATTTGTCCACAAATAGAATGAATAAAATAGCCAAAAAGGGTGAAAATTGACTGTCACGAAAATGAAAAAATTTTCATACCGGAATGTTCAGCATCGTAAAATACAAGTATTTACTAAGTTTGTTCATTTTTATTAAGTCATCTATGCATACATATTTGATACATTGTGTTTAAAACCATTATACATGAAATTAAGCTTTTTGACGGTCAAAACTTGAAAATAAAGAATGTAAACGTTTCCAGGGTTGTGCAAAACGTTTGTACGGTGATGGATTTTGCGAAAAGCAGCCCGAACTGAGTAGATCTGAGAGAGAATTTTGGATTTTTCAGTAGAGGTTCAAGTTAAAAATTAATGACTTTTGAAGGGCCAGGGGGGCTTAAATCCACCAGCGGTGTGACACCCTCAAATCTAGGTACTTCATTTTCACATGATTTAGTGTTCACTATATAACTATAACATCCAACTACTGCCCAATAAAAAGGAATGCAAAATAAATTACAACCTTATCATTAAATAAAAAATCTTCCTTATAAAAGGATTACAACTTACTTGAATAAATCCCAGGGTTTACTAACCTTAACAAAAACAATAAGTGCGGAAGATAAAATATAACATAAACGAAGTCTTATTACAATCATAATCAAAACACAACAAGTCTTCATTTGTTCATCTTGCCTTTCCCTTTACTCGTTGATGGTACGTCAACGTTATCGACTTTAGCTGCAATGGTTATTTAATTGCATGAGTGAGCAAACAAAAGCTCACTTGGAATACAACAATAATAATGACATAAACTGAAAAGGTTCAAGAGATTTGAATAACTTTCCTTTCATCAATAATAAAGAATTTCAAATATTGAAATCATCTGAGGGTCATAAGACTTTGAACTATGTCCTAGGTTATAAATATTTCTATTTAAAACCTTTAACAGTCGTTTAGACTATGGACTCTTAACTCGTACTTAGGGAGATCAACCCTTCGTATCATGTATTGTGCACAAATATCTTAATGCTTTCGCATTGTAATCCCCTATTACTAGGGCTGTTCATCTCAGTATTTATTTACGAGTCCGCACCAAAGAAAGTTTGGTTTGGATAAGCTTACAAGAAAATTTAGAGTTCAACTATCATCAACTAAAGAGTAGTTGAATCGACTCACAATAATTAAGAGTTCAATAATACAAGAATTATGAATAAAGTAAAAGTCATAACAATATACTTCATATTAAATATGCATGCTTTAAGAATAACTTAAAGCATTTGAAAGATAGCTAAACATTGCCTGAACAATTAAGTCAAGGTCACGTTAATTTAATAATGAACTTGATAAGATAACTATTTAATATATAAATTATAGCGAATACAATATCTTGCATATGAATAACAAGTTAGAATATGAAACTTGCTCAAGGAAAGAGTATAATTAGAAGACTTGCATAAACGTAAAAGAAAGGTTTAGGAAAAACTTGCATAATTAACAAGTTTAGGGATAAAAAACTTACCTCAAGCGTAAGCTACACTTTACAATTACAAATCACTTCCACAATTATCCTACATATTACATTACGTTTACAACATCAATTAGTTTTATAACCACTACGTTTAACCGTTGAACTTCTTACTTAAGTTCAACTTAACAAACGTGGTTTACAACTTAACTCACTAACTAACCACATACGTGAGTCTAAACTCACAACATGCATATCATACGCGTATAACACTTTAAACTATCATATCGTATCCTAAGATAATAATATCCAAGTACAAATATAACATATTAATATGAGACCTCAAATTGTCTTAAACATGTTAAAAATATGTTATCTTATTGTTTAAAACACTTAACATGTCATCACATTAAGTTAGCTAATCATGTACTGCATAAAAACTACTCGAAACCAAACTAACATTTCCGAACAGCATGTAGCCCCGCTGGGGCAGGGGTTTCTAGGCCAAAAACCCCGCTGGGGCGGGTCCCTCTGCTGGTGGGTTCCCCCGGCTCGCGAATTGTGTAAAGAAAAAGTCAATTTGGCTTATTTTTTTACACCAAAGTCTGATTTTAACTAACACAAAGCATACGAAACTTTATGGAAACAAAATCTTAAACTCCTAACATGTTTTTAACATTCATAAACACCTTAACACAAAATTAAAACACTTAATTTCATGATTTTAAAGAAAGCACCATTTTTAAGTGTTCTTGAAGAAAATTAACACTGTGACTTTCTTTTTAAACCAAATCAACCAATTCAAAGCATGTAAATTTTGTTTCTTAATATATTATCATAATCTATTATCAATTTACATAATATATCACAATCAAACACGAAGTTTAATAATTTAAAGACTATTTTTCAAAACTAGTTCACTGTAAATTGCTATGAACATGATTTCTTCATGTTCATCATATTTACATGAATTGAACTATATAAACAACCATATGAATCATATGTAAGCATGTTATAACACATATTAAACATATATGAACTATACTACACAATTTGTCATATAAATTAAGTTACAGAGAACTAAAACTTGAATAACAACGAAATACAATTTTTAAAAACTACAAGTTAGAGGTATACCCTTTTCGTTTAGAAGAAGATGATGATGGTGATTCTTTGTTTACAAAATCACAGAGCTTCTTCTTTTTCTTCTCCCTTCTCTCTTTTCTCTCTTTTCTTTCTCTGTTGTCTGTTTTCTTTCTAACACAGAATAACTTTGTTTTGTTCTTCTAAACTAACGTATATACATATAATATAACTTACATATATTATACATATAATACATAAATATAAAATATATAACTGCCAATACATAATGACCCTTAATAAATATAATAATTGCAATTAAAATATAAGTTACAATATTTTGAATTTTAAAAGCCATAAGGCTTGTTTGGCAAAACAACTTATTTAAAAACAGGTTTTTTAGTAGTTAAGGTCCCGTTTGGTAAAACTCTTTAAAACCATTTTCTTTATTTTAATAAATCCTTTAACACATAGTTTAAATGTTACACTTTATTTTATTAAATTCCAACATTCTAATTTAATTAAATACAAGCTAACATTAATTAATTAATTAAAATTGCACATAATACTAAATTGCTATACAATTGCATTTCCTTATTAATCATAATTCATGTAACAAATTAGTTAATCATTATAAACACTTAGCACATAATATTCCTCTAATTTAACTATTCTCAATTAAATTAGAATTATACTACACAATTATTTACACATCAATTTAATTAATCCTATTTCACTTAATTAAATTACTCCATAACATAATCACATAAATTATTTATTTAACTCAATAAATAAATCAATTAAAATATTTATTTAATTTAATAAATATTTATAATTAAATATACAAAATCTCATTCATTACACGCGGTCTACCATGAGTCTACCTGCGACAGCCGCAGGTAAACTTGCGACAACCCAGGGTGGGTCCCACTCCCATCGACTTGATCAAATTTGAGTCAAGGCAGGGTCCTCTGAAGCCGAAAAGTCAAATCAGCAAAAAAGGTTCTATGCGACGGAGCAGAAAGGGCCTGAAAACCTAAAATAGAGTACCAAACTTCTGAGACATTAATTCTTTATTGCAAATCGTTGGCGACAACTCTAGCGTAGCATTGGGAAGGGTCTGGTGGCATAAGCCATTGAGAACTGCTTCAACGAAGGTCAGTGTGACGCCCCCAAATTCTCTACATTTCCTGTAGCCGATTTGGTGCTCACGTAAATATTCTATAAGACAATAACTTCTATAAATCCAAAATTCACAGTATCGCAATCAGTTAATAGTTTTCGTCAGAACAATTACCATATCTGCATACCCTCACTTCGATATATAGATTTATGATCTTACAGATATTTCTTTCATATCGATAATTTCTATCTATCTGACATTCACAGTACAAATGATAAGATTATTCTTGGAACTGAGGGGCGACCTCAGTGCTTACAGAACTCCCAAGATCATTCAATACCCTCATTCAGATGAATAGTTCATATAGATACTGTACTTGATACTATTCCTTAATAATGTAAAAAATCATTCAACTAATAACCAACATCATCATAATATTTGGTTACATATTGTTCAACCGTTACATCAGAGAAATACCAAATTACATTCTTAATCTTAATACAATAAACATTCGTTCTTATATATTTACTTTTATCCACATGTATGATTTCCTGAACCTTCTAGGTGTTAGATGCAGCTGCAAAGGAAAAGAATATTTGCAAGGATGAGATTAAAAATGCTCAACAAGTTTTAAAGAGTTATAGTTTATACTCACACAATATCTGAATTGAAAGAACGTTTAGTTCATAGTATTTTTCACATTCCTAAGAGTCATAAAGACTTATAGGAGTTCTATCATTCCTAGGAGTCATAAAAACTTATAGGAGTTCTGTCATTCCTACGAGTCATAAAGACATATAGGAGTTCTGTTCGGATATCTCATAGAGAGTCAGCCTAATCATATCCTAGGAGTATGCATATCATCCTATCAATCCAACAAAGTCAGTGTAAATATGTACCAAACAACATTGGTTTTTTCACAGTTTATGCTTTGATAGCAAATCAAAATAATTTACATAAATATAGTTCATATGTCTTGGTTATGCTTGAACAATAAGTCATAACTTTTTTCAAATCACATATATCACGAATAATATTTATAACAATTTCGTATATCAATATACAAGACTTACATTTAATATTAAAATTAAATGAAGTTAGAAAAACTTGTCTTTTATTACGATCGGCTACTTAAGTTATTTGAGAGTATACTTGCAACCTATATATATTATAACAGTCATTAGAAATGATAACAATTAATTTCTAATTAAACTATTAATGTCTGGGTTGATTTTGGAGTCCATTCGATATTTTATAGCTTCATTGCATAGCTATCGAATTAGTTTTTCGATAAACTTTATTGAAAAGTTTTAATATCCTATTTAGATATTTTAGTTATTATTTATAATAATTTCCAAATGCTCAAAATAATTTATAAATGATTTAATATCATTTAAAATAATTTTTTTAAGTTATTAATATTATTTTTAAATATTTAATAACCATTAAAAATGATTTTTAAAATCATCAATATTATTTTTAAATAATTTATTTTTATTAATAATGTTTTTTAAATCATTAATATCATTTTTAAATAATTTATTATTATTTAAAATAATTTTTAATTCATTAATATTATTTTAAAGTAATTTATTATTAATTACTTTTATTATCCTTAATATTTAAATAAATTAAATATTAATAAAATTTTGTGTCAAAATATTGAAAATTATTTATTATAATTAAAAATGGTTTTTCAGAATTTTTTATTAATTATTTAGTATTTATTTATATTTATATTTATTTATTGTAATTATTTTAATTAATTTTTATTTTCTATCCGTCGCTATAGGTGTTCTTGGCTGGACCAAGAACACGTTAGTTAACGCGCTAGTCCCTCGTTTGACCCGATCTGGCCATCAATCAGATTGGTTTCTGGGCAGTTAGTTGTAATGAAGTTGTAGTACTAGTGTAGGAGTATATGTCTAGGTTCATTTCAGTGCCTAAAAATATTGCTACAAGTTCCCACGGCAGGTCAAACCATCATACCGACGCTATTCTTCATTTCTGGGTTACCCAGAAATGAAGAGTCAACGTTGGTCAACGAAATCTTGCCGGCTGTTTAATGTTTGGGTGTTCTAGTCGTAGGGCTCTATAGACTAACTACCAGGGTACACTGTTTGAGCACTCACAGAGTCCATATATCAACAAGAAGCAAGATCTAAACCTCCAAAAATCTTGTCAGACACTGGTTATGAGTTTCTGGGTTACCCAGAACGCTTAAGCTTAACGGTCAACGAGGTTTGACCGTCTATAACTTCCGGCCAGTGACTATCTAGGGCTTGAAAGTGCTATGGTTGTGTAGTACTTATGTCAAGGTATAACTTTACTAACATCTAACATCTAAACAGACTGATAGGAGAAAGATCTAAACGGTCAAACCACCTGTCAGACGGTGTTCTTGAGCTTTCTAGGTTGTCTAGAAAACTGGCGGTCATGCTCAGTCAACGACTTTTGACCCTCTATAACTCTCGATTTGTTATTCCGATTGTCATTCCGATTGTCATTCCATCACTTCTAGGCTACTAACAACACTACATACTATAACTAACAACTTTCAGAATATCTAAACAACAAATAGGTAGCGAGTTACGAAGGCTGACATTCGTTGTTAAACCCTGTTTTATAACTTTGACAGTTTTGCTTAAAACTCTATTTTGATGCTTTTAAATGTTATAGATCCATGTTTTAGCAACCCAGAACACTAAATAACAACTTAATGAACATACTTCAACAACAATAACAATAAGTAAATTTTCAGAATTCCAAATTTAAGTAGGGTTAGGGTTTTTACCCTTTTTGAGTCCTTTTTTGATTCTTTCCTTCTTGATTCTGTTTCTGGCTTGCTGACAGTTGTTTCTGAGTCTGTTAGTTGTGTATGCTAAGTATGAAATTCGTGGCTTTATGTTCTTATGACCCAATCTTATATGAAAAGTTCAAGTGGGGTAAAAACTTAAACTTTCTTACTTAATTGACAACTAAGCCTACTTCATTTATGAAATTAGGGTGTGTTGTCATGCCAAGAGTGTTAGAGCCATGTGACAAATCTTTTGCTTGCAAACAAAAGATTTGTTCTTACCTTGTTTTAATAAGAGAACAAAATAAGGGCATTTTGGTCATTTTATATGTACTAAGGGTATTTTGATAATTTCCCACTTAAATACAAGGGTAATTTAGTTATTTCATATTTTCTCTAGAAAATTAAAAAGAAACTTGAACAATTAGAGTTTGTTAATTTAGAATTAGGGTTTATAATTGATATTAGGGTTTTATAATTAGGGTTAGGGTTTTCTAATCCCTAATTAGGGTTTCCTTACAAATTTTTTTAATTAAATCTTTAATACATCATATTAAATTAATATATGTATATATTCATACTTCCATATAACATTATCAATGTATTATGTTATAATTTTCATGTATTGTAACAATTAGGTTTAGAATTCCTTATTTAGCTAAATTCTTAAATTAGGGTTTTACTTGTAAAACCTCACACATCTATTTACATAGTTATATCTTATGTGTTGATATATAATTATATATACCAATAATAAATTTAAATACACATCACACAAGATATAAAACATATTAATATTTTCTATTTATATTAATATTCTTGTTCAAAGTTTGGAATATTACAGTTAGAGTATATGATATTGCAACCCGTTGGCGACAACTCCAGCGTAGCATCGAGAAGGGTCCGGTGGTGTAAGCCGTTGAGAACTGCTTCAACGAAGGTCAGTATATATGATATTGCAAACCAGTGGCGATAACTCCAGCATAGCATCGGGAAGGGTCCGGTGCTTTAAGCTGTTGAGAACTGCTTCAACGAAGGTCAGAATATCTGATATTGGAAACCGTTGGCGACGACTCCAGCGTAGCATCGGCAAGGGTCCGGTGATGTAAGCCATTGAACACTACTTCAGCGAGGATATCGAGACAGTCCGATGATGAGAACCTTTGGAAACTACCATTCGAGTAGGCGTCGAGACCGTCTGGTAATGAACATTATCAATTACCTACAGGGTAGGCACCGTTGTAAACTACCAGCATAGCATCGGGAAAACTTGGTGAGGACAATCAGGGAAAACTATCTTCATTGAGAAGGACCGGTGATGGAATCAGTTATAAAAGAAATCTCCAGCTGAGGCATCGAGGCAGTTCAGTAATAAGAGACCTTTGTAAACTACCGTTCGAGTAGGCATCGAGAAAGTTCGATGATGATCAACCTTTATAAACTACCGTTCGAGTAGGCATCAAGAAAGTTCGATGATGATCAACTTTTGTAAACTACCATTTGATTAGGAATCAAGAAAGTTCAATGATGATCAACCTTTGTAAACTACCGCTTGAGTAAGCATCGAGAAATTCAATGATAATCAACCTTTGTAAACTACCGTTCGAGTAGGCATCGAGAAAGTTCGATGATGGTCAACCTTTGTAAGCCACCGTTCGAGTAGGCATTGGGAAGATTCTTTGATAGTGATCATTGAAAGCTCTATCCCCGGCAGAAGCATTGGCATTAACCTGATGATAATCCAGATCGTTGGTGATACTCCTAATGTTAATTTCAGAAAAGTCCAGTTGTTAGGTTTGTAAGATTCATGAACGCAATCAAATTGCATAAAATAGTGGAAGCATGGTAAATTAGAGTTTTAAAATTTTACAAACCATATACCCGGATCATCCTTTATGTACAGTTATTAATTAAACGAAATAGATGGAGATTAAGATTCATACCCTTGAAGATTCTAGCTTCCTCAGGTACGAGTTCAACTCCAAATCCTTTTCGCGTTCTACTTGAATCCACCGGGTTGATTCATTCCTTTGAGCAACATTAGCCACCCAAGTGTTTGGCCTCTAGAGGTGATCCACCAAGAAAGAATAAGAATTCAAGAAGAAGGGTGTTTGGCTAAACCTTAGTTTCCTTCTCTCTAGAAAAGGAGTGCTCTCCCAACTCTTGGAATTTATTGTCTAACCTTGTTTCATAATAAAATTTTCTTATTCATAGATGTAGGCAACCCTCCTAAACAATTTAGGATTAGGATTTTATATTAATTAATTAAACTCCTTTAATTAATTAGGCTTCCCAATCCTATTATAAATAATTAAAATATTTTAATTAAATTAGCCTCATAATCTTATTAGGAATATATATGAGAGAGAGAGAGAGAGTATCTTATTAATTAATTCCCAAACTCCATTAGGAATTAAATAATAATAATAATAGTAATAATAATAATAAGACTCCTCTTATTAATTTATATTTAATATTTTCAAAATATTAAATAATAAATATTAAGCTATTTAATTTGTTCTATCACCATAGATTAAATTACATATACTTAACTTATTATTACAATTATGCAATTTGATTCTTTAATAAATATTCTTCCTTTTATGGTGTGACCCTTTAGGTTCTCCATATTAAATCGGTTGTGAATAAATCAATTAGAACAATTCTAATTTTATTTAAATAAATAAATTAAACTAATAATTTATTTAAATAAATAACATTTATTCTACAATAAGGATAAGCCTCCTCAGCGATCAACGACTTTTCAGATAATATAGATTTCAATATTAATCATAAAAGAACACGTGAGTTAATAGTTACCCTACAATTCAATCCTTCCACCATACAATGCCCCAGTTAAATATAAGATATGGAATTACTGTCAAGTCTAATTTTATTTAATTATATGTATTTCGATTCCAAAATGCACAACTCCAAATAATGCAAATTAGAAACTCCTTTCTAATTGTCATTTATCGAATCACATTGAACATATCTCTTCCTTTACTAGAAGCGGTAGATTCTCTATTGATCATTCATTATCTCCATATATAACTTATTACACCCAAGCATACCCTTTGATATACCCTAAGGCTCTTAAGGAATAAGTCAAAGTATAATTCATTATATACAAGATACTATGATGATCTCAAATCTGAGGATCACTTGTACTACTATCATATTAGGAATTCCTATTGACAGGCGAGTAAAACTCCATTAGGTATTCCTTAGCGAGTCACGTTCAGTGTACTTATTCTCCAATAAGCACCTACATACTTGCTTTAGTGTCTTCACACAAATGATCATGAGATGAATCATCATCATCAAATGAGCAAGCAACATATGTACCAATGTATCCAGATTCACTAATCTCCTTTTTAGTAATCCAACGATTGAGAACTATTTTAGTTTTAAGCTATCTAAAAATTTAGATCTCATTAGCATGATCATCATCATGATTCTAAAAGCATTGCTTAAACCTATGGGTTTATCACATATTATAAAAACAGCACCACGTAAATAAATAAATGTCTTTAATTAAATAATATTTTTATTAATAAATGAATAAGATTGTTATAAAGTAAATGCTTTATCATCAAATATGATTGGCTTGTGTGCATACTACTTTCACCGCTTGTATCAGCCATAGAAGTCATCCCCATTAGAGAATATGGAATGGTCATTGATACAACATGTGGCAACTAACCCCACAAAGGCATATGGCAGTAACCCCCCTTTCCGAAATAGAAAGGGAGGTTACTTAAACCACAACAAAACTGAACGAAAGCTCTATGCCACAAAAGAATAGTATTTATAACCAATAGATATCAAAAGATCAAACCATAATAAATGCCAAACTGGGTCAAACCACAATCTAAGGTATCATTACAACTCCAAAAAATCCATCTATCAAACCTAAATAAAATATCTAAAATCATTGGATCGAATGAAGCTCTCATCACACTTGCCCTTGATCCCCTGATTACCTGCTGGAAGAAAAACACAGCATGAGACAAATGCCCAGTACGGATAATAGAATACGAGAATAATGAAACGGAATAACTAACTCAATTAAATGAACTGAACTGTAACGAACTGAATTAATACAATGAAATAATAGGCTGAAACAAATGGCTGGGTGTTATTTCATACCGAGCTCAAAAGTATACCTCCCCACATAGGCAAGTAAAATAATGCCACACAGGCAATCACACATCGGACTGCGCAATCCAGATGCATGCAAAATTGGAAGGTGTGTTTGGCACAAACATCACCAATCCGCAAAACAGAACAGAACAGAAAACTAGGGTCGACCCATACGCTTCCCACAACAAAACACCAAATGGCCAACTCCCACCGGAGCACAAAACGGAGACGTCGTGGACTGATCACACCGCCACGGAAAGTGTCATGCCTCTCATGCCAAGACGACATACCTGTGGTACCCCCACAGGTGGTTATAGCTTAGGTATACCCTACGGTATATTCTAACAAAATACTATGTCACAACACATTTGACATAATATCTACACAAAGGGGTTCTAAATACGCACATGTTAAATCGAAACGAATCGACAACAAAGTCTCCAAAATATATTAACATGAACATTACTATAAATATCAAAATAAACTCTAGACATGATACACTAGTCTAAAGAGTACAAATATGAGTTTCGAATATCAACGTCAAAACTAAACTATCACATGAATTTGAGAATGAACAATCATATGAAACCATAAACAAAGTCTAACGAAAAACAAAACGAACATAACCAATTTAAAAGGATTATCGCTGAAGGAGTACGGAATCCGTAACTAAATTAAGCAATGTAATATCCAAAATTATATTCCAAAATTTATTCGTTAAACTTCTTCCGTCTGAACTAAACAAAAAGAATAAATAAATATAAGTATGTTTGCAAAACTATTCTCTCCATCTTTAACCCTTTTTACAAACTCATATTATTATTATTATAAACAACACCTACACGAATTAAGCTCCACTGCCTTCCATTTTGTTTCCAAATTGATAATCACCCTTTTCAAATTCTTAATATATATATATATATATATATATATATATATTACATGTACTCCTCGATTTCCCCCCCCCCCCATGTTCAGTACCCCCAGTAACTAATTTATTATATATATATATATATATATATATATATATATATATATATATATATATATATATATATATATATATAACTCCAATCCACCCACATGACCAAATCATTATATATATATATTATGTATGCTATACAGTTCCCTCCGTTCCACCAAAAAGTAATCTGACAAAATCTATACATATACACATATATAATTATTAACAATTGATTTGAGAGTTTTATCTCACCTTTGTTAAATAACTTTTCTCCTTCTCGGTAGGAAAGCTTGCGGCTGCTATCTCCCTCTCACAATCTCAATTCGCAGTTAAAGTAATATACCTATAATTAGGTTTTAGTTATTTATTTATATATCTTATTCATTCTCTAAATTTTAATAGGATTTTAATATTACACAAATATAAGTTTGATCCAATTCGTTTTAAGGCCCAATTAATGTAGTCCACATAATTAAATACAATTTGACCCAAACACAAAAGGCCCAATTAAAATATTTAATTTTTTTAAAAAAAATGTCCTTTATTTATTTATTTTCTGGGTATTACATCACCTACCCCTTAAAAAGGTTTCCGTCCCCGGAATCAAAAAGATGCGGATATTCTGCTCGAATAGACTCCTTTATCTACGAGCCATCTAAGAAAGAGATCAACGAATATAAGAGAAACAGATTACAGACATATTCGAATATAGCTGAACAGAAAATCAAACTGAACAAAACCTCACTACAAGAAAAAAGCATATCTGCGACCGCATGCGGTCGCTGATAAGCGTCGCATAAAATTTAGTCGCTAGAATGCACATCAGCGACCACTATTAGCGACCGAACTATCTGCAACCGAGATTAGCGATCGATATTGTCATTTCGGTAGCTAAGGTGAGTCAGCATGGCTCAGGGCCACAGGCTGACGTGTGCCACGTGTCAGCGACTGCAATCAGCGACCGCGGGCGGTCGCTAAAATCCCCATATGTTTAGCGACTGCTAAAACTTATCAGCGACCGCATGCGGTCGTTGATGTAAAAAAACCTAGAACCCAGAATTTTGCTGTTTTGCAGAATTCCCAAAAAGCTGTACCTGTTTTGTACAGGTACAGTTTATATACCTGTTTTGTACCTGCTTTACCCCAACACATAAACATGCACAATAATATAACATCCATCGTCCATTTACCGACACATACACCAAACTAGTATATAAACTATATAAACCTTTAAAAACAGATATAAATTGAATAAATATAATCTTTAAGCAATATACAGACATCCAAAGAATGAATATAAAAGTATAAGATTCTCAAATAACTACAAAGCAACACTAAATCAGTCGTCAAGCATCATTGTCCAAATTAGTTTCTCCTTGATCTTGATCACCCTGTAATTAATAAAAAAATAAAACAAATTACTTATAATATAGTATATATGTTGATACTGGTGTTACGACAATATACAGTTGTTTTTAAACACAACAATATATATATATATATATATAAGTCACTACTTTGATTGTAATAAATAAGATTGATTACCTTGTCGCCATCCCCATGCTGTGTTGCTGCTACTTTCGCCACTGTATCAGCTAACTCATCAGCACTCAGAGCCGCCAAATGCCCGCCCAGTATCTTTAGAAGATCGCGATCTAGACATATAGCTCTCACACAGTCAGCAGGAGTATGAATAGCTGGATGACTCGATGACTGTGAAGACTGGGTAGCAGAGTTGCCTGAGCCACTGAAGGATGGGCGTCGTCGTTGTCCTTGACCTTTGACGTAGTTCTTCTTCACAACAGACGCCCTCTCCCACAATTCTTGATCAATTGGCGGATGTGGGGTGCCTTCAGGATAGCGCTCATTCAATAAACGCTTATAAGTATCCTGTCATCATGTTAACAATTAAATAGTTAAAAATAAATTGGTAAAATTCTAAAGAATGACGTAAAACTTGATAAACAAGATCAAGTTGTTAAACCTTATTACCGCTATCTGGACAGCATCAGGCAGACCATCACGGGTGGCCACGTACACATCCAGCCAATGGATAGGCTGATCTTGAGACTGAGACTCCTATACAAAATATATTCCTATATTACTAAGTAAACATGTGATATTCTACAATTCATAATTGCAAACATATTAAAACTACTCATACGTACCCTGGCAGTGATATGCTGCAACTGTGAAATATTGTTGCCTCTGTAGGTTCCTTTAGCCTTTTCGCCATCAGGTACACCCGAGGATCTGTTATTGGCAGCAGTCTTGCATCTTTTTACCCAGGTCTTATCTCTCCATTGGGCACACATCTCAGCCCATATGGACTGGGTGCACCACCAGGGGCTATGCTCGTGCATGTAATCCTCTCCCTGGCCTGGATAGTCGATCGATGCATTGTGAAGGGCTTTTTGTCATTCTTTGTTCAAATTATCTTTGGTGCTGGCGGCTCACTTCTGCCAGAATAGTGTCTGTATCACTGAAGCCTGCGCGTCCTCCCATCTATACCTTTTCTGTAAATAAAACAATAATAATAATATTAAAACGATACTTTTAACATATAATCCAACACTACTAAACAATTATCCTTAGAATATTATATTATCTGTCATAATTAAAAAAAATACCTGAAATTCAGCCCAAACTGCATCCTTGTGGGCGATAGGTGTGGTCGCCCACGTAATCACAGGTGTGGGTCAATTCTGTAAGCACAACTGTGATATGCACTTGATGATCTTATTATCTGAAAAATCACTATAATATACAACAATTTACATCAAAGATAAGTAGATATATTAAAGCAATTTACATTAGTTATATATCTTGTATAAATGGAATCTAAAATGCTTATATATAAATGATGCGGGACGTACGTGCTATTCGGAGGAGGACGAATCTGAATAAGATTCCGATCATCCAGATTAGTAGGGGCCTTGGGCACATGATTAGGCCCCCTACCAAAGTCGCGCTTTTTCTGCGCTACTTCAGAAGCCATCTATATATTACAAATTTCAAGATGTTAGTATGAGTTATATTTGATTACATGTATATATGAATATAAATTGACAAGAAATTGCATTTAAATAGTTAAGTACATAAACATGTCAGTGATATAAAGATGTTAGTATGAGTTATATTTGATTACATGTATATATATGAATATAAAATGACAATAATGACAGAAAATGCTAAACATGCAATGCTAAACATACATTTCATTTGTTCAAGTGTCAATGTCTGATTCAGAATCATCTTGTATACGTATTGCAGATTCATAACCATCATCTGCTTCAGATTCAGTGTCAGATTCAGTTAGTAACTCTTCCTCCTCAGTATCAATGTCATCTAACACAAGTATTGACTCAGGATCTAATTCATGTGGTTCATCTCCACCATCTAACTGGATTACTTCATTGTCGTCCTCCACATTTATTATAGTTTGAGCATGAAGCATCTGCTCTTAGTAAATCTCCCCATCAACTACTTCTACATGACTGCGCGTGGGAGTATGAATTACAACTTGCCAATCTGTAGGCGGTCTATCCCTTTTCCTAACAGGACTAGGAGTGTAGTATACTTGTACTGTTTATGTTGGTAAAACAAACAGTTCGTTGGAGTAAGCAGACCTATGGAGGTCAATATTGACGATTCCATGTCTGTCAACACGTATCCCTTTTTCTGAATCAAACCAACGACACTTGAACAAGTTAATATGACCCCCGTACGTGCCCTTGTACGACAACTCTACAATTTCCTCCAACTCCCCATAAAAGGCACGACCAAGCTCATTGTAACAATCTCCTTGGACACACACTTCAGAGTTTGTTGTTCTTTTACCGCGACCATATGCCTTTGTATGAAATTCACAACCATTTATTTTGTAACCATTGCGGCTGACTTGGTCCCTGTCTGGTCCCATAGCTAGGACTTGTACATTAGCCGAAATCGTTGATCCCTCAGTCAAAGCCTACAAAAACTCCATCTTATTAAATGAAGTCATCGTTAATATGGAGTATATATATATATGTCGTGCTTCAGAAATTGAACTTACTTTGTCCTTTTGCCAAAGTGCAAATTTTTTATCACGATTGATTTGAATATCTTTATCAGTTATGCCGGGATGCTTCACTTTTAACTCGTCATCGTACAATTTATACAATGTTATAAACATTAATATATTGGAATGTATAGTACATGTCATTAAAAGTTAAGGAATAAATTTTCAAGTTTACGTGTGTACCTCATAAATTCGTCAATCTCCTCGCAATTGAGAAGAATGTAAGTATGTGTAGCATGTAATTCTTGCTCAGAGAGGAATATGTGCTTCCCTTTTCCATAAGCGCGGCCCGATAGACCAAATACAGAAAGCCGACCATTTAGTTCAACATTTCCCCCATCATCATGTCTCGAGACTCGATTGGCCTTTGTCAAGACTTCGTCCAAAAAATAGTCTGAGACAAATATAGATATCTCATCGAAACTGTATACCTCACATATCGACCCCTCGACATAAGCTCTATTCTTAACCTTCCTCTTAAGGTTTCCCATCACCCTCTCAAAAGGGTACATCCATCTATATTGAACTGGACCCCCAACACGAGCTTCATAGGGAAGATGGATTTGCAAATGCTCCATGGAGTCAAAAAAACAGGCGAGAATATTTTTTCCAGTTTACATGTGATCTCTATGATGTTCTTCTCAAGTATAGACATGTCCTTCTCATTTAATGTTTTTAAACATAAGTCTTTGAA
This sequence comes from Panax stipuleanatus, assembly GCA_020205555.1. Taxonomy (NCBI): domain Eukaryota; kingdom Viridiplantae; phylum Streptophyta; class Magnoliopsida; order Apiales; family Araliaceae; genus Panax; species Panax stipuleanatus. The sequence continues at coordinate 93,369,806 of CM035117.1, forward strand.
GAAACGACTAAGATCCGTCAAAGCATCCCATATTGGTTTATCAAGCAGATCCTAAAATGCTATATGCATGAGTCTCTCCATGAACACATGACAGTCATGACTCTTCATCCCTTGCAATTTTCCACCCGTAACACACCTTGCAATGTTTGACGCATATCCATCTGGTAGTTTTAGAAACTTAACCCATGTGCACACATCTTCAACTTGCTTTTTGGACAATGTGTACCTTGCATGCGGTTTGACAATCTTACCATTAGGAGATTCATAAAGTTCTAATTCAGGACGCTTACAAATATCTTTCATGTCCAAACGTGCCTTATCATTATCTTTTATCTTCCCCGTAACATTCATCACGGTGTTAAACACATTGTCGAACACATTCTTCTCAATATGCATCACATCTAGATTATGACGAATCAAATTTATAGACCAATAAGGCAATTCCCAAAAGATGCTTCTCCGAACCCAGTTATGAGACTCGCCAAACCCATTGATTATGTTTGTAGCATCAATCTTACCAAAAGGATGACCGGCAATCTCAACACACGGTCACGCATCTCCGTCCTCGACAATCGCGGTGCAGGCATATCATTCTCTACTTTCCCTTTCCTGAAGTGTTCTATATTTCTTCGAAACGGGTGGTCTACCGGCAAGAAACGACGATGACAGTCAAACCAGCAAGGCTTTCGACCTTTTGATAGATTGAAAGACTTTGTATGCTCCATACAATACGGAGAAGCCAACTTCCAGTGTGTACTCCATCCAGCTAACATACCATAGGCAGGGAAATCACTTATAGTCCACATAACCGCTGCCCTAAGGTTAAAATTTGTTTTCGTTGCAACAACCCAAGCCTGTACTCCATCCTCCCACAATACCTTCAACTCGTCTATAAGAGGTCTCAAGTAAACATCTAAGTTCTTTCCAGGACTCTTAGGACCAGGAACCACGAGTGAAAAGAAACAAGTATGGTTGTTTCATACACATCCATGGAGGCAAGTTGTACGGAGTAACAATCACAGGCCAACATGAGTACGGAACAGCTGAGTGGCCGTACGGGTTGAATCCATCAGTGGACAAACCAAGCCTCACATTTCTACGTTCCAATGCAAACCCAGGATGTGCTAAGTTAAAATCCTTCCAAGCCTGCCCATCTGCGGGATGGTTATGTTTTCCATCTTTAGCTGGAGATTTCGTATGCCAAGTTATATGTTCAGCTGTTCTTGAAGACATGTACAACCTTTTTAACCGATGCGTAATTGGAAAATACCTTAAAATCTTAAAATGTATACTTGTCTTTTTTGTAGTCACACCCTCTTTATTAGGCCTGAACCGATCATGACTGCAAAACGTGCACCTTGTCTTTGTTCATTTTCCTTATAAAACAACATGCAATCGTTCGAACATGCATCGATCTTTTGGTATCCAAGACCCAACTTCTTTACTATTTTCTTACAGTAGTAGTAGTTATCGGGTAATTTTTCATCGTCAGGCAACATACTCTTAATGGCCTTCAATAGCGACTCAAAACACTCATAGCTCATGTTATGATCAACCTTGATGTGAAGTAATGTCGCCACTGCAGACAATATAGTGTGCTTGGTGCAACCATGCCACAACTGCTCGCTACCCTCGTCTAACAACTTAAAGAACACTTTAGCATCAGAATTCATAGGTTGCTCTCTACCTTGTTCCCAATCAAAATTCGGCCCTGCAATATCATAAACCATGGCATTCATACGATGGGTATTGCTGCCCGGAGTGTGTACTTGTGCATAGCCACTATCTCTTCTCTGCCCATATGCCCACCAGCATTCTTCATAATTTCTCATGAACCCAGAAACAAGTAAATGATAGTTTACTATGTCTCTATCCATATAAGTTTGATTTTTACACTTCAAATAAGGGCATCTTATCTTGTTATGACCATTCACACATTCCGGGTGACTATATGCATAATCCAGAAACACTTGACAACCAGTTCTAAATTCAGTTGTAACACCTATCTGGGAACTTGACTTTCATTTTCTCATCCAACTACGGTCTGAATAAAGGTCCATGATACCACGGTACCTATTGCAAACAAGAATTATTGTATCCCCTTGTTAGATATTTACAATTCAGCCCAATGTCATTTATGATGCATATAAATACATATAGATGTATCTTTATGTAAGCATATGACTTGAGCATACTTGTAAGCATATGAGTTGAGCATCCTTGTAAGCATATGACTTGAGCATACTTGTAAGCATATGATTAACATTTAAGCATAATTGTAAACATATGACTTGAGCATATACACGTATATGATTAACATTTCAGCATACATGTAAGCTGTTATTGTTTGAGGGTTTTCAAACAACAACACAGCTCCAACCATACATGTTCAAACCATACTTCTCCCATCTTCAAGCTTCAAAGGAAGCTAGTTGATTGGCGACGCATTGAATTCTCTTGTCTGGATACTTTCGTCCTGGCTGGATTTATGATATAGCTGTAGAATCCTAACTTGATTAGTCATAGTTCTTCTATAGGATTATAGATTATTCTTGTTAACATAACCTAGGCCCCTTGAACCTATAACATCTTCCCATTATAACAGTCCAACTAGATCAATTTCATTCTTGTTCTTTTTGTTTAGGGTTTAATTAATTTTGCTTCCTAGATAACCCTTTATATTTGATACTAATAGTCTATGCTTTATATGTGAAGAAGAGGAGCTTACATAGAGAAGACTCGGCAAGGCAGTTCATCCGTGATGCTCTATTCTTTTGGATGTCAGTCATTTTCTTATTCTTTTTTGAAGCAAGTTTGTAGTAGGTTATATTAAGATTATGTTTTGTACCTGAAAGTATTAGGCACTATTTTCTAGCTGTTCTGTTATGCAAGATGTCCCATGAACTAATTGTTGGTATATTTTGGACAAACTTTGTGGTTGATGGATTCTGAACCAGCAGTTAATGGATTTAGTCTAATAGATGGGGTTCAAACACAACACAATATGATAATTGACAAAGTGCGAAACTTGCTTGTTTGATAACTATTCCCTGTTTTATTTGGAATTTTTAGAATTTGGATTAAGTGGGGTTCAAACACAACACAATATTATATTAGTTTAATATAATATTTTACTATATTATATTATATTATAATAATATATTTTATATTATTTAAGTTTAATATTCTATTTATATAATATTATAATTTAATTTAATTATATATTTAATCATATTTAATATATATTATATGTCAAATATTAAATGTTACTAAATTTAGTATGAGAGAAACTAAGTAATGCATGTGTCAAATATTATATCATGTTATTTTAATTTAATTTTTATTTATTTATTAGTTGAAAACTAAGTAAATGGTAACTTAGTAATGTTACAAAGAATATATATATAGTATACATTACCCAAATTAAACCTAATTACCCAAATTAAATCTATTTATCCAAATTAAACCTAATTAAGGGTTCTTAAACATAGAGTATACATACACCAAATTAATCAAATTTATGTATATATATATATATATATATATATATATATATTCATAGCAACATATCAATGCATATATGTATACATTACCCAAATTAATCATTCATTGTATAACAAAATCATTCATAGTATAACTAATATATACCTAAGTGTCGGCGGCGGTAGCAGCGGGCGGTGGCGGTGAGGCGGTAGCAATGGGCGGCAGAAACCCTCCTCTTCTCCCTATTCTTCTCTCCTTTCTCCCTCTTCTCGCCTTCTCTGTCTCCCTCTTTTTCTTTCTGTTTCGCGTCTGTTGTCCAGGCCTGTTGCTGAGAACATTTAAAAGAATCAGCGACCGCGTTCAGCGACCGCATGCTGTCGCTAGTTTTTAATGACGTGGATCTATCAGCGACCGCATGCGGTCGCTGTAACTCCTTGGTCGCTGAAGAAAAGCCCGCGAGCAATTCACACCAATTTTTAGGCGGCAAAAACACACCTGCGACCGGATAGCGACCGCATGCGGTCGCAGATATAAATTAGCGACCAGATTTCATGATGGTTGCCAAAGGCGGTCGCTGATTCCACTACTAGCGACTGGATTTTGCGGTCGCTGATACCTTTGGTCGCTGATAGCCTCTTTTCTTGTAGTGCCTAACCCAGAAGTCTACTCATAACTCACAGGTCAAAACTAAATATATTTTCTACAAGGAAGAACATGAGCTCCGATACCAACTCTGTAACACCCCCTTTCCGAAATAGAACGGGAGGTTACTCAAAACACAACAAAACTGAACGAAAGCTCTATGCCACGAAAGAATAGTATTTATAACCAATAATTATCAAAAGATCAAACCATAATAAACGCTAAACTGGGTCAAACCACAATCTAAGGTATCATTACCACTCCAAATAAATCCATCTATCAAACCTAAACAAAATATCTAAAATCATTGGATCGAATGAAGCTCTCATCACACTTGCCCTTGATCCCCCTGATTACTTGCCGGAAGAAAAACACAACATGAGACAAATGCCCAATACGGATAATAGAATACGAGAATAATGAAACGGAATAACTAACTCAATTAAATGAACTGAACTGTAACGAATTGAATTAATACAATAAAATAATAGGCTGAAACAAATCGCTGGGTGTTATTTCATACCGAGCTCAAAAGTATACCTCGCCACATAGGCAAGTAAAATAATGCCACACAGGTAAAAAAAATAATGCCACATAGGCAATCACACATCGGACTGCGCAATCTAGATGCATGCAAAATTGAAAGCTGTGTTTGGCGCAAACATCACAAATTCGCAGAACAGAACAGAACAGAAAACTAGGGTCGACCCATATGCCTCCCACAACAAAACACCAAATGGCCAACTCCCACCGGAGCACAAAACGGAGACGCCGTGGACTGATCACACCGCCACGAAAAGTGTCATGCTTCTCGTGCCAAGACGACATGCCTATGGTACCCCCACAGGTGGTTATAGCTTAGGTATACCCTGCGGTATATTCTAACAAAATACTATGTCACAACACATGCGATATAATATCAACACAAAGGGGTTCTAAATACACACATGTTAAATCAAAATGAATCTACAACAAAGTCTCCAAAATATATTAACATGAACATTACTACAAATATCTAAATAAACTCTAGACATAATATACTAGTCTAAAGAGTACAAATATGAGTTCCGAATATCAACGTCAAAACGAAACTATCACATGAATTTGAGAATGAACAATCATATGAAACCATAAACAAAGTCTAATGAAAAGCAAAACAAACATAACCAAATTAAAAGGATTATCGCTGAAGGAGTATGGAATCCTTACCTGGATTAAGCAATGTAATACCCAAAATTATATTCCAAAATTTATTCGTTAAACTTCTTCCGTCTGAACTAAACAAAAAGAATAAATAAATATAAGTATGTTTGCAAATCTATTCTCTCCATCTTTAGCCCTTTTTACAAATTCATATTATTATTATTATTATTATTATTATTATTATTATTATTATTATTATTATTATTATTATTATTATTATTATTATTATTATTATTAATATAAACAACACCTACACGAATTAGGCTCCACTACCTTCCATTTTTTTTTTTCCAAATTGATAATCACCCTTTTTCAAATTCTTAATATATATATAAAAAACTCCAATCCACCTACATGACCAAATCATTATAAATATATTATGTATGCTATACAGTACCCTTCGTTCCACCAAAAAGTAATCTGACAAAATCTATACATATACACATATATAATTATTTACAATTAATTTGAGAGTTTTATCTCACCTTTGTTAAATAACTTTTCTCCTCCTCGGTAGGAAAGCTTGCGGCTGCTATCTCCCTCTCACAATCTCAATTCGCAGTTAAAGTAATATACCTATAATTAGGTTTTAGTTATTTATTTATATATCTTATTCACTCTCAAAATTTTAATAGAATTTTAATATTACACAAATATAAGTTTGATACAATTAGTTTTAAGGACCAATTAATGTAGTCCACATAATTAAATACAATTTGACCCAAACACAAAAGGCCCAATTAAAATATTTAAACAAAATTTTTAAAAATATTTTTTTTTTCCGGGTATTACAATGGCACTCCTAACATATCATACCATGAATTGCATTACATTTGCAGTTATCATATTTCTAGTGTCTAGCAATCTTTATCCTGTTCATTCCATTGCACTGTATAAACATGATAAAGAGGGACATCTATAGACACTCCAAATTTTGCATTCTTGTTACTAACCATGCAGGAGGGCAAAATTATATTTTATCTTTTGGAGACAACCCTGGAAGTCTACAACATCAAATTAAACCCCCGAAGACAGCCTCGAGAAATATTAAATTAATCTCAGTGACAACCCTGAGGACAGGCCGAAGTCAACAATAGTCAAACCCCGAAGATAACCCTGAGGAAAAAAGTTACAGCTGCGTCAAGCCCAGAAACCAACCTGAAAGGGAAAAAGGGTAATTTTGCCAACTGTCCATCAATACTGATCAAACCAATATGAATAAGGTCGTACAGAACCTTCACATCAATCCCGGTGAAAATTGTGCCAAACAGCTCAACGGACTGACTGCAAAGACTTGAAGATCTGGTCATGGACCCATCATCCCGGATTCAAAAAAGGTCAAGCCTTATGTCATTGCGTAGCTCTCAGAAAGAGTTTTTTGGAAAGGTATGGCACGCCTCCATCGGATTCCCGGATTACAAGTTATGAAGGTTTCAAGAGAACTGTGTGTTATTTCTGGGTGCACCTACTTCGAGGCAGCGGGGGCCACCAGGCACAGCCGCAGTTCTACCTGCAGCTGCTGCAGGTAGAGTCGCGACTTGTCGGGCCTATATATATCCCCTCGCCCCTTAGCTTCTAAGAGAAGAATAGAGAAGGAAAAGGCTGAGGAGAGAGAGAAAGAGGCTAGAAAAGAGAAAAAGAGTTTGTATCTTACTTCGATTTCTGTATAACTTCTTTGTAAACACTCATATACATATATACTATAACATATCAAATTTTAACAAGTGGAAAATGAGTTTTGAGGCTCCAAAAGCCGTTCGATAGCCATTCTCATGTAATACTATAAGATTTCGCCAGATCTGCCTTCTTCGCTAACTCTAACAAATATATAAGTGTTATATATATAGTTAGTGGTTAATATTGGTCAGTTCTAACTTTTTAACAGTTTATTTCATGTAAATAATCAACTCTTATGCTTTATTGATTATATTTGTACTAGATCTAGCCAGATCTAGCTTTTAACCTGTTCAAAAGTTGTGAAACTTGAACTTGGAGACTAGAATGGCTAAGATCTATACAGATCTAGTTTTCTTTCAAGTTTTTTATAAGTATTTAGCAACCATGTGACCCTAGATCTGTATCTAGAGAAAACTGGAAGCTATGGGCTACTCGCGTACGAGGATTTAACTGATGAATCCTTCGTTTAGCGATGTCTAGAATAGATATATATGTTATTGTAATATATTCATTATACAGGTTGTTTATGTGATATCCTATGGGCCTAGGAGCTATAGGATCTATGATTCAATCAATGGATCTAGATCCGGTTCCCTTAATGGACCTTTTTGAGTTGTATATTTAGCTTGCAAATTTTTGTACTTGTAAGTACAGGGCCTTAAAACAGTTATACGGGTTTAAGGCCCCGAAAGAGTGAAAATTGTGGTTGTGGTGCTCGGGCTCACTTCGATAGCTTTTATGCCCATAAGAAGCCCGACACTTATCTATATAATATTTATATATATTATCAAAGATGCTTCGTATCTCGAGAATAAAATTAAAATAAGCCGAATCTGAAATAAAATGAAAGTATCAAAGGGCTTCTATTCGTATGTGAGCGAAAGAGTTTGAAAACTACTTTTCAAAATATCACTTTCATATTATTGTCTAAAAATGAATTTTTCAACAAATCAAACCCTTTGTATATAGGTCCAACGAAGCACAACACTACTTTCAAATAAAGTACTTTGAGCACATTTAACTGCATCACACACACACACACAAAGAGAATCAATGCATAGGGATTGAAAAGATGCGATAACCGTGTTTCACGGAAGTTGGGGGTGCCTAACACCTTCCCCTCGCTTAAGCAAGCTCCCGAACTCTATGAATCTCGGTTTCCAAGAACAATTAAACGGAGTCACACATTGGGACCTATTGCAAAATCTCTCAAAATCCGGTTGAGTTGGTACAACCATTTAACTCAGACCAACTCGCGGCTCTGTCTAATTCGACTCAATTAAATTAAAAATAAATCTTTTCAAATAGTCGACATTGTATGTCAATCTTTTCCTAAAATCTTACCCTTAAAGCAAGATAATTAAAATAAACATAGAACATATAAAGGGTAGAGAACACAAACTCTAGGAATCGAATTTTCCCATCGTCGACACCTATAAGGCTAGACTAGTTGCGAAAGGTTTCAAACAAAGACAAGGAATTGACTATGATAAAACCTTCTCACCAGTACCTATGCTCAAATCCATTCGGATTTTACTTGCGATTGTAGCTTATAACGACTACGAGATCTGGCAAATGGACGTGAAAATGACCTTCCTCAAAGGGAAACTTGAGGAGGATGTGTATCTGATACAACCAGAGGGTTTTGTTTCAACGGTTGGAACACATCAAGTCTGTAAGTTGCAACTATCCATTTATGGATTGAAGTAAGCTTCTTGAAGGTGGAACATTCGTTTTGATGAGATAATCAAAGAGTTTGATTTTATCAAAAATGAGGATGAACCATATGTATATAAGAAGGTTAGTGGGAGCATTATTTCATTCCTTGTATTATATGTTGATGATATATTACTGATAGAGAATGATATTCCTATGTTACAATCAATCAAAATCTGGTTATTTAAACACTTCTCCATGAAGGACTTGGGAGAAGCATCCTATATTTTGGGGATAAAGATCTATAGAGATAGATCTAAAAGGATGCTTAGCTTGACCCAAGAAACATACATTGACTCGATGCTAAAGAGATTTAGCATGGAAGATTCCAAGAGAGGTCTCGTGCCGATGAGCCATGGAATACATCTCTCCAAGAAACAGGCCCCAAAGACACCTAATGAGAGAGACCATATGAATAAGATACCTTATGCTTCTGTAATAGGATCTATCATGTACGGTATGATATGTACTAGGACGGATGTCACTGATGCACTTAGTGTAACAAGCAGATATCAGTTAAATTTAAGAGAAGAACACTAGAAGGCAGTGAAAAATATCATGAAGTACTTAAGAATAACTAAGGATGCATTTCTTGTATACGGTGGGTCTGAATTGAAACTAGAGGGTTATACAGATTCAAGTTTTCAAATAGAACAAGATGACAGTAAATTCATTTTGGGTTATGTATTTACCTTAAACGGTGGCGTAGTGAATTAGAAGTGTTCCAAGCAGCAAACAGTTGTTGGTTCAGTGACAGAGGCAAAGTACATAGCTGCAAGTGAAGCTTCTAAAAAGCTATTTTGATGAAAATGTTTATAAATGAACTAGGCATGGTTTTTAGCATTAGAGGAGTAGTACCTTTATTCTGTGACAACACCGAAGTTGTTGCACAGGCCAAGGAACTCAGGTCTCATCAGAAATTTAAACACGTGTTACGGAGGTTTCATTTGATTAGAGAAAGCATTGAAAAAGGAGATGTCATCCTAGAGCGAGTGGACACTCAAAATAACATTGCAGATCCATTTATAAAGCATTAACACAACAACAATTTGATCGTCACTTAGAGAAGATGGGTATGAGATACCATGGTGATTGACTTTAGTGCAAGTGGGAGATTGAAAGTAGTATGCACACAAGTCAATCATATTTGATATGAAGAAGAATATACTTTGTAACAATCTTATTCATTTAGTAATAAAAAAATTGTTTATTAAAGGCGTTTAATTTATCTACATAATGTTTTTATATTTAAATGTGATAAACCCATAGTTTTAAGCAATGCTTTTAGAATCATGATAATGATCATGCTAATGAGATCTAAAATCTTAAATAGCTTAAAACTAAAATAGTTCCCAATCATTGGATTACTAAAATGGGGATTAGTGAATCCGGATAGATTGGTACATATGTTGCTTGCTCTTTGGAAGAGAATGATCAATCTCATAATCATTTGTGTGGAGACACTAAAGCAAGTATGTTGGTGTTTATTGGAGAATAAGTACACTGAACATGGCTTGCTAAGGAATACCTAATGGAGTTTTACTCGCCTATCAATAGGCATTCCTTGAGTGATAGTAGCACAAATAATCCTTAGACTTAAGATCATCATATTATCTTGTGTATTGTCGACGTTGAAAAATTTAAGAAATACCGCGGGTTGGTTTATAATCCGATTTTTCTCAAATCGATATTCCTAAGTTATCTCTACCCTTATTCTTTTTATTGTAAAAAAGGTTTTGAAGGGCTTTTTAGGAAAGAGGCCAACATGTGTATTTGTCGACGATTTGATTTGATTTAAATAGAGTCGCCTATTGGTAGTTTTGAAAATGGTTGTACTAACTCAACCGAATTTGATTAAAAAAGAGTCCTAATTACTGGACACTGTTGAAACTTGATCTTTGAAATCGGAGTTTTGAGTTCAGGGGTTTAGTTAAGTGTGGGGAAGGTGTTAGGCACCCCACGACTCCCGTGTAAACACGGTACCACAATCTTTCTAATATTTCCCTTAAAACTAGAATGCATGAGTGAATGCTATTTAAAAATTGGGCTTTTTGAGTGATTGAAAGCTTTCACAGGCTTCGTTGAGCCTATATACGAAGGGTTTGATTTGATTTGAAAATCAATCTTTGATTTGATTTGCAAAAAGAATAATTTAATTTGATTTGCAAAAGCTTTTGAATTGAATTGACAGTGATATTATGAAAGCTGGTTTTATCAAACCCTTATGCTGACATAGGAATTGAAACATATCGCTACTCTTAATTTTGTCTTTATAGCTTTAAGGCTGGATGCAAATGGTGATTTGTCGAGCTGCGAAGCATCCTCGACCACAGAAATATAAAGTATCGGTCTCCTTATGGGTATGAAAACCATCGGAGGGACGTTGACACGACAATCCATATTTTTACTATATTGAGACCTTAAATCTGGATAACCGTTTTAAGGTCTGTGCATGTACATTTTATAGAAAAACTGACAGGGTACATCTACAAATCGGAGTTTGTCCATCGTGGGAATCAGATTCTGATCAGTTTGATCATGAATCCCACGATTCCTAGGCTCACCTATGAATAGCTAGAAAACCTGCACAGTTCAAATTTGTACAGAAGCAGATAAATATCCCAAGATAGCCAGAACCAGGGATTCATTCAGTAAATCCTGGTCCGCACGGCCGAAGCATCTCGTTCCCACTAGATAGCGATCTAAGGGACACGAGGTTGCTTTTGAAGCTGAAACTATAAAAATAACTAGATTTAAAGAAATCTCAGCCATTATAGCTTCCAGGTTCTGTCGGGACCTATTTGAACCGTTGAAAGCTAGAAGTCGCGAGATTTGGATAAATCAAGTTCGCCCGCAGATATGTCAGTGCAAATTCATATACAAATGAATATTAAATGCAACAGTTGAATAAATTGACCAAAGAAATATATATAATTAGATATATATAAAAGCTGTAAATGGCGATGGGTTTTCACTTGCAAGCCCGGACTGGAATTGAAATATATATGTAGATATATATATTGACAGAAACGTAGTCAACAAAGACTGGAAAAATGACCAGTGATGGTGAAGGCTGCTTATATATGCATAAATATATATATAAAAGCAGTAAAAAGGCCACAGAATGATCCAGGTCGAACCAAAATATAAAATGCAGAAAAGTAGTCAACCAGTGACTAGGGAGAGCACCCAGTATGGCGAAGTGTGCAAAAACAGTAAAAAGGGCGATGTATTTTCACGCCTGTGCCCGGACAGAATTAAAATATATATATATATATATATATATTGACAAGAATGTAGTCAACCAATACTGGTACGAAGACCAATTATGGTGAAAATCTCTTAGATATGCGTAAATATATATAAAAGCAGTAAACTACCTCGAATTTGAAATTCGGGCTTGACAAAATTGAAATGTTAGTACATAAATAGTTAAATATATACAAAAAAGGCCAAACCTGGACTGTTAAGACAACCCAGTCCGACAAAGTTGCCAAAACGGTGTGTGCTAGTGCATTAAAGCTACTGGAGTTGACGGATCGTCAATCCGAGTTGTAGAAATGTTGAAAACGGAGTTTATGTTCAAAAATGTATTAATTTTTGACAAAAACGGCCATAGAACTAAGTTCCGGGAATATTTAGAAGATAAAACTTGATGTGCAGGTGTAAAACAATGCAAAGTAGTAGTATTGACTTGCTGATCGTAAAAATACTTACAATGGGCTGCACTACGGGCTTTTTTCCAAATTGTAGGCCTTAAACGTCCAAATCTACTGGTGGTTTTTTGATATGTGGTAGTATATGGGTATATCTATGTGTTGGAGTGAAAATATTTGGGTTTGGAAGAGGTGTAAAAGTCGACAAATCAGTCGGGCAAGGCTTCGCTGCGCTTCTCACTTATAAAAATGAGAGGGGGCTGCAGCTCTATTTATAGAGGGGGGAGCCGCACCTCTACATGCTGCTAATGCAGGTAGAGCTGCGGCCACTCGAGGTGGGTCTCGCTTGCTGGCTTGGTCGTCTCGAAGTACGTGCACTCCGAGCAATGCTGTGTTCGGTCAGAAACTTTCTAACTTTTGATCGGAGCGTCCGTTTGAGGGGTGTGATACCTTTCTGGAAAGCTCTCTCCGAGAGTGTTGCAATGATATGACAAAAAATATTTTCTGGGTCCATAAAGACGGATTCATAACTAGGTCTTCAATTCTCTGCAGTTTATCCGTTAAACTGCCTTGCATTGTTGCCACTCGGGATCGTCGTTAGGGTTCATTCTGACTTTAGTGGCTTCAATTTGGCTTGAGTTTGACCAAGTCAGTTGAAAGTTGGTAAAATGACCGTTGTACACCTCCAGGGGCTGCCTGTACTGTCGGCATGGTCGTTGGTTGACTTTCGAGAGTTGATTCTAAGACTTAGATCCTAACCGAGTCTTTTGACCTTAGGGTTGTCTCTGAGGCTGACGTGGTCATTCCAAGTTTTTCTATAGAGTTGTTACAATGCTTCAGGCTGATGTCTGAAGTTGGCCTGACGTCCTGGGTTGAGACCGGGGATGACCTGCACTTCCTGGGTTGAGACCGAGGTTGATTTGTACCTCTCGGGTTGAGACCGGGGTTGATTTGATTTCCTGGGTTGAGACCGGGGTTGATTGATACCTCTCGGGTTGCTGCTAGGGCTGATTGGTACCTCCTGAGTTGAGATCAGGGTTGAGCTTGATGATCCGATTGACTGTCGGATCTTGATTGATGGTCCGATTGACTGTCGGAGCTTGATTGATGGTACGATTGACTGTCAAAACTTGATTGATGGTCCAACTGACTGTCAGAGCTTTATTACCGATATTAGGAATCATATTTGACTGGAGCACCGATATTATGGATCTAATTTGGGTTAATTGATGATTTTACCCTTCTACTGGATGAGTATCGGGACAAGAAAAATCTTGAGTGTCTACAGATGCCCCTCTTTATCATATCCATGTAACATAGTGGAATGAACATGATAAAGATTAGTAGACACTAGGAATAGAAAATGCCATAGTTATTTCGAAGGCTGGGCATCTTGAAGTAGAATGGGGCTACTTCTTGATGCGTGCGTTATCACTTGGCTGGGGATGACGCCGTCTTGTATAGCCCTTGATGGTATTAGGGAGTTACCGCGAACTACCTTTGTCATTTTTTGCTGGGGATAACATTATTTATGATAACTGGTTTGACTCTGATGAGATTGGCGGAGTCAAGATATCACAGATTTTTTTCGTCTTGATCTGTTAGGGATGACGTTCTTTGCGATAGCTTCGCATATTCTGATTGATACTACCTCAATGATCCCCTTTGAGGATGTGTATAATAGATTCCATCAGTTGTGATGGATTATTATAATTGTTTCCGTTACTAGATCCCTTCTATTGCTTGGCTGGGGTTAAGCCATCAGTTGAAGCGTCATTAGGGTTGAGCCAATGATTGGACTGTATTTTAATCTGTACTCGAACTTCGCTGGGGCTGAGCCAACGGCTGAAACTACTTCGGTCAGTACCCAAACTTCGCTGGGGCTAAGCCAACGGCTAAAGTTAACTTTGGTTAGAACCCGAATTTCGCTGGGGCTGAGCCAACAGCTAAAATTGACTTTGGTTAGTACCCGAACTTCGCTGGGGCTGAGCCAATGGCTGAAATTGACTTCGGTCAGTACCCGAAATTCACTGGGGCTTAGCCAACGGCTGAAATTAACTTCGGTCAGTACCCGAACTTCGTTTGGGCTAAGCCAACGGCTGAAATTGACTTTGGTTAGTACCCAAACTTCGCTAGGGCTGAGCCAACGGCTGAAATTAACTTCGGTTAGTACCCGAACTTCAAAAAATGACTGTTTTTTGCAGTTTCGCACAATTCTTGAGCAGTTTTTTAAAGTTTGATCTGTTGATCCCCGAACATGGCTTCAGGATGATTATCAAGGGTCTTCGTGTAATTTCCCTTTCCTTCAGGATTACGTTGCTTAAACGCAGGATTTTTGGACAAATCGCTCAATCGCGTAGCGATTTCTCTTCAGATTTAACTTGGCAGCCCGTTTAAACTCCATTTTGACTCGAACAAAACCGGACCCGGGGGGAGTGGGACCCACCTGGGCTGCCACAGGTAGAGGTGTGGCAGCCGCAAGTGGAGCTACGGCTACCCAGCTTATTTAATGTGCTGAGGGATTTTTCATTTTGTAAGTTTTCCGTTTGAGCTGCGAAAGGATTTTTGATCTTCTTTTTCAGATCTATGGAGTTCTGGCAGTCGAATCTTGAATACATCAGTTCCTATGCATTAAGCGTGGCGCAGGTAATGTTTTACATCATTCTTTCATAGTTTTTGACTGTTAAAAGCATGTGAACCACCTAGGGTGCTTTTAAACGTAATGTAAGAAAAATGTATTTCTATATGACCTGTGAAAAATTTTCTATCTACATATGTATGCATATTTTACTGTAATGCATGTTTGGATGTAAGAAAATTTAGGTTCTAACTATTTGAGCTTTTTGGTCAGTCTAATCATCCTTTCTGAGGCCTAGCGAGCCTGGACTTTCAACTAAAAATGCTTATGGTATTTTGGAGACCATGTGAGGCTGGTTTTGGATTTGTTTCAGTAAATATGAAATGTTTCTATTTTTGGGTAAGTGTGCTACTGAATGGCCACCTAGGCATGCATGTGTACGTGTGGACAGTCCATTTCACAAAGGAAACTTTGGCGATATTTTTCCAAAAGCTTAGGTTTTGAAAAGCATGCATTTTTGACTTTGTGGGGAGTTTTTTACTGACCTAATACAGGTTTTGAGCTTCTGGGATTTTGAAAACATGCAGTTTTAACTGTACGGGGTATTTTTGATGGACCCATGCATGTTTTAGGACTTAGATATGTATGCTGGATTGATTGATTAATATGCCACAGGTTTTAGGCTTACCACACCCTTTCTGAGGTGATTTTGGAGTACTGGTGTATGCGATGGATTGTGATAGACCTGGCAGCTCTACTAGGGTTTCATCAGGCGTTAGAAGGAGGAGGGCTTCTGCCGTCCCATAGGCCCGTCCAGCTAGAACACCTCACATATTGGTAGAGAGCAGGATACATCCAGCACAAGACAATCAGCCCATTGACATTGATGATGAGGAGGTAACTTTTGTTGCTCCTGTTACAGCTCAGGTTACATGTACGGAGGTCCCGAGCATTGCTGTGCAGACACATGAGTTGCTGGGCGACTTGAGTCGCCATCCTTCGAGATATCTTCAGGCCAACGAGGTAACTTGAAGTCTTTCTTCCCTCTGGATTCTTTTCACATCTTCTGGCCATTCTCTAGGCACAGGTTTTTAATATGGGTTAATTTTTGATGCAGGTTCCTGGCTTGACACAGCCTCGAGGGAACTAGTTTAGTGTGCACTCCCTCTATCAGACTCTGCACGAGGATTACAGGGAGATCGTAGATGGCTAGGGATTTCAGGCCTTCTTCTTGATCCTACCCCGTCGTTGCCCTTGGGGGTATATGAGGGCTTTGTCTGAGCGCTGGTTCCACCAAACTCAGTCCCTTCACCTGCTTGATTGCGAGGTGATGATGTATATGTGGTTGATGTCACATATACGACCGATTGGATCCTTTAGACCTCATGCCTATTGTTTTAGCCACGAGATATCCTCAGTTTACTCCTTATGTTCGCCTGATTGCGTCGACTCAGAGTTATGGTTAGCATTTTTGTCAGATATTGAGCATCCGTTCGTAGTTTTATTATGCTCAGGGATGGCAACCCCGTTCAGCTTTATTACTCATGCATCTGGCATGGATTATTTTCCTTTGGCAGGATTGAGGGGTGTGACTACTTATCATCCCTTGTTAGTTATAGAGCAGTTTGGTCAGTGGCAGAGTATGCACCATTTTTAGGAATCTGCTGATCAGAGGATGTCGGCTTCATCTATGTCACCGACCGACCTGGTTAGAAGTCTATGAGTGTTGGACTCACAGGGAGAAGGCTGAGTTCTCCGGTAGATATCGAGGTCGTTCTCTAAAATATTCTGCATGGTTAGAGGCAGAGATCGCAGTCGCAGTAGCAGAGCTTCATTTACCTCCGTTTGCAGATTCTGAGGAGGAGGAGTCCATGGAGGATCCCGATTCTCCTACTAAGGATGAGCTGTTCATAGATTTGGCGGTAGCTTTGATTAGTGATCCCCTGGTTATTCCCACAGGGACAGATCCAGCTTTTTTAGATTCTCTATTCAGGATGACCTTTGAGAGAGATTCAGCTAAAGCGCAGATGTTAGCTGCCCTGTCTGGCAGGGATTTAGCTTTTGCTGAGAGGGATGGTCTCAGGACCGCTTTGGATACTGGATTGATTGAGCGGGAGGAGCTTCGCTCTACTTTAGATACTGCCATTGTGGAGCAAGACGAGGTTCGCTCAGCCAGAGATGCAGCATATATTGAGATTGAGGAGACTTTGATTTCTTGGGATATAACTTTTGTAGAGAAGGATGAGGCTATAGCTTCCCTTGATTTCCATATTACTGATAGTACTGCTCTTTGATCTTACACCCATGGTTTGGTTACCGAGATGAGTGCTTACATTAATGACCATAATGCCACCTTGCAGATAACTGTGGATGTTCTGAGCCGTATGGAGGCTTCGTGGACTACTCTTACAGATGTTCCTCCATCTTCAGAGAGAGATATCATGCTGGCATTGCTGACCCGCTTGTCCTTGGGTCCATAGACTAGCATTATTTTTTGTGCACAGACTAGCTCAGCCATTTTTGTCATATGTACAGGGCACTATGTATATAAAGCAGTTTATATATCAGAGAATATATTTTTGAGATACTTCCCTACTTAGATATGTATTGTCATGGCTGTGTGATTACCATTTCCATCATGACTCGCAGTTATTGATGCATTTTGAGCTTCTCCTTGATGGACTGACAGTTGAGGTGTCAAGGGAGTTCCTCAAATGGGTCTGGTAACCAGACAGCTTGACAACATTTAGCTTTTATTTATCTTCGGTGTTTTGGAAATGGTCTTCCATTTTTTTATTTTTTCTTAAAGGTTAACCCGCGCTGTAGAGGGCTGCCTACGTACTCTCGGGTTGAGGGAGATCAGGTCATGTGTAGTTCTGGTTATTTAATTGAAGAGGTTTGCAAAGAGTTTATCTGAGGTTGAATTTGGTTCGATGAGCTTTGGAATTTGATGCTAGGATTTTCAAGTTCTTTGGATTTTTTCTTGGTTTGACCGCATCATAGATAGTTGCCTACGTACTCCCGGGTTGAGGGAGATCAGGTCATTCGTAGTTCATGCTTCTCTAGTGAAAAGCTAAACCTGATTCGATTTATAGAACCCAGATGCGGGTATGCATGTGCTTCAGACGTAGTACTTTTTCACGGTATCTGAATTGATGAGTTGGGGAAATTCATTCTCGTCCATTTCTTGTAGCCTGATGGCTCCCCCTGGAAGCACTTCCTTGACAATGAAAGGGCCTTCCCAGTTTGGGGAAAATTTTCCTTTGGCTTCATATTGATTGGCCAGGATTTTCTTTAGCACCAAATTATTTTATTTGAATTACCAGATTCAGACTTTCTTGTTGTAGAACCTGGCGATCCTTTGCTAGTATAACCGTCCGTGAAAAATGGTTGTGGCCTTTTTTTTGTCTATCAGGGACAGTTGATGATATCGGTCTTGCAACCATTGATCTTAGTCCATCTGAGCATCTATTAATACTCGTAAAGACTCCATCTCTACTTCTATAGGGAGGAATGCTTCCATGCCATAGACCAGTGAATAGGGGGTAGCCCCAGTAGAGGTGCGCATTGACGTCCTGTAGGCTAACAAGGTGAGAGGTAGTAGGTCAGGTCAGTCTTTGTGATTAGCGGACATTTTTTGCATGATCTTCTTGATGTTTTTTTTGCCGCTTCGACAGTCCCGTTCATTTTGGGTCGATAGATGACGGAATTGAGATGATTGATGTGGAACTTGCCGCACAGTTCTACCATTATTTGATTGTTCAGGTTTTTGGCGTTGTCTGATACGATCACCTCCGGTTGTCCATATCGACAGACGACATTATTTCTGATGAAACAGATGATGAACTCTTTTGTGACTTTAGGAAAAGAGGCTTCTTTAACCCATTTGGTGAAGTAGTTGATCATGGTGAAGATGAACCGATGACCATTGATGGCTTTGGGTTCGACTGGACCTATCACGTCCATTCCCCACATAGAAAAAGGCAATGGTGCACTCATGTTGTGCAACTTATTTGGAGGAGCGTGGATGGCATTTCCATGTGTTTGGCATTGAAAGCATCTCTTGACGTGATCATCGTAATCAGCTTTGTGCGAGATCCAGTAATGTCCTGTTCTAATTATCTTCTTGGCCAGCAGATGGCCGTTTATGCGTGGACCACAAACTCCTCCATGGACATCATCCATTAGTCTTTGGGCTTGCTCCTTGTCGAGGCATCTTAACAGGCCTATTCTAGCATCCCTTTTGTAGAGTGCATCTCCACTTAGATAGAACTTCATGGCCATTCTGAGAATCCATTTTCGCTCTGATTGACTTGCACTAGCAGGTGTAGATCCATCATGGAGATATTCCTTGATGTCTTGAAACCAAGGTTGCTTGACAAGAGGTATTTCGTTTGATACGTCTCCAATGTAATTCCCGTATGTTGGGGCTTTTTGATTTATGAACTGGATGTTGGGAAACCCGCTCCTGTTGGATATGAGGATTAATGAAGCCAACGTTGCCAGTGCATCGACAAAGTCATTTCGACCCTGAGGAATGTGGACGAAGGTTATTGCTTCAAACTCCTGGGACATTTTGAGGACCTGCCGATGATATGGCAGCAGATGCAGTTCTTTTGTGAGATACTTGCCGGTGGTTTGTCTAATGACCAACTCGGAATCTCCCAAGACCAATAAGAGTTTGATACCCATGGATTGGGCTAGTTTAAACCCCAGTATATAGCCTTCGTACTCGGCCGTGTTGTTGGTGTTGCCAAATTAAAGTTTGGTAGCCACAGAATATTGATCACCTGTACCAAAGATAAGGATTGCCCCAGCTCCGGAACCTTCCATGTTTACCTCTCTGTCGAAATACATTTTCTATGGTTGGACTGTATTCCTTGACTGGAGTTGTTGAATTGTCATGATCCCATCATCTGAGAAATATGTCTCCAGGGGCTCGAACCCTCCTGAAGGTGCTTCTGCTAATTGATCTGCAATGCCTTGGCCTTTGATAGACTTCTGAGTCACGTATACAATGTCGAACTGCTGTAGAATTAACTGCCATTTGGACATTCGACAATTTAACAATAGTTTGTTGAAGACATATTTGAGTGGATCCATGCGGGATATGAGATACGTCGTGTGCCCATGCAAGTAGTGTTGCTACCTCATGGCAGCCCATGCTAATGCACAGCATGTCTTCTCGATCAGGGTATATTTTTGTTCCCCACTACTGAATCTTTTGCTGATGTATTAGATAGCTCTTTCTTTGCTACTATCATCCTTCTGTCCTAGCATACAGCCCATGGCATTGGCATTGACGGACAGGTACATGAATAAGGGGACTCCATCCCTTGGAGTACCAAAACAGGTGCTTCGACAAGCTACTTTTTGATGGCAAGGAAGGCTTGTTAACAATCCTCATTCCATTTGATGGAGGAATTCTTCCTTAACAGCCTGAAGATGGGCTCACAGGTTGCTGTGAGCTGTGAAATGAATCGACTTATGAAGTTGATCCTTCCTAGGAATCCTTGTATCTCCTTCTGTGTACGAGGCACGGCCATTCAAAAATGGCTTTGATCTTGGCAAGGTCTAACTCAATGCCCCGATTGCTCACCAGGAATCCTAGCAGTCTACCTGCCGTAACGCCAAAAGCGCATTTGGAGGGATTTAGCTTGAGGTTGTACTTGCGCAACCTGTTGAACAGCTTCCTAAGATGGTTTATGTGATCATCCTCCCTCCGGGACTTGATGATGATGTCGTCAATATAGACTTCTATTTCTTTGTGCATCAGATCATGAAAGAGGGCCATCATGGCTCGCTGATACATTGCTCCAACATTGATGAGGCCGAAGAATAGTCGTCGGTAGCAAAAAGTGTCCCAAGGAGTGATAAAAGCTATTTTTTCCCCGTCTTCTTCAGCAACCATGATTTGATTGTAACCAGCAAAGCAGTCTAAGAAGGAATACATGTTGTACTGCGCAGTATTGTCAATCAGGATGTGGATAAAAGGTACTGGGAAATTGTCCTTGAGGCAGGCTTTGTTTAGATCCCGATAATCCACACAGACTCGTACCTTCCCTCCTGGTTTAGGCAAGGGGACTATGTTTGATAGCCATTCGGGATATGTTGATACCATGATGATCCCGGCTTTGAATTGTTTAACAACTTCTTCTTTGACTTTTAAACTCCACTCAGGTTTCAATCGTCTGAGATTTTGTTTGACTGGTTTGAACCCTTCTTTGATGGGTATTCGGTGGATGATAATGTCTATGGATAGACCGATCATGTCTTCATGTGACCATACAAATACATCCTGGTACAGTGTCAGGAGCGAGATCAGGTTGGCTTTTTGATCCGATGTGAGGTCTAAACCTATTTGGATTTCTTTGATGGTTTCGGAGGTTCCTATGTTGATGATGGAGGTTTGGTTTGGGTTTATCTTCGACCCATTCCTTGATCTCCTCTGGCACCTCATAGTCATCTTCCTCCTCATGATCAAGATCCATCAAGTAGAAGCTCAATCTCGGGTTATAGTTGGAGTTGTGTTGACAGGTTGGCATCTCATCAGCAGAGACACACACACATCCAATGCTTGGGTCCTGAAAACAAAAATGCTCTCATTAATATACACAACTGCTTAAATACACATGGCATTTGTAAAGCATAACAAAAGTGACTGCTCCAGCTGTGAAATCAAAAGTAAGTAGTAAATGAAAGTATGATTAAGGGCAGATTGACTGTCTGCCCCTTTACCCTTTTTGACTGAAGAAAGGGACACTGCTCCAATTATCTAGGGTTAGATCCTCATGGATAGGGAGGATACTGGAAGTGTGCTCGTCTATCTCCTCTTGGATGACAACTGAGACATCCTTTAGGATATGGTCGAGGCTTTTCTGGGGATTATTCCTCTATTTGCTGCGAGGAAAGTGAGCACGATCTTTGTCGTCACTATCTGGGAGTTCATCATTCATCCCTTCGTAGTTGATAATGACTTTTATGTTAGTGAATGGGTCTCATCCTTCGTACATGATCTTTTCTTTTCCCTTTTCGCTATCTGCCTCAGGCTTGAGGGCTTTCCTTTAATGGACAGGTATGATTGAAGGAAATAGCATGGCTGATGCCCCCGTAGGGATCTTCCTCATAGGTTTCACCCATCCGGTATTTGTGAGGTTTGGGAGCAGAATCGTGGAGGCTTGAGCCTTGTGATGTTTGTGTGGATTCTGGTGGTTTGACCCTGATGAAAATCCCAATCCTGATCTTCCCATCTAACTTGGGATTTGGATTGGCATCTTAATGTCGTGCTTGTTTTTTCCTAACCATTCTCTAGGCTGGAAACCCGTAGCTACCATTTCTTGGCCCACTGTCATTACTTTAGTGGAAATTTTAGGCTTCAGGGCTGGTGCCCCAATTTGTAGATATTGAATATTGCTCACCTCGAGAGCTTGAAAACTTGCAGGCTCAACCCCGGCGTCCAGGCTAATCACTGGCATGTCCCCATGTATGTGGGAAGGGTATTCTGGTTCAGCATTCACTGTGATGAGGCTGTCGTTGATAATGTACTTGAGTTACTGATAGAGGGTGGATGGAATAGCCCCGACCATATGGATCCATGGCCTGCCCAACAACAAGTTGTATCAGGTGGCTATGTTGAGCACCTGGAAAGATACGTAGAAGGTGTATGGACCAATTTCTAGAGGAAGCTCGATTTCCCCCATAGCCTGGCTGCGAGATCCATCGAAAGCCCGAATAACCATGTGATTGGCTTTGATTCAGTTTGAATTGATCTTCATCCTTTCCAACGTGTCGTATGGACAAATGTTGAGGGAAGATCCTCCATCAATAAGCACTCCTCCGATCACGTATCCGGAGGATATAACGGCTATATGCAGGGACTTGTGGTGGCCCCTTCCCTCAGCCGAGATATCATCGTCTGTGAAGGAAATCACATTGTTGTTGAAAATATGTTCTATCACATGACAGAATTTCTCGTGTGTGGCAGATGGGCTTCTTCTAGTACCTTTACTAGGATGTTACGGTGATCCTCTAATGATAGGACCAAGTCTAGGATGGATATTTGCTTGGGTGAGTCTTTCAAGCTTTGCACTATCTTGATTTCATTGTGTCCCATATTTTTGAGGAACTCTTTTATCATTTCTTCAGCCACCCTTTCATTTGCTTTGGTAACTGGTTTAATCACTCACTGAGGCAGGTACAATGGATTATCCTTTGACAGGATGGAAATGTTGTTTGAAGTAGAGCTTTCAATGTCCCCGTAGTTCCATTGGACCTTCTTCAAACTGAGGATTGGATACTGGGGTCTGAAGGGCAAGATTAGAGACTGAGGTGCAGCCACCTTCACAGGATTTTGGACTTCTCGGACCCCTTTACCTGTCAGTACCAGGGGTGTGATGATTGATTCTTTATCACATGATTTGACAGCCATTGTGTCCTGATACCATGCATTGGGGATCCAGAGGCTATTTTTATCTGTCATGTTGAGGATTTGATCTCCTCTGATTAGGTCACCTTTCTCAATCAGGTCTTGAATTAGGTGACGGAGTGCCCAGTATTCTTCTGTATCATGGCCGGGAGAGTTGGAATGGTACTGACATATTTGGTCAGGTTTGAATTTTTTGGATTGAGGGTTCAGCGGAGGTAATAGATCTGCAACCA
The DNA here is from genome assembly GCA_020205555.1 of Panax stipuleanatus. Taxonomy (NCBI): domain Eukaryota; kingdom Viridiplantae; phylum Streptophyta; class Magnoliopsida; order Apiales; family Araliaceae; genus Panax; species Panax stipuleanatus. Next base: position 93,393,419 of record CM035117.1, read on the forward strand.
TCCCCTCACTGATCATCATTTGGAGGATTTCTTCCATTGACTGGTTCAGATTAGTGAAATTCCTTTGAAATAGGAAGTTTCTACTTTCTTGGACACTTGCTTCTTCAATCCCCTTGTCAGTCCAGGGTGTAAGCTCACAAGTCTGGCTATGATCTTGATTGGAATTGACTTTCGCTAGTGGAGAGCGACTGCCAATAGATTGATGGATTTGCTTCAACATCTTTCTGGTGAGTTGATGTTGGTAGACGACCAGTTCAGCCAACTTCTCGATTTGTTCCTTGATAGACTTTATTTCTTGCTCTATTAGGAATTTTTTTTCAAAAGCTTCCCAACTCATTGGGCTGATGTTTTGGATTGAGTTGATTCTTCAACATAGCGGAGGTACTTGGTTCCTTCTTCACTTGAAGTGTTGATCATGTTGACACTCTCCTCCTTGTGCTGTGGGAGAGGGTTATCTTCGACATGCGGTTGATCGGGCTTTGTTACCATAATTTCTCCATTATCAAGATTTTGTGCTTGAGGGACCAACAATCTTGGGTGTCATGGCCCGGTGATCCGGAATGATTAGAACACTTCTTGCTAGGGTCGAAGTTCCTTGAATTAGTGTTAGTTGGCGGAAAGAGTTGGCCAATCTTCTTCTGAGCTGTCAGAAGTTTGAAGACGTTCTCGAGTGAATCCCCTAGTGGGGTGAAAGTCCTTCTGTGTCTGACCTCCTTGTTTTTCTGGAATGAAGGATTTGAAGGCTGTGTTGCAGCTTGGAAAGGGGTATAGTTCCTCCTTTGAATGGGTGTATTGTTTGAATTACCGCTTGAACTTTGTCCTTGCAACACTAAGGAAACTTCTTCATCTTTCTTTTTGTGGACCCGCAAGGGATTACTTCCGTAATTTTTGGATTGGATATGCTCAGCAACAGCTTCGAGTGCCGTTAGGTCTTTTATTTTCCCGTACTTGAGTCCCATTTCGGCCATTTCGCCGTGTTTGATCATTTCAGAGAAAAGTTTTCCTATGCCAGCTAGGACCCTTTCATAATAAGGAGCTTCTTGAATATCGATGAAAGTCATGACTATTTCAGATTCAGTCATGGCTGGGGTGACTTGTGCTGCGACCCGTCTCCATCGCTGGGCATATTCTCTGAATGATTCAGTGTTATTCTTCTTGATTTTGATAATTTGATACCGTTCTGGAGCTAGCTGAGATTGGAAACTGTACTAGTTGAGGGAGTCCCAACTGTGGATTTTGGAGTTGTCCAAACGGGCATACCAGGCTCTAGCTTCTCCAGTTAAACTCTTCTGAAATAGCTGCATTTGAAGTTTCTCGTCCTCAGCATAGGATCCGAGTTCTCCAATGAAAACTTTCAGGTGTGTATAAGGATCTCCTAATCCGTCATATTTCTCGAAATCAGGGACTTAAAATTTTTTGGGATACCGAGCCCCGGGAAATATGCATAGATCTGAGTAGTTGACACTGCTAAATGCCCCAGTTCCTTTGATGGACCGGAGGGTTTCTTCCATTTGTTGCATTTTCTTGAGAATGTCACCAGCTTCCTGTTCTTTGTTTAGGATGGTGAATTCTGGAGTTTTGTTGATTGTATCTTGGTTCTGGGGTCCAGGGATCTTAGTTTCGGCGGCCTTTTCTGTATCTTGACCGCCAGCACCACTACCATATGCTCCTGGTTTTGGATGAGTTTGAGATTATTTCTCTTTGAAGGCCTTGCTTTGCTCTCGAAGGAAACCGGCTAGCTCGGCTATCTGATTTTTCAATCCTTCGAATTCTTCCCTAGACACAGGGGTGGATTCTGGTGGAGCACTTGAAGCCATGTCCGTAGATGGAAGGGGTGCTTTTCTGGCCTTTGATCTAGTGATAGGACCAATTTTTCCCTACCTACACCAAAACGTATGCGTGTCAGTTTCCTGTGGTAGGTAATGACTGGATGCATTTATGATGTGTGTTTTTTAAGTTTATCCTGCAAAATCGAGGTTAGTTGTTTTGATGGCAGGATGACATGATATTTGATAGGAAAGTAAATATTTCATTATTATTATTTACATTGTGCTCCTTAGTAATTGGAGACTTGACATGAAATTGAAAGAGGAAGGCATGAAGAAGCATCCCGTCAGATTCGGTTGATCAGAAGCTGACCTATCCTAGGTTACTCTCGCGACTTTTGTTTCGGCATGAAGGTTCCCAGATCATCGCAATCTACTAGAAGGGAAGTTAATCCAATCGTTCAACTGGAGCGAATCTGGGTGGTGCATTTTCAGGAGGCAGCCCCGGACACTTAGTCGTCCCCAGAGTCCTTACTTATCGCCAACCGGGTTTGCCTCATGGTGGAGGGACTCACAGCATACATTCACATACATCGGCCTTACCGCTTATGTATGCAATAATAGTTCGTGCGAATCACTAATATGGGTGCGAAGCACTAAAGCATTCATTCTCATTCATTCAATGTAAAGGCATAGCATTCATACATTCAATGAGAGACGCAGCATTCACTCATCCATTGACTGTGGAGATGCAGGATTTCACGTATTCAATAGTTTTGAAAGGGAAATGTTTGAAAAGATTGAAAGCAGCCTAAGCCTTCTATTCTCCCCAGCAGAGTTGCCACCTGTCGACGTTGGAAAATTTAAGAAATACCGAGGGTTGGTTTATAACCCTATTTTTCTCAAATCAATCTTCCTAAGTTATCTCTACCCTTATTCTTTTTATTGTAAAAAAGGTTTTGAAGGGCTTTTTAGGAAAGAGGCCAACATGTGTATATGTCGACGATTTGATTTGATTTAAACAGAGTTGCTAGTTGGTAGTTTTGAAAATGGTTGTACCAACTCAACTGAATTTGATTTGAAAAGAGGCCCAATTGCTGGACACTGTCGAAACTTGATCTTTGAAATTGGAGTTTTGAGTTCGGGGGCTTGGTTAAGTGTGGGAAGGTATTAGGCACCCCACGACTCCCATGTAAACAAGGTAACGCAATCTTTTTAATATTTCCCTTAAAACTGGAATGCGTGAGTGAATGCTATTTGGAAATTGGACCTTTTGATTGATTGAAAGCTTTGACAGGCTTCGTTGAGCCTATATACGAAGGTTTTGATTTGATTTGCAAAAAGCATTATTTAATTTGATTTGCAAAAGCTTTTGAATTGAATTGACAGTGATGTTTTGAAAGCTGGTTTTATCAAACCCTCATGCTAACATAGGAATTGAAACATATCGCTACTCTAAATTTTATCTTTATAGCCTTAAGGCTGCATGCAAATGGTGATTTGTCGGGCTACGAAGCATCCTTGACCACAGAAATATAAAGTGTCGGTCTCCTCATGGGTATGAAAACCATCGAAGGGACGCTTACATGACAATTCATATTTTCACTATATTGAGACCTTAAATCTAGATAACCATTTTAAGGTCTGTGCATGTACATTTTACAGAAAAATAGATAGGGTACATCTGTAAATCGGAGTTTGTCCATCGTGGAAATCAGATTTTGATCAATTTGATCATGAATCCCACGATTCCTAGGCTCACATATGAATAGCTAGAAAACCTGCACAGTTCAAATTTGTATAGAAGCAGATAAATATCCCAAGATAGCCAGAACTAGGGATTCATTCAGTAAATCCCGATCCGAACGGCCGAAGCGTCTCGTTCCCACTAGATAACGATCTAAAGGACGCGAGGTTGCTTTTGAAGCTGAAACCATAAAAATAACTAGATTTAAAAAAATCTCAGCCATTATAGCTTCCAGGTTCTATCGGGACCTGTTTGAACCGTTGAAAGCTAGAAGTGGCGAGATTTGGATAAATCTATTTCGCCCGCAGATATGTCAGTGCAAATTCATATACAAATGAATATTAAATGCAACAGTTGAATAAATTGAACAAAGCAATATATATAATTAGATATATATAAAAGCTGTAAAGGGCGATGAGTTTTCACTTGCAAGCCCGGACTAGAATTAAAATATATATGTAGATATATATATTGACAGAAACATAGTCAACCAAGACTAGAAAGATGACCAGTGATGGTGAAGGCTGCTTATATATGCATAAATATATATATAAGCAGTAAAAAGGCCACAGAATGATTCAGGTCGAACTGAAATGTAAATTGTAGAAAAGTAGTCAACCAGTGACTGGGGAAAGCACTCGGTATGGCGAAGTGTGCAAAAACAGTAAAAAGGGCGATGGGTTTTCACGCCTGTGCCCGGACTGAATTAAAATATATATATATATTGACAGGAATGTAGTCAACCAATACTGGTACGAAGACAAGTTATGGTGAAAATCGCTTAGATATGCGTAAATATATATAAAAAAGATAAACTACCTCGAATTTTGTAATAGACGAGATTTTTTTTTATGTGTGATTTTGGGGACAGAATCCTTTTAAAGAGAGAAGATTGTAACGATTGAGATTTTATATTTAATTTTAAATATTTATTTAATTAAATAAATATTTATGTGAATTATTTATTGAGTTAAATAAATAAATTATGTGATTTATAGAGTGATTTAATTAAGCGTATATATTAATTAAATGAATGTGCAATATTTAATTTAATTAATGTATATTAATTTTATATTATAGTTCTAATTTAATTGAGATAATTAAATTAGATGAGATATATGATGAAGTGTTACATGGATTATAATTAGCGAGTAATTATAATTAGGTGGCAATTTTATGTGATTTATTGATGTTAGATTTTAATTGATTAAATTATTATTGATATTTAATTAATTAAAATGTGACATTAAAGTATGTGTTAAATAATTTGATAAAATAAAGAAAAGGATTTTTAAATTTATTTTAACCAAACAAGGCCCTTATAATTATTTTAAACCTATTTCTACCAAACGGGGCCCTAACTATCAAAAAGCTATTTAAATAAACTGTTTACCACACATGGCCTTAGCATTAATAATCTGTTTTTGAAAATAACCTTGTTTTGCCAAACAAGGCATTGTGGCTTTTTGAAATTTGTAACTGACATTATACTTAATATATTTATCAGTTATATTATATAATTAAGCCTATATCTATTACTACGTATTATATTATACGTTAGTCTAAACAACATTAGAAAGAATATCAGTGTAAGAGAGAAAAGAAAGAATAGAGGAAGAGTTAGAGAAGAGAGAAGAAGAAGAAAAGGAAGAGCTTAAGTATCATCATCTTCTTCATTAACGATTAGCAAAAGGGTTATAATCCACAATTTTACTCTTATAATTATAGAACTCAATTCATATGTTTCATGTATTTTATTCTCTGTCAAAAGTTGAGTTTTCATGGAAGTTGTGAAATCATGAATTTTATATGTATGTATTGTATCCATGTGTTGATTGTGGTAATTGTATGACATAAGAGGATTTTCAGGAATTAAATTACTGTTAAAACAAGTTTCATGGAAAAAGTTTTGTTCATATTGTTTTATGTATATTGATTGGTTTTAGAATGGAAAATTTAGGAATTTGTATGTGTTAGTATATCTAATTAGAATTGGTTATAATGTTATATTCAATTATGAAGAGATTTCATGTGTTATAAGTTGAATTACTTGAGAAATTCTATTACAGCAGATTATTTTATGGAAAAATATGAGTTTTCATGAAAATGGCCAAATTGGATTTTTAAAACTATTGATTCTCGTTGTTTAAATGAGTTTATGTTTTGAGTGCATGTTAGATATATGTATTACAGCGTATATATGATTTACAGCGTCTATGTTACTGTATTTTTAGCTTGTATGGGTTGTCCGGTAAAGCAGGGAGCCGTGGCTGTCTGCGTCTGGCCGAGCTGTTGCGCAGCTGCGCCGGCAGCAAGGCCAGGAGCAGCGCAGCTGCGCCGCTTGCTTTTATCAGAGCCTTTACCTGCGCAGCTGCGCCGGGTTTAAGGCAGCTGGCTGCGCCGGGTTCGGTGCAGTGGCAGTGTGTTTTAGACAATTGTGCATATTGTTTTCATGCCTAAGTTACATTATTGCTAAGATAATGAGCATATATCTAGCTGCTATAACATGTGTTAACACGAAGTTGATAATTTCATAATTTGAGAAAAAAGAAAGTTTTGAAAACCTAATATAATATTTAAATTATAAGCTATAATTGTTTAATTGTAAAATAAGTTACTTAATTGTAATTTGATTAATTATAATTAAGAGTAAATGTTTAATTTAAATTATAATTCTGTGAAATTATAATGTATAGAAGTTGATTTATTTTAATCAATTAGATGTTAATTTAAATTACAATTTAAGTAATTATAATTTAATAAATGCATGTTTAATTGTGGATTTTAAATTGATAATTACATGATTTATTATAAATTGTGTAATTATAATACATGTTATAGTTTAATTAATTATTGATTATAATTGATAAATACATGATTAATTATAAATTGTGTAATTATAAATGCATGAATGTGGTTTAATTGATTATAAATTATAATTTGTTTATAATTTAAAAGATAATTATAATTTAAGTAATTATAATTTGATTAAGTGTTTGAATTATAATTGTTTAATTATAATTTAGCTAAATACATAATTGATTTAATTATGTGAATATGTATGTGATGTAATTAACTATGTGATAATTGATTATTATTATTTATTTAATTAGAGTGAGTTAACCATGAGGGTTAACTACTTATGTGAATTAGTTATGTATTAACTAATTTAGATTATTATAATTGAATGTGTATAGGATGTGTTTAAGTACGTGGTTGAGTTAAGTAGCTTGCGCGTAAGGCAAGTTTTCTAAACCCTAAACTCGTTAATTCTATGCAAGTTTTCTAAATTATTTTTGTGCAAGCCCTCTAACCTTAAACTTGTTAATTATATATAATTTCTTGAATTCATATATTCATTGTTGAGAATGTCCTTTCCATTTCTGTATTGGACAATTGTTTATTTAATTGAAATGATCTTAACTTATTGTTCAAGTAAGATCCAGTTATTATTTTAAATGCTTTAAGTTGATTCTAAAGCATATGTTAGTTCATAATTCTGTTATTTACGAATTATTGATAATCGATTCAACTAATCCTTAGTTGATGAACGTGAATTCTAAATTACCCTTGTAAGCTTATCCAAATCAAACTTTCTTTGGTGCGGACTTGAATTCAAATTACTGAGTTGAACAACCCCATTTACTAGGGGAGGTTACTACGCATAGCGTTAAGATGTTTGTGCATAATACATGGTACAAAGGGCTGATCCCCCTAAGTACGAGTTAAGGTCCATAGTCTTATTGACTGTTAAGGTTTAAATAGAAATATTTATAACCTAGGACAAGAGTTCAAAGTTCTTATGACCCTCAGATAAATTCTATATTCGAATTTTAATGTTGATAGAGAATTATTATTCAATTCTTTATTATTGAAGCAACCTAAGTTGTTCAGATTTTTTTTAAAAAGATATCCTTTCATGTCTATATTATTGTTAAACTCCAGTGAGCTGTGGTTTGCTCACTCTTGAATTAAATAACAATTTCAGTAAAGGTTGATAACGTTGATGCTCCATCTACGAGTAAGGGCAAGGGAAAGCAAAGCAAGTGAAGAATTGTTTAATTATTTTGAAATGATTGTAATAAGACTTGAATGCTATGTTTTTATTTTTGCACTTTATTATATTCATGTCAGGGTTAGAGTAACCCGGGATTTATTTTATAAAGGTTGTAACCCTCGTTGTAAGGGAGAATTATTTATTTTAATTTAAGCTGTAGTTACTTTGCATTATTCATTAGGTAGATATATGTTACATTAGAAAGTGAACACCAATTCATGTGGAAACGAAGTACCCGAATTTGGGGGTGTCACAGGTTAGTATCAAAGCTATAGGTTATGAAACCTTGGGTGGGGAAACCTTAGATAGTAGCCTTATAGGTAAGATCGAAAAGATAGATGTGATAGGTAAAGATAATAAACTACCTTATGTGTTATGTGTTTACATTATAGTATTCGAAGAGTGAACACTCGATATCACGTAATAATGAACTCTAAAATTCTTTTGTCAGGATGTCGAACGTTGGAGACCCTAGTCAGGCTAGAGAGGATGTACCTCAGGTGCCTAGAGATGAGGAGCCCCGTGACATACATGTTGTCTGGGAGCAGCTGGTTAGGAGAGAGTCATCTCCAGTGATCACTATAGCTGGTCGGGAGCGTGAGCTGACACCTATTCCAGAGGATGAGGATGAGGACGAGTCTGAAGAGGAGGAAGAGGATCCCGAAGAGGAATTCCCACCTCACTCTACTAGTGCTGAGATGTACGAGGCAGTCTACGATAGCAATGTGGAGCTTCATGGACACATAGGAGATCTCGAGGAGACTATCCAGCAGCGAGACGAGACGATCGAGGAAATGGCAAGTGACCTAGGAGATGCACAGTGGAACCTGATACATATGGAGGTTGATAGAGATGCTGCTCGATTTGAACTGGCGAAACTGAAGCAAGACATCCAGAAGGAGTCGAGGAAGCGTGCCAGAGCTGAAGAGTCAAGCTTGAGGGCTAATCAACGAGCCGATCGAGCTGAAGGTGAAGCTGAAGCCAAGAGGGCCAAGCTGAGGGAAACAAAATATGCTTTTCATACAGCAATAGAGAGAGCTCAGGACCGTATTTTCTACTACCCATCTCAGTTCCAAGGTTTACCGTGGTATGTGGTGGACCGAAGAACGACATTTCGGGTGTTGGAAGAGGAACGTAGAGAGGCTGTGCAACGTATTAATATGCCTATGCAGTAGCAGTAGTAGCAGTAGTAGAGTTTTGTTTATGTATTACTTTTTGTAATAAGTAATGTTAATCCTATAATTTGAGATAAGAATGGGATGAGTTAATAATGTAATCCTGAAACTTTTTCAGTTCAGGAAGGATGATAGAAATGGCAGAAATGCTATCTGTTCGCTGTTTTTTTTAAACTACGAGTAATTAATAAAAGAAGTTATTTGACGTGCTATGTGTTCTATGTGAACTGAGCCATTTAAACGTTTAAGTATGAACTTGGATACTTAATAGTTGAATAAAGGGTCTAATAATAATATTTTCTTAACAGAAAATGCCTCCTAGAAGAAGAATAACACGTCAAAACCCCGAGGGTGCGACGAACAACAACAATAACGATGGGACGAACCCCAACTCGGTTCAGCAGTTGGTGAACCTGTTGACAGGAGCTCTTGCGAATCAACCGCAGGTACAGGGTTCTACGTTCATGGAATTCAAGGCAGTAGGACTACCTGAGTTCAAAGGATCGACTAATCCTATCGAAGCTCAGACATGGGTTATGGAAATGGAGAAGGTCTTTGACGTAGCCCGAGTAGGTGAAGACCAGAAGACAGCGTTCACGGCTTTCATGTTGAAGTCGGATGCTAGCTTTTGGTGGCATGCTAACAAGACCCGAGAGGGAGAGGGAGTCATCACGTGGGAACGTTTCAAGGAAATGTTCTACGAGATGTACTTTCCAACGAGTTCGCAGGACCAGATGGAGGTCCAGTTCCTAGAACTTAAACAAGGAGGGATGACGGTGTCCGAGTATGCCGCTAAGTTTAACGAAGGTTCGCTACATACCAGGTCAGACTGACTCTAAGAAAGCGAGGAGGTTTGAGCGGGGACTGAAGCCCTGGCTCTACAGCATGGTTTCCATGTTCCAGCTGAATACCTTTGCAGCGGTGCTGGAGAAAGCCATACTTGTTGAGGGAGGAAGTGAATCGGTGACGAAGTTCAACCAAGATAAGAAGAAGAAGAATGAGGTAGAAACTAAGGCTGGGGGTAGCAGCGTTGTGAACCAGAAGAGGAAATGGAATGACAACACCTTTGCTGGGAGTCAGCAAGGAAGCCAACAGAAGAGGAAGTTCAAAGCATGTGCTACATTCGGTAAGAATCACACTGGCGTCTGCATGAAGGGGAAGCGGGTGTGCTTCAACTGTGGTCAGGAAGGCCACATTGCACCTAATTGCCTGAACCCGAAGAAGGGAGCTTCCTTTACATGTGGATCCAAAGATCACATGGCTCGCAACTTCCCGAAGAAGCTGACAGCAGGGTCAACAGGGAGAGGAGGGAATGGAAGCGGCAGTACCGTTACTATTGCTGCACCACTGCAAGCTGTTCGACCCACTGCACGGACATTCAATATGACGGTGCAGGATGCTGTGCAATCAAAAGACGTGGAGTCAGGTATTATTCCGGTCAATAGTATAAATGCATATGTATTATTTGATTCGGGTGCTACTTGCTCATTCATATCTGATGATTTTGTTAAAACCTTATACTTACCTATAGAGGAGTTAGTTTACCCTTTGAACATAGAGATTCCGAATAGGGAGGTTATTCCTGTTAGGAGCGTTTATAAGAATTATAGATTGGACATTAAGGGTCAGGAGCTTAGAGTAGATTTGATTTCGATAAAACTTGGGGAATTTGATGTCATACTAGGTATGGATTGGTTGTTCAACCATGGGGCGATAATCGACTGTCAGAAGAAGTCGATGAACCTTACGACTCCGTCGAAGTTGGTGTTCTATGGTAGCAAATCGCCTAGACAAGCGAGTTGTCTGACGGTTATGCAAGCCAAGAAACTTCTGACGCATGGCTGTGTGGGATACCTAGCCTACATAGTGGATACACGTAAGGAAAGCCCGAAGGTGGAGGAAATATCGGTAGTTAAGGAGTTTGTGGACGTTTTTCCGAGCGATTTTCCAGGACTTTGGCCAGATAGGGAGACAGAGTTTGTGATCGATTTAGCGCCGGGAACTGCTCCGATTTCGAAGGCTCCGTACCGAATGGCTCCAGTCGAGATGAAGGAACTGATGGTTCAACTCCAAGAATTACTAGACAAGAAGTATATTCAACCGAGCGTTTCACCGTGGGGAGCGCCTATTTTATTCGTGAAGAAGAAGGATGGATCGATGCGTCTTTGCAATGATTATAGGGAGTTGAATAAAGTTACGATCAAGAATAGGTATCCTTTACCTAGGATCGATGACTTGTTTGATCAACTGAAGGGTGCGAAGTACTTCTCGAAAATCGATTTGAGAAGCGGGTATCATCAATTGAAGGTGAGAAAGGAAGATATACCGAAAACGGCTTTTAGGACTCGATATGGTCATTACGAGTTCTTGGTGATGTCATTTGGTCTCACGAATGCCCCAGCTGCATTTATAGACTTAATGAACAGGGTGTTCAAGCCATTTATGGACAAATTCATGGTAGATGACATCCTGGTTTATTCTAAGACCGAGGAGGAGCACGCTGAACACTTATGACTAACCTTAGAAGTCCTGAGATGAGAGAAGCTTTACGCTAAATTCTTGAAATGCGAATTTTGGTTGGAACGTGTGCAATTTCTTGGCCACGTGATCGACAAGGATGGTATTTCGGTCGATCCGTCGAAGGTTGAAGCTGTTATGAATTGGGATCAGCTGAAGACGCCGTCTGAAGTGAGGAGTTTCTTGGGATTGACAGGTTATTATCGTAGATTTATCCAAGACTTTTCTAGAATAGCAACTCCATTGATGAATTTGACTCGTAAAATAGTTAAGTTTGTTTGGACGGAGAAGTGTGAGGAGAGTTTTCAAGAATTAAAGAAGAGGCTGAGTACTGCGCCTGTATTGTCTTTACCGGATAGTTCGGGGAATTTCGTGGTATATAGTGATGCCTCACATAAAGGATTAGGCTGTGTGTTGATGCATAGCGGCAAAGTCATTGCCTATGCGTCACGTCAGCTGAAGGATTACGAGAAAGGGTATCCAACCCATGATCTAGAATTGGCGGCAGTAGTATTTGCCCTAAAGATTTGGAGGCACTACTTATATGGAGAGAACTATGAAATATACATAGATCACAAGAGTCTGAAGTATATATTTACCTAGAAAGATTTGAACATGCATTAAAGAAGATGGTTGGAATTGATTAAAGACTATGATTGCGAGATACTTTACCATCCGGGTAAAGCTAACGTTGTTGCCGACGCTTTGAGCAGAAAAGGGCGGGAGAAGCTGAACGTGTTAACTGATCAGGATCGGTTAATAGAACAAATGACTAGATTGGAGTTAGAAGTGAAGTTTTTGAAAGAATCAGATGAGATGTTGTTTTAAGTAACCACTGGCTCTACTCTAGTAGACAAGGTGAAAGAAGCACAACTTCACAATGAAGAATGCGGGAAAGTTCGGAAGAGGATAACCGATGGCGAAGAGTTCAAGTTCAAAATTGATAATGAAGGTCTGTTACGATTTGAAGGTAGAATATGGGTATCGCCAATACCAGAGGTCAAAGAGGAGATTCTAAGCGAAGTTCATAGTTCTATATATTCTATTCACCCTGGGAGTACGAAGATGTACCACGATCTCAGGCATCATTTCTGGTGGCCGAATATGAAGAGGGACGTTGCTGAATGCGTTGCAAAGTGCTTAACATGCCAGAAAGTCAAAGCAGAACACCAGAGACCAAGTGGTTTGCTGCAACAGTTAGAAATTCCAGAGTGGAAGTGGAGCATATCATGATGGATGTCGTGGTAGGTCTTCCAGCGACTCAGAAGGGATTTGATGCGATATGGGTTATAGTGGATCGACTGACGAAGTCAGCCCACTTTCTGCCGATCAGGGTTAAGTACAACCTAGATAAGCTAGCAAAGTTATACGTCAAGAAAATTATTTTTAGACACGGTGTTCCAGTGTCGATTGTGTCTGATAGAGATCCGCGTTTTACGTCTAATTTTTAGAAGCGTTTGCAAGAATGTATGGGAACGCAATTGCGAATGAGTATAGCGTATCATCCTCAAACTGATGGCCAGAGTGAAAGAACGATTCAGACGCTAGAGGATATGCTGAGAGCTTGTGTGATGGACTTCAAAGGAAGCTGGGAGGATCATCTACCATTGGTGGAGTTCGCCTACAACAACAGTCATCATGCGAGTATTGGCATGCCGCCTTACGAAGCATTATACGGTAGAAAATACAGAACTCCTTTGTGCTGGGATGAAGTCGGTGAACGTCAATTGTTGGGACTAGAATTGGTACAACAAACCGTCGAAATTGTGAAGCTGATCAGAACGAGATTAGTTGCTACTTAAGACAGACAAAAGAAGTATGCCGATTTACATCGACAGAACCGAGAATTCTTACCAAGAAGTTTCGTTTTCCTGAAGGTATCTCCTTGGAAAGGGAAAATTCGATTCGGTAAGAAGGGGAAGCTGAGTCCCCGATTCATTGGACCTTTTGAGGTACTACGAAAGGTGGGCGAGGTTGCTTACTAGATTGCATTACCTCCGGAGCTCGAGAATATACATAATGTCTTCCATATTTCTGTGTTAAGACCTTACAAGCACGATTATAAACATGTAATAGAATATGAACCTTTGCTATTTGATAAAGACTTAACTTATTAAGAAGTGCATGTTCAAATAGTTGATAGAAAGGAACAAGTACTTAGGAATAAAGTGATACCTTCTGTTAAGGTAATCTGGAGGAACCACAGTGCTGAAGAAGCTACGTGAGAACTCGAAGATGTTAGGATAAAATTTTATCCGCATTTATTTGCTTAGTTGTGTGTAACCCCTTATATACTAATTCTGGGGACAAAATCCTTTTAAGGGGGAAGAATGTAATAGACGAGAATTTTTTTTATGTGTGATTTTGGGGACAGAATCCTTTTAAGGAGAGAAGATTGTAACGATTGAGATTTTATATTTAATTTTAAATATTTATTGAATTAAATAAATATTTATATGAATTATTTATTGAGTTAAATAAATAAATTATGTGATTTATGGAGTGATTTAATTAAGTGTATATATTAATTAAATGAATGTGCAATATTTAATTTAATTAATGTATATTGATTTTATATTATATTTCTAATTTAATTGCGATAATTAAATTAGATGAGATATGTGATGAAGTGTTACATGGATTATAATTAGCGAGTAATTATAATTAGGTGGCAATTTTATGTGATTTATTGATGTTAGATTTTAATTAATTAAATTATTATTGATATTTAATTAATTAAAATGTGACATTAAAGTATGTGTTAAATAATTTGTTAAAATAAAAAAAAGAATTTTTAAATTTATTTTAACCAAATAAGGCCCTTATAATTGTTTTAAACCTATTTCTACCAAACGGGGCCCTAACTATCAAAAAGCTATTTAAATAAACTGTTTACCACACATGGCCTTAGCATTAATAATCTGTTTTTGAAAATAACCTTGTTTTGCCAAACAAGGCATTGTGGCTTTTTGAAATTTGTAACTGACATTATACTTAATATATTTATCAGTTATATTATATAATTAAGCCTATATCTATTACTACGTATTATATTATACGTTAGTCTAAACTACGTTAGAAAGAATAATAGTGTAAGAGAGAAAAGAAAGAATAGAGGAAGAGTTAGAGAAGAGAGAAGAAGAAGAAAAGGAAGAGCTTAAGTATCATCATCATCTTCATTAACGATTAGCAAAAAGGTTATAATCTATAATTTTACTCTTATAATTATAGAACTCAATTCATATGTTTCATGTATTTTATTCTCTGTCAAAAGTTAAGTTTTCATGGAAGTTGTGAAATCATGAATTTTATATGTATGTATTGTATCCATGTGTTGATTGTGGTAATTGTATGACATAAGAGGATTTTCAGGAATTAAGTTACTGTTAAAACAAGTTTCATGGAAAAAGTTTTGTTCATATTGTTTTATGTATATTGATTGGTTTTAGAATGGAAAATTTAGGAATTTGTATGTGTTAGTATATCTAATTAGAATTGATTATGACGTTATATTCAATTATGAAGAGATTTCATGTGTTATAAGTTGAATTACTTGAGAAATTCTATTACAGTAGATTATTTTATGAAAAAATATGAGTTTTCATGAAAATGGCCAAATTGGATTTTTAAAACTATTGATTCTCGTTGTTTAAATGAGTTTATGTTTTGAGTGCATGTTAGATATATGTATTACAGCGTATATATGATTTACAGCGTCTATGTTACTGTATTTTTAGCTTGTATGGGTTGTCCGATAAAGCAGGGAGCCGTGGCTGTCTGCGTCTGGCCGAGCTGCTGCGCAGCTGCGCCGGCAGCAAGGCCAGGAGCAGCGCAGCTGCGCCGCTTGCTTTTATCAGAGCCTTTACCTGCGCAGCTGTGCCGGGTTTAAGGCAGCTGGCTGCGCAGCTGCGCCGGGTTCGGTGCAGTGGCCGTGTGTTTTAGACAATTGTGCAGATTGTTTTCATGCCTAAGTTACATTATTGCTAAGATAATGAGCATATATCTAGCTGCTATAACATGTGTTAAACACGAAGTTGATAATTTCATAATTTGAGAAAAAAGGAAGTTTTGAAAACCTAATATAATATTTAAATTATAAGCTATAATTGTTTAATTATAAAATAAGTTACTTAATTGTAATTTGGTTAATTATAATTAAGAGTAAATGTTTAATTTAAATTATAATTCTGTGAAATTATAATGTATAGAAGTTGATTTATTTTAATCAATTAGATGTTAATTTAAATTATAATTTAAGTAATTATAATTTAATAAATGCATGTTTAATTGTGGATTTTAAATTGATAATTATATGATTTATTATAAATTGTGTAATTATAATACATGTTATAGTTTAATTAATTATTGATTATAATTGATAAATACATGATTAATTATAAATTGTGTAATTATAAATTCATGAATGTGGTTTAATTGATTATAAATTATAATTTGTTTATAATTTAAAAGGTAATTATAATTTAAGTAATTATAATTTGATTAAGTGTTTGAATTATAATTGTTTAATTATAATTTAGCTAAATACATAATTGATTTAATTATGTGAATATATATGTGATGTAATTAACTATGTGATAGTTGATTATTATTATTTATTTAATTAGAGTGAGTTAACCATGAGGTTTAACCACTTATGTGAATTAGTTATGTATTAACTAATTTAGATTATTATAATTGAATGTGTATAAGAAGTGTTTAAGTACGTGGTTAAGTTAAGTAGCTTTCGCGTAAGGTAAGTTTTCTAAAACCTAAACTCGTTAATTCTATGCAAGTTTTCTAAATTAATTTTTATGCAAGTCCTCTAACCTTAAACTTGTTAATTATATATAATTTCTTGAATTCATATATTCATTGTTGAGAATGTCCTTTCCATTTCTGTATTGGACAATTGTTTATTTAATTGAAATGATCTTAACTTATTGTTCAAGTAAGATCCAGTTATTATTTTAAATGCTTTAAGTTGATTCTAAAGCATATGTTAGTTCATAATTCTGTTATTTACGAATTATTGATAGTCGATTCAACTAATCCTTAGTTGATGAACGTGAATTCTAAATTACCCTTGTAAGCTTATCCAAACTAAACTTTCTTTGGTGCGGACTTGAATTCAAATTACTGAGTTGAACAACTCTATTTACTAGGGGAGGTTACTACGCATAGCGTTAAGATGTTTGTGCACAATACATGGTACAAAGGGCTGATCCCCCTAAGTACGAGTTAAGGTCCATAGTCTTATTGACTGTTAAAGGTTTAAATAGAAATATTTATAACCTAGGACAAGAGTTCAAAGGTCTTATGACCCTTAGATAAATTCTATATTTGAATTTTAATATTGATAGAGAATTATTATTCAATTCTTTATTATTGAAGCAAGCTAAGTTGTTCAGATTTTTTTTAAAAAGATATCCTTTCATGTCTATATTATTGTTAAACTCCAGTGAGCTGTGGTTTGCTCACTCTTGAATTAAATAACAATTTCAGTAAAGGTTGATAACGTTGATGCTCCATCTACGAGTAAGGGCAAGGGAAAGCAAAGCAAGTGAAGAATTGTTTAATTATTTTGAAATGATTGTAATAAGACTTGAATGCTATGTTTTTATTTTCGCACTTTATTATATTCATGTCAAGGTTAGAGTAACCCGGGATTTATTTTAATTTAAGTTGTAGTTACTTTGCATTATTCATTGGGTAGATATATGTTACATTAGAAAGTGAACACCAATTCATGTGGAAACGAAGTACCCGGATTTGGGGGTGTCACAGATTTGAAATTCGGGCTTGGCAGAATTGAAATATTAGTACATAAACCGTTAAATATATACAAAAAAAGGGCAAACCTGGACTGGTAAGACAACCCAGTCTGGCAAAGTTGCCAAAATGGTGTGTGCTAGTGCATTAAAGCTACTGGAGCTGACGAATCGTCAATCCGAGTTGTAGAAATGTTGAAAACAGAGTTTATGTATAAAAATATATTAATTTTTGATGAAAATGGCCACGGAACTAAGTTCTGGGCATATTTAGAAGATTAAACTTGATGTGCAGCTGTAAAACAATGTAATAGTATTGACATGCTGATCGTAAAAATACTTACAATGGACTGCACTACGGGCTTTTTTCAAAATCGTAGGCCTTAAACGTCCAAATCTACCGGTGGTTTTTTGATATGTGGTTAGTATATGTGTATATCTATGTGTTGGAGTGCAAATATTTGGGTTTGGAAGAGGTGTAAAAGTCAAAAAATCAGTCGGGCAGGGCTTCGCTGCGCTTCTTGCTTATGAAAATGAGAGGGGGCTACCCCTCTATTTATAGAGGGGGATCCACACCTCTACATGCAACTGCCACAGGTAGAGATGAGGGCACTCGAGGTGGGTCCCGCGTACCAGCTTGGTCATCTCGAAGTACGTGCACTCCAAGCAATGCGATGTTCGGTCAGAAACTTTATAACTTTTGATCGGAGCCTCCTTTTGAGGCGTGCGATACCTTTCCGAAAAGCTCTCACTGAGAGTGTTGCAATGACATGGGAAAAAATATTTTTTGGGCCCAGGAAGAAGGGTTCATAACCAGGTCTTCGATTCCCCGTAATTTATCCGTTGAACTGCCTTGTGTTGTTGCTACTCGGGATCGTCGTTAGGGTTCATTTTAACTTTGGTGGCATCAATTTGGCTTGAGTTTGACTAAGTCTATTGAAATTTGGTAAAATAACTGTTTTACTCCTCCCAGGGCTGCCTGTAGTGTCTGCATGGTCGCTGGTTGACTTCCGGGAGCTGATTCCAAGACTTGGATCTCAATCGAGTCTTTTGACCTCAGGGTTGTCTCTAAGGCTAACGTGGTCATTCCAGGTTTTGCTATGGAGTTGTTACGATGCTTCAAACTGATGTCTGAAGTTGGCCTGACGTCCCGGGTTGAGACTGGAGATGACCTGCATTTCCCGGGTTAAGACCGGGGTTGATTTGTACCTCCCAGGTTAAGACCGGGGTCGATTTGATTTCCCGGGTTAAGACCGGGGTTGATTAATACCTCCCGGGTTGCTTCCGGGGCTGATTGGTACCTCTCGAGTTAAGATCGGGGTTGAGCTTGATGATCCCATTGACTGTCGGATCTTGATTGATGGTCCGATTGACTGTCGGAGCTTGATTGATGGTCCGATTGACTGTCAGAACTTGATTGATGGTCCGATTGACTGTCGGAGCTTGATTACCGATATTGGGAATTAGATTTGACTGGAGCTCCGATATTTTGGATCGGATTTGGGTTGATTGACGGTTTTACCCTTCTACTGGATGAGTATCGGGGCAAGGAAAATCTCGAGTGTCTACATGTATGATGAGTTATATTTTGACATGTCCCTTAAGACCCTAAGGGTATATTAAAGGGTGTGCTTGGGTATAATTAATTATACATGGAGATAATGAATTATCAATAAAGAATCTACAACTTCTAGTAAAAGAAGAGAATATCCTATGTGATTCGATGAATGACAACCCAGTAGTTCTTGGCCAGGGCAGAATGAAATTAGAAAGTAGTTTCTAATTTGCATTATCAGAGTTTGTGCATTTAGGATCAAAATACATATAATTAAATAAAATAAGACTTGATAGTAATTCTATGTCTTATATTTAATTGGGACATTATATAGTAGAAGGAATGAATTATACGGTAACTATTTACTCAAAGGTTTTTTTATGATTAATGTTGAAATATATATTATCTGGAAAGTCGTTGAGCGCTAAAGGGGCTTACCCTTATTATAGAATAAATATTATTTATTTAAATGAATTAATAGTTAAATTATTTATTTAAATAAGATTAGAATTGTTCTAATTGATTTATTCACAACTGATTTAATATGGAGAACCAAAAGGGTCACACCATAAAAGGAACAATATTTATTTAACAAGAAAATGGTATAATCGTAATAATAAGTTAAGTGTATTTAATTTAATCTATGGTGATAAAATAAATTAAATAGCTTAATATTTATTATTTAATATTTTGGAAATATTAAATATAAATTAATAATAGGAGTCTTATTATTATTATTATTATTACTATTATTATTAGTTTAATTCCTAAAAGAGTTTGGGAATTAATTAATAAAAGTACTCTCTCATGTTCCTAATAAGATTAGGAGGCAAATCAAGTAAAAGAGTTTAATTAATTATTCCTAATCTAAGCCTAATTAATTAAAAGAGTTTAATTAATTAAAATGAAACCCTAATCCTAAAAGGTTTAGGAGGGTTGGCCACATCTATTAATAAGAGGAGTCTTATTTTGATTTAGGGTTAATGCAATTTTTAAGAGTTGGAAGAGTACACATTATTTCTATAGAGATAGAAACTAGGGTTCAGCCATACACTCTCCTTCTTGAATAATTGTTTTTCCTTGGTGGATCACCTCTAGAGGCCAAACATTTGGGTGGCTAACATTAATCAAAGGAAAGAAACAATCCCATAGATTCAAGTTGAACGTGAAAAGGAATTGGAGGAGAACTCGTACATGAAGAAGCTAGATCTACAAGGTATAAATCTGATCTCCTTCTCTTTCATGTATGAATTGATTGTTAAGCATAAAGCATGATCATGATGATGGTTTGTATAAAATTTTAAAAACTCCCTTTTATCGCGCTTCCGCTTTATTTATGTGATTTGATTATGTAATCGTGCTATATACAAACCTTACACCCTCCAGGACTCTCTTCCATAGGTGGGCTCACTTGGGTTGTCATGCGCCTCCACCTCTGCGTGTACTCCCTAAATGATTCATTTCTCAGTTTCTTAACCTTGGTTACTTAGTTGCGATCAAGGGCCATTTAGGATTGGAAGCTATACTGGTTGAGGAAAGCGTGGGCTAAATTATCTCAACCATCGACCTTAGAGTTGTCAATCCGGGCGTACCAAGTTCGGGTTTCACCAGTAAGGCTTTTTTGGAACAATTGCATTCAGAGGTTCTCATCCTCGATATATGATCCAAGCTCACCTATGTATACTTTAAAAAGGGTTTATGGGTCGCCCAATCCATTATACTTTTCAAATTCTAGGACTTGAAATTTTTTCTAGGTATTTGGCCTTTGCGAAGATACATAAGTCAGAGTAATTCACATTGTCGTGGGATCCTGTACCCTTAATGGATTTGATGGCATCCTCCATCTGTCTAACTTTCTTCAAAATGTCTCTGGTTTCTCTGTCCTCTCGGAGGTCTATTATTTCATTCATCGGATTTTTACCTGAAGACTCCTTGGCTGATTCGATGTCGAGGGGGGAGACTGGAGTACACATTTATATATCATTATCTTTTCCCAGTACTCGTATATATCCCTGTGCAGAGGATTCAGTTTGATTTTTTAGCTTAAGCTCTTGAGCTACTTTGCATTGTTCTCTCAATAAGACTGTCATCTCAGCAATCTGCTTCTTTAACTCTTCAAACTCTTCTCGAGATACGGGAATAAGTTCTGATGAACTGCCGTCGGCCATTTTGGATGGTAGTGATCGTGTATTTTTTGCTCAGACTTGAGTTTTAGGACCAATCTACACAAAGTTTATATCTAGTTTAGTCTTGATATTGGTAGATAAGATGGATGCATGATATGTTATGCACTTAGGTTTGACATTTTTTAATCTTTTCTTGCAAAACAAGGGGTTAGTCGTCTTGATGACATGATAAGAGTGCATATATATATATATATATATAAAAGACAATTTAAGATGGATGACATTTATACATATGAAATAGTAATAGGGCATGAAGAGACATCATATACGTTGGGTTTTTTAGAAACTGACCTATCTTAAGATTACTTTCACAGGCTTTTTTGGAAAGAAGGTTCCCAAATCTTCGCAAGTTACTTGATAAAAACATCATATCTTTCAATTGGAGTGGATCTGAGTGGTGTCTTTCCAAAGCCTCACAAGGGAACGCCTTTTAGAGTCCAATAATAAACAACTGACGAGTTCGCCTCCTGGTGGAGGAATAACACAATATACATTCACATACATTTATCGTTCTTATCGGATGCAAATGATGACATTGTGTGATGCACTAATATAAAGCGCTTAAAGATTTGAGACATTCATCACGCACATATACCATTTAAAAAATGCAAATGTAGAATAGAATTCAAAAAGTTTAAACACAGCTTAAGCCCTCTAAGTCCCCAGCAGAGTCGCCACCTGGCGACTGTAACACCCCAGTCCCACATCGAAAGATAAGGAAATCCCCAGTCCCACATCGAAAGATAGGGAAAAAGTTTGTCTGTGTATAAGGAATTAAGTTACTACCTGTAGTACCTTCAGTCATGACTTTTAGATGAGCCTGTGGTGGGCTAAGATGACCCAAGAAGATATTATTGGGCCAGTAGCTTAAGGTCTTATTTTGATGGATTTGATTCGATTCAGATTTGGGATTTGACCCAAGATTTATTTCGGACTGGGGATTTGACCCGGGTTGTTTCATATGGTATCAAAACTGACTCTCGAAAGCTCGGTCGGGTCATCTGATCGGGTTGCCGGAGATGGGGACACGAAGGCTGGTTGTATTATCCCATAATGAAGAGATGGAGGTCCGAAAGTGTGGACACGAAGTCAGCCAGTATTATCCCATAATGGCTAGAGAGGCAAAGATCTTTGGACCGTGTGTGTATCGATTTTGACATGGACGTCAAAAATTTAAGTGGGGGAGTTTGTAACACTCCAGTCCCACATCGAAGGATAGGGAAATCCCCAGTCCCACATTAAAAGATAGGGAAAAAGTTTATCTATGTATAAGAAATTTAGTTACTACCAGTAGTACCTTTAGTCATGACATTTGGGTGAGCCTGTGGTGGGGCTAAGATGACCCAAGAAGATACTATTGGGCCAATAGCTTAAGGTCTTATTTTGATGGATTTGATTCGATTCAAATTTGGGATTTGACCCAAGATTTGTTCCGGACTCGAGATTTGACCCGGGTTGTTTCAGCGACACTAGGAGATTTTAATTTCCTAAAATGTTGTTTCTACCCTTTGTGTTTCACTATGTCGATTAATTTATTCAAAGGGTGAGATTTTAGGAAAAGAACGACATGAGTGTCGAAGAATTTGAAATGATTGACTTTAATGATTGGGCCGAATGAGACAGAGTCTCCAGTTGGTATAAATTCAAAAGGATGTACCAACTCATACGGATTTTGAGAGTTTTTGCAATATGGCCCAATATGTGACTCTGTAACATTGGTCTGGAACCCGAGATTCATAGAGATCGGGGGCTTGCTTAAGCGAGGGGAAGGTGAAAGTCACCCCCCGACTTTCGTAAAAACACGATTACCGCATCTTATTAATTTCCTGAGCTTAAAGTCTGTGTGTGTGTATGAAAACTTTTATTGTGCTAAGTGTTTTGATGTTAGATTTATTCTAAGCCTCATTTTTTAGTTTATTTGAAAGTAGTGTTGTACCTCTTTTGACCTATACATGAAGGATTTGATTTAGAATAAAGTTCATTTTTAGAACAAATATATGTAAATGATGTCTTAGAAAATAAGGTTTTCAAATCCTTCGTCAAATAGGAACCGAGATCCTTTGATACTTCTGATTTATTATCTTTATGTTTATAATGTGATTCTGAAAGTACTGTTGTACCTCTTTGGACATATGCACGAAAGATTCAATTTATGTAAAAGTTAATTTTTAGAATAGATATATATATATAAATGGCATTTTGGAAAACAAGGTTAATGAATCCTTCGTCAAATAGGAATTGAGGTCCTTTGATACTTCCATTTATTATACTTAATAGCTCTATCCCTGAATCTCTTTATTCTTTATGAAAGTTATTTATGGTTTTGATTCAAAAATTGTTTTGGGTGATAATGCATGAAAGAAAGCACCAAAAAGGGTCGGATCATCATCAGGTATGAAAGCCATCTCGATGAACCCGAGCACCCACAATCGTAAATTTTCACTATCACGGGATCTTAAATCTGACTTCTCGAGACAAACCCTTCAAACTCGTTTTAAGATCCAATATTACATGTACAACGATTTGATTTTATTTAAACATTACATTGTAAGCAAAAAGTCCATCGTGGGAATCTAGTTGAGATCCGGTTGTTAGATCTCCACAACGGGATTCCTAGTCTCACATTAATATACTAAAACATGTATATACAATGTATACTTAACTCGATATTAGGTGATTTCATTAGTTGAAACCCCTATCACGAACCATTAGGATCCTCTATCCTCTAGATATAGATTTAGGGCTCTACGGGGTCAGCGAAACTATACAAAAGCATTAAAATGACTAGATCTACAATGGATCTAAGTCGATCTATTATATAGGTTAGAGCTTCAAGTTTCGTAACCGTTCAAAAGGCTAGATCCGGCTATATCTAGGTAGATCTAGTTCCCATACTTGGTTTCCAACTATATATGCACGAAATAATAGGTAAAATCTCTAGATATACCAACTACTACACAAACTATATGTAAAACAACAAGTCGAACTAGATTCAAGCAATATATAACATAGATCTAGTAGTTAGAACAACATTTACAAAGGAAATGACCAAAATGAGTGTTTTTCACCTTGGGGAGCAAAGAAACAAGCTTCTTTTGTCTTGGGATCAATATATATCTCTATAGACACTCAATATCTATAATATATGTGATCAAACAACTCAAATCTAGTATTAAAGTGCCAGACCCGAGCCTTTCTCACTCTAGATCTGCTTTCTCTCTATAACTTCTCCTCTCTTTTTTCAAATGAGTTGTTGGTTGCTGGTTAAAGGTTTAGGGAACCAGCCACAGGTACACCTGCGGTTGGGTCCCATGGGCCTCGTCGCCTCGAAGTTCATTCCTTCGGCGTTGGTCCGGTGAAAGTTGAGCTCCTTACCTAAAAATTCCAAAAGGCTTGTGCTGAAGGCTACAAAATAAGATCAAGTCTGACTGAATCAGAGTCCGGGAAGATGATGCAATTAGCTGAAAGGTATCTTTTGATTCTAGAGGATCATCAATTGGCTGGTCTTAGATAGTTCGCAGATCGATAGGTGTTGTGGTGACTTAATGCGACCACATTCTCAACTTTGCGATCATCGTTCGGACCACATCGTGTCTGGGCGTCGTTATACTTTGATTTCTTAGCGAGATTGTCTCTGGGGTAAAATGATGCCTCTGCCCTCCCTTGGGGTTGTCTTTTAGGTAAAATTATGCTTTTACCCTCCTGCAAGGTTAGTTCAGGGAAAGCATAATTTTGAGTGTGTACACACATATTTATATTAATATGCATTTCATAGTACATCGAATTTTATATCTCATAGCGTTCTGCTCTTTACATACTTATCTCTCTAGTGCTTCAAAAAGTTCTATAACTCTCAGACTTAATCTCTCTTTCTTACACCTTTCAACTATGCCCTTGTCTATTTCCTATCAATTATATGAACAGGAAATCCTTACTTATCAAAACTCTATATTTTTAAACGACTATATATGTTTGTGTTTGACATCAACTTATGTTTGTTTGATATCAACTTGACACCAACTTGTGTCCATTTGATTCCAACTTGTATCAACTTGACACCAACTTGTGTCGTGCATAGGAATTAACACCAACTTGTGTTTTACTCAAAAATTAACATCAACTTGTTTTACCCTTGAGTTGACACCAACTCGTGTCTAAATCTTGGAATGACACCAACTTGTGTCTTGCGCATTCGTTAGCACTATATGGCTTGACACTTTCTTACTTGATTCCCTATATCTTAGGGTAGTTCATGTGACGCCCCCAAATTCGGGTACCTTCAAACCCTGGACACGGTGCTACACGGTGCTACAACTACACATTCATTCAGTTGAAATACACCACTAACATGATATGCTTACTATATTATTACATCATCATAATGTCTACCCAGGTTCTTTATAACTGTTACATTCATTCGTAGTCATAATATCATTCCTTTCAAATATAATACTATGTTATTAAAAGGATAAACTATTTATCCATCTTGGACTTGCCCTTGTCCTTACCGGATCTGTAACAAACGAGAATTTTGTATTTAATTGTAAATATTTATTGAATTAAATAAATATTTCAATTAATTTATTTATTGAGTTAAATAAATAATTTATGTGATTATGTTGTGGAGAAATTTAATTAAGTGCAATATGTTAATTAAATTGATGTGTAATAATTTTGTGGTGTAGTTCTAATTTAATTAAAATAATTAAATTAGATGAATATTATGTGGTATTTGTTAATAAAGATTTACTAAGTTGTTACATGGAATTGTGATTTATGAGTAATTATAATTGTGTAGCAATTTAAGTTATGTGGCAATCTTATTTAATAAATTAATGTTAGATTTAATTTAATTAAATTAGAATGTTGAGATTTAATTAAATAAAGTGTGACATTTATAACCATGTGTTAAAAGAGTTATTAAAATAAATTAAAAGAGTTTTAAATTAGTTTTGCCAAACAAGGCCCTTAAACCTATTTTAATCCTATTTTACCAAACAATGCCTTAATCTTAAAAATCTGTTTTTAAAATAAATGGTTTTTGCCAAACAAGCTCTAGTGACTTTTGATTTTCAAAAATATATAACTGATGTATTTATTAGGTTGATTAATTGTTATCAGTTATATATATTATGTAATTATGTGTATAATATATCAGTTATATTATATCAGTTAGTGTATTATACGTTAAGTTAGAAAATAAGAAGAACGGAGAGAGAGAGAGAGAGAGCAGAGAAAGAAAAGAGAGAAAAGAAAAAGAAAGAAAGAGGAAGAAGAAACCTTAGAGAAATCAAAAGCTAGATAATCATCATCATCACCATATTCATCTTCTTTCTCTAGAAGCAAAGGTATAACCTAATTCTAATTATGTTCTTCCACTGTGTTTATGAAAAATATATTTTTAGAACTTCTCCGTAAAAATAGTTTTTCATGAAATTATGTGATTATGAAGTATACATGTTGTATTGTATATATATACTATTATATATATGATATATGATAATTTAGTAGTTTAATTCATGTAAATATGATGAACATGAAGAAATCATGTTCATAGCAATTTACAGTGAACTTACTTTGAAAAATAGTCTTTAATTATCAAAATTTATGTTTGATTATGCTATGTGATATAAATTAAGTTTAGATTGTAATAATATGTTAAAAAACAAAATCAATATGCTTTGAATTGTGTGATTTGGTTTAAAAACCAACTCACAATGTTAATTTTCTTCAAAAAAACGCTTAACAATTATGTTTTCTTTAAAATCATAAAATTAAGAGTTTTGATTATGTGTTGTGGTGTTTATGTATATTAAAAAACATGTTAGAAGATTAAGATTATGTTTTTATAAAGTTTCATATGCATTGTGTTAGTTAAAATCAAAATTTGGTGCAAAGAAATAAGTCAAATTGACTTTTTCTCTGCACAGTTCGCCAACCAAGTTTTCCACCAGCAAAAGAACCCGCCCCAGCAGACTTTTTGCCTTGAAAAATCCACCCCAGCGGACTTTCCTGCTGTCCGAAAAGTTGTGTTTTGTGTTTTAAGTCCTAACTTGATGAATTAATTGAATGTAATGAATTTGATGACATGTTAAGTGTATAAAACAATAATATAACATATTGTTAACATGTTTAAGACAATTTGAAGTCTCATATTAGCAAGTTATGTGTGAATTAGATATTGTTATCATAGGGTATGATTATGATGGTTTAAAATATTATACACGTGTGTTATGCATGTTGTGAGTTTAGACTTATGTTAAGTGGTTAGTTAGCGAGTTAAGTTTACGAACCACGTTGTTAAGTTGAACTTAAGTGAGAAGTTCAACGGTTAAACGTAGTGGTTATGAAACTAATTGATATTGTAAATGCAATGTAATATGTAGGATAATTGTGGAACGTGATTATAAATTATAGCTTGTGCACAAGGCAAGTTTCATAATCCTTACACTTTAAATTGAGCAAGTGCTCTAAACTCAAACCTTACTTTTACATTTATGCAAGTTTCTTATCCCTAACTTGTTATTTATATGCAAGTTATCTTATTCTCTAATTTTTATATTGAACAAGAATGTTATTGAAGTCATTATTGAATTAATGTGACCTTGACTTAATTGTTTAAACAATGTCTATTTTATCTTTCAAATTCTTTAAGTTTAATTTTAAAGCATTACTATTGATTATGATGTCTATTGTTATGACTCATAGTATTTGTCGAATTCTTAATTATTGTAAGTTGATTCAACTACTCCTTAGTTGATGATAGTTGAACTCCAAATTACATTTTTAGCTTATTCAAACCAAACTTTCTTTGGTGCGGACTTATTATTAAATACTGAGATGAACAAACCTATTTGATAGGGGATTACTATGCGAAAACGTTAAGATGTTTGTGCACAATACATGGTACGAAGGGCTGATCCCCCTAAGTACAAGTTAAGAGTCCATATAGTCTAACGACTGTTAAAGGTTTTAAATAGAAATGTTTATAACCTAGGACATAGTTCAAGGTCTTATGACCCTCAGATGAATTCTAAAACTTATTCATGATTATCGATGAATGAAACATTATTCAATTCAGTTAAAGCTATTCAATATTATGTCATCACTATCGGTTGTTATTTCCAGTAAGCTTTTATTTGCTCACTCTTGCATTATATAACCATTGCAGCTAAAGTTGAAAAGGATGACGAACCGTCAACTAGCAATGGCAAGAGCAAGATGAACAAGTGAAGACTTGTTTATATTATGATATGACGTGTAATAAGGTTTTTATTATGTTATGATGTTTTATTTTTCGCATTGATGACGTTAAGGTTAGATAACCCTGGGAATATTTTGGACAAGGTTGTAATCCTTTTTATAAGGAAGATTTTATTTAATTATTAAGGTTGTAACTTATTTTGCATTCCTTATTTATGGGCAGTAGTTATGTTTTATTTAGATAGTGAACACCAAATCCCGTGAAAATGAAGTACACGAATTTGGGGGTGTCACAGGTTGGTATCAAAGCAGTGCTTTAGGTTATGAACCTTAGGTGGGGGAAACCTTAGGAAGTAGCCTTATAAGAGATCGAAAAGATAGTGATGATATCTAAAGATAATAAACTACCTTATGTGCTATGTGTTTACGTTTAAGTATTCAATGAGTATCGATCGATGACACGTAATAATTAAACCTTAAAATTTTGTTGTCAGGATGACGAATGTTGGAGAGTCCAGTCAGGCTAGGGAGGAGTTACCCCAGATGCCTAGGGACGAGGAGCCCCGAGACATCCATATTGTCTGGGAGCAGTTGGTTCAGAGAGAGCCATCTCCATTGATCACCGTAGTTGGTCAGGAGCATGAGCCAGTCTTTGACTAAGATGACGAGGATGAGCCAAAGGAAGAGAAGGAGGATCCTGAAGAGGAATTTTGACCTAACTCGACTAGCGCTATGATGTATGAGGAAGTCTACGACCGAAACATTGAGCTGCAGGATCGACTTAGAGAACTGGAGGATCCGGTAGACGAGAGTCGGACTACCATATAGCAGAGAAATGAGATGATTCAAGAACTGGACGATGAGCTTGGAAACTCGAAGTGGGATCTAGTCCACATGGAGAGCGAAAGGGATGATGCACTGGCTGAATTAGAGAAACAGAATAACGACATCAAAGAGGAGTCAGCGAAGCATGCCAGACCTGAGGATGTGTGTTTGAAGGCTACTCAACGTGCAGATTCTAGCTGAAGACGAAGTTCAAGTGAAGAAGGCCAAGCTAAGGGAGACAGAATGCGTTTTTCATTCAGCTATAGATAGAGCCCAGGATCGTGTCTTCTATTACCTAGTTCAATTCAAACATTTACCATGGTATATGGTGGATCGCAGAATAGTGTCCCAGGTGATGGAAGAAGAACGTTGAGAGGCTGTGCGATGACTTAACATGCCTAGATAGTAGAGCAATAAACTTTGTGTTTCTTTATATTATAAATAAATGTAAATCCCATAATTTGAGATAATAATGGGATAAGATAATGATGTAATCCTGCAACTTGTTTCAGTTTAGAAAAGATGATGTAAATAGCAGAGATGTTATCTATACTGTGTTTTAAAACTATAAATGAATAAATAACGAAGTTTATTGACGTGCTATGTGTTCAAGTGTGAATTGAGTCATATTAGATGTTTAAGTTTGAACTTGAATATTTAAGAAATGAGTAAGGAATCTAATAAGAGTATGTCTTAACAGAAAGATGCCTCCTAGAAAAAGACCTACACGTTTACACCAAGAGGGTTCGACTAATAATAATAACGACAACGATGGGGCGAACGTCAATTCAGTTCAGCAATTGGTGCATTTACTGACGGGAGCGCTTGCGAATCAGTCGCAAGTTCAAAATACGACTTTCAAGGAGTTGAAAGCGGTAGGACTGCCAGAATTCCAGGGATCGGTGAACCCAATAGAGGCCCAAACGTGGGTGATGGAAATGGAGAAGGCCTTTGATGTGGCCAGAGTTAGTGACGACCAGAAGACGGCTTTTGCGACGTTCATGTTGAAGTCAGAAGCTATTGGTGGCAGGCTAACAAGACTAGGGAAGGAGAAGGAGTGATAGCGTGGGACAGATTCAAAGAGATGTTCTTTGAAATGTACTTTCCAATAAGATCGCAGAACCAGATGGAGGTACAGTTTCTAGAGCTGAAGTAGGGAACGATGACGGTGCCGAAGTACGCTACGAAATTCAACGAGCTGGCAAGGTTTGCAACGTACCAGGTCAGTACGGACGAGAGAAAGGCGAGAAGGTTCGAGCAGGGATTGAAGCCCTGGCTCTACAGCAAGGTCTTCATATTCCATCTGAACACGTTCGCAGCTGTGTTGGAAAAGGTAATCATCGTAGAAGGTGGGAGCGATGCCCTAACCAAATACAATCAAGACCTAAAGAAGAAGAAGAATGAGACAGAAAACAAGACTGGTGGTAGCAGTGCTAACAACCAGAAAAGGAGATGGAACGTATCTGCTAGGAGTCAACAGGGAAGCCAACAGAAGAGAAGGATTGAAGCATATGCTACATGCGGGAAGAATCACACTGGAGTGTGTCTGAGGGGGAAGCGAGTATACTTCAACTGTGGTCAGAAAGGCCACATTGCGCCGAACTGTCCAAACCAAAAAAAGGGAACTTGCTACACATGTGGATCCAAGGATCATATGGCCCGGGATTGCCCTAAGAAGCCAGCTGGAGGGTTGACAGGAGGGAGAGGAAATGGCAACGACAACACTTTGACTATCGTTGGACCACTATAGGCGATCCGACCCACTGCCAGAACATTCAACATGACGGTATAGGATGTTGTGTAGTCAAAGGATGTGGTGTCAGGTATTATTTCCGTCAATAGTATTAATGCTTACGTATTATTTGATTCAGGTGCTACTTGCTCATTCATATCTGATGACTTTGATAAGACTTTAGACTTACCTAAAGAGGAATTAGTTTACCCCTTGAGCATAGAGATTTCAAATAGGGAGGTTATTCCTGTTAGTTTTGTATACAAGGACTGTAGATTGAACATTAAAGGCCATGAATTGAGGGTAGATTTGATTCCGATAAAACTTGGGGAGTTTGATGTGATACTGGGCATAGATTGGTTGTTCAACCATGGTGCGGTAATCGATTGCCAGAAGAAGTCTGTAAACCTTACGACTCCGTCGAATGTAGTGTTTTATGGTAGAAAATCGCCTAGGCAAGTGAGTTGTCTGACGATTATGCAGGCCAAGAAGCTATTGAAGCAAGGTTGTGTAGGGTATTTAGCCTACATAGTGGATACTCGTAAGGAGAGTCCGAAGATAGAAGAGATATCAGTGGTTAGGGAGTTTGTGGGCGTATTTTTGAGAGATTTGCCAGGACTTCCGCCGGATAGAGAGATACAGTTCGTGATCGACTTAGCACTAGGGACTGCTCCAATTTTGAAATCCCAGTACAGAATGGCTCCAGTCGAGATGAAGGAGTTGATGGTTCAACTGCAGGAATTGCTGGACAAGAAGTATATTCGGCAGAGCGTATCGCCATGGTGAGCGCCAGTATTATTCGTCAAGAAGAAGGATGTCTCAATGAGGCTATGCATTAATTATAAGGAGTTGAACAAAGTCACGATCAAGAATAAGTATCCTTTACCTAGGATCGATGACTTGTTCGATCAACTGAAGGGTGCTAGATACTTTTCAAAGATAGATTTGAGAAGTGGGTATCATCAGTTGAAAGTGAGAAGAGAAGATATACCGAAGACGGCCTTTAGAACTCGGTATGTGTGACACCCCCAAATCCGGATAATTCATTTCCACACATTTGGTGCTCACTATCTAAATAGAACATACATCTACCCAATAATAAGGAATGTAAAATAAATTACAACCTTGAATGAATAATAAAATCTTCCTTGAAAAGGAATTACAACCTTATCCAAAATCATCATAGGGATTATCTAACCTTAACATAAATAATAACGCGAAAACAAAAACATAACATAAAGTCTTATTACAATCAAAATTAAAAGATAACAAGTCTTCACTTGTTCATCTTGCCTTTCCCTTTATTCGTTGACGGAACGTCAACGTTCACGGCTTTAACTGCAAGGGATTATTAAATATGCAAGAGTGAACAAACAAAAGCTCACTTGAAATACAACAATAATATAACATAACCGAATAACTTTAAAAGATTTGAATAGCTTTACTTTCTTGAACAATAAAGAATTGAATAATAATTCTTTCATTAATATTTAGAATTTCGAATATTGAAATCATCTGAGGGTCATAAGAACTTGAACTTTGTCCTAGGTTATAAATATTTTTATTTAAAACCTTTAACAGTCATATAGACTATGAACTCTTAACTCGTACTTAGGGGGATCAGCCCTTCGTACCATGTATTGTGCATAAACATTTAACGCTTTCGCGTAGTAACCTCCCCTAATAAATAGGGTTGTTCATCTCAGTATTTGATTCAAGTCCGCACCAAAGAAAGTTTGGTTTAGATAGCTAAAAGGAAATTTGGAGTTCCAACTACCATCAACTAAGGAGAAGTTGAATCGACTCACAATAATCAAGAATAATTCAATAATAACTAATTATGAAATAACTTATTCTTTAGAATTTAAACTTAAAGAATACGAAAGATAAGATAGACCTTACTTGAACAATTAAGTCAAGGTCACTTTAATTAAATCATGAACTTTAAATAAGTATTTGTCCATTGTAGAAATAAAAAGGACAACCTCAATAAATATTTGAATTTAAAACACTTG
This sequence comes from Panax stipuleanatus, assembly GCA_020205555.1. NCBI lineage: Eukaryota > Viridiplantae > Streptophyta > Magnoliopsida > Apiales > Araliaceae > Panax > Panax stipuleanatus. The sequence continues at coordinate 93,425,965 of CM035117.1, forward strand.
TATAATAATAACAAGTTTGAGTTTAGAAAACTTGCATATAAATAACAAGTTTAAGAATAGCAGACTTACCTTAAGCACAAGCTACAGTTACAACTCACGTTCTTTAACACTTCCTACACATATATTTAACCATAATAATCTAAATTAGTTAACACATAACTAATTCACATAATTAGTTAACCCCTCTATGTTAACTCATTCTTCTATAATTATCAAGTTAATAATTAATTATCACACAATTAATCACACCACATAATTACACATTCACATAATTAATCAAATAATAATTATGTACTTTATATTAATTAAATTATAATTAAACAATTATAATTCAATTTAAACATTCACTTCAGTTATAATTAATCAAATTATAGTTACATTTTATTTTAATTAAATTATAATTAAATAAATTATAATTTACAATTAATCAACATGCATTTATTAAATTATAATTAAGCATATTATAATTTAATTTATCATTTACTTTGATTTAAAATAATCAAACTATATTCATTATAATTTAACAAATTATAAATTAAATTAAAACTTTTCTTTAATTATAATTAATCTAATTATAATTACATAATATATATTTTATTAACACAATTTAATATTGTCCATTTAGCATTTTAATGTATGCCCATCATATCATAAAATTCATTACATAAAATTAGCTTTGCAATTTACAAAAGAAAATAACAAAGTTTCTTTTCTGCCACCCCCCTTACCGGGGCGGGGGTTTAAGCCTTGATAGGCCCGCTGGGGCGGCCCCCTAGCAGCGTCGGCAGACAAGCTCGCGAACTGTACAGAAAAAAAGCTAATTTGGCTTATTTCTCCACATCGAGTTCAGAATTTAGCCAACTAATTGCATATAAACTTTATAGAAAACATAAATTTAAAGCTTTTAACATGTCTTAGCACATTGAATCATTAAAACACATAATCAAAAACTCAATTTCATGATTTTTGAAGAAAAGCCATTGTTAAGTGTTTATGATGAAATTGAACACTATACTTTTGTTTCCACTTCAAAATACCTAATTCAAAATATAATAAAGTCTTTTATAAATATGATATCATGATCTAACATCAATTTAAACAAAATTTAACAATCAAATATAAACTTTTGATTTTAAAAGAAAACTATACATATTTTCAAAGTACTTTACTGTGATTCTAAATGAACATGAATCTCTCATGTTCATCCTATATCTATGAATTTACAACTTAATTAAACATGAGATTCATATACAAGCATGATATAAACATAATATGTATATAAATCATGTTTATACAAGTTTCATAAGAATTCAATTAATAGAAAACTTAAACTCATGAAGAACATAAAAACTTATATAAAGAAAATAAGGGAATTGAGATTATACCCTTAAGCTAATTGAGGTGAAGAAGAAGATGATGATGTTTGTTGGTATGGCAAGAATTCTCTCAAATCTTTCCTTCGTCTTCTTCTTCTTCTTCTCTCTTATTCTTCTCTCTAACTCTCTATTTCTTTCTCTCTGACTAACCTTTGTTTTGTTCTAACACTGACTAAACTAACGTATGACTAATATACGTATATTATAACTGACAAAATATAATACATAAAATAATGGTCAATTAAACCCATAATGAATTATCAGTTATAATATTTTTTGAATTTAAAAGCCATAAGGCTTTGTTTGGAAAAACTTAATATATTTAAAAAAAATAGATTTTTAAGGACTTAAGGCATTGTTTGGTAAAATTCATTTAAAACAAGTGCAAGGGCCCTGTTTGGCAAAACCTTTTAAAACAAAAGTAAGGGCCTTGTTTGGTAAAATCTTTTAAAACAGTTTTAATGGCCTTGTTTGGGTAAAACTAATTTAAAAATCTTTTTATTCTTTTAATAAATCCTTTAACACATATTCTAATGTCACACTTTAATTAATTAAATCATTAACATTCTAATTTAATTAATAAAAGCTAACATCAATTAATCACATAAAAATGCCGCATAACAATTTATAATTACTAGCTAATTATAATTTCATGTAACAATTATCACATAAACTTCATCTAATTTAATTATCTCAATTAAATTAGAACTATTCCATAAAATCAATATACATCATTTAAATTAAATATTAAATATTCATTTATTTAATATATAACACTTAATTAAATTACTCCACAACAATCACATAATTTATTTATTTAACTCAATAAATAAGTCAAATCAAATATTTATTTAATTTAATAAATATTTAAAATTAATATATAAAATCTCATTCGTTACAATTTTCCTTTCTTAAAAGGATTCTGTCCCCAAAATCACAACAACAAAAAAATCTCATCTGTTACATTCTTCCCCCCTTAAAAAGATTCTGTCCCCAGAATCGGTATATAAGGGGTTACACAAATAGCTAAACAAATAATTATGGATATGTTTTCTTCATTACATATTCGAGTTCCCACGTAGCTTCTTCAGCACTGTGGTCCCTCCAGATTACCTTAACAGAATGTATCACTTTATTTCTAAGTACTTGTTCTTTTCTATCGACTATTTGAACAGGCACTTCTTCGTATGTCAAGTCTTTATCAAACTTTAAAGTTTCGTATTCTATTACATGTTTGTAGTCGTGTTTTTACAGTCGCAGCACAGAAATATGGAAAATGTTGTGTATATTATCTAGCTCCGGAGGTAACGCAACCTCGTAAGCCACTTCGTCCATCTTTTGCAGTATCTCAAAAGGTCCAATAACTCGGGGACTCAGCTTCCCCTTCTTACCATATCGAATCTTCCCCTTCCAGGGAGATGCCTTCAGGAAAACAAAGCTTCCTGGTAAGAATTCTTTATTCTGGCGATGCTGATCGGCATACTTCTTTTATCTGTCTTGAGCAGCAACCAATCTCGTTCTGATCAGCTTCATGATTTCGGCGGATTGTTGAACCAGTTTCGGTTCCAATAGTTGACGTTCACCGACCTCATCCCAGCACAATGGGGTCCTGCATTTTCTGCTGTATAATGCTTTATAAGGCGGCATACCAATACTTGCATGGTTACTGTTGTTGTAGGCGAACTCCACCAAGGGTAGATGATCATTCCAACTTCCTTTAAAATCCATCACGCAAGCTCTCAGCATATCCTCTAGCATCTGAATCATTCTTTTGCTCTGGCCGTCGGTCTGAGGATGGTATGCCGTACTCATTCGCAATTGCATTCCTAGACATTCTTATAATCGCTTCCAAAAATTTGAGGTAAAACGCGGATCTCTGTCGGACACAATCGACACCGGAACACCGTGTCGAGAAATAATCTCCTTCACGTAGAGTTTTGCTAACTGATTCAAGTTGAACTTAATCTTGATCGGTAGGAAATGGGCTGACTTCATCAGTCGATCTACTATAACCCATATCGCATCGAAACCATTTTGAGTTGCTGGAAGACCAACCACGAAATCCATCGTGATATGTTCCCACTTCCATTCTAGAATTTCTAACGGTTGTAGCAATCCACTTGGTCTCTGGTGTTCTGCTTTGACTTTCTGGCACGTTAAACATTTTGCAATGCATTCAGCAATGTCCCTCTTCATATTCGACCACCAAAAATGATGTCTTAGATCCTGGTACATCTTCGTACTCCCAGGGTGAATCGAATATCTCGAACTGTGAGATTCGCTCAAAATCTCCTCCTTACATCTTCTGACGATGATGCAGGCTAGAAAGTTATTATGACAAGGCTGTGTGGGGTATTTAGCCTTCATAGTCGATAGTCGTAAAGAGAACCCAAAGTTAGAAGAAATACCAGTCGTAAGAGACTTCGTGGATGTTTTCCCGGATGCTCTGCCTGGACTTTCTCCTGACAAGGAAGTAGATTTTGTTATCGATTTGGTGCCAGGAACGGCTCCAATATCGAAAGCATCATACCGGATGGCTCCGGTAGAAATGAAGGAATTAATGGTATAGCTACAAGAGCTGTTGGACAAGAAATATATTCAACCGAGCGTATCACCGTGGGGAGCGCCGGTATTATTTGTTAAGAAGAAGGATGGTACAATGCGACTCTGCATTGACTATAGAGAATTGAACAAGGTTACCATTAAGAATAGGTATCCGTTGCCAAGGATTGATGATCTGTTTGATCAATTAAAAGGAGCGAGATATTTCTCAAAGATAGACCTAAGAAGTGGTTATCATCAGTTGAAGGTAAGACCAGAAGATGTCCCAAAGACAGCATTTAGGACACGATATGGTCACTACGAATTTTTGGTTATGTCATTTGGTCTAACAAATGCGCCTGCAGCATTTATGGGCCTAATGAATGGAGTGTTCAAGCCGTTTCTGGACAAATTCGTAGTGGTTTTTATTGATGATATATTGGTCTATTGTAAGACCAAGGAAGAACATGTTGAGCATTTGAAGTTGACGTTAGAAGTATTAAGAAGAGAGAAGTTGTATGCCAAATTCTCAAAGTGTGAATTCTGGATTGAAAGGGTGCAATTTCTCGGACATGTGATTGATAAGGATGGAATTTCGGTGGATCCCTCCAAAGTCGAAGCGGTGATTAATTGGGATCAGCCAAAAACACCGTCGAAAGTAAGAAGTTTTCTTGGATTAGCTGGTTACTATAGAAGATTTATTCAGGATTTTTCTAAGATCGCCACTTCATTAACGAATTTGACTAGGAAAGTTGTGAAATTCGTTTGGACGGAGAAATGTGAGGAAAGTTTTCAAGAACTTAAGAGAAGGTTAAGTACAGCACCTGTGTTGTCCCTTTCGGATGACACAGGAAATTTTGTGGTATATAGTGATGCGTCGCATAAAGGGCTAGGCTGTGTGCTTATGCAAAACGGTAGAGTCATTGCGTATGCGTCACGACAACTAAAAGATTACGAGAAGGGATATCCAACCCATGATTTGGAATTGGCTGCGGTGGTATTCGCTTTAAAGATTTGGAGACACTATCTCTATGGTGAGAAGTGTGAAATATATACAGACCATAAGAGTCTGAAGTATATTTTCACACAGAAAGACTTGAATATGCGCCAAAGAAGGTGGCTGGAGTTAATAAAGGATTAATATTGTGATATCTTATACCACCCAGGAAAAGCGAATGTTGTAGCCGACGCCTTAAGCAGAAAGGGTCGAGAAAAGTTGATGATGCTGACAGCACAGGAAGAATTGATTTCAGCAATGGAAAAGCTGGAATTGGAAGTAGGATGTCCAATGGAGACTGACGAGAAACTGTTCCAGATGCAAGCTGGTACAACTTTATTGGATAAGATTAAGGAAGCACAAATCCTGGATAACGAATGTGAGGAAGTAAAGAAAAAGATATCTGAAGGGACTGAACTTAGATTTAAAATAGACTGCGAAGGATTGTTGAGATTTGAAAGTAGGGTTTGGGTACCGCCAATACCAGAAATCAAGGAGGATATTCTGAGCGAGGCTTATAGTTCGAGGTATTCCATTCACCCCGGAAGTACCAAGATGTATCAGGATTTACGAGAACACTTTTGGTGGCCAAATATGAAGAAAGACGTTGCCGATTGTGTTGCCAGGTGTCTGACTTGCCAAAGGGTCAAGGCAGAACACCAAAGACCAAGTGGTTTGTTACAACTTTTAGAAATCCCAGAATGGAAATGGGAACATATTATAATGGATTTTGTTGTTGGCCTTCCGACGATCCAGAAAGGCTATGACGCAGTATGGGTTATCGTCGACCGATTAACGAAATTCGCACACTTTCTTCCGATCAAAATCAGATTTAACCTAGAACAATTGGCGACGTTATATGTAAAAGAGATTGCTTCGAGGCACGGGGTGCCAGTGTCAATTATTTCTGACCGTGATCCGCGCTTCACATCGAATTTCTGGAAACGACTGCAAGAATGCATGGGAACACAGTTGAGGATGAGCACCGCTTATCACCCTCAGACTGATGGGCAAAGTGAAAGAACGATCCAAACATTAGAGGATATGCTTAGAGAATGCATAATGGATTTTAAAGGCAATTGGGATGATTATTTGTCGCTTGTAGAATTTGGTTATAATAATATTTACCACGCTAGTATTGGTATGCCGCCTTACGAAGCGTTGTACGGTAGAAAGTGCAGAACTCCACTGTACTGGGATGAAGTTGGTGAAAGACAATTGCTAGGACCAGAGTTAGTCCAACAAACGGCAGAAATAGTTAAAGTAATTCGGACAAGATTAGTAGCGGCTCAGGATAGGCAGAAGAAATACGCCGATCCACACCGTAAGAATGTAGAGTTTGAATCGGGTAGTTTTGTATTTTTGAAGGTCTCTCCTTGGAAGGGAAAGATCAGATTTGGTAAGAAGGGAAAATTGAACCCGAGGTTCATTGGACCCTTTGAGGTACTCCGAAGAATTGGAGAAGTAGCCTATGAGGTAGCTTTACCTCCGGCACTGGAGCATGTCCACAACGTTTTCCATGTGTCGATATTACGACGTTATACACCCGATTACAAACATGTGATAGAATATGAACCCCTACAATTTGAGAAAGATTTATCATATGAAGAAGTTCCTGTTCAGATTGTTGACAGGAAAGAGCAAGTTCTCAGGAACAAAGTAATATATTCTGTTAAGGTAATTTGGAGGAACCACAAGCTGAAGAAGCTACGTGGGAACTCGAAGAGAATATGATGAAGAATTATCGACAATTATTTTCTTGAATAGATTAACGTGATTCTAGGGACAGAATCCTTTTAAGGGGGGAAAGATGTGACAAACGAGAGTTTTGCAAAGTTAGTTGTTTGAATATTTATTGAAATAAATAAATATTGAGAATTTTGCAAAGTTATTTTGAATATTTATTGAAATAAATAAATATTTTGGTTATGAGAATTGATGGGACGAAATTATTAATCGAACCGCGATTCTGAGGACAGAATCCTTTTAAGGGGGGAAAGATGTGACGAACGAGAATTTTGTAAAGATATTTGAATATTTATTGAAATAAATAAATATTTTTAATGATTTAATTATTGAATTAAATAATTAATTTATGAATTTATGATAAATTAATTTAATTATATGTGTGACATTAATTAAATTAATATGTAGTAATTTAATAGTTCAAAGAATATATTTAATTGAGTTTATTTTATTAATTAAATAAGCATATGTTACTTTAGTTAATTTAATAATTAATTAATGAATTGACATAATTAATAAATAAAAATATTAATTATGTGACAATGTGATTTACTGTGAATTATCTTATTTTATTTAATTGATTTAAATAAAATTAATTAATCAATAAGTAAGGTGACAATTAACTATATAGTAAATTAGTTTATTAAAATAAATGGGAAAAGAAAAGAAGAGGAAGGCAAACAAGGCCTTAAGAGAGGTTAATCCGTTTATTATACAACGGTATAATATATATACATATACGTATATGATTGTCAGACATAAGTTATTTTCAAAGTCAGGAAAAAAAATTAGAAAAGTTCAGAGAAGAAAATAGAGAGATCGGGAAGAAGAAATTGAGAGTGAAAGGGAGAAAGAGATTTGAGAAAATCTTAAGTGTTGTCTTTGATTATCTTCATACTAACAAAGGGTAATCTTCTTTCAAAGTTTTTAAAATTATATTTTCTAAAGTTTTCATATACGAGTTTAGAGTTTTCTGTGAAATTGGGTTTCCCAATTGGGTTACGATATGGCTTTATCTATATGGGTATGGGATCATAACGTGTTTTTCTAACATATAATCATGTTTTAAAGGATCAATTTTATATAATTTGGCCTTTAATTGGGTTTTCAAATATTTACAGAGTTTTCATATACGTGTTTTGTAAAAGTCCTCTGTCAATGGAGAAAATTGACAATTGATGATTTCATGGGTATATATATATATATATATATATATATATATATATATTAACATATGTCTATGATATAATTTAGGCTATACATTCATGATTCACAGTGATTACACCAAGTAATTTTGTTAATAATTGGGTTTATGAAATTACAGAGTATTGAATATGGGTGAATAACCCATATGGGTTAAATTAATGATTGAATCATATGTTTATATTTAAATTGATACATGAATATGATTGTATATGTTAAAACAAAGAAAATGAAATTGAAATGAATGGATTCGGTGTAGTAACGAATCCGTAAGGAGATTTGTTTTTTATGTTTTTCATTAAACTCTTGAAAGTTTTGAAGAACAGTGAAAATTAATTTGTTAATTTGTGTAATTACATGACTTGGAATGTTAAGAACATGTTATAAGTGATATATAATGTTCCTGTGAAGTTTATACTTCATGGGTAACATTATAAATCAGTGTAATGATGTGAATTGGGAGAAAATGGGAGAAAATCTGTGTTCGTTCGCGAACTTCAGATTCTGAAATTTCGCAGCCGCGCGACCGCGCCGACTGCAAGGCAAAATGGCGCGCGGCCGCGCCTGTCCGAAAATTTTGAAAAAAATTGCTAAGTGTTGGAAATTTGTGAAATGTGTTTTAAGTCTAATGAACATGAACACATGTTATATAAATATAATAAAATATTAATATGAGTTTAATAATTTATGTTATGTGATTAATTAATAAATTAATTACGTGACTTAAATTATTATTTGTAAAGGTTAAATAATGTGTTATAAACATTAAGACATTATTTTAAATCTAATTAACATGATGACATGTTATGTATGTAATGAGTTATTAATACAAGTTAATAACTTAAGTTACGTGATTAATTAACAATTAATTAATCAACGTAAACCATTATTTGAAAACCTAATAATAAGTTTGAAGAATACTATTGTAAATCAATAATCATATCGAACTTGTGATTAATTGATATTGTGAATGTATTGATAGGTAAGAGTAATTATAGAAGTGAGTAATAATTGTAGCTTGCGCACGAGACAAGTTTTCTATCCCTAACTTATTATTATTGTTGGGCAAGTTTTCTAAACTAAACTCTTTAAATTAAGCAATTGCTATGCTTAATTACTATTGTTGAGCAAATTCTTACTCTTAAATATCCAAGTTTAGAATTTCACATGAGATGCCATGATTCTTTTAAAAGTATCATTTAAGTGTACAATACTTATTCGATTGTATACCTTGAGAAGTTAATATTCAATTTGAATATCATTTATTGAGTTATCCAAACCAACTTTATTTGGTGCGGATTCTGATGTCAAACTGAGATGAACAACCTTAATATAGGGAATTAATGAAGATGTTTAAAGCGTTAAGATAGTGTGCATAGTATCAGTACGAAGGGCTGATCTCCCTAAGTACGAGAAGTAAAGTCTATAGTCTTATGAGTGTTAAAGGTTGGAAAGGTTAATATACTTGACAACCTAAGACTCGGTTCAAGGTCTTATTGACCCTCAGAAGTAATTTGACTCTTGATTAATATTCTTGATTCAAAAGTTGAGAAGTAATTTGACTATTGATTAATATTCTTGATTCAAATGTTGAGCTTTCTGTTATTCAGAATTCTTTCACTCGCATGTTATTATTCTGTCATATTTTTATACGTGCGGGCATTCGTGCTCACTCTGTACCTTCTAGTAGCAAGGGCAAAGGAAAAGTTAACAAGTGATGAAGACTTGTGTTGTCATGAATAATGTTAAAGTTCAAGACTTATGTGTGATGATTTAAGACTTATTTATTTACGTTTCCACAACAGAGATTTAAGGTTAAGTATAACATGGGATTTATGATGTATTATTATTTCAGATGATGATTTATTTATCTAATAAATGAATTTCATTATTTATGGGTAGATAGTTGTATGATATTGGAACAGTGAACACCAAATCCTGTGAAAATTAAGATACCGGATTTGGGGGTGTCACATCTTCGACTAATCCCAATTTATTACAGCCTCAACCTTCGATGGATCTATCGAAATCCCATCCTTGTCTATCACGTGGCCAAGAAATTGCACACGTTCCAACCAAAATTTGCATTTTGAGAATTTCACATAAAGCTTCTCTCGTCTTAGAGATTCTAAAGTCAGCCTTAAATGTTCAATGTGTTCCTCCTCGGTCTTGGAATAAACCAGGATGTCATCTATGAACACCACTACAAACTTATCCGAGAATGGCTTAAACACCCTATTCATTAAGTCCATAAATGCAACTGGGGCATTCGTTAGACCAAATGACATTACTAAGAACTCGCAATGACCATACCGAGTTCTAAAAGCCATCTTCGGTATATCTTCCCTTCTCACCTTTAACTGATGATATCCAATTCTCAAATCGATTTTCGAGAAGTATCTAGCGCCCTTCAATTGATCGAACAAGTCATCGATCCTAGGTAAAGGATACCTATTCTTGATCTTAATTTTGTTAAATTCCCTATAATCAATGCAAAGCCGCATCGATCCATCCTTTTTCTTAACGAACAACACTGGCACTCCCTACGGTGAAATGCTCGGTTGAATATACTTCTTGTCCAGAAGTTCTTGCAGTTGAAACATCAGTTCTTTCATCTCGACTGGAGCCATTTTGTACGGAGCTTTAGAAATCGAAGCGGTTCCTGGAGCTAAGTCGATCACGAACTCTATCTCTCTATCTGGCGGAAGTCCTGGCAAATCGCTCGAAAATACGTCCATAAACTCCCTAACCACTGATATCTCTTCTATCTTCGGGCTTTCCTTACGAGTATCTACTATATAAGCTAGATATCCTACACAGCCTTGCGTCAAAAGTTTCTTGGCTTGCATGATCGTTTAACAACTCTCTTGTCTAGGCGATTTGTTGCCATAGAATACTAACTTCGACGGAGTCGTAAGGTTTATCGACTTCTTCTAACAATTGATTATCGCCCCATGGTTGAACAACCAATCCATGCCCAGTATGACATCGAATTCCCCAAGTTTTATCGGAATAAAATCTACCCTCAGTTCTTGACCTTTAATGTCCAATCTATAGTTCTTGTAAACAAACCTAACAAGAATAACCTCCCTATTCGCAATCTCTATGTTCAAGGGATAAACTAATTCTTCTTTGGGTAAGTCTAGGGTCTTAGCAAAGTCATCAGATATGAACGAACAAGTAGCATCCGAATCAAACAATACATATGCATTTATACTATTGACCGAAATAATACCTGATACCACATCCTTTGACTGCACAACATCCTACACCGTCATGTTGAATATCCGGGCAGTGGGTTTAACAGCCTGCAGTGGTGCAGCGATAGCCAAAGTGCTGCCGCTCCCATTTCCTCCATTCCCTGTTGACCCTGCTGCTGGCTTCTTCGGGCAGTTATGAGCCATGTGATCCTTGGATCCACATGTGTAGCAAGCTCCCTTCTTTGGATTCGGGCAATTCGGCGCAATGTAGCCTTCCTAACCACAGTTAAAACACACCTGTCTCCCCTTCATGCACACTCTAGTGTGATTCTTCCCGCATATCGTACATGCTTCAATCTTTTTCTTCTGCTGGTTTCCTTGTTGACTTCCAGCAGAGGTGTTGTCGTTCCACTTCTTTTTCTGGTTGATAGCCCCGCTACCACCAGCCTTGGTTTCTGTCTCATTCTTCTTCTTCTTTTCCTAATTAAATTTGGTTACCGCGTCGCTTCCTCCTTCAGGGAGTATGGCCTTTTCCAGCACAGCTGCAAACGTGTTCAACTGGAACATGGAGACCTTGCTGTAGAGCCAGGGCTTCAGTCCTCGCTCAAGCCTCCTCGCCTTCCTAGCGTCAGTACTGACCTGGTATGTAGCGAACCTAGCCAGCTCGTTAAACTTCGTGGCATACTCTGATACCGTCATTCCTCCCTGCTTAAGCTCTAGACGCTGGACCTCTGTGACATCCAGGATTTTTTAAGAATTTAATAAATAAAATTCTTATTTTAAGATGTTTGAGTTTGAATATGTGTATACGTGTTATATATTGTGAAATATGTGAATTTATATGAAGAGAATTTAAATGTTAATTTTAATATTTATTAGAGTAAATAAATATTTTAATTAAATTATTTATTGAGTTAAATAAATAATTATGTGATTAATATGGAGTAAAATAATTAAGTGTAATATATTAATTAAATGAATATTTAATATTTAATTTAATTGATATAATAATTTTTATGTTATATTTCTAATTTAATTGAGATAATTAAATTAGATGAGTAATGTGATGAGTATTACATGCAATTATAATTAGCGAGTAATTATAATTATATGATAATTTTATGTGATTAATTGATGTTAAATTTTTAATTAATTAAATTAATATTAAGATTTAATTAGTTAAAGGATAACATTAAGAATATGTGTTAACGAATTTATTAAAAGAGCTAAAAGAGTTTTCAAACCGTTTTTCCAAACAAGGCCCTTACATTGTTTTAAATCCGTTTTGCCAAATGGGGCCTTAACTATTTTAAAAAAACCTGTTTTTAAAATAATGAGTTTTGCCAAACAAGCCTTAGGCTTTTGATATTCAAAATTGTAACTTATATATATTAAATGCAGTTATGGTATTAATGGATGATTTAATAATTGGGAGTTAAATATATATTATATAGTTATACATATAATATATATGATATCAATTTACGTTTTGTAAAAATTACGTTAGTTCTTATTCTAAACCTAAGTTTAAAACAAAGAAAATGGTTAGTCTGTGTTAGAGAGAAAACACAGAGAAAGATAGAGAGAAAAGAAAAGAGGAAGAGAGAAAGAAGGTAGAGGAAGAAGAAGTTTGAGAGAATCAAACACCTCACCATCATCATCTTCATCATGTTCTCCTAATCAAAGCAAAAGGGTATAATCTCTGAATTTCAATTTTTATATTATTTTTATGTTCTTTATGATTGAGTCCTCTGTAAATTGAGTTATCATAAAAAGTTAGTGTAAACATGAAATTGTATATATGAATTGTGTCAAATATGCTTATAATTGGCTTATATGCTAATTAGGATGTTTAATTCATGTGTATATGATGAACATGAGTGATTCATGTTCATCAAGAAGTTATAGTGAATATATCTTGAAACTATATGGTTTTCTTTAAAATCAAAAATTTATGTTTTATTGGTGGATTGTTCTACAAATTGGTTGAGGATTTGGTTAATTTGTCAAGGAACGTATTCAAGTATGTTTTGAATTGTGTATTTCGTTTTAAAAATAAATTACAGTATTCAATTTCATCAAGAACACATATCAATGGTTTTTCTTCAAAAAAATCATAAAATTGGTTGTTTTAAATTGTGTGTTTTGATGATTAAATGTGTTGAAACATGTTAGGAGTTTAGAAATTATGTTTTCTATAAAATGGTTATGAATTATATTGATTGAAAATGGAATTTGGTGTTGAGAAATAAGCCGAATTGGCTTTTTCTCTGCACAGTTTGCGAGCAAAACTTGAACCGCTGGAGGGTGCCGGCCCCGGCGAGCCTTGCAAGGCCAAATACCCCCGCCCCGGCGGGGGTTATGCAGAAAATGTGAATGTGTAATTTTTGTGCATTTGGTTTGGAGCATGAAAATTAACCTAATGTGATAATTTGATGACATGTTAGCATACCTTAAAATGCTAAAATAAGGATAATGAGTTATGTTAATATAATTTAATATGTAATTATAATTTAGAATAATTATAATTAAATTGAAGGTTTAATTTAAGTTATGAATTATTAAATGAGTATAGTTTGATTAATTTTAAATCAAAGTAGATCTTAACTTGAAGTATAAATTGTTTAATTATAACTTAATATGTGATTATAATTTGGAATAATTATAATCAAGGTAAAAGTGTAATTTAAATTATAATTTATTTAATTATAATTTAATGAGGACATGAATAGAAATTGAGTATTCATAATCTAAGTAATGGTTTAATTTAAATTAAATATGTTTAAATTATAATTTAATGCATGATGTAGTTGATTTCTTATAAATTATGATTGTTTAATTATAATTTGATTAAAGTGGATGTTTAAATTATAATTTGTTTAATTATAATTTAAAATGAGTATGTAATTATTAATTAATTAATCATGTAAAATATAATATGATTATGTGATGTGATTAGTTACGTGGTAATGAAGTATTAACATATTAGTTAATGAGGAATGAGTTAACCTAAGTTGGTTAACTAATGATGAGGATTAGCTATGTGATAATTAACTGATATTGTTAATTATACATATGATTTGACAGCGTGTGTCAAATGAGTAAATAGAAAAGAATTAGGAAGTGTAAAAGTAGAAGTTACTTAAGCGTTTGCTAAACGTAGCTATGCGACTAATAATTTATGTGTATGGTAATACGTTATGTAGGATCATGAAGCAGATTATATTAAGCTATTTTCGGTAATTGGTAATCTACGAGCCAGACAAGTCTTTCGGTTCCTATTTTCTACGTGAACTTGATGATGAACTGTTTTAAATTGTATTAAAAAGAGCATGATATATTATTTATATTGCAAGCATGAAATATTAAAGTCAATTTATGACTACATTGATTGATTTAAGAATGTTGATTGAGTAAGGAACTCAATCTTTATATTTGTTATGTGATTAAAGCATGTATGCCATGTTACTTTAATGTTTATGAGATGTATGTTGAGCATGTTAATTATGTACTACGTGATGCATGAAAACTGTTAGTTCTTGCTGAGCTGTCGAGCTCACTCTTGCAAATAACCATTTTTGAATGTCAATGATGCAAAGTAAAGATATGTGTTAAGTGATTTATAGAGATCAATGTTCAAGAATATAAGTTATGTTAAATTTCAAATTATAGTTGATGTTTTGATTATAACTTAATTGTTAAGTTGTAAGTTGATCTATCCGACATATAATGGATATTGCTTAGTGATATAGGACTTTGTATAGTCCTTTCGTTGTAACGATTCATGATTTAGATTTGAATCAAAGAGATAGGTAATGTAAAGGTTGCGATTCAGGGTAATAAAAAAAGAGTTATATAAAAGTTTTAAATATTCTGCATTTTTAGTGTTTTTAATATCAAATAATGATGTAAAAATAGATTAAAAGTTGTATTGTTAACGATCGAGAATGAGAATTATAAGGTAAGAATTTTGGGGTCGTTACAACCTCCATTTGGTCCTGCGAGCTAACGGAGAAGTACATTTTAAAGAACATCTCTTTGAAACGGTCCCACGCTATAACTCCTTCTCCTTCCCTGGTCTTATTGGCCTACCACCAAAAGCTAGCATCCGACTTCAATATAAAAGTTGCGAAAGCCGTCTTCTGGTCCTCGCTAACTCTTGCTACTTCGAAGACCTTCTCCATCTCCATTACCCATGTCTGAACATCTATTGGGTTTACCGATCCCTGAAACTCTGGCTGTCCTACTGCCTTAAATTCTTTAAAAGTTATGCCCTACACTTGCGGCTGATTTGCAAGTGCTCCCGTCAGCAGGTTCACCAACTACTGAACCGAATTGGGATTCGACCCATCATTATTGTTGCTCGTCAAACCCTCGGGGTTTTGTTGTGTAGGTCTTATTTCTAGGAGGCATTTTCTGTTAAGAAATACTCTTATTAGATCCTTTACTCAATTCTTAAGTATTCAAGTTCATACTTAAACATTTAAATTAACTCTATTCATATATGAACACATAGCACGTCAATAACTTCTTCATCTTATTCATTCGTAGTTTGAAAAACATAGAATAGATAGCATCTCTGCTATTTACATCATCTTTCCTGAACTGAAAAAGTTACAGGATTACATCATTATCTTATCCCATTATTATCTCGATTATGGGATTTACATTTATTTATTACATAAAGAAACACATAGTTTAATAGTTCTACTATCTAGGCATGTTAAGACGTCACACAGCCTCTCCACGTTCTTCCTCCATCACCTGAAACACCGTTCTGCAATCCACCACGTACCATGGTAAACCTTGGAACTGAGCTGGGTAATAGAAGACACGATCCTGGGCCCTATCTATAGTCGTATAAAAAGCATATTTCATTTTCCTCAGTTTGGCCCTCTTTGCTTTAGCCTCGTCTTCAGCTCGATCGACTCGTTGAATAGCCCTCAAGCTTGTCTCCTCCGCTCTAGCACACTTTGCTGACTCCTCCTGGATATCGTGCTTCAGCTTCACTAGCTCGGTTCGTGCATCGTCTCTTTCACTCTCCGCGTGAATTAAATCCCACTTCACGTTTCCAACCTCAATGTCTAACTCTTCGATTGCCTCGTCTCGCCTTGCTGCTGTATGGTAGTTCGGCTCTCGTCCACCAGTTCCTGAAGCTCCACGTTACAGTCGTAGATTGCCTCATACATCTCAGCATTAGTAGAGTGAGGTGAGAATTCCTCCTCGGGATCCTCTTCCTCCTCTTCTGACTCATCCTCGTCCACATCATCTCGATCAGATGTCGGTTCATGCTCCTGACCAGCTATGGTGATCAATGGAGATGGCTCTCTCCTAACCAACTGCTCCCAGACAACATGGATGTCTCGGGGCTCCTCGTCTATAGGCACCTGAGGTAACTCCTCCCTAGCCTGACTGGACTCTCCAATGTTCGTCATCCTGACAAAAGAATTTTAAATTTCAATTATTAAGTGATATCGGTCGACACTCTTCAAATACTAGAACGTAAACACATAGCACATAAGGTAATTTATTATCTTTACCTATCACCACTATCTTTTCGATCTTCCTATAAGGCTACTACCTAAGGTTTTTCCCCCACCTAAGGTTCATAACCTAAAGCTTTGATACCAACCTGTGACACCCCCAAATCCGGGTATTTCATTTCCACACGATTTGGTGCTCACTATCTAAATAAAACATACATCTACCCAACAATAAGGAATGTAAAATAAATTACAACCTTGAATGAATAATAAAATCTTCCTTGAAAAGGAATTACAACCTTATCCAAAATCATCCCAGGGTTTATCTAACCTTAACATAAATAATAATGAGGAAACAAAAACATAACATAAAGTCTTATTACAATCAAAATCAAAAGATAACAAGTCTTCACTTGTTCATCTTGCCTTTCTCTGTACTCGTTGACGGAACGTCAACGTTCTCGGCTTTAACTGCAAGGGATTATTAAATATGCAAGCGTGAGCAAACAAAAGCTCACTTGGAATACAACAATAATATAACATAACCGAATAACTTTAAAAGATTTGAATAGCTTTACTTTCGTCAACAATAAAGAATTGAACAATAATTCTTTCATCAATATTTAGAATTTTGAATATTGAAATCATCTGAGGGTCATAAGACCTTGAACTTTGTCCTAGGTTATAAACATTTCTATTTAAAACCTTTAACAGTCATATATACTATGGGCTCTTAACTCGTACTTAGGGGGATCAGCCCTTCGTACCATGTATTGGGCACAAACATTTAACGCTTTCACGTAGTAACCTCTGTAACGAATGAGAATTTTATATATTAATTTTTAATATTTATTGAATTAAATAAATATTTTAATTGATTATTTTATTGAGTTAAATAAATAAATTATGTGATTGTGTGGAGTAATTTAATTAAGTGTAATATATTAATTAAATGAATATTTAATATTTAATTTAATCGGTGTGTAATAATTTTATGGTATAGTTCTAATTTAATTGAGATAATTAATTAGATGAAGTTTATGTGATAAGTGTTAAATAAAATTATAATTAGCGAATAATTATAATTGTTATGTGGCATTTTTATGTGGTTAATTGATGTTAGCTTTTAATTAATTAAATTAGAATGTTAAAGATTTAATTAATTAAAGTGTAACATTAAAATATGCGTTAAAAAGATTTATTAAAATAAAAAAAAGGAGTTTTAAAGAGTTTTGCCAAACGAGACCCTTGCACCTCTTTTAATCTTGTTTTACCAAAAAGGGCCTTAAGCTCAAAAAGTTAGTTTTAAAATAATATTGTTTTGCCAAACATGGCCTTAGGGCTTTATAAATTCAAAATTTTGTAACCTATGTATTAACTAGTAGTTAGTATATGTAATTAATATATAGCAGTTATATTTTATATACTTATATGTATTATATGTATATCAGTATATACAATAATACGTTAGTTTAAGAAAACAAACAAAGAAACAAAGAACAGAGAAGAGAGAGAAGAGAGAAGAAGAAGAGAAAGAAAGGAAGGCTTGAGAAAACCTTGGCTAAGCACCATCTTCTTCTTCCAACCACTAAGCTTAAGGGTATAACTCTATCTCTGAAATCTCTAGAAAACATGTTTTATTCTTCTTCATAGTTTTTCTCTGTAAAATAGTTGTTCATGAAAAATTATGTTATTGTGAGTTATACATGTTATATTGTATATATATATATACACGATTTTATATGATTCGTATGCTTAATTAGGAAGTTTAATTCATGTATATATGATGAACATGAGGAATTCATGTTCATCAAAAGTTACAGTGAACGTATTTTGAAAATATATAGTTTTCTTTTAAAAATCAAAATTTATGTTTGATTGTTAATTGTTGTGTAAATTAATTGTAGCTTATGTTAATATGTTTAGAAACTGATGGATTGTGCTTGAAATTATGCAAATTGGTTTCAAAATAAATTCACAGTGTTTAATTTCATCAAGAACGCTGAAAAATGATTTTTCTCTAATTTTTACAAAATTAAGAGTTTTAAATTATGTGTTTTGATGTCTATATGTGTTAGAACATGTTAGAATCATGTTCTGTTATTGTTTATGTGAATTGGTTTGACTGACTTTGGAAATTGATGTGGAAAAATAAGCCAATTTGACTTTTTCTCTGCAAAGTTCGCGAACTGTAATACTAGTCTGCGCAGTGGCGCGGCCGCGTCGCTCCCAAGGTCATTTGGAGCGCGGTCGCGCTGGTCCTGCAGATTGGGCAGAAAACTATTTTTATTGTACAAAATTATAAGATTTATTATGTAATAAATTATAAAGCATGTTGATAAAATTAAAATGCTAATTGGATAGTAATGAATTATATTAATAAAATATAATATGTAATTATAATTTGAATAATTATAATTAAGGGAAATGTGTAGTGTAAATTATAAGTTGTTCATTATAATTTAATTAGTGCATGAATTGAAATCAATTATATATAATCAAAGTAATTGTTTAATTTAAATTATAATTGGTTTAAATTATGATTAAATTAATATAAATGTATAAATTTAGTTTGATTAATTTTAATCAAAGTATATGTTTAATTTAAATTATAATTTGTTTAATTATAATTTGATAAATTATAATTAAAGTGAATAATTAATTTAAATTATAATTTATTTAATTATAATTTAATGTAAGATGTAATTATAATTTGATTAAAATGAATTATTTAATTTAAATTATAATTTGTTTAAATTATAATTTAATTAATATGAGTACATAATTATTATTTGATTAATTATGTGAACATGTGATGTGATTAATTATGTGATAATTAATTATTAATTATTTAATAATTAAAGAGGAATGAGTTAACCTAGATGGGTTAACTAATTATGTGAGTTAGTTATGTGATAGTTAATTTAGATTATTATAGTTAAATATATATATGTGTAAGAAGTGTTAAAGAACGTGAGTTGTAACTGTAGCTTGCGCTTGAGGCAAGTTTTCTAAACTCAAACTTGTTATTATTATGCAAGTGTTTTCAATTCAAATATTTATTGCATTTGAAATTGTCCTTTTATTTCTGCAATGGACAAGTTCTTATTTAAAGTTCATGATCTAATTAAAGTGACATTGACTTAATTGTTCAAGTAAGGTCTATCTTATTTTTCGTATGCTTTAATTTAAATTCTAAAGCATAAGTTATTCATAATTAGTTATTATTGAATTATTCTTGATTGTTGTGAGTCGATTCAACTACTCCTTAGTTGATGGTAGTTGAAACTCCAAATTTTCCTTTAAGCTTATCCAAACCAAACTTTCTTTGGTGCGGACTTGTATTCAAATACTGAGATGAACTATCCTATTTACTAGGGGAGGTTACTACGCGGAAGCGTTAAGATGTTTGTGCACAATACTTGGTAGGGCTGATCCCCCTAAGTACGAGATAAGGTCATAGTCTTAATGACTGTTAAAGGTTTTAAATAGAAATGTTTATAACTTAGGACAAAAGTTCAAGGTCTTACGATCCTCAGATGAATTATATATTCAAATTTTTAAATGTTGATGAAAGAATTATTATTCAATTCATTATTGTTGATGAAAAAGTTATTCAAACCTTTTTAAAGATATTCTTTTATGTCTTTATTATTGTTGTATTCCAGTGAGCTGTGTTTGCTCACTCTTGCATATTAAATAACCATTACAGCTAAGGTTGAAAGTGTTGACGTCACGTCAACTAGTAAAGGCAAAGAAAAGTTGAACAAGTGAAGACTTGTTTTATTTTGAATTTGTAATAAGACTTTATACGATGTTTTATTTTCAGCATTAATGTTTATGTCAAGGTTAGATTAAACCATGGAATTTATTTTAAAAAGTTGTAATCCTTTTGATAAGGAAGATTTTAAGTATTTATAAAGGTTATAATTTGTTTTGCAAGTATTTATTATTGGGTAGATGTATGTTATATTTAGAAAGTGAACACCAAATCATGTGGAAATGAAGTATCCAGATTTGGGGGTGTCACAACCTCCCCTAATAAATAGGCTTGTTCATCTCAGTATTTGATTCAAGTCCGTACCAAAGAAAGTTTGGTTTAGATAGCTAAAAAGAAATTTGGAGTTCCAACTACCATAAACTAAGGAGTAGTTGAATCGATTCACAATAATCAAGAATAATTCAATAATAACGAATTATGAAATAACTTATGCTTTAGAATTTAAACTTAAAGCATATGAAAGATAAAATAGACCTTACTTGAACAATTAAGTCAATGTCATTTTAATTAAATCATGAACTTTAAATAAGTATTTGTCCATTGCAGAAATAAAAAGGACAACCTCAATAAATATTTGAATTTAAAACACTTGTATAATAATAACAAGTTTGAGTTTAGAAAACTTGCATATAAATAACAAGTTTAAGGATAGAAGACTTGCCTCAAGCGCAAGATACAGTTACAACTCACGTTCTTTAACACTTCCTAAACATATATATTTAACCATAATAATCTAA
Source organism: Panax stipuleanatus (assembly GCA_020205555.1). Lineage (NCBI taxonomy): Eukaryota > Viridiplantae > Streptophyta > Magnoliopsida > Apiales > Araliaceae > Panax > Panax stipuleanatus. Next base: position 93,447,029 of record CM035117.1, read on the forward strand.
GTTAGTTAACACGTAACTAATTCACATACTTAGTTTACCCCTCTAGGTTAACTCATTGTTCTATAATTATCAAGTTAATAATTAATTATCACATAATTAATCACACCACATAATTACACATTCACATAATTAATCAAATAATAATTATGCACTTAATATTAATTAAATTATAATTAAACAATTATAATTCAATTTAAACATTCACTTCACTTCAATTATAATTATATTATATTTTAATTAAATTATAATTAAAAAAATTATAATTTACAATTAATCAATATGCATTTATTAAATTATAATTAAGCATATTATAATTTAATTTATCATTTACTTTGATTTAAAATAATCAAACTATATTCATTATAATTTAACAAATTATAATTTAAATTAAAACTTTTCTTTAATTATAATTAATCTAATTATAATTACATAATATATATATATATATATATATATATATATTTTTTTATTAACACAATTTAATATTGTCCATTTAGCATTTTAATGTCTGCCCATCATGTCATAAAATTCATTACATAAAATTAGCTTTGCAATTTACAAAAGAAAATAACAAAGTTTCTTTTCTGCCACCCCCCCTGCCGGGGCGGGGGTTTAAGCCTTGATAGGCCCACCGGAGAGGGCCCCTTGCAGCGTCGGCAGACAAGCTCGCGAACTGTGCAGAGAAAAAGTCAATTTAGCTTATTTCTCCACATCGAGTTCAGAATTTAGCCAACCAATTGCATATAAACTTTATAGAAAACATAAATTTAAAGCTTTTAACATATCTTAGCACATTGAATCATTAAAACACATAATCAAAAACTCAATTTCATGATTTTTGAAGAAAAGTCATTGTTAAGTGTTTATGATGAAATTGAACACTGTACTTTTGTTTCTACTTCAAAATACTCAATTCAAAACATATTAAAGTCTTTTATAAACATGATATCATTATCTAACATCAATTTAAACAAAATTTAACAATCAAACATAAACTTTTGATTTTAAAAGAAAACTATACATATTTTCAAAGTACTTTACTGTGATTCTAAATGAACATGAATCTCTCATGTTCATTCTATATCTACGAATTTACAACTTAATTAAACATGAGATTCATATACAAGCATGATATAAACATAATATATATATATATATATATATATAAATCATGTTTATACAAGTTTCTTAAGAATTCAATTAATAGAGAACTTAAACTCATGAAGAACATAAAAACATATATAAAGAAAATAAGGGAATTGAGATTATACCCTTAAGCTAATTATGGTGAAGAAGATGATGATGATGTTTGTTGGTATGGCAAGAATTCTCTCAAGCCTTTCCTTCCTCTTCTTCTTCTTCTCTCTTATTCTTCTTTCTAACTCTCTATTTCTTTCTCTCTGACTAACCTTTGTTTTGTTCTAATACTGACTAAACTAACGTATGACTAATATACGTATATTATAACTGAAAAAATATAATATATATAATAATGGTCAATTAAACCCATAATGAATTATCAGTTATAATATTTTTGAATTTAAAAGCCATAAGGCTTTGTTTGGCAAAACTTAATATATTTAAAAAATAGATTTTTAAGGACTTAAAGCATTGTTTGGTAAAATTCATTTAAAACAAGTGCAAAGGCCCTGTTTGGCAAAACGTTTTAAAACAAAAGTAAGGGCCTTGTTTGGTAAAACCTTTTAAAACAGTTTTAAGGGCCTTATTTGGGTAAAACTAATTTAAAAGCCTTTTTTATTCTTTTAATAAATTCTTTAACACATATTCTAATGTCACACTTTAATTAATTAAATCTTTATCATTATAATTTAATTAATAAAAGCTAACATCAATTAACCACATAAAAATACCACATAACAATTTATAATTACTCGGTAATTATAATTTCATATAACAATTATCACATAAACTTCATCTAATTTAATTATCTCAATTAAATTAGAACTATTCCATAAAATTAATATACATCAATTAAATTAAATATTAACTATTCATTTAATTAATATATAACACTTAATTAAATTACTCCACAACAATCACATAATTTATTTATTTAACTCAATAAATAAATCAAATCAAATATTTATTTAATTAAATAATATTTAAAATTAATATATAAAATCTCATTCGTTATAGTATGGACATTACGAGTTCTTGGTGATGTCATTTGGCCTAACAAATGCACCAGCTGCATTTATGGACTTAATGAATAGGGTGTTTAAGCCATTCCTAGATAAGTTCGTGGTGGTGTTCATAGACAACATTTTGGTTTATTCCAAAACGGAGGAGGAACACACTGAGCATTTGAGGCTGACATTAGAATCGCTGAGACGGGAGAAGTTAATGATATTAACTGCTCAGGAACAGTTAGTAAATGAGATGGCTAGATTGGAGCTAGAAATTAAGCATCCAAAGGAGTCGGATGAGAAGTTATTCCAAGTAACTACCGGTTCAACCTTGGTGGAAATGGTAAAAGAGGCACAACTTCTTGATGAGCAATGTGAGAAGATCCAAAAGAGAGTAACTGATGGTAAAGAGATAAAGTTCAAGATCGATAATGATGGACTGCTATGATTTTAAGGAAGAATCTGGATACCGTCAGTACAAGAAGTCAAAGAGGAGATTTTGGCCGATGCTTACAGTTTGAGATATTCGATTCACCCTAGGAGTAAGAAGATGTACCAGGATCTTAGACAACATTTTTGGTGGCCGAATATGAAGAGAGACGTTGCTAAATACGTTGCGAAATATTTAACGTGTCAGAAAGTCAAAGAAGAACACCAGAGACCAAGTGGATTGCTACAACTGCTGGAGATTCCAGAATGGAAGTGGAAACATATCACGATGGATTTTGTGGTTGGCCTTCCAACGACTCAAAAAGGTTTTGATGCAGTATGGGTTATTGTGGATCGACTGACGAAGTCAATGCATTTCTTAGCGATTAAGATTAGATTCAACTTGGATCAGTTGGCAAACCTGTACGTTAAAGAAATTATTTTTAGACACGGTGCTTCGATATCAATTGTATCAGACAGGGGTCCGCAATTCATGTCGAATTTCTAGAAGCATTTACAAGAATGTTTGGGAATGCAATTGCGAATGAGTACGGCGTACCATCCTCAGACTGATGGCCAGAGCGAGAGAATGATTTAAACTTTAGAAGATATGTTGAGAGCTTGTGTTATGGACTTCAAAGGAAGTTGGGATGATCATCTACCGTTGGTGGAGTTCTCCTACAACAATAGTTACCATGCGAGTATTGGCATGCCGCCTTACAAAGCATTGTATGGCAGAAAATGCAGGACTCCATTATGCTGGGATGAGGTTGGTGAACGACAGCTGTTGGGACCAAAATTGGTGTAACAAACTGCTGAGATCGTCATGATAATCAGAACGAAATTGGTTGCTGCTCAGGACAGACAAAAGAAATATGCCGATTATCATCGACAAAATCGAGAGTTTGAAGTAGGAAGCTTCGTTTTCCTGAAGGTATCTCCCTGGAAGGGGAAGATGCGATTCGACAAGAAGGGGAAGGGAAGTCCTTGAGTCATTAGACCTTTTGAGATACTGCGAAAGGTTGGCGAGGTAGCTTACGAGGTTGCGTTACCTCCGGAGTTAAATTATATCCATAACGTTTTCCATATTTTTGTGTTGTGACCGTGCAAACACGATTACAAGAATGTGATAGAGTATGAACCTTTACAGTTTGATAAAGACCTAACGTATGAAGAGGTTCATGTTCAAATAGTTGACAGAAAAGAACAGGTACTTATAAACAAAGTGATACCTTCTGTTAAAGTAATCTGGAGGAACCACAGTGCTGAAGAAGCTATGTAGGAGCTCGAAAATGTAACGATGAAAACTTATCCCCAATTATTTGTTTAATTTCTTGTATATCGATTCTAGGGACAGAATATTTTTAAGGGGGGGGGGGGGGAGAATATGACGAATGTGTTTTTCTTTATTTGTGATTCTGGGGACAGAATCCTTTTAAGGAGGGAAGATTGTAACAAACGAGAATTTTGTATTTAATTATAAATATTTATTGAATTAAACAAATATTTCAATTGATTTATTTATTGAGTTGAATAAATAATTTATGTGATTATGTTGTGGAGTAATTTAATTAAGTGCAATATGTTAATTAAATTGATGTGTAATATTTTTGTGGTGTAGTTCTAATTTAATTAAGATAATTAAATCAGATGAATACTATGTGGTATTTGTTAATAAATATTTACTAAGTTGTTACATGGAATTGTGATTTATGAGTAATTATAATTGTGTAGCAATTTAAGTTATGTAGCAATTTTATTTATTAAATTAATGTTAGCTTTAATTTAATTAAATTAGAATGTTGAGATTTAATTAAATAAAGTGTGACATTTATAACTATGTGTTAAAAGAGTTATTAAAATAAATTAAAAAATTTTAAATTAGTTTTGCCAAACAAGGCCCTTAAACCTATTTTAATCCTGTTTTACCAAACAAGGCCTTAGTCTTAAAAATCTGTTTTTAAAATAAATGATTTTTGCAAAACAAGCCCTAGTGACTTTTGATTTTCAAAAATATATAACTGATGTATTTATTAGGTTGATTAATTGTTATCAGTTATATATATTATGTAATTATATGTATAATATATCAGTTATATTATATCAGTTAGTTTATTTTACGTTAAGTTAGAAAATATGGAGAACATAGAAAGAGAGAGAGAGCAGAGAAAGAAAAGAGAGAAAAGGAAAAGAAAGAAAGAGGAAGAAGAAAGCTTAGAGAAATCAAAAGCTAGATAATCATCATCATCACCATATTCATCTTCTTTCTCTAGAAGCAAAGGTATAACCTAATTCTAATTATGTTCTTCCATTGTGTTTATGAAAAATATGTTTTTAGAACTTCTTTGTAAAAATTATTTTTCATGAAATTTATGTGATTATGAAGTATACATGTTGTATTGTATATATATATATATATATATATATATATATATATATATATATATACTATTATATATGTGATATATGATAATTTAAGTAGTTTAATTCATGTAAATATGATGAACATAAAGAAATCATATTCATAGCAATTTACAGTGAACTTACTTTGAAAAATAGTCTTTAATTATCAAAATTTGTGTTTGATTCTGCTATGTTATATAAATTAAGTTTAGATTGTAATAATATGTTAAGAAACAAAATCAATATGCTTTGAATTGTGTGATTTGGTTTAAAAACAAACTCACAACGTTAATTTTCTTCAAAAAACGCTTAACAATGGTGTTTTCTTTAAAATCACGAAATTAAGTATTTTGATTATGTGTTGTGGAGTTTATGTATATTAAAAATATGTTAGAAAATTAAGATTATATTTTTATAAAGTTTTATATGCATTGTGTTAGTTAAAATCGGAATTTGGTGCGAAGAAATAAGCCAAATTGACTTTTTCTCTGCACAGTTCGTGAACCAGGTTTTCCACCAGCAAGGGGACCCGCCCTAGCGGACTTTTTGGCTTGAAAAATCCTCCCCAGCGGACTTTCCTGCTGTTCAAAAAGTTGTGTTGTGTGTTTTAAGTCCTAACTTGATGAATTAATTGAATGTAATGAATTTGATGACATGTTAAGTGTATAAAATAATAATATAACATATTGTTGACATGTATAAGACAATTTGAAGTCTCATATTAACAAGTTTTGTGTGAATTAGATATTGTTATCATAGGGTATGATTATGATGGTTTAAAAGGTTATACACGTGTGTTACGTATGTTGTGAGTTTAGACTCACGTTAAGTGGTTAGTTAGCGAGTTAAGTTTACGAATCACGTTGTTAAGTTAAACTTAAGTGAGAAGTTCAACGGTTAAGCGTAGTGGTTATGAAACTAATCGATATTGTAAACGTAATGTAATATGTAGGATAATTGTGGATCCTTACACTTTAAATTGAGCAAGTGTTCTAAACTCAAACCTTACTTTTACATTTATGCAAGTTTCTTATCCCTAACTTGTTATTTATATGCAAGTTATCTTATTATCTAATTTCCATATTAAACAAGTATGTTATTGAAGTCATTATTGAATTAATGTGACCTTGACTTAATTGTTCAATTAAGGTCTATTTTATCTTTCAAATGCGTTAAGTTTAATTCTAAAGCATTACAATTGATTATGATGTCTATTGTTATGACTCAAAGTATTTGTCGAATTCTTAATTATTGTAAGTTGATTCAATTACTCCTTAGTTGATGATAGTTGAACTCCAAATTAGCTTTTTAGCTTATCCAAACCAAACTTTCTTTGGTGCGGACTTGTTATTAAATATTAAGATGAACAACCCTATTTGATAGGGGATTTCCATGCGAAAGTGTTAATATGTTTGTGCATGATACATGGTACGAAAGGCTGATCCCCCTAAGTACGAGTTAAGAGTCCATATAGTCTAACGACTGTTAAAGGTTTTAAATAGAAATGTTTATAACCTAGGACATAGTTCAAGGTCTTATGACCCTCAGATGAATTCTAAATATTATTCTTGATTATCGATGAATGAAACATTATTCAATTTAGTTAAAGCTATTCAATATTATGTCATCAATATCGGTTGTTATTTCTAGTGAGCTCTTGTTTGCTCACTCTTACATTATATAACCATTGCAGTTAAAGTTGAAAGGGTTGACGAACAGCCAACTACCAAAGGCAAGAGCAAGATGAACAAGTGAAGACTTGTTTATATTATGATATGATGTGTAATACGGTTTTTATTATGTTATGATGTTTTATTTTCCGCATTGATGACGTTAAGGTTAGATAACCCTAGGAATATTTTGGACAAGGTTGTAATCCTTTTTATAAGGATGATTTTATTTAATTATTAAGGTTGTAACTTATTTTGCATTTTTTATTTATGGGCAGTAGTTATGTTTTATTTAGATAGTGAGCACCAAATCCCGTAAAAATGAAGTACCTGGATTTGGGGGTGTCAAAGGATCCTTCGGTTCGTTCGCTCTTAGCTGAAATCATATAATTTTAAGCAAGAATGAGCATAACTAGCTCAGCAAGTTTAACATTATAATTTGCAACCAAAAAATCAAGAATCATATGACTTCATCTTCAATAATTGTACAATAGTTATGAAGTATTACGAATAATCAAAATCGTGTTTTGATTCCTTTAAAACCATTCCCAAGGACTTATAGTCTCTTAGGAATCTGAGCTGGCCAACGACCATGAACATTCATTTAGTTTTCATTCATGAAAAGAATAACCCGGTACTGAGACTGCAAGTTTGATATAGCTTACGAGCACATCCAGGTGATCAGCCTGTAGTACTCTATGTTGATCAACACTCATTCATTAAAGGTATTTACATTAAAGTTTTGGCAACTTCAAGTGCTTATCTATTTAACGACGTAAAAACCTTTGTGTATTCATACTCAGGATTACATTTGAATCCGTACCAAAGCAATTGGCATAAGATAGCAACATTATGAATATTTTGGAAACATTTGTGGAAAAACCAACCAAGATACTTTAAGTCTCAGTCTAGCCAAATCAAATGGCATCGACTATTCAATAACAGTTTATGCATAGGAAACCATATGCATATTGACAACTTGTCCAACGTAACGTGTAGACAAGAGTTTAGAAAACTTGCCTTCGCGTCTTTAATCCGTTAAGTCTACTTTACTTAGTCTTTTCAACTTCTACAAGACATAAACACATAGCATACTAATGAGATTTCCATAATTGATACACATTGTATAACCTATCTTCTCCTTCTTGTATAACTTAGCCGAATTGTCAAACTAATGACATCCGTTTAAGTTATTTAACATTTGTTATGGCGTATTAACATTCATATGTCATAAACCGACTCTCGTTAATCATTGTTAGACACAATGACAGACGAAACCCTAATCGGTTCGTTAAGTCGAACACATTTCCATCAGATTACCGTTATCGAACTTCGTATAGAAATTACATAAGTTTTAACTTCATTTCATATCATTCTTGTACTACGCACCTTTATTACATATCATATAACCTTAAGGCGCGCATTAAACTCGTCCATGATTCACGGTTTACATTTTTGAATTTTGAGTTTTAAATTTAAATACATTTATTCAATGTTTAATTCTTAAAACCAATGTTAAACATGTTGTTTAAGAAGTTTCTCTTCATGAATATTAACCATATACTTGCACTATAATTATCATGTAAAAAGTTGGGTTAACAAACCTCCACGTCGAAATTTTTTTTGTTAATAGCACTGCAGCGCCAACCTTAGCTATAAAGGCAGTGCTGCGGCGCTGTCTCGCAGTGTCTCAGCCCCGTCCAGGCGCTGCGGCGCTAGAAAACAAAGCCTAGGCGGCGCTGCGGCGCTGACCCTCAGCTTTAGAATTTTTTTTTCAAATGTTTAGATTCCCGAGCTCTTAACACCATCATTACAACTCAGAATTGGCTCATTTCAAAGCCATTAGTTCACATATCTCATGTTCAACGATTCCATCAAGTCAGAATTAATTTCTGAATCCTTTGGCGAGAAATTCGCCGTTTAGTTCATTTTTACGCATTCGTTAAACGTTCGTGAACGTTCGACGCTCAATTCTTCATTTTAAGTCCGAATCCGTTCATTCTTGCTCCCTGCAAGTCTTATTTACCTAATTATACGTTACGCCATCAAAAACCCAGGTTTCCAAGTTAAACGATGACTTTTGACTACTATTCTAGGAATTTTACGATTTCGACGTTTAACGTCTAATTCTCTTAACTTTCGCCATAACTTCGTTATTCAAGATTTTTACTCCGAACCAAATAGAATTAATCCATTGGTTATTCATTAGTGATTTTAACCAATATAAACTTCTATGTTTTAATGGTTTCAGTTACTCATCATTAAAAATCTCAAGACTTTGATAGTTTCTTCATTAAGTTCTTAATCAACCATTATGATTCCACTTATTCATGGCTTATTAGTGTTTTAAGTCCACTACAAGGCCATCCTTATTACTTATTACATATTATACTCCACCCGTTCACTTCTCTATCAATTATATATTGAAGGAAGATGAAATTTAAAGTTTGAATGTTATACCTCTTGGTGTTCTTGTGTGCTTGGACTTTTGTTCTTGACAAAAGAATTAGCTAGCTTTCTTTGCTCTTTGATTGCTTGTTTCTTACTATATTCTCTCTCTCAATATGCTAGTTGTTCAATTTTTGTTAAACCATCAAATGACCTACCAAGCCTCTCTTATATAGGTTAGCAAGACCAAGGGTAGTTTGGTCTTTTAGGCAAACCTCCTCAACCCATGTTAAGCCCATGGGATACCATGTGCTATACATGTCACCCACATGTCTCCCCATGTGCCCTATGGGCCCCTCATGGGTTACTCCATGGGTTTAACCCACCCGTTAACCCATCGGTTCGATCCACAGGTTTCGTTATTAGAATTAATTCAAATTGTACACATTTACTTGGTATAAAATTCGTATTATACATCGTATTAATTCTCGTATCATACTTGTATAGTACTTATTACCATCGTCGTATTCATTCCGTATAATAATCATTATTATACTTAACCATTTCGTTCTTAGGTTTTACTTTCCCTAACCCTTAGGGTTTTAAGTCCTCAAGTGAAAACTTCGCGAGCCATAACTGAAATATTATTAGATATTCCATCCCGTCTTTAAATCCTATTATTACGTATTTCTCGAAAATTTTAAAAAAATTCCTGGGCAGAAAAGGATGAATAGTGATTTTATGAAAATTCCTCAAAAAACTTTTATTTTCGTCTTGGAAATTCAAATCATTTTTTTCTAGCACGTAGGCAGAATCCTAACCCCATTCGCATCTTCTAGGTCATAGAACGACCTTTAAATAGCTTACTCAGTTTAATAAACATATAATTAAATCTTAATCAACAAAATCAAATAAAATTTATTTACATAAAAGTCCGATTTTCTCGGGCGTTACATTCTCCCCCCCTTACAAGAATTATGTACCCAGAATTTCGATACAAGTTAGCCAAATAGATGAGGATAAGCTTTCTTCATCTTGTCTTCGAGTTCTCACGTTGCTTCTTCGGCATTGTGGTTCCTCCATATCACCTTCACCGAAGGTATTACTTTGCTTCTTAAGACTTGTTCTTTCCTATCAATAATTTGAATAGGAACTTCTTCGTACGTTAAGTTTTTCTCAACCTGAATAGGTTCATACTGGATTACGTGCTTATAATCTGGCTTATAAGGACGCAATATCGATACGTGAAACACGTTATGAATATGTCCCAACTCTAGAGGTAATGCTATTATATACGCTACCTCTCCTACCCTTCTCAAAATCTCAAAAGGTCCTATAAACCTAGGGCTTAACTTTCCCTTCTTTTCGAAGCGTTTCTTCCCTTTCCAAGGCGATACCTTCAGGAATACGTACGAACTGACTTCAAACTCTCTATTCTTTCGATGCCGATCTGCATACTTTTTATGCCTGTTTTGAGCTGCTACTAATCGTGTTCGTACCAACTTAACCACCTCCACCGTTTGTTGTACCATCTTTGGTCCTAACATTTGACGCTCTCCTACTTCATCCCAGCACAGTGGAGTTCTGCACTTCCATCCGTATAACGCTTCGTAAGGCGGCATGCCTATACTGGCGTGATAACTGTTGTTGTAGGAAAACTCTACCAATGGTAGATGATCGTCCCAACTTCCCTTTAAATCCATACCGCAAGACCTTAACATGTCTTCTAGCATTTGAATTGCCCTTTAACTTTGTCCATCCGTATGTGGATGATAAGCCGTGCTCAACCTCAGCTGCATTCCCATTTGCTCTTGAAAACTTTTCTAAAAATTCGATGTGAATTGTGGTCACGATCTAACACAATCAAAACTGGTACCCCATGTCTCGAAATAATTTCCTTGACATAAAGTTTAGCTAACTGGTCCAAGTTATACCCGAATCTTATCGGCAAGAAATGAGTCGACTTCGTCAAACGATCCACTATTACACAAATAGCGTCGTATCATTTATGCGTCGTCGGAAGTCCTACCACAAAATCCATCGTGATATGCTCCCACTTCCATTCCAAAATTTCCAATGATTGTAGCAAACCACTAGGTCGTTGATGTTCGGCCTTAACTTTCTGACAAGTTAAGAACCTACTTACATACTCTATTATTTCCCTCTTCATGTTGAGCCACCAAAATTTTTGTCAAAGGTCTTGATACATCTTGGTACTACCAGGATGAATCGAGTAACTTGAGTTATGTGCTTCGTCCATTATCACTTCCTTCAACTCCGTATCACACAGAAACCCAAATTCGTCCTTCAAATCTTAATAGCCCTTCATTATCAAGACTATAATTATCTTCTGTACCGTCTGTAATCTTCTTCTTTATCTGCTCACACGCATCTTCTTTGAGTTTCACTTTCTTTACCTTCTCCACAATTGTAGGTTGAACCTCCATCGCAAACAGCTTCTCCCCTTCCTCACTTGGAAATCTTACTTCAATTTACATCCTTGCCATTACTGTTATCTACTCATCCTGAGTTGTTAACATTGATAGTTTCTCCCGACCCTTTCTACTTAAAGCGTCGGCCACCACGTTTGCCTTCCCTGGTTGATACGGAATATCATAATCGTAGTCCTTTAACAACTCCAACCATCTTCGTTGTCTCATATTCAACTCCTTCTGTGTGAAGATATACTTTAGACTTTTATGATCTATGTATATCTCACTTTTATCCCCGTACAGGTAATGCCTCCAAATTTTTAAGGCAAAAACTACTGCTGCAAGTTCTAGGTCATGAGTAGGATAACCTTTCTCATACTCCTTTAATTGCCAAGATGAATACGTAATGACTTTGCCATGCTGCATTAGCACGCAACCCAGTCCTCTATGCGAAGCATAACTATAAACTACGAAATTCCCCGTATCATCTGGTAAAGATAATATAGGTTATTGACTTAACCTCTTCTTTAGCTCTTGAAAGTTGTCTTCACACTTCTCTGTCCACACGTACTTCACGGTCTTCCTTGTCAAATTTGTCAACGGAGTAGCTATCTTAGAGAAGTCCTGAATGAACCTCCGATAGTATCCTGCTAACCCTAGGAAACTCTGTACCTCAGTCGGTGTTTTCGATTGTTCCCAATTAATAACTGCTTCTACCTTCGCTGGATCTACTAAAATCCCTTCCTTATCGATAACGTGCCCCAAAAAATGCACTCTCTCTAACCAAAATTCACACTTCGTGAATTTTGCATACAACTTCTCCTTGCGTAGTGCTTCCAATACTAATCTTAAATGTTCAACATGATCTTCTGGCGTCTTAGAATAGAGTAAAATATCATCAACGAACACTACGACGAACTTGTCCAAATATTATATGAACACTCTGTTCATCATATCCATGAATGCCTGGCTTATTAGTTAACCCAAATGACATCACCAAGAACTTGTAATAACCATAACGAGTCCTGAATGTTGTCTTAGGTACATCCTCTTTTCTAAACTTCAACAGGTAATACCCCGCCCGCAAATCTATCTTAGAAAAATACTTCGCCCCTTTTAACTGATCAAAAAGATCATTGATCCTGGGCAATGGGTATTTATTCTTTATCGTTAGTTTGTTCAACTCTCGGTAGTCGAAACAAAGCCTCAACGATCCGTCCTTTTTCTTTACAAACAATACTGGTGCTCCCCATGGAGAGACACTCGGTTGAATGTACTTTTTATCCAACAGTTCTTGTAACTGAATCATTAACTCCTTCAATTTTACCGGCGCCATACGATACGGTGCCTTCAAAATCGATGCCGTCTCTAGCACAACATCTATAACGAATTCGATCTCCCTATCGGGAGGAAGACCTGGCAAATCGTTCGAAAATACGTCCGCAAATTCATTGACTATTGGTATCTATTCCAATGTTGCTCCCAATCGCTGGGTATCAACAACATGGCACAGGTAACCTACACATCCTTTTCTTAACAACTTTCTGGCTTGTGTCATGATTAGACAACAAGAGCGTCCCGGTGATTTACTACCATAGAACACTACCTTGGGTTTCTTAAAAATTTGAAGGTTCACACTTTTCTTTTGGCAATCGATAATCGTCCCATGGTTAAACAACCAGTCCATCCCGAGAATTACATCAAATTCTCCCAACTGTATTAGTATAAGATCTACCGATAACTTATTACCCCTTATTTCTACACAACAACTCCTATGAACATAATCAACAGTAATTACTTCTTCGTTTGCTACCTTAATATTCAAAGGTATTACAAATCTTTCAGGGAGTAATCCTAACCGTTTAGCAAATTCACATGCTAAAAATGAACAAGTAGCACACGAATCAAACAATACATATGCTTTTTTATCGTTGACCGGGATAATACCTACTACAACGTAGCTTGATGCAACCGCATCTTGAACCAGCATATTAAAAGTACGGGCCGTCGGTCTATCCTGTGGTGCAGAACCACCAATTGCTAGCTTACCACAACTAGCTTATTTCCCACTATCCGACCCCTTCTTCGGATAGTTCCTTGCCATGTGGTCCGTGGATCCACACACAAAATGTAAGAACCGTGAATTTCATGAATAATTTTTTTTATTTTATAATAAGAAAATGAATACTTATTAGAATATAAGTGTTTATGAGGTATGAGAAAAGTAATTCGATTATATTAAATTGAATTTATAATAATTGAGAAAATATGGAGAATTGCGACTCGTAGAATGCCTTGTGTGGCATGAGAATGGAAAAGATGATGATTTAATTATTTTAAGAGGGGAATCGATAAGTGAAGGATTAATTAATATTATATTATTAATTAATTGTTGTTAGTGATAGCCTATTAATGGGTAATTATTAATATGTTATTGTGAGTAACAAAACATTTATGAGTAAATAATTGATGAATATAATAAGAGTTATATTTATTTAATTATTTGTTGTGTGCAATACATGTCATAGTTAAAATAATGTTGTTAAGAATAATAACCTGTTAAAGAATAAATAAAGATATTAATGGAAATGAGAATTTATTTGAATATAAATAATTTTGTGAGTTAACTCAATTATATTAAATTAAGTAATTATAATAATTACGAAAAATGCAGAGTTTATAATAAACTCGTGAAAGCCTTGTGTGGCATAGTGATGAAGAATATTACTGATGATATTAATTGAAGAAGGACTTAATAAGTGAACAATTAATCTATAGTAACTGTTAATTGTTATTGTTGAATATTAACTAATTGTTATGGAATATTAGTAGCGATTAATAATACGTTAATTATTATTATTTCAAGCGAGAAAATAATAATAAACCACATGTTTATAAATATGCTGAGATTTATATTTGTTAATGTGATAATTAATCCTATGATTATGAATTAAGTGTTATTAATAATTACGAGGAATGGATTAATTAATATTATTAATTAATTGATAAGATAAGTAAATTATTTACTTCTATGTACAAGCATGAGAATTAAATGTATAGCGTATAGTAATTAACTATATATAAAGTTTAAAGTGCGGTGTAACTATATGATATAGAAATCATATAGTAAGATTTACGAAGTTACATGATAATGCCTATGTGACTATGTGAGTGTGTGGACATTAAAATAATGTATCATGAATATAAATAATAATCGATGATTAATTATATATATAATGGAATAATAGAATTAAATAAAGGAGATAATGTGAGGTGATTATATCCGAGTAAATTATACCGGTGAGACAAAATGTACACGGATTATATGTGTTCAAATTGCATTTACTACATTATGTGAATTCATTGGGATTACATTGTGACTCTAACTAAAGTATAACCTAAGTGTGTATATCATGAAACTAAGTATGTTGTATTGCATGGTTGCCAAGTTGCTGAGCTTCTAATTGGCTTGCCCTAAAATAACAGTCACATTCTCTTCACGTGATATACTCCAAGCTAGCCTATTCCCTATTCCCTCAAACTCAGCAAATTCTAGCTCATGATCAATAGGGGAGTGGGAATCATGATGGGTTCTACCAACTAATTACCTACCACTCCATAACCTTCATGCAATCCTTCAATCCGTTGGCTTGGTTTGGGAGAGAAAATCATTGTCTGGTTATTGTTTGTTCTATAAATTGAGCCCCCTCCTTCACGAATTCATTTGCTGAGAAATTCTAAGTAAGAATTGAGAGTGCATTGTGAGTTGTTAGATAATTACAGAGGAAGAAGCTTCGATTCCAGCAAACACACTTTGCATTACAAAGGTATACTACAATTTCATTTCTTCAATTCTTGTTTTCTGTCAAAACTTTGATTCTTCAATTAAGCTTGAATAATGTGATAAGTTGATTGGATTATGTTTGTTAGCTATTATCTGAGTTAGTGGTATGTTTAAACTACAATGTGGCATGATTATAATCAAATTCGTAGAAAGAATTGAGATTTGTTTTAGCTTCTGCCGAAGCAGAAGCAATCAACTCGGTCCAGGAAATAGCGCAGCTGCGCCCTGGTTATACTGGGGTGCTGCGCAGCTGCGCCAGTACCAGACTTGCGTGTTGTTGGCCAAGGCCCTGCGCAGCTACGCCAGTTTTGAACTGGGGAGCTGCGCAGCTGCGCCGGTCCCTGATCCCAGTTTCTGCAGATTTTATTCCTGCTTGATGTCTGCTAAGTGATAGATATTGAAAGGAATTAGGACAAGCATGTTAATGGGTTTGACCTACTTATATGAGTATATGGAGATAACATAAACATGATTTGGCTATGATTGCATGCAAGAATTATGAAACGATATATAGTGTTGAAGTAAACGTAAAGTTTAATGGACGACCGTCAACGTATATGAAGCATGATTATATTCTGATTTTGATACATGTTTGTATGACCTAGAAATACATGATTTGTATGTTCACTTGCGTAGATAAGTTTCATAACGAAATACGAACGTGCAAACCTCATTAGTAACAGAAATGTAAGTTTTACAAACGAACTTTTGACATATGTGTAACACATTGATATTTTGATTTTCGAGGAATAATAGTATGAGGTAAAGACGCATGAAAGACATAATAACTTATGTATATATTGTTCATAGTATGACAAGAGCATGTTAGACCTCACTAGCAAACATTTCTAACAAAAATGCAAGTTTTGAAGGTTGATATTGACATGAAAATACCATATATATATTCTAATTTTTCGGGCATGTTTATATAACCTTGAAATACATATCGGACCTATTGACTTATGTATACGGATTTCATGATGTAACACGAACATGTTAGTAAGCCTTACTAATAAAAATATAAGTTTTGATTGAGAACCTTAACATGTTATTGCAAGTTTCGTATTCTGGAGTTTACGGACATATGAGATAATACTCGTAGATCCACTCATGTATCGTACATGTATATATACCATGCTAGATGTCATGATTAAAATTTAGCGTAAACGAAGCATGTTTTCAACTAATAACTGTAATAGTTACATGTATGAAATGTGAATACTCATAAGTATACCTAATGCAAAGTATATGAATACCTTATGTGTTTAAAGAGCGAGCATGATAGGCCTTGTGAATTCCATGACCTTGAATGGCTTTAAATTATTGAAAGTGTTAACTTAGAATCTATTGCATGTATGATTGGAACAAGGAAAGGTTGTATAAACATAATAGTATCCTTTAAACATGTTTACATGCTACGTAATATTATATGATGTTACTTAAACCCGATTTTGACGGTTAACTTATGAGAATGCCATAACTTGCTAAAATAAAATACATTTAGTATGGTCTTATGTGATATTAATAATATGAGAGCATGTTTGCTAATTATTGCGATCTTATATGATATGAAAATGTGTTTAAACTCAAAAAGAGGAATGTTGAGGATAAAGGTATATTAGTCAAGACTTGTGAATTAAATATGATACTATATATGACTGTATAGTAAGGTTAAAGATTTAACTTATATATGGATGGTATATATGAGATAAAGTATAACGTTAAACTGTATGACTAATGGATATCATATATATATATACGTAACTATATTACGATAGGGATTCGAAAGTGTCGATTTATTTAACGAGGATAAACTACGCATAAGGCAAGTTTCCTGACTTGCACTCATTTATAGTGCAAGTATCTGAACCCTACTTTTATTGTGTTGCAAGTATCCTATCCTTGTGGTTACTTATTCGAGGAACGTCGTAAGCAAGTTCCCTAACTTATACTCTTTCATTGTGCAAGTTTCCTTGAAACCGTTCTTGTATATTAATTGCAAGTATCTGACTACTCTTTTATTGAGCAAGTATTTGATTCATACTATTCATTGAAAACATATTCGAGCTTGTACTAACTTTGGTCGTACGAGTAAATAGGTGCTAGAATAATTCTTGCCTTACAAACTTATGTTTCATAGTTTGATTTAAATCACGAATATATTCTTCGAATTATTGTTGCGAGTATTGAACTCATAAATTGTTCTTATATACATTGTTAAAATTGTCTATGCCATTTAATTCGACTAGACCAATATCATGAATTAGAAAGCAATCCACACCAATTACCATGGTGCGGACTCCTATAAATTGACTGAGTTGAACAAACCTTATAAAAAGGGGAACTATATAGTCGGGGTGCCGACAGTGGTGTGGTAGGTTATGCATAACTGTGACAGCCCCAAATTCGGGTCCTCTGACCCCGGTCCGGTCGTCACGATCTAACATAAACATCTACCTCTAAACAACATACGATAACTAAAATGCGGAATATAATAAACTTATGTCGTTCATTCAAAAGGTGCTACTAGTCCCAAGATTCGATAACCTTAAATACAAAACATACAAACATACCCTAGAATAGTCAATAGGGTTCATATTACATAACAGTAAATTAATTAAACATAAAGATAAAGTCTGCTCCTTGCAAACTAATCCTACATCTTCCCTTTACCCTTGTCCTTTCCTGAAGTCTCGGGCTTAACTGCAATATAAGTCATGATATAGCAAGAATGAGCAACAAGTTTGCTCAGCAAGTTGAAATACAACAATAAAGGATATATCATAATGAAAGGAATATATCTGATAATGAATTCAACAATATGAATATCGGAAGCAAGAATAATAATTGCTTTTAGAATAACTGATAGTCAAGTAGACTTTTGAACTATAAAACTCCAACGAAATCAATAGCTGATTGACCCTTTGGTTACTGGCTACAGAATAAGTACTTGAGGGGATCAGCCTCGCGTACGCTATATATATGCATAACATTCAACTCTGCTGTTTGTATCTTTATACTAGATACCTGGGGTACTCCCCTATATATACAAGGGGTGTTCTTTCAGTCTAAGAATCCTTACCATCAATTGGTTTGGATAGCTTTTATAAAATTTTTATACAATTTTCTGACCGAACAAGGGTTCAGACTCTATCTGACGCAGTTCAAGAATTATAGAACTTTAAATAATGTACAAGTCCAAGACTGTACGAAATCAAGTGCACCAAGTGCGAATAACAATAATATCGATGTGGAATAATTGTAAAGTAATTAAACCACCTAATAGCATGCTTGAAAATAAAGTTCAAGCACTAAATAATTAACTGTCACTACGATAATAACCTGCTCAATAGTTCTAGCTTTAATTAAATCTCGCTGAAATAACCTAACATTAATAAGTCGGTATTCCAATTAGCATGTGTAAACTAATACGAGTCTACACTTACAAGAATCTGCTTATCATATCAATCTATCTATAATTCACGTAAGTCAATCTAATCATGTCATAGATTTAATAACTTTAGATTATCTAGTTTTTATGCATCAATATAGACTTGAACACATAATACTTCAAGTTACTTATATTTAATCAACATACATGTTTTATGATTATAATTTTTGAAAACCTAGCATGCTCAACCTAATCCTAGTTTAAAGTTATATGCTCTCATGTCGGTAATTTGTATACTTTACATAATACAAGTTCATGCTTCATGTTATCACATAACAAGGTTAAACATAACATGCATGCTCATGCGTATACTATACATGTATACTTTAATCCACCTATTTCATGCCTTAGAAATTCATTTTCTATGAATACGTGCATATGTGAAATCTATACGTTAATTCAACGAGGTCCATGTTAATATGCTTATAGGCATAACGAACTCTAATGTACATGCTTGTATGATCAATACGTAATCCACATGGTGATCGATGATATAATCTTTCACGTTCTAAGCTTTTCGTTGAAAAATCACACTAAGCCAATAAGGTATCATAATACATGTTAAGTGCCTTGTGCTCATAACTCGTATGTCTTAGGACTCATATATAAACCATATATATGCTCTCAAATAGTCAGAATCTAAAAGATATTAACCTTAGCCAAGTTTACTTTGAAAGTTCTTAAGTTTCTTATTTTAAAATCGCTAGAATCTTGCTATCACGTATGCTAGTGTGTGAACACATTTTAACATGCATTTCATGTCAATATAAACTATACGATCATGTTTAGAATATCAGAATATGCACATGTTACGTATGTGTCTAAGTCCACAATCGAAACTACAAGTTTTATTACAAAACCATAAGTGTTGCGTCAATCATGTGTACTAACATTGTTATACTTGTTCATACTACATGAATATACTTATGTGTGTGTGCTAGATCAGTTTACATGCTTGCCAAAAGAAGTAACATATGTTAGTCATGACAGCAGCTTTAACAGAAAATGAAATCTGGTTTTCAAGCTCGGCGCAGCTGCGCCGCTGGCCAGTGCAACACTGGCGCAGCTGCGCAGTTGCCTGGGTCGTCCAAAAACTGCCTCTGCTCGGCAGAGGCTCAACCCAACTCAGAAAATTAATACAAAATCATCTTAGTCATGCTATGGTATAATGCTAACATGATTTTAAACTAGTATAGCACTTAACAAACATATTTTAAACACTCAATTCATCAATCATGGTCAACTCAAGAATCAAGAATTAGAAGTTTTACAAAAATAAGAATGGGAAGTGATATACCTCTGCTAAAGGAACTTGCTGATAACTGTCACCCTTTCAATTCACAGACTCTCACTATAAAGTATACTCACTCAAGCTTGTTTGGTAGAATTCTCTGCAATTGCAATATAGAAAAAGAGAGGGCTTAATTTATAGGCAATTCAATAACTAGGCAATGCCATTATCTTCCAAATTAAACCAACAGATGTCAAGAATGTATAATGGATTACAAGAAGTTGGTGAGAAGTAGTTGAATTCACTCATGAATCCCACTCCCCATCTATTCATTAGCTAGCATTGGTGAATTTGAGAAAAAGCTAGACTAGTGTAGCTTGTGGGTTTACATGTGAAGGAGAAAATTGAGGGTGGAACTCACATTTAGGGACAATGAAATCTCAGCCTTTGTAATTGTATATATATATATATATTATGTATGCTTAACATAATACATACATACTTAGATTATATAATGTATATGCACATAGTATCTACTTAAGTTATATGTATTTATTCCATATACATTTAGATGGGTGATACTATGTTATCTCAATTAGCAATTAATAATGAATAGGTACACAACATATAATCCATGCACATTTTCCTTAATACCGAATGTAAAGTAATTGGGTATTATTATTACTCATTATTATAACCGTTATCATTATAATAACTTATTGAGATCAATTATTTATTGATATTACTATATGTTGATGAGGTATACATTAATATTTTCCCACACATGTATTGTCACATAAACATTAGTATGTAACTCTCATAATGTAATTATTCTTACTATATAGTTTATAATGTATAATTATATTAATGTGTCACCTTGTACTATATCTAATATATAGTTAACTACCATATATTAAAGGTTTAACATATCGCATGCTTGTATGAAACGATTAATCAAGTAAATATAATATTATTATATTTACTAATCTCTCATTCATTAATTATTATTTATTCATAATATTTGTTAATCAACACATTATCAATTAATTAATCATAATTGAAATTAATCAAACATGTTCGAATCTTGCCACTATATTCAAATAAATTGAATATTTAATTATTAATAATCTTATCAATTCTCTGATATTAAAGTCTTAAGGTTAGTCCACTAATTTAAATAAACTATTATTGACTCCCTTTAACCATTCACAAATTCACATAACCACATAAGGTTTAAATAAACTCACAAAATTAACTCGTAAAAATAATAATTAAATCACATATTTAATAAATAAGGAGTTTAAAATTCATGGTCGTTACATCCCTCCCCCCTTATAAAAATTCCATCCTCGGAATTGTAAAAATAAGGTTACTCAAATAAAAACGGATAATTTGCTCTCATTTTCTCTTCTAGCTCCCATGTAGCTTCTTCAACTGCGTGATTCCTCCAAAGAATCTTAACGGAATGAATGATCTTATTCCTCAGCTTCTGTTCCTTCCTATCTAGTATCTGGACAGGAACTTCCTCGTATGATAAGTCTTTCTCGACTTGGATTGGTTCATAGGAGATAACGTGCTTGTAGTCTGATTTATACGGCCGTAATACTGACACATGAAACACGTTGTGAATGTGCTCAAGTTTAGGAGGTAACGCCACCTCGTATGCCACTTCACCGACTCGCCTCAGAATCTCAAACGGTCCAATGAACCTAGGGCTCAACTTGCCCTTCTTCCCAAAACGAATCTTCCCCTTCCAGGGAGATACTTTCAGAAAAGCATAGCTTCCTAATTTAAATTCTTTCTTCTTGCGATGCAAGTCCGCATACTTCTTCTGGCGATCTTGAGCAGCTACCAGCCGTGCTCTTATCACCTTGATAATCTCTACAGTTCGCTGTACCAATTCTGGTCCCAATAGTCGACGTTCTCCAACTTCGTCCCAACACAACGGTGTTCGACATTTTCTCCCATATAGTGCCTCGTACGGTGGCATTCCGATACTAGCGTGAAAACTATTGTTGTAAGCAAATTCTACTAATGGTAGGTGATCCTCCCAACTACCCTTGAAGTCCATCACACAAGCTTGGAGCATGTCTTCAAGTGTTTGAATTGTTCTTTCGCTTTGCCCATCGGTCTACGGATGATACGCGGTACTCATTCGTAATTGTGTCCCAAATCTCTCTTGAAGACTCTTCCAGAAATTCGACGTGAATTGCGGATCTCTATCTGATACAATAGATACCGGCACCCCATGTCTCGAGATAATTTCCTTGACATATAATTTGGCTAACTGATCCAAACTATACTTAATCCTAATCGGAAAAAAGTGAGCTGACTTCGTAAGACGATCTACAATTACCCATATGGCGTCGTGCCCTTTCTGCGTTGCCGGAAGTCCTACCACAAAGTCCATCGTGGTGTGTTCCCATTTCCATTCTAGAATTTCTAACGGTTGTAATAACCCGCTTGGTCGTTGGTGCTCTGCCTTGACTCTCTGACAAGTTAAACACCTACTTACGCATTCTGCAACCTCCCTCTTCATGTTTGGCCACCAAAAGTGATGACGCAAGTCTTGGTACATCTTCGTGCTTCCTGGGTGTATCGAGTATCTCGTACTGTGCGCTTCTTGCAAAATTTCTTCTCTTAGTTTCGGTACTAACGGTACCCAAATTCGTCCTTCAAACCTTAGCAGTCCAGTGCTATCAATCTTGAATTTCAAATCATCACCTTCAACAATCCGTTTCTTGATAATATCACAATCTTCGTCCTTCTCTTGTGCCTCCTTAACCTTATCTAATAAAGTCGGGCTCGCTGTCACTGTAAATAATTTTTCATTGGTCTCCATCGGATACTTAACCTCTAAATCTAGTCGTTCAAAATCTTTCACTAACTCTTCTTGAAAGGTTAACTTCAATAACTTCTCTCTGCCTTTTCTGCTCAAGGCATCTGCCACTACATTTGCTTTGCCTGGATGGTATAGAATCTCACAATCATAATCTTTGATCAATTCTAGCCATCGACGTTGCCTCATATTTAGCTCTTTCTGCGTGAAGATATACTTCAGACTCTTGTGGTCCGTATATATCTCACACTTCTCACCATATAAATAATGCCTCCAAATCTTCAAGGCAAAAACTACTACTGCTAATTCCAGGTTATGAGTCGGATAACCCTTCTCATAATCTTTCAGCTGACGTGAAGCGTACGCAATGACCCTGTTGTGTTGCATTAGTACACAGCCAAGACCCTTGTGGGACGCATCACTATACACTACGAACCCTCCTGTGTTATCTGGTAAAGCTAACATAGGTGCTTGACTAAGCCTCTTCTTCAACTCTAGGAAAATCTCTTCACACTTCTCCGTCCAAACGAACTTAACTGTCTTTCTAGTAAGATTGGTCAACGGCGATGCTATTTTCGAAAAATCCTGGATGAATCTCCGATAGTATCCCACTAACCCTAAGAAACTCCTGATTTCTGTTAGCGTCTTCGGCTACTCCCAATTGATAACCGCTTCTACCTTTGCTGGATCCACCGAAACACCATTCTTGTCGATAATGTGCCCCAAAAACTGCACTCTCTGCAACCAAAACTCACACTTGGAGAATTTTGCATACAGCTTCTCTCTCCTTAATGTCTCCAACACTATTCGAAGATGCTCGGCGTGTTCTTCCTCCGTCTCGGAATACACCAGAATGTCATCGATGAATACGACAACGAACTTATCCAAATACTGTTTGAATACTCGGTTCATCAAGTCCATAAATGCCGCCGGCTCGTTCGTCAATCCGAATGACATTACCAGAAACTCAAAGTGTCCATACCGAGTTCTGAATGCCATCTTTGGAATATCCTCCGGCCTCACCTTCAGTTGATGATAACTGGTCCTCAAGTCAATCTTTGAAAAGTACTTCGCCCCCTTCAACTGATCAAACAAATCGTCGATCCTAGGCAATGGGTACTTGTTCTTAATGGTGACCTTGTTCAACTCTCGGTAGTCAATACAAAGTCTGAGCGATCCATCTTTCTTCTTCATGAATAAGACTGGTGCTCCCCACGGTGATACGCTCGGTCGAATGTATCCCTTATCCAACAACTCTTGCAATTGAGCCATCAGTTCCTTCATCTCTACCGGTGCCATACGATACGGCGCTTTTTATACTGGTGCTGTCCCCGGTGCCAAATCAATAACAAACTCAATTTCTCTATCCGGTGGCAATCCAGGAATCTTGTCTGGGAAGACATCGGCGAATTCCATTACAATTGGTATCTGACCCAATTCACCCTCGACTCGTCGAGTATCAACCACGTGAGCCAAATAACCTACACAACCCTTCCTAAGCAATCTCTGTGCTTGCATCATCGTCAGACAATGAGATTGTCTCGGCGATTTACTACCATAAAATACCACCTTTGACTTATTCGGAGTCTTAAGGTGTACGCACTTCTTCTTACAGTCGATAACTGCTCTGTGATTCGATAACCAATCCATTCCAAGGATTACATCGAACTCCCCCAAACGAATCGGTATCAAATCCACTCTGAGCTTAAATCCTCGCAATTCAGTATAACAGTTCCTATAAATGTATTCTACGGAAATAATTTCCTTGTTCGCTACTTCTACGTTCATAGGGTGTTCTAACCTTTCACGGGGTAAGTCTAACCGTTTAGTAAATTCTTCGGAAACAAAAGAGCAGGTAGCACCCGAATCAAATAACACATATGCATCTATATTGTTGATTGGGATGATACCTGACACCACGTCCTTAGACTCCACCGCATCCTGAACGGTTATGTTGAACGTGCGTGCCGTTGGTCTGTTGGCTGGACCTCCGATGCTCAGTCCATTGTTGTTGTTGTTACGATTGTCGCTAGCTGTGTTGCCCTTTCTCTTCGGGCAGTCCTTAATTTGATGGTCTAGGGCTCCACATGAGAAACACCCTCTTTTCTACTTATTCGGACACTGAGGAGCCATGTGCCCCGGTTGTCCACAACGGTAACAAGCGTTCTTTCCCTTCATGCACTCCCCCGAGTGATTCTTCCCACAGTTGTTGCACTTTACACTTTTCTTGGCCTCTCCCCCAGACTTGTTGCCTCCAGAGGATTGGCTCTCTGTCCATTTATGCTTGTTGGGGTTGCTGCCTCCGCTGCTTCCCCCTTTCTGTCCCTCCTGACCAGTCTTCTTTTCTTGCTTGAATCGAGCAATGGCTTCATTACCTCCTTCGGCAATGATAGCCCTTTCTAGTAGATCAGAGTAAGTATTAATCTTCAATACCGCGACTACTTTCTGCACCCATGGTTTCAGTCCTAATTCGAACCTCCTTGCCTTCCTGGCTTCCGTGTCAACCTGATGTGAAGCGAATCGGGCCAACTCGTTAAATCTTGCCGCGTACTCTACGACAGACATACTACCTTGTTTCAGTTCCATAAACTTAACTTCCATATCCTGTTGCGTATTCTCCGAGAAGTAATTCTCGAGAAATAGCTCCTTAAATTTATCCCAAGGAATAACTCCTTCGCCTGCTCGTCCCTTATTGGCTTTCCACCAATAGTTAGCTTCGCCCTTCATCATGAAAGTGGCAAAACTCGTCTTCTGTGCTTCGGCCACTCGTGCGACCTCAAACACTTTCTCCATCTCTTCTATCCAGGTTTGGGCTTCGATTGGGTCCAAGGTTCCCCGGAACTCTGGCGGTCCTACCAATTTAAAATCTTTGAAGCTAGCCAAGTGATGACCTGGCTGCCCTGCTGCTGGCTGGGATCTGCTATGCATTGCCTCAGTTAACAAGTTAACGAAGTTCTGCATAGGGTCGATATTTTCCCCTCCGCCATTATTAACGGATCCTTTCTTCCTCTGGTTCCGCAGTAGTCTCCTAGGCGGCATGATCTTGAGGAAAGGAAGAAAACATTAGGCTTTACGTGATATGCTATTTATGTTAGCATTAAGAAGTTTAGGATGTCTATCAATCATAGCTGATTTAAATAAATAACTTCAGTATCACAATAAGACTCGATGGATATCCTCCATCACTTACATACTCTATTTGAGTTTTCTACTAAGGTTATAACTTAGGTTTCGCATTCCTAATGTTTATAACCTAAAGCTTTAATACCAACCTGTGACAGCCCCAAATCCGGGTCCTCTGACCCCGGTCTGGTCGTCACGATCTAACATAAACATCTACCTCTAAACAACATACGATAACTAAAATGCGGAATATAATAAACATACGTCGTTCATTCAAAAGGTGCTACTAGTCCCAAGATTCGATAACCTTAAATACAAAACATACAAACATACCCTAGAATAGTCAATAGGGTTCATATTACATAACAATAAATTAATTAAACAAAAAGATAAAGTCTACTCCTTGCAAACTAATCCTACATCTTCCCTTTACCCTTGTCCTTTCCTGAAGTCTCGGGCTTAACTGCAATATAAGTCATGATATAGCAAAAATGAGCAACAAGTTTGCTCAGCAAGTTGAAATACAACAATAAAGGATATATCATGATGAAAGGAATATATCTGATAATGAATTCAATAATATGAATATCGGAAGCAAGAATAATAATTGCTTTTAGAATAACTGATAGTCAAGTAGACTTTTGAACTATAAAACTCCAACGAAATCAATAGCTGATTGACCCTTTGGTTACTGGCTACAGAATAAGTACTTGAGGGGATCAGCCTCGCGTACGCTATGTATATGCATAACATTTAACTCTGCTGTTTGTATCTTTATACTAGATACTTGGGGTACTCCCCTATATATACAAGGGGTGTTCTTTCAGTCTAAGAATCCTAACCATCAATTGGTTTGGATAGCTTTTATAAAATTTTTATACAATTTTCTGACCGAACAGCTCTATCTGACGCAGTTCAAGAATTATAGAACTTTAAATAATGTACAAGTCCAAGACTGTACGAAATCAAGTGCACCAAGTGCGAATAACAATAATATCGATGTGGAATAATTGTAAAGTAATTAAACCACCTAATAGCATGCTTGGAAATAAAGTTCAAGCTTTAAATAATTAACTGTCAATACGATAATAACCTGCTCAATACAATATGAGAAGGATAGGAACTTGGACAAATAAGAATTAAAGAACTTGCACAACAAAATAGTGAAGTTCGGAGACTTGCCTGATTGCTCAGCTACAATTAAGTTCTAGCTTTAATTAAATCTCGCTGAAATAACCTAACATTAATAAGTCGGTATTCCAATTAGCATGTGTAAACTAATACGAGTCTACACTTACAAGAATCTGCTTATCATATCAATCTATCCATAATTCACGTAAGTCAATCTAATAATGTCATAGATTTAATAACTTTAGATTATCTAGTTTCTATGCATCAATATAGACTTGAACACATAATACTTCAAGTTACTTATATTTAATCAACATACATGTTTTATGATTATAATTTTTGAAAACCTAGCATGCTCAACCTAATCCTAGTTTAAAGTCATATGCTCTCATGTCGGTAATTTGTATACTTTACATAATACAAGTTCATGCTTCATGTTATCACATAACAAGGTTAAACATAACATGCATGCTCATGCGTATACTATACATGTATACTTTAATCCACCTATTTCATGCCTTAAAAATTCATTTTCTATGAATACGTGCATATGTGAAATCTATATGTTAACTCAACGAGGTCCATGTTAATATGCTTATAGGCATAACGAACTCTAATGTACATGCTTGTATGATCAATACGTAATCCACATGGTGATCGATGATATAATCTTTCACGTTCTAAGCTTTTCGTTGAAAAATCACACTAAGCCAATAAGGTATCATAATACATGTTAAGTGCCTTGTGCTCATAACTCGTATGCCTTAGGACTCATATATATGCTCTCAAATAGTCAGAATCTAAAAGATATTAACCTTAGCCAAGTTCACTTTGAAAGTTCTTAAGTTTCTTATTTTAAAATCGCTAGAATCTTGCTATCACCTATGCTAGTGTGTGAACACATTTTAACAAGAATTTCATGTCAATATAAACTATACGATCATGTTTAGAATATCAGAATATGCACATGTTACGTATGTGTCTAAGTCCACAATCGAAACTACAAGTTTTATTACAAAACCATAAGTGTTACGTCAATCATGTGTACTAACATTGTTATACTTGTTCATACTACATGAATATACTTATGTGTGTGTGCTACATCAGTTTACAAGCTTGCCAAAAGAAGTAACATATGTTAGTCATGACAGCAGCTTTAACAGAAAATGAAATCTGGTTTTCAAGCCCGGCGCAGCTGCGCCGCTGGCCAGTGCAACACTGGCGCAGCTGCGCAGTTGCCTGGGTCGTCCAAAAACTGCCTCTGCTCGGCAGAGGCTCAACCCAACTCAAAAAATTAATACAAAAGATTCTATGGTATAATGCTAACATGATTTTAAACTAGTATAGCACTTAACAAACATATTTCAAACACTCAATTCATCAATCATGGTCAACTCAAGAATCAAGAATTAGAAGTTTTACAAAAATAAGAATGAGAAGTGATATACCTCTGCTAAAGGAACTTGATGATAACTCTCACCCTCTCAATTCGCAGACTCTCACTATAAAGTATACTCACTCAAGCTTGTTTGGTAGAATTCTCAGCAATTGCAATATAGAAGAAGAGAGGGCTTAATTTATAGGCAATTCAATAACTAGGCAATGCCATTATCTTCCAAATTAAACCAACAGATGTCAATAATGTATAATGGATTACAAGAAGTTGGTGAGAAGTAGTTGAATTCACTCATGAATCCCACTCCCCATCTATTCATTAGCTAGCATTGGTGAATTTGAGAAAAAGCTAGACTAGTGTAGCATGTGGGTTTACACGTGAAGGAGAAAATTGAGGGTGGAACTCACATTTAGGGACAATGAAATCTCGGCCTTTGTAATTGTATATATATATATATATAGATATTATGTATGCTTAACATAATACATACATACTTAGATTATATAATGTATATGCACATAGTATCTACTTAAGTTATATGTATTTATTCCATATACATTTAGATGGGTGATACTATGTTATCTCAATTAGCAATTAATAATGAATAGGTACACAACATATAATCTATGCACATTTTCCTTAATACCGAATGTAAAGTAATTGGGTATTATTATTACTCATTATTATAACAGTTATCATTATAATAACTTACTGAGATCAATTATTTATTGATATTACTATATGTTGATGAGGTATACATTAGTGTTTTCCCACACATGTATTGTCACATAAAAATTAGTATGTAACTCTCATATTGTAATTATTCTTACTATATAGTTTATAATGTATAATTATATTAATGTGTCACCTTGTACTATATCTAATATATAGTTAACTACCATATATTAAAGGTTTAACATATCGCATGCTTGTATGAAACGATTAATCAAGTAAATATAATATTATTATATTTACTAATCTCTCATTCATTAATTATTATTTATTCATAATAATTGTTAATCAACACATTATCAATTAATTAATCATAATTGAAATTAATCAAACATGTTCGAATCTTGCCACTATATTCAAATAAATTGAATATTTAATTATTAATAATCTTATCAATTCTCTGATATTAAAGTCTTAGGGTTAGTCCACTAATTTAAATAAACTATTAGTGACTTCCCTTAACCATTCACAAATTCACATAACCACATAAGGTTTAAATAAACTCACAAAATTAACTCGTAAAAAAATAAATTAAATCACATATTTAATAAATAAGGAGTTTAAAATTCATGGTCGTTACAATAACTCCAGGTACGATAGGCTGATCCCCTAATTGTACTTGATTGGGTTACCATAAATATTTTTGGTGATTCTAATAGAAGTTCGTGGTTCTTAGCGACCACTCAGTATCCAATATTTATTTACTTGAAACTTTGAATTCTTTGGATTCTTTTATAAATCCTTGGTCCACAGAGACACTTAGTGATATCTATTCATTCACTTGAAATTGTTGAAACTTTTGAATCCTTTAATAACTTCTCGACTCGTAGTAGTCCTTATTCAACTTCACAGAATAGATTTGGAAGCCATTGCTATTTATTTTGTTCACAACATTCTTATTTGAAATCCTGAGCGATTAATTATCGTTTTACCCTTGAGATTTAGAACTGTATATATTCTTGTTCACATTTATTGGCATATTACTTGCTGAGCAAATTTGTTGCTCACTCTTGCATCCCATAAATATTTCAGTTAGGGCAGGGCAAGGTGGAACCCCAGGACAGGACAAATGTGAAGGCAAAGCTATGGAGTACCTGTGTTTTTCTATATTAGGGTGTTTCCGTTATGTTGTATTAAGACTTATTTAATGTTATGTATTAAGATATGTTTGGTTTAAGTTATGAAGTGTATTAGTAATAGTTTCGAGACTTGGGACTAGAATATTTATGTTATATCAATGTAAATTATTCTGTAATTTCATTGTTTGAGATTTTAGTTATTATTAGAATTAGTACGTGATGAACCAATTTCGAGATCAGTGACGGTCTGAATTTGGGGGCGTCACAGGTTGGTATCAAAGCTGATGAAATTCCAATTGTTGGAGAGTACTCCTTGTCTATAGAGGATAGAAAACTAAGGTTTAGCCAACCACCCTCCTTCTTGATAATTCCTCTTCCTTGGTGGATCACCTCTAGAGGCCAAATACTTGGGTGGCTAATGTTGATCAAAGGAAGAAATCTACCCCGGATATTCAAGGAGATCGCGACGAACAAGCAGTTGAACTTGTACCTGTGGAAGCTTCGTTCTACAAGGGTATGATTCCATAACTTCTTATTCATCGTTTTAAATTAATAATTTGCATAAAGAATGATCTAGATAATGGTTTTGTAGAAAATTTTAAACTCTGATATATCATGTTTCCGCTAATTTTTACAATTTGATTGCGTCACAATTTCATACAAACCCAACAGTGGCATCAGAGCCAAAACTTTATGCAATTATTAATTATTTTGATTTCATATACATATAGGTATGTATTTAGAATATTTTATTTGATATAATTTAATTGTATAATCTTTTTTTTACAATTAAAAAAAAACCAAAAAAGTACGCTGCTATGAAAAAAAAGAGACGTGAATCACGTTACTGGTGAAAGCTGCTAGAATCCGTGTAATTTTTTTTGGAAGCAGTCGAATTAATTTGGAAGTTGCCGAATTAAGTGAGTCATTGAAAAGTAACCCAGAATTGTTTTTCAAAAAGGGGATCATGTTACCTTTATATATAATCATGTTCCTAGATTGATTTAATGATGGGAAACAATTTCTATATATAATATATATTATATATATAAACCGTAACTATTATATATATATATATATATATATATATAATATTCTTAATAATTTTATAATTAAAATAAAGAGTTTATTTTAATCTTGAAATTAGATTTCATACAATTTAAAATTGCCCATTAAATGATACTCATATATATATAGAATGTTTTAATTTATGAGATGAATATTTATTTATTGATATATATGGTGATATGTATGATAATAAATGAGATTGATTATGGGACTATTGACCAATGTGATTGGATTTTATTTTAGTTGAATGCTTGAATGAATGGATTTTATTAAATGGAGTCTACACACCTCGTCTTCTCTAATTTTTCTTAATATAAAATTCTATCTCCCTTCTATGTACTTCCTCTTGACTGCTGATCAAGATTTCTATTTAAATTAAATAGTTTAATGTAATAGAAATAGTTAGAATTATCTTGAATAAATTGGAGACCAAGGAGCAAGGAGCGCGTTAAGACCCGTTTGCATGGAGCCCGGGTTTAAATATAATAGTTACGTTTAAATTTAAATTCTTGCACCCTTAGGTTTGACCTTTTGGATCACTTGGTGGCTCGAGTGAACCAAACTAGAATAAAAGTTCATAATCAATTTGGGTAGAATATAGTATTCTATACGTGCATGCTAAGTATTATATATATTATATTTAGTCTAAAGCGTTCAATGATATTTGAAATATTGAACGTCTCCTTCTAGCATGATAAATTAATAGAGTATTAAATATTTAATACGAGTTTGTTGTGCTATCTACAAGGCAAGTATTGCGTATTTAAGATATTAATTTAATCACATTTGATGCTTATCAAGAAAATTGAAAAATATTGTTTTGTTTTGCTATCCGGAAGGACAATATTTTTCTTTTTTGAATTTATGGAAGTGCTAGGTTGGACTTAACTTAAATCATTTTAGTTCGAATGTGCACACACTTGACCATTATGATTTAAGAGGCAAAATAAAAAGGAGTTACATGTTGATGTAATTGATAAAGAGTTGTCTACCTATTTATTTATATATCGTTTGTTGTGCTATCCACAAGGCTATATACATTTGAAATGGGATCTTATTCTCACTAGCAAATCTTTAATTAGATATTGCTGAACTATATAAGTGAGGGTAATATAATTTGAAGAAAATAGTGGGAGATACCAATTTAAAATAAGACCAATTTATTTTGGTAAAAAAAATTAATTAAATGAATGTTTGCTAAAATATTGTATTTTCACATATAAAATTTTTAAAAATGTCGAATTCACTAATTTTACTGCGTAGCATACTTGATTCTAACAAACTAACCAGACCAAATTACACATATTGATTAAGGAATCTGAGAATAGTTCTCACTGCTGAAAAAATTTCTTATGTCCTAAATTCACCTATCCCCTGGAACTGTTCCAGAATCAGCCTCTGAGGAAGAGATTGTCACTATTTCAAAGTGGAAAGATGATGCATCTGTGGCTCAATGCATCATGCTCGCATCCATGAATAACGAGTTTCAGCGTCAGCATTAAAACATGGATGCTCCTACTATGTTGTTTCACCTCAAGAAGTTGTATGGTGAACAAAGTAGGACTGCTAGATATGAGATATTTAAGGAGCTCTTCTAATCTCGAATGACCTAGGGCACTGCCATCGAGACTCATGTCCTAAGGGTGATCAATCTGATTGAACGCCTTGGACAACTTAGGTTCATCTTGGATGTGGAGTTGAGTCAAGACTTAGTCTTGCAGTCACTCCCTGAGACATTCTCGTAGTTCGTTGTTAATTTTCACATGAATAAGTTAGATGTCAACTTGCCTGAATTACTTAACATGTTAAAAACTATAGAAGGTCACTTCCCATCCAAGAAGAACCATGTTTTAAAGGTGGATTCTTCCAACAAAAGAAAGAGGTCCAAGGTATCTTCTGAAAAGAAAAAATCTAAGAAGGCTAAGGGCAAGGTGAATATGAATGATCAAAAGAAACCTGATCCAGCTAGCAAAGAAATGCGCTTTCATTGCAACGAGTCGGGTCATCGGAAGAGGAGCTGCTAGAAGTTTCTGGTAGAGAAGAAGCTTGGAGAAGCTTCGACTTCCAATCAAGGTTTGTTCATAATTGAAACTAATTTTTCAAAAATTCAAAATTCTACTTGGATATTGGATACCGACTGTGGTTCGCACATATGTAATACTATACAGGGACTGGTCAGAAGTAGAAAGCTGAACAAGGATGAGGTTGTCCTACGAGTTGAAAATAGAGCAAAGATTGCTGCATTAGCTGTAGACACTTATTTTTTAGCACTACCTACGGGCAAGTCCATTTATTTAAATAATTATTATTTTATTTCGAATATCATTAGAAACTTTATTTCAAATTCTATATTAGATATGGATGGATTTGAAATTATAATAAAGAACAACAGTTGTTTTATTTATAAAAATAATATTTTATATAGTGTTGGTAATTTGAGAAATGGACTTTACATACTTGACTTGTATGAAAATATATTTCAAATAGAACAAACTAAGAAAAGGAAAAGAGATAATGTTAGTTATACTTATATGTGGCACTGTAGACTCAGTCATATCAATAAAACAAGATTATCCAAGTTACATAAGGATAGGCTCTTAGAGCTATCCGATTATGAATCATATCCAACTTGTGAATCTTGTCTAATGGGTAAATGACAAAATCTCCTTTTAGTGAAAAAGGAAAAAGAGTTACAGAGTTGTTAGCATTGGTTCACACAAACGTTTGTGGACCTTTGACAACGAATGCACGAGGAGGGTATTCTTATTTTATTGATGAACACTCAAGATTTGGATATATGTATTTAATGAAATACAAATCTGAATCATTTGAAAAGTTCAAAGTGTTCAGAAGTGAATTAGAGAAACAAATGGGCAAAAGTATTAAGATTTTTTGATCAGATCGAGGTGGAGAATACTTAAGTGGTGAGTTTCTCAATTGTCTCAAAAATAATGGTATAATCTCACAAAGGACTCCACCTGGTACACAACAGTTAATGGAGTATCTGAAAGGAGAAATCGAACATTATTGGTCATGGTCCGTTCCATGATGAGTTTTACCGATCTTCCAATTTCATTATGGTGTTATGTCCTAGAAACGGCTGCATATCTACTATATAAGGTCCCCTCGAAATTCATCCCCAAGATTGCATATGAGATGTGGACAGGTAGGAAACCTGATCTTAAGTATGTTAAGATTTGGGGATGTCCAACTTATGTGAAAAGGTTTCAAAAGGATAAGCTTGGGACAAGATCTGATAAGTGCACGGTTGTGGGATATCCTAAAGAAAGTTTGGGATACTATTTCTACAATTCTGATGAGCAAAAGGTGTTTGTTGCGAAACACGCTGCCTTCTTGGAAGAGGAGTTTATCCTTGAAGGGGCTAATGGGAGGAAAAATAGATCTTGAAGAAATTCAAGAACCATAAAACATTACAGATCAATTGGATGAACATGTCCAAGTAGAACACCTACTCTACAACACCCTATTCGTAAATCTGGAAGAGTACCGAAGATACTTGAACGGTATAGATTCGTTATAGAGGATGACGATGAGGTACACGTCATGAATGATGATGATCCATTGAATTACGAACACGCTATGAGTAATAAAGACTTAGAGAAATGGTAGATGACCATAAAATCTAAAATGGATCTTTGATGCAATGCTTAAGTCCATTTGGATTTTACTTGCGGTTGTAGCTTATTATTACTACATTTGGTAAATGGACGTGGAGATACCCTTCCTCAAATATAAATTATTAGAGGAGAATGTATGTATGATACAGCCAGATGGATTTATTTCAATGGTTAAAGCAAATCATGTATATGAGCTACAACAATCCATTGATAGATTGAAGCAAGCTTCTCGTAGATGGAACATCCGTTTTGATGAGACAATCAAAAAGTTTAATTTTATCAAAAATGAGGATGAACCACGTATGTACAAGAAGGTTAGTAGGAGCGCTGTTTCATTCCTTGTATTATATGTTGATGATATATTACTGATAGGGAATGATATTCCTATGCTACAACCGATTAAAACAAAGTTGTCTAAACATTCCTCCATTAATGATTTGGGTAGAACATCCTAGATTGGGGATATAAATCTGTATAGATAGATTTAAAAGGATGTTCGGCTTAACCCAAGGAACGTATATTCATTAGATGCTAAAGGCGTTTAGCATGGTAAACTCCAAAAAGTGTCTCGTGATGATGAGCTATGAAGTGTATCTCTCTAAAATTATCCTCAATAAAAGAGAGATCGCATGAGTTACTATCATGTATGCAATGAAATATACGAGACTTGATGTTGATCAGTCATATTCTGAAGAAGATCACTGTAAGACAGTGATAAACATCTTAAAGTATTTAACTGACACTAAGGATGTCATCATGACACATGATGGGGCTGACTTAAACTAGAGGATTAAACAGACTCAAGTTTTT
This sequence comes from Panax stipuleanatus, assembly GCA_020205555.1. Lineage (NCBI taxonomy): Eukaryota > Viridiplantae > Streptophyta > Magnoliopsida > Apiales > Araliaceae > Panax > Panax stipuleanatus. The sequence goes on from CM035117.1 coordinate 93,482,840, forward strand.
AGACTGACCAAGACGACAACAAATCCACTTTAGGGTACGTCGTTACCTTGAAAGGTGGTGCAGTAAATTAGAAAGGTTCCAAACAATAGAAGGTTGGTGGTTTAGTGACAAAGACAAAGTATATAATTGTAAGTGAAGTTGCAAGTTGAAGTTTCGAATGAAAAGTTCATTACAGAACTAAGAATAATTCCTAAGTCTCATCTTGAATCCAGACATATATTGCGGTACTTTGATTAAAGAAATCATTGAAAGAAGAGACATCACCTTAGAGCGTGTAGACTCTCAAGACAACATTGCAGATCTATTTACTAAAGTTTTAACACAACAGTAGTTTGATCGTCACTTAGAGAAGATGGATATGAAATAACATGGCTATTGGCTTTAGTGCAAGTGGGAGATTGAAAGTAGTATGCATACAAGCCAATCATGTATAATGATCAAGCATATACTTTGGAGACGATCTTATTTATTTATTAATAAAAGTATTAATTTATTAAAGGCATTTAATTATCTACATGATGCTGTTTTTATAATATGTAATAACCCATAGTTTTAATCAATGCTTTTAGAATCATGATGTTGATCATGCTAATGAGATCTAAATTCTTAGAAAGCTTAAAACTAAAATAGTTCTCAATTATTAGATTACTAAATAGGGGATTAGTAAATTCGGATAGATTGGTACATATGTTGCTTGCTCATTGAATGAGGATGATTGATCTCATGATTATTTGTGTGGAGACACTAAAGCAAGTATGTAGGTGCTTATTGGAGAATAAGTTCACTGAACGTGACTCGCTATGAAATACCTAATGGAGTTTTACTTGCCTGTCAATAGGAATTCCTAATATGATAGTAGTACAAGTGATCCTTTGACTTGAGATCATCATAGTATCTTGTATGTAATGAATTATTCTTTAACTTATTCCTTAAAAACCCTTAGGATATATCAAAGGGTATGCTTGGGTATAATGAGTTACATATGGAAATAATGAATGATCAATAAAGAATCTACCACTTCTAGTAAAAGAAGAGATATGTCCTATGTGATTCGTTAAATTACAACCCAGTAGTCTTTGGGCAAGGCAGAATGAAATTAGAAAGAAGTTTCTAATTTGCATTATTTGGAGTTGTGCATTTTCCAATCGAAATATATATAATTAAATAAAATAAGACTTGGCAGTAATTCCATGTCTTATATTTAATTGGGACATTATATGGTGGAAAGATTGAATTGTACGGTAACAATTTACTCACAAGTTCTTTTATGATTAATGTTGAAATCTATATTATCTGGAAGTTGATCGTTAAGGAGGCTTATCCCTATTGTAGAATAAATATTATTTATTTAAATAGATTATTAGTTTAATTTATTTATTTAAATAAGATTAGAATTGTTCTAATTGATTTATTCACAACCGGTTTAATATGGAGAACCTAAAGGGTCACACCATAAAAGGAAGAATAATTATTTAAGAAGGTAATGACATAATCGTAATAATGCATTAAGTGTAATTAATTTAATCTATGGTGATAGAATAACTTAAATAGCTTAATGTTTATTATTTAATATTTTAGAAATATTAAATTTAAACTAATAAGAGGAGTCTTATTAATATTATTACAATTATTATTATTTTAATTTCTGAAGGAGTTTAGGAATTTATTTAATATTAGTACTCTCATTTATTCCTAATAAGATTAGGAGGCAAATTAATTAAATGAATTTAATTAATTAATCCCAATGTAGTGGGAAAGCCTAAATTAATTAAAGGATTTTAATTAATTAAATGAAACCCCATGTCTAATAGGATTAGAAGAGTTGACCAATATCTATATAAGATGAGTCTTATAATAGATATCAGTTGATAAAATTCCAATTGTTGGAGAGTACTCATTTTCTATAGAGGATAGAAAACTAGGGTTTAACCAACCACCCTCCTTCTTGATAATTCATCTTCCTTGGTGGATCACCTCTAGAAGCCAAACACTTGGGTGGCTAACGTTGATCAAAGGAAGGAATCTACCCCGGATATTCAAGGAGATCACGACGAACAAGGAGTTGAACTTGTACCTGTGGAAGCTTCGTTCTACAAGGTCATGATTCCATAACTTCTTATTTATCGTTTTAAATTAATAATTTGAATAAACGATGATCCGGGTAATGGTTTTGTAGAAATTTTTGAACTCTGATATACCATGCTTCTTCTAATTTTTGCAATTTGATTGCGTCACGATTTCGTACAAACCCAACACATCGGCCTAACGGCATTATCGTAATCTGCATCGGACATACTGGCCACCACATCCCGGCTAATAGTATACTGAGTCTGCCCTTCCTCCACAGAATACTTTGCAATCTGATGCTGACAATCCTGATGCAAACTCCTATGTATATTGGACATTCGACTTATCTTCTGCTTCTTGTTCAGAAGCTCTTCCTTCAGTTCCTGGACCTCAAGTTTTAGATCCCGGACCTTATCCTTAGCCATCACTTTCTCATCGTGCTCGACCTCCCAGAAGACCTCCATATCCCTATTCTTTTCTTGGATGTCGTGAACTTCCTCCCGAAGCTAACGCACCTCCTTGCTAAGCTGGACATTCCGGTCTATCACTGCCATGAACAATGTGACACCCGAAATCCGGGTACTTCGTTTCCACATGATTTGGTGTTCACTTTCTAATATGACATACATCTACCCAATGAATAATGCAAAATAAGCTACAACTTGAATTAAAATAAATAAATCTCCCTTACAACAAGGGTTACAACCTTTTTACAATAATCCCGGGTTACTCTAAACCTGACACGAAATAATAAAGTGTGGAAACATAACATTCATTTTCCATTACAATCATTCTCAATTAAATTAAAACAAGTCTTCACTTGCTTTGCTTTCCTTTGCCCTTACTAGTAAACGAAGCATCAGCGTTATCAACCATAACTGAAATTGTTATTTAATGCAAGAGTGAGCAAACCACAGCTCACTGGAGTTTAACAATAATATATTCATGAAAGAATATCTTTAAAAAGAATCTGAATAATTTAGCTTACTTCAACAATAAAGAATTGAATAATAATTCTCTATCAACATTCAAATTCGAATACAGAATTTATCTGAGGGTCACAAGACCTTCGAACTCTTCTTGTCCTAGGTTATAAATATTTTTATTTAAACCTTTAACAGTCAATAAGACTATGGACCTAAACTCGTACTTAGGGGGATCAGTCCTTTGTACCATGTATTGTGCACAAACATCTTAACGCTATGCGTAGTAACCTCCCCTAGTAAATAGGGTTGTTCAACCCAGTAATTTGAATTCGAGTCCGCACCAAAGAAAGTTTGGTTTGGATAATCTTACAAAGGTAATTTAGAATTCACGTTCATCAACTAAGGATTAGTTGAATCGACTTTCAATAATTCATAAATAAAAGAGTTATGAATTAACATATGCTTTAGAAGTAAACTTAAAGCATTTAAAATAATAAACTAGATCTTACTTGAACAATAAGTTAAGATCATTTTAATTAAATAAACAATTGTCCAATACAGAAATGGAAATGACATTCTCAACAATGAATATATGAATTCAAAGAAATTATATAGAATTAACAAGTTTAGGGTTAGAAAACTTGCCTTAAGCGCAAGCTACTTAACACAATTCACGTACTTTAATACTTCCTACACATATATATTAAGTCACAAAAACCTAATATAGTTATCACATAACTAATTCACACAAGTGGTTAACCCTCATGGTTAACTCACTCTAATTAAATAAATAATCAACTATCACATAATTAATTACATCACCCAAATACTCACATAATTAAATTAATTATGTATTTAACTAAATTATAATTAAACAATTATAATTCAAACACTTACTCAAATTATAATTATTTAAATTATAATTACCTTTTAAATTATAAACAAATTATAATTTATAATCAATTAAACTATATCATGCATTATAATTACACAAATTATAATTAATCATGCAATTATCAATTTATAATTCACAATTAAACATGCATTTATTAAATTATAATCACATAGATTATAATTTAAATTAACATCTAATTGATTAAAATAAATCAACTTCTATACCTTATAATTTCACAAAAATTATAATTTAAATTAAACATTTACTCTTAATTATAATTAATCACATTATAATTAAGTAGTTCAATTAAACAATTATAACTTATAATTTAAATACTATATTAGGTTTTCAAATCCCTTTTTTTTAATTTCCAAACATGCAATCGTCACATTCATATTAACAACATGTTATAGCAACTAGATATATACTCATTGTCATAGAATAATTAAACAAAGCTTAGAAATAACACTGCACAAAAACTAAAGTCACTGCCCCTGCCCAGGACAAGGCGCAGCTGCGCCACCTTTAGCCTTGACACTGGCGCAGCTGCGCAGGGGTCAATCCTGAGAAAATCCAGCGGCGCAGCTGCCCCTTACTGCCTAAGCAGCTGTGCCGACAGCGGATAGAAATCGAGCAGCTTCGCGAACAGTGCAGAGAAAAGCCAAATTGGCTTAATTCTCTACAATGAGTCACAATTCAGCCAACAATTTTCATATAAAACTTTACAGAAACAAAGTGCAAAGCTTCTAACATGTTTTGAACACACTGATACAAGATTACAACGCTTAATTTTTACAAAAATTTAAAGAAAATACCAATGTCAGTGTTCTAGATAAAATTGAACATTGTAAATTTGTTTTGAAACCAATTCTCACAATTCCAATCCCAATCAACTAATTTCTAAACATAATAACATATTCCACAATTAATTCCAACAATCAACATATATTTTGATTTCTATGAGAAACTTTATTTTTTCCCAGACACTTCACTGTGACTTTTTGAAAAACATAAATTCTCCATTTATATCATATATATTCATGAATTAAACAACTAATTAAGCATACTATCACATATAGACATGATATGAACACAATTACATATATATATATATATATATATATATATCCATCATGCTATACAACTTCCAAAACACGTTTACAGAGAATGAAAATATCTGGATCATAATTTTTAAAACTGGTTTTTGAAAATCATTCCATGGCCTACAATTACATATGCAAACATATGAACATCATATATACATAGTCATAATTATACAACTTCATGAAAATATAATTTGACAAGAAAAAATACAACACATAAGAATTGATTCTATGGTTAAGAGTATAATCTTACTAGCTTGAATTGGAAGAAAAGATGGAGATGATGATGTATAGTTTTCCTCTTATTTTCTCAAAGTTCTCTTCTTTGTATTCTCTCTTCTCTGCTCTTCTTGCTCCTTTGTTTTCTTCTAGTTTAGACTTAGGCTTTTAGAAAAACTAACGTACTGATAGTATATACATATAATATATAACACAAGTAATATATAATATATGTAACTCCCATATAATAAGTATATGCACTAACTACTAATTACAAAGTAAGTTACAAAATTCAAAAGTCCTTTTTGCTTGTTTGGCAACAGGAAAATTAGAAACTAGTTTTACTAACTTAGGAATGGTTTAGGTAAATTAGGTCTAAGCTAGTGTAAGGGCCCTGTTTGGCAACAGTCTTTTAAAATAAAAGCAAGAGCCTTGTTTGTTTAAAATCATTTAAAATCCTTTTTCTTTATTTTAACAATTTATTTAACACATACTTTAATGTCACATTTTAATTAATTGAATATCAATAATAATTTAATCAATTAAAATCTAACATCAATAAATCTCATAAAATTGCCACATAATTATAATTACTCGCTAATTATAATTCATGTAACACTTCATCACATAATTCATCTAATTCAATTAAATTAGAACTATAATATAAAATTAATATACATTAATTAAATAAATATTACACTTTCATTTAATTAATATATAACACTTAATTAAATCACTACATAAATCACATGATTTATTTACTTAACTCAATAAATAAATCACCTAAAATATTTATTTAATTCAATAAATATTTAAAATTAAATATATAATCTCAATCGTTACAATCTTCCATCCTTAAAAGGATTCTGTCCCCAGAATCACACAAAAAAAATTCTCGTCTATTACATTCTTCCCTCCTTAAAAGGATTCTGTCCCCAGAATCAATATATAAGGGGTTACACAAAACTAATCAAATAAATGCGGATAAGATTTCATCATAACATCTTCGAGTTCCCACGTAGCTTCTTCAGCACTATGGTTCCTCCATATTACCTTAATAGAAGGTATCACTTTATTCCTAAGTACTTGTTCCTTTCTATCAACTATTTGAACAGGCACTTCTTCATATGTTAAGTCCTTATCAAATTGTAAAGGTTCATATTCTATTATATGTTTATAATCGTGCTTGTAAGGTCTTAATACAGAAATATGAAAGACGTTATGTATATTCTAGAGCTCCGGAGGTAATGCAATCTCGTAAGCTACCTCGCCCACCTTTCGTAGTACCTCAAAAGGTCCAATAAATCTGGGACTCAACTTTCCCTTCTTACCAAATCGAATCTTCCCCTTCCAAGGAGATACTTTCAGGAACACGAAACTTCCTGGTAAGAATTCTCGATTCTGTCGATGTAAATCGGCATACTTCTTCTGTCTGTATTGAGCAGCAACTAATCTCGTTCTGATCAGCTTCACAATTTCGGCGGTTTGTTGTACCAATTCTGGTCTCAACAATTGACGTTCCCCGACTTCATCCCAGCACAAAGGAGTTCTGCATTTTCTGCCGTATAACGCTTCGTAAGGCGGCATGCCAATACTCGCATGATGACTATTATTGTAGGCGAACTCCACCAACGGTAGATGATCCTCCCAGCTTCCTTTGAAGTCCATCACACAAGCTCTCAGCATATCCTCAAGAGTCTGAATCGTTCTCTTGCTCTGTCCATCCGTCTGAGGATGGTATGATGTACTCATTCGCAACTGCGTGCCCATACATTCTTGCAATCATTTCCAAAAATTTGACGTAAAACGTGGATCTCTGTCAGACACAATTGACACCGGAACACCATGTTGATAAATAATTTCCTTCATGTAGAGCTTCGCTATTTTATCTAGGTTGTACTTAACCATGATCGGCAGAAAGTGGGCTGACTTCGTCAGTCGATCCACTATAACCCATATCGCATCAAATCCCTTCTGAGTCGTTGGAAGACCTACCAAAAAATCCATCGTGATGTGCTCCCACTTCCACTCTAGAATTTCTAACGGTTGCAGCAATCCACTTGGTCTCTGATGTTCTTCTTTGACTTTCTGGCACATTAAGCACTTCACAACGCATTCAGCCACATCTCTCTTCATATTTGGCCACCAGAAATGATGCCTGAGATCCTGGTACATCTTCGTACTCCCAAGGTGAATAGAATAGCTAGAACTATGTGCTTCGCTCAGAATCTCCTCTTTGACCTCTGGTACTGGCGGTACCCAGATTCTACCTTCAAATCATAACAGACCTTCATTATCGATCTTGAACTTGAACTCTTCGCCATCAGTTAACCTCTTCCGAATCTTTTCACATTCTTCATCATGAAGTTGTGCTTCTTTCACTTTGTCTATTAAAGTAGAACCAGTGGTTACTTGAAACAACATTTCATCCGATTCTTTCGAAAACTTCACTTCCAACTCCAATCTAGCCATCTGTTCTATTAACCGATCCTGATCAGTTAATACGTTCAGCTTCTCCCGACCTTTTCTGCTCAAAGCGTCGGCAACAACGTTAGCTTTACCCGGATGGTAAAGTATCTCGTAATCGTAGTCTTTAATCAGCTCCAACCATCTTCTTTGGCGCATTTTCAAATCCTTCTTGGTAAGTATATACTTCAGACTCTTGTGATCTGTGTATATTTTGCACTTCTCTCCATATAAGTATTGCCTCCAAATCTTTAGGGCAAACACTACTGCCGCCAATTCTAGATCATGGGTCGGATACCCCTTCTCGTAATCCTTCAGCTGACGTGACGCATAGGCAATGACTTTGCCTCTGTGCATCAATACACAGCCTAATCCTTTATGTGAGGCATCACTATATACTACGAAATTCCCCGAACTATCCGGTAAAGACAATACAGGCGCAGTACTCAACCTCTTCTTCAGCTCTTGAAAACTCTCTTCACACTTCTCCGTCCAAACAAACTTAACTATTTTCGAGTCAAATTCATCAACGAAGTTGCGATTTTAGAAAAGTCTTGGATAAATCTTCGGTAATAACCTACCAATCCCAAGAAACTCCTCACTTTAGACGGCGTCTTCGGCTGTTCCCAATTTATAACAGCTTCAACCTTCGACGGATCCACCGAAATACCATCCTTGTCGATCACGTGGTCAAGAAATTGCACACGTTCCAACCATAATTCGCATTTCAAGAATTTAGCGTAAATCTTTTCTAGTCTCAGTGCTTCTAAGGTTAGTCGTAAGTGTTCATCATGTTCCTCCTCGGTCTTGGAACAAACTAGGATGTCATCTATGAACACTACCACGAACTTGTCCAGAGATGGCTTGAACACCCTATTCATTCGGCCCATAAATGCAGCTGGGGCATTCGTGAGACCAAATGACATCACCAAGAACTCGTAATGACCATATCGAGTCCAAAAAGCCGTTTTAGGTATATCTTCCTTCCTCACCTTCAATTGATGATACCCGCTTCTCAAATCAATTTTCGAGAAGTACTTCGCACCCTTCAGTTGATCAAACAAGTCATCGATCCTAGGTAAAGGATACCTATTCTTAATCGTAACTTTATTCAACTCCCTATAATCAATGCAAAGACGCATCGACCCATCCTTCTTCTTCACAAACAAAACTTGTGCTCCCCACGGTGAAACGCTTGGTTGGATATACTTCTTGTCTAGTAATTCTTGTAGTTGAACCATCAGTTCCTTCATCTCGACTGGAGCCATTCGGTACGGAGCCTTCAAAATCGGAGTAGTTCTTGGCGCTAGATCGATCACGAACTCTATCTCCCTATCTGGTGGAAGTCCTGGCAAATCGCTCGGAAAAACGTCCACAAACTCCTTAACCACTGATATCTCCTCCACCTTCGGGCTTTCCTTACGCGTATCTACTATGTAGGCTAGATATCCCACACAGCCTTGCGTCAAAAGTCTCTTGGCTTGCATAATCGTCAGATAACTCGCTTGTCTAGGTGATTTGCTACCATAAAACACTAACTTCGACGGATTCGTAAGGTTTACCGACTTCTTCTGACAGTCGATTATCGCCCCATGGTTGAACAACCAATCCATACCTAGTATGACGTCGAATTCCCCAAGTTTTATCGGAATCAAATCTACTCTAAGCTCTTGACCCTTAATGTCCAATCTACAGTTCTTATAAATGCTCCTAACAGGAATAACCTCGCTATTCGCAATCTCTATATTCAAAGGGTAAACTAACTCCTCTACAGGTAAGTCTAGGGTTTTAGCAAAATCATCATATATGAATGAACAAGTAGCACCCGAATCAAATAATACATATGCATTTATACTATTAATCGGAATAATACCTGACACCACGTCTTTTGATTTCACAGCATCCTGCACCGTCATATTGAATGTCCGTGCAGTGGGTCGAACAGCTTGCAATGGTGCAGTGATAGTAACGGAACTGCCGCTTCCATTCCCTCCGTTCCCTGTTGACCCTGCTGTCAGCTTCTTCGGGCAGTTGTGAGCCATGTGATCTTTGGATGCACATGTAAAGCAAGCTCTCTTTTTTGGGTTTGGGCAATTAGGCGCGATGTGGCCTTCCTGACCACAGTTGAAGCACACCCGTTTCCCCTTCATACACACGCCAGTGTGATTCTTACCGCATGTAGCACACGCTTCGAACTTCCTCTTCTGCAGGCTTCCTTGCTGACTCCCAGCAGAGGTATTATCAGACCACTTCCTCTTCTGGTTCACAGCGCTGCTACCCCCAGCCTTAGTTTCTACCTCATTCTTCTTCTTCTTCTCTTGGTTGAACTTCGTCACCGCTTCACTTCCTCCCTCAGCAAGTATGGCCTTCTCTAACACAGCTGCAAAGGTATTCAACTGGAATATGGAAACCTTGCTGTAGAGCCAGGGCTTTAGTCCCCGCTCAAACCTTTTCGCCTTTCTAGCGTCAGTGCTGACCTGATGAGTAGCGAACCTGGCCAACTCGTTAAACTTAACGGCATACTCGGACACCGTCATCCCTCCTTGCTTAAGTTCTAGGAATTGGACCTCCATCTGGTCCTGCGAACTCACTGGAAAATACATCTTGTAGAACATTTCCTTGAAATGTTCCCACGTGATGACTTCCTCTCCCTCTCGGGTCTTGTTAGCCTGCCACCAAAAGCTAGCATCCGACTTAAACATGAAAGCAGCGAATGCTGTCTTCTGGTCTTCACCTACTCTGGCTACTTCAAATACCTTCTCTATTTCCATAACCCATGTTTGAGCTTCGATAGGGTTAGTCTATCCTTTGAACTTAGGCGGTCATACTGCCTTGAATTCCTTGAACGTAGTACCCTGTTCCTGCGGCTGATTCGCAAGAGCTCTGGTCAACAGGTTCACCAACTGCTGAACTGAATTGGGATTCGTCCCATCGTTATTGTTGTTGTTCGTCGAACCTTCGGGGTTTTGACGCGTTACTCTTCTTCTAGGAGGCATTTTTTGTTAAGAAAATATTATTATTAGACCCTTTATTCAACTATTAAGTACTCCAGTTCATACTTAAATGTTCTAGACAATTCAGTTCACATAGAACACCAAGCACGTCAATAAACTTCTTTTATTCATTAGTCGTAGTTTAAAAACATCAATCAGATAGTATTTCTGCCATTTACATCATCCTTCCTGAACTGGAAAAGTTGCAGGATTATATTATTAACTTATCCCATTCTTATTTCATATTATGGGATTTACTTTATTTACTACAAAAAGCAACACATAAACAAAAGCTCTACTACTACTGCTACTGCTAATACCACTGCCTAGTCATATTAATACGTCGCACAGCCTCTCTGCGTTCCTCTTCCATTACCCAAAATGCTGTTCTTCGGTCCGCCACATACCACGGTAAACCTTGGAACTGAGCTGGGTAGTAGAAAATACGGTCCTGAGCTCTCTCTATCGCTGTATGAAAAACATATTCTGTTTCCCTCAGCTTGGCCCTCTTGGCTTCAGCTTCACCTTCAGCTCGATCGGCTCGTTGATTAGCTCTCAAGCTTGACTCCTCAGCTCTGGTACGCTTCCTCGACTCCTCCTGGATGTCTTGCTTCAGCTTCGCCAGTTCAAATCGAGCAGCATCTCTCTCAACCTCCATATGTATCAGGTTCCTTTGTGCATCTCCTAGGTCACTTGCCATTTCCTCTCGTCTCGCTGCTGAATAGTCTCCTCGAGATCTCCTACTCGTCCATGAAGCTCCACATTGCTATCGTAGATTGCCTCGTACATCTCAGCACTAGTAGAGTGAGGTGGGAATTCCTCCTCAGGATCCTCTTCCACCTCTTCCTCCTCTTTAGACTCGTCTTCAACCTCTTCAGACTCGTGTCAGCTCACGCTCCTGACCAGCTACGGTGATCACTGGAGATGGCTCTCTCCTAACCAGCTGCTCCCAGATAACATGTATGTCACGGGGCTCTTCCTCTCTAGGCACCTGAGGTACATCCTCTCTAGCCTGACTAGGTTCTCCAACGTTCAACATCCTGACAAAAGAATTTTAAAGTTCATTATTACGTGATAACGAATCATCACTCTTCGAATACTAAAATGTAAACACATAGGCACATAAGGTAGTTTATTATCTTTATCTAGCATCACTATCTTTTCGATCTTACCATAAGGCTACTACCTAAGGTTTTTCCCCACCTAAGGTTTCATAACCTATAGCTTTGATACCAACCTGTGACACCCCCAAATCCGGGTATTTCGTTTCCACATGATTTGGTATTCACTTTCTAATATAACATACATCTACCCAATGAATAATGCAAAATAAGCTACAACTTAAATTAAAATAAATAAATCTCCCTTACAACAAGGGTTATAACCTTTTTACAATACTCCCGGGTTACTCTAAACCTGACACGAAATAATAAAGTGTGAAAACATAACATTCATTTCCCATTACAATCATTCTCAATTAAATTAAAACAAGTCTTCACTTGCTTTTCTTTCCTTTGCCCTTACTTGTAGAAGGAGCATCAGCGTTATCAACCTTAACTGAAATTGTTATTTAATGCAAGAGTGAGCAAACCACAGCTCACTGGAGTTTAACAATAATATATTCATGAAAGAATATCTTTAAAAAGAATCTGAATAATTTAGCTTACTTCAACAATAAAGAATTGAATAATAATTCTCTATCAACATTCAAATTCAAATACAGAATTTATCTGAGGGTCACAAGACCTTCGAACTCTTCTTGTCCTAGGTTATAAATATTTCTATTTAAACCTTTAACAGTCAATAAGACTATGGACCTAAACTCGTACTTAGGGGGATCAGTCCTTTGTACCATGTATTGTGCACAAATATCTTAACGCTATGCGTAGTAACCTCCCCTAGTAAATAGGGTTGTTCAACCCAGTAATTTGAATTCGAGTCCGCACCAAAAAAAGTTTGGTTTGGATAATCTTACAAAGGTAATTTAGAATTCATGTTCATCAACTAAGGATTAGTTGAATCGACTTTCAATAATTCATAAATAAAAGAGTTATGAATTAACAAATGCTTTAGAAGTAAACTTAAAGCATTTAAAATAATAAACTAGATCTTACTTGAACAATAAGTTAAGATCATTTTAATTAAATAAACAATTGTCCAATACAGAAATGGAAAGGACATTCTCAACAAGGAATATATGAATTCAAAGAAATTATATAGAATTAACAAGTTTAGGGTTAGAAAACTTGCCTTAAGCGCAAGCTACTTAACACAATTCACGTACTTTAATACCTCCTACACATATATATTAAGTCACAAAAACCTAAATTAGTTATCACATAACTAATTCACACAAGTGGTTAACCCTCATGGTTAACTCACTCTAATTAAATAAATAATCAACTATCACATAATTAATTACATCACCCACATACTCACATAATTAAATTAATTATGTATTTAACTAAATTATAATTAAACAATTATAATTCAAACACTTACTCAAATTATAATTACTTAAATTATAATTACCTTTTAAATTATAAACAAATTATAATTTATAATCAATTAAACTATATCATGCATTATAATTACACAAATTATAATTAATCATGCAATTATCCTTTTATAATCCGCAATTAAACATGCATTTATTAAATTATAACCACATAGATTATAATTTAAATTAACATCTAATTGATTAAAGTAAATCAACTTCTATACCTTATAATTTCACAAAATTTATAATTTAAATTAAACATTTACTCTTAATTATAATTAATCACATTATAATTAAGTAGTTCAATTAAACAATTATAACTTATAATTTAAATACTATATTAGGTTTTCAAATTCCTTTTTTTTTTAATTTCTAAACATGCAATCGTCACATTCATATTAACAACATGTTATAGCAACTAGATATATACTCATTGTCATAGAATAATTAAACAAAGCTTAGAAATAACACTGCACAAAAACTAAAGTCACTGCCCCTGTCCAGGACACGGCGCAGCTGCGCCACCTTTAGCCTTGACACCGGCGCAGCTGCGCAGGGGTCAATCCTGAGAAAATCCAGCGGCGCAGCTGCGCCGCTTCTACCCTTACTGCCTGTGCAGCTGCGCCGACAGCGGACAGAAACCGAGCAGCTTCGCGAACAGTGCAGTTAAAAGCCAAATTGGCTTAATGCTCTACAATGAGTTCACAATTCAGCCAACAATTTTCATATAAAACTTTACAGAAACAAAGTACAAAGCTTCTAACATGTTTTGAACACACTGATACAAGATTACAATGCTTAATTTTTACAAAAATTTAAAGAAAATACCAATGTCAGTATTCTAGATAAAATTGAACATTATAAATTTGTTTTGAAACCAATTCTCACAATTCCAATCCCAATCAACTAATTTCTAAACATAATAACATATTCCACAATTAATTCCAACAATCAACATATATTTTGATTTCTATGAGAAACTTTATTTTTTCCCAGACACTTCACTGTGACTTTTTGAAAAACATAAATTCTCCATTTATATCATATATATTCATGAATTAAACAACTAATTAAGCTTACTATCACATATAGACATGATATGAACATAATTACATATATATATATATATATATATATATATATATATATATATCCATCATGCTATACAACTTCCAAAACACGTTTACAGAGAATGAAAATATCAGGATCATAATTTTTAAAACTGGTTTTTGAAAATCTTTCCATGGCCTACAATTACATATGCAAACATATGAACATCATATATATATATAGTCATAATTATACAACTTCATGAAAATATAATTTGACAAGAAGAAATACAACACATAAGAATTGATTCTATGGTTAAGAATATAATCTTACTAGCTTGAATTGGAAGAAAAGATGGAGATGATGATGTATAATTTTTCTCTTATTTTCTCAAAGTTCTTTTCCTTGTATTATCTCTTCTCTGCTCTTCTTCTCCTTTGTTTTCTTCTAGTTTAGACTTAGGCTTTTAGAAAAACTAACGTACTGATAGTATATACATATATTATATAACACAAGTAATATATAATATATGTAACTCCCATATAATAAGTATATGCACTAACTACTAATTACAACGTAAGTTACAAAATTCAAAAGTCCTTTTGGCTTGTTTGGCAACAGAAAAATTAAAAACTAGTTTTACTAACTTAGGCATGGTTTAGGTAAATTAGATTTAAGCTAGTGTAAGGGCCCTGTTTGGCAACAGTCCTTTAAAACAAAAGCAAGGTCCTTGTTTGTTTAAAATCATTTAAAATCTTTTTTCTTTATTTTAACAATTTATTTAACACATACTTTAATGTCACATTTTAATTAATTGAATATCAATAATAATTTAATCAATTAAAATCTAACATCAATAAATCTCATAAAATTGCCACATAATTATAATTACTCGCTAATTATAATTCATGTAACACATCATCACATAATTCATCTAATTCAATTAAATTAGAACTATAATATAAAATTAATATACATTAATTAAATAAATATTACACTTTCATTTAATTAATATATAACACTTAATTAAATCACTCCATAAATCACATGATTTATTTACTTAACTCAATAAATAAATCACCTAAAATATTTATTTAATTCAATAAATATTTAAAATTAAATATATAATCTCAATCGTTACAAACAATGCCTTCATGGCCTCTGCCGGTGTTAACTCCTCCTCCTTAGTAGGCAGTATCGGATTAAACGATACCGTCTCCACCTCCTCCTCAGACATACCATCAAATAATGATGAAAAATCAAAGTTATCAGAATTTTCAGACGCATCCTCCTCCTTTGGATTAGTCTCCTCTAGGTTCATAATAGGTACCTCCGCTACGGGCATCGGTACTATCTCCACAAAGTTAACAGATTCTTCACGAATTCCATGTACTTCCCTATACATAGACATATCTCCTGACATCTACAATAAGACACAATAGCTTGATTAGTACACAATCAAATATTGTATAAACATATATCATATTTAATATGTTTAAGGTTACTTTCTTCTTTGAAACTCTACCCTAGTTTATCTACTTCTAACTTCTACTTCCCTTCTCAAGGTTATAGCCTAAGGTTTTTCCCCCATAAGTTTTATAACCTACAACTCTGATACCAACCTGTGACGCCCCCAAATCTGGGTACCTTCAAACCCTGGACATGGTGCTACACGGTGCTACAACTACACATTCATTCAGTTGAAATACACCACTAACATGAATATGTTTACTATATTATTACATCATCTTAGTGTCTACCCAGGTTCTTTATAACCATTACATTCATTTAGAGTCATAATATTATTCCTTACAAAAATAATACTATGATATTACAAGGATAAACTATTTATCCATCTTGGACTTACCCTTGTCCTTATCGGATTCTTCGGTCCGTTCTCTCTTAGTTGAAATCATATAATTTTAAGCAAGAATGAGCATAACTAGCTCAACAAGTTTAACATTATAATTTGCAACCATAAAATCAAGAATCATATGACTTCATCTTCAATAACTGTACAATAGTTATGAAGTATTATAAATAATCAAAATAGCGTTTTGATTTCTTTAAAACCATTCCCAAGGACTTATAGTCTTTAGGAATCTGAGATGGTCAACGACCATGAACATTCATTTATTTTTCATTCAAAAAAAGAATAACCCGGTATTGAGACCACAAATTCAATATAGCTTATGAGCACATCCAGATGATCAGCCTGTGGTACTCTATGTTGATCAACATTCATTCATTAAACCTATTTACGTTTAAGTTTTGGCAACTTCAAGTGCTTGTCGATTTAACGACGTAAAAACCTTTGTGTATTCATACTCAGACTTACCTTTGAATTCGTACCAAAGCAATTGGCATAGGATAGCAACATTATGAATATTTTGGAAAGATTTGTGGAAAAACCAACCAAAATACTTTAAGTCTCAGTCTAGCCGAATCAAATGGCATCGACTATTCAATAACAGTTTATGCATAGAAAACCATGTATATTGACAACTTATCCAACGTAACGTGTAGACAAGAGTTTAAAAAACTTGCCTTCACGTCTTTAATCCGTTAAGTCTACTTTACTTGGTCTTCACATCTTCTACAAGACATAAACACATAGCATACCATTGAGATTTCTATAATTGATACACACTGTATAACCTATATTCTCCTTCTTGTATAAGTTAGCCTAATTGTTAAACTAATAACATCTGTTCAAGTTATTTAACATTTGTTACGGCTTATTAACATTCATATGTCATAAATCGACTCTCGTCAATCATTGTTAGAAACAACGACAGACGAAACCCTAATCGGTACGTTAAGTCGAACATATTTCCATCGAATTACTGTTATCAGACTCCGTATAGAAATTACCTAAGTTTTAACTTCATTTCATATCATTCTTGTACTACGCACCTCTATTACATGTCCTCATCCCTCACTTTCAGTTGATGATATCCTGTTCGTAGGTCGATCTTTGAGAAACACTTTGCTCCCTTCAGTTGATCAAATAAGTCGTCTATCCTCGGTAGCGGATACCGGTTCTTGATCGTTACTCTGTTCAATTCTCGATAATCGATACAGAGCCTCATCGATCCGTCCTTCTTCTTAACGAATAGTACTGGTGCTCCCCAAGGAGAAACACTCGGTCGAATGTAACCCTTATCCAACAATTCTTGTAATTGTATCATCAATTCCTTCATTTCTACTGGCGCCATACGATATGGAGCTTTCAAAATCGGTGCCGTTCCCGGTGCTAAGTCTATTACGAATTCGATTTCTCTGTCTGGCGGAAGACCAGGCAGATCGTCCGGAAACACATCTTGGAATTCATTAACTACGTATATATCCTTAATTTCTACTCCCTTTTTTCGAGTATCAACGATGTAAGCTAAATATCCTACACATCCTTTCCTTAACAATTTCTTGGCCTGCATCATCGTAACGCAACACGATTGCTTAAGCGATGAGCTACCATAAAACACTACCTTAGACTTACTCGGAGTCTGAAGGTTCACACATTTGTTCTGACAGTCAATTATCGCAGCATGGTTATACAACCAATCCATTCCCAGTATTACGTCAAATTCTCACAGTCTAATAGGAATCAAGTCTACGCTCAGTTTATGTTTACTAATACTTGCGCGATAATTTTGATAAACGTATTCTACAGGGATCACTTCCTTATTAGCAACTTCTATGATCAAAGGATTTTCTAAAAGTTCTCGGGGTGTACTAAGTCTACTAGCAAATTCTTCAGATACAAAAGAACAGGTGGCACCCGAATCAAATAATACATAAGCATTTATATCATTGATTGGGATTATACCTGACACCACATCCTTCGCAGCCACTGCGTCTTGGACGGTCATGTTAAAGGTTCTGGCGGTTGGGCGGTTGGATTGTGCCGGTCCACCGATCATCAGCTTGTTGCCTCCTTGCTGATTACTACCCCCGCCACTTCCCTTCTTTGGGCAGTCCTTAATTCGGTGCTCCGTCGAGCCACACGCAAAGCATCCTTGTATATTTTTCGGTTTCAAACAGTTGGGCGAGATGTGCCCTTCCTGTCCGCAGTTGTAGCAAGTGCCACGTCCCTTCCAGCACTCGCCCTGGTGATTCTTCCCACACTTCTGGCATCCTTCAACCCTCTTCTTGAAACCTCCATGAAAATTACCTGATTGATTATTATTGTTGTTTTTGTTGTTGTTGTTGTTCTCCCACTTTCTCTTTCCCAAGTTGCTTCCTCCGCTACTGCTTCCTCCCGTACGATTCTCTCCTTCAGTATTCTTTCCTTTCTTTTCTTTGTTATACAGACTTAAGGCCTCACTGCCGCCTTCCGCAATGATTGCCTTCTCCAGTAATGTTGCAAAGGAATCAATTTGAAGAACTGATACCTTATTGAACAGCCATGGCTTCAATCCTTGTTCAAAGCGTCTAGCCTTCCTCTCTTCATCACCAACTTGGTGCTCCGCAAATCGCGCTAGTTCGTTAAACCTAGCCGCGTATTGCGCCACCGTCATCTCACCTTGTTTTAACTCTAGGAATTTCACCTCCATCCTATTCTTCATACTCTTCGGAAAGTAATTCTCGAAGAACAGTGTCTTAAACTTATCCCAAGCTATTATCCCTTCTCCAGCTCTTTGTTGATTAGCCTCCCACCAGTTGTTCGCTTCTCCCCTCATCATGTACGTGGCAAACACCGTCTTCTGATCTTCGCCTACGCTAGCTATAGTGAAAGCTTTTTCGATCTCTTTGATCCACGTTTGTGCGACGATTGGGTCGGTAGTTCCCTCGAACTCCGGGGGTCCTACACTCTTAAAGTCTTTAAAGGTTGTTACTGGGACAGTTTGAGGGTTCGGGCGAACGGGTTCATTGTTCCTTCCCCTTAAGGCTTCTCCTAACAAGTCTACCAGTTTCTGGATCGGGTCTACTTGTTCTCTCTCATTGTTAACGGATTCTTCGGGTGCAGTCAATCTACGTCTGGGCGGCATTATCTGCATCATAATTTTTCATTTTATTATTATTCAAGTATATCACTTAAGTATTTCTTTTAATACTAAAAGAATAAATTTATAACACGTTTCTAAAATCAACTCCATTTATATTCATATGCCATTTCATTTCATTACATGATTTTCCTAGCATACTGCTATAAATGTTATCATATATATCCCCTAATATCAAAAAAGACGGGGAATATACCAACCTACTACCATACTACCCCTCTAACAAAAGCTAACTCGGGGTTTACATCATCATCCCACATCTTACACAAAAGATCGGGATTACAACATAGTATATACAATACATAAAGACACAACTAGTACTACCACTAGACTGACTAAGGAAATCTCATCCCATCATCCCGCGCTCCACTGCGCTCTTGTACTCCAACTGTGCTATATACGCAACCAGCTCTCGGCTCAAGGTATGTAGAGTCTGTCCCTGTTCTGCCGGGTAGTGGTACACACCATCAATCACCCTTTCAAAAGCTGAACGGAACACATACCCCATCTTGTTCATCTTTCTCTTCTTGCACCTGACCTCGTCCTCAAGGTCGTCAACTCTCTCATTGGACGCTTCCCACTTCTCCTCGAAGTGTAACCTATCCATCACCTCCAACTCTAGCTGAGTACGGAGTGCCTCTTTCTCAGTTTACTCACTCAGCTCCCTCTGCTCAACCTCTTCTAGCTTCTCTGCCAAATCTATATTCCTAGCCACTGACCTGTGAAATAGAGTCCCCATCTGGATCCCTGCCTCCCTACGGTAGGCAATCTCCACCTCTAACTCTTGAATAGCCAGCTTCCTCTGGTGGTCCTCGTCCCTCAGCTTCTGGAACTCAGACTCTCTCTCGTGGGCCTCTGCCTCCAGCTCCTGGACTCTGCAGTCTAACTCTAGAATACGCTCCTCGTACTCGCCTAACATTTGTTCCTCTATAGTAGCCTCATCAGAGTCCTCTACTGGCTCATCCTCCATCGGCTCCTCCTCTGGATCAGACTCTATCTCAATCTCGTCCTCGTCGTCGGACTCGAACGGTGCAACAGCCTGCACTGGTGTAGCCTCTAGAGGTGCCTCGTACACTACATGTATATCCCTGGGCTCCTCCTTGGCCACTCTACTAGGTACTCCTGTGTCTATCATCCTACACTCACAAACACAAGACAAACAAACAGCAACTCCATTAGAATGTTAAATAAAACATAAGTTCATTGTATAGAATGAAGTTACATTTCATAACAGACTAAGCCTCTCAAGGAAAACTCTACATGAGTTTTATCTCCTTCCTAACTTCTAAGTTCGCCTAAGTTATAGTCTAAGGACACTCGTTCCTAAGGTTTATAACTACGGCTTTGATACCAACCTGTGACGCCCCCAAATTCCAGGACCGCCACTTGGTCTCTCGAATTTGGTTCATCACGTGCTCATGGTAATACATCGCAATAATGATAACTAAATATCACACAACCACAGCGGAAAATCTATTCTAGAATAATTTACAATGATTTATTATAATTATTCCCCCAAGTCTCGCAACCTACAGTACTTAATAGATTACATAGCAAGATCAATTAACGACTTGTTACATAATCTAACTTAAGCTTAAACATAAACAAATCCAGTCTTACTACATCATCTTCACACAATATTAATATATTTGAAACATAACAGACATAAGCTAGTTGGTAGCCTTGCCCTTGCCCTTATCAATGCCCGAAGGTTCGCCATGCTCTGCCTTAACTGAAATGTTTTAGGGAAAGCAAGAATGAGCACAAATTGCCCAGCAAGTAATATACAATAAGGGTGAATAATAAGATTCTCAATTCTCGAAAGGGTATAGAAAGATTTGATAGCTCAAGAATAACAAGAATATCAACAGTTCTCAATAACAGTCGCTAAGGACAGGATAATATCAATATGATTCAATAATAAGTCAATTCAAGATTTCAAATAATTGAATACTGAGTAGTCACTACGGACTATGAACTTCTACTAGAATTGACAGTAATAAACTGAAAATCCAACAAAAACAGGTACAACAGGTGATCAGCCTAAAGTACCATCGTTATGCATAACAATCAATCATACTCAAGTGTGCACGTCGGTTCTCCGATAATTATATATTCCCTTCAAAGAAGGTTGTTCTTCTCAGTCAAATACAAGATCCCGCACCAATCAATTAGTTTGGGTCGCTTTTCAATAATATAAGTCTAGCCGAATCAAATGGCATAGACACTTTCACAATATTCAAGAACAATACTAAGTTCAACATGAATAATAGCTTTAATGAAATAAGAGTTCAAGTATGCTAATTCAATTCAGCCGATTAAATAGGAAACTAGTTCGCAATACAGAAGATAGGATACTTGCATAGTAAAAGAGTATAAGTTAGGAAACTTTCGCAATCATAGCTTTCCTTGCATAAAGTAAATGCGTCGGTTAGGATACTTGCACTTTAAGAGAGTGTAAGTAAAAGAACTTGCCTTTAGCGTAGTTTATCCACGAAAAGCAATCAACACTTTCGAATTCCTATCGTAATACAGTTACGTATATATATGATATTCATTAGTCATATAATTTAACTTCACATTTTCTCTTTGAATATACGATCAACACATAAGGTAAGTTTTACCTAGCTACACAGTTATATAGAATATAATTTCTATCCTTAACGTTCCTTCTTTAGAGTTTAAACGCATTCTCATATTATATAAGATCTCAACAATTAGCAAACATGCTTGCATATTATTAATATCACATAAGACCACAATCAATACTAAATATATTTCATTTTAGCAAGTTACGGCATCTCCTTAAGTTAACCGTCAAAATCAGGTTCAAGTAACATCATATAATATCACGTAGCATGTATTCATATTTAAAGGATACTTTACATGCTTGTATAACTTTTCCAAATCCAATCGTACATGGTATAGGTTCTTAAGTTAATACTTAAAGCCATTCAAGGACACGAACTCATATGGTCTAACATGGTCGTTTTTAAACACATAAGATATTCATATAACTTGTATTAGTCATGCTCATGAGTACTCGT
This sequence comes from Panax stipuleanatus, assembly GCA_020205555.1. Lineage (NCBI taxonomy): Eukaryota > Viridiplantae > Streptophyta > Magnoliopsida > Apiales > Araliaceae > Panax > Panax stipuleanatus. The sequence goes on from CM035117.1 coordinate 93,505,112, forward strand.
ATTGCATATATGTAGCTAGCATTGTTATTATCTTGAAAACATGCTTTGTTTATGCTAAACTTAATCACGGCAACCAATCATGGTATATATATATGCATGACACATGAATGAGTCTAAGAGTACTATCACATGTGTCCATAAATATCAGAATTTAAATCTCCACGTATCGTGTTAATGCCCATGTGCAAGGCTTGTATTTCTATTAGTGAATCTTACTAATAGAGCCTAACATGTTCATGCTTCCTTACGAACTATATAAACACAAGTTAAGGCTTCATTCATATATTTCAAAGTTATCTAAACATGCTCATAACATCAAAATGACTATATAGCATTTACATGATCATATCCACCTTCAAACTTATATTTTTGTTAGGAATGAGCACTAGTTAGGTTCACATGTTCATATTTTATTACGGAACCAATATAGATAAGCTAACATGCACTTCATGTGTCTCTAGGTGGTACTAACGTGCTTGCAAGGTCAGTATGTAAACATGCTTTATAATGTTAATGAGTGTTTATGAAATTTGAAGTTCGTTTCCAAGCTTCATGTCGTTTTGTTAACCATGAATGCTAATACACTAAAACATGCTTACATTGCATCATTAGGTTTATATATATGTATTAATCATGCTTCCATGCTTGTTTAAACAAAAATCAACCAATTAGTACGTAACAGTTTTGTTGCAGAATGCAGAAAACTGAACACAGAGGCCGGCGCTGCTGTGACGCCCCCAAATTCCAGGACCGCCACTTGGTCTCTCGAATTCGGTTCATCACGTGCTCATGGTAATACATCACAATAATAATAATTAAATATCATACGATCACAGCGGAAAATCTATTCTAGAATAATTTACAATGATTTATTATAATTATTCTCCCAAGTCTCGCAACCTACAGTACTTAATAGATTACATAATAATATCAGTTAACGACTTATTACATAATCTAACTTAAGCTTAAACATAATCAAATCCAGTCTTACTACATCATCTTCATACAATATTAATATATTTAAAACATAACAGACATAAGCTAGTTGGTAGCTTTGCCCTTGCCCTTATCAACGCCCGAAGGTTCACCATGCTCTGCCTTAACTGAAATGTTTTAGGGAAAGCAAGAATGAGCACAAATTGCCCAGCAAGTAATATACAATAAGGGTGAGTAATAAGATTCTCAATTCTCGAAAGGGTATAACAAGATTTGATAGTTCAAGAATAACAAGAATATCAACAGTTCTCAATATCAGTCGCTAAGGACAGGATAATATCAATATGATTCAATAATAAGTCAATTCAAGATTTCAAATAATTGAATACTGAGTAGTCACTACGGACTATGAACTTCTACTAGAATTGACAGTAATAAATTGAAAATCCAACAAAAACAGGTACAACAGGTGATCAGCCTAAAGTACCCTTGTTATGCATAACAATCAACCATACTCAAGTGTGCACGTCGGTTCTCCGACAATTATATATTCCCTTCAAAGAAGGTTGTTCTTCTCAGTCAAATACAAGATCCCGCACCAATCAATTAGTTTGGGTCGCTTTTCAATAATATAAGTCTAGCCGAATCAAATGGCATAGACACTTTCACAATATTCAAGAACAATACTAAGTTCAACATGAATACTAGCTTTAATGAAATAAGAGTTCAAGTATGCTAATTCAATTCAACTGATTAAATAGAAAACTTGTTCGCAATACACAAGATAGGATACTTGCATAGTAAAAGAGTATAAGTTAGGAAACTTTCACAATCATAGCTTTCCTTGCATAAAGTAAATGCGTCGGTTAGGATACTTGCACTTTAAGAGAGTGTAAGTAAGAGAACTTGCCTTTAGCGTAGTTTATCCACGAAAAGCAATCAACACTTTCGAATTCCTATCGTAATACAGTTACGTATATATATGATATTCATTAGTCATATAATTTAACTTCACATTTTCTCTTTGAATATGCGATCAACACATAAGCTAAGTTTTGCCTAGCTACACATTTATATAGAATATAATTTCTATCCTTAACGTTCCTTCTTTAGAGTTTAAACGCATTCTCATATCATATAAGATCTCAACAATTAATAAACATGCTTGCATATTATTAATAACACATAAGACTACAATCAATACTAAATATATTTCGTTTTCGCAAGTTACGGCATCTCCTTAAGTTAACCGTCAAAATCGGGTTCAAGTAACATCATATAATATCGCGTAGCATGTATTCATATTCAAAGGATACTTTACATGCTTGTATAACTTTTCCAAATCCAATCGTACATGGTATAGGTTCTTAAGTTAATACTTAAAGCCATTCAAGGACACGAACTCATATGGTCTAACATGATTGCTTTTAAACACATAAGATATTCATATAACTTATATTAGTCATGCTCTTGAGTACTCGTATTGCATATATGTAGCTAGCATTGTTATTGTCTTGAAAACATGCTTTGTTTATGCTAAACTTTAATCACGGCAACCAATCATGGTATATATATATGCATGACACATGAATGAGTCTAAGAGTACTATCACATGTGTCCATAAATATCAGAATTTAAATCTCCATGTATCGTGTTAATGCTCATGTTTAAGGCTTGTATTTCTATTGGTGAATCTTACTAATAGAGCCTAACATGTTCATGCTTCCTTACGAACTATATAAACACAAGTTAAGGCTTCATTCATATATTTCAAAGTTATCTAAACATGCTCATAACATCAAAATGACTATATAGCATTTACATGATCATATCCACCTTCAAACTTATATTTTTGTTAGGAATGAGCACTAGTTAGGTTCACATGTTCACATTTTATTACGGAACCAATATAGATAAGCTAACATGCACTTCATGTGTCTCTAGGTGGTACTAACGTGCTTGCAAGGTCAGTATGTAAACATGCTTTATATATGTTAACGTCGTTTATGAAACTTTAAATTCGTTTCCAAACTATGTGTCGTTTGGTTAACCATGCATGCTAATATACTAAAACATGCTTACATTGCCTCATTAGGTTTATATATATGTATTAATCATGCTCCCATGCTTGTTTAAACAAAAATCAAACAATTGGCACATAACAGTTTTGTTGCAGAATGCAGAAAACTGAACACAGAGGCTGGCGCTGCGGCGCGGCACTACTGGCGCTGCGGCGCGAGTGGCGCTGCGTGCGGCGCGGGCTGCGGCGCTGCGCGTCGAGGCAGTTTTCCGGTTCAGACGGCAGCGAAAAACGACCCAAAACCTCCCATTTCATCGATTTCAACATACCATACCCAGATATTAGACTTGTTTAACTTACTAACACATACATATATGCTTATATAACAGTTAATAGCAATTATCAATTCCCAATTTCATGAACTCTAACTTAATTTACGAATTTCATGTATTTACAGAAATTGAAGAGGAACAATGGAAATGAAAGACTATTCAGTGGTTCCATCATGTGTGTATGTTTATATAACAACAATATAAGGGTTCTACAAACCAATCATGAACCAATTTGGCATAATCAAGAATTTCAACAAAACTCAGAGAACAACAATGGAGTTCTTTTGACAGAAAATGAAAATGAAGACACGAAGAGGATTTATACCTCTGTTATGGAGTAAGCTTGCTGATATCTCACAATGCTATTATGTATATGCTCTCAACTTATCAACTCAAACAAAATCCCAGCAATGTGAAATGGGAGGAAAAGAAGCCATATTTATAGAGAAAACAAGATACAGACAATGCAATTGCCTACCATTTCAAACTAACAGAAATTTGAATTGCATGCTAGATAAGAGGAAGTTGGTAGATAGTTGTTGAAAGCCATCATTAGAGCCACTCCTCATATAATTATTGCTAGCTAAGCTTGGGAGAAGAATGGGAGAATAGGCCTTAGCATTTTTGCCATACACGTGAAGGAGAAGGAGAGTGACTATTATATTGGAACAAGGCCATATATGAGCATTCTATAATTTGTATATATACACAACACTTATGCCAAAATATGTTACATGTATATATACTATATAATTAGGCCACAATTATAGTTACAATGTAATTCTAATGATACTAACATGGATTCACATAATGTAATAAGTGTGAATTGTGCACATATAATTCATGTACATTTTTATCATACTGGTATAATTTAATCGGATGTTATCACATTACATTATCTCATGTATTATTAAATTGTATTACTCAACAATTATTTATAATAGATCCATGATACATTATTTTAATGTATATCCACACATCATTTGTCACCTACACATATCATAACATATAGTTACTATACATTTAATTCGCATGCTTGCACATATAATTTCTCATCTTATAAATTGAATATTAATTAATAATATACACATATCCTACATCAATCAATATAATTGTTAATCTCCATAACAATTTAATTAACCTTTATATGATTAACTATCACTTTGATATAAATCTTATTATATTTATAAACACGTTGCTCATTATTATTATGTTTCTTGCAATAATAATAATCACATATTATTAATCAATCCTCATTAGTATTTTATAACAGTTAATTAATATTCTTCGATTAACAATTACTATAGATTAATTGTTCGCTTAAATTAATATAATCATTCTTATATTACGTCACTGTGCCACACAAGGCAATCAACGAGTTTATCACAAACTCCACCAATTTCTCAATTATTATAATTATTCAATTATATATAATTGAATTAATTCATCTCATAACACAAAATCATTTATATTCAAATAAATTCTCATTTCCATTAATATATTTATTTAATAATATATGGAAATTCTCGGGTATTACAGCTGCGGCGCGGCAACAGCAGCATACTCTGGCGCTGCGGCGTGGGTGGCGCTGCGGCGCGGGCTTCGGCGCTACGGCGTGGGGACAGTTCCTGCAGTTCAGACTGCAGCGAAACCGACCCAAAACCTCCCATTTTATCGATCTCGACATACCCATATGCTATTAGACTAACCTTTTTACCTTACTAACACATATATATTGTTATATAACAGTCAATCGCCCAAACGATTCCCAATTTGATGAACTCCAACTTATTTCACGAATTCGATGCTTTACAGAAATTACAGAGCAACAATGGAAATGAAAGTCAAGAAAGCTATATAGTGGTTCCATCACGTATGTATGTTCATATAACAACAATATAAGGGTTCTACAAACCAATCATGAACCAATTTGGCATAATCAAAAATTTGAAGGAAACTTCGGAAACAGAAAACGAAAATGAAGAACAAAGGTATTATACCTTCTGTTAGATTCTGAACTTGCTGCTACTCAAGAACACTGATAAATATATATTTAACTCTTAACTTACTTAGCCAAAATTCTCAGCAAATGAATTAGGAAGAGGATGGGTTATATTTATAGAAGAATTTCATAACCAGGCAATGCAATTACATTCAAAATCAAACTAACAGATTATAGGAATGTTTGCTAGATAAGAGGGAGTTGGTAATTAGTTGGTGATCTCCACTATTCCACCCACTCCCTTCATGATCATGATGGCTAGAATGCTGAGTTTGAGAAGGTAGGAGTAGGCTAGCTTCATGAGTGTTTTACGTGTACAAGGTTTGTGTCTTATTAATATGGGACAAGGCATAAAAATCTCAGCATTTCCAATTTGTAAACAAACTAGTGTTAATACTTAGGTTATATACACACACATATTTAGACACTTAGGTCTTTAATTGAAATGTCATAATAATTCATATACTGTAGTAAGTGTAAATTGACACGTATAATCCATGTACATTTTGTTAATACCGGATATAATCTAATCAGACGTTAACACATTACACTGTCTCCTTTATTAAAACTTATTGTTCACAATATGTTCATGATATATTATACAATGTATACCCACATATTTATTGTCACACAAGTTATTAATCAAGTAGCTCACATGGTTTAATAAGCCTTACCATATAATAGTGTCATATTACACTTCACATAATACATAGTCAACTAATATATGCTACACATTTAATTCACATGCTTGCACATATAATTTCTCATCTTATAAATTGAATATTAATAATATACACATATCCTACATCAATCAATATAATTGTTAACCTCCATAACAATTTAATTAACCCTTATATGATTAATTATCACTTTGATATAAATCTTATTATATTTATAAACACGTTGCTCATTATTATTATGTTTCTTGCAATAATAATAATCACATATTATTAATCAATCCTCATTAGTATTTTATAATAGTTAATTAATATTCTTCGATTAAGAATTAATATAGATTAATTGTTCGCTTAAATTAATATAATCATTCGTATATTACGTCACTGTGCCACACAAGGCAATCAACGAGTTTATCACAAACTCCACCAATTTCTCAATTATTATAATTATTCAATTATATATAATTGAATTAATTCATCTCATAACACAAAATTATTTATATTCAAATAAATTCTCATTTCCATTAATATATTTATTTAATAATATATGAAAATTCTCGGGTATTACATCCTCCCCCCCTTATAAAAATTCCGTCCCGGAATTGCTACAAGGTTACACAAATAGATGGGGATAGTCCCTCATCATCCTATCTTCTAACTCCCACGTTGCCTCCTCGACATCGTGGTTACGCCAAAGTACTTTTACAGATGAAATAACTTTATTTCTCAAAGTTTGTTCTTTCCTATCTAATATCTGAACAGGAATTTCTTCATACGCCAAGTTCTTCTCCACTTGAATGGGCTCGTAAGAAATCACGTGCTTGTAGTCGGCCTTGTACGGTCGCAACACGAAAATGTGGACCACGTTGTGGATATGCTCCAACTCGGGTGGTAACGCAACTTTGTATGCCACTTCGCCCAATCGCTTCAGTATCTCGAACGGTCCTATGAATCTTGGACTCAATTTTCCTTTCTTGCCGAAACGGATTTTTCCCTTCCATGGAGATACCTTCAAGAATACAAAACTGCCGACTTTGAAGTCTCGGTCCTGCCGATGCAAATCTGCGTATTTCTTCTGGCGATCTTGAGCTGCTACAAGTCTGGCTCTTATCACTGTCACCACGTCTGCGGTTTGTTGAACTAACTCTGGTCCGAGTATTCGTCGTTCTCCGACTTCGTCCCAACATAACGGCGTTCTGCACTTTCTCCCGTAAAGAGCTTCGTACGGTGGCATGCCGATACTTTCATGGTAGCTATTATTATATGCGAATTCTACTAAGGGTAGGTGGTCGTCCCAATTTCCCTTAAAATCCATCACGCAAGTCCTAAGCATGTCTTCTAGCGTTTGTATTGTTCGCTCACTTTGTCCGTCTGTTTGAGGATGATAAGCTATACTCAACCTCAACTGCGTTCCCATTCTTTTTTGCAAACTCTTCCAAAAATTGGACGTGAAGCGCGGATCTCGATCAGAGACAATTGACACCGGCACTCCATGTCGTGAAACAATTTTTTTTACATATAGGCTTGCTAATTGGTTCAAACTGTAGCGGATCTTGATTGGTAGAAAGTGTGCGGTCTTCGTTAGTCGATCCACGATAACCCAAATAGCATCATAACCTTTCTGTGTAACTGGAAGTCCTACCACGAAGTCCATGGTAATATGCTCCCATTTCCACTCTGGTATTTCTAATGGTTGTAGTAAACCACTCGGCCGCTGATGCTCTACTTTAACGCGTTGGCAAGTCAAGCATCTACTAACGCACTCCGCGACTTCCCGTTTCAAATTGGGCCACCAAAAATGTTGCCTTAGATCTTGGTACATCTTTGTTCCTCCCCGGATGAACGGAATATGTCGTATTGTGTGCCTCGTGCAAAATCTCTTCCCTCAACTCGGTTACCGCTGGTACCCACACTCTCCCTTCAAATCTCAAAATACCGTCTTTATCCATTCGAAATTTTTCTTCCTCATTTTCTGTGATCCTCTTTCGGATTTTCTCACACTCTTCATCCTTTTCCTGAGCTTCCTTTACTCTATCCAACAACGTCGGACAAGCTTCCATTACAATTAACTTCTCACCAGACTTTTCTGGTCCTTTCAGTTCTATCTCCAATTTCTCCATCTCTCTTATCAACTCTTCCTGAGTCGTCAAATTAAACAACTTCTCCCTTCCTTTCCTGCTCAGAGCGTCGGCAACCACATTTGCCTTTCCCGGGTGATAAAGAATATCGCAGTCATAGTCTTTGATTAATTCTAACCACCTTCTCTGCCGCATGTTTAACTCCTTCTGTGTGAAGATATATTTCAGACTTTTGTGGTCCGTGTATATCTCACATTTTTCTCCGTATAGATAATGTCTCCATATCTTCAACTCAAAAACTAATGCCGCTAACTCTAAGTCGTGAGTGGGGTATCGTTTTTCGTAATCCTTTAATTGTCGTGATGCATATGCAATGACCTTGCCATGCTGCATAAGCACACAGCCAAGTCCTTTGTGCGATGCATCACTATACACCACAAAATTTCCCGCATCATCTGGTAATGATAACACAGGTGCTTTGCTCAATCTCCTTTTCAGTTCTTGAAAACTTTCTTCGCATTTGTCGGTCCATACAAATTTCACCGTCTTTCTAGTCAAATTGGTCAACGGGGTTGCTATCTTAGAAAAATCTTGGATGAATCTTCGATAGTACCCAGCTAACCCTAGAAAGCTTCTCACCTCCGTCGGTGTTCTTGGTTGTTCCCAATTACTTACTACTTCGACCTTTGCAGGGTCTACTGAGATTCCATTCTTATCCACCACGTGGCCTAAGAATTGAACCTTCTCTATCCAAAATTCGCACTTAGAAAATTTTGCATACATCTTCTCCTTCCTTAGTGCCTCCAAAATAATCTTCAGATGTTCGGCGTGTTCTTCCTCTGTCTTTGAGTAGATCAATATGTCGTCGATAAAAACCACTACAAATTTATCCAAGTATGGCTTGAAAACTCGGTTCATCAAGTCCATAAATGCTGCCGGAGCATTAGTCAATCCGAATGACATTACCAAAAACTCGTAGTGTCCATAACGGGTTCGAAACGCAGTCTTTGGTATGTCCTCATCCCTCACTTTCAGTTGATGATATCCTGTTCGTAGGTCGATCTTTGAGAAACACTTTGCTCCCTTCAGTTGATCAAATAAGTCGTCTATCCTCGGTAGCGGATACCGGTTCTTGATCGTTACTCTGTTCAATTCTCGATAATCGATACAGAGCCTCATCGATCCGTCCTTCTTCTTAACGAATAGTACTGGTGCTCCCCAAGGAGAAACACTCGGTCGAATGTAACCCTTATCCAACAATTCTTGTAATTGTATCATCAATTCCTTCATTTCTACTGGCGCCATACGATATGGAGCTTTCAAAATCGGTGCCGTTCCCGGTGCTAAGTCTATTACGAATTCGATTTCTCTGTCTGGCGGAAGACCAGGCAGATCGTCCGGAAACACATCTTGGAATTCATTAACTACGTATATATCCTTAATTTCTACTCCCTTTTTTCGAGTATCAACGATGTAAGCTAAATATCCTACACATCCTTTCCTTAACAATTTCTTGGCCTGCATCATCGTAACGCAACACGATTGCTTAAGCGATGAGCTACCATAAAACACTACCTTAGACTTACTCGGAGTCTGAAGGTTCACACATTTGTTCTGACAGTCAATTATCGCAGCATGGTTATACAACCAATCCATTCCCAGTATTACGTCAAATTCTCACAGTCTAATAGGAATCAAGTCTACGCTCAGTTTATGTTTACTAATACTTGCGCGATAATTTTGATAAACGTATTCTACAGGGATCACTTCCTTATTAGCAACTTATATGATCAAAGGATTTTCTAAAAGTTCTCGGGGTGTACTAAGTCTACTAGCAAATTCTTCAGATACAAAAGAACAGGTGGCACCCGAATCAAATAATACATAAGCATTTATATCATTGATTGGGATTATACCTGACACCACATCCTTCGCAGCCACTGCGTCTTGGACGGTCATGTTAAAGGTTCTGGCGGTTGGGCGGTTGGATTGTGCCGGTCCACCGATCATCAGCTTGTTGCCTCCTTGCTGATTACTACCCCCGCCACTTCCCTTCTTTGGGCAGTCCTTAATTCGGTGCTCCGTCGAGCCACACGCAAAGCATCCTTGTATATTTTTCGGTTTCAAACAGTTGGGCGAGATGTGCCCTTCCTGTCCGCAGTTGTAGCAAGTGCCACGTCCCTTCCAGCACTCGCCCTGGTGATTCTTCCCACACTTCTGGCATCCTTCAACCCTCTTCTTGAAACCTCCACGAAAATTCCCTGATTGATTATTATTGTTGTTTTTGTTGTTGTTGTTGTTCTCCCACTTTCTCTTTCCCAAGTTGCTTCCTCCGCTACTGCTTCCTCCCGTACGATTCTCTTCTTCAGTATTCTTTCCTTTCTTTTCTTTGTTATACAGACTTAAGGCCTCACTGCCGCCTTCCGCAATGATTGCCTTCTCCAGTAATGTTGCAAAGGAATCAATTTGAAGAACTGATACCTTATTGAACAGCCATGGCTTCAATCCTTGTTCAAAGCGTCTAGCCTTCCTCTCTTCATCACCAACTTGGTGCTCCGCAAATCGCGCTAGTTCGTTAAACCTAGCCGCGTATTGCGCCACCGTCATCTCACCTTGTTTTAACTCTAGGAATTTCACCTCCATCCTATTCTTCATACTCTTCGGAAAGTAATTCTCGAAGAACAGTGTCTTAAACTTATCCCAAGCTATTATCCCTTCTCCAGCTCTTTGTTGATTAGCCTCCCACCAGTTGTTCGCTTCTCCCCTCATCATGTACGTGGCAAACACCGTCTTCTGATCTTCGCCTACGCTAGCTATAGTGAAAGCTTTTTCGATCTCTTTGATCCACGTTTGTGCGACGATTGGGTCGGTAGTTCCCTCGAACTCCGGGGGTCCTACACTCTTAAAGTCTTTAAAGGTTGTTACTGGGACAGTTTGAGGGTTCGGGCGAACGGGTTCATTGTTCCTTCCCCTTAAGGCTTCTCCTAACAAGTCTACCAGTTTCTGGATCGGGTCTACTTGTTCTCTCTCATTGTTAACGGATTCTTCGGGTGCAGTCAATCTACGTCTGGGTGGCATTATCTGCATCATAATTTTTCATTTTATTATTATTCAAGTATATCACTTAAGTATTTCTTTTAATACTAAAAGAATAAATTTATAACACGTTTCTAAAATCAACTCCATTTATATTCATATGCCATTTCATTTCATTACATGATTTTCCTAGCATACTGCTATAAATGTTATCATATATATCCCCTAATATCACAAAAGACGGGGAATATACCAACCTACTACCATACTACCCCTCTAACAAAAGCTAACTCGGGGTTTACATCATCATCCCACATCTTACACAAAAGATCGGGATTACAACATAGTATATACAATACATAAAGACACAACTAGTACTACCACTAGACTGACTAAGGAAATCTCATCCCATCATCCCGCGCTCCATTGCGCTCTTGTACTCCAACTGTGCTATATACGCAACCAGCTCTCGGCTCAAGGTATGTAGAGTCTGTCCCTGTTCTGCCGGGTAGTGGTACACACCATCAATCACCCTTTCAAAAGCTGAACGGAACACATACCCCATCTTGTTCATCTTTCTCTTCTTGCACCTGACCTCGTCCTCAAGGTCGTCAACTCTCTCATTGGACGCTTCCCACTTCTCCTCGAAGTGTAACCTATCCATCACCTCCAACTCTAGCTGAGTACGGAGTGCCTCTTTCTCAGTTTTCTCACTCAGCTCCCTCTGCTCAACCTCTTCTAGCTTCTCTGCCAAATCTATATTCCTAGCCACTGACCTGTGAAATAGAGTCCCCATCTGGATCCCTGCCTCCCTACGGTAGGCAATCTCCACCTCTAACTCTTGCATAGCCAGCTTCCTCTGGTGGTCCTCGTCCCTCAGCTTCTGGAACTCAGACTCTCTCTCGTGGGCCTCTGCCTCCAGCTCCTGGACTCTGCAGTCTAGCTCTAGAATACGCTCCTCGTACTCGCCTAACATCTGTTCCTCTATAGTAGCCTCATCAGAGTCCTCTACTGGCTCATCCTCCATCGGCTCCTCCTCTGGATCAGACTCTATCTCAATCTCGTCCTCGTCGTCGGACTCGAACGGTGCAACAGCCTGCACTGGTGTAGCCTCTAGAGGTGCCTCGTACACTACATGTATATCCCTGGGCTCCTCCTTGGCCACTCTACTAGGTACTCCTGTGTCTATCATCCTACACTCACAAACACAAGACAAACAAACAACAACTCCATTAGAATGTTAAATAAAACATAAGTTCATTGTATAGAATGAAGTTACATTTCATAACAGACTAAGCCTCTCAAGGAAAACTCTACATGAGTTTTATCTCCTTCCTAACTTCTAAGTTCGCCTAAGTTATAGTCTAAGGACACTCGTTCCTAAGGTTTATAACTACGGCTTTGATACCAACCTGTGACGCCCCCAAATTCCAGGACCGCCACTTGGTCTCTCGAATTTGGTTCATCACGTGCTCATGGTAATGCATCGCAATAATGATAACTAAATATCACACAACCACAGCGGAAAATCTATTCTAGAATAATTTACAATGATTTATTATAATTATTCCCCCAAGTCTCGCAACCTACAGTACTTAATAGATTACATAGCAAGATCAATTAACGACTTGTTACATAATCTAACTTAAGCTTAAACATAAACAATTCCAGTCTTACTACATCATCTTCACACAATATTAATATATTTGAAACATAACAGACATAAGCTAGTTGGTAGCCTTGCCCTTATCAATGCCCGAAGGTTCGCCATGCTCTGCCTTAACTGAAATGTTTTAGGGAAAGCAAGAATGAGCACAAATTGCCCAGCAAGTAATATACAATAAGGGTGAATAATAAGATTCTCAATTCTCGAAAGGGTATAGCAAGATTTGATAGCTCAAGAATAACAAGAATATCAACAGTTCTCAATAACAGTCGCTAAGGACAGGATAATATCAATATGATTCAATAATATGTCAATTCAAGATTTCAAATAATTGAATACTGAGTAGTCACTACGGACTATGAACTTCTACTAGAATTGACAGTAATAAACTGAAAATCCAACAAAAACAGGTACAACAGGTGATCAGCCTAAAGTACCATCGTTATGCATAACAATCAATCATACTCAAGTGTGCACGTCGGTTCTCCGATAATTATATATTCCCTTCAAAGAAGGTTGTTCTTCTTAGTCAAATACAAGATCCCGCACCAATCAATTAGTTTGGGTCGCTTTTCAATAATATAAGTCTAGCCGAATCAAATGGCATAGACACTTTCACAATATTCAAGAACAATACTAAGTTCAACATGAATAATAGATTTAATGAAATAAGAGTTCAAGTATGCTAATTCAATTCAACCGATTAAATAGGAAACTAGTTCGCAATACACAAGATAGGATACTTGCATAGTAAAAGAGTATAAGTTAGGAAACTTTCACAATCATAGCTTTCCTTGCATAAAGTAAATGCGTCGGTTAGGATACTTGCACTTTAAGAGAGTGTAAGTGAGAGAACTTGCCTTTAGCGTAGTTTATCCACGAAAAGCAATCAACACTTTCGAATTCCTATCGTAATACAGTTACGTATATATATGATATTCATTAGTCATATAATTTAACTTCACATTTTCTCTTTGAATATACGATCAACACATAAGGTAAGTTTTACCTAGCTACACAGTTATATAGAATATAATTTCTATCCTTAACGTTCCTTCTTTAGAGTTTAAACGCATTCTCATATTATATAAGATCTCAACAATTAGCAAACATGCTTGCATATTATTAATATCACATAAGACCACAATCAATACTAAATATATTTCATTTTAGCAAGTTACGGCATCTCCTTAAGTTAACCGTCAAAATCGGGTTCAAGTAACATCATATAATATCACGTAGCATGTATTCATATTTAAAGGATACTTTACATGCTTGCATAACTTTTCCAAATCCAATCGTACATGGTATAGGTTCTTAAGTTAATACTTAAAGCCATTCAAGGACACGAACTCATATGGTCTAACATGGTCGTTTTTAAACACATAAGATATTCATATAACTTGTATTAGTCATGCTCATGAGTACTCGTATTGCATATATGTTGCTAGCATTGTTATTATCTTGAAAACATGCTTTGTTTATGCTAAACTTAATCACGGCAACCAATCATGGTATATATATATATATGCATGACACATGAATGAGTCTAAGTGTACTATCACATGTGTCCATAAATATCAGAATTTAAATCTCCACGTATCGTGTTAATGCCCATGTGCAAGGCTTGTATTTCTATTAGTGAATCTTACTAATAGAGCCTAACATGTTCATGCTTCCTTATGAACTATATAAACACAAGTTAAGGCTTCATTCATATATTTCAAAGTTATCTAAACATGCTCATAACATCAAAATGACTATATAGCATTTACATGATCATATCCACCTTCAAACTTATATTTTTGTTAGGAATGAGCACTAGTTAGGTTCACATGTTCATATTTTATTACGGAACCAATATAGATAAGCCAACATGCACTTTATGTGTCTCTAGGTGGTACTAACGTGCTTGCAAGGTCAGTATGTAAACATGCTTTATAATGTTAATGAGTGTTTATAAAATTTTAAGTTCGTTTCCAAGCTTCATGTCGTTTTGTTAACCATGCATGCTAATACACTAAAACATGCTTACATTGCCTCATTAGGTTTATATATATGTATTAATCATGCTTCCATGCTTGTTTAAACAAAAATCAACCAATTAGTACATAACAGTTTTGTTGCAGAATGCAGAAAACTTAACACAGAGGCCAGCGCTGCGGCGCTGCAACAGCAGCATACTCTGGCGCTGCGGCGTGGGTGGCGCTGCGGCGCGGGCTGCGGCGCTGCGGCGTTGGGACAGTTCTTGCAGTTCAGACTGCAGCGAAACCGACCCAAAACCTCCCATTTTATCGATCTCGACATACCCATATGCTATTAGACTAACCTTTTTACCTTACTAACACATATATATTGTTATATAACAGTCAATCGCCCAAACGATTCCCAATTTGATGAACTCCAACTTATTTCACGAATTCGATGCTTTACAGAAATTACAGAGCAACAATGGAAATGAAAGTCAAGAAAGCTATATAGTGGTTCCATCACGTATGTATGTTCATATAACAACAATATAAGGGTTCTACAAACCAATCATGAACCAATTTGGCATAATCAAAAATTTGAAGGAAACTTCGGAAACAGAAAACGAAAATGAAGAACAAAGGAAACTGTATTATACCTTCTGTTAGATTCTGAACTTGCTGCTACTCAAGAACACTGATAAATATATATATAACTCTTAACTTACTTAGCCAAAATTCTCAGCAAATGAATTAGGAAGAGGATGGGTTACATTTATAGAAGAATTTCATAACCAGGCAATACAATTACATCCAAAATCAAACTAACAGATTATAGGAATGTTTGCTAGATAAGAGGGAGTTGGTAATTAGTTGGTGATCTCCACTATTCCACCCACTCCCTTCATGATCATGATGGCTAGAATGCTGAGTTTGAGAAGGTAGGAGTAGGCTAGCTTCATGAGTGTTTTACGTGTACAAGGTTTGTGTCTTATTAATATGGGACAAGGCATAAAAATCTCAGCATTTCCAATTTGTAAACAAACTAGTGTTAATACTTAGGTTATATACACACACATATTTAGACACTTAGGTCTTTAATTGAAATGTCACAATAATTCATATACTGTAGTAAGTGTAAATTGACACGTATAATCCATGTACATTTTGTTAATA
This sequence comes from Panax stipuleanatus, assembly GCA_020205555.1. Taxonomy (NCBI): domain Eukaryota; kingdom Viridiplantae; phylum Streptophyta; class Magnoliopsida; order Apiales; family Araliaceae; genus Panax; species Panax stipuleanatus. The sequence goes on from CM035117.1 coordinate 93,521,002, forward strand.
CCGGATATAATCTAATCAGACGTTAACACATTACACTGTCTCCTTTATTAAAACTAATTGTTCACAATATGTTCATGATATATTATACAATGTATACCCACATATTTATTGTCACACAAGTTATTAATCAAGTAGCTCACATGGTTTAATAAGCCTTACCATATAATAGTGTCATATTACACTTCACATAATACATAGTCAGCTAATATATGCTACACATTTAATTCGCATGCTTGCACATATAATTTCTCATCTTATAAATTGAATATTAATAATATACACATATCCTACATCAATCAATATAATTGTTAACCTCCATAACAATTTAATTAACCCTTATATGATTAATTATCACTTTGATATAAATCTTATTATATTTATAAACACGTTGCTCATTATTATTATGTTTCTTGCAATAATAATAATCACATATTATTAATCAATCCTCATTAGTATTTTATAACAGTTAATTAATATTCTTCGATTAACAATTAATATAGATTAATTGTTCGCTTAAATTAATATAATCATTCTTATATTACGTCACTGTGCCACACAAGGCAATCAACGAGTTTATCACAAACTCCACCAATTTCTCAATTATTATAATTATTCAATTATATATAATTGAATTAATTCATCTCATAACACAAAATCATTTATATTCAAATAAATTCTCATTTCCATTAATATATTTATTTAATAATATAGGGAAATTCTCGGGTATTACAGCGGCGCCGGCCCTCAGCCTTAGATTTTTTTTTTCAAATGTTGAGATTCCCGAGCTCGTAACACAATCGTTACAACTCAGAATTGGCTCATTCCAAAGCTATTAGTTCAGGTATCTCATGTTCTACGATTCCATCTAGTCGGAATTCATTTTTGAATCTGTTGGCGAGAAATTCGCCGTTTAGTCCATTTTTACGCATTTGTTAAACGTTCGTGAACGTTCGACGCTCAATTCTTCATTTTAAATCTGAATCCGTTCGTTCTTGCTCCCCGCAAGTCTTATTTACCTAATTAAACGTTACGCCATCAAAAACCCAGGTTTCCAAGTTAAACGATGACTTTTGACTACTATTCCAGGAATTTTACGATTTCGACGTTTAGCGTCTAATTCTCGTAACTTTCGCCATAACTTCGTTATTCAAGATTTTTACTCCGAACCAAATAGAATTAATACATTGGTTATTCATTAGTGATTTTAACCAATATAAACTTCTATATTTTAATGGTTTCAGTTACTCATCATTAAAAATCTCAAGACTTTGATAGTTTCTTCATTAAGTTCTTAATCAACCATTATGATTCCACCTATTCATGGCTTATTAGTGTTTTAAGTCCACTACAAGGCCATCCTTATTACTTATTACATATCATGCTCCACCCATTCGCCTCTCTATATATTATATATTGAAGGAAGATAAAATTTAAAGTTGGAATGTTATACCTCTTGGTGTTCTTGAGTGCTTGGACTTTTGTTCTTGACAAAAGAATTAACTAGCTTTCTTTGCTCTTTGATTGCTTGTTTCTTACTATCTTCTCTCTCTTAATATGCTAGTTGTTCAATTTTAGTTAAACCATCAAATGACCAACCAAGCTTCTCTTATATAAGTTTGCAAGAACAAGGGTAGTTTGGTCTTTTAGGCAAACCTCCTCAACCCATGTCAAGCTCATGTGCTACCATGTGCTATACGTCTTATTAATTCTCGTATTATACTTGTATAGTACCTATTACCATACTCATATTCATTCCGTATAATAATCATTATTATTATACTTATGATGAGTGGGATTTATACTCGCGAATCGGATACTTTATGGCTTAAATAGTTGCCTGATCTTCGTAGTTTTTATATAGTTTTATATGTTTATAGTATTATTATGCTTAACCGACGTATTGCAGGGCTTTACAGGACTTTTCAAGCTTTCAGGGGGCAAAACGGATAATTTACTTACACAGGCGCCGCAGCGCCAATGCCTAGTCTTAATCTCGCTCTGCAACGCCGCCCCCTGGTCCTTGCTGATGTCATCCTGGCGCTGCAGCGCCACAGTTCCTTTATGGACTCGCGCTGCAGCGTGACCTCCGGTCTTTTGTTGCTAACGTGGCGCCGCAGCGCCATCCATAAGCTTTAGTACCCGCGCCGCAGCGCGACCTTTGGTGCCCAGGCAGAGAAGGCTTTCTTTTGACCTAGTTAAAGAAGAAAATAGATATATATATATATATATATATATATATCAAGAGAGCCGCTGCATACAGCGAAAGGGAGGAGGAAAAGGAGATATACTAGGATAGAATGGGTTAGCTTAGCTTAGGATAGATTAGATCCTCTTTTGTACTTTCTCTCTCTAGTTATTAGGTAATGTTTGTAATTATAGATTAGGGAAAAGTCTAGGATTTCCTTGGAGCGACAAGAGCAGTTAGCTAGACGGATTGGAGAGCTTGAAAGGAGCGGAATGTTTGGAGACTGAAGAGCCTCGACAGAGTTTATTCTTATCCATTTATTTCCTCTGATTTTGTAATCCATAAATGTTGACTTTATTGCTACTTATATTTTATTCAATAGCTATAAACTAAGTATTGGCTTTGAGGTTATAATGGAACCCTTTGTTATTTAAATTGACTATCTTATCTCTTTGGTTGGTACCATATGGTTTGGTTTAATATATTCATGCTTAATGATTCTCGCTAAGACATTAGTAATGATTTTGGTAATCTATATGATATCGAAAGAAGGATTATAGATTTACATCTAAATATATTGGCATGTGATTATGGGTTTTTACTGCATAAGTTGTGCGTAGAATAGACATATATCTGTGTGCCATGTGTGACCTAATTGAGAACTTATGCTTAAATCCTTGTTAGGTTAATTCGCATAGACATGTGTAGGATTATCACCTAGCGTGTAGGATTATCACCTAGCTTGGACGTTCTTTTCTGTTCTATTCCCTATCAGGTGGATCTGGAGAGGATATGTTTGTGCATACCTCGACAGAGGTATATGAGCACCTGTGTGTTCTCGGTCGCCAAACTGTTGTGACCATTAAGACCAAAGAGAGAAGGGTAGGAAGTTTGATGAAACATAGCACGCCGGGTGTTCGACAGAATGCTTGTGTGGGGTGAAGTTGTAACCTTAGCTTGTAATTCCTTCAATTACCATTCGTTATCCATTTACTTGCTTTAATAATTAGTTATAACTAAATTAATCACACTCCTATTAGTTTGCTATTCGATTAAGACTTAAGCGATACAAACTTGGTATTTTGTAGATATTAGTGATAGTTCCTCGTGGGTACGACACTTTCCTTATCACTGTATTACTTGTTAGACCGCGTATACTTGCGCGTGTTTAGTGATCGATTTTCCGACCAACAAGTTTTTGGCGCCGTTGCCGGGGAACTATTGTTCTAATATTGTCTAATATTGATTTAAATCAATTTAGTCTTAATTGGAACGTGTATATATTTCTTTTATTTATTTGATCTTCCTTTTTGTTTTTAAGTTTATAGGTTATGGACGATCAATGTTATCAATGGCCTTATGAGAGGACGACACAACTATGCTCGGAAGAAGGACTCGAGCAATTGCGAGTTCAAATTATAAATATCTTGAGGTTTTCTGACAATCTTGAGTGTCAGTCCACTCAGACTGCCTACTATCAGGAACGAGTTGACATTGAACCGATTTCCTATCATCCAAACTGTTAGTGTTATCCAAACTCTTGGGACTACAGTCAAGAGCAATATTATGATCCAAATTACTCCTATCCGAATCGATTTGAATATCCGTCTCTGCCGCAGTATAAGGTGACATTCCAACCCAATGAGAGCTTTTCGGTAGACTCAACAGGAGAAGAGTAAAGGCTTGAAGAGCTCCTCACCAATTTATAGAGAGAAATGAGGTTCGAATGGCAAGCCAAGATGCCGCATTGCAAAGCCTCAAAAATCAATTGGGTTAACTCGTCAATGCCATCATAAATCCACCGCAAGGCAATCTACTGGTCATAATTGATCTCAACGATGAAGAAGTAGAGCATTGCACGGAGGATACGCAAGGAGAAGGCGATGAGTCTCACAAAGTTATTGAGGGAGATGTTATGGTGCAAATTATCAAATCGGTGGAGTCTAAAGTTGGAGAAAAGAGGATCAAGAGTGGTTGTATTGTCAAGACTAATCAACAACCGGAAACCACGCTCACGATTGTGGAAACACTGGAGGGCCCACTAGCGCACAAAGAACGCTTTCAACTTGATGAAAAAGGCAAATTATTTGATAATTCCAGTGGTGAAAGATTCTTCGTGCCGATGGGTGAAGAAAATGAGGATGATCAATCATCCATGTCTGCCAAAAATTTAAAGGAATTGACAAATAGGCGGCATGAAATGGTCATTTTTGCTTATGACCCGGATTCAGTGGCATCGATTTAGTAAAGCCGACGACTTTAAAACAAGCGCTTGGTGGGGAGGTAACCCCATCTCAGTATCAAAAATATCCTTAATATTTTCATTCAGTGTCGTTTTCTTTAGTTATCATTAGTGCACTTATTTTTTTCTTAATATAATTATTAGTTTCTGACTTTTTGTATCACATGCTAGTATGTTAGTAGTCTTTGGTTAATAGTTAGAATGTTTTATTACATTTTTGCAGTCTATTTTTGTGTTGATTCACTGATCTGGAATGTTGGCCTATGCAGGAAATTAGTTAAGGAACTGAAGTGCAGAAGATCGCGCCGCAGCGCAACTCCCTGCAGCCAAATTCACGCCGCAACGCCATACTTGATATCCAAATTCTTTATCTCGCGCTGCAGCGCCACATAACAAAGGATAGGCCGCATCGCAGCGCTACTACAAGTTGGGAGACACTGGAGACTCGCGCTGTAGTGCCGAGTTTTTCTATTAAGTTTCGCGCCGCCGTGCCAACTACCGTGCCGCAGCGCCATGTATCGCGCCGCAGTGCCATGTATCCCTTCGCAGCGCCAAGATAGATCTCAGATCGCGCCGCAGTGCCAAGTATCGCGCCGCATCGCCACTATTAAAATTTTGATGTGGCTGTGCGAAGGCCATTGAGGACATTGGCAGATTTCAAGTTTGGGGGTATTATAGATTCCTTTTAAGTTTTATTATATATAAATTGCTTTTTAATCTGTGAGGATGAGAGTTTCTTTTGGGCGGCCCCAGACTATGTTTTAATTATGCTGTGGTTGTGGTTATTTATGGTTTATTTTGGGATGCATATTAGTACGTTGGTTTTATTATATATATATATATATATATATATATATATATATATATGAATGTTTTGGTTTATAATATATGAATGCTTAGATTATTATCAGCATTGTTTGGTTTATAGCCATCTTTTTGGGGCTTTTACAGATTTAGATGCTTGTGCCATGTGAATGGCCTTTTTACCCTATTTTGAGCTGCTATTATGAAAGGGTGGTATATTTATCACTAATTTTTGATTGTGGCTAATGATAAGCGCCAAGTAATTATGTCTATCTCTTAGAGTCGTGTCAAGCATGTATGAGCTAGGGGTTGTTCAATTGATAAGTTGAGACTGCTATTGATCCATCCTTCTTAGCAAGCACTGACCAACTGTGTTAACTAGTTATTTTTTGGCTTTAGTTCACGTGTTTATTGCTTTGAGAGTATGTTCACTCTTATAAACTTTCATTTTTACAAGGTAATAAAAGACTTAGACGCTTATACAGTTTTGGATCTTGGATTCTAGCATGTTGACAAATAAAAAAAATAATAATTTAAAAGAAAAGAAGATTGAATATCGAAAGTCTTGCGGTGGGTCGAGATGGAGCGTGAAATGCACTCGCCCATAAACGCAGGACCGATGTTGAGATGGAGCATAAAATGCACTCGCCAAATAATCTTTGGATTTCGTGAATTCTAATTTGGCTTATGTTGATTACGTGGCCTTTGCTACTCGAGTTATTAGATTCATAGGGGTGTTCCACACCTAGTGCCCTAAAGTCATCTGACTTGGGGGTCACTGATCAAAAGCTCATTAATGGGTAGCTCTAAATAGCCAAAGGTAATTAAGGACTGTCCGAGTCAGATTTTACTGTCTTTATGCTAGAGCCTTTTGATCCTTTCCTGCACTTGCATCTTAGTCTTAATGCTTGTTGAACGTTTAAGTTACGAAGTGTGCATATTGGTATTAACAATCGACTGTGCGAACTTATTTGAGCTATGAATAGTTAGGATGGTTGGTCTCCACACACACACATAGAATGGATCGAATACAGTCTTATGCTTAAGAATGAATGAACCCTTACTAATATTTGTGTTTGCCCTGTTCTCTAGGAGTAGCTATGTTCAAGCTTAGAAGCCATGATACTAGTATACAGTTTTATTGTTCTTTCGCGTGTGTTTTACTATTGTGAGTTTTGTGTTAGATAGTTTGCTCGAGGACAAGCAAAGACTTAAGTTTGGGGGTATTTGATGAGTGGGATTTGTACCCGCGAATCGAATACTTTATGGCTTAAATAGTTTCCTGATCTTCGTAGTTTTTATATATTTTTATATGTTTATAGTATTATTATGCTTAACCGATGTATTGCAGGGCTTTATAGGACTTTTCTAGCTTTCAGGGGGCAAAACGGACAATTTACATACACTGGCACAGCATCGCCAATGCCTAGACTTAATCTCGTATCGCAGCGCCGCCCCCTGGTCCTTGCTGATGTCATCCTGGCGCTGCAGCGCCACAGTTCCTTTATGTACTCGCGCTGAAGCGCGACCTCCGGTATTTTGGTGCTAATGTGGCGCCGCAGCGCCATCCATAAGTTCTAGTACCCTGGCTGCCGCGCGACCTCCGGTGCCCAGGCAGAGAAGGCTTGATTTTGGCCTAGCTAAAGAAGAAAACAGATATATATATCAAGAGAGCCGCTGCATACAGCGAAAGGGAGGAGGAAAAAGAGATATACTAGGATAGAATGGGTTAGCTTAGCTTAGGATTGATTAGATCCTCTTTTGTACTTTCTCTCTCTAGTTATTAGGTAATGTTTGTAAATATAGATTAGGTAGATTAGGGAAAAGTCTGGGATTTCCTTGGAGCAACAAGAGCAGTGAGCTAGACGGATTGGAGAGCTTGAAAGGAGCGGAATGTTTGGAGACTAAAGAGCCTCGACAGAGTTTATTCTTATCCATTTATTTCCTCTGATTTTGTAATCTATAAATGTTGACTTTATTGCTACTTATATTTTGTTCAATAGCTATGAACTAAGTATTGGCTCTGAGGTTATAATGGAACCCTTTGTTATTTAAATTGACTATGTTATCTCTTTGGTTGGCACCATATGGTTTGGTATAATATATTCATGCTTAATGATTCTCGCTAAGACATTAGTGATGATTTTGGTAATCTATATGATATAAAAAGAAGGATTATAGATTTACACCTAAATATATTGGCATGTGATTATGGGTTTCGACTGCATAAGTTGTGCATAGAATAGACATATATCTGTGTGCCACGTGTGACCTAATTGAGAACTTATGTTTAAATCCTTGTTAGGTTAATTTGCATAGACATGTGTAGGATTATCACCTAGCTTGGACGTTCTTTTCTGTTCTATTCCCTATCGGGTAGATCTAGAGAGGATATGTTTGTGCATACCTCGATAGAGGTGTACGAGCACCTGTGTGTTCTCGGTCGACAAACTGTTGTGACCATTAAGACCAAAGAGAGAAGGGTAGGAAGTTTGATGAAGCATAGCACGCCAGGTGTTCGACGGAATGCCTGTATGGGGTGAAGTTGTAACCTTAGCTTGTAATTCCTTCGATTACCATTCGTTATCCATTTACTTGCTTTAATAATTAGTTATAACTAAATCAACCACAATCCTATTAGTTTGATGTTTGACTAAGACTTAAGCAATACAAAGTTGGTATTTGGTAGATATTAGTGATAGTTCCTCGTGGGTATGACACTTTCCTTATCACTGTATTACTTGTTAGACCGCGTATACTTGCACGTGTTTAGTGATCGGTTTTTCGACCAACAACTTAACCATTTCGTTCTTAGGTTTTACTTTCCCTAACCCTTTGGGTTTTAAGCCCTCACGTGAAAACTTCATGAGCCATAAACTGAAATATTATTAGATATTCCATCCCGTCTTTAAATCCTATCATTACGCGTTTCTCAGAAATTCAAAAATAATTCTTGAGAAGAAATAGATGAATAGTGATTTTAAGAAAATTCTTAGGAAAACTTTTATTTTTGTCTCAGAAATTCAAATCATTTATTTCTAGCACATAGCCAGAATCCTAACCACATTCGCATCTTCTAGGTCAAAGAACGACCTTTAAATATCTTACTCAGTTTAATAAACATATAATTAAATTTTATTCAATAAAATCAATTAAAATTTATTTACATAAAAGTCCGATTTTCTTGGGCGTTGTAGTTCATTTCCGACTCCTACCAGTATTCTCTACTTTTGTTTCTCTTTCTCATTCTCAGCTACTACCACAACTATTTGCTTACGTATATCTACTAGCTTCTCATTAATAATATTATCATCTCTAATCTCTTCTTCTAATGTTCTATAATCACTTTTTAACATCTTGATTATCACATAGCAATTTATAGCTTTTACTTCTTTAAAGTTTATAAATTTAGAAATAATGTTTTTCTCCTAGAACACACCATACTTATGAGTTTAGGAACTTGCCATAATAATATGAGTTTAGAAACTTATCATAGTAATATGTAGTTCAATAACAAATCAAGAACTGTCCATATGCATATGGGCTCAAAAAACCTACCATACGATTATGAGTCCTGAGCTTACCATAAGTATGAGTTTTAAGAGCTCACGTATATCTCCAAAACTCACAACTTAACTCAGAATAACATATATTCATTATTATCACATAATAATATATCATTTTACTTTTACTTCTTTCGATGAATTTCCTTAATTCATCTCTTCAAAACTCTATCCGCGTTTATTCCTTTACTATCTTCAATAATTTCTCTTAGGTTATAGCCTAAGGTTCCCCACCTATGGTTTCTAACCTACACCTTTGATAGCAAGTGTAATGCCCCCGAATATGGGTCTACCTTTAAACCCGGGTCCGGTTCGTCACAATAATACCCATTAAACATAATCTTAATAACATCAGAGTAAATACAATATTATTACATCATGTTTTCCTCTACTCCCAGGTATGAAGACCTTTACTAAACTATCTCAAATAATATTACAACATTATATAATATTACAACACATCATGTACTTCTATACATTTAAAACTTCTATCTTATATTCTTTTGACCCTTCAGGTCCTTCTGCTCCAACTTCATATTTTTAGAATTTTGCAAGAGTGAGCATTTAATTGCTTAGCAAGTATAACAGTTGAATAAACAATCAACAACATAGTGAATGTCAAAATATTCTTTGAAAACATCAAAGAACTTAACAGTAGTTGTGAAGCAGTTTTGAATAAATAGGAACAACAATTTCGTTTCCTATAACGTTTTTGAACCAACTTATTGACCAATCCTCAAGACCTTAACCCTTCTTCTCAGTACTTTCTTAGATTTGACATTTATCGTGTCTACTTCACTAAGATGACACAATATTTACTCACATAACATATTATTGCACAGGGTGCAATACATATATACAAATATTTGCGCAAATTATTTGTCTTGGTATTATATACTTATCACAATTCATGAATTATTACAATTCATATCTCAACAATAAATATTCTGATTGGAATAGCTCAATAAATCGAGTTAAACCGAATTAATTGGCAATAACTCTTTTTCATAACTGATATCATATATTCCGATGAATTTCATATAGCAAATGAAATTCTACAATCTAAACGCATGCCTTGCACAGAATAATAATATGTACAAGATACAATACTTGTATAACATATAAATTTTGCACAACATCAACATACTTGAACACAATAATTAATTGCACAAGATTAGGAAACTTTTATTTGATATGAAAATTAAATGGAGTTACAATACTTGCATGCTACGCGATTTACCGGAATGCTACCAATTGCTCTTCAAATGACCGATATATATATACATATTCCATTTCAGAGGCATACCCCTTTATTTTATATACCATGTTCACCACCTTTAGCGACGGACCGGGCGACGGTTTGGTCCGTCACAAAAGAACAGATAAACGATTTATATGTTATGACGACTGTTCGATGCGTTGCTAAAAGCTAAGAAGACAGTTCTCTGATATACGCGACGGACCAAACCGTCGCTTGGTCAGTCGCTAAAGGTGGCGAGCAAGGTATGTAGGATCAAGGGGTATGCCCTTGATCTTTTCCGTATATATATATATATATATATATATATATATATATATATATATATCATTAAGATCCAACATACCAATTAGTCACATAATGACGCTTAAATTTGTTTATTTTAGCTTGTTTTAGCTTATTTCTTAGCTCACGATGTTTGGGTTTTACAACTCGAAACAACATAGCATAACCCTATACACCTCGATTAAGTTTTCTCTTAGCTTCGTTCATAATTTAGACTTCAATTTTAAAGCCCCCTGGTGTTCACGTTTTATAATTTAATGAAGGCGATCAACATTATCATTTTCTACTACAGGGGTAAAGTAAACAGTCTGACTGTTGGCTTGTTTGGGTGTTAATCAAAACAACACACACCCAAGTGCACGTTGTCAACAAGTAATATAGAGTGAGTAGAGTATCGTTCCCACGGAGAATAATGATTGTATTTTAATCTATCATACAACAGTTTTATAACTATCTCAGTCTACTTAAACAGATGAATAATATGTGTTCTATCTAAAAGTGCTGAATATAAGAAGATAATAAACTAATAAGTAAATTAGCCAGATAAGGGGAATATGGGATTTCAACTTCACCTAATGCGTCATACAAACTACTACACATCATGTTAAGCTTAATGGATTACTACGGATTGTTAGCCGAAAGCACAAAAGTAAAGTATGGCTATCTCTCGATGTACCATACCCATATCACAATGAATCCACAAAAGATAGAATAAATGTGAACACCCAAATTGCAAAACTCACTATATGTCTATGTGAATTATAATCAACAAGGGTTTAAGCATAAGCTCTCAATCGACTACGAGTGATGCTTCGGTATATGTCTATCCTTAGCATAAATTATGCACTCTAACATCATGTAGAATCATAAACATAAACTAACATGGCCAAATCTAAACTCATAATCCATTTTCCAATTTCATATAAGTTATTCCGATAATTGGTGATCAAGCAATTAAACATTTAGAACAAGCCTCATTAGACAATCCATTAAATAATCAATCAAAACTCAAAAGAAGCATAGAAATCTGCATTAAGCATTAAGATCCATTAAAATCCCATAATAGAAGTTAGTTCATAAAGAGAGTAATATACATCATCAAAATTTGTTCATACATTGGAAGCCAAAATGAAAAGAAAGAGATACTAAAGAGAGAAAGATGCAAATCTAATCTCCTTCTCAAATCTGAGCATATAATGTTGACCCAAGCTCCAATTTTCCCAAATTCAGCCCTAATCTAAGCTAACTATCAAAAAGTGCTATAGAAACCAAGAGAGACGCATAGATATAGAAGAAGAGGCTCAAGCTCTCTCTCTTTGTGTTTCTCTAACCCTAAAAAAGCAATAATAACGATCTATGATTGATTTTCTAACTTGTAAGCATCCCCTCTTTTAGTAAGAAATCCATTTGGCTATTAAATGAAAAGTCAGCATTATGGTCAACCCGACCTAGCACGGTCGTGCTAGTCAATAAGGAAAAAGGGGCACGAGTGTGCTGCTTGCTGTGTCTGCCTGGGTCAGGCGCGGGCACGCTGTCCCATAGTTCTTTTAGGGTGCGGTCGCGCCTAGTCTTCAAATTTGCAATCTGCTGAACTGCTGCTGCTGCTGCTTATTTCTTTCACACTCCTTTCATGCCATCCTCACTTTCCCTCCATCACATGCACTTTGCATCTACTAGATCCGGTTTCATATCCATTCCAATCACAATGCCACCAAGTTAGCTCCAGAGTATGCTTCCTACAAAATAAAGATGAAATGCATGAAAAGCTACTAAAACACACTAGATTAAGCATCAGTTATGGTAAGTTAATATCCAATAAGTAGGTATAAAACCTACTTATCAAATACCCCTAAACTTAAACTGTTGCTTGCCCTCAAGCAACAAAATATAAATACGAACTAAATGAAATGCAATCTACTCTAAAATGCTAACGAATCCCAATATCAGTCAAATCTGAATTCCAAATGAGTTGCCTCAGAGAAACCATAATAACATCAAACAACGAATCCAGCCAAGAACAAGGAAATACAACATAACATTAAGCAAATCAAAAATTATCGTCACTGATGTAGTGTATGTGTGCTTGCTACCTTTAAACTTGAAATAGGACAAATGCTTCACATAATATGCTTCCTAGAGGGAAAAATACAGTTTCAAATCAAGAAAAATAGTAAACATATTAATCTCCAACCAAGACTACTCATCAACTAAATTAAGAGCTAACAAGGGATTTATTATGCCATTATTTATTCACGAGGGCGATAATCGCACTTTCCCGCGTTTACATCTGACTGTGCAATCTCTAGTCCTCTTAGGCTTTTCAGTGATACCCGTGTAGCGAGCTTTCGACCAACGATTCCCAAGTAAGATGGCTTTAGGGCGCTGGGTGTAAAGACTTTCCCTAGGGTGTACTTACTCAAGTATCAAAGGCCATAGAACTAAACTAGCCAAAGGGTTTATTCAACAACATTCTTTTCTTTTCTTTTTCTCATTTTTTTAATTTTTTAATTTTTTTTATTTTTACTCAGCAAGCATGCCCCCTGTTTTCCCCCAAACTTAAGCTTTAGCATCATCTTGGTTATTACTATCTGTTTTACTAAATCTCTATCTTTAAAACAAAAATTTCCCACCAGAAAACAATTATGTGACTATTTAAACCAATCAAGCATAAAGGAAACTATACAGTGCTACCCGGTTACATCAGAATAGATAGATAAAGATTTACATCATATAATGACAATATAACTGAGTCTAAGTTAACAAAAATGTTCAACAATCATGCAATTCCAATCTCATTATAGACCAATTAAAATTCAAACAAACTAAAAATTGGATTAATGCAATATGACTAACTAATCTAAATGCAAAATTTGTTTTTTTATAGGAAATAAGAGGAGATAAGAATTAAGGCTAGTTAACATAAACATACTAAATTAAACTAAAATGAAACTACAAGATATAAATTTAAACTAAAATGCAACTAACATGGATGCATGCAGCTAAACTATATGAAAATGCAACTGCTAACTAATAATAATAATACCCAATACCCCCAAACTTAAAAATAGCAATGTCCTCATTGAAAGGTAAAGGGTAAAGAAACTCCCCTAGGTAGCATTATCATTACCACCCTCCTCTTGCTCGGGTGGTGTGTCTGATGGTGGATAAGGAATGGCTAAGCCATACGTGGGAAACTCCACGAGCACTCCCTGCTGAGCAAATGCTTGAGCCAATTCCCCAGACAAACCATTTGCATATACCTAAAAGTTCATGTGCATAGCATCCATCCTAGTCTCCAAGTGCTGCATCTGACGCTCATGATTGGCAATGTAGTCATGAGGTGGCCCTGCCATCTGTGCAGCATGAACTGGAGCATATTCTTCTTCATCTTCTCTGGCAGAATAAAACCAAGGCCCCTAGAATGAGATTCGCCACCATCCCAAAATGTGTATTTTTTAATAGTTGCGTGATCAATGTCTTTCATAGGCATCTGTAATGTTTTATTGTCCCATTCAACGCTTGCCTTAACACAAAGTTGGGTCACTATGGATGCATGCGGAAGTTCCCACTGTGGTACCTCCTTGCATGTATCTGAGCATGGACTGGTGAATAAGATTTCCTACATCAGTATATTTCCCTGTGATGATTCTATAAAGAATAATTGCTCTATCTATGGTGACATCGTGCTGATGGCGGGTGGGCATCAAATTTGCACATATGAAACTATTCCAAGCCTTCGCGTACCAATTTAGAGCGGTGTGTGGGAAATGACTCTTTCTATTAGTCTCTGGTTTGGTAGCCCATTTGGTTCCTGCTTTCACATCTCCTTCACCAACTTGTCTAAATCAATCTCGAAGCGTTGGGATTCCACCCAGTTTGTGGTACAAGCTAGGGGAGGAAACAGGTGAAATAGTTCATTAATAGCTTGATTGGTGTAATTTACTTGCTTGCCATGCACAAATGATATTCCATTCTACGTCTCCCTTGCGTTAGCATAGAATTCACGAACAATAGCCTTTGGTGCCGCCACTGGAGTACTCACCACTAAAATCCATCCATGCTCTCGAATCATATTCCATAGCTTCCTATCCTCCTTACTAGGCTTTAGTCCTCTTTCCAGCATAAATGTTTTGGTCACAAGTACATCCGAGTAGTATTATTGAGATAAAAAGTTAAAAATGTTTGTAACATCCAACACATCTCAGCTACTACCTTCACCCTCATGATCACTGCCGCTGGACGATGAAAAAGATGGAGTTTGAACCCTTTTTGGAGCCATGATAGTCAGAAGTGTGGCTGAGAACTCAAAACTTTTCATAAATGTATGCTATAAATTATTGTAGTGCTTACTCCTTTAAAGCCCAGCACTGTGATGCCCAATTGTATAATCAATCTACCACTAACTCTTTCAAGCTTTCTAACAAACAATTGGTTTGTAGCCCTTTTTGAAGCCCTAACTTCCCTTTGTGTTGCTGTGATCTAGAATGGTATATGTAGAGTAGGTTGATTAAGGATTATATAGGAAGTTGGAAGAAAGGATGAGTTATAAGTGAGATGTGGTGGGGGAGAACGGGTTTGAATGTGGCTGGAAAATAGGGTTTAGGAGATAGTGGAGAGATAAAACGTGGGTTTGTAGGGTGGAGGTGTGGAGATGAAGATGGAGGTATGGAGAGAGTTTAAGAGTGAGGGAGTCAGTTGGTATATGTTTTGGATTTTTTACTAAAAGTGGGGGTGCTTACAAGTTAGAAAATTAATTATAGATCATTATTATTGCTTTTTTAGGGTTAGAGAAACACAAAGAGAGAGCTCGAGCCTCTTCTTCTATATCTATGCTTCTCTCTTGGTTTCTATAGCACTTTTTGATAGTTAGCTTAGATTAGGGCTTAATTTGGGAACATTGGAGCTTGGGTTAACATTGTATGCTCAGATTTGAGAAGGAGATCAGATTTGCATCTTTCTCTCTTTACTATCTCTTTCTTTTCATTTTGGCTTCCAATGTATGAACAAATTTTGACGGTGGATGTTAATCTCTTTATGAGCTAACTTCTATTATGGAGTTTTAATGGATCTTAATGTTGAATGCAGATATCTATGCTTCTTTTGAGTTTTGATTGATTATTTAATGGATTGTCTAATGTGGCTCGCTCTAAATGTTTAATTGCTTGATCACCAATTACCGGAATAACTTATATGAAATTGAAAAATGGATTATGAGTTTAGATTTGGCTATGTTAGTTTATGTTTATGATTCTACATGATGTTAGAGTGCATAATTTGTGCTAAGGATATAAATATACCGAAGCATCACTCGTAGTCGATTGAGAGCTTATGCTTAAACCCTTGTTAATTTTAATTCACATAGACATATAGTGAGTTTTGCAATTTGGGTGTTTACAGTTATTCTATCTGTTATGGATTCATTGTGATATGGGTATGGTACATCGAGAGATAGCCATACTTTACTTTCGTGCTTTCGGCTAACAATCCATAGTAATCAATTAAGCTTAACAGGAAATGTAGTAGTTTGTATAACGCATTAGGTGAAGTTGAAATCCCATATTCCCCTTATCTGGCTAATTTACTTGTTAGTTTATTATATTCTTATATTCAGCACTTTTAGATAGAACACATATTATTCATCTGTTTAAGTAGACTGAGATAGTTATAAAATTATTGCATGATAGATTAAAATACAATCATTATTCTCCCCGGCAACGGCGCCAAAAACTTGTTGGCTTATTTTTAGTATTTTCGTCATCAGTTTAAATTAAATTGGTCTTAGTTAAACAAATCTTTCTTATCTTATTTCTGTTTATATTTTCTTTTGATTCAGGCACTCTCGAATAGTATATGCAAACTCGGTCTAAGAAACCTACTTTAGTGCCTAGAAAGGATGACATCACCGGAAGGGTTTGGCGATTGAGTAAGGGTACTCCTAGCATTCAAGAGGAAACTGAAGCATCGGTAGTCATGGCGGTAGAAGAAAATAAAGCACTAAGGGACTATGCAACGCCACGAATCAATGAATTACAGTCAAGTATCACAAGGCCTGTAATAGCCGCTAATTCCTTTGAAATCAAACCGGGAACAATACAAATGGTGCAAAACTCGATTCTGTTTGGGGGTATAGCTAATGATGAGCCGAATGAGCATTTACTGAGCTTCATTGAGATATGTGATAGTTTTAAGTTTAATGGAGTAACGGATGATGCAGTGAGACTTAGACTTTTTTCATTCACATTAAAAGACAAGGCAAAGAGTTGGCTTCACTCGTTACCACCAGAGTCCATTACCACTTGGCAAGATTTGGCATGTAAATTCTTGGCAAAATTATACCCACCCGCAAAGACCGCCAAAATGAGGAATGCAATTTCCACCTTTGAGCAACAACATGGTGAGTCCTTATATAAAGCGTGGGAGAGATACAAAGAATTGCTAAGGAAATGCCCTCATCATGGATTACCCCAATGGATGGAAATAAATATATTTTACAATGGATTGGGTAGTCAAACTCGGTTTAGCATTGATGCAACTTCAGGAGGGGCATTTATGGCCAAGAGTTATGAAGAGGCATATGAGTTATTAGATACCATGGCAGCAAATGATTACCAATGGCCTACCTCTAGACTGAATCAGCAAAAAGTAGCAGAAGTATTAGAAATGGACGCAATCACAGCTTTAGCAGCTCAGTTGTCAGCTATGTCAAAGAAAATTGATTCCATTGCATAGTCAAAAGTGCAACAAGTTGCCTATGTGTGTGAACTATGTGTGGGATCACATCCCACCGATCAATGTGCTATAAATCCTAAAGCGATTCAGTTTGTGGGTAGTTACCAAAAACAACCAAACCAATATCAGGACCCTTACAATACTGGAAATAGAAATCACCCCAACTTTTTATGGAGCAACAACCAAAACCATCAACAAGCTCCAATTCCGCAACCAGAAAAGAAATCAAAAATGGAGGAGATGATGTTGAAGTATATGGCTAACACTGAGGTGATGATAAAGAGCCAAGCAGTGGCTATCAAAAATTTGGAGAATCAAATGAGCCAAATGGCTAGCATGTTGAAAAATAGACCACAAGGAACTTTTCCCAGCAATACAGAAGCTAACCCAAAGAAGGAAGGGAAAGAGCAATGCCAAGCTGTCACACTTAGAAGTGGAAAAGAGATTGCATCTCCAGTGGACCGCGCCCAACACTAGTGTTAGAAAATGTAGAGTTTTAGAGGAAAAAAATGGTAAGGAAGGGACTGAATCAGAACAGAAGGAAACAACAGAGAAAACACATGTTACTCCACCAAGATTGTATCCACTAGTCCCTTATCCACAAAGGCTCCAAAAACAAAAATTGGACAAGCAATTTGCCAAGTTCCTCGAGTTATTCAAAAAGTTACAAATCAACATCCATTTTACAGAAGCCTTAGAACAGATGCCGAGCTATGCAAAATTTATGAAAGGGATTCTGTCTAGAAAGAAGAAATTAGAAGATTTTGAGATAGTGGCCTTGACTGAGGAATGTATGCGGTGTTACAAAGGAAGCTACCTCCTAAACTAAAGGACCCCGACAGTTTTACTATCCCATGCTCTATTGGAAGCTTATTGATAAGTAAGTTTTATACCTACTTATTGGATATCAACTTGCTATGATTATGGCTTAAACTCAAGCACTTTTTTGTCTTTTAATGCGTTTTATCTTTGTTTTCATAACTTAGTCAGGAAACTCAAAAGGGCATGATAATGGACAAAATGGTATAGACTTAGCAATAAGGCAAGATGGCTTTGCATGAAGATGGCATGAGGTTAGGGCGTGAACAAAGGGCCTCAAAGTAGCATAGTGAAGGAGCAAGAAGTAAGAGAAGAAGCAACAATGAAAGAAGCACAGCACCAGATGCACCAGCAGAAGTTTTAAGCCAGCGCGGCCGTGCCAGGATAGCCAAGGGAGGCAGCGCGCCTGCACCGAAGTGCAAACCAAAGAATCCTATGGATATTAGCGCGCCCGCGCCCCAATTGTACTATGGGGCAGCGCGGCCGCATCGGTCTTGGCTGATGACTTTTTAGTATCATATTTCGGCTGGGTGTATTAATATAAGGGTGTTGTGTAATGAACGCGGTCACTTATCACTCATCAGACTTATCATTTATTACAAGTTCCTATTTTTTTCTCTGGTTTAGAGAGCTTGAGGGGTTTTGGAGCTTAACTTCTTCCCCCTTCTTGTTCTAGTAAATTTCTTTTCTAGGGCTCACTTTGGAGCTTGTTTGTGTTCTAAACTTGAGCTTGCTAGCATTCTATTGGAAGGGGAACCACAAGATTTGCACTCTCTATATCTCTATTCTCTTACTTTCATAGTTGCTTTAATGCTTGGCTTAAATCCCATAATGGTTGGAGTTTCAGAGATGAACTAACTACTATTATGGGATTCTAATGAATCTTATTGCTTAGTCTAGGTTTTCATGCCTCTTTGAGATGTATGATTGAATTTGTATGGTTTGCCTAGCATGTTGTATTGAATATATAGATGCTTGATCACCATCTACTATAATAGTTTATATGGAATTGAAAGAGGAAGTATAAGCTTAGATTTTACTATGCTAGCATATGTTCGTAAAATTTGCAAATGATGAATTTTATGTTTCGCTATTCGGATAGAAATATACCAGCTTGCCATATGTAGCCAATAGGGAGCTTGCACTTAAATCAATTTTGCTTGTAAATTGCATAGACATATAGTGATTTAGGTTTTATCGATGTTCATGTGATTTCTATCTCTTTTGTGGATATTATGTGATATGGATTTGGTTTATTGAAAAATAACCTTTTCTCACATTCGTGCTCCCGGCTAGCATTCCTAAGTAATCAATCATACTCGACATGAGATATGTAATCTAGACGATGCAATAGGTGAAGTTAGGATCCCATATTTCTCCAATTTGAATCCCTTGTCTGTTAATTAGTTAAGTTTACTTTAAAATCAGTCTAGTTATTAAATCACACTTTAATACTCGTTTGAGCAACTGAAGATAACTATAGAATTGTTGCATGATAGTTTAAATCTAATTCCTTTTCTCCGTGGGAATGATCTCGATTTATCACTTTATTACTTGTCAACTGTGTACGCTTGCATGAGTCTGTGCCCATTTTGTTAACACCAAAACGGTGCAACAAGTTTTTGGCGCCGTTGCCGGGGACTAGTTGTTATTTTATTACTATTGACATCAATTTTTGTTAAATTTGTCTGACTTGAACAAATCTCTTCTTATCTCATTTCTAATTTTATCTTTATTTGTGTTTCAGGTAATTATGGTTAGTTTATACACACTCTATCAGCCAATCCTGAGTTGGTGCCTCTACAAGCGAATATTAACGGCAAAGCTTGGAGAGCCAACACTAGAAATACTAACCCACAAGAGGAACCTGAACAACGAGAGCAAATGGCGGCCGAAGAACAAAGAGCCGACAATAGAGCATTGAAGGACTATTCAATACCGAAGATCACTGATCTGCAGTCCAGTATAGTCCGGCCAGCGATAGCTGCAAACACTTTCGAGATCAAACCAAGGACACTTCAAATGGTTCAGAACATGGTCCAGTTTGGGGGTGCAGCTACAGAGGATCCAAATGAGCATATCTTGAGCTTTATTGAGATATGCGACACATTCAAATTCAACAATGTGTCGGATGATGCAGTGAAACTTCGATTATTCCTATTCACCTTGAGGGATAAGGCGAAGAGTTGGTTGCATTCACTGCCATCAGGATCAATCACTACATGGGAGGACTTAGCTCAGAAGTTCCTCGCCAAATTCTTTCCCATGGCCAAGACAGCTCAGATGAGGAGTGCCCTATCTTAGTTTGCACAACAACAGGGGGAATCTTTATATAAGGCATGGGAACGATACAAGGAAATGCTCAGGAAATGCCCGTATCACGGAATGCCGGACCAGATGGTAATCAGTCCATTTTATAATAGTTTGGGATGGCAGTCGAGGCCAATCATCGATGTCGCTTCGGGAGGAGCTCTATGGGCCAAGGACTATCCGACAGCTTATGACCTAATTGAGACTATGGCGACCAATGAATATCAGAATCCGACATCTAGAATGCCACAACCAAAAGTGGCGGGAGTCTTTAATGCGAATATCGTCACAACCCTTTCAGCTCAGATGGCAGCAATGTCAAAGAAGATAGACTCTATGGCTAAAAATAGAGTTCATCAAGTTGCTTTTGTATGTGAGTTGTGTGCCGGAGCACACCCGACAGATCAATGTGCCATCACTACAGAGTCAGTGCAATTCGTCAGCAACTATCAGAAGCCTCAGAATCAGTTTCCAAACTCCTACCATCCAAACAATTGAAACCATCCTAATTTCTGTTGGAGAAACAATCAAAATGCTTAACAGCCTCAACCACCTCAACAACTAACTCAATACCAACCTCTTCCACAACAACAACCATACCAAAATGCCCAACAGTCCCAATATCAACCCTACCAACCAAAATCTCAGTCACAGCACTCTCAGCAGTAGTATGCCCCGAGACAGTCACATCCACCCGAATTTCATCAACCACAACATCAACACAATCCCGCTCCTAGTCAACAATCAGAGGAGAGAGCTGAGATAGAAGAACTTAAGTTGATGGTTAAGAGTCAAGTGGTGTCTCTTAAGACATTAGAGACTCAAATTGGCCAAATTGCCAATGCAGTCCTCAATAGACAGCAAGGAACTCTTCCAAGCAGTACGAAAGCATATCCGGGGAGAAGAGATGGCAAGGAGCAATGCCAAGCAATCACATTAAGGTCTGGGAAGCAGACTGCTGAACCAGAGGTTGGCGCGGCGGCGCCGCAGGAAGACCAAAACCTAGCGCGAGCTCGCCCAAGTGCAGAAAATTATGAGGTAGTTTTGGAAGATGGGAAGGATGGGGGTAGCACAATTGAGCCAGAAAAGGAGAAACCTATTGAGAAAACCCATGTACCACCACAACTAATATATCCTCCTGCACCATACCCACAGAGGATTTAGAAGCAGAAATTGGATAAGCTGTTCGCCAAGTTTTTGGAGGTATTCAAGAAACTTCAAATCAATATTCCCTTTGCCGAAGCTTTGGAACAAATGTCGAGCTATGCAAAGTTATGAAGGGGATACTGTCAAGGAATAAGAAGCTAGAGGACTATAAAACAGTGGCCTTGACAGAGGAACGCAGTGCAGTCTTACAACGAAAACTACCTCCAAAGCTTAAGGATCCAAGGAGCTTTACAATACCGTGTTCTATTGGGGAGTTGTCCTTCAACAAGTGTCTATGTGACTTGGGGGAAAGTATTAATTTGATGCCACTATCGGTGTTCACTCAATTGGGATTGCTGGCTCCTAAGCCGACAAGCATATCTTTGTAGCTAGTCGATAGTTCCATCACCTACCCTAGAGGCATTGTTGAAGACGTGTTGGTAAAGGTGGATAAGTTCATATTCCCTGCAGACTTTTATCATCCTAGACTTTGAAGAAGACAAGAAAATTCTAATTATTCTAGGGAGACCGTTTCTAGCCATCGGGAGAACACTCATAGATGTACAAAATGGAGAATTGACTATGAGGGTTCAAGACCAAGAGGTGACGTTCAATGTCTTCAAGGCTATGAATTTTCCCACAGATGAAGAAGACTGTTTTAGAATTGGTACTGTCAACAGGATACTGCAGGAGGAGACTAAACAATTGCTGAGTATGGATCCATTGGAGAGTGCTCTTCTAGGAGAATCCGATATGGAGGAGACAGATGTGGTAGAATGCATACAAATTCTGAATACGGTGCCTCAGATGCGAAAGTTTAAAATTCCCATCGAACCACTTGGATAGATTGGGGAGTCATCAGAAAGACTAAAGCCTTCTCTAGAGTTGGCCCCCACACTTGACCTGAAACCTCTTCCGGATCACTTGAGATATGCTTATCTGGGAGAATCTTCTACGTTGCCGGTTATTATTGCCTCTACTCTATCATTCGATCAGGAGAGCAAATTGTTGCGGGTCTTAAGAGATTTTAAATCAGCTATTGGGTGGACCATAGCTGACATAAAGGGGATCAGCCCTTCCTACTACATGCATAAAATACTCTTAGAGGATGAAAGCTGTGACGAACGAGATTTTATAATTTAATTTGAATATTTATTGAATTAAATAAATATTTTTCGATGATTTAATTATTGAATTTAATAATTAATTAATGAAATTATGGTAGATTAATTTAATTATATGTATTACATTGATTAAATTAATGTTGAAAATTTTATTGTGCAAAGTATGTATTTAATTGAACTTATTTGATTAAATTAATTATTTAATAAGCATAATGTTATTCTAATTAATTTAATAATTAATTAGAGATTTAAAGATTTGACATAATTAATAAAGGAGAATTTTAATTATGTGACTATGTGATTTAATATGGAATTATTCTATTTTATTTAATTAATTTAAATAAGATTATTTGATTAATAAAGGTGTGACTTTATTAAACTATATGATAAGAAGTAGTTAAATTAATGTGGAAAGGATAATAAGAAGTAGCCAAACGAGGCCCTAAGGGGAGTTGGAGCAGTAACTCATTATGGGTTAACTGACACTACTAACCCGTCAGTTTATACTTACAATATATACGTATACTTATATTTTATATCAGTTCATATATTCATCAGTTAAGAAATTTGAGAGAAACTTAGAGAGAAATACACAGAGAGAGTTTGAGAGAGATTGAGAGTTAAGGAAGAGGGGTTGAAGAATTAAAGAAGAAGAAGAGTCTTTGAATCATATACACAAACTAGCAGGGTAATCTCTTCAACCTAAACTTTAATTTACGTTCTTATATTTTCTATGAAAAACTAATTCAAAGTCATCTATGATTGAAGAGATTATTAATTGATGAGTATATGATGATATATATGTTAGTATATGTTTATAATATGGTTTATATCATGTATTCATGTGTTAGAGTAACCAATTTTATATAAACATGTTATAATCAGAGTTTTTCATTAACGACTATTTTGAGTTCTTTGCAAAATAATTATTTTGTGATCAATGCATGAATTGATGATTTATGTGCATATAAATGTTAAGATCTAATCATAACATGTTTTCTACCATCTATGTATGTTTTTAATCCATCAATTTCATGTAATTATGTTTTAATTGAGCTTTTCAAAAGTTACAGAGTATAAAAGTTGTATATATGGCCCTTATGGCCCTTACAAATAATTGTATGCCATGAATTGTTTGTTTAACTTAAATTTTAAAATAGATTATGATTATACATGTTTAAACAAAGAAAACAAACTTTGAACGGACGGATTCAGAGTTATAACGAATCCGTGGCGATGATTTTTGTGTTTTTCTTCAAAATTATCAAGAACACCAAGAACAGTGAAATTTCATAATTTGATTCGAGTAATTGCATGATTTAAGATGTTAAAAATATGTTAGTAACATTGTATGATGTTTTGATGAAGTTCATACTACATAGAAACCACGGTGTTAGTTTAATTTGTATTTAATTGGAATATTTGGGCTAAAAGCTGTCAAAATCACGAATTGGGGCTGAACTGCCAAGGCACGCCTGCCCCAGTGGCTTTAGACCCGCCCCAGCGGGGGTAGTGAAGAGAAATTTTTTTTGTTTTGACCTCCTGTAGTTAAATAAGCATAACGTTTTCATATGAACTCCGATTAAGTCGATTCAGGATGATTCGGAAAGATACCGAGTAGACCTACAACTTTTGTTCTTTACGTTTTTCGATTGGAAATCATTAAAATGGGTAAAAATAGCCATCTTTATGACTGATGCGTATTCGGAGGCAATCGGAGGGCTTCGGACATGCACACACACAAGTGTAGTGTTCTCGATAATAAAAGATGTTGTTCTAAGTTACATACATAAATATTATATGATTTAAACTTCATGATTAATAAACTAAGTTATTGACATGTATGAGATAATGTGAAAGTTTAAGTTAACAAACTAAGTGCGAACTTGAATGTTGTGATTGTGAAACTTGATTATGATTGTTTAAAGGGTTATACATGTGTGATATGCATGTTGTGAGTTTACATTCATGTTATGTGGTTAGTCATCGAGTAATATTATAAACTAAGTTGTAAGTTGAACTTAAGTGAATAGTTCAACAGTTAAACATGGTTGTTATGAAACTAATCGACATCGTATGCATAATGTAATGTGTAGGACGTTGAGGAATTGAATTATAACTAGATTTGTAGCTTGCGCACGAGGCAAGTTTCTAAACCTTACTTTTACATTGAGCAAGTATCCTATCCCTAACTTTACTTTTATTGAACGAGTATTCTAAACTCAATTTAGTTATTGAACAAGTTTTTTATTCTCAAACTATTATCACGATGCATATTCCTACTTTTGTTTATTCAAGTCAAGATTCATATGAGATATTATAAGTTCTTTAAGTATTACTTCAGTTATATAATACTTATTCGATTGTATACTCTTGAGAATTATTATTCAATTTGAACATCATTTATTGTTGAACCTTGTAAGACTAGCGAACCCTTATTGATTCGACTAGTCCATAGTTGATGAGCGTTCTAAATTCTAGAACTGTTATTGAGTTTATCCAAACCAAACTTCCTTTGGTGCGGACTCTGATGTCAAACTGAGATGAACAACCTTTTTGATAGAGGATTGATGATGCTTTAGCGTTGAGATATTGTGTACAGTATGGGTACTAAGGGCTGATCCCCCTAAGTACGAGAAGTAGAGTCCATAGTCTTATGACTGTTAAAGGTTTAAAGTATAAACACTTTACAACCTAGGATATAGTTCGAGGTCTTATGACCCTCAGATATTCTTTTGATTCTTGTTATTCATTCTTAATTCAAAAGCCGAGTTTTCCTTATTCAAATGTCCTTGATTCACTCACATGTTATTATATTGTTGTTATATTTTTATACTTGTGGACAATCGTGCTCACTCTTGCGTTATAATAATATTGCAGTTAAGAAGAAAATAGTTGACGAGCCATCTACTAGCTAAGGTAAGGGAAAAGTTAACAAGTGCTGAAGACTTGTTATTTAAATTTACGAATGTTTATTATTAAGACTTGATGTTGTTTAAGACTTACTTATTTGTTTATGTTTCCGCATAGATGTTTAAAGTTAGTATGACCTGGGATTGTATTTATTATTCAGATGTTGTAACCCCATACGGGGAGGATTTATTTCTATCTATTGCATGGTTTGCATTTATTATGGGTAGATAGATAGATGATATTTGTATAGTGAACACTAAATCCCGTGAAATTGAAGTACCCGGATGTAGGGGTGTCACAAAAGCAAGCCATCAATAGAGCAGCAAAGAAGATTGAACCCGATTATGAAAGAGGTTGTCAAAAAGGAGATCCTTAAGAGGTTAGATACTGGAATAATTTATCCAATTTCAGACAGCTCTTGGGTGAGCCCGGTGCAGTGCGTCCCAAAAAAAGGAAGCATGACAGTCGTGACTAATGAAAAGAATGAGCTTATACCTACCAGGACAGCTAGGGATGAAGAGTTTGCATGGACTATCGCAGACTGAATAAAGCTACAAGGAAAGATCATTTTCCTCTCCCGTTCATTCATTAGATGCTGGATAGGCTGGCAGGACACGACTATTATTGCCTCCTGGACGGTTACTCAGGGTATAATCAGATTGTCATAGCCCCTAAGGACCAAGAGAAGACCACCTTCACATGCCCATATGGTACATTTGCATTTAGAAGGATGTCTTTCAGGATATGCAATACTCCCGCCACATTCCAAAGATTCATGATGGCTATATTTTGTGACATGGTCGAACACAATGTAGAGGTCTTCATGGACGATTTCTCTGTCTTTGGGGACTCTTTCGATATCTGTTTAGAGAATCTGGTATTGGTGTTAAGGAGATGTGTTGAGACTAACCTTTTTCTGAACTGGGAGAAGTACCATTTTATGGTACAGGAAGGTATTATTCTGGCCCACAAAGTTTCTAGAAAAGGTCTAGAGGTGGACAAGGCTAAATTGGAGACCATTGAAAGTCTACCGCCACCATCCTCAGTAAAGGGAGTTCGTAGTTTTCTCGGGCATGGAGGCTTCTACCGGCGTTTCATCAAAGACTTCTCGAAGATTACTAAGCCTTTGTGCAGTTTACTCGAGAAGGACGTCCCGTTCAAATTCAACGAGGAATACCTGGTAGCCTTTGAACACTTAAAAAAGAAATTAACTACGGCTCCCGTCATTACAGCACCAGACTGGTCTCTTCCCTTCGAATTGATGTGTGACGCAAGTGACTTCGCCGTGGGGGTGGTATTGGGACAATGCAGGGATAAGGTCTTTCATGTGATCTATTATACAAGCAAAACCCTGACAGACGCCCAATTAAACTACACCACCACCGAGAGGAACTTCTTGCAGTGGTATATGCTTTTGACAAATTCAGGTCATATTTGATTGGCACAAAGGTAATTATATACACAGATCATGCTGCGATCAAATACCTGATTTCAAAGAAGGATGCTAAACCTCGACTCATTCGTTGGATACTTCTTCTCCAAGAGTTTGACTTAGAAATTAGAGACAGAAAAGGGTCCGAGAACCAAGTGGCTGACCACTTATCTAGACAGGAAAATCCGGGGATGGATAGAAACGACAAAGTGATGATCAATGAGTCCTTCCCGGACGAGCAGTTGTTCGTGGTGCATGACGAGATGCACTGGTTTACGGATTTTGTGAACTTCTTAGTGAGCAATATTATCCCGTCTGACTTCACTAAAGCCCAAAAGAAGAAGTTTCTACACGATGCTCGATGGTATAGTTGGGATGAGCCTTACTTATTTAGACAGTGCGTTGATATGATGATTAGACGGTGCGTCCCCAAGAGCAAAATGGAAAGCATATTGCGAGATTGCCACTCATCTGTTTATGGAGGCCATTATGAGGGTGAGAGGACAGCCGCCAAAGTGCTACATGCCAATTTTTATTGGCCAACACTGTTTAAAGATGCTCATAACTTTGTCCAGAGCTGTGACCGTTGTCAGCGCGAGAGTAACATATCCAAGAGAAATGAGATGCCTCTAAATATGATCCTTGAAGTTAAAATCTTTGACGTATAGGGGATAGACTTCATGGGGCCTTTTGTCTCTTCTTGTGGAAATCTATACATCTTGCTGGCGGTCATATGTGTCCAAATGGGTAGAGGTAGCAGCCTTACCAACCAATGATGCTCGGATGGTCTTACGTTTTCTTCAGAAAAGCATATTCACATGCTTCAGGACACCCAGAGCCATCATCAGTGATGAAGGAACACACTTCTGCAATCGTTAGTTTTCTGCGCTTTTGGCCAAATATGAGGTGAATCACCGTATTGCAACGGCATACTATCCCCAAACAAATGGCCAGGTTGAGGTATCTAATCATGAGGTAAAGCGAATATTGGAAAAGATTGTGAATCCCACGAGAAAGGATTGGTCCCTTAAGCTCGACGATGCGGTGTGGGCCTATAGGACTGCTTACAAAACACCACTGGGTATGTCGCAATATCAGCTTGTGTACGGGAAGGCCTGCCACCTCCCCATGGAGCTCGAACACAAGGACTACTGAGCTATAAAGAAGTTAAATTTTGATTTAAAGGCTACAGGGGAGAAAAGGATTCTCCAGCTTAATGAGCTTGACAAATTCAGATTTCAAGCTTATGAGAACTCAAAGCTATATAAGGAGAAGGTCAAAAGGTGGCACGACAGTAAAATCATGGAAAGAACCTTTGAGCTAGGGCAAGCAGTGTTGTTGTATAACTCTCGTCTCAGGCTCTTTCCGGGAAAGCTAAAATCACGATGGTCGGGCCCCTTCACTGTGAAAATTGTGTTCCCGCATGTCGTAGTGGAAATTTATGATCAATATCCAAACAAGCCCTTCAAGGTGAACAGACAAAGATTGAAGCACTATTATGGCGGCGAGGTAATTCGAGAGAAGGTCGCCTCGATTCTTTCCACTACTTGATCAATTCAGACAGAGTCTAGCTTATGGACTATAAACAAGCGCTCGATGGGAGGCACCCCATCATCTCTCTTCTCTCTCATATTTAATTCTTGCATCATAATCTCTATTTCTCCCTCATGTTTAATTCTGGTTACTTATCTCTCTATATCTCCCTCCCCCTGTTTAATTCTAATCATTTGGAAAAATTGTTAAAATTTTTAGATAGTTGTGGTATTAGGATGCTCTTTGCCTACATTTTTGGACATTAGGCATTGTTGCATCTATTTTCGGGAACTTAAACATTATTGCTTAAGTTTTTGAACTTAGGCATCATTGCACATATTTTTGGTGTTGGAAGCTCATTGAACATATATTTTACGTGTTAGCATATTGCATATAAGTTCTTATAGCAATTTTTTGGGAATTCACATAGATATGATTCACTTACATAGCATTGCTAAGGATTTAACAGTACATACATCGTATATATGCATTTTTGATTATGGAATCAAGTTATACATAATTTTTGCTTGCTATATGTGCAATTAAGGCAAGTGTTTAAAGTTGCTTCTTGTGCCTTCATATCATTACTGCAAAAGGCAAAAGAAAAAATTTAGCTGGGCTCAGGGCAGCGCGACCGCGCCAACCTCAAGGCATAACCCGATGCGCCCGTGCCAATTTCTAGAAATTCCTGAGAATGACCTTGACCCGCGCGATCGCGCCCCATATAGAGCTTAAGCTGGCACGCCCGCGCCCAACCCCAGATAGACGCTTGTTTTAATTTAACACAACCGTTCCATGCCCTAAGCTTATTTCTATTCCAATAACCATTCTCTCAAATGCACAAACTTCTCTTCTTTGAGAATATCATCCCATAACCATCTCCTTCTCCAAATCCTACTCTCTACAAACCAAGCCATAATTCCATTGCAATACACAACCTCTCCATCTCTTCATCATATACACCTAGCCTAATCTCCCATACCATCACTCTCCAACGAATTCTGGCACAGTTAGGATTCGAATTTTCAGAGATTGCAAGTTGGGGGAATTTTGTTAAGCAAGGGTTTGCTTTGCGTTTTGCCGAGAATCAGTTTGGGGTTATATTGCAGGTTCATCATCAAGGGGTTTACAACTAATTTTACGAAAATATCAATGGGTCCTAAACGTGCACGATCGGCCGCTCCTGCATCGCCCACTCGCAGTGACCAGGACGACGACATCATAGTGGATTTGACGAAATTGGTTAGCATCGAGGCCCAAATCGAGTACTATCGTATTGCAGCCAAAACAGAATTGAAAGAAAGGGGTTTGAAGCCGGCGAAGGAGGACGGCCAGTTGCTTGCTATAATCTGCGAGATGGGATGGCAAGGGGTTTGTGCAACACCGCCGCCTGTACCGTTGGCTCTCTTTCGTGAGTTTTAGGCCAACGCCAAGGTAACGCAGAGTCGCTGGTCTTTTGTTAAAAGCCATACCATTGATTATCGCCTGGCGGCGTTCCAAGAGGTGTTAAGTTTGCCTCCAACCCCGGCTGGACAGGTGAATTGGGTCAAAGCGGATAGGTTTGAAACTGACCTTGACCAGTTGCTTCGTGATTTGTGTGCACCAGGCACAGTGTGGAAAACTAAGAAGGATACTACTAATGAGTATACCACTTTCCCTGCATCCGGTCTCAACAAATATGTCAAGGCATGGAATCTGTTCCTTTGTGCTAGCTTGATGTCATCCACACACCAGCACGAGATTACAGTCGAGAGGGCTATCATGTTATTGGGGATCATCACGGGGAAATACATTGATGTCGGCAATCTGCTTCACCAGAACATGCTGCGCTTTATAAGAGGCAGCACCACAGGGTCCATTCCACATGCATCCATAGTGACCCATCTCTGTGTTTGGGCAGGGCTTGACTGGGACGATGAGCAGATCCAAATGCTGAGTGGGGACATCAATCATGCCACCATTAAAAAGTTTGAAGATTGGGCTGGGGGCATAGCACATCCGCGGGGCAAAGGATTTATCTTGCCGACCCCTACAGCAATTCCTCCACCGCAGCCCGCAGCAACCGCAACCAGTTCTTCCACCTCCAGCATAGGGGCACAGGATCTCCAGTTTCGTCAATTAGAAAGGAGAATGGATGCACTCCACAGGAACTTTGCATCCTTCACATATGGCATGTCCAGTGCGCTGGCTGAGGCGTTCGCTCAGCAAGGAACGATGCTGGACTGGCCTACCTTCTGTTCTGCCATACCATACCCGCCACCAAACTCACCACCCGAGGAGAGTGTCCATGCCGATGAATAAGGGAGTTTTCATGACCCTTTACCTTCAATGGGGACATTGAATATTTCAAGTTTGGGGGTATTGGGTGTTATTAGTAGTAGTTGCATATATTAGTAGTAGTTGCATATAGTTTTTTGCATAGTAGTTGCATTCTAGTTAAATTTTGCATAAAAAAATTTCAGTTTTATTTTATTTTGTTTATTTTGTTATGTTTAATTGCATTACATTGCATAATCCCATATGTTTAGCCTGTTGAATTCCAGTCTGGCCAATGATGACATTGAGATATGATAGATTTTTGAACTCTGTTAGTAGCTTAAGCTCAATTATATTTTTATACATGATGTACTCTATACCTGTTGCTTTGATGTCACCGGATAGCACAGTTTTGTCTTTAATTGCTTGTTGGCTAGATTAGTGCATGCTTGTCTTCTGAGGGGGAATAATTTTGTTGGTCCGATTTATATGACACAATTAACGCGCAAGTATACGTGGCCAACGAGTAATAAAGAATAAGTACAGATATCATCCCACAGAGAATTAATGGATAAAAGACACCAAACCACTAGCACATAATCATCTCAGTCTTATTTAAACGGATGGTAAAGACAATGAATTAAAACTAAGTTAAACTAGGCAAGCAATTAACTTAAACTAATTAATTCTAGAATTAAAATCAAATAATAAAAACAAGAGATTCCAATTTTCCCTAATGATTCGTCTAAGTCGACACACTTCCAATTAGGTCAAATTAATCATTACAGTTGTTAGCCGAGAACACGGAAGTGGGAGTAGGCCATCTTTCGATGCACCTAAACCAAATCACTTGTAATCCATAGGTGATAGACGCACGTGAACACCCACATTACCTAAACCCCTATATGTCTATGGTGTTTACAAATAAATAGGGTTTAAGGTCAAGTCCTCTATTGACTACGAGCGGCGCTTCGGTATATGTCTATCCTAAGCACAAATCATACGTCCAACGCCATGTGAACGTACAATCGTCCGCTACTACGATTAGATCTAAACCCACACTTCGTCTTTCAATCCCATGTGGGTTATCACAGTAATTGGTCATGACTCAATTAAGTAATGAAAGCATACATCGTAATAGACAAACACATAGTAATCAAATAAGACCATCATGGAAGGAATATCAAATTAAACTACTCATTAGGTTCCATTGAAACCTCAAAATATGATTTAAGTCATAGACAACTCGAATATATTATCCACAAGTAGATTATACATTATCCAAATACAAATTAAATACAAGGAGAGTGAAGAGATAGAAATTGCAAATCTTTGTTCTTTCTCCAAGTGTGTATCTTCAATGTCAATCTCTTGCTTCAATCTTCTTCTCTAATCTAACCCTAGAATCTAACTAACTAACTAAACCCTAATCTAACACTAATGTACTCCTAATCTATACAACAAATGTAAGGGAAATGGAAGAACAAGCTACGGCTAGGGCTTAAGGCCAATATTTGATACCCTTTCTTCCCCAAAACGAGCCCCCTTATATCCCAATCAAAAGCCAAGTCCCGTTCAATTGAAAAGTCAAGTCTGGCACAGCTGGGGACTGGCGCGGCCGCACCCAAAAATGCACTAGAATCCGCGCGTCCGCGCCAAGGCTTTTCTGCTGCAGAGTCCTCTGGTAAAATGGCCATAACTTTTGATCCGGGAGGTGTTACGAAGCCTGCCACCTGTCAAATCGAAGCTATCGAAGAGCTCTATAACGTTTGTTCTTTGAGCATTGAGAAATAATGGATGGATGAAGGCTGAAATTGAGCTCCAAGTGACAGTTGTGCAATAGAAACCCAAAATAGTGGAGTTTAACGTCCGTTGGTATACGGGGCATAACTCTCGCCTCCGAACTCCGATTAGGATGATTCAAGATGTTCCGAAAAGCTTAGAAGACGCTCTAGAATATGAACTAAGCTCTAATCCAAGAATCTGAAATGAATATAAACCCCCCAAGCGATGTCCGGTTTGCATTTCCTTCCCATTTTTGCTTCAAATTCCATTCATGCTCCTTTTGGCCTCTAGACTCGTGGCATCATCTTCATTGCTTCCTCACCCATGCGGTCTTCATGCTTTAAGCCCATTTCAGTGCTTTGCCCCATTTAAGCGTTCTTTTGCCCTTTTAAGCTCAATTTACACCTAGAGAGTTTCTAAACGTGAAAATCACAAAACAAAGAAAAAACACATAAAACGCACAACGATACTTGAGTTTAAGCAACAGAATGAGTTGGTTACTATCCGAATAAGTGGTCATAAAATCCACTTATCAAATACCCCCAAACTTAAACGTTGCTTGCCCTCAAGCAACCAAAACAAAACTAAACAAAAGATGCAATGTCGTATCTACAATGTATGCAACCTACGCTATCATGAATGCGAATCCAAGTTCCCAGCCAGTATTGAAATTTCAAAGCAATGCCTCAGAAAACCACGAGATAGTCGAACAAATAAGCTACCCAAAACAAGACCATAAGGCATATTTTTCAAATCCAAAACTGTCAGCACTGATGTATTGTGCGTTTTGTGTTTAGCAACCATTAGATATGCATTCATATAAATAACTCACCTATTATGCTTCTTAGGGGAAAAAACTTAAGAAAAATAGTAAATCATATAAGTTCTAACTAAGACCGTGCATTACTAGAGTTAAGAGTTAACAGGGGGTTTTCATTAAGCTTTTGTTACTCACGAGGGCATATTCGCACTTTCCCGTGTACACATTCGACTTTGCAATGCCTAGTTCTCTTAGGCTTTTCAATGATAACCATATAGCGAGCTTTCGACCAATGACTCCTTAACCAGACGGCCTTAGGGCGCTGGGTGTAGAGACACCCCTAGGGCTTACTTGCTCGAATATCAAAGGCCACAGAACTCGACGTAGCCAAAGTGTTTATTCTATTTTTGTTTCTTAATCTTTTCTTTTGTTTTCTTTTTCTTTTTCTTTTTCTGCAAGGGAGTGCAAAATAGAATGCAAATACAAAAGAAATTTTTTTAAATTTTCACAAATTTTAACTATTTACAACTTTACATGCACTATATGAACTAACTTACATGCAATAAACTATTTACTTGCAAAACATGAAATGAATTACCTATATGCAAAATAAACACCAATACCCCCAAACTTAAACTGTTCAATGTCCTCATTGAAGGTAAAGGTAAAAAGAAACTCCCCTATTCGGCTTCTGATGCTGCATAAAATGAAGTGGCGCCCTCACAAAAGTGTCCCCGTCTCTCTCAGCTCTGGTAAAATAAACCCCGCTGAACACTATACTCAACGAACCAACCCAGCTCCATATCAATCTTGCTCTACTAGAGGTCCCACACTCACTATCCCAATTGATCAGGTTGAGAGGATGAGGCGGATGAGAATTGGTACTTTGGATTGAGGAGGTAGAAGGTTTTCAAAACTAAGGCTTGTAGTGGGGGGATTGAATGAGAGGGAAGAGATGGGAGATTGCATGAAGGAACTTGAGGGTTTGGGATTAGAGGGGCTGAGGCTTAGGGTATTTGATATGAATTGGTGCCCCCCAAAATCTGCAAGTCAGGCCCAGTCTGCATGTGGCACGGCAGCACGTGGTAATGCCTTGAATTAGGCGCGGCCGCGCGGGCCATCAGATTTTTCTACTGATGATTTTTGCTAGGCAATGAGGTTGGCTTTGAGCTTGCATTCTATCCAGCAACTTTGACCTGAGAGAAAGCATAACATCTTTATTAAGCCCTCTTATACTAATAAAAGTATATTAACTATTTACATCAAGAGAATTAAACATGGAAAGATATATGCATTCAAATTCTCAAAAAATTCTCTAAGTGCGTATACGCAATGTGCAATTGTATCAAAATATGTGCCATATGCTTCATGGTCCCAAAAAGATATGCACTAATGCCTAAGTTCAAAAATGTAGGCATGGAACTCCTAATCTACGAGCATTCAAAAATTTTAAACTAAATGCTAAACTAATAAGAAATAAACAAGGGGGAGGGAAGTATGATAGAAAGCAGGAAATGGAGAATTAAACAAGGAGGGAGAAAGAGAAATGATGGGGTGCCTCCCATCGAGCGCTTGATTTATAGTCCTCTAGCTGGACTGTGTCTGACCACTGCTATCCAACTTCCCAATGATATTGGAGAACCCCTCCATCCATCAGAATTGCTATATGCTTTTGGAGGCTTCCCAATAGAGGAGGACTCGAATTTAAACTACCTAGCATCGGATATGTATATGAATTTCCCGGACAAAAGGTCGGGGAGCTAGGCACGGGTTCCGTTGTGTAGGTGAAATGATTGGGGCATGGAGGTATGGACCACACAACGGACTCTTCTTCTATTCTCTTCTCTTTTCTTCTGACCACCATGGTTTGAAGCTCACGAACTCTCACATGTCATAGAGATCCGTATCTGTAATGTGGCTACCAAGGGGGCAAGGGTGTGCAAACTTAACTGGCTTATTCCACTCAGGCGGAGGAGGCTCTTGGGGGATTGTCACTGTTGGTTCACATTCATACTCCACAGTCCCAAGTGGCTCCTCGATATCCATTACCTTTCGCTCATCCAGTTCCAAGTGCACCTCAGGCTCTTCATCAGTATCTGCATCCATTTCATAGCACCAATCTTTTTGAGGGTCATAACTCATGACTTCAGTCATTGGAGGCACAAAATCTTGCACTGTTGTCTCTTGTTCACATACCTCCTCCTTCCTTAATGTCGTGCTAATCTGCTCCACCCAAATCTGAAGATCCTCAATCGATTGCTCTTGCTCAATCAAGGTCTCCTCTATCGATGCTATGGGATTCCCCCACATAATTTCCAATCCTTCCTTTTCCATTTCAGCCTCGGGCTCCATGTACTGATGCTCATTGGTAGGAGTGTTGTGGATTAGGGCCATCTGATTCTGGAAGTTCTGGCTTGATTGCTCTTGGATTCTAAGCCTCTCCTCTTGGCTTTCTAAGCTCCTATACATGAATTCCATTGGAGACTGTTCTCCTTGTAAACATGGGGATTGATATGGGGGTTATGGGGCATAAGTTGGACTTGGCTCATATTGTTCTTGATAGCTCACAGTATGGTTTTGCATCCCTTGTTCATCCTCTATCATCAAGGCCTTGCTAATATGCTCTGCCCAGTCCTGAATACTCTTGAATGACTTCTATTGCTCATTCAAGATGTCCTTTAGTGATTCTATGCCACTTCCTTCCTCCAAGCTTGCATTTTCTGTGTCACCCTCAAAATTGTGTTGAGGCTCGTAAACTGGAGTCTGGAAGGTGCATTCTAAGGCGTATGCGGGATTTGGATCCCAGTGTTGGTCTTGATAGCAGTCTGATGAAGGGTTTGGGTGATACCCCCAATCTTGTTGATAAGTGGGATAAGGTTCGGTGTAGGAATAACCACCCCCATACTGCTCCTGTCCATAACTGATAGGATCCTGATGGCTCGCGTAGCTCCCAGCACCGTACTCATAGGTCACTGTCGTCTCTCGATTCTGCTGAGCTGAGACAGTATCCAGCTTCCTTGAGAGAACCTCTAGCTGTGCTAAAAGTGTTGCAATTGGGTTGACGCCATCAGTGTATACTTCCCTTGGTTGCTCTTGCCTTGTACCATTCCATGGATAGAAATTTAAGTCCATTGTACCTGAAAAGAGAATATGAGAAGAGAATTAAACAAAAATAAAAATAAAATGTTTAAAGTAAGACTAATTTGATTTAAACTAATGTTGGCAAACAGTTATCCAAATAATTCCCCGGCAACGGCGCCAAAAACTTGTTGGTCCAATTTATATGACACAATTAACGCGCAAGTATACGCGGCCAACGAGTAATAAAGAGTAAGTATAGATATTGTCCCACAGAGAATTAATGGATAAAAGACACCAAACCACTAGCACATAATCATCTCAGTCTTATTTAAATGGATGGTAAAGACAATGAATTAAAACTAAGTTAAACTAGGCAAGCAATTAACTTAAACTAATTAATTCTAGAGTTAAAATCAGATAATAAAGACAAGAGATTCCAATTTCCTCTAATAATTCGTCTAAGTCGACACACTTCCAATTAGGTCAAATTAATCATTACAGTTGTTAGCCGAGAACACGGAAGTGGGAGTAGGCCATCTTTTGATGCACCTAAACCATATCACATGCAATCCATAGGTGATAGATGCACGTGAATACCCACATTACCTAAACCTCTATATGTCTATGGTGTTTACAAATAAATAGGGTTTAAGGTCAAGTCCTCTATTGACTACGAGCGGCGCTTCGGTATATGTCTATCCTAAGCACAAATCATACGTCCAACGCCATGTGAACGTACAATCGCCCTCTACTACGATTAGATCTAAACCCATACTTCGTCTTTCAATCCCATGTGGGTTATCACAGTAATTGGTCATGACTCAATTAAGCAATGAAAGCATACATCGTAATAGACAAACACATAGTAATCAAATAAGACCATCATGGAAGGAATATCAAATTAAACTACTCATTAGGTTCTATTGAAACCTCAAAATATGATTTAAGTCATAGACAACTCGAATATATTATCCACAAGTAGATTATACATTATCTAAATACAAATTGAATACAAGGAGAGTGAAGAGATAGAAATTGCAAATCTTTGTTCTTTCTCCAAGTGTGGATCTTCAATGTCAATCTCTTGCTTCAATCCTCTTCTCTAATCTAACCCTAGAATCTAACTAACTAACTAAACCCTAATCTAACACTAATCTACTCCTAATCTATACAAGACATGTAAGGGAAATGGAAGAACAAGCTAGGGCTAGGGCTTAAGGCCAATATTTGATACCCTTTCTTCCCCAAAACGAGCCCCCTTATATCCCAATCAAAAGCCAAGTCCCGTTCAATTGAAAAGTCAAGTCTGGCACAGCTGGGGACTGGCACGGCCACGCCCAAAAATGCACTAGAATCCGCGCGCCCGAGCCAAGGATTTTCTGCTACAGATTCCTCTGGTAAAACGGCCATAACTTTTCATCCGGGACGAGTTACGGGGCCTGCCATCTTTCAAATCGAAGCTATCGAAGAGCTCTACAACTTTCATTCTTTGAGAATTGAGAAATAATGGATGAATGAAGGCTGAAATTGAGCTCCAAGTGACAGTTGTGCAATAGAAACCCAAAATAGTGGAGTTTAACGTCCGTTGGTATTTGGGGCATAACTCTTGCCTCCGAACTCCAATTGGGATGATTCAAGATGTTTCGGAAAGCTTAGAAGACGCTCTACAATATGAACTAAGATCCAATCTAAGAATATGAAATGAACATAAACCCCCCAAGCGATGTCCGGATTGCATTTCCTTCCCATTTTTGATTTAAATGCCATTCTTACTCCTTTTGGCCTCTAGACTCGTGGCATCACCTTCATTGCTTCCTCACCCATGCTATCTTCATGCTTTAAGCCCATTTCAGTGCTTTTCCCCATATAAGCGTTCTTTTGCCCTTTTAAGCTCAATTTGCACCTGAGAGTTTCTAAACCTGAAAATCTCAAAACAAATTAAAAACACATAAAACGCATAACGATACTTGAGTTTAAGCAACAGAATGAGTTGGTTACTATCTGAATAAGTGGTCATAAAATCCACTTATCAAATTTTGTTTTTAATTGCTAGAATTGTGTAATAAAAGCAATAATGACCTTAACAACACTAGAATACATGTTTCAGGGAAAACTTTGGGTATGCATACTAAAAACAAAAAGAAAGAAAAAGAAAAATAAAAGAAAGTTTACTGTGAAAAAGAAAAAAATAGAATAAACACCTTGGCTAGCTAGGTCTTATAGCCTTTGATACTCGAGCAAGTACGCTCGAGGGGATTGTCTCCACACCCAGCACCCTAAGGCCTTTATAGTTTGGGAGTTGTTGGTCGAAAGCTCGATAAATGGGTATAATTGAAAAGCCTAAGAGGGCTTAGCATTGCACAGTCGGGTGTTACCGCGGGAAATGTGCGAATATCGCCCCCGTGTGTGAATAAAAGCATAATGAGCCCTTGTTGCACCTTAGCTTGTATCTATGTGTTGGTTTGGTCATTGTTTTGTATAAATGAAAAATTCTAGACTTAAAACCTCAATTTTCCTTCCTTAGAAGTATAGCATGTGGAATCTTTACCTCTGTCAAGCTTGTTTATGAAATTACACACACACACACACCACATCTTAGTAACAGGTTGTGACTTGCAGTTTGTATGTCTTTATAACTGTAGCTTGAGCTGATAATTAGTTCATTGTCTTGTTATTTCTCTGAGGCACTTCTTATTGGAATTATTAACATGGCTGATACTTCGGGATTCATTTTCATGTAGTTTAGTTGCATATCATGTAGTTTACATTTGTGTTTGTTGCTTGAGGCCAAGCAATAGTTCAAGTTTGGGGGTATTTGATAAGTAGGTTTTATACCTACTTATTGGATATCAACTTTCTATGATTTTGGCTTAAACTCAAGCACTTTATTGTCTTTTAATGCATTTTATCTTTGTTTTGCATATCTTAGTCAAGAAACTCAAAGAGGCCTGATAATGGACAAAATGGCATGGACTTGGCAACAAGGCAAGATAGCTTTGCATGAAGATGGCATGAGGTGAGGGCATGAACAAAGGGCCTCAAAGCAGTAGAGTGAAGGAGCAAGAAGCAATAGAAGAAGCAACAATGAAAGCAGCACAACACCAGACGCACCAGCAGAAGTTTAAGCCTGCGCGGTCGCGCCAGTATATCATTGGGAGGCAGCGCGCCCGCACCAAAGTGCAGACCAGAGAATCCTCTAGTTATTAGCGTGCCCGCGCCCCAATTGTACTATGCAGCCGCGCGGCCGCGCCGGTCTTGGCTGATGACTTTTTATTTTCTTTTTTTGGCTGGGTGTATTAATATAAGGGTGTTGTGTATTGAACGCGGTCAGTTATCACTCATCAGACTTATCATTTATTACAAGTTCCTATTTTTTTCTAGGGTATAGAGAGCTTGAGGGGTTTTAGAGCTTAACTTCTTCCCCCTTCTTGTTCTAGTAGATTTCTTTTCTAGGGCTCACTTTGGAGCTTGTTTGTGGTCTAAACTTGAGCTTGCTAGCATTCTATTGGAAGGGGAACCACAAGATTTGCACTCTCTATATCTCTATTCTCTTACTTTCATAGTTGCTTCAATGCTTGGCTTAAATCTCATAATGGTTGGTGGTTCAGAGATGAACTAACTACCATTATGGGATTCTAATGAATCTTATTGCTTAGTGTAGGTTTTCATGCCTCTTTGAGATGTATGATTGAATATGTATGGTTTGCCTAGAATGCTCGTATTGAATATATAGATGCTTGATCACCATCTACTATAATAGTTTATATGGAATTGAAAGAGGAAGTATAAGCTTAGGTTTTGCCATGTAGCATATGTTCGTAAAATTTGCAAATGATGAATTTTATGTTTCGCTATTCGGATAGAAATATACCAGCTTTCCATATATATCCAATAAGGAGCTTGCACTTAAATCGATTTTGCTTGTTAATTGCATAGACATATAGTGATTTAGGTTTTAACGATGTTCATGTGATTTCTATCTCTTTTGTGGATATTATGTGATATGGATTTGGTTTATTGAAAAATAGCCTTTTCTCACATTCGTGCTCCCGGTTAGCATTTCTAAGTAATCAATCATACTCGACATGAGATATGTAATCTAAAAGATGCAATAGGTGAAGTTAGGATCCCATATTTCTCCAATTTGAATCCATTGTCTGTTAATTAGTTAAGTTTACTTTAAAATTAGTCTAGTTAATTAAGCCACATTTTAATACTCGTTTGAGCAGCTGAAGATAACTATAGAATTGTTGCATGATAGTTTAAATCTAATTCTTTTTCTCCGTGGGAACGATCTCGATTTATCACTTTATTACTTGTCGACTGTGTACGCTTACACGAGTCTGTGCCCGTTTTGTTAACACCAAAACGGTGCAACACTTATCATTCAACAAGTGTTTGTGTGACTTGGGTTCTAGCATCAACCTAATGCCCTTATCGGTTTACACACAATTGGGTCTGCGGGCTCCAAAATTAAAAAACATCTCTCTTCAACTTGTAGATAGGTTTATTACTTATCCGAGAGGTATTGTGGAGGACATTCTTGTAAAGGTGGACAAATTCATATTTCCCTCCGATTTCATCATCCTCGACTATGAAGAAGACAAAGACATTCATATTATTCTGGGAAGACCATTTTTAGCCACTGGGAGGACTCTCATCGATGTGCAAAAAGGAGAACTTACTATGAGGGTTCAGGATCAAGAAGTCACATTCAACGTGTTTAAAGCTATGAAATTCCCTATAGATGACGAGGAATGCTTCAGGATAGATTTGGTTTACAGAGCCGTGGATGAAGAGTTTACGTGGATTATGAACATTGATCCTTTGGAGAGTACACTGTTAGGGGACATTGACATTGATGACCCAGAGATGGTTGAATATTTATAGATTTTGGATTCAGTACCACGGGTGAGAAAGTTTAAAAGTCCTATTGAACCTTTAGAGTACACAGACAATTCCTCCGAGCGTTTAAAATTATCTGTCGAAATACCTCCTACACTTGAACTTAAGCCTCTTCCTAAACACCTCAGGTATGCATTTTTGGGTGATTCTTCTACTTTACCTTTATTATTGCATCTACACTAACAACATTTCAGGAAAGTAAGTTATTGAGGGTGCTACGGGAATTCAAAACCGTAATTGGATAGACCATTGTTGATATTAAGGGGATAAGCCCTTCCTTTTGCATGCACAAGATACTGTTGGAAGATGATATCAAGCCTACAGTTGAACAGCAACGAAGACTCAACCCAATTATGAAAGAAGTGGTTAACAAGAAGATTCTGAAATGGTTAGATGCTGGAATTATATACCCCATTTCAGATAGCTCGTAGGTGAGTCCAATTTAGTGTGTACCTAAGAAAGGAGGAATGCCCGTGGTAGAGAATGAGAATAACGAGTTGATACCCACTAGAATGGTCACTGAATGGAGAGTGTGTATGGATTACCGCAAGCTCAACAAAGAAACAAGAAAAGATCACTTCTCTCTTCCATTTATTGATCAGATATTGGATAGATTGGCAGGTCACGAGTAATATTGCCTTCTAGATGGGTACTCTGGGTATAATTAGATAGTCATTGCTCTGAAGATCAAGAAAAGATAACTTTCACCTGTCCCTACGGTACATTTGCTTTTAGAAGAATGTCATTTGGTCTATACAATGCACCGACAACCTTTCAAAGGTGTACGATGGCCATCTTCTCTGACATGGTAGAACAAAGTGTAGAAGTCTTCATGGATGACTTCATGGTTTTTGGGGACTCATTTGACAGTTATTTGGAAAACTTAGTCATGGTATTGAAACGCTGTGTGGATACAAACTTGGTGCTCAACTAGGAAAAGTGACATTCCATGGTACAGGAGGGAATCATTCTTGGGCACAAGGTTTCAAGAAACGGGTTGGAGGTTAACAAAGCAAAATTGGAAACAATAGAAAGTTTGCCGCCACCAAATTCAGTAAAGGATGTACGCAATTTTCTTGGCCATGCGGGGTTCTACCGCCAGTTTATAAAGGACTTCTCCAAGATCACAAAGCCTTTATACAGTTTGTTGGAGAAGGATGTTCCTTTTAAATTCGATGAGGAATGTTTGGCATCATTTGAGTATTTGTAGAAAAAGTTGACGACAACACCTATCATCATAGCTCCAGATTGGTCATTACATTCGATCTGATGTGTGATGTGAGTGACAATGCAATAGGAGTTGTTTCAGGGCAGCGCAACGAGAAGATATTTCATGCTATTTATTATGCTAACAAGACTTTAACGGATGTGCAACTCAACTACACAACTATTGAGAAAGAGTTACTAGCTGTGGTGTATGCCTTTGACAAATTTCGCTCATACTTGATTGGAACGAAAGTAGTGGTGTTTACAGACTATGCTGCTATACGGTATTTAATTGCCAAAAAGGATGTCAAACCCCAACTGATTCGATGGATTTTACTCTTATAGGAATTTTATTTGGAAATCAGGGATAGAAAGGGTACCAAGAATCAGGTGGCTGACCACCTATCGAGATTGGAGAATCCAGGGCAAGACAGGAGTGATAAAGTTTTGATTAATGAGTGTTTCCCGGATGAACAGCTTTTTGTGGTCCAAGGAGAAACTCCTAGTTTGCTGACTTTGCAAATTACTTGGTTAGTAACATTCTCCCCCCAGACTTGACAAGGCAGCGAAAGAAGAAATTCTTGCATGATGTTAAATGGTATATGTGGGATGAACCATATCTATTCAAGCAATGTGCGGATAGAATGATCAGACGATGTATCCCTCACAATGAAATAGAAAATATCTTACATGATTGTCACGCATTGGTGTATGGGGGGACATTACGGAGGTGAGAGAACAGCTGCTAAGGTTTTACAAGCTGGATTTTATTGGCCCACTCTATTCAAGGATGCCCACCAATTTGTTCAAAAATGTGATAGAGGCCAAAGGGTGGGCAACATCACCAAGCGGAATGAAATGCCTCTAAATATGATTCTGGAAGTAGAAATTTTTGATGTTTGGGGTATTGATTTCATGGGACCATTTACCTTTTTCTTGCAGCAATTTGGACACCGCAAGCGATCATCAGTGATGAAGGCAGTGACTTCTGTAATAGGCAGTTCACAGCTCTTTTGGCAAAATATGGGGTGAATCACTGAATTTCTACAGCATATCACCCCCAAACAAATGGCCAAGCTGAAGTCTCCAATAGAGAGGTCAAACGAATCTTGGAGAAAATTGTCAACCCCACTCAGAAAGATTGGTCTCTAAAGCTAGATGATGCTGTTTGGGCTTATAAGACGGCGTACAAGACGCCCATTGGGATGTCCCCGTATCAATTGGTTTACGGTAAAGCTTGCCATCTTCCCATGGAATTGGAACATAAAGTGTTCTGGGCCATTAAGAAATTAAATTTTGATCTCAAAGCTGCAGGGAAGAAGAGACTTCTCCAACTAAACGAGCTTGATGAATTTAGACTGCAAGCTTATGAGAATTCAAAACTGTACAAAGAGAAGGTGAAAAGATGGCATTATCAGAAAATTATTGACAGAAAATTTGAGCCGGGACAAGCCGTTTTGTTGTTCAAATCAAGACTTCGACTTTTCCCAGGAAAGCTAAAATCTCAATGGTCAGGACCATTCACAGTGAAAACAGTATACCCTCACGGTGCGGTGGAGATAGTAGGCCCAGATCCAGATAAGCCATTCAAAGTCAATGGCCAACGTTTGAAACATTATTGGGGAGGCGAGGTCGATCACCAAAAGCCCTCAATATCCCTCGCCACTCCATGATTGAACCCTGAGACAGTCTAGCTAAACGACTATAAACAAGCGCCCGATGGGAGACACCCCATCCATACTATCTCTTTCTCACCCTTGTTTAATTTTTATTTGATATCTAAAATTTTCTCCCTAACTCATGTTTAATTCTTGTCAATGGTTTACTAGTCCATTTTTGATAGTATTAATTAGATTTAATATTACATTTTTGATAGGATTTAGTAAGTTTTGACAGTTCATTTTTACTTGAGTGGAATAAATGTTGACAGCTCATTTTTGGTGCCTCTCATAAGTAGAGTTCAAGTGATAACAGGATTGGGCAAAGTCAGTTCAGCAACAAGTTTCTGCATGTCTGGGGGCAGGGTAGAGCGCCCGCACCCAAGCAGAAGGCAATCCTAGCGCGCCCGAGCCCTTGGACAGATTTCAAAAATTAATTTCAGGGAACAGCGAGCCCGCACCATTCTATGCCTAACCCATAACGCAGTCGTGCCACGACCTGAAGGCAGTTTTTAAAAATAGAACAGACGTGTCTTCTTTTATTCTAACTCCTTATCAAATTCGGCTTAGCCTCCCAAAACATAAGACAACTGACTCCCTCACTCTTAAACTCTCTCCATACCTCCATCTTCATCTCCACACTTCCACCTTGCAAACCCACATTTTATCTCTC
The DNA here is from genome assembly GCA_020205555.1 of Panax stipuleanatus. Lineage (NCBI taxonomy): Eukaryota > Viridiplantae > Streptophyta > Magnoliopsida > Apiales > Araliaceae > Panax > Panax stipuleanatus. The sequence goes on from CM035117.1 coordinate 93,565,669, forward strand.
CACTATCGCCTAAACCCTAATTTTCAGCCACATTCAAACCCACTCTCCCCACCACATCTCACTTACCACTCATCCTTTCTTCCAACTTCCTATATAAACCCTAATCAACCTACTCTACATATACCATCCTAGATCACAGCAACACAAAGGGAAGTTAGGGCTTCAAAAAGGGATGCACGCTAATTGTTTGTTAGAAAGATTGAAAGAGTTAGTGGTAGACTGATTATACAATTGGGCATCACAGTGTTGGGCTTTGAAGGAGTAAGCACTGCAACAATTTGTAGCATACATTTGAGAAGCGTTTTGAGTTCTCGGCCACACTTCTAACTATCATCGCTCCAAAAAGAATTCAAACTCCATCTTCTTCGTCGTCCAGCTGTAGTGATCATAAGGGTGAAGGTAGTAGCCGAGATGTGTTGGATGTTACAAAATTTGTCAACCTTTCAGCCCAATAATACTACTTAGATGTACTTGTGACCAAAACTTTTGTGCTGAAAAGGGGACTAAAGCCTCGTAAGGAGGATGGGAAGCTATGGAATATGATTCGAGAGCATGGATGGATTTTAGTGGTGAGTACTCCAGTGGCGGCACCAATGGCTATTGTTCGTGAGGTCTATGCCAACGCAAGGGAGACGCAGAATGGAATATCATTTGTGCATGGCAAGCAAGTGAATTACCCCAATCAAGATATCAATGAACTATTTCACCTGTTTCATCCCTAGCTGGTACCACAAACTGGGTGGAATCCCAATGCTTCGAGATTGATTTTGACAAGTTGGTGAAGGAGATGTGCAAGCCAGGAACCAAATGGGCTACCAAACCAGGGACTAATAGAAAGACTCATTTCCCACACACCGCTTTAAATCAGTACGTGGAGGCTTGGAATAGTTTCATATATGCAAATTTGATGCCCACCCGCCATCAGCACAATGTCACCACATATAGGGTAATTATTCTTTATAGAATCATCACAGGGAAATATATTGATGTGGGACATCTTATTCACCAGTCCATGCTCAGATACATGCGAGGAGGTACCACAGGGGAGATTTCGCATGCATCCGTAGTGACCCAACTTTTTGTCAAGGCAGGCGTTGAATGGGACAATGAAATATTATAGATGCCTATGGAAGGCATTGATCACGCAACCATTAAAATAATACACAGTTTGGGATGGTGGCGAGTCTCATCCTAGGGGACTTGGTTTTATTCTGCCAGATAGTGAAGAAGATGAAGAAGAAAATGCTCCAGTTCATGTCGCACAGACGACAGGGCCACTTCTTGACTACATTTCAAGTCATGAGGTGGCCCACGGAGAATAATGATTGTATTTTAATCTATCATGTAACAGTTTTATAACTATCTCAGTCTACTTAAATAGATGAGTAATATTTGTTCTATCCAAAAGTGTTGAATATAAGAAGATAATTAACTAACAAGTAAATTAGCCAGATAAGGGGAATATGGGATTTCAATTTCACCTAATGTGTCATACAAACTACTACACTTCCTGTTAAGCTTAAATGATTTTCTACGGATTATTAGCCGAAAGCACGAAAGTAAAGTATGGCCATCTCTCGATGTACCATACCCATATCACAATGAATCCACAAAAGATAGAATAACTATGAACACCCAAATTGCAAAACTCACTATATGTCTATATGAATTAAAATCAACAAGGGTTTAAGCATAAGCTCTTAATCGACTTCGAGTGATACTTCGGTATATGTCTATCCTTAGCACAAATTATGCATTCTAACATCATGTAGAATCATAAACACAAACTAACATGGCCAAATCTAAACTCATAATCCATTTTCCAATTTCATATAAGTTATTCCAGTAATTGGTGATCAAGCAATTAAAAATTTAGAACAAGCCACATTAGACAATCCATTAAATAATCAATCAAAACTCACAAGAAGCATAGAAATCTACATTCAGCATTAAGATCCATTAAAATCTCATAATAGAAGTTAGTTCATAAAGAGATTAACATCCATCATCAAAATTTGTTCATTCATTGGAAGCCAAATTAAAAAAGAAAGAGATACTAAAGAGAGAAAGATGCAAATCTGATCTCCATCTCAAATCTGAGCGTACAATGTTGACCCAAGCTCCAATGTTCCCAAATTCATCCCTAATCTAAGTTAACTATCAAAAAGTACTATAAAAACCAAGAGAGAAATATAAATATAGAAGAAGAGGCTCAAGCTCTCTCTGTGTTTCTCTAACCCTAAAAAGCAATAATAACGATCTATGATTGATTTTCTAACTTGTAAGCACCCCCTCTTTTAGTAAGAAATCCATTTGGCTATTAAATAAAAAGTCAGCATAATGGTCAACTCGACCAAGCGTGGTCGCGCTAGTCAATAGGACAAAAGGGGCAAAGGGGCGTGGGCGCGCTGCTTGCTGTGTTTGCCTAGGTCAGGCGCTGGCACGCTGTCCCATAGTTCTATTAAGGCGCAGTCGTGCCTAGTCTTTAATTTTGCAATCTGCTGAATTGTTGCTGCTGCTTTCTTCTTTCACACTCCTTTCATGCCATCCTCACTTTCCCTCCATCACATGCACTCTACATCTACTAGATCCGGTTAATTTCCATTCAAATCATAATGCCACCAAGTTAGCTTCAGAGTATGCTTCCTACAAAATAAAGATGAAATGCATGAAAAGCTACTAAAACACACGAGACTAAGTATCAGTTATGTTAAGTTAATATCCAATAAGTAGGTATAAAATCTACTTATCGCTGACCCATCTACTTTATTGTGTTTTCTTTGCACTATGTTTTTTTCTTATAATCCAGACAGTATATGTAAGAACCCGAATTTTCAGAAATTATTAAATAAGGATTTAATAAATAAAATTCTTAAGTGTGAAATGGGTTCGAATAAAAACATTTATGTGATACAAGTTATGTAATATTGTGTTACATAAGGTAATATAAACTACGTAATATGTGATTGTTGTGATAAATTATTAATATATATATTGTTATTTATCGAAGAGACGATTCAGTTGAGATAAAGGAAGTGGATAAAATTATCTATAAATATTAAATAATTTATAGAATTATTTTATCATAGTAAGTTGGTGACATTAAATATCTTTAATGTATAATCACCATTTTCTTATGTATGTATACTAATAACTAGTATGTTTATAATATAGGTTATTGATAGTACTTAAACTATCCGTGAATGGGTTTGGATAGTGAAGCATGAGTTAGTTAAGGGAATTAACTAATAAGAATAAATATTGGTTAATTGATAGTTGGGAATTATATTATGGAATAATATAATTAACTAAGGTGATATAGTACAGAGTTTAATTTACTTAAGTAAATGAGTGAATTAATATGTGTGTTGAATATGTGATACTTTATATATATATTACTTAGAATGGTAATATGTGAGAAAGTCTAATGTACAAATAACATTAATAAATATATATACGTTATTAAAGGGAGATGGAAGTCATTATATTTTAAATGAATATTTAATATTTGAAGAAATTATTTTGGGGACAATTTATAGTAACGAAAGAGAAACAATTAGTATATATTTCTAATAAAGGATATTAAAATAATTTCTAATATTGAATTATTTTAATAAATGAAGGAAATGTTATTTTTGAATAATAATATTACCTTATATATTTGAGATGATAGGTATGATTAATTAATATAGTAAATATATTAAATGTATTCCTATATGTAAATAAATTGATGTAAATAATTTATTATAATAGAAAATAAACTTATTATCTATTTTTTATATATAATATATGTACATTTGTCGTATATATAATTATTGATATTATATTAAGAATAATATCTTGAGACAATAAGTAAATTATTTTTTAATAATAAATGTCTTTATTCGGATACAACATAATAATAAGAAAATTAATTATAATAGTATGTTGCTTTATTATTATGGCTAATGATAGTATAATAATAAGAAAATTGATTATAAAAATAATCAGAATTGTATTAATAGGGAATGAGATATATTGCCTTATTATATTAATTATTATTATGAAGTAATTATCTGATAATATGTTGATTAATGAGTGAATGATTTATAAATATAATAAGATTTATATTTATTTAACGTGATAATAAATCATATAAAGTGTTAATCAATTAGTGTGAAAATTATAATTCCATTGATTAATGAGAAATGGATTAATTAATATTATTATTAATTAATTGATAAGATAAGTAATTTATATTTATTGAATTAATCGTTTATGTGCAAGCATGCGGTATTAAAAGTACAACGTATAGTAACTAACTATATATTATACGAAATATAAAGTGCAATGTAACTATGTTATTTATGAATATAAACTATATAGTAAAGTTTATTGAGTTGTAAGAGTTACATGAAATGTGTGTGTGACAATGTGTATATGAGTATACAATAAAATAATATATCATGGATATATTGTAAACAATTATTGAATTAATAAAATTTAATAATAATGGAGATAATGTAATGTGATAATATCCGATTAAAGTATATCAGTGTGATAAAATGTACATGGATTATATGGGATATATCTATGTGTACCCTTATTTGATACATTGTAATTGGAAGTTACATTTGTAATTCATTTATAACCTAAGTTATATGAAATTTGTATATATATTATACCTTAAGTGTATGAAATGTAATGTGCATATATTATACATAACCTAAGTAATTTCACTGCCAAGTTGCTATTTGCTGAGTTATAAATTGCTTGTCCCATAATATGAGTGCCCAACTTCTCCTTCATGTGAATGGCCTAAGGCTAGCCTACTCTTCCTCAAACTCAGAAATCTTGCAAAACTTAGCTAATGATAAGAAGGGGAGTGGCTCCAATAGTAGATTTCAACAACTACCCAACCACTCTTCCTTAATCATCATGCAATCTTTTAAATCATTGGTTTGGATTGGTGAAGGATTTCATGGTCTGTGTAATCAAATTGCTATAAATAAAGCTCTCCTTCTTCTCTTTTCTAATTGCTGAGATTTCTTTGTAGTGCTAGTATAAGTTTTTATAACTGAGAATTTAGAGAGTGTATAGCATGTTGGTGAAGAGTCTGATAATTGAGAATGAGTACATTGAAGGAGTATTCATTTGAGCTTTAACAGAGGTATACTTCCCTTGTGTTCTTCATTTTGAAAATTCTAAATAAATCTTGATTTCATGCATGAACTCTTGCTAATTGGAGTTAGGAATGTTTTAAACTTGTTATCTAAGATCACATGTATGTTAGAAATTATATAGTAGCTGCTCAAAATCGAATTGCTGTGAAAATTTTGAGTTTGGTCTAAGTCCGGCCGAAGCAGGAAGACTTCAGGACTGATCTGCACACGGCGCAGCTGCGCCGGGTTTATACCCAGGCGTTGCGCAGCTGCACCAGCAGCCTGTTCCAGTTTCCTTTTGAGTTCTGTTAATCTGTTAAGCATAGTTGGATGTCATGACTTAGGCAAGGCATATTAGCATGAATAACTTGTGTAGAGGGATATGTAGACCTAATATGAGCATGTATTACCATGATTGCATACATTATTCGTAAAGGTTTATAATTTTGAAGTAAACGAAAAGTGTTGACATATGTGAACTATGTTGACATTCTGATTTTTACAAGCATGTTAGTGCGACTTAGAAGGCATGAAAAACATGTCTATGTGACTTAGAAATACGTGTCGAACATATTAACATATGAATATAGATAGCATGAACATGTTAGGTTTTGTTAGTGAGCTTCACAAATGAAAATGCGAGCTTTGAACGTGGACGTTAACATGTTACCTTAAGATTTGGATTTTGATGTTTATGGACATATGTGATAGCACTCTTGGTCTCTCTCATGTATCTTACATATATATATATATATATATATATATATATATATATATATATATATATATATATATACTATGACTACATGTCGTGAAACCAAGTTTAGCATAAACGAAGCATGTTTTCAAACTAATAACTATGATAACATGCATGAAATATGAATATTCATGAACATGCCTAACACGAGTTATATGATTACCTTATATGTTTAAAAGACGAGTATGATATGCTTTGTGACTTTATAACCTTGAATGGACTTAAGTTATTAAGGGTATTAACTTAGAACCTATATCATGTAAATTGAACGTGAAAAGGTTGAACGAGCATGAAAGTATCCTTTAATATGTATATATGCTATGTAAGATCATATGTTAATACTTGAATCCGATTTCGACGGTCAATAGAGTATGTTTGTTAATTGTTATAGTCTTATGTGTTAGTAATGATATATGAGAATGAATAACTCAAAGGGTGGACTACCCTAGCTATATGTAAATAGATTAGTGGTAGTTGGGCATGTGTATATGAAGAATGGTAGTAAGTACGTATGGTTAAAGTATACTTATACGTACATAGTATTCTAAGAATACGATAAGAAAATGAAACGAAGGTTCTAAGAACCAAGTTAGAAAATAATGTAATACTAATTATTATATTGAGAATGTATGGAAGTGTATAACTGATAAGTGTGACCTCTATGATTAATATAACTATGTAGGATTACACGAAGTGCAGATATTCTTAAGCAATTAAGTCGTAGTTGTTAAACTACGAATCAGGCAAGTCTTTTAGTTCCTATTTGATATATGAATTCAATAACTGTTAGTTAAATTATATTATGTTATGATGATGTGAACTTATATATGAATTGTATATGAGATATGTATGAGATTGGAAGTTGATCTTTGATGATATGCTTGTTATGTGAGAAGTAACATGCTTAGTAAATATAAATTGATTATAAATGCATAAATTGAGTATGATGTTATATGCTATGTGATGTATGAAAACTGTTAGAATTGCTGAGCTGTCGAGCTCATTCTTGCAAATAACCACTTTTGCAGGTTAAGGACTTACGATAAAGACTTTGTGCTTCTTGATTGATAAAGATAGATAGTATCACAACGGAGAATACTATTTAGATTATCGTTTGAACCCTGTTTAGGTTCTAAGAGTGTACTTGATATATGCTTACGATGTTTAATACTTGTTGTATTGTAAAAGATGTACTAGCTAATACATAGAGGATATCAAGTTGAGTTGTAAACGTTTATACAAAAATTTGTGTAAAGCAAATCATAAAATAGTATGATTCAATGTTATGTAATCGATTCAAGATTAAGAAATCAATAAAATATTTTATTCAAGAGAATTGAAAAAGTTAAGTTATTCCACATTTTAGTAACATCGGATATGATGTATAGACAGGAACGGTATATGACCGGGATTTGAAACTTGTAAAGGTTTGGAGTCTTTATACAAGATCCTAGATATGAATAAAATTTACATTCTAAATTATAATAAACAATGTTGTATTCTTTTACTAATGACTAAAAGATGTAATAGTTCGGCGATAGTAGTATCGTGACTGCACTGGATCCGAGGAAAGAGAGGAACCCGGATTTGGGGGCATCACAATATAACCTGTCTGATTTAGGATGTTTGCTTCAGAATAAAACCTACTGCACCTGAAGCAGTAACACACAATTTTTATTTATTGTTGTACCTACTTTGTAACGTCATAACTCGGCCATCTGTTATCAAAATGAGTCCGTTCTTGAGTCTACAGATGCTTTATATCATGGACTACAAAACCCCTAGAAATTCAACATTTTCTAGAAGCGTTAAATGCCTGAAAAACTAACTCAAAAGCCGGTGCACACATTAGTTTTATAGTTTTTAATTAGTTTTACAAAAATATTTGTCATGACTTCATTACAAAAGCTTTTTCCCTCGTTTCAATTTGGTGATGTTCGTAACTCATAAAAGCATAATATAACACTCTAGAACTTAATTTTCAGCTTTCGAATTCTACCCAAAAACAGTTCCAAAATAGTCCAATAGTTAATTTTTCCATCATTTATGCATAGGTTTTGTATTTTCATTATTTGTTTAACTTAGCATGGCATTTACGACAACTTACAAATATAGACACTATAAGCACCAACTTATATCTCCAAGATACTTCATGATCTTCTATAAACCAACGACCACCAACAAGGCAATTTTAATCAAGTTAAAAAGCTTTAAAAAGAAAATGGGATGAAGAAGTTTAGGGTTTTGGTCTTAACTTTTTTTGTTCGTCCTGCTATTTGATGTAGATGATCAAAATTTGATCCTGGATCTTCATCTCTTCTTCCTTTTCCTCATCCCGTGGGCTCTCTCTCTCTATTCCCTAACTTAGATGATTTTAATGAAATAAATAAAGGAGAAAATGAAAGTATACTTGCATTGGTTTATTTAAGAGAATTAACCATACTACAGTTAACTCTCCCCAAATTCTCATAATCCTTACTAACAAATCCCTAGCTAACCCAAAAAATCCAACAACATGGCTAACTAAGGTTAAGTTATCATCATTAAAGACTAAGAATTTTAGGCTTGCATTAATTAAGCTTGCTTGCTTAAGATCAAAACTTACTAAAAGTGGTAAGTTTATATCCCCCTTTGTCCCTTTAACTTAGCATGGAAGGAAAGCTTGGTCCCCATCTCCTTCCCACCGGTTCCTCCCCCTTGGACTCTTACCTTTTTTATTTTTTTAACCCACATGCCTAATTCCCCAACATGTGACACATGTACATTCAAGACTTAGGCTCCAAGTTTGCTATAGTGTGGCTCAACCCTAGCCAAGCCACACGATACCCTAACCAAACTTATTAAACCCTAGGCTCAACCCTAGAATCCCCATGGCTTAACCCTAGCCAAACTAAATTGGTTACTAATTTTCTTTCTGGTTAACTCATTCAATTGGAAAAAAGATAATTTTACCCTTTTGTACTTTTGATTAAAGTTTACGTCTTTAATCCCCAATTGGCTTTCGTTTTCCTGTTAGCTTCTTGTTACGTTTTTAGTTACATTTTGTAACTCGCTCGGTTAGATGAAAAACCGACTTTCACTTTTAGTAAAAAAATTTATTTCACTTTCCATCCCCATTTCCTGAATAAACGTTATGTCATAATTCGATAAGTCAAAAATGAAAAGGCATTTTTAACATGAATAGTATTTTTACAACTTTTTCCCAAAAAAACTTTTATTAGAGATTTCTTGTGATGACCCAAGAAATCAGATGACCTTGTAATAGGTTTTAGAGAAAAATATCTAATAATAAAATGAACTTTTATTGATATTATTATATGTTATGTGATTTAGGTCGATTAATGATCTAGTTTACGTGTTACGTGATTATGTATTAGTGTTGCAAGTTTTTGGGAGAAAATAATTTTTTTAAGAAAACACTAAAACATTATTATAAAACGCAGAAAACGCTAATAACGTTATTTTTTGAGAATTTGGAATTACGTCGTAACGTTTATTTAAGATGGAGAGATGAAATCTTTAATAAAAGTTTTTTTGGGAAAAAGTCGAAAAAACACTATTAAAGAGAAAAATGTTTTTTTTTCGCTTTTTCGACTTTTCAAAGAATGACATAGCATTTGTTCAGGAAATGGGGATCGGTGGCAAAATTGGATTTTTGAAAATCAAAAGTCAGTTTTTCGGCTAACCGGGTGTGTGACGAAAATGTAACTGAAAAAGTTAAAAAAATTAACTAAAACGAAAATGAATAACCAAATTTATTTTTAGCCTAACTACGCCTAGGGTTTGAATGGCTTGGTTATGATTTGTATTGCTTGGCTACGGTTGAGCCAAAGGATTAGAAAGGCTAAACTAGGGTTGAGCCTAGGGTTTAAAAAGCTTGGTTAGGGTTAAGCCAAGGGTAAAGCTTAGGCTATGTGGTTACTTGGCTAGGGTTGAGCTATGGCTCAAGCCTTAGAGTTAAACCCTACACACTTGGAGCCAAAGCTAAGACATTGGTCTATCCCATTTGGGATAATGATGTAATGATAAGGCTTATCTAAGATGAGATAAGAGAGAAAATTACGATTATCCCATGTAGGATAATTGAAATAAAAATGAGGTTCAAATGAGTATTTTACCCCAATTATTGCCAATCCTATAAATAGAGCCCATTTTCTCTTCATTTCTCACCAATTCACCAAATCAAAGAAGGGAAACTCTAGCAAATTTAAAATAAAAGAGGGGGAGTTATTCGGATCAAGAGGGAAAGGGAGAAGATCAAGATCAAAGTGTGATTAAGGCTATGAAGAAGAACCAAGGAGGTAAGAATCCAAAACCTATCTTCTTTATCTAAATTCTTTTTAAAGCTTTCTAATATTTTAAAGAAGTGCTTTGTTTGTGGTTGTTTGTGATGAGAGATCATAGAAGGATCTTGGAGTGATAAGGTTTATGGGGATTATAATCATGTTCTAAGTGGAACGGATAAAAAAATATGCTATAACGAAGTTATGGCAAAATTTTTAATAAAAGACGTTAAATAGTAAAAACCCTTTCTTGGTATGATTTTCGGACCAAGTTTGTGAGTAGTTAACACTTTCGAAAAACTATTTCTTTCCGGGGGTTGTGTAGTTGGGTAAAAGCGTGAGCCGTGGGCTCAAGAACGAACTCAATCCGGCTTCGGATGAGTAAGTTGTGACATTTAGAAATTGTGTCGTTAAAATGACTTTCAGCAAAAATGGCTCCCGAGGGGTTTTTGAGTAAATTTCTCGATAAGTTAGAAAGCCAGGAAAATTATTCTGCCCAGTGGGATTTAAAAAGGGTGTTACATGGGAGAAATAGATGTAAGAACGAGCTCATTCTTATATCGGACGAGCAAGTTATGAAGGTACGAAGTAGGTGCGATGAAAAGGAAAAAATAGTCAAAATTGACAAAATGGGCATCTTAGACTGTAACGATTGAGATTTTATATAATAATTTTAAATATTTATTGAGTTAAATAAATATTTTATGTGATTTATTTATTGAGTTAAATAAATAAATTATGTGATTTGTGGAAGTGATTTAATTAAGTGTTATATATTATTAAATGGATGTTTAATAATTTATTTAATTGATTTATATTAATTTTATGGTATAGTTTTAATTTAATTGAGATAATTAAATTAGATGAGTTATGTAATAAAGTGTTACATGAATTATAATTAGCGAGTAATTATAATTATGTGGCAAATTTTTATGTGATTAATTGATGTTGAATTTTAATTGATTAAATTAGATGAGTAATATTTAATTAATTAAAGTGTAACATTAAAGATATGTGTTAAAGGATTTATTAAAAGAATAAAAAAAAGGTTTTAAATTAGTTTTACCAAACAAGACCCTTACTTTTGTTTTAATCTCGTTTTACCAAACAAGGCCTTAACTACACAAAAATCCATTTTTAAGTAAGTTGTGGCCAAACAAGCCTTGTGGCTTTTCAAATTCAAACAATTGTAACCTATGAATTTATTATAATTATTATATTTAATATAGAGTCATTATGTTTTGTAAGTTATATTTTATATTATACATATAATATATGTAAGATATATACGTTAGTTTAGAAATCAAAAGGTTAGTCTGTTAGAACAAAATAAAGAACAAAGAAAAGAGAAAAGAAAAGAGAGAAGAATAAGAGAAAGAAAGGAAAGAGCTTGAGAAAATCAAAGCATCATCATCTTCTTCACGTCTTTAAGCATAAGAGTAAAATCTCTAACTTTTATTTTAGAAATTGTGTTTATATGATTCTTCATAAGTATAAAGTTCTTTGTTAATTGAGTTATGGTGAAAATTGTGTAAACATGAAATATTATGTATCAATTGTGTTCAAGCATGCTCATATAGGAATTTCATGCCTAATTAATAGTTTAATTCATGTTTATATATTAAACATGAGGAATTCATGATCATCAAAGAGTTACAGTGATGTATTTTGAATATATATATATATATATATATAGTTTTCTTTTAAAATCAAAGGAGTTTATGTTTGATTGTTCATCTTTGTTTAAATTAATTATGGATGATGATAGCATATTTAAGAATTGATTTACTATGATTGAAATTGAGTGAATTGATTTAAAAACAAAAATACAGTGTTCAATTTTATGAAGAACACTTAACAATGGTTTTTCTTCAAAAAAATCATGAAATTGGTTGTCTGATGATGTGGTATAATGTTTATGTATGTTAGAATCATGTTAGAAGCTGTAAGTTTGTGTTTTCTATTAATTAATATGAATTGCATGAACTGGAATTAGAATTTGGTGTGGAGAAATAAGCCAAATTAGCTTTTTCTCTGCACAGTTCGTGAACTTGTTTGCGTTCGCTGGAAGGGGCCTGCCCCGGCGGGCCTATCAAGAAGGAAACCCCCGCCCCGGTGGCGGGGTGGCAGGGAAAAAGGAAATTTATTTTCTTTTGTATTTTGTAAAGCTAATTTTATGTAGTAACTTTTATAGCATGATTAAACATATATTAAATTTCTAAATGAATATTAATAAATTATATTAATAAAATATAATTTGTGATTATAATTTTGAATAATTATAATTAGAGTAAAGGTTTAATTTAAATTTTAGTTTTGTTAAATTATAATGATTATAGTTGATTAATTTTAATCAAGTGAATGATAATTTTTAAATTATAATTTATGTAATTATAATAAATGCATGATTAATTATAGATTATAAATTGTGTAATTATAATGTAATATTTGCATGATTAATTATAAATTACAATTTAGTAAATGCATGATGTAGTTAATTAATTATAAATTATAATTGATTATAATTTAATTAAAATAAGATGTAATTATAATTTGAGTAACTATAATAAGATTAAATATTTAAATTATAATTAATTTAATTATAATTTAATATGAAATATATAATTATTATTTGAGTTAATTATGTGAGTATTCCTATGTGATGTAATTAAATTATGTGATCATTAATTATTAATTTACTAATTAAATAAGTATGAGTTAACTTAGAAAGGTTAACCAATTATGTGAGTTAGTTACGTGTTAACTAATTTAGATTGTTGTGATTAAACATATATGTGTAGGAAGTATTAAAGAACGTGAATTATATTAGTAGCTTGCGCTTGAGGCAAGTCTTCTAATTCCTAAACTCGTTTATTTGTTTCAATTCAATTATTCATTGTTTGAGATTGTTCTTTTATTGGACAAGTAATTATTGAAAGTTCATGATATAATTAAAGTAACCTTGGCTTATTGTTCAAGCAAGGTTTGAATATTCTTTTAAGATGCTTTAAATTTATTTCTAAAGCATATGATAGTTCGTAGTTCTTTCACTTACGAATTATTCCAAGTTATTGAAAGTCGATTCAACTAATCCTTAGTTAATGAACGTGAATTCTAAATTACCCTTGTAAGCTTATCCAAACCAAACTTTCTTTGGTGCGGACTTGAATTCAAATTACTGAGTTGAACAACCTTATTATTAGGCGAGGTTACTACGCATAAGCGTTAAGATGTTTGTGCACAATACATGGTACGAAGGACTGATCCCCCTAAGTACAAGTTAAGGTCCATAGTCTTATTGACTGTTAAAGGTTTAAATAGAAATGTTTATAACCTATGACAAAAGTTCAAAGGTCTTATAACCCTCAGATAAACTCTATATTTGAATTTTAATGTTGATAGAGAATTATTATTCAATTCTTTATTGCTGAAGTAAGCTAAGTTATTCAAATTCTTTTTAAAGATATCCTTTCATGTATTTAATATTGTTAAACTCCAGTGAGCTGTTGTTTGCTCACTCTTGCATTATATAACAATTGCAGCTAAGGTTGATAATGTTGACGCCCCCCGTCTACGAGTAAGGGCAAGGGAAAGCAAAACAAGTGAAGACTTGTTTTTGTTATTTGAAATGATTGTAATAGACGTTAATGTTATGTTTTTATTTCCGCACATTATTATTATATCAAGGTTAGAGTAACCCTGAGATTGATTTTTAAGAAGGTTGTAACTCTTGTTTTAAGGGAGATTTTATTATTTTGAATAACGGTTGTATTTTATTTTGAAGTTATATTGGGTAGATGCATGTTATATTAGAAAGTGAACACCAAATCATGTAGAAACGAAGTACCCGGATTTGGGGGTGTCACATAGACACTATTAGTTAGGCGCAGAGCGCGCTACTGGTAAAGCTATTTGGGCGCGAGGCGCCAAAGTAGCAGTCCACTGGACAGCTTTGACGTCCTTTAGTAAATTGGACAAACTCTGTCGTATAAACTCTGATTGAGGTGATTCAAGATGATCTGGAAAGCTAAGAAGTAGACCTATAATTTTCAATCTTTAAGAATTGAGGGATAATGTAGGGAACAAGGACTAAAATGAGACTTTTTAGGACTGTTGTGTAGTCGGGGGTAAGGCGTAGTGGTTTCTTCGGAACGCCGTGGTGTCAAACAATGTTTGACTAGTAGTCCGAGCTCTAAACATAGGACTTTAGAAATATAGTCTAGAGGAATGTAAACTAAGGAATGGTAGATGTATTGGACGTGCTACTTGTATGCAATGGTGTGTCAGTTAAGCTTTCGGGTTATACGAGTCGGGCGTACGACGTACGAACGTTAAAACGCCGAGTCGAATGTTATTGAACTTAAATAGTGTTTCGATGTTTATAAAACAGACATTATAAATCATGGAATAGAGTTAAAGTAAATAATGAGTTATGTATATACGTAACTAATTAGTATAATTGGCCTTAATGATATATATAAGTTGTTTGAAGAGAGATTGGATTGCGTTCTGGAAAAGCGAGTGAAAAGCAAGTTTCTAATCTTGTACAAGTTTTACTTGTAGTATGTTTCTGTCTCTTGTATAAACTTTATGTTATGCAAGCCTTCTAAACTTACTCAAATAGTTGTTCTGTGCAAGTTTCCCTAACTTACTCGAATTTCATTGAGCAAGTTTTTAACTCTTGTTTAATTGTTAATATTAAGCAAGTTTTCTAACTTCATTCACTTTGTTAAATTGAATGCAAGTTTCATGTCTTTGTACAAATATGGTATATTTGTACAAGGTGTTTAGCTATGAATTGTGTTTTTTGCCAATATCTGCACTTATGTGCTTTTGTGAATGAATTGTTCTATTTTTGAAATATTTAAGTTGTTACTGTTTTGTTGATGCATGAGTTGAGTTATGATTAAGTCCATGCTAATTGTTTTAGCTGGACACATGTTAAGATGTTACATGTAAATAGATAGAGATTGTGTTATGACGATGATATAGACACGGTTGATGTCAAAACGTATGTTTTTAATAAAGGAAAATGTGAAAGTCGGTAGGACTAGTTATTAGAGATTGTGATGTTTAAGAATGATAGGGATTTAAGTTATTCCTGTTTATTCGAATTACTTCTCAACTATTGTTTCGTTGATGAAGTTTTTAAAGAATGCTAAATTCATTCTTGATTTTGTTGTTTATTCAACTACTATAACTTGTTGGGCAATTAAATGCTCACTCTTGCAAAATTCTAAAACTTTTGCATCAAGAACAGATGGACTTGAATAGTCAGATGGTATTAAGCGGAATGAATTGTTAAAGAAGAATATTTAGATGTGTAGAACTACATTGTGTAATGTAATAGTTTGTTATAATTATAATAATTGCATGATGTAATATTTATTAATATTATAATTTGAAGATGTAAAGGTTTTAGAACCTGGGATTAGCACGGATATGTTGTAATAATATATTAATTACCTTCATGTCTTTAAGATTATATTAAATGGGTAGTACCGTGATGCACCAAACTCAGGTTTGAAGATAGACCGGGTTTCGAGGGCGTTACATTTCATCTCTACTTCTCAAATAAATGCTATAACGTAATTTGAAATTTTTGAAAAAGAACATTTATTAGCATTTTCTATGTTTTATGAATAGTGTTCTAGCGTTTTTCTCCCAAAAACACCCAACACTTAAACATAATCACGTACCACATAATAATATCATAAAAAAAAATTATTAGATATTTACAACGAAAACCTAATTACAAGGCTATCCGATTTCTCGGGTTGTCCCATTCCCCCTTATAAGGATTCCGTCCCCATAATCACTATTATAAAATTACATCAAAAGATGGATAAAATTCTTATCATCTTTCCCTTCAAGTTCCCACGCAGTTTCTTTGGCATTGCGGTTACTCCATCCTACCTTCATCGAAGGTGTTATCTTACTTCTTCAAAGATTTGGCTAGCGTTAATTTATCAGCGCTCATACCCTTACTTCTGCTTCCTCCATCTGTGCCTTTCTTGGTATAATTTATTGCTTGATGATATTCTGATCCACAATTAAAACATACACCTTTCTTTGGATTGGGACAATCACGAAAGATATGTCCCTCTTGCCCACAATTGTAACACATCTTCTTAGCTTTCGTACATACCCCCGTATGCCACTTCCCACAATTATTACACCCTTCTACCCTTTTCTTCGGGTCTATTTGCTTCTTTTCAGAATATCCTGAATTTTTATTGTCGCTCCATTTTCGCTTATTGCTTCCATCAGCTCTATCACTCTGTCCCTCCTGACTGAATTACCTTAATGCCTTGCCTCCTCCATCTACTATTATAGCTTTTTCTAGGATCGTCCAATACGAGTCAATCTGTAACACCGACAATTTATCGTGGAGCTGATTCGGTGTTATAATGAATCTGTAATGTATGATTTCATGAAAATTAACGAAACTATGAAAAATATCAAGAACATGAAAATTATATGTTCTAAATTAGTTGTTTCTATGATTTAAGTTGTTAGAAACATGCTAAGAACGTTATATAATGTTCTGTTAAGTTCTGATTACATTGGGTTACATTAAATTTGATGTTTGACTATGATTTTGGTGTAAAATGGTTTTTTCCTTTGTTCTTTGCGAACCTGTCAGACCTCACTATGTCGCGGCGGCGCAGCACCGGTTCTGTGAAGAAACTGGCGCTGTAGCGCCAGGCCAGTGCTGGCTGACGTGTCATGGCGCCGCAGCGCCGGTTATGTGAAGGAACCAAGCACTGCAGCGCCAGGCCAAGGGCTTGCTGACGTAAGCTCGGCGCCTCACCGCCGGTCCCCAGCTCAAACTGGGCGCTGCAGCGCTGGCTAGCAGAATGACCCAGAGAATTTTATTTAAGTGTTCAAAGTTCAGAAACGTATTTAAAACCTAATGTGATGAACATGATACCGTGTTAATCATATATTGAGATGTTAAAATAGATTTAATAACTTGTCAATGATGTTTTACGTGATTAATGGATAAGTTGAATATATGTTTTAAACATGATTGTGCATGAAGTCTAATAATGTGTTAAAGAGCTGATGTTTGTGATTTGATAAGTATAATCAGACTTAGAATTAATTGGTATTTTGAATGTAATGGTATGTAGGATTAATTATAGAACGTGATTTGTAATTATAGCTTACGCACGAGGCAAGTTTTCCATCTGTAACTTGTTATCGTTATGCAAGTTTATTAACTCAACTTTAATTTAGAAAGTTTATCTATTCTTTCATTAAACAAGTTCTTACTCTTGTTTATTTAAATTCAAGATTTCCATATGAGATGTTATAATTCTTTTTAAAAGCAATACTTCGGTTATACAATACTTATTCAATTATATACCTTTGAGATTCATTATTTGATTTAAATATCATTTTATTGTTGAACCTTGAAAGACTAGCGAACCCTTATTGATTCGACTATTCCATAGTTGATGAGCATTCTAAATTCTAGAATTGTTATTAAGCTTATCCAAACCAAACTTCTTTTGGTGCGAACTCTGACGTGAATTAGCGTTGAGATGATGTACATATACATGGTACTAAGGGTTGATCCCCCCAAGTACAAGAAGTAGAGTCTATATAGTCTTACAACTATTAAAGGTTTAAAGTAGAAATACTTGATAACCTGGGACATAGTTCATGGCCCTCAGAAATACTTTTGATTCTTGTTATTCATTTTTTATTCAAAAGCTGAGCTTTCTATTATTAAGAACTCATTGATTCTTCGTATGTTATTATTATTATTAGATTGTTATACTTGTGGGCAATCGTTGCTCACTCTTGCATAATAACATTGCAGCTAAGGTTGAAAAGACTGAAGAACCTTCCACTAGTAAAGGTAGGGAAAAGATGAACAAGTGATGAAGACTTGTTTTTTTTCCTATGAATGTTTTGTTAAGACTTATGTTGTGATCTTTTAGACTTACTTGTTTTTTTATGTTTTTGCATTGATGTTTAAGGTTAATTAACCTGGAATTTATTCGTTCAGATGTTGTAATCCCTTAAGGGGAGGATTTCTATTTATTTATGAGTTTCATTATTTATGGGTAAATAGAGTGTTATTATTGGACAGTGAACACCAAATCCTGTGGAATTGAAGTACCCGAATTTGGGGGTATCACAAGTTGGTATCAAAGCCATAGGTTATGAACCTTAGGTGGGGAAAAACCTTAGGGTAGTAGCCTTTTTAAGAGCCCGATAACATAGTGGTGATAAACTCTTATCGAGTTCTAGAAAATGAATTATTTAATTAATTGAAGATAATAAAAGATTTTATGTGCTTATGTGATTATTTATGTGCTCGCTAGTATCGATTAGCATCACGTAGTAATTAAAGACTTAAAATTTTGATTGTCAGGATGTCGGATGTCTGATGTTGGAGGATCCAGTCAGCCTAGGGAGGTTGAACCCCGAGTGGCTAGAGAGGAGGAGCCCTGAGACATTCATACCGTCTGGGAGCTGTTGGTTCGGAGAGAGCCATCTCTATTGATCACTATCGTGAGTCAGGAGCATGAGCCAGTGTTTAATTCAGAGGATGACTCTGAGGAGATAGAGGTTGAGGCTGAGGCTGGGGAGGAGGATGAGGACCCTGATGAGTTTCCACCAAACTCTATCAGTACCGAGATATACGATGAGTTGTATGTTCGTAACATAGAGTTACAGGATAATGTTCGAGAATTGAAGGAGCAGACTTTGTACAACAGACTACTATAGAGCAGAAGGATGGCGAGATCGAGAATCTTGATATACGTCTTGGAGAAGTGGAGTGGAAATTGGTTCATGCAGAGAACCAAAATGAATAGAAGTCAGCTGAGATAGAGAAACTGAAGAGTGACTTGCGAGAGGAGTCAGCGAAGTGTGCTAGAGTAGAGGACGCTTGGATGAAGGCTTCTCGACGTGCAGATCATGCCGAGGGCGACGATCGACCAAAAAAAGTCTAAGATTGAGGAGACGGACTACACGTTTCAGACAGCGATTGATAGGGCCCAGGATCGAGTGGTCTACTATTTAGTGCAGTTAGAGGACTTACCTTGGTATATGCTGGATCGTAGGACGATGTTCCCTATCATGGAAGAAGAGCGCAAAAAAGCTGTTCGACGTTTTAGTAGGCCGAGATAGGAACAGTATGAGTTATGTGAATATTCTATGGTAGTTAATAATGTAAATTCCAATGTGAATATAAAACAACGAAATATGATGATGATTTAAATCCTGAAGATTCTTTATCTCGGGATAGTTGATGTAAATAGCAGTGATGCTATCTTGTTTTATTTAAAACTTTTAAATGAATAAAATATCAGAGTTTATTTGAGATGATATATGTTAAATGATATCTTAAAATGTTTATGTTAAGTCTTAAATATTTAAGGAATTGAATAAAGATCTAATAAGCGTATATCTTAAACAGAAATATGTCGCCAAGAAGATGCCCAACTCGTCAACCAGCCCAGGAAGGGTCAACCAATAACAACGACGCCAATGCCAACGCTAATCCTGTTCAGCAGTTGGTGAACCTGTTAATGGGAGCATTTGCCAATCAGTAACAAGCACCATAAAAACACGTCATTTAAGGATTTCAAAGTGGTAGGACTGCAAATTATCAGGTGAATATAGATGAGAGGAAAGCTAGAAGGTTTGAACAGGGACTGAAGCCCTGGTTGTACAGCAAAGTGTCAATGTTCCAGTTGAAAACTTTTACGGGAGTGTTGGAGAAGGTAATCATCGCAGAAAGTGGAAGTGATGCTCTGACCAGGTACAATCAAGAGCTTAAGAAGAAGAAGAATGAAGGTGAAGGTAACAAGGATGGTGACAGCAATACTGGTGGTAGTAACAGTCAAAAAAGAATATAGAATGATAGTGCGTCGACTAGGAACCAGTAAGGGAATCAGAAGAAGAGAATGGAGGCTTATCCGACCTGCGAAAAGAATCACTTGGGGGTCTGCATGAAGGGGAAGAGGGTTTGCTACAATTGTGGTTAGGAAGGTCACATAGCACCAAACTACCCTAACCCTAAGAAGGGCGCTTGCATCACATGTGACCAACTGGCAAGGGACTGTCCCAAGAAGGTATTAGGAGGGGCAAGAGCATGTAGAAATAGAGGCAGCAGTGGCAACACTTTAACTATCACAGGATCGATGCCAACCAACCGATCTACCGCCATGACTTTCAACATGACTTATGTGTTATTTGATTTGGGTGCTACTTGCTCATTTATATCCGATGACTTTTCCAAGAATTTAGAATTGCCTAAGGACTAACTAGATTACCCTATGAACATAGAAATTGTGAATAGGAAAGTGATTCCTGTTAAGTTTGTACATAAGAACTGTAGGGTGGACATTACGGGAAATGTGCTGATCGTAGATCTTATCACGATTAAACTTGGGAAGTTTGACGTGGTTTTGGGAATGGACTGGCTATTCAATTATGGGGCGATAATTGATTGCCAAAAGAAGTGTGTTAACCTTATGACCCCGTCAAAGGTTGTGTTTTATGGCAGCAAATCGCCTAGACAAGAGAGTTGTCTAACCATGATGCAGGGCAAGAAGTTGTTGAGATAAGGTTGTATAGGATATTTAGCCTACATAGTCGATAATAGAAAAGAGAGTTCAAAACCAGAGGAAATACCTGTCGTGAGAGATTTTATGAAAGTATTTCTGGACGATTTGCCAAGACTTCCACCAGATAGGGAAGTAGAATTCGTGATCGATTTGGCGTCAGGGGCTGCCCCAATATCGAAGGCCTCGTACTGTATGGCTCCGGTGGAGATGAAGGAATTAATGGTGCAGCTGCAAGAGCTATTGGACAAGAAGTATATTTAGCCGAGAGTATCACCGTGGCGAGCGCCGATGTTGTTCATTAAGAAGAAGGATGAAATGATGCGACTCTGCATTGATTACAGAGAGTTGAACAAGGTCACAATTAAGAACAAGTATCCATTGCCAAGGATTGACGACTTCTTTGACCAGTTGAAGGGAGCAAGATACTTCTCGAAGATAGATCTGAGAAGTGGTTACCATTAATTGAAGGTGAGAAAAGAAGATGTTCCAAAGACAGAGTTTAGGACTCGTTATGGTCACTTTGAGTTTCTGGTGATGTCATTTGGTTTAATGAATGCTATTGCAGCATTTATGGACCTAATAAACAGGGTGTTCAAGCTGGTTTTAGACAAATTTGTGATGGTATTTATCGACGATATTCTAGTATATTCTAAGACCAAGGAGGAGCATGTAGAGCATCTGAAGGTGACGTTGGAGGCATTGAGAAGAGAGAAGTTGTATGCCAAGTTTTTGAAATGCGAATTCTAGATAGAACGAGTGCAATTTCTTGGACATGTGATTGATAAGGATGGAATTTCGATAGATCCCTCAAAGGTTGAAGCTGTGATGAACTGGGATCAGCCGAAGACACCATCAGAAATGAGAAGTTTTCTCAGATTGGCAAGATATTATAGAAAGTTCATTCAGGACTTTTCCAAAATCGCTACTCCGCTAACGAATTTAACTAGAAAATCGGTGAAATTCGTTTGGACAGAGAAGTGTGAAGAAAGCTTCCAAGAGCTGAAGAAGAGGTTGAGTAAGGCATCTGTGTTATCTCTTCTGGATAGCACATGAAATTTTGAGGTGTTTAGTGATGCGTCGCATAAAGGACTAAGCTGTGTGCTTATGTAAAATGGCAAGGTCATTACGTATGCGTCACAACAATTGATGGATTATGAGAAGAGGTATCCGACCCATGATTTGGAATTGGCTGCGGTAATATTTGCTTTTAATATCTGGAGACACTATCTTTATGGGGAGAAGTGTGAATAATATACAGATCACAAGAGTCTGAAATATATTTTTACACAAAAGGATTTGAACATGCGACAAAGGAGATGGTTAGAATTTATAAAGGACTATGACTGTGAGATCTTATACCATCCGGGTAAAACGAATGTGGTTGCTAACGCCTTAAGCAGAATGGGTCGAGAGAAATTGATGTTGTTGACTGCCCAGGAGGAGCTAATTACAGCGATGGAGAAACTGGAATTGGAAGTGAGATATCCTAAGGAGTTTGAAGAGAAACTGTTTCAGCTAGGAACTGGTACAACTTTAATGGATAAGGTTAAGGAAGCACAATTTCAGGATGAGGAATGTGAGAAGATTAGGAAGAGGATATCGGAAGTGAATGAACTGAAATTCAAAATGGACAATGAAGGACTGTTAAGATTCGAGGGAAAAATTTGGGTACTGCTAGTGCCAGAGATTAAAGTGGAAATTTGAGCGAGGCTCATAGTTCACGGTATTTGATTCACCTAGATAGTACAAAGATGTACCAGGATCTCCGATAGTATTTCTGTAATGCCCGAGAAATTCAGACATTTATGTAAATGGATTTTATTTGATTATTTGAATAAAATCATATTAAATGTTTATTAAAGTGAGTAAGCTATTTCTAGGCCGTTCTATGACCTAGAAGGTGTGAATATGGTTAGGATTCTAGCTATGTGCTAGAATTTAATCATATGAATTTCCAAGACGATAATGAAAGTTTTCCGAGAAATTTCCGTAAAATAATTATTCATCCGTTTCTGCTCTGTAATTATTCTTGAATTTTCGAGAAATGCGTAATGATAGAATTTAAAGACAAGATGGAATATCTGATAATATTCCAGTTATGGCTCACGAAATTTTTGTGTGAGAACTTAAAACCCTAAGGGTTAAAAAGATTAAAACCTAAGAATAAAGAGGTTATGTATAATAATAATGATTATTATACGGAATAAATACGAGTATAACACGAAGAGGCTACGAGAATTAAAATGACGTATAATACAAATTTTATACGAAGTAAATACGTTCAATTTGAATTAATTTAATTATCAAACCCGTGGGTCGAACCGATGGGTAAACGGGTAGGTTAAACCCATGGGCACATGAGATGATAAGGTGGGCATGTGGGGTGCATGTGCTACCACATTCTAGCACATGGCAAGACATAGGGCTAAGGAGGTTTGGTCCAAATGACCAAACTACCCTAAGCCTTGCAAAGTCTATAAATAAGAGGCTTTGGCTAGTCATTTGTTAGTTGATCAAATTGAAAGAGAAAGAGAGAGACAGAGAGAGAGAGAGAGCAAGAGAAGCTATCTTATTCCATTGCTAAGAATCAAGAAAATAAGAAGCAAAAAGGTTGCTAACCTCTTGATCAATCAAGAACAACCAAGAACACAAAGAGGTATACCTATCTAAACCTTAAAATTCAACTTCCTTCATTACCAAATTTGATAGAGAAGTGAATTGGTGGAGCATGATTAATGAGAAGTAATAAGGTTGGCCTTATAGTGGACCTAAAACACTAATAAGCCATGAAGAAATGAAACTATATTAATTGATTAAAGACTTAATAAAGAACTTATCAAAATCATGAGAGTTTGGTTAATAAGCATGTGAAACCATTAAAACTAAAATGTTCACAATGGTTAGAATCACTAAGGATTAACCAATAGATTGATTCCATTTGATTTGAAGTAAAAATATTGAATAACGAAGATTCGGCGAAAGTTATGCGATTAGACATTAATCGTCGAAACCGTGAATTTTCCAGGAATAGGTGTCAAAAGTCGCCGTTTGATTCGAAACGCTGCTGAGTAAGCTTAACCTGGCGTCGCAGCGCCGGGACAGGGGAAAAGATACTGCGAGCCAGCGCCACAGCGCCTGCTTTAAGCCTATGGCTGGCGCTGCAGCGCCCTTAAGTGGAAATTTTTCGACATGAATATTTATTTACCTAGTTTGTTACATGGTAATTATAGGAAAATCATATGATTAGTACTCATGAAGAGAAATCACTTAAACAACATATTTAAGAATGGTTTTATGAATTAAACCTTGACAAAACGTAATTAAATTTAAGACACAAAAATCGATAATGTGAACCTGTTGGTTATGTACGAAATTATGGCGCAATCAAATTGCAAAAATAGCGAAAGCATTGTATATCAAAGTTTAAAAATTTCTACAAAACCATTACCCGGATCATCCTTTATGCAAATTATTAATTTAAAATGATAAATAATAAGTTATGGAATTCATACCCTTGAAGAACATAGCTTCCACAGGTACAAATTCAACTCCTTGTTCTTTGCGATCTCCTTGAATTTCCGGGATTAAATTCCTTTCTTTGATCAACGTTAGCCACCCAAGTGTTTGGTCTCTAGAGGTGATCCACCAAGGAAGAGGAATTATTCAAGAAGGAGGGTGGTTGGCTAAATCCTAATTTTCTATCCTCTATAGAAAAGGAGTACTCTCCAACAATTGGAATTGCATCAACTGATATCTAACATAAGACTCATCTTAATTATATAGATATTGGTCAACCCTTCTAATCCTATTAGACACGGGGTTTCATTTAATTAATTAAACTCCTTTAATTAATTTAGGCTTCCCACCACATTGGGAATAATTAATTAAATTAATTTAATTAATTTGTCTCCTAATCTTATTAGGAATAAATGAGAGTACTAATATTAAATTAATTCCTAAACTCCTTTAGAAATTAAAATAATAATAATAATTGTAATAATATTAATAAGACTCCTCTTATTAATTTATATTTAATATTTCTAAAATATTAAATAATAAATATTAAGTTATTTAATTTATTTTATCACCATAGATTAAATTAATTATACTTAATGCATTATTACGATTATGCCATTACCTTCTAAAATAATTATTCTTCCTTTTATGGTGTGACCCTTTAGGTTCTCCATATTAAACCGGTTGTGAATAAATCAATTAGAATAATTCTAATCTTATTTAAATAAATAAGTTAAACTAATAATGTATTTAAATAAATAATATTTATTCTACAATAGGGATAAGCCTCCCTAGCGATCAACGACTTTTCAGATAATATAGATCTCAACATTAATCATAAAAGAACATATGAGTTAATAGTTACCGTACAATTTAATCATTCCACCATACAATGTCCCAATTAAATATAAGATATAAAATTACTGTCAAGTCTTATTTTATTTAATTATATGTATTTTGATTAGAAAATGCACAACTCTAAATAATGCAAATTAAAAATTCCGTTCTAATTTCATTTTACCTTGGCCAAGGACTACTGGGTTGTCATTTAACGAATCACATAGGACATATCTCTTTTTTTACTAGAAGTGGTAGATTCTTTATTGACCATTCATTATCTCCATATGTAACTTATTACACCCAAGCATACCCTTTGATATACCCTAAGGGTTTTAAGGAATAAGTCAAAGTATAATTCATTACACACAAGATACTATGATGATTGTAGACACTCGAAATTTTCCTTGCCCCAATACTAACCCAGTAGGAAGGCAAAACCGTCAATCAATTCAAATTCGGCCACCAACGCCGGTCCTTCAACCTAAATTTGATCCCCCATATCATCAATTAAGTTCCGACAGTCAATCGGACCATCAATCAATCTTCGACAGTCAATCGGACCATCAATCAAGTTCCGACAATCAATCAGACCATCAATCAAATTATGACCGTCAATCGGACCATCAATCAAATTTCGACAGTCAATCGAATCATCAAGCCCAACCCCGACAGCAACCCGGGAGGTATCAATCAACCCCGGTCTCAACCCATGAGGTATCAATCAACCCTGGTCTCAACCCGAGAAGTCAAAGGCAACCCTGGTCTCAATCCAGGAAGTCAAGGTAACCTCGACATCAATCGAGGACATGTCAAGCCATCTCCGGTCTTAATTCAGGAAACACAGTTCATCCCCGGTAGCAACCCGGGAAGTCAAACTCAACCTCTGTCCCAACCCGAGAAATGCAGGTCATCCCCGATCTCAACCAGGGACGTCAGGTCAACTTCAGACATCAACCTGAAGCATCACAACAACTCTAGAGAAAAATCTGGAATGACCACGTCAGCCTCAGAGACAACCCTGAGGTCAAAAGACTCGATTGAGATCCAAGTCTTGGAATCAGCTTCCGTAAGTCAACCAACGACCATGCCGACACTACAGGCAGCCCCAGGAGGGGTACAACGGTTATTTCATCAACTCTGAATCGACTTGGTAAACCTCAAGCCAAATCGATGCCGCCAAAGTCAGAATGAACCCTAACGATGATCCCGAGTGGCAACTACGCAAGACAGCTCAAGGGAGAAACTGCGGGGAATCGAAGACCTGGTTATGAACCCGTCTTCTTGGACCCAGAAAATGTTTTTTCCCATGACATTACGACACTCTCAGTGAGAGCTTCCCGGAAAGGTATCGCACGCCTCAAACGGACGCTCCGATCAAAAGTTAGAAAGTTTTCGACCGGACATCGCATTGCTCGGAGTGCACGTACTTCGAGACGGCCAAGCCGGGCACGTGGGCCCCACCTAAGAGAGCCGCAGCTCTACCTACGACTGCCGCAGGTAGATTGGAGGCTCCCTGGCATATAAATAAACGTGCCCCCCGTTGATTTAAGAGAATTCAAAAATGCAGCGAAGCCCTGTCAGTTTTATTTTTTGACTTTTACACCTCTTCCAAACCCAAATATTTTCACTCCAACACGTAGATATACCCATATACTACCACATATCAAAAAACCACCAGTAGATTTGGACGTTTAAAGCCTACGATTCGGCAAAAAGTCCGTAGTGCAGCCCATTGTAAGTATTTTTACGATCAGCAAGTCAATACTACTACTTTGCACTGTTTTACACCTGCACATCAAGTTTTATCTTCTAAATATGCCCGCAACTTAGTTCTGTGGCCGTTTTCATCAAAATTTGATACATTTTTGTACATAAACTTTGTTTTCAACATTTCTACAACTAGGATTGATGATCCGTCATCTCCAGCAGCTTCAATGCACTAGCACGCACATTCTGGCAACTTCGCCCGATTGGGTTATCTTCCCAGTCCTAGTTTGGCCCTCTTTTGTATATATTTAACTACAAATGTACTAACATTTTAATTCTGTTAAGCCCGGATGTCAAATCCGAGGTAGTTTACCGCTTATATATATATTTACGCATATATAAGCGACATTCACCATCACTGGTATTCTTATCAGTCCTGGTTGACTACATTTTTGTCAATATATATATATATATATATATATATATATATATATATATTCAGTTGTCCTGGACTATTTTGTGGCCATTTTACTGCTTTTGCACACTTTCCCATACTGGGTGCTCTCCCCAGTCACTGGGTGACTACTTTTCTGTCAATTTCAATTACAGTAACGGCACCAGCGTGAAAACCCATCGTCCTTTCTACTACTTTTATATATATATATATATATATATATATATATATATATATTTATAAAAACTATAAATATAGCCATGAAATGATCTAGGCTGTGACAGAAGTGAAATATATATATATATATATATATATATATATATATATATTTATTTATAAAAACTATAAATATAGCCATGAAATGATCTAGGCTGTGACAGAAGTGAAATATATATATATATATATATATATATATATATTTCAATTCTAGTCCGGGCTTGCGAGTGAAAACCCATCGCCCTTTTACAGCTTTTATATATATATATATATATATATATATATATATATATATAT
This sequence comes from Panax stipuleanatus, assembly GCA_020205555.1. Lineage (NCBI taxonomy): Eukaryota > Viridiplantae > Streptophyta > Magnoliopsida > Apiales > Araliaceae > Panax > Panax stipuleanatus. Next base: position 93,593,472 of record CM035117.1, read on the forward strand.
ATAACTATATATATTGCTTTATTCAATTTATTCAACTGTTTCATTTAACATTCATTTGTATATGAATTTGCACTGACATATTTGCGGGCGAACTAGATTTATCCAAATCTCGCCAGTTCTAGCTTTCAACGGTTCAAACAGGTCCCGACAGAACCTAGAAGCTATACTAGCTGAGATTTCTTTAAATCTACTTTTTTTATAGTTTCAGTTTTGAAGGCAATCTCGTGTCCCTTAGATCGCTATCTAGTAGGAACGAGACTCTTCGGCCGTGCGGACCGAGATTTACTGAATGAATCCCTGGTTCTGGCTATCTTGGGATATTTATCTATTTCTGTACAAATTCGAACTGTGCAGGTTTTCTAGCCATTCACGTGTGAGCTTAGGAATCATGGGATTCATGATCAAACTGATCAGAATCTGAATCCCACGATGGACAAACTATGATTTACAGATGTACCCTGCCAGTTTTTTCTGTAAAATGTACATATACAGACCTTAAAATGGTTATCCGGATTTAAGGTCTCAACATAGTGAAAATATGGATTGTCGTGTCAGCGTCCCTCCGATGGTTTTTATACCCATGAGGAGACTGACACTTTGTATTTTTGTGATCGAGGATGCTTCGTAGCCCGACAAATCACCAATTGTATGCAGCCTTAAGGCTGTAAAGATAAAATTGAGAGTAGCGATATGCTTCAATTCCTATGTCAGCGTAAAGGTTTGATAAAACCAGCTTTCAAAACATCACTGTCAATTCAATTCAAAAGCTTTTGCAAATCAAATTAAATAATGCTTTTTGCAAATCAAATCAAAGATTGATTTTCAAATCAAATCAAACCCTTGGTATATAGGCTCAACGAAGCCTGTCAAAGCTTTCAATCAATCAAAAGGCCCAATTTCCAAACAGCATTCACTCGCGCATTCCAGTTTTAAGGGAAATATTGAAAAGATTGCGGTACCGTGTTTACACGGGAGTTGTGGGGTGCCTAACACCTTCCCCACACTTAACCAAGCCCTGAACTCAAAACTCTGATTTCAAAGATCAAGTTTCGACAGTGTCCAGCAATTGGGTCTATTTTCAAATCAAATTCGGTTGAGTTAGTACAATCATTTTCAAAACTACCAAATGGCGACTCTGTTTAAATCAAATCGTCGACATATACACATATTGGCCTCTTTCCTAAAAAATCCTTCAAAACCTTTTTTGCAATAAAAAAAATAAGGGTGGAGATAACTTAGGAAGATCGATTTGAAGAAAATCGGGTTATCAACCGACCCGCAGTATTTCTTAAATTTTCCAACGTCGACAGGTGACGACTTTACTGGGGACAGTAGAGGGCTTAGGCCGCTTTCAATCTTTTCAAACATTTCCCTTTCAAAACTATTGAATGCGTGAAATCTTGCGTCTCCATAGTCAATGGATGAGTGAATGATGCGTCTTTCATTGAATGTATGAATGTTATACCTTTACATTGAATGAATGAGAATGAATGCTTTAGTGCTTCACACCCATATTAGTGCCTCGCACGAACTACAATTGCATGCATAAGCGGTAAGGCCGATGTATGTAAATGTATGCTGCGAGCCTCTCCACCATGAGGCTAACCCGGTCGGTGATAAGTAAGGACTCTAGGGACGACTAAGTCTCCGAAGCTGCCTTCTGAAAATGCACCACCCAGATTCGCTCCAGTTGAACGATCGGATTAACTTCCCTTCTAGTAGATTGCGATGATCTGAGAACCTTTATGCCGAAACAAAAGCTGAGAGAGTAACCTAGGATAGGTCAGTTTTTGATCAACCGAATCCGACGGGATGCTTCTTCATGCCTTCCTCTTTCAATTCCATGTCAAGTCTCCAATTACTGAGGAGCACAATGTAAATGACAATAATGAAAGATTTACTTTCCTGTCAAATATCCTGTCATCCTTCCATCAAAACAACTAACCTCGATTTTGTAGGATAAACTTAAAAAACACACATCATAAATGCATCCAGTCATTACCTACCACAGGATACTGACACACCTACGTTTTGGTGTAGGTAGGGAAAAATTGGTCTTATCACCAGATCAAAAGCCAGAAAAGCACACGGTCCATCTACGGACATGGCTTCAAGTGCTCCACCAGAATCTACCCCTGTGTCTAGGGAAGAATTTGGAGGATTGAAAAATTAGATAGCCGAGCTAGCCGATTTCCTTCGAGAGCAAAGCAAGGCCTTCAAAGAGAAACAATCTTAAACTCATCTAGAACCAGGAGCATCTGGTAGTGGTGCTGGCGGTTAAGATACAGAAAAGGCTGAAACTCAGATTCCTGGACCACAAAAAAAGGACCCAATCAATAAAACTCCAGAAACCACCATCCTAAGCAAAGAACAGGAAGCTGGTGACATTCTCAAGAAAATGCAACAAATGGAAGAAACCCTCCAGTCCATCAAAGGAACCGGGGCATTTGGCAGTGTCAACTACTCAGATCTATGCATATTTCCCAGGGCTCGATATCCTGAAAAATTCTAAGTCCTTGATTTTGAGAAATATGACGGATTAGGGGATCCTTATACACACATAAAAGTTTTCATCGGAGAACTCGGATCCTATGCTGAGGACGAGAAACTTCAAATGCAGCTATTTCAGAAGAGTTTAACCGGAGAAGCCAGAGCCTGGTATGCCCGTCTAGACAACTCCAAAATTCATAGTTGGGAAGAACTGGCCCATGCCTTCCTCAACCAGTACATTTTCCAATCTCAGCTAGCTCCAGATCGTTATCAAATTACCAAAATCAAGAAGAATAACACTGAATCATTCAGAGAATATGCCCAGCGATGGAGACGGGTCGCAACACAAGTCACCCCTGCCATGACTGAATCTGAAATAGTCATGACTTTTATAGATATTTAAGAGGCTCCTTATTATGAAAGGGTCCTGGCATGCATAGGAAAACCTTTCTCTGAAATAATCAAACACGGCGAAATGGCCGAAATAGGACTCAAGTCCGAAAAAATAAAAGACCTAACAGCACTCGAAGCTGTTGCTGAGCATATACAATCTGGAAATTACGGGAGTAATCCCCGGAGGGTCCACAAAAAAAAAAGATGAAGAAGTTTCCTTAGTGTTACAAGGGAAAAATCCAAGCGGTAGTTCAAACAATACACCCATTCAAAGGAGGAACTATATCCCTTTCCAAGCTGCAACACAGCCTTTAAATCCTTCATTCCAGAAAAACATGGATGTCAGACGCAGAAGGACTTTCACCCCATTAGGGGATTCACTCGAGAACGTTTTCAAACTTTTGACAGCTCAGAAGAAGATTGGCCAACTCCTTCCGCCAACTAACACTAATGCAAGGAACTTCGACTAGCAAGAAATGTGCTTATCATTCCGGATCACCTGGCCATGACACCCAAGACTGTTGGTCCCTCAAGCACAAAATACAAGATTTGATTGATAATGGAGAGATTGTGGTCACAAAGCCTGATCAACCCCATGTCCAAGATAACCCTCTCCCACAGCACAAGGAGGAGTGTGTCAATATGATCAACACTTCAAGTGGAGAAGGATCAAAATACCTCTGCTATGTTGAAGAATCCACTTAATCCAACAACATCAGCCCAATGAGTTGGGAAGCTTTTCAAAAATAATTCCTGATAGAGCAAGAAATAAAGTCTATCAAGGAATAAATCGAGCAGTTGGCTGAACTGGTCGTCTACCAACATCAACTCACCAGAAAGATGTTGAAGCAAATCCATCAATCTATTGGTAGTCGCTCCCCTACAGTGGAAGCCAATTCCAATCAAGATCATAACCGGACTCAAGAGCATACACCATGGACTGATAAGGGGGTCCAAGAAGCAAGTGTCCGAAGTGGTAAGAAATTCTTATTTCAAAGGAATTTCACCAAACTGAACCAGTCAATGGAAGAAATCCTACAAATGATGATCAACAAGGGAATGGTTGAAGACTTGCTACCTCCGCTGAACCCTCAATCCAGAAAATTCAAACCTGGCCAAATATGTCAGTACCATTCCAACTCTCCCGGCCATGATACAGAAGAATGATGGGCACTTCTTAACCTAATTCAAGACCTGATTGAGAAAGGTGACCTGATCAGAGGAAATCAAATCCTCGACATAACAGATAAAGATAGCCTTTGGATCCCCAATGCATGGTATCAAGACACAGCGATTGTCATATCCTGTGATAAAGAATCAATCATCACACCCTTGGTATTGACAGGTAAAGAGGTCCAAGACAAACAAAATCCTGTGAAAGTGGCTGCACCTCAGCCTCTAATTTTGCCCTTCAGGCCTCAGTATCTAATCCTGAGTTTGAAGAAGTTCCCATGGAACTACGGGGACATTGAAAGCTCTACTTCGAACAACATTTCCATCCTATCAAAGGATAATCCATTGTACCTGGCTCAGTGGGTGATTAAACCAGTTACCAAAGCAAAAGAAAGGGTGGCTGAAGAGAAGATCAAAGAGTTCCTCAAAAAGATGGGACACAATGAAATCAAGATAGTGCAAAGCTTGAAAGATGCACCCAAGCAAATATCCATCCTGGACTCGGTCCTATCTTCAGAGGATCACTGTAACATCCTAAGGAAGGTACTAGAAGAAGCCCATCTGCCGTACACGATAGACACAGAGAAATTCCGTCACGTGATAGAACACATTTTCAACAACAACGTGATTTCCTTCACAAATGATGATATCCCGGCTGAGGGAAGCGGCCACCACAAGTCCCTGCATATAGCCGTTATGTCCTCCAGATACATGATCGGAGGAGTGCTTATTGATGGAGGATCTTCCCTCAATATTTGTCCATACGACACATTGGAAAGGATGAAGATCAATCCAAATCGGATCAAATCCAGTCACATGGTTATCCGGGCTTTCGATGGATCTCGCCGCCAGGCTATGGGGGAAATTGAGCTTCCTCTAGAAATTGGTCCACACACCTTCTACGTATCTTTCTAGGTGCTCAACATAGCCACCGGATACAACTTATTGTTGGGCAAGCCATGGATCCATATGGCGGGGCTGTTCCATCCACCCTCCATCAGTAACTCAAGTACATTATCAATGGCAGTCTCGTCACAGTGAATGCTGAACCGGAATACCCTACCCACATACATGGGGACATGCTAGTGATTACCCTGGACGATGGGGTTGAGCCTGCAAGTTTTCGAGCTCTCAAGGTGAACAATATTCAATATCTACCAATTGGGGCACCAGCCCTGAGGCCTAAAATTTCCACTGAAGTAATGACAGTAGGTCAAGAAATGGTAGCTGCAGGTTTCCAGCCTGGAGAAGGGATAGGAAAAAACAAGCACGGCGTTAAGATGCCAATCTAAATCCCAAGTCAGATGGGAAGAGCAGGATTGGGATTTTCATCCGGGTCAAACCACCGGAATCCACACAAACATCCCAAGGCTCAAGCCTCCACGATTTTGCTCCCAAACCTCACAAGTGCCGAATGGGTGAAACCTACGAGGAAGATCCCTACGGGGGCATCAGCCATGCTATTTCCTTCAATTATACCTGTCCATGAAAGGAAAGCCCTCAAGCCTGAGGTAGATAGCAAAAAGGGAAAAGAAAAGATCCTGTACGAAGGACGAGACCCGTTTGCTAACATAAAAGTCATTATCAACTACGAAAGGATGAATGATGAAATCCCAGATAGTGACGACGAAGATCGTGCTCACTTTCCTCGCAGCAAACAGAGGAATAATCACCAGAAAAGCATCTGCCATATCCTAAAGGATGTCTCAGTTGTCATTCAAGACGAGACGAACGAGCACACTTCCTGCATCCTCCCTATCCATGAGGATCTAACCCTGGATAGTTGGAACAGTGTCCCTTGCCTCAGTCGAAAAGGGTAAAGGGGCAGACAGTCAATCTGCCCTTAATCATGCTTTCATTTATTGCTTACTTTTGATTGCACAGCTAGAGCAGTAACTTTTGTCATGCTTTACAAATTCTATGTGTATTTAAGCAGTTGCATATATTAATGAAAGCATTTTTGTTTTCAGGACCCAAGCATTGGATGTGTGTGTCTCTGCTGGTGAGATGCCAACCTGTCGACATAACTCCAACCATGATGCAAGATTGAGCTTCAACTTGACGGATCTTGGTCAAGAGGAGGAAGATGACTATGAGGTGCCAGAGGAGATCAAGGAATGGGTCGAAGACAAACCCAAGCCAAACCTTGACCAAACCTCCACCATCAACATAGGAACTTCCGAAACCATCAAAGAAATCCAAATAGGTTTAGACCTCACCTCAGATCAAAAAGCCGACCTGATCGAACTCCTAACACAGTACCAGGATGTATTTGCATGGTCGCATGAAGACATGATCGGTCTCTCCATAGACATTGTCACCCATCGGATGCCATCAAAGAAGGGTTCAAACCAGTCAAACAAAAGCTCAGACAATTGAAACCTGAGTGGAGTCTCAAAGTCAAAGAAGAAATCTTTAAGCAATTCAAAGTCGAGATTATTATGGTATCAACATATCCCGAATGGCTATCAAACATAGTCCTCGTACCTATACTCGGAGGGAAGGTACGAGTCTGCGTGGATTACCAGGATCTAAACAAAGCCTGCCTCAAGGACAATTTCCCAGTACCTTTTATCCACATCCTGATTGACAATACTACGCAGTACGGCATGTATTCCTTCGTAGACTTCTTTCCTAGTTACCATCAACTCATGGTTGCTAAAGAAGACTGGGAGAAAATAGCTTTTATCACTCCCTGAGGAACTTTTGCTATCAACGTCTATCCTTCGGCCTCATCAATGCCGGAGTAACGTATCAGCGAGCCATGATGGCCCTCTTTCATGACATGATGCACAAAGAAATAGAAGTCTATGTTGACGACATCATCATCAAATCCCGGAGAGAGGATGATCATATAGACCATCTGAAAAAACTATTCAACAGGTTGCGCAAGTACAACCTCAAGCTAAATCCCACTAAATGCGCTTTTGGCGTCAAGGCAGGCAAAATACTAGGATTACTAGTGAGTAATCAAGGTATTGAGTTAGACCCTGCGAAGATCAAAGCCATTTCTGAAATGCCCATGCATCGTGCAAAGAAGGAGATACGAGGATTCCTAGGAAGGATCAACTTCATAAGTCGGTTCATTTCCCAACTCACAGCAACCCGTGAGCCAATCTTCAAGCTGTTAAGGAAGAACTCCTCCATCAAATGGAATGAGGATTGTCAACAAGCCTTCCTTGCCATCAAAAAGCAGCTTGTCGAAGCACCTATTTTGGTATCTCCAAGGGATGGAGTCCCCTTATTCATGTACCTGTCCGTCAATGACAATGCCATGGGCTGTATGCTAGGACAGAAGGATGATAGTAGCAAAGAAAGAGCTATCTAATACATTAGCAAACAAAAATACACCCTGATCGAGAAGACATGTTGTGCATTAGCATGGGCTGCCATGAGGTTGCAACACTACTTGCATGGGCACACGACGTATCTCATATCCCGCATGGATCCACTCAAATACGTCTTCAACAAACTATTGTTAAATTATCGACTGTCCAAATGGCAGTTGATTCTACAGCAGTTCGACATTGTCTACGTGACTCAGAAGTCTATCAAAGGCCAAGGCATTGCAGATCAATTAGCAGAAGCACCTTCAGGAGGGTTCGAGCCCCTGGAGACATATTTCCCAGATAATGGCATTATGACAATTCAATAACTCCAGTCAGAGAATACAGTCCAACCATGGAAAATGTATTTCGATGGAGCGATAAACATGGAAGGTTCCAGAGCTGGGGTAGTCCTTATCTCTGGTACAGGTGATCAATATCCTGTGGCTACCAAACTTCAATTTGGCAACACCAACAACACGGCCGAGTACAAAGGCTGTATACTAAGGTTGAAACTAGCCCAATCCATGGGTATCAAACACTTATTGGTCTTTGGAGATTCTGAGTTGGTCATCAGATAAACCACCGGCAAGTATCTCATAAAAGAACTGCATCTGCTGCCATATCATCGGCAAGTCCTCAAAATGTCCCAGGAGTTCGAAGCAATAACCTTCGTCCACATTCCTCGGGTTTGAAATGACTTTGCCGATGCACTGGCAACGTTGGCTTCATTAATCCGCATATCTAACAGGAGCGGGTTTCCCAACATCCAGTTCAAAAATTAAAAAGCCCCAACATACGGGAATTATATTGGAGAAGTATCAGACGAAATACCTCCTGTCAAGAAACCTTGGTTTCAAGACATCAAGGAATATCTCTGTGATGGATCTACACCTGCTGGTGCAAGCCAATCAGAGCAGAAACGGATTCCTAGAATGGCCATGAAGTTCTATCTGAGTGGAGATACACTTTATAAAAGGGATGCTAGAATAGGACTGTTAAGATGCCTCGACAAGGAGCAAGCCCAAAGACTAATGGATGAAGTTCATGGCGGAGTCTGTGGTCCACACATGAGCGGCTATCTACTGGCCAAGAAGATAATTAGAACAGGACATTACTGGATCTCGCTCAAAGCTGATTGCGATGATCACGTTAAGAGATGTTTTCAATGCCAAATATATAGAAATGCCATCCACGCTCCTCCAAATGAGCTGCACAACATGAGTGCACCATGTCCTTTTTTATGTGGGGAATGGACGTGATAGGTCCAGTCGAACCCAAAGCCAGCAACGGTCATCAGTTCATCTTCACCATGATCGACTACTTCACCAAATAGGTTGAAGCAGCCTCTTTTCCTAAGGTCACAAAAGAGGTCATCATCAGTTTTATCAGAAACAATGTCGTATGTCGATATGGACAAACAGAGGTGATCGTATCAGACAACGCCAAAAACCTAAATAATCAAATGATGGTAGAACTGTGCGGCAAGCTCCACATCAAGCATCTCAACTCCGTCATCTATCGGGCCAAGATAAACGGTGTTGTTGAAGCGGCCAACAAAAACATCAAGAAGATCATTCAAAAAATGTCCGCCAATCACAAAGACTGACCTGACCTGCTACCTCTCACCTTGTTAGCCTACAGGACATCAATGCACACCTCTACTGGGGCTACCCCCTTTTCACTAGTCTATGGCATGGAAGCAGTCCTCCATATAGAAGTAGAGATAGAGTCTTTATGAGTGTTAATAGATGCTCAGATGGACGAAGATCAATGGTTGCATGACCGATATCATCAATTGTCCCTGATAGACGAAAAAAAAGCCACAGCCATTTTCCACAGACAGTTATACCAGCAAAGGATCGCCAGGTCCTACAACAAGAAAGTCCAAATCTGGCAGTTCAAAGAAAATGATTTGGTGCTAAAGAAAATCCAGGCCAATCAGGATGAAGCAAAAGGAAAATTTGCCCCAAACTGGGAAGGCCCTTTCATTGTCAAGGAAGTGCTGATAACGGGAGCCATCAAGCTACAAGAAATGGACTGGAACGAATTTCCCCAACTCATCAATTCAGATACCGTGAAAAAGTACTACGTCTGAAGCACATGTATACCCGCATCTGGATCCTATAAATCGAATCAGGTTCGGCTTTTCACTAGAGAAGCCAGACCTACGAATGACCTGATCTCCCTCAACCCGGGAGTACGTAGGCAACCATCTATGGTGAGGTCAAACCAAGCAAAAATCCAAAGAACTTGCGAATCCCAGCATCAAATTCCAAAACTCATCGAACCAAATTCAAACCCCAGATAAACTCTTTTCAAGCCTCTTCAATTAAACAACCATAACTACGCATGACCTGATCTCCCTCAACCCCGGAGTACGTAGGCAGTCCTCTACGGCGCGGTTTAACCTTTAAGAATAAACAAAAAATGGAAGATCAGTTCCAAGACACTGAAGACAAATAAAAGCTAAATGTTGTCAAGCTGTCTGGTTACCAGACCCATTTGAGGAACTCCCTTGACACCTCAACTATCAGTCCATCAAGGAGAAGCTCAAAATGCATCAACAACTGCGAGTCATGACGGAAGTGGTAATCACTCAGCGATGACAACACTCTAAGCAGGGAAGTATCTCAAAAATATATTTCTCTGATATATAAACTGCTTTATATACATAGTGCCCTGTACATGACAAAAATGGCTGATTTAGTCTGTGCAGGAAAAATAAAGCTAGTCTATGGACCCAAGGACAAGCGGGACAGCAATGCCAGCATGGCATCTCTCTCTGAGGATGGAGGAGCATTTGTAAGAGTAATCCACTCAGCCTCTATACGGCTCAGAACATCAACAGTCATCTGCAAGGTAGCACTGTGGTCATCAATGTAAGCACTCATCTCAGTAACCAAACCATGGGTGTAAGATCAGAGAGCAGTACTATCAGCAATGTGGAAATCACGAGAAGCTATAGCCTCATCCCTCTCTGCAAAAGCTGCGTTCTGAGAAATCAAAGTCTCCTCAATCTCAATATATGTTGCATCTCTGGCTAAGCGAACCTCGTCTCGCTCTATAATGGCAGTATCTAAATCAGAGCGAAGCTCTTCCCGCTCAATCAATCCAGTATCCAAAGCGTTCCTGAGACCATCCCTCTCAGCAAAAGCTAAATCCCTGCCAGACAGGGAAGCTAACATCTGCGCTCTAGCTGAATCTCTCTCAAAGGTCATCCTGAATAGAGAATCTGACAAAGCTGGATCTGTCCCTGTGGGAATAACTGGGGGATCACTAATCAAAGCTACCGCCAAATCTGCGAACAGCTCATCCTCAGTAGGAGAATCGGGAACCTCTATGGGCTACTCCTCGTCAGAATTCGCAAGCGGAGGTAAATGAAGCTCTGCTACTGCGACTGCGGTCTCTGCCTCCAACCATGTAGAATATTTCGGAGAACGACCCGGATATCTACAAGAGAACTCAGCCCTCTCCCTGTGAGTCCAACACTCATAAACTCTAACCAAGTTGGCCGGTGACATCGAAGAAGCCGACATCCTCTGATCAGTAGAATCCTCAAAATGGTGTATACTCTGCCACTGATCAAACTGCTCCATAACTGCCAAGGGATGATAAGTAGTCATACCCCTCAATCCTACCAAAGGCAAATAATCCATGCCAGATGTATGAGTAATGAAGCTGAACGGGGTCGCCATCCCTGAGCATAACAAAACTGCGAACGGATGCTAAATATCCGACAAAAATGCTAACCAGGACTCTGAGTCGACGTAATCAAGAGGACGAAAGGAGTAAACTGAGGATATCTCGTGGCTAAAACAATAGGCATGAGGTCTAAATGATCCAATCAGTCGTATGTGTGACATCAACCACATATACAGCACGATCGAGCTACCCCGAAAAAACCCCGCTGGATGGGTACTGCAATAGGCGAGCGACCTCAGTATCTCCACCAAGATCATAGGGATAATGGTACTCCCCTGCCTAAGGGCTCTGACTACGACAACCAATCCCACATCAAGGTGAGCTAAACGCAATGGCATGTAAACATACGCCACGATGCACATCAGCAGCATCTCTATCCTGGCTATCTGCCACTCCTCTGTGAAAATAACAAAATCTCCGACGTGACGGTCGTAGCTATCAAGCTCACCATAGAGCTCTATCAAGAAGTCAAGGGAGATCACATGCCCTGAAATGATCTCATCCATGACTATGCTCTGTCGAAGACCAGACAGCCGAGTAAACGATCTTCGCATATCACTGATAGCCGTCTGAGCACACGACGACTCTAAATCCAAGCCAGTAAATCTCTGGTACTCCTCCAGAGTAGGCGAAAGCTCACATCGCCCAATGCGGAATACCTGTCTCTCCGGTACCCATAAGGGTAGGATGCTATCAATAAAGCCATTTGGAACCCTAAAATCTACAAAGGCCATCAGCATCTGGTCAACTGTCCCCCTAGTTAGAAAGGGCAGGCTATCATACCATGACCGCAACGATGCCGCCACCTCTAACAGTGGCAAATGCTCTATACAACTAACTGCAGACGTCGTCATCTATAGCACCGTATCACAAGACCGTCCAGAGATCAAGTCAAATCACAACTGTCTGAATGCATACACATGATACATGTATGATGACAGTGATATAAACATGATACAGCAGATAAAGATGACAGAAATATCTATAAAAAGCTATCTACTGCATACATCATCCCTATATCCTGGTACAAAGTGAAAGAAAGAATACAGGGAAATGGGGCACCACCACCCAACTAATACAGTGGTCTATCAAAATGATGGCACAGACGCCAAATAGCCAAAACAGTGGCTGACCAAAAATATAGTTGCCATAGCTATCACTGTTAGTCGAAGACCTCGGTATCAAACCGATCGACCTGCTCCAGATCCTCTGTCTGCACAAAGCTGCTGGGATCAGGCATATCTGGGCGGTATAAGGGGGGATCTGCCCCTGTATAACTGCTACTGAACGGACCTGAAGAGGGGCCTGCTCCAGAGCTGGATGGGTCAAATGAAGATGCCTCTGATGGATCTCGGCCAAGGTGCCTAATAAAAAAATGAGCTTGGTCCAACTCCCTGGTCAAATGTGTTATCTGGTCTGTATGAGTAGGCTCTCTAATACAAACTATCCAGTCCGTCATCATCAAAGACCCGACACCATGTCTGCCATAAAATGGGTGGCACGAGTTTGAGCCCCGATAGTGCGAGGACTCCACCAACTGTAAAAGGCTGCATGGCTGTATACGCCCTCTGATAGATCAAAGCCATCTATACCCTCCAAAGGGATGTCTGTCAAAGGCACGGACAATGGCCAGTGATGCCAAGCAGGAGGAGCAATGGGAATGCAGATCTCCCCTGTGATGCTCCTAATGGCACGCTCTCCAAGATAGAGCTCCCAGCCTCCCTCCGTCAACATAAGGACTCTGCGGGTCGATAAATCAAACTCCCGACCAGTGGGGAAACCTCCATCAAATTCGACGGTCAAGTGCTCGGATGTGTATGACGTCCAAATGATCGAGCTCGCCGTCGAAAGCTCTAACTGCAGACGGGCATGAGTGAATCCCTCAACAACAGGGACCTCCATCAAAATGGAGTGATGCCATCTCCGTCCACATGGATAGGTCTCCAGATCTAATGTTGAAACTAGTCGTAGGCAAGGAAGCCTCTCAAATGCCCAAAGTTATCTATGCAAATATCAAAAGTCCTCGATGACCAAGACTGCCAAAAATAAGTGCAGAAATCAAAAAGGTACAGAAAGATATACTCACTAGCAAAAACTGATGGAATCCTAACCAAGCCACCGTCACACCTTCCGAAAGTAGGCGCATGCCCCAGAGAAAATAGGAAAAGGTATAGGAGCCCCAATCAAAGTCACTGAGGCACTCTACATGCTGAGTGGCGCTGATTAAAGCAAAGGACACCGTCGATGAGTTGTCCGCCACAAAACAACCCCTGATGATCGACAAAAATAATCGCCTCAGAATGCAATCTCTAGCCCTCCGATTATCAGGTAGAGGCAACTGCGAAGTCCTATTCTGGGCATCTATACTCAAGGGACCAGATCGTACTGCCCGACCCTTGAATGCTGACTGAGGGACTCCCACTAGAAATCTAACTGCGATGGGTGAAATGTCAGACACGATAGGCACTATCTCGCCCTCAAACTCAATGCTAGTGATAAATCTCCAGTCCATAGGAGTCATCATCACCTCGCAATCAAGCATATGAAGGGACTGAGTCTGGTGGAACCAGTGCTGAGATAAAGCCCTCATATACCCCCAAGGGCAATGACGGGGCAGGATCGAGAAGAAGGCTTGAAATCCCCAGCCATCTACGATCTCCCTGTAATCCTCGTGCAGAGTCTGATAGAGGGAGTGCACACTAAACCAGTTCCCTCGAGGCTGTGTCAAGCCAGGGACCTGCATCAAAAATCAACCCATGTCAAAAACCTGTGCCCCGAGAATGGCCAGAAGATGGGAAAAGAATCCAGAGGGAAGAAAGGCTTTAAGTCACCTCGTTGGCCTGAAGATATCTCGAAGGATGGCGACTCAAGTCGCCCAGTAACTCCTGTGTCTGCACAGTAATGCCCGGGACTTTTGCAAGTGGAACCTAAGCTGGAACAGGAGCAACAAAAGTAGCCTCCTCGTCATCAATGTCAATGGGCTGCTCATCCTGTGCTGCACGTATCCAGCTCTCTACCAATCTGCGAGGCGTCTAGCTGGACGGGCTTGTGGGACGGTAGAAGCCCTCCTCCGTCTAACGCCTAATGAAACCCCGGTAGAGCTGCCGGGTCTATCGCGATCCATCGCATACTCCAGTACTCGAAATCACCTCAAATAGGGTATGGTAAGCCTAAAACCTGTGGCTTATTAATCAATCAGTCCAGCATATATATCTAAGTCCTAAAACATGCATAGGTTCATCAAAAATACCCCGTACAATCAAAACGGCATATTTTCAAAATCCCATAAGCTCAAAACCAGCATTGGGTCAGTAAAAAACTACCCACAGAGTCAAAAAGGCATGCTTTTCAAAAGCTATTATTTTGAAAAAATTTCGCCAGAGTCTCCTTTGTAAAATAGACTGTCCACCAGCACACATGCATGTCTAGGTGGCCATTCAGTAGCACACTTACCCAAAAATAGACACAGTTCATATATATCCAAAAAAATCAAAAACCAGCCTCACATGGTCTCCAAAATACCATAGGCATTTTTAGTTAAAAGTCCAAGCTCACTAGGCCTCAAAAAGGATGACTAAACTGATCAAAAAGTGGAAAAATTGACTGTCCCAAAACCTGAATTTTCTTACATCCAAACGTGCATTACAGTAAGATATGCATACATATGTAGACAGAAAATTTTTCACAGGTCATATAGACATACATTTTTTATACATTGCATTTGAAAGCACCCTAGGTGGTTCGCATGCTTTTAATGGTCAAAAATTGTGAAAGAAGGATGGAAAACGTTACCTGCGTCGCGCTGAACACGTAGGAACTAATGGATTCAAAATCTGACTGCCAGAACTTCGTAGATCTGAAAAAGAAGATCGAAAATCCTTTCGTTGCTCAAACGGGAAACTTGCAAAATGAAAATCCCGCAGCACATTAAGTAGCCCAGGCAGCCGCACCTCCACCTACGGCTGCCGTACCTCCACCTGCCCCGGGCCCGGTTCGGTTCGAGTCAAAATGGAGTCTAAACGGGCAGCCGAATCAAATCTGAAGAGAAATCGCTATGCGATTGAGCGGTTTGTCCTAAAATCCTGTGTTCAAGCAGTGCAATCCTGACAAAGAGGGAAATTCTACAAAGACCCTTAACATTTATCCCGGAGCCATGTCCGGGGGTCAATAGATCAAACTACGAAAAAGCTGCGCAAAAATTGCGCAAAACTGCAGAAAACTGCCATTTTTGAAGCATCGGGTACTGACCGATGACAACTCAGCCGTTGGTTCTAGTCCAGCGAAGTATCGAGTACTGACCGGTGACAAATCAGCCGTTGGTTCCAGTCCAGCGAAGCATCGGGTACTGACCGGTGACAACTCAGCCGTTGGTTTCAGTCCAGCAAAGCATCGAGTACTAACCGGTGACAACTCAGCCGTTGGTTCTAGTCCAGCGAAGCATCGGGTACTAACCGGTGATAACTCAGCCGTTGGTTCCAGTCCAACGAAGAATCGGGTACTGACCGATGATAACTCAGTCGTTGGTGCAACCCCAGCAAAGTTCGGGTGCCGACCGAAGTCAATTTTAACCTTCAGACTAGTCCCATGAGATGTCGGGAGACGATCTACGATTGAGAGTCATATAATACTCCATCTTCACAAAGGACAGATGATGAAATCTGTTATACACATCCTCAAAGAAGATCATTGAGTTAGTATCAATCCTGGACACTTCCTCAATACCTACAAAGCTATCGCAGAGGACGTCATCCCCAGCAGATCAAGACGGGAAAATTTGTGATAGCTCACCCCCTCAGAATCTACAAAGTTATCGCAGAGGACGTCATCTGTAAGACCCCAACTTTTATGAATAAAGATTTAATTTTCTTTATATATTATTTCGAAATAGTAAGGTGTTGATTTGATAAATATGAAAAATTATGGGTGAAATGTGCAAATATTTCAAAATGAGCAAGTGGTTATAAAATATTCATTATTGTCGGGAAATATTCGTTTGGTCGTGGAATATTCTTGTTGTCGGGGAATATTCGTACGACGGCGCAGCTATTTGTGGGCCCCACAACGGAATAACTGTCGGATATAGAAAGCGACATAAATAACCTTTTTATAAAATAACGACGTAATTGTTACCGTTAGTACTGTTGAAATACCCAGTGGTTAAAATACAGTAATACGCGGTGTTGCACAGTAACACACGGTATTGCACAGTATTTTGAATTATTGATTCTTACGTAAGAAGACACTTACTCAATTATTGTTACAGTAATTACTATTCAATATTTTATTGATTCAATAATTGCATGATATTTTATTGATTCAATAATTGCTACGTTGATATTTTATATCAATAATTGCTACGTTGCTATTTTATATGATTGATTCAATAATTGCTACCGTTGATATTTTGTATTATTGATTCAATAATTGTCATTGCACAGTATTTCACATTATCAACTCAATAATTCATATTATTTGAATAATATTATTAGATAGCATTATTGACAATGTATAAGGAAGTTCTGTCTAGGAGGGATTATTTAATTGCGCGCCAGTAAGGAGAAGTCCTTATCGGAAGGCCCCCTCTTTCCTGGGAACGACCTGGTTGTCAATATTGTAGTTCTGTAATATTATTTGTGAATAATTAATTATTGATTTATATGATAAGAAAATATTTATTTTGTGAATATAAAAGAAGGAATTAGTGCTGATGTGTTTTTATCAGTATTTTGGTATGGAAAATCATCTGTTTATGAAATTCAGATAATTTATGTTTAAAATTTGGAAAAACTTCCTTCTACAAAGTTGTAGAGAATTAAATTTCCTATGCAAAGGACATAGAATTTGTATTTTTCTGACAAAAGGGCTATTTATTATGAATTATTGAAGTTTCAAAAAATAAATATTTTATTAAAAACATGGGTGGGCCCCATTTTTGTTTTTTTGTTGAAAAATTCTGATTTTTGAGTTTGAAAGCAGCCAGGCAATTTTTTCAAAATATATACACTGAAGAAATTTCAGCCGCCTGCAGTTTTGTCAGCATTGGCATGCTAAGCATTTCCTATAAATAGGGTGCTTAGGTTAGAATTGAAAATCACCCAGAATCAGAAGTTTTCTCTCTCTATAATATCGAGCATATTTTTGTGAGTATTTAGATACTTTGAGTGTTGCTATTCAGTGCAAGTTTTCTTCAGCCTTATATCCGATATTCCGGTCAGAAGTACTATTCTTTTGAGGTAAGGGATGTTATTTTCTTTCGTAAATGATGTTATTCTTTTCAATATCATTATACCAAAATATTGACATGGATTTTATTATGAAATTCTTAATTTTTCCGTCGGGGTTACTATTCACGTATACGACACTATTCACGTATACGGCACTATTCACAGAAAAATTAAATTTTCTTCTATTTGTCCAAATTGTCTGTTATGGTTACTATCTTTGATTGGATCTAAGTTTTGAGCTTTATTCTTGAATTTTGCTCCACAAATTATTATTATGGAATATTCTTGAACATGAATAAACTAAAATACGAATCCTTAATCTTGTCCTTTATTTCACTGGATTCGTTATTTATATTGTTTTTCATCATCCTCAGTCCTAAAAGGTGATATAACTGAATATCTTTGGCCTGTAGAGCAAAGATGAATGATTACCTGATGAATATCTTTGGCCGTAATGCAAAGATGGACAGGTGTTGAGATGAACATGACTACTGGTGATACGAATGAATATCTTTGGCCCGTAGTGCAAAGATGAATATTTGATTTGAGATGTATATTGATTGATGTTACAGGGACAAAATATTGATGATGGACTTTTAAATCATCGAAGATAGTAGACTTCATTCTCTACTTAACTCTTCTAATGAATTGTTATTTCCGCTGCGAATATTGATCTAAAACTTGTTGTCAATAATATTTTATCTGAATTGTTGAAGACTAACGATAATTTATTTTTCATTATCTTAGTCATAATATTCTTTACTAGGCTAGTTTAGCTCACCCTTTTCATCTATTGTCCTCTTCAGGAAATGAGAATGTCGCAGGAACTAGTCGGGGGACAGAGTGATGGTCCGAGTTAGAGTAGTAGTAGTCCTCACTATTTCTAATAAATAGTGTGAGAATAACTGTAATGAGGACTTAGTTTGAATGTTAATATTTTCTACATATTTGTATTGACAGTCGCAGTTGTGCGGTCGTATTTTGCACGACCGTGTGATATAAAGTTTGTATTTGAATTATGTACCATGTATTTGGCGACTCAGAATGGGTTGGGTTGACTGGACCTATTCTGAGGGGCGTCACATCATCCCCAGCAGATCAAGACGGGAAAATTTGTGATAAATCATCTCCAACAAACTCATCAGAGTCAAACAAATTATCGGGACTGATGTCATCCACCGCCGAGAATGACAAAACTGGCTCGCGATAACTTCCTAATACCATCAATGGCTGTACCGGATAGAGTCATCCCCAGCAAAGTGATAACGCACACAGCCAAAAAGTAGCCCCATTCTACTCCAAGATGCCCAGCTTCAAAATGACTCTGGCACTCTTTATTTCCAGTATCTACTAATCTTTATCCTGGCCATTTCACCACGTTATATGGACATGATAAATAGGGGCATCTGTAGACACTCAAAATTTTCCTTGCCCCAATACTAACCCAATAGGAGGGCAAAACCGTTAATCAATCCAAATTCGACCACCAACGTCGGTCCTTCAACCTAAATCTGATCCCCCATATCATCAATCAAGTTCTGACAGTCAATCGAACCATCAATCAAGTTCCGACAGTCAATCAGACCATCAATCAAGCTCCGACAGTCAATCAGACCATCAATCAAGCTCCAACAGTCAATCGGACCATCAATCAAGCTCCGACAGTCAATCGGACCATCAATCAAGCTCCGACAGTCAATCGGACCATTAATCAAGCTCCGACAGTCAATCGGACCATTAATCAAGTTTCGACAGTCAATCGGACCATCAATCAAATTCTGACAGTCAATCAGACCATTAATCAAATTTTGACAATCAATCGGATCATCAAGCCCAACCCCAGCAGCAACCCAAGAGGTATCAATCAACCTCGGTGTCAACCCAGGAGGTATCAATCAACCCTGGTCTCAACCTGGGAAGTCAAAGGCAACCCTGGTCTCAATCCGGGAAGTCAAGGCAACCTCGACATCAACCGAGGACATGTCAAGCCATCTCCGGTCTCAATCCGGGAAACACAGTTCATCCCCGGTAGCAACCCAGGAAGTCAAACTCAACCCCGGTCCCAACCCGGGAAATGCAGGTCATCCCCGATCTCAACCAGGGATGTCAGGTCAACTTTAGACATCAACTTGAAGCATCGCAACAAATCCAGAGAAAAACCTGGAATGACCACATCAGCCTCACAGACAACCCTGAGGTCAAAAGCCTCGATTGGGATCCATGTCTTGGAATCAGCTTCCGGAAGTCAACCAGCGACCATGCCGACACTACAGGTAGCTCCGGGAGGGGTACAATGGTTATTTCATCAACTCTTAATCGACTTAGTCAAACTCAAGCCAAATCGATGCCGCCAAAGTCAGAATGAACCCTAATGACGATCCCGAGTGGCAACTACGCAAGACAGCTCAATGAACAAACTACGGGGAATCAAAGACCTGGTTATGAATCCATCTTCCTGGACCCCGAAAATGTTTTTTCCCATGTCATTGCTACTCTCTCGGCGAGAGCTTTCCGGAAAGGTATCGCACGCCTCAAACGGACGCTCCGATCAAAAGTTAAGAAGTTTTCGACCTGACATCGCATTGCTCGGAGTGCACGTACTTCGAGACAACCAAGACGGACACATAGGTCCCACCTAGGGGAGTCGCAGCTCTACCTACGACTATCACAGGTAGAGTGGAGGCTCCCTGGCCTATAAATAAATGTGCCCCCCCATTCATTTAAGAGAATTCAGAAACACAGCGAAGCCCTGTTAGTTTGATTTTCTGACTTTTACACCTCTTCCAAACCCAAATATTTTTATTCCAACACGTAGATATACCCATATACCACCACATATCAAAAAACCACCAGTATATTTGGATGTTTAAAGCCTACGATTCGACAAAAAGTTCGTAGTGCAGCCCATTGTAAGTATTTTTACGATCAGCAAGTCAATACTACTACTTCGCACTTTTTACACCTGCACCTCAAGTTTTATCTTCTAAATATGCCCGGAACTTAGTTCCATGGCTGTTTTTGTCAAAATTTGATATATTTTTGTACATAAACTCCGTTTTCAACATTTTTACAACTCGGATTGACGATTCGTCAGCTCCAGCAGCTTTAATGCACTAGCACGCACATTCTGGCAAATTCTCCATACTGGGTTATCTTCTCAGTCCGAGTTTGGCCCTCTTTTGTATATATTTAACTGCAAATGTACTAATATTTCAATTCTGTCAAGCTCGAATGTAAAATATGAGGTAGTTTACCGCTTATATATATATTTACGCATATATAAGCGACATTCACCATCACTGGTATTCATATCAGTCTTGGTTGACTACATTTCTGTCTCTATATATATATATATATATATATATATATATATATATATATATATATATATTCAGTCGACCTGGACTATTTCGTAGCCATTTTACTGCTTTTGCACACTTCTCCATACTGGGTGCTCTCTCCAGTCACTATGTGATTACTTTTCTGTCAATTTTAATTACAGTACGGGCATTGGCGTGAAAACTCATCGCCCTTTTTACTGCTTTCATATATATATATATATAAATATTTTATTTCTATCACAGCCTGGATCATTTCATAGCTATTTATAGTTTTTATAAATAAATATATATATTTCAATTCTAGTTCGGGCTTACGAGTGAAAACTCATCGCCCTTTTACAGCTTTTATATATATATATATATATATTGATTTATTTAATTTATTCAACTGCTGCATTTAACATGCATTTGTATATGAATTTGCACTGACATTTCTGCGGGCGAACTAGATTTATCCAAATCTCGCCAATTCTAGCTTTCAACGGTTCAAACAGGTCCCGACAGAACCTGAAAGCTATAATGGCTGAGATTTCTTTACATCTAGTTATTTTTATAGTTTCAGTTTCAAAAGAAACCTCGTGTCCCTTAGATCGCTATCTAGTGGGAACGAGACGTTTCGACCGTGCGTACCGGGATTTGCTGAATGAATCCCTGGTTCTGGCTATCTTGGGATATTTATCTGTTTCTGAACAAATTCGAACTGTGCAGGTTTTCTAGCCATTCACATGTGAGCCTAGGAATCGTGGGATTCATGATCAAACTGATCAGAATCTGATTCCCACGATGGACAAACTACGATTTACAGATGTACCCTGCCAGTTTTTTCTGTAAAATGTAGATATACAGACCTTAAAACTATTATCCGGATTTAAGTTCTCAACATAGTGAAAATATAGATTGTCGTGTCAGCGTCCCTCCGATGGTTTTCATACCCATGAGGAGATCGACACTTTGTATTTTTGTGGTCGAGGATGCATCGCAGCCCGATAAATCACCAGTTGCATGCAGCCTTAAGGCTATAAAGATAAAATTGAGAGTAGCGATATGCTTCAATTCCTATGTCAGCGTAAGGGTTTGATAAAACCAGCTTTCAAAACATCACTGTCAATTCAATTCAAAAGCTTTTGCAAATAAAATAAAATAATGCTTTTTGCAAATCAAATCAAAGATTGATTTTCAAATCAAAACAAACCATTCGTATATAGCCTCAACGAAGCCTGTCAAAGCTTTCAATCAATCAAAAGGCCTAATTTCCAAATAGCATTCACTCGCGCATTCCAGTTTTAAGGAAAATATTGAAAAGATTGCGGTACCATGTTTACACGGGAGTTGTGGGGTGTCTAACACCTTCCCCACACTTAACCAAGCCCCGAACTCAAAACTCCGATTTCAAAGATCAAGTTTCGACAGTGTCCAGCAATTGGTCCTCTTTTTAAATCAAATTCGGTTGCGTTGGTACAACTATTTTCAAAACTACCAACTGGCAACTCTGTTTAAATCAAATCGTCGACATATACACATGTTGGCCTCTTTCCTAAAAAATCATTCAAAACCTTTTTTGCAATAAAAAAAATAAGGGTAGAGATAACTTAGGAAGATCGATTTGAGGAAAATCGGGTTATCACTCGACCCGAGGTATTTCTAAAATTTTCCAACGTCGACAATGATCTCAAGTCCAAGGATCACTTGTACAACTATCACATTAGGAATTTCTATTGACAAACAAGTAAAACTCCATTAGGTATTCCATAGCAAGTCATGTTTAGTGAACTTATTCTCCAATAAGCACATATATACTTACTTTAGTGTCTCCACACAAATGATCATGAGATCAATCATCCTCATCCAATGAGCAATCAACATATGTACCAATCAATCTGAATTTAATAATCCCCTTTTTAGTAATCCCACGATTGGGAACTATTTTAGTTTTAAGCTTTTTAAGAATTTAGATCTTGTTAGCATGATCAACATCATGATTCTAAAATCATTGCTTAAAACTATGGGTTATTTACATATTATAAAAACAGCATCATGTAGATAATTAAATGTATTTAATAAATGAATACTTTTATTAATAAATAATTAAGATCGTCTCCAAAGTATATGCTTTATCATTATACATGATTGGCTTGTATGCATACTACTTTCAATCTCCCACTTGCACTAAAGTCAATCGCCATGGTATCTCATACCATCTTCTCTAAGTGACGATCAAACTGCTGTTGTGTTAAAGCTTTAATAAATGGATTTGTAATGTTGTCTTGAGAGTCTACAAACTCTAAGGTGACGTCTCCTCTTTCAATGATTTCTTTAATCAAAGTGCCGCAACACATGTTTAGATTTAAGATGAGACATAGGAACTATTTCTAGTTCTGTAATAAACTTTTCATCCGAAACATCAACTTGCAACTTCACTTACAACTATATACTTTGTCATTATCACTAAACCAGCAACTTTTTGTTGTTTAGAACCTTTCCAATTCACTGCACCACCTTTTAAGGTAACGACTTACCCTAAAGTGGATTTGTTGTCGTCTTAGTTAGTCTGAAAAGTTGAGTCTGTTTAGTCCTCTAGTTTAATTTAGACCCATCATATATCATGATGACATCCTTAGTGTCAGTTAAGTACTTTAGGATGTTTATCACTGTCCTACAATGATCTTCTCTAGAATCTGACTGATAAACATCAAGAGTCGTATATTTCATTGCATACATGATAGGAACTCATACGATCTCTCTTTTATTGAGAACAATTTTAGAGAGATACACTCCATGTCTCATCATCATGAGACACCTTTTGGAGTTTGCCATGCTAAACGCCATTAGTATCTAATGAATATACGTTCCTTGAGACACTTTAGCACACCCTTCCCTTGAGACATCAAGCCATAATTTTTAAATATATGCTACAACTGACATGAAGAAGTCGTTCAAATCAACAAGCTCCTGATTTCACCCACCTAACCATAGGCAACAAATCTGACAAGGCAAACACCATTACAAGCTCAGTCTTGAACGACAATCTTACTTGACTTCATTATCATTTTTTATTCTTTTGCCAATGATAATAACTTGAGCTTCTGATTTCAGTTTTTTATTTTCTTATTTTTTTGGAACAAGTCTAACATGAGACCAGGAGAGGAGCCAAAAAAAATTCTTCAAAGGGTCAAAATAAGATATTACACTATACCATTTATTTGTAAAAGATAAGGGAGTCAAACTAAAACGCTATAAAGGTATGAAAAGCTACTTGCTTTTAAAAGTTAGGAACCCTATTTTTTTTGTTTTAAAACAAAAATAAAAATTATGCCTGGTATATCCAAATCCAAGGGGGTCACAACTTACTTACCCACATTTGACAGGGATCAGCATCCCTGCAGTAAAAGTTATTATAACGAATGAGAATTTATATATTAATTGAAAATATTTATTGAATTAAATAAATATTTTATGTGATTTATTTATTGAGTTAAATAAATAAATTATGTGATTATTGTGGATTGATTTAATTAAGTGTTATATATTAATTAAATAAATATTTAATTTAATTGGTGTATATTAGTTTTATAGTGTAGTTCTAATTTAATTGAGATAATTAAATTAGATGAATTATGCGATGAGTGTTGCATGAAATTATAATTAGCAAGTAATTATAATTGTTACGTGACAATTTGTATGTGATTAATTAATGTTAGATTTTAATTAATTAAAGTAGAATGTTAAAGATTTAATTAATTAAAGTGTAACATTAGAATATGTGTTAAAAGGATTTATTAAAATAAAAAAAAGGGTTTTTAAATTGTTTTAAACAAACAAGGCCCTTACTTATGTTTTAAAAGGTTTTGCCAAACAGGGCCCTTGTACTAGCTTTAAACACATACTACCAAACAATGCCTTAGTTACTAATAATCTGTTTTTGAAAATAACTCCATTTTTGCCAAACAAGCCTTATGACTTTTTAAATTCAAATTTGTGTAACTCATGTATTAATTAATATATTTATTATATGGGTTAATTACTTAACAGTTATATTATATCAGTATACGTATATTATATTAGTTATAATATAGCTAAGTTACGTTAGTTCTAAGCCTAAGACAAAATAAGAACAAAGAAAGAGCAGAGAGGAAAGTTAGAGAGAATACTCAGAGAAGAAAAAAAGGAGAAAGAATTGGTAGAACTCAAGCTCCTCATCATCTTCTTCTTCAATCATCAAAGCAAAAAGGGTATAATTATTACCATATAATTTTTAAGAACTTTATTTAGTTGTTCTTTCTTACTTTGAGTTCTCTGTGAAAAGATTATTCATGAATTGGTGATATTGTTGTAGATATGTAGAATTTGTGTTTACAAACTATTGAATTGTATGCTATAAACGATTTTCAGAAAATCAAATTGTTATAGAAATAAGTTTTTATGGAGAAATTTTGTTCTTCTGAAGTTATATGTTTTTGGTTGAGTTTGAGAGTAAAATTGATGAATTTCATGTGTTAATATTTCAATTGAGAGTTGTTCATGATACTATCGTCAATAATGAAAACAATGCATGTATTATGGATTTGAGTGATTTTGAATTGAATTTATAGTGGATTGTTTTGTTAAAGTATGAGTTTTATGAAAGTAGCAAAACTTGTATTTTAAAACCTTTGATTTTGATTGCTTAAAAGATTTTTGTGACTAGAATCATGTATTACGTGTGTGATATTATATATATGTGTTTTACATTGTTTGAGTTGCTGTGGTTTGTCGATTGTTGGCATATGGGAGATGAACAGTGAAGCAGAGTGCCGAACTGCACTATTTCTGTCTGCGTTCTGGCGCAGCTGCGCCGGCAACAAAGGCAGAAACTGTGCAACCCAAGAATTTATAATATTAATAAAATCTTAAATGATTAAATAAAGGCTAAATAATAAGACCTAAACTGAAAATAGAGTATGGATTTAAAAATTGTGAATGACTTATATGATTTTGTGTATTGTTTATATATTTATTTAACATATAAAGAAAATTAAGAACAAAGTATTGCAACCTAATATATATATATATATATATATATATATATATATATTAGATATGAAAATTAAATAACTTAAGGGTTATAATATGTAAGGATGTTAGTATTTAAAATTTTTACTAAACCTAAGAGATTAAATTTTTATTATCTTAATTTATTAATTTTGTAAACTAATTAAAATAAGCCTAATTGGATTAAGCAATTAAATATATTTGAGTAAGGAATTAAACTATAATTGAGTTAATAGAAACCCTAATTAAATAGTTAAGGTATGATAGAATTAAAATTAGTGGACTATGTTAATTTACATAGCCCAATTATTTTACTAGCAAGCCCAAGTAAAAAATAAGGAAGCCCAAACATTAATGGCCTACGCTTAACCAATTGAGGAGGGATATTTTGGGCATTTAATAAAGCTAAGTATAACATTAAAACTAAAACAAAAAAGGAAAAAAAAAGGGCATTATTCGGTCAAGTAAGAGGAGAAAAAGAGGGAGTGCATGTAATGATGGATTCACTTTATTTGGTTACCAACTCCCTTATGTGTCAAGCTCTCAATTTAACACCACATTTCTCTAAGTGTGCAAGCAAAGCAACCTTAATAATGAGGGAGAGATAACAAGATTGGTGGGAGATAATATAGATATATATGTTTTATATCTATATACTTTTACTAACCACAAACAAAACCTTATTCTCTTTCTCTTTCATCTTATCTCACTTCCAAGAAAACAAAACAAAGTAGGAGAGAGACAAGAGAGAAGGAGAGAATTTTGGTAGGAAGAGGTAAAGAGAGGAAGAAACTTTGATCTTTCTTCCACTCAAAATCATCATCCAATTTGATAAATCAAGGAAGAATATCCACAAATCAAATGTATAAACACCTTTTAATAAAGTTATTTTTAGTTGTTTGAATAAAAACTTGGATCTATGGTTATAAACTCTAAAACCTTAGATTTACATGTTAATAAATGTGTTATGTGTAGATCTATCACTTTTAAGTGTCAAAAGTTAGATCAAAAGCAAGAAAAAGGAAGCTATGTTTTAAAACTTAGAAAAACTCTAATTTTCCTAGCGTAAATTATGTTTTGCTTGGATTTAGTGTATGTTTGGTATAATAGATCATGGATCATGGTAGATCCTTGATCTTAAGGTGTATTAGTATGTGTTATGATAGTTTATGGTGGTTAATGTTTGATAAATCAATAGATCATGAAAGTTTTCTTACAAAACACAAAGATTAGAAAATCAGATTTTTAAAAAACGTAACATGAAATTCAAACAACCATATCTCTCTTAATATTTTGAATTTTTAGTGTGATCAATTTTTGAAGTTAGATCTGTAAGTCTTCTAACTTTTCCAAATGAAATCACTAAAAAATTCCATGTAGATTTCCGTCGGGACAGTTTTTAGCAAAGTAGGAAAAATCTGAAAAACGACAAAAGTAGGCTGTCCAAACATTTCAAGGACTGTTTTGGCCACTTAATTTGTGTAATAAATTCCAATCTTTTCGGACATTCAAATATATGAGATAAAGTAGGTTGTGTCCAAAAATGAGCTCATTCCGATTTAAATTGAGGAAGTTATGACCATTTCAATATTTGTATTTTTCTGACGAAAATCGCTATAACCGGAGTTATGTAACTCTGATGGCCATGAAATTTAAACTGGAGGCTCACGATAACATGTGTAAGATCCCGCCAAGAGTTGAGAATTTCTGGAGTTAAGCGTGATGTAGCAAATTTCTTAAAGAATTAACTAGAAATGGATTTTTGGAAAATAATTAAGGAAATTGAAAAATTCCTGAAAAATTATTTTTCTGTATGAAATACATGTATTTATGTATGGACAAAAGATAAAAAAATAATAAGATGGTTAGATTAAAAAAGGGGAATCCATCTTGCTGGATTGACCATCAAGTTGCTGGATTGGCCATCAAGTTGCTGGAATGATCTGTTTGGATAATCCAGGTTACTGGATTGGATGTTAGTTGAATCCAGGCTTGCTGGATTGGATGTTAGTTTGAATCCAGGTTGCTGGATTGTGAAATTCTGTGAATCCAGGTTGCTGGATTATAATTCAGTTTGAATCCAGGTTGCTGAATTGTGGGATTGTGTGAATCCAGGTTGCTGGATTATAGTTCAGTTTGAATTTAGGTTGCTGGATTAGGAATTGGCTTACTAAATTATAAAGGACTTATAAAATGAAAGACTAAGTGTTAATTCACAAGTTATATGATACAGTAGTGGTAAGTCTAAGGTAGTACAGTCGTACTCTTTAATGGTTGATGTATAGTAGCTGGGCTAAACGACTCCTTCATATTGCGAAGGTATCTACGAATTAGTAACCGATCTAACTCACTTTAAAAATAGTGTAGACGAGACGGAAACTAATTTGTTAGTTGTTTGTTGGAAACCACTCAGTATACTATATTGAATACTATTAAAGACTCGATGTGTGCTAGGTTTTGACTTGTGTATATGTATAGTATTAAGGTTATCTAATATTTGACTATGTGATTAAGTGTTAGATAGTTTACTTTTAAAGTAATAGACTGATGAGATAAAGTATGTTATACTAATTGAAAGATCAATCTTATAACTGATAGGTCTTTACAATAAAGCGATTAAATTATATTGCGTTGCAGTAATCGACGGTACAGGCAAGTTTTCTCTAACTCAACTTTGAGTTATATTTCAAAGCATGTTCGTGAATAATTATTGTTAATTATTCACATCTATACTGATTATTGATTCGCACTTAGTGCATGTTGCATATGTTCATCAGGTATGAAAGGCTGATCACCTTCATAACCATTTGGTTCAGTTAAATTTTATCATGTTCATTGTTGGCTATTCAGCATTATTGATTCATGTTCTTTCACAATTCTTATATTGTTTAAAGTTTGTGAGCTTATTATTCTTTCCAATCATGATATAGCTTCATTTGAACTTAAACTTGCTGGGCAAACTTGTTGCTCACCCTTGCTATATCATGATAACCATTTCAGATTAAGACGAAACTTCGGACACAGGTAAAGGCAAAGACAAGTTCCAAGATTGGATTATTATACGGTTGAAATGGTAATAGTATATGATACAAATGACATTGTATGTCGTGTAGGATATGAAATGCAGGTATTAAGTTAAGGTTACAGACCTTGAGAATTATGTTGTAAAAGTTATTGTATAAACAATTTATGTTTATATCTTCCGCAATAGTTATAGAAATAATGTATCGTAACGTACCAGGTTCGAGGTTCTGGGGACCCGGATTTGGGGGCGCTACAGTTGGTATCAAACCTATAGGTTATAAACCTTAGGTAGGGTTACCTTAGGCTATAATCGCAGGGATGAGAATAAGGAATAAACTCAAATAGAGTTTGAAATTTAAGCGATGAATTTGGGCAAGGTATTAATAAGTCAATAAGATTCAAAGAAGAATCCTGACAAGTTATAAAGATCCAGAGTTACCTAACTCTGATAATAAAGATGAACAGTAATAATAAATAGATAAAGTCTAAAAGACTAAAAGTATAAAGGGAAAAAAGATCGTCAAACAAAATGATCATAACATAGAAAAGTATCGTAATATAATACGATTATAATATGAGATCACAACGTGGTCTGATGAGGTTATAAAAGGACAGATGATCAATCAAATGATTGAAAACTTTATAGCAGAATTGCTATACGAATAGGGTACTATGAAATAGTACGAGTTAAACTCAGGAAAGAGTTGTGAATTGTAGATACAGATTAAATGAAATTCGTATCGAGTAAAGAGGGAACTAGGATTATGTGGGATTTCAATTGAGGACTTATATGATAGCTGAGTTGTACAAACCTTTGTATGGGTGGGGGTTTTGTGCTTGGTCTAACGACTACTTAGTTTATCACATTGATAATCATTGAAATGTCGGTGTCGCGCTATTCGCTATATGTATGATGAGAATGTGATTATTTTCTCATGTGTATAACGGATAGGTAGAGAATATAAGATTAGGTGCGAGTTCTTTAAACTCATACGTATGGTAAGTTCGTGACTCATAATTGTATGGTGGAACTCCTCAGTGAATGGACGACTTTGGTCCGACTAGAATAAGTTCCAAAACCCATATGATTGTGGTAAGTTCCTGAACTCATAACGTGTGGTATGTTTGATGAACTATACAGGGGTATAGGAAAATTGTGAATGAAGGATTGAGGATAATAGAAATAGATAGAATTATTAAGCAATTGATCATTAGAAGAATTGATGTTGATGGTGGAAGCATAGGTATTCCAAATCTTCTAGCTGTGCTAGACTTCAAAATTTTTGACATCAAGCTAAATTTGCACTATTGTGCCTTTAAAAATATAAATAATTTTTTGTTATCAACAACACATGGTTACAATTGTGTAGAAGTGGGCTTCGTACCACTAAAACATCATTACCTGTTGCGACATGATAACACCAAAAATGAAGTTTTCTTATCCTCAAAACATGGTGACAAGTGTGTATGTGTGGACTTCGGGACCCTGACACATCATTACCTGTTGAGGTATAATAACACTACAACTGATTTTCAAAGATTTTTGAACCGTTTAAAAGAAAAGTCTATGCTAATTATTTCGGCTCGACAAAAATTACTTAAAATATCAAAACGTATTTTATATATCATCAATGCATCATGAAACCTGATGCAAGAATGATAAAAATGATGGAGTCATTAATGTAGTATTGCTTAGTGTTGGATGTGATCTAAAGATCGTCAGCCCACTATGGTCTATTGTTGTATGACAAAGTCACAAAATGACAGAATTTTCAACGGACTGTAAATACAGTGCGGTATAATGACATCATAAAATGATTTTCAGAATTTTAAAGAAAAGTTAAGTGTCAATGAAATTTGGCCAGACATATGTTTCGATTGATGTTAGAATTATTGGTATATGTCTAAGCTAATTGATTCAGCTAGACAAATGTTTATGAAAATTCAAGTATCTCTTTGAAAATTATTCCGAACCATATTGTTTTGATTCGAAATCCAGGCTGAGTATGAACAACACGTAATGGAGAAAGTATTTTTGTGCCAAAGGCGAACAGAGTGAACACATTTATCGTTCAAACAGATAGTATTAATCAATACAAGACAGAACGGGGCTGATCACCCTACATGTCCGTAAGACCAGAGCGATTTACAGATGAATTTCAGTTTAAACCTTTTCGAAATTAAAAAATAAAAGTTCATGGCCACTCAACATTATTTGAAGAAAAAAAATTAACTCCTTGGGAAGAAGTTTGGGTAGAATGTGATGATAGAATAATTCCTCATAAAAGGAAGCCGTATGTACTCATTAAATGAGAATGAAATCAGATAAAGGTTAAGTTGAAAACTTAATTTTTATGAATAAAAGGAGTAGGGATTAGTAGGCTGTAATTTCGGGGACGAAATTCTTAGAAGAAGTGGTGAATGTGACAACCCGAGAATTTATAAGATTAATAAAATATTAAATGATTAAATAAAGGTTAAATAATAAGACCTAGACTGGAAATATAGTATGGATTTAAAATTTTTGTGAAGGACTTATATGGTTTTGTGTATTGTTTATATATTTATTTAACATATAAAGATAATTAAGAATAAAGTTTTGTAACCTAATATATATATATATATATATATATATATATATTAGGTATAAAAATTAAATAACTTAAGGGTTATAATATATAAGGATGTTAGTATTTAAAATTTTTACTAAACCTAAGAGATTAAATTTTTATTATCTCAATTTATTAATTTTGTAACCTAATTAAAACAAATCTAATTGGGTTAAAAAAGTAAATATATTTGAGTAAAGAATTAAATTACAATTGAGTGAATAGAAACCCTAATTAAATGATTAGGGTATGATAGAATTAAAATTAGTGGACTGATAATTTACATAGCTCAATTATTTTACTAGCAAGCGCAAGTAAAAAATAAGGAAGCCCAAACATTAATGGCCCAAGCTTAACCAATTGAGGAGGGACATTTTGGGCATTTAATAAAGCCAAGTATAACATTAAAACTAAAACAAAATTGGAAAAAAAGGGCATTATTCGGTCAAGCAAGAGGAGAAAAAGAGGGAGTGCATGTAATGATGGATTCACTTTATTTGGTTACCAACTCGCTTATGTGTCAAGCTCTCAATTTAACATCACATTTCTCCAAGGGTGCAAGCAAAGCAACCTTAGTGGGAGATAATATAGATATATATATTTTATAACTATATACTTTTACTAACCACAAACAAAACCTTATTCTCTTTCTCTTTCATCTTATCTCACTTCCAAGAAAACAAAACAAAGTAGGAGAGAGACAAGAGAGAGGGAGAAAATTTCGGTGGAAAGAGGTAAAGAGAAGAAGAAACATTGATCTTTCTTCGACTCAAAATCATCATCCACTTTGATAAATCAAGGAAGAATATCCACAAATCAAATATATAAACACCTTTTAATAAAGTTATTTTTAATTGTTTGAATAAAAACATGGATCTATGGTTCAAAACTTCAAAAACCTTAGATTTACATGTTAATAAGTGTGTTATGTGTAGATCTATCACTTTTAAGTGTCAAAAGTTAGATCAAAAGCAAGAAAAAGGAATCTATGTTTTAAAACTTAGAAAAACTCTAATTTTCCTAGCGTAAATTATGTTTTGCTTGGATTTAGTGTATGTTTAGTGTAATAGATCATGGATCATGGTAGATCCTTGATCTTAAGGTGTATTAGTATGTGTTATGATAGTTTATGATGGTTAATATTTGATAAATCAATAGATCATGAAAGTTTTCTTACAAAACATAAAGATTAGAAAATTAGATTTTTAGAAAACGTAACATGAAATTCAAACGACCATATCTCTCTTAATATTTTGAATTTTTAGTGTGGTCAATTTCTGGAGTTAGATCTATAAGTCTTCTAACTTTTCCAAATGAAATCACTAAAAAATTCCATGTAGATTTCCGTCGAGACAGTTTTTAGCAAAGTAGGAAAAATCTGAAAAACGACAAAAGTAGGCTGTTTGAAAATTTCAAAGACTATTTCTGCTACTTAATTTGTGTAATAAATTCCAATCTTTTGGTACATTCAAATATATGAGATAAAGTAGATTGTGTCCAAAAATGAGCTCATTTCGATTTAAATTGAGGAAGTTATGACCATTTTAATATTTGCGTTTTTTTGACAAAAATCGCTATAACCGGAGTTATATAACTCTGATGGCCACGAACTTTAAACTGGAGGCTCACAATAACATGTGTAAGATCCCGCCAAGAGTTGGGAATTTCTGGAGTTAAGCGTGATGTAGCAAATTTCTTAAAGAATTAACTAGAAATGGATTTTTGAAAAATACTTAAGGAAATTGAAAAATTCCTGAAAAATTATTTTTGTGTATGAAATACATGTATTTATGTATGGACAAAAGATAAAAAATTAATAAGATGATTAGATTAAAAATGGGGAATCCAGCTTGCTGGATTGGCCATCAGGTTGCTGGATTAGCCATCAAGTTGCTGGAATGATCTGTTTGGATAATCCAGGTTACTAGATTAGATGTTAGTTGAATTCAGGCTTGCTGGATTGGATGTTAGTTTGAATCCAGGTTGCTGGATTGTGGAATTGTGTGAATCCAGGTTGCTGGATTATAGTTCAGTTTGAATCCAGGTTGCTAGATTGTGGGATTGTGTGAATCCAGGTTGCTGGATTATAGTTCAGTTTGAATTTAGGTTGCTGGATTAGGATTTCGGCTTATTTAATTATAAAGAACTTATAAAATAAAAGACTAAGTGTTAATTCACAAGTTATATGATACAGTATTGTTAAGTCTAAGGTAGTACAGTCGTACTCTTTAATGGTTGATGTATAGAAACTGGGCTAAACGACTCCTTCATATTGCGAAGGTATCTACAAATTAGTAACCGATCTAACACACTTTAAAAATAGTATAGACGAGATGAAAACTAATTTGTTAGTTGTTTGTGACAAACCACTCAATATACTATATTGAATACTATTAAAGACTCGATGTGTGCTAGGTTTAGACTTGTGTATATGTATAGTATTAAGGTTATCTAATATTTGACTATGTAGTTAAGTGCTAGATAGTTTACTTTTAAAGTAATAGACTGATGAGATAAAGTATGTTATACTAATAGAAAGATCAATCTTATAACTGATAGGTTTTTACAATAAAGCGATTAAATTATATTGCATAGTAGTAATCGACAGTACAGGCAAGTTTTCTCTAAATCAACTTTGAGTTATATTTCAAAGCATGTTCGTGAATAATTATTGTTAATTATTCACATCTATACTGATTATTGATTCGCACTTAGTGCATGTTGCATATGTTCATCATGTATGAAAGGCTGATCACCTTCATTACCATTTGATTCAGTTAAATTTGTTCATGTTCATTGTTGGCTATTCAGCATTATTGATTCATGTTCTTTTACAATTCTTATACTGTTGAAAGTTTGTGAGCATATTATTCTTTTCAATCATGATATATCTTCATTTGAACTTAAACTTGATGGGCAAACTTGTTGCTCACCCTTGCTATATCATGATAACCATTTCAGATTAAGACGAAACTTCAGACACAGGTAAATGCAAAGACAAGTTCCAGGATTGGATTATTATACGGTTAAAATGGTAATAGTATAGGATACAAATGACATTGTATGTTGTGTAGGATATTGAATGCATGTATTAAGTTAAGGTTACAGACCTTGGGAATTATGTTGTAAAAGTTATTGTATAAAAAATTTATGTTTATATCTTCCGCAATAGTTATAGAAATAATGTATCGTAACGTACCAGGTCCGAGGTTCTGTGGACCCAAATTTTGGGGCGCTATAAAAACGGCGTAGCTGCTCCTGCTGAGTTTTCCGGATTCAACACCAGCGCAGCTGCGCCGGTGCCAAGGCTTAAGGTAGCGCAGCTGCGCTAGGACCTAAGGAGAGACAGTGAATTCTAATTATTTGTACAGTCTTTAAACCTAAGTTTAATTGTTTCAATGATAATGATCATGTACGAAGTTGCAATAAAGTATTATTTTGACAATTTCATATTGAAAAAAGAAAGCAGATTGTGAAACCTTAAATTTATTATTTGATTTAATTAAAGTAAATGTTAAATTATAATTGTTTAATTATAATTTAGTTAATATGATATGTAATTATAATTAAAGTAAAGGTTTAATTTAAAATATAATTTATTAAATTATAATGAATATTATTTGATTAGTTTTAATCAAACAAATGTTAAATTAAATTATAATGTGTGTAATTATAATTTAATAAATGCATGATTAATTATGAATTATAAATTATTTAACTATGCATTATGAAGATTGATTAATTATAAATTATAATTTATTTTAATTATAATTTAATTAATATAAGATGTGATTATAATTTGGGTAATTATAATTAGAATAAATGTTTAAATTATAATTCATTTAATTATAATTTAATTAATATGAAGTGCATAATTATTAATTGATTTAATTATGTGAGCATGTAATATGATGATGTGATGTGATTAATTATGTGATAGTTAATTATTAACTTAATAATTAAACAAGAATGAGTTAACCTAGATGGGTTAACTAATTATGTGAATTAGTTACGTGTTAACTAATTTAGATTATTGTGATTAAATATATATATATATATATATATATATGTGTGTGTGTGTGTGTGTGTGTGTAGGAAGTGTTAAAGAACGTGATTGTATTAGTAGCTTGCGCTTGAGGCAAGTTTTCTAAACTCAAACTTGTTATTATTATACAAGCGTTTTAAATTCAAATATTTATTGAGATTATCCTTTTATTTCTGCAATGAACAAGTACTTATTTAAAGTTCATGATTTAATTAATGTGACCTTGACTTAATTATTCAAGTAAGGTCTATCTTATTTTTCGTATGCTTTAAGTTTAAATTCTAAAGCATAAGTTATTTCATAATTCGTTAGTATTGAATTATTCTTGATTATTGTGAGTCGATTCAACTACTCCTTAGTTGATGGTAGTTGAAACTCTAAATTCTCTTTAAGCTTATCCAAACCAAATTTTTTTTGGTGCGGACTTGTACTCAAATACTGAGATGAACAACCCTATTTATTAGAAGAGATTATTATGCGAAAGCGTTAAGATATTTGTACACAATACATAGTACGAAGGGCTGATCCCCCTAAGTACGAGTTAAGGTCCATAGTCTAAATGACTGTTAAAGGTTTTAAATAGAAATATTTATAACCTAGGACAAAAGTTCAAGGTATTATGACCCTCAGATGAATTCAATATTCGAAATTCTAATTATTGATGAAAGAATTATTATTCAATTCTTTATTATTGATGAACGTAAAGTTATTCAAATCATTTGAAGCTATCTAAGTTATGGAATTTATTTTGGTCAAGGTTGTAATCCTTTTATAAGGAAGATTTTTTTTATTTAAGTATTTATGAAAGTTGTAATTTATTTTGAAATTCTTTATTATTGGGTAGATGTATGTTTTATTTAGAAAATGAACACCAAATCTTGTGGAAACGAAGTACCCGGATTTGGTGGTGTCACAGGTTGGTATCAGAGCTTTAGGTTATGCACCTTAGGTGTGGGAAAAACCTTAGGTAGTAGCCTTTATAGGAAGATCAAAAAGATAGTGGTGATAGGTAAAGATAATAAACTACCATACGTGCTATGTGTTTACGTTCTAGTATTCGAAGAGTGACGACTCGATATCTCAGGTGCCTAGAGAGGAGGAACCCCGAGACATCCATGTTGTCTGGGAGCAATTGGTTAGGAGAGAGCCATCTCCGTTGATGACCGCAGCTGGTCAGGGATATGTGCTGACACCTATTCCAGAGGAAGAGGACGATGATGAGTCAGAGGAGGAAGAAGATCCCGAAGAGGAATTCCCACCTCACTCTACTAGTGCTGAGATGTACAAGGAGGTTCACGACCGCAACGTAGAGCTTCAGGAGTTGTTGGACGAGAGTCGGACTACTATCCAACAGCAGGACGAGACTATCGAGGAGATGGATAGTGAGCTAGGAAACGTGCAGTGGAAGCTAATCCACGTATAGAATGATAGAGACGAGGCACGGGCCGAGCTAGCAAAGCTGAAGCAAGACTTCCAAGAGGAGTCGACGAAGCGTGCCAGAGCTGAGGAAATAAGCTTGAGGGCTATTCAACGAGCCAACCAAGCTGAAGATGAGGCTGAAGCCAAGAGGGCCAAGCTGAGGGAAACAAAATACGCATTCCATACGGCTATAGATAGAGCACAGGATCGTGTCTTCTATTACCCAGCTCAGTTCCAAGGTTTATCATGGTACGTGGTGGACCGAAGAACGATGTTCGGGTAACGGAGAAAGAACGCAGAGAGGCTGTGCGACGTCTTAACATGCCTAGACAGTAGAGTCTTTAATTATGTGTTTCTTTTTGTAATAAATAAATGTAAATCCCATAATTTGAGATAAGAATGGGATGAGTTAATAATGTAATCCTATAACTTTTTCAGTTTAGGAAAGATGATGTGAATAGCAGAAATGCTATCTATTTGATGTTTTATTACGAGTAATGAATAAAAGAAGTTATTGATCTGCTATGTGCTTATATATGAACTGAATTATTTAAAATGTTTAAGTATGAACTTGAATACTTAAGAATTGAATAAAGGATCTAATAATAATATTTTTTTAACAGAAAATGCCTTCTAGAAGAAGACCTACATGTCAAAATCCCGAGGGTTCGACGAACAACAATAACAACAACGATGGGACGAATCCCAATACGGTTCAGCAGTTGGTGAACCTGCTGACTGGAGTACTTGCGAATCAGCCGCAAGTGTAGGGTACGACTTTCAAGGAATTTAAGATAGTAGGACCGCCTGAATTCAAGGGATCGGTAAACCATATAGATGCCCAGACGTGGGTGATGGAGATGGAGAAAGTCTTTGACGTGGCTAGAGTTAGCGACGACCAGAATACAGCATTTGCGACTTTCATGTTGAAGTCGGATGCTAGTTTCTAGTGGCAAGCCAACAAGACCAGAGAGGGTGAAGGAGTGATACCGTGGGAGAGTTTCAAAGAGATGTTCTTTGAAATGTACTTTCCCGTGAGCTCGCAGGACCAGATGGAGATTCAGTTTCTAGAGCTTAAGCAGGGAGGGATGACGATGTCAGAGTATGCCGCGAAATTCAACGAACTGGCCAGGTTCGCTACATACCAGGTCAGTACTGACTCTAGAAAGGCGAGGAGGTTTGAGCGGGGACTGAAGCCCTAGCTCTACAGCAAGGTTTCCATGTTCTAGCTGAACTCGTTCGCATCTGTGCTGGAAAAGGCTATACTCGCTGAGGGAGGAAGCGACGCGGTAACCAAATTCAATCAGGAGAAGAAGAAGAAGAAGAATGAGACAGAAACCAAGGCTGGTGGTAACGAGGCTATCAACCAGAAAAGGAAATGGAACGACAGCACCTCTGCTGGGAGTCAGCAGGGAAGCCAGCCGAAGAGGAAGTTCGAAGCATGTGCTACATGCTGAAAGAATCACACTGGAGTTTGCATGAAGGGGAAGCGGGTGTGCTTCAACTGTGGTCAGGAAGGCCACATTCCACCGAATTGCCCGAACCTGAAGAAGGGAGCTTACTACACAGGTGGATCCAAGGATCACATGGCCCGAAGTTGCCCTAAGAAGATAGCTGGAGGGTCAGCAAGGAACGGAGGAAATGGGAGCGGCAGTACCTTGACTATCGCTGCACCATTGCAGGCTGTTCGACCCACTGCCCGGACATTCAACATGACGGTGCAGGATGCTGTGCAATTAAAAGATGTGGTGTCAGGTATTATTCTGGTCAATAGTATAAATGCATATGTATTATTTGATTCGGGTGCTACTTGTTCATTCATATCTGATGAATTTGCTAAAACCTTAGACTTACCTATAGAGGAATTAGTTTATCCCTTGAACATAGAGATTGCGAATAGGGAGGTTATTCTTGTTAGGTTTGTATACAAGAACTATAGATTGGACATTAAAGGTCAGGAGCTGGGGTAGATTTGATTCCGATAAAACTTAGGGAATTCGATGTCATACTGGGTATGGACTGGTTGTTCAACCACGGGACGATAATCGACTGTCAGAAGAAGTTGGTAAACCTTACGACTCCGTCAAAGTTAGTGTTCTATAGTAGCAAATAGCCTAGACAAGCGAGTTGTCTGACGGTTATGCAAGCCAAGAAACTTTTGACGCAAGACTGTGTAGGATATCTAGCCTACATAGTAGATACGCGTAAGGAGAGCCCGAAGATAGAAGAGATATAAGTGGTTAAGGAGTTTGTGGACGTTTTCCCGAGCGAATTACCAGGACTTTTGCCAGATAGGGAGATAGAGTTCGTGATCGACTTAGCGCCGGGAACTGCTCCAATTTTGAAAGCTCCGTACCGAATGGCTCCAGTCGAGATGAAAAAGTTGATGATTCAACTGTAAGAATTGCTGGACAAGAAGTATATTCAGCCGAGCGTTTCCCCGTGGGGAGAGCCAGTTTTATTCGTGAAGAAGAAGGATGGGTCTATGCGGCTTTGCATTGATTATAGGGAGTTAAAAAAAGTTACGATCAAGAATAGGTATCCTTTACCTTGGATCGATGACTTGTTTGATCAGTTAAAAGGTGCTAGATACTTCTCAAAAATCGATTTGAGGAGTGGGTATCATCAATTGAAGGTGAGAAAAGAAGATATACCGAAGACGGCATTTAGGACTCGGTATGGTCATTACGAGTTATTGGTGATGTCATTTGGTCTAACGAATGCCCCAGCTACATTTATGGACTTAATGAATAGAGTGTTTAAGCTATTCCTAGATAATTTCGTAGTAGTGTTCATAGATAACATCCTGGTTTATTCCAAAACTGAGGAGGAACACCTCGAACATTTAAGGCTAACCTTAGAATCGCTGAGACGAGAAAAGCTTTACGCGAAATTCTTGAAACGCGAATTCTGGTTAGAACGTGTGCAATTTCTTGGTCACGTGATCGACAAGGATGGGATTTCAGTAGCTCCGTCGAAAGTTAAAGCCGTAATGAATTGGGATAGGCCAAAGACGCTGTCTGAAGTAAGGAGTTTCTTAGGATTGGCAGGTTATTACAGGAGATTTATCCAAGACTTTTCTAAGATAGCAACTCCGTTGACAAATTTAACTCGTAAAACAGTAAAATTTGTTTGGAAGGAAAAGTGTGAGGAAAGTTTTCAAGAACTAAAGAAGAGGTTGAGTACTGCGCCTATGTTGTCCTTACCGGATTGTACGGGGAATTTCGTGGTATATAGTGATGCCTCACATAAGGGATTAGGCTGTGTGCTGATGCAGAGCGGCAAGGTCATTGCTTATGCGTCACGCCAGCTGAAGGATTACGAGAAGGGGTATCCGACACATGACTTAGAATTGGCGGCAGTAGTGTTTGCTCTAAAGATTTGGAGAGACTACCTCTATAGAGAAAGGTATGAGATATATACGGATGATAAGAGTTTGAAGTATATCTTTAACCAGAAGGATTTAAACATGCGCCAAAGAAGATGGTTGGAACTGATCAAGGACTACGACTGCGAAATACTTCACCATCCGAGTAAAGCTAACGTTGTCGCCGACGCCTTGAGCAGAAAGCGTCGGGAGAAGCTAAATATGTTAACTGATCAGGACCAGTTAATAGAAGATATGGCTAGATTAGAACTAGAAGTGAAGTATCCAAAGGAATCGGATGAGACGCTGTTTCAAGTAACTACTGGTTCTACTCTGGTAGACAAAGTGAAAGAAGCACAACTTCACGATGAAGAATGCGACAAGATCCGGAAAAGAATAGCCGATGGTGAAGAGTTCAAGTTCAAGATTGATAACGAATGATTGCTACAATTTGAAGGAAGAATCTGGGTACCGCCAGTACCAGACGTCAAAGAGGAGGTTTTGAACGAATCTCACAGTTCGAGATATTCGATTCACCTTGGGAGTACAAAGATGTACCAGGATCTCAGACACCCTTTTTGGTGGCCGAATATGAAGAGGGACGTTAATGAATACGTTGCGAAATATCTAACGTGCCAGAAAGTTAAAGTAGAACATCAAAGACCTAGCGGATTGCTACAAC
The DNA here is from genome assembly GCA_020205555.1 of Panax stipuleanatus. Taxonomy (NCBI): domain Eukaryota; kingdom Viridiplantae; phylum Streptophyta; class Magnoliopsida; order Apiales; family Araliaceae; genus Panax; species Panax stipuleanatus. The sequence continues at coordinate 93,634,298 of CM035117.1, forward strand.
CGTTGGAGAATCCAGAATGGAAGTGGGAGCACATCACGATGAATTTTGTGGTTGGTCTTCCAGCGACTCAGAAGGGTTTCGATGCAATATGGGTGATTGTGGATCGACTGACGAAGTCAGCCCACTTTCTATTGATCAAGATTAAGTACAACTTGGATCAGCTAGCGAAGCTGTATGTGAAGGAAATCATTTCTCGACATGGTGTTTCGATGTCGATTGTGTCCGACAGAGATCCTCGTTTTACGTTAAATTTCTGGAAGCGTTTGCAAGAGTGTTTGGGAACACAATTACGAATGAGTACAGTGTACCATCCTCAGACCGACGGCCAGAGCGAGAGAACGATTCAGACGCTAGAGGATATGCTGAGAGCTTACGTTGTGGACTTCAAAGGAAGCTGGGATGATCATCTACCGTTGGTGGAATTCGCTTACAACAATAGTTATCACGTGAGTATCGGCATTCCGCCTTACGAAGAGTTATACGACAGGAAATACAGAATGCCTTTATGCTGGGATGAAGTCGGTGAACGTCAACTGTTGGGACCGAAACTGGTACAACAAATCGCCAAAATAGTGAAGCTGATCAGAACGAGACTAGTTGCTGCTCAAGACAGACAAAAGAAATATGCCGATCAACATCGCCAGAATCGAGAATTCTTACCAGTAAACTTCATTTTCTTGAAAGTATCTCCTTGGAAAGGGAAGATTCAATTTGGTAAGAAAGGGAAGCTTAGTCCCCGATTTATTGGACCTTTCGAGGTACTACGAAAGGAGGGCAAGGTAGCTTACGAGGTTGCGTTACCTTTGGAGCTGGGAAATATACACAACGTCTTCCACATTTTTATGTTAAGACCGTACAAACACGACTACAAACATGTAATAGAATACAAGCCATTACAGTTTGATAAATACTTAACATATGAAGAAGTGTCTATTCAAATAGTTGATAAAAAGGAACATATACTTAGAAATAAAGTGATACTTTCTGCTAAGGTAATCTGGAGGAACCACGGTGCTGAAGAAGCCACGTGAGAACTCGAAGATGTTATGATGAAAACATATCCGTAATTATTTGCTTAACTTTTTGTGTAACCACTTATATACCGATTCTGAGGACATAATCCTTTTAAGGGGGGAAGAATGTACCGATATATTTTTTTTTTGAGATTCTGGGGACAGAATCCTTTTAAGGATGGAAGATTGTAACGAATAAGAATTTATATATTAATTGAAAATATTTATTGAATTAAATAAATATTTTATGTGATTTATTTATTGAGTTAAATAAATAAATTATGTGATTATTGTGGATTGATTTAATTAAGTGTTATATATTAATTAAATAAATATTTAATTTAATTGATGTATATTAGTTTTATAGTATAGTTTTAATTTAATTGAGATAATTAAATTAGATGAATTATGTGATGAGTGTTGCATGAAATTATAATTAGCAAGTAATTATAATTGTTACGTGATAATTTGTATGTGATTAATTGATATTAGATTTTAATTAATTAAATTAGAATGTTAAAAATTTAATTAATTAAAGTGTAACATTAGAATATGTGTTAAAAGGATTTATTAAAATAAAGAAAGGAGTTTTTAAATTATTTTAACCAAACAAGGCCCTTACTTATGTTTTAAATGGTTTTGCCAAACAGGGCCCTTGTACTAGCTTTAAACCCATTCTACCAAACAATGCCTTAGTTACTAATAATCTATTTTTGAAAATAACTCCGTCTTTGCCAAACAAGCCTTATGGCTTTTTAAATTCAAATTTGTGTAACTCATGTATTAATTAATATATTTATTATATGGGCTAATTACTTAAAAGTTATATTATATCAGTATACGTATATTATATTAGTTATAATATAGCTAAGTTACGTTTATTTTAAGCCTAAGACAAAATAAGAACAAAGAAAGAGCAGAGAAGAAAGTTAGAGAGAATACTTAGAGAAGAAAAAGAATGAGAAAGAATTGGTAGAACTCAAGCTCCTCATCATCTTCTTCTTTAATCATCAAAGCAAAAAGGGTATAATTATTACCTTATAATTTTTAAGAACTTTATTTAGTTCTTTTTATTTTGAGTTCTCTGTGAAAAGATTATTCATGAATTGGTGATATTGTTGTAGATATGTAGAATTTGTGTTTACAAACTATTGAATTGTATGCTATAAACGATTTTCAAAAAATCAAATTGTTGTAGAAATAAGTTTTTATGGAGAAATTTTATTCTTATGAAGTTATATGTTTTTGGTTGAGTTTGAGAGTAAAATTGATGAATTTCATATGTGTTAATATGTCAATTGAGAGTTGTTCATGATACTATCGTCAATAATGAAAATAATGCATGTATTATGGATTTGAGTGATTTAGAATTGAATTTATAGTGGATTCTTTTGTTAAAGTATGAGTTTTATGAAAGTAGCAAAACTTGTATTTTAAAACCTTTGATTTTGATTGCTTAAAAGATTTCTGTGACTAGAATCATGTATTACGTGTGTGATATTGCATATATGTGTTTTATATTGTTTGAGTTGCTGTGGTTTGTCGATTGTTGGCATATGGGAGATGAACAGTGAAGCAGAGTGCCGAACTGCACTATTTCTATCCGCGTTCTGGCGCAGCTGCGCCGGCAACAAAGGCAGAAACGGCACAGCTGCGCCTGCTGAGTTTTCCGGATTGAGCACCAGCGCAGCTGCGCCGGTGCCAAGGCTTAAGGTAGCGCTGCTGCGCCAGGACCTGAGCAGAGGTAGTGAACTCTAATTATTTGTGCAGTCTTTAAACCTAAGTTTAATTGTTTCAATGATAATGATCATGTACCAAGTTGCAATAAAGTATTATTTTGACAATTTCATATTGAAAAAAGAAAGAAGATTGTGAAACCTTAAATTTATTATTTGATTTAATTAAAGTAAATGTTAAATTATAATTTAGTTAATATGATTTGTAATTATAATTTGAATAATTATAATTAAAGTAAAGGTTTAATTTAAAATATAATTTGTTAAATTATAATGAATATTATTTGATTAATTTTAATCAAACAAATGTTAAATTAAATTATAATGTGTGTAATTATAATTTAATAAATACATGATTAATTATGAATTGTAAATTATTTAACTGTGCATGATGAAGATTGATTGATTATAAATTATAATTTATTTTAATTATAATTTAATTAATATAAGATGTGATTATAATTTAGGTAATTATAATTAGAATAAATGTTTAAATTATAATTCATTTAATTATAATTTAATTAATATAAAGTACATAATTATTAATTGATTTAATTATGTGAGTAAGTAATATAATGATGTGATGTGATTAATTATGTGATAGTTAATTATTAACTTAATAATTAAACAAGAATAAGTTAACCTAGATGGGTTAACTAATTATGTAAATTAGTTATGTGTTAACTAATTTAGATTATTTTGATTAAATATATATATATATATATATATATATATATATATATATGTGTGTGTGTGTGTGTGTGTGTGTGTGTGTGTGTAGGAAGTGTTAAAGAACGTGATTGTATTAGTAGCTTGTGCTTGAGGCAAGTTTTCTAAACTCAAACTTGTTATTATTATACAAGTGTTTTAAATTCAAATATTTATTGAGATTGTCCTTTTATTTCTACAATGGACAAGTACTTATTTAAAGTTCATGATTTAATTAAAGTGACATTGACTTAATTGTTCTAGTAAAGTCTATCTTATTTTTCGTATGCTTTAAGTTTAAATTCTAAAGTATAAGTTATTTCATAATTCGTTAGTATTGAATTATTCTTGATTATTGTGAGTCGATTCAATTACTCCTTAGTTGATGGTAGTTGAAACTCCAAATTCCCTTTAAGCTTATCCAAACCAAACTTTCTTTGGTGCGGACTTGCACTCAAATACTGAGATGAACAACCCTATTTATTAGGGGAGGTTACTATGCAAAAGCGTTAAGATGTTTGTGCACAATACATGGTACAAGTACAAGTTAAGGTCCATAGTCTAAATGACTGTTAAAGGTTTTAAACAGAAATGTTTATAGCCTAGGACAACAGTTCAAGGTCTTATGACCATCAGATAAATTTAATATTCAAAATTCTAATTATTGATGAAAGAATTATTATTCAATTCTTTATTGTTGATGAAAGTAAAGTTATTCAAATCCTTTGAAGCTATCTAAGTTATGTCTTTATTATTGTTGTATTCCAGTGAGCTGTTGTTTGCTCACTCTTGCATATTAGATAACCATTGCAGCTAAGGTTGAAAGTGTTGACGCTCCGTCAACTAGTAAAGGCAAAGGCAAGCTGAACAAGTGAAGATTTGTTTAAATTGTTGATTGAATTGTAATAAGACTTTAAGTTATATTTTTATTTTTCCGCATTAAATGTTTATGTTAAGGTTATATAACCCTGAGATTTATTTTAGTCTAAGGTTGTAATCCTTTTATAAGGAAGATTATTTTTATTTAAGTATTTATGAAGGTTGTAATTTATTTTGAAATTTTTTATTATTGGGTAGATGTATGTTTTATTTAGAAAGTGAACACCAAATCTTGTGGAAACGAAGTACCCGGATTTGGGGGTGTCACAGTAATCATTATAGCTAAATGAAGTATTTTGACAACAAAATGTTGCACAAACACTCTTTATTAAAAATAATGCAACTCAGGTGTCAAAATCCAGAGAATCTAATCAATCTATTAAGATAAAGTTAATAGCAAATTACCTTGCTATATTAAGAACACTCATGAGAGGTAATGATAAATAATTAGAAGGGGGAATACAGGAATTATCAACTCAGAATTGGGTGCTAAAAACGGCTCAAGCCAATGTCGCCCCCACAGCCTCGCAACATCAAGAGGGAGCCACCTGAAAAGGTGTACAAAATTTTGTGAAGAATGTGATATGCATAGACGAAAAAACAACAAGTGCACTAAACAATGGTTGAACACCGAAGAACCAAGTTAAAATAAATCACCCATTGCAGTTTAATGTCAATCGGCTGGCACAACTTGCTAGGAGGATCTGCAGAAATAAAAAGCCATGTCAAACTAAATAGAATTTGCCAATCTAAAGGAAATCAGAAAAATATAACTAATTCTTGCCTAACAGCATTTCAAGTTTCCCCCACAAGCAGCATAGTGCAAAGGAGTGCTCCCCGCTCCTACAAAATGATGCACTTAATCTTCACAACTCAAAAGCATGAAATGGTCAAAAATCATATTACTATGTTTCAGGGAAAAAAATTGTACCTATCAAATCCATTGAAGTTCTATAGTAAAATGTGACAACTGAAACATTGGCGTGAAGATTTAGAAGTAGCTGTACACAATCAAAATAGCCATTCAATGCAGCCATATGAAGAGCAGTGATACCACCATCAGCAGCCTTATTTACAAACTTTGCCAGTGCACTGCAATAGAATATAGAATCAGTCATATTGGGAAAGTAATAATCCCAGTTCTCATTTAATGGATATATACACCTACAGCTCGACCCCTAAACCATAATGGGCTCTGCCACAGCAACATAGAATTGGATATCAATTGTTCAAGCAAGAAAATTAACTAAAAACTTGCATAGCATTTGCACAATCCTATTCTTGGTTACATTCTATCCGACGCCATACTTCTTGTTAAACATACCCCAACATTTAACACCTCAATACACACCAACTGTGATTTACTCTCATCCTCATTATCATTCAACTTTATTTATTTTTAAAGTAACGGTGGCACTATTAAGTATTAACATAAAGATGCCTAAATGTGGCGTCATCACAGTGATACAAAAAAATAGTCGGATCCAAAAAACAAGCCTGCCTATAAAAGCAAGAACCCCATATTTTAAAAAGTCCTCGAACAAAACTTTAACTCTTTATACACAACAGAACTTGGAAAGACCTTGTTCTGCCCTAAGCACAGTATGTTGGGGAACATAATATGAAAGTTTTAACCATACAGAGATGTACTCGAATACACACACTCAAATCAACTCCCTTTAACAAACTATAAATATATAAATTCCTAAACGATTATCATGTTTGAAAACCACCAACTACATAAGTTCCCTCACGGTTAGAGACTAGTGGATTTATAGGTTCTGCAGGAAAGCGCTTCACTTTCTACCTGAGGCTGCATTTTTCCAAAATTATTACACAATGCATGATCAAAATTCAATTAAACACACCTGTAGAGATAAATAAAATAACACATATAACTAATTATTACCAATACTCTCCTTCCAGTCTCTTCTAAGAAAAGTAATGCACAAAATATAGGATATAATTTAACAATTTTTCACTGAAAACAAAGTCTATTATATACTTAGATTACCTAAACTTGTACAAAAGTATTCGAGTAACTTAAAAAGTAACTACTTCACGTTTTGCTTCTCAGAAGCAATTTATCAAACACCTAACATTAGTAACAACACCCAGACTAGTTAATTATCCATAAAAGATACATAAAAGAATTATCAACTTTTTAAATATTTTGAATCTTTGAAGATCAAAATCCGTTATATTTGAACTAGATCTTCAAATAATGATAGAAATGGTAATAATGAACTAAAACAAAGCTAGTAGAATGCATTAATACCTCAAATGGTGGTTGATTTGGTCAAAAATCAGTCTTAATGTTGCTGAAAACAGAGCCTCACAAATATTTTCAGTAACGATTTGAACCTTTTTTGGTGTTGTTTGAGGGCGAATCTTAGCCTATCCTGCTCGGAATTTCCAAGGAGCAAAGCCCACTGATTTTCGATCTCCAATGGATGAATTGGGATGAATTTTAGCTTGATTTCCCCATAGTTTCGTGCTTTCAGGTCTGGGTTGAGCGAGACAGGGAGAGAGCTAGGTTAGGGATGACTGAGGAGATGAGTTTGGGGAGAACAGAGAGTTCTTTTGGGTCGGCCTTCTTTGTTTTTCATAAAAACCTCCGTAAACTACAACGTTTTCTACGAAAAAATGTTATACCAAAAAATACCACAAAGTTTTTTATAAAAACATTGTTGTTTAAGTGTCACCTTTTTACTTATTTATAGTAGTGATGTAAATTCTTCGTTTATCAATAAAATCTCTCCGTTCTGAATGTATACTATGTTATTATATACTCTAATGAAGACTTCGGCCAAAATTACTTTTTCTCGAAAAACGTCGTGCTTGACTAGTCATGCTTACAAATTTTATTCCGTATTTGGGCTTTTCGGTATATTATTTTATCAAGCTGCTTTGTCGTGCTTACACTGACAAAACGCATTATCGTGCTTCGTCTAGAATATATGACAAAACCTAAATTAGGAAACCCAAATGCTAAATTAGGAAATCCTAAACCTAATTTAGAAACCCTAACCCTAATTAAGAAGTACTAACCCTAATTAGGTTATCCTAAATCCTAATTATGTTAACTAAATTTAAATTAGGTGTTAATAACTTCATTAAGTTATCCTAAACACAAAAATTAAAACACTGCATCACAATTAGTGAAGATTAGGACAAGATTAGCTTACTAACCAAATTGAAGTTGCTCACAAGCATGTGCCACCACCACCATTCGAAATTCTATCTCATCTGGCCACTAAACAGGCTGTTATAGTAGCACAAGTGTACACAAACTAGGATATTTGTGGAGGCAAAGATGGAAAAAAGACCTAAAAACCCTAATTTGCTAGTTCTATAAATAGCAACCTCTAGCAACACTAAAACCAACGAAATTATGCACCAATACACTTATACTACCTACCATAAGAATCCTTAGCAATAACAAGATTAGAATCAAAGCTTAGATATCAAATTTTGCTCAAGAAAGGTATAAACCCTAATTCTACATTAGATCTTTGATGCTTTGTTAAATTTATTGTTTTGTTGTTTAATTATGTGTAATAACATGTTAGTAGGTATTCTGGGTTGATAGATCATGTTTTCATAACATCCAGATGAATCAAAAAGGTATTTTAAGCAATCTAAAAATTTTGTCAAAACAGGCCTGACAGCCTAATGTCAGAGCCCGTAGATCTTCATGTGTTAATGTTTAAGTCTGTTAATTGTATGCTAGTTGTAGTATTACATGAGCTTAGTAAGCTAGAACAAAAATCAGGTTCATTAGATTAACAGAATGAAAGATATAAGTGGTCAAAGGTGGTTGACCGATCACGAAGTTCTGATTTCTGGGTTACCCAGAAATCTCAAGAATAGATGAGCAAAGCAGTTTGACCGGCTTGTATCTTTCTCTCTATATATTGTTAAGCTAGCTAAGTGTTATGTTATTATACCCTTACATGTATACTACAAGTATGATACACTTTAACATATGATAAATACATAGGATGGCTAGAATTAATGGTCAAAACCCGTTGACCGTTCACGGTTTCGTTTTCTAAAAAACCCAAAAAATGAAGAACACAAAGAACAGCTTCTGACAGTACTTTGACCGTCTTAGATATTTACATTAGGATGTTACTCGGTCCAAACCAGTGCTATCTCATTGAACTATGACATATAGACTACACACTGCAACAATCAAAACACACATCTAATACACAGAATCAAAGATATTAGAACCACAAGGTCGTTGACCGACATTGACTAACGTTCTGGGTTACCGAGAAACCCAAGAACAGCTCTGACAGCTACTTTGAGCCTTAATAACTTTCTGATATGTTATGTTTAGAGTTCAGACTTGGTATCATGTTGTAGTATTATATAAACACTACACCATTGAAGCACTTAGAAACCTAGAATCATAACAAGCTTAAAGAACAAGCTTGGTCAAAGTGACCACTCGACCTTGACCAAGGCAGTTCTTCAAGTTGAAGAACACCTATAGCGACGCTTCCTGTTGCCTATGACCTATAGCGACGAACAGAGTAAAAATTAATTAAAGTAAATTAAATAAATTAAAATAAATAGAAATAATTATTAAATAATTATAAATTAAGTTTTAAAAATAATTTTATGTTATAATAATTAACGTTTAATATTTTGACATAAATTTCATAAATATTTTTATAATTAATTAATTAATTAAATCATTTATAAATAATAAGTAATTATTTAAAAATGATTTAAATATTCTAAAAATTATATTAAATGATTATAAATTATATAAAAATAATACTAAGGCTTTAACAATTATACTAAGTAATTAATAATTATTTAAGTATAAAATTACTGATTTAAAAATAATTTTATTGGATAATTAAATACTTAAAAATTATTATAAGCTTCCGAAAATTATTATAAATGATAAATAAATTATCTAAAATTATAATAAAGCTTATCAGTAAAGTTTGACCAAGATACAAACTTAATAAATATTCGATAAGGTTTTAGGACACCAAAATCATATTAAACATAGACCGAACGTATATAGTTTGAGTAGTTAGGTATTGTTATCAATACTAATGATCTATATAAATATGTTTAACATATTTTAGGTATCCTAAACACTTCGAGTAACGTTAGATAGACGTTATTCGCACAGGTAAGTATTCTATCCTAAAACTTATTACATTACTTGAATACCTTTCGATATATTGTATCGAACCAAGTTGTTACCCATTTATTGTGAAAGTTATTTTTATTGTTTTAACGTAACTTAAGAAATGAGTCACCTATTCATATGATATTGAATTATTATTTAACAAGCATAAAATGTTGAGTCAAACCAAATTATTTTGGTAAGACATCCTATATTGAGTTGAATTTACCCTAAATTGGGTCTTAAATTGTGTCTACAAATTGGCACTAGAGGTAGAATGATATACATACTCCTAGGATACTGAATAGGTTGATCCCTTATCTCAGATCCGAATATGCAAATTTCTAAGTGTGTGTGACTGACAGAAATAATTGATAGCAAAAATTCCAAAAATGGTCATCAACACTCAATGAAGTAAAATTGTTGAACTATCGTTTATTCAAATCAAACATTGTGTTTATAAATATAAACTTGCTAAGCATGTCATAGCTCATTCTTGCAAATCATTTCTTTTGCAGTTTTAGATGGTAATCCCAGCACTTCTGGAACACGTAGTGGACAAAAGTCATGCTTAAATTAATGTTATATTACTGTCTTTATTAAATGTAAGTCTTATTTGACTTTTGTTGTAATAAGAACTCAATGCTGACAACCATGTAACCGAACTTAGTATATGAAATATATATTATCATCTTTTGTTTCCGCATTCGTGTACTTGTACATTTTTTAAGATGATTTAGTTGTATAGTATAAGTGATACAATATCCTTAGGGATTATACATCTGAGTCAGGGTATTGGCAATATGGACTGATCATGTTATTGTTGATACTCTAGATTTCGGATGGATATGAACTACTAATATAAAAGAGATATTCATAAGATACAGTCTATGTAATATCCGAGATTATCACGTAATTTAATAATTTGCAATAAAGGAATTTATGCGAAACTCTTGTGTGATTTCTTTTATTAGAAGTTCGTGTGTTATACATATGGGTGTTATTTTAAGATATGTGATGCGAAGTTATTTCATAGTTGGTTTGGTTTGATCTAACTAATTGAATTGGTTAAATAGATAATTAATTCTATTAATTTCGTGGGATGGCATTACAACCCGAGTTAGAGTTCGGAGCAAAATTTAGAGACTCGAACTGCGTATTTGAGTTTGAAACGTCGAAATTAGTCAGGATAAGCTGTAACCACGAAAATGTATCACAGTTGACTTTTTGGTCAAAGTCAACCGGTTGACTTTTTGGTCAAAGTCAACCATGAATTTCGGAGATGAATTTGATGAAATGGATAGTCCCATGACATCCAGAACATCGACTTTAGTAGGAATCGATATAAGTATCGCAACGTTCGGCTACGGAGGGCAAAATGGTTATTTAATTGATTAAATAATTAAATTAATACTATTTTTAGCAAATCAGCAGCTGGAGGGGGCCACGTGACCAGCTTATTGGGATAAGCAGGGAGTATACGTATTATCAAGATGATTGAGGGAGAGGGAGTTACACTTGTTTTAGTAAACCAAAACCTTTCATTTTTCTAACTCCCCACTCCATAACTAAATGATTGGATTGTTACTAATGTTTGTAACTGATGAATTGTGGACATGGAAGGGCTTGGGAGATCAGTTCTATCAAACTATATATATATATACACCAAGTCCAAGTTCTTTTCTGTTTTGGTTAAAAGCTTCCAATATAGAAAAAAAATCAAGAGAATGAGAGTTTGAGTGTTGTGACGATTTCTGGAGTTTTGGAGAGTCTGAACTAACAAGGGGGAAAGATTATCAGAGTTAAACAAGAAGAAATTCGTCCAAGAGGTAAGCCATGAAACCTATTTTATGTTCTTGAGGAAACTAGTAAAGAAAATGCTTGAATAGTCATTGTAAACGCTTTGTGTTGGTTCTATGATGCCATGCTACTGCTTGTGGATGATTTATGGGTATTAAAAATGAAAGTTCTGGTCTAATCAAGTAGCAATTACATAGAGAATCATAGAAATTGTGTATGCATGCTATATATTTGATAAAAGGCCTCCTAGATGTCAATTTGTTCAAAACATGGTAATTTAGTGAAGTTAAATGTTGGGTTACGTGTATATATGTTAGTATAGATGATCTGGACAATATGAGTCCTTAGATTGCATGCTAGAATTGAAATCATGGATTTTTGTCAAATGGGTATAAACTAGTATTGCATGATTTTTTGGGTTTTTCGGTCGCTTGAAATCATGTCTTTAGTAATCCGTTTGTCGCATGTAATAATTTTATAAAATAGTATGTTGTATGAAGTCCAATCTGTCCAAATTTCAAAGGAATCGGAGTTATATTGTGCAAGTTATGAATTTCGTAAGCAAGCATGTTGGTATAAAAATCTGCAGAATTCTGGGAATTTCCAAAAAATTTCTAAATATAAAACCTGTTCTGGCATGCTTTTTAAGGAAACCGGTTGGTGGTCTTAACATGCTAGTTTCATGGATGTAATATTTTTGTAAAATCCTATGCTATGTGGAGTTTAGTGTGTCCAAATCTCAGAGTCATATCATATGTAGTTTATTCAGAATTAAATTGCAAAGTGGGCTGCTCGAAAGCGAATATCAGGATTTGGGGCTGATGAGCAGCGCAGCTACGCCGCTCATAAGGCTTAGACCTGCGCAGCTGCGCCGGTCCGGGTGGGTCTGGGTCATCCGGGTCGGGTCGGGTCGGGTAGGGTCGAGGCGGAAAATTTTCAAAAACTTATTTTTTTCTAGATTTTAATACTGGACCCCTGGACCTATTTGATGCAACATGTTTATGTAGTTAAAGTGTATGTTAAGTGAATACGTGCTCGTTAATAAACTTATTAAAGTAAACGAAAATCGTGTTCTTTCGAATTAGAGTTCGAGAACCTAATGGCTTAACGTGACACATATGAATAGGTTACGTGAAGGTTAATTGCTAACGATAGCAGACATATCAGGCAAGTTTCCTTATTCGGATTTGATTATGCAAGTTTCCTAACCCTAATTTCTATTGGGCATTTATTCAATCCTTACTCATTTTTATCGTATTGAGGGTAAGTATTGGACTTGTGCTAGCTATTTATTCGTGCAAGTTCCTTTGTTGTGAAGTTATACAACTTTAATTATCTTGCAAGCTTATCGATGATTACTCAGTTATTATTCTAACTGCTATGCTTATATGTTTTATGTCATTATCGGACTGTTTCTAAGTATGTTCCTGGCCTTTGTTTTCGGCTAGTTATTATTGATGAAAAATGATTTAAAACAAATCTTTCGAAGCTATGAAATGTTTACCAATCCAAATTATTTTGGTTCGGTCTCGCATGAATACTAAGATGAACAACCTGAATAAACGGGCAAACAGATGTCGGGCATAAAGTCCCATTTATGCTTACACAGCTTAAACTTTATACTTGTGCACAATGTAGGGTACGATAGGCTGATCACCTGGAGTACTTGCAGAGACCGTTTACAATCTATTTGATTGTTAAACCGTCTGATGGTTTTCGATGAAACAAAGTATTGTTCAGGGTATTCTACACCCCTTAGTATGATATTCAAAAATTTTAAACTCTTATTCTTGATATTCCTGTTTAACACTTGATAATTCTTTCAACTATTATAGCCATTCAGATGTTTTTACTCCTGATGTATGTCTCCAAACTATTTTATATACTTGCTGGGCAATTTTGTGCTCATTCTTGCTTAAACCTTTTAGTTAAGGATGAAAAAGTTGAGGGCTCGGGCAAGGACAAGGGAAAGTCCAAGATGAAATGATGCTAGTTATCTTTGTAATAGTTATTTATTTTCGCATATGATGTAATGTAGTGACAAACGCTAAGTTTAAGTTTCAGTTTATTAAAGGTTGCAAAGACTTGGGATTTTATTTTGAATAAGTATGTGACAGTTAATATTATTATTATTATTGTTGGAGTTTACATAGATAGATGATGATGTATGTTGTATCGTGAGCACCATGTCCTGTAATCGATGTTACACGGATTTGGGGGCGTCACAGGTTGGTATCAAAGTTATAGGTTATAAACCTTAGGTGGGGAACCATAGACTATAACCTTAGAGAGAGTTAGTGGAGGAGATAAGGAGATGAACTCACGTAGGGTTCTAAGGATAGTGTCGAATCTATTTTTCTAAAAACAAAATCAATATCTATTTTAAAATACTAATCGAGTTGTTTGTCTTGATTGTAGGATGTCAGGAGAAGAGGATGTTAGAGATATTCACATCATTAGTGAGCAGTTGGTGACAGCTGTACCTGAGCCTATAGCTGAGGCAGCAGCTGAGTTAGACCCAGAGGAGTATCTTGAAGAGGAAGAGGAGCCCGAGGAGGACTCCGAGGAAGCACCTAAGGATACTATGTTGGATGAGTTGATGGATAGAACTACTGAATTGGACGACAAGGTCCATGAGTTGGAGGAGCTGTATCAGGGGGAGCAGGAAGCTGCAACATTGCTTGAGGCATTGGTGCACCACCTGATAATTAGGAACTGGGATCTGGTGGACAAGCTGCGATTTGCAGGTCAGAAGGCGGATAGGCTGAAGGATGAGAAGGAAGCTATCAGGACCCACTTGGGATATACCATTAATGGGTTGGAGTCGAGGATACAGAGTCTCTAAACTGACAAGCAGATCATTACCACATTCTGGGGAGATGAGAGGAGAGGCCGTGCTCAGGCCGAGAAGCTAACAGGTGAGTTAGAATGAGAAGTGAGAGATAAGAAGGTTAGGATAGACAGGATGAAGTACGCGTTTAAGTCAGCACATGGAAGGTTCCAGCATAGGGTGCGTCACTTTCCGCGTGAGGAGCACCGGTCTAGACATGTTATAAGCCGAGGGCTGGTGCTGGAGATAGCGGATGAAGAGCATGAAGACGCCATTAGGCGGGGTCTTTAATTTATTAGTGATGAACTTTTACTACTAGCGTATAGAACGCTTATCTATGAATAAGAACTTGGTTTTCGGTTTTACTAAATATGTTGGGTTAAAGTGATGTAAATGGCTTAATGCCATAAGACGATGAAATACTTTGGGTATTATGTTTATAAATAAATATGCTTTTATTTAAATATGTGATGTGATGATTAAGTTTTATATTAATTATTTATGCTGTAGAATAAGTTATGAGATGACAACACTAAGTTTATTTAAACAGAAAGATGGCTAGAGGAAGACGTCGTCAACAAGTACCAGAAGGGTCAGGCGGTAATGCTGGGGGTCCACCGAACCCCATGCAACAGTTCGTAGACATGTTAGTTGGGGCATTACAGAATCGAACCCCGAATACCAATAACCCTCCAGCGGCCCAAGTGGCAAACTTTAAGGACTTCAAGAGCGCGGGACCCCTTGAGTTCAAAGGAACCACCGAACCCATCAAAGCCCAAACATGGATCAAGGAAATGGAAAAGGCGTTCGCTATCACCCAAGTAGGAGTCGAGCAGAAAACAATCTTCGTCACGTACATACTGAAGGGTGAAGCCAACTTCTGGTGGGAGGCAAACCAGACCAGGGCTGGAGAGGGTGTGATACCTTGGGAGGGGTTTAAAAAGATCTTTTTTGAAAACTACTTTCTTGTGAGTATGCAAAGTCGCATAGAGATGCGCTTCTTGGAGCTAAAGCAAGAAGACATGACGGTACCCCAGTACGCCTCAAAGTTCAACGAGCTGGCGAGGTTCGCGCCTCATCAGGTCGACACGGAGGAGAGGAAAACAAGGAGGTTTGAGCAGGGTCTCAAACCATGGTTATACAGCAGACTTTCGGTGTTATAGATGAATAGCTTTGCGACTCTTTTGGAGAAAGCTATAATCGCTGAGGGCGGAAGTGAAGCCTTGATGAAATTTAACAAGGAGAAAAAGAAGAAGAATGAAGGAGGAAATCGTGGGGAAGGTAGCAGCAGCAGTGGTGCGAACAAAAGGAAGTGGAACAACAACAACAGCAATAATTTCAATTTGGGAAACCCTGGGGGAAAATCAGGGGAAGCAAAGAAGAGGACTGAGGCGTGCAAGGAGTGTGGGAGGAATCACTCGGGTGCATGTCTAAAAGGGAAGAATGTCTGTTTCAATTGCGGGCAAGAGGGGCACATCTCTCCCAATTGCTCTGCACCAAAGAGGAATGGATGTTTCAACTTTTGAGCATTGGATCATCAGGCAAGGAATTGCCCAAAGAAGAATTCAGCAGGAGGAAATGGAGGAAGGGGACCAAGCAGTGAAAATCTCACAATTACTGGACCACCAACTCAAAATCGACCAACAGCAAGGACTTTCAACACGACGGTTCAGGATGCGGTCGCATCCAAGGATGTGGTTTCAGGTATCATTCCGATCAATGATATATCTGCTTATATATTATTTGATTCGGGTGTTACTTGTTCCTTCGTATAGCATGAATTCTCCCAACGATTAAACTTACCCCAGGAAGAATTAGAATATCCGATGAACATAGAAGTTTCTAATAAGGAAATAATTCCCATTAGCCATGTCCATAGGAACTGTGTTGTAGATATCAGGGGATATAAGTTACCTGTGGATTTAAATCCAATTCAATTAGGGGAATTTGATGTAATTTTAGGAATGGATTGGTTATTTAACCATGAAGCGATGATAGATTGCTAGAGAAAGTGTATAAACTTTAAGATTCTGGATCAGTCTAAGGTAGTATTTTACGGGAGTAAGTCGCCGAGACACTCGAGTTGTCTGACGATGATGCAAGTGAGGAAGTTCCTAAGGAAGGGATGTGTAGGATATTTGGCCCATATTGTTGATACACAAAAAGTAGGGAAAGGGATGGGACAGATACCAGTAGTGAACAAATTTCCCGATGTATTTTTGGAGGAATTGCCAGGACTTCCATCGGATAAAGAGGTCAAATTTGTCATAGATTTAGTACCGGGAACGGCACAGATTTTAAAAGCCCCATACAGAATGGCACCGGCACAGATGAAGGAGCTGATGGTACAGTTGCAGGAATTATTGGATAGAAAGTATATTCAATTGAGTGTGTCTCCTTGGGGAGCACCAGTTTTATTTGTGAAAAAGAAGGACGGGTCAATGAAACTTTGCATCGACTATCGAGAGTTGCATAAGGTGACGATTAAGAAAAAGTATCCGTTACCTAGATCTGTTCGATCAATTGAAGGGAGCGAAATATTTTTCCAAGATTGACTTGAGGACGGGATATCACCAGTTGAGGGTGAGGAAAGAAGATGTTCCTAAGACATCATTCAGGACTCGTTACGGTCACTACGAGTTCCTAGTGATGTCATTTGGATTAACAAATGCACCAGCGGCGTTTATGGACATGATGAATCGAGTGTTCAAGCAATACTTAGATAAATTCATAGTTGTGTTCATAAATGATATTCTGATCTATTCCAAGACTCAGGAAGATCATGCTGAACATTTAAGAATGGTATTGGAGGCGTTGAGGAAGGATAAATTATACGCAAAATTTTTGAAGTGCGAGTTCTGGTTGGAGAAAGTTCAATTTCTGGGGCACGTGATCGACAGGGATGGAATTTTCGTGGATCCAGGAAAGGTGGAAGCGGTACAAAATTGGGGACAAGCAAAGACACCGATTGAAGTAAAAAGTTTCTTAGGATTAGCCGGCTATTACAGACGGTTTATTCAAGATTTTTCGAAGATAGCAGGAACGTTGACGAATTTAACGAAGAAGTCGGTAAAATTTGTCTGGACTGATAAATGTGAAGACAATTTTCGGGAACTTAAGAAAAGACTGAGTGAAGCACCGGTGTTGTCTCTACCAGATGATACTGGTGATTTTGTAATTTTCAGTGACGCGTCGCACAAAGGACTTGGTTGTGTGCTTATACAATATGGTAAATTTATTGCGTACGTGTCGCGTTAGTTAAAGGATTACGAAAAGGGATATCCTACCCATGACCTGAATTTGGCAGCGGTAGTATTTGCCCTGAAGATTTGGAGGCACTATTTATATGGTGTAAAGTGTGAAATATACACGGACCATAAAAGTCTGAAGTATATCTTCACACAGAATGAGTTGAATATGAGACAGATAAGATGGTTGGAACTAATAAAGGATTACGATTGCGACATCTTATATCATCTAGGGAAAGCTAATGTGGTAGCAGATGTGCTAAGCAGAAAGGGCAATGGTAGGTTGGCAATGCTAACAGCTCAAGAGGAGTTAATTAGGGAGATGGCGAGATTGGAACTCGAGATAAAAAGTCCGAGGGAGCCAGACGGGAAATTGTTCGCAATGGAGGCTCATCCGACTCTATTAGACAAAATCAAGGAAGCACAAAGCAGCAATGAAGAATGTGAGAAGGTGAGGAAAAGAATTTTTGATGGAGAAGAGCTTAAGTTCAGTGTGGATGGGGATGAGTTGTTAAGGTTTGAGAAGAGAATTTGGGTGCCAGCAGTAGCGGAGCTAAAAGAAGAAATCTTACAGGAACCTCATACCTCAAGTTACTCAATCCATCCGGGAAGCACAAAGATGTACCAGGATCTTCGCTAACATTTTTGGTGGCCCAATATGAAAAGAGAAGTCGCAGAGTGCGTCAGCAAGTGTTTAATATGCCAGCGAGTCAAGGCAAAACATCAGAAACCGAGCGGGTTACTTCAACCTCTAGAAATTCTGGAATGGAAATGGGAGCATATCACGATGGACTTTGTGGTAGGACTTCCAAATACACAGATAGGTTATGATGCAGTTTGGGTGATCGTTGATCGATTGACCAAGTCAACGCATTTTTTGCCAATCAAGATCAGATATACCTTGGATCAGTTGGCAAAGCTTTATATTAAGGAGATCGTTTCCAGGCATGGTGTACCTGTATCAATTGTGTCAGATCGCGATCCGCGGTTCACAGCTAATTTCTGGAAAAGCTTTCAAGAACGCATGGGAACGCAACTGAGGTTGAGCACCGCGTATCATCCTGAAACAGACGGGCAGAGCTAAAGAACTATCCGAATGTTAGAGGACATGCTGAAAGCATGTGTTATGGATTTCAAAGCAAGCTGGGATGACCACCTACCATTGGTGGAATTTGCATACAACAACAGTTACCACGCGAGCATCGGGATGCCACCTTATGAAGCTTTATATGGAAGGAAATGTAGAACGCTATTGTGCTGGAATGAAGTAGGAGAACATAAATTGCTAGGGCCAGAATTGGTGCAGTAAACTGCGAATGTGATCAAAATAATACGAGCGAGATTAGTGACAGCTCAAGATCAACAGAAGAAATATGCTGATCAACATCGGCAACAACGAGACTTCGACGTCGGCACTTATGTGTTTCTGAAAGTGTCACCTTGGAAAGGGAAAATGAGATTTAGGAAGAAGGGAAAACTTAGTCCCAGATTCATAGGACCCTTTGAAGTGTTAAGGCGAGTCGGTGAGGTAGCTTATGAAATAGCTTTACCTCTGGAGTTAGAACATATACACAACATGTTCCACGTATCGGTTCTACAACCTTATAAGCAAGACTACAAGCATGTCATAGAATATGAACCCATCCAGTTTGAGAAGGACTTAACCTACGAAGAGGTTCCTGTACAAATTATTGATAGAAAGGAACAAGTGTTAAGAAATAAGATAATACTTTTTGTTAAGGTAGTATGGAGGAAGCACAACGCCAAAGAGGCTACATGGGAACTCGAGGAGAAAATGATGAAAAATTACCCTAATCTTTTTATTTAACTTGTAATGATTCTTGGGACGGAATCCTTATAAGGAAGGGGAATGTAATTTTCGAGATTATCATATAATTTAATAATTTTCAATAAAGGAATTTATGCGAAACTCTTGTGTGATTTCTTTTATTAGATGTTCATGTGTTATACATATGGGTGTTATTTTAAGATATGTGATGTGAAGTATTTTCATAGTTGGTTTGATTTGATCTAACTAATTGAATTGGTTAAATAGATAATTAATTCTATTAATTTCATGGGATGGCATTACAACCCGAGTTGGAGTTTAGAGCGAAATTTAGAGATGCGGACTGCGTATTTGAGTCTGGAACGTCGAAATTACTCAAGATAGGCTGTAACAACAAAAATGTGTTACGGTTGACTTTTTCAGGAAAAAAGTTATCCATGAATTTCAAAAATGAATTTGATGAAATGGATAGTCCCATGACGTCCGGAACGTCGACTTTAGTAGGAATCGATATAAGTATCGCAACGTTCGGCTACGGAGGGCAAAATAGTTATTTAATTGATTAAATAATTAAATTAATAATATTTTTAGCAAATCAGCAGCTGGAGGGGGCCACGTGACCAGCTTATTGGGACAAGAGGGGAGTATACGTATTATCAAGATGATTGAGGGAGAGGGAGTTACACTTGTTTTAGTAAACCAAAACCTTTCATTTTTCTAACTCCCCACTCCATAACTAAATGATTGGATTGTTACTAATGTTTGTAACTGATGAATTGTGGACATGGAAGGGCTTGGGAGATCAGTTCTATCAAACTATATATATACACCAAGACCAAGTTCTTTTCTCTTTTGGTTAAAAGCTTCCAATATAGAAAAAAAATCAAGAGAATGAGAGTGTGAGTGTTGTGACGATTTATGGAGTTTTGGAGAGTCTGAACTAATAAGGGGGAAAGATTATCAGAGTTAAACAAGAAGAAATTCGTCCAAGAGGTAAGCCATGAAACCTATTTTATGTTATTGAGGAAACTAGTAAAGAAAATGCTTGAATAGTCATTGTAAATGTTTTGGGTTGGTTCTATAATGCCATGCTACTGCTTGTGGATGATATATAGGTATTAAGAATGAAAGTTATGGTCTAATCAAGTAGCACTTACATAGAGAATCATTGAATTTGTGTATGCATGCTATATATTTGATAAAAGGCCTTTTAGATGTCAATTTGTTCAAAACATGGTAATTTAGTGAAGTTAAATGTTGGGTTATGTGTATATATATTAGTATAGATGATCTGGACAATATGAGTCCTTAGATTGCATGCTAGAATCGAAATCATGGATTTTTGTCAAAGGGGTTTAAACTAGTATTGCATAATTTTTTGGGTTTTTTGGTCAATTAAAATCTTGTCTTTAGTAATCCGTTTGTTGCATGTAATAATTTTATAAAATAGTATGTTGTATGAAGTCCAATCTGTCCAAATTTCAAAGGAATCGGAGTTATATTGTGCAAGTTATGAATTTCGTAAGCAAACATGTTGGTATAAAAATCTGCAGAATTCTAAGAATTTCCAGAAATTTTCTAAGTATAAAACCTGTTCTGACACGCTTTTCAAGGCAACCGGTTGGTGGTCTTAACAAGCTAGTTTCATGGATGTAATATTTTTGTAAAATCCTATGCTATGTGGAGTTTAGTGTGTCCAAATCTCAGAGTCGTATCAGTGTAGTTTATTCAGAATTAAATTACAAAGTGGGCTGCTCGAAAGCGAAAATCAGGATCTGGGCCTGATGAGCAGCGCAGCTGCGCTGCTCATAAGGCTTAGACCTGCGCAGCTGCGCCGGTCCGGGTCGGTCTGGGTCATTCGGGTGGGGTCGGGTCGAGGCGGAAAATTTTCAGAAACTTATTTTTTCCTAGATTTTAATACTGGACCCCTGGACCTATTTGATGCAACATGTTTATGTAGTTAAAGTGTATGTTAAGTGAATATGTGCTCGTTAATAAACTTATTAAAGTAAACAAAAATCGTTTTCTTTCGAATTAGAGTTCGAGAACCTAATGGCTTAACGTGACACATATGAATAGGTTATGTGAAGGTTAATTGCTAACGATAGCAGACATATCAGGCAAGTTTCCTTACTCGGATTTGATTATGCAAGTTTCCTAACCCTAATTTCTATTAGGCATTTATTCAATCCTTACTCATTTTTATCGCATTGAGGGTAAGTATTGGACTTGTGCTAGCTATTTATTCGTGCAAGTTCCTTTGTTGTGAAGTTATACAACTTTAATTATCTTGCAAGCTTATCGATGATTACTCAGTTATTATTCTAACTGCTATGCTTATATGTTTTATGTCATTATCGAATTGTTTCTAAGTATGTTCCTAGCCTTTGTTTTCGGCTAGTTATTATTGATGAAAAATGATTTAAAACAAATCTTTCGAAGCTATGAAATGTTTGCCAATCCAAATTGTTTTGGTGCGGTCTTGCATGAGTACTAAGATGAACAACCCAAATAAACGGGCAAACAGATGTCGGGCATATAGTCCCATTTATGCTTACACAGCTTAAACTTTATACTTGTGCACAATGTAGGGTACGATAGGCTGATCACCTGGAGTACTTGCAGAGACCGTTTACAATCTATTTGATTGTTAAACCGTCTGATGGTTTTCGATGAAACAAAGTAATGTTCATGGTATTCTACACCCCTTAGTATGATATTCAAAAATTTTAAACTCTTATTCTTGATATTCCTGTTTAACACTTGATAATTCTTTCAACTGTTATAGCCATTCAGATGTTTTTACTCCTGATTTATGTCTCCAAACTATTTTATATACTTGCTGGGCAATTTTGTGCTCATTCTTGCTTAAACCTTTCAGTTAAGGAAGAAAAAGCTGAGGGCTCGGGCAAGGACAAGGGAAAGTCCAAGATGAAATGATGCTAGTTTTCTTTGTAATAGTTATTTATTTTCACATATGATGTAATGTAGTGACAAACGCTAAGTTTAAGTTTCAGTTTATTAAAGGTTGCAAAGACTTGGAATTTTATTTTGAATAAGTATGTGACAGTTAATATTATTATTATTATTGTTGGAGTTTACATAGATAGATGATGATGTATGTTGTATCGTGAGCACCATGTCATGTAATCGATGTTACACGCATTTGGGGGCATCACAGTCTATACATCCAAGTAAGGGTATCCAAACACAGTAATAGTTCTGATGAGAGTTACTATCTGTTATGGGATACTGTGAACCTTGGATAGATACGAATTATATCTTATTGAATATTTATAGTTAATTAATTGGAAGTGAACTCCAAATCGGATACCATGGGTGTATGGATTCAGAGATGTCACCTTAATTGAATAGTCGTCAACACCAGATCGGATACCACGGGTGTATAGATTTGGGGGCGTCACAACTAAGGGCTGATCCCCCTATGTACGAGAAGTAGAGTCCATATAGTCTTACGACTGTTAAAGGTTTAAAGTAGAAATACTTGATAACCTGTGACATAGTTCTTGGTCTTTTAAACCTCAGATATACTTTTGATTCTTGTTATTCATTCTTGATTCAAAAGCCGAGCTTTCTATTATTCAGAACTCATTGTTTCCTGGCATGTTATTATTGTTATTAGATTGTTATACTTGTGGGAAATTGTTGCTCACTCTTGCATAATAACAATGCACCTAAGGTTGAAAGAACTGAAGAGCCTTCCACTAGTAAAGGCAAGGGAAAGATGAACAAGTGATGAAGACTTGTTATTTTTTTCTGTGAATATTTTGTTAAGACTTATGTTGTGATCTTTTATACTTAATTGTTTCTTTATGTTTCCGCATTGATGTTTAAGGTTAGTTAACCTAGGATTTATTCGTTCAGATGTTATAACCCCTTAAGGGGAGGATTTCTATTTATTTATGAGTTTCATTATTTATGGGTAAATAGATGTGTTATTATTGGACAGTGAACACCAAATGACTTAGCTTTTTCTATACGCTTCTTTGATACAAACTAAGGATGAATGTTGGATCATTGGGACTCCCGTAATGTCAACGTCCATAAGCCATTCTTCATTCGTTAGACATCTTCTTTCATCAGATGAGCAAACCTTGATACTCTGATGCTAATTGAAAAGACACCACGATCGTTGTCTTTGTATCATGATCGTTGTGTGTTGATGTGATCGTGCTTGATTCAATCTTGATCGTAGAGAACACTATGATTTCTCTTAAGCTCTGATTGACTGTGATCTTTACTTGCTCGTTTAGTAGACTCCACATTTCCGAGAGCTGACTGCGATTCTTGACTTGGCTCGGCAGGCGCTCGGCCTGTCTCTATGATTCTGAGTGTGGCTTCCAAGACAGACTACTATTCTGGAGTATCTTCTCCAATACTCCACGATTCTGCCTTGGCTTCTGCAAACTCTTGGTTGTCTCAACAGACTACAATTCTATTGAGGCCTATCTATTACATTGCAAGAGATCAACCTAACAGATTTGATCTTTCTTCTATACATTCATTTACAAAATGATAAACATTTAGCTCAGATCAACCTAACAATTTTGATCTACAATCTAAGTCCTTGTATATATATTCTAAGAAGGACTTTACACATAAGCATATTTATTTACTTTCAACATCAAATTTTATCATGCAATTCCCAACAATATCCCCATATTTGATGTTGATATAACCAAAAAGATTTACATTATTTCATCAATTTCTAAATGCAGGATGCTAGAAAGTAAATATGACTTAGTGTTTCAGTGAGCAACTAAAATCCTTAGACAATAAGCATGAATTTATTGATGTTTTAAAATAGTTATTACAATTTAGCACAGTTACATCAATAAGAAACAAATTTTAAACTTATCTCTATATTCTTTGCCTCTTGGTCCTCAGAGGATTAGCATACTCTTCAGCTCTCCTTCTTCCTCTAGCTTCATCTCGCCATTCTATATCTTCTAACTCACTTGGACTTAGCATTTCTCCAAGACCATGTCTGTTCATGAAGGTAGGATCTCCAATAAGCATGCTCAAGCCAGTGTTGGATACCCCTGGTGAGCTAAAGGATGGACCTTGACTCCTCAGAGGGTGCGCCATGATGATTGGTTGGCGCTGCTGTTCAATTCGTTGAGTCTGATAGCGAGGCTGTCTTATAGGAGGCTAATTTTTAGGATTGCTCCTTGGAGACTGTGCAATTTGTTTCCCTTTGTCCTTCCCTTTTCCTTTCTCCCCTTTCTCTTTATTCTCCCCCTTTATGTCAGCATCTAAGGTTCGAATGTCTTCGGACAGACGATTGACTCCTTGCACCAACTCATGCATTTGAGAATGATTTTGAGCAATGTCACTGCGATTCTCTTCAACCATGGCTTCAGTATTTCTTCTCTGTTGATGCATCATGGCCATAGAATCTTCAGTCTGTCTTACTTAAGTTATAGAATAATCTTTAAATTCGCGTAGGGAGATACTCAGCTGGTGAATCTGATTAGGAATAACAACATTTTGTGATTCTTGAGTTTTTTAGAGAAGTTTAACTACTTCCTTATGCTTGTTGGAAGCTTGAAAGTGGATTGCATCCCTTTGGCTTAGACTGTCACTCATCTCCTCTATGATCTCCTTGATCCTTTTTGAGAGCTCAGTTGCCAAATTTCCATGTAAAATGTTGACAGACTCGATCATATGATTGAAGCGTTGATGAATTGACAGGGAGTGAGCTGCAAGGTTCTCCTCTGTCTCTAGGACCACTTGGCTTGTGACATCAGCAAGCTCCTCTTTAGTGGGGAGGAGAGAAAGATGATCAAAGATATATTTTCTTAAAATCGGGAGGGGAGGCCGTAGTGTGCTCCCTTGGCCTTGGTATACTTGTGAGAGAAAGTTCCATATCGAAGTATTCATTGTGGGAAGATGAGAGAATATCTGATTGTGTGAGAGGTGCTTGGGTTTGGTGTATGGGAGAGGGGATTTGTTCAGCATATGGGATAATGGGCTCGACGATTTGGTTTGTTGGCTCGATGGTCGTGGTGTCGTGTAGTTGTTCGGCGATTGTTGGTCGTTTTCTCGATCAATATATGTGTACAAGTGTACACGGTCAACAAGTAATAAAGGGTAAGTAGAGTATCGTTCCCACGAAGAATTACTTAATAAAATTCACCAAGCACTAACCCATAACCATCTCAATCTTATTTAAATGAATGATTTAATATATTGAATAATACTGTGCAATTAAACTAATTATAACTATCCCTAGAATGAAACTAGATAGTGAAGACATGAGATTATAATTTCACCTATTGTTTCATCTAAATTAATACACTTCCCGTTAAGCCGAATTAATTATATGGATTGTTAGTCGAGAACACGAAAGCAAAACATAGCCATCTCACGATTTACCATGTCTATATCACATAAAATTCATAAATGATAGAATGAATGTGAACACCCTAATTAACTACCTCACTATATGTCTATGTGAATTACAATTAAAGAGGATTTAAACACAAGTTCTCAAATGACTACAAGTGGTGCTTCGGTATATATCTATCTGAAGCACAAATCATAAATTCCAGCGCCATATAGAACACATAAACACAAGCTATTATGATCAGATCTAAACCCATAATCTATTTCTCAATTTTATATGGATTATCACGGTAATTGATGGCCAATCAATTAAACAATTGAATACAAATCACAATAGATAATCCAATAACAATCAAGAAGACTAACAAGGAAGCATATCAAAGTAAACTACACAACAAGATCCATTATAATCTCAAAATGGAGTTTAATTCATAATTGAAGTGAAATCCATAATCCACAATTGAATAAACATTGAAAGATGCATAGAAAAAAGGAGAGAATTTAGGGTTTGGAGTAAGTAAATCTGAATTCTCTTACTTCCAATATGGATCTCCAATGATCTTCAAGAGCTTTAATCTCCAACTCTAATCTAATCTAGGATTTTATCTACTTCTAATCTAAATTTTATCTAATGATGAAAATTAAAGAAAAGAGAAGAACATATGTAAGCTTGTGATCCAAAGGCTGGAATGTTTCTACATAATGAAAATAAACCCTAATATAGACCCCCAATGTTGAGTGCCTCCTTCCCCAAGCAAAAATCCATTTAAGTGAAAAGTCAAACGTTAGTCAAACTTGATCAAGAGCGGTCGCGCTGCCCAGCAGTACAAATTGGGCGCGGGCGCGCTCCATGCTGGAGAACTATGTTTCAGGAGCGGGCGCGCTGCTTTTAGTCTTGATTCAAGCGCGGCTGCGCTCTGCTGGAATTCTGCAGGCTGTTGCTGATTCTCTGCTGCTGCTGCACATTTGTTCCTTTTCCCATCAATGTTCCTTTTAGCATTCCTCACATCCCTATTAGCCTCAATTTCCACCAAGAGAGTTTCAATCATGAAACCTACAAAAGTAAACCAAAATGCAATAAAAAGCTACTATATCACATGAGTTTAAATAACAATTAAAGTTAGTTGATATCTAGATAAATGGGTATAAAACCACTTATCAACGATTATGAATCGTTGCTCGACGACCATAGGTTGTTGTTTGACGAGAATGAATCGTTGCTCGATGACCATGGAGTCACTGTCAGTTGGCTCGACGATAGTGGAAAGTTGGCCATTTGGTTCATCAGTTATAGAGTTTTGGGACTCTATAACTGAAAATTGGTTCAGTGGGTTAACAACTGTAATAACCCGAATACTTACAAGATAGTGAATTATAAAGTATATAAAATCGACGAGTAGTATTGGTAATGATCCTTAGAAAGAAAATGAACGGGTTAAAGAATATATATAATATTTGATATGATTGTGTTTAATTGAAGGTTATGTAATAAAACCTAAAATTTGTTGAAGAAATGAATGGAGTAGTATATAGATATAAAACTTTTGTTGAGATAATGTGTTGAAGTTATTCAACGATAATTATGAAAGAGATTTTGTGAAAACCGAGTAAGGGAGGTTTCGTTGATTCCGAGGACGGAATATTTATAAGGAGAGAAGGATGTGACATCCCGGATTTTTAAGAATTTATAAATGAGAATTTATTAAATAAAATTCTTATTATGAGACGTTTTGAGTTTGAGAATGTGTATATGTGTCATATATTGTGAAATATGTGATTTGGTGTGAAAAGAATTTTAGATATTAATTTTAATATTATTTGATTAAATAAATATTTTAATTTATTTATTTATTGAGTTAAATAAATATTTATGTGATTGTTGTGAAGTGATTTAATTAAGTGTAATATATATGTAATGATTTTATGTTATAGTTCTAATTTAATTGGGATAATTAAATTAGATGAAGTTATGTGGTAATTGTTACATAAAATTATAATTAGCGAGTAATTATAATTGATATGTGATAATTTTTATGTGATTAATTGATGTTATCTTTTAATTAATTAAATTAGAATGTTAAGATTTAATTAATTAAAGTATAACATTAAAAATATGTGATAAAGGATTTATTAAAAGAATTAAAAGAGTTTTTAAAACCGTTTTGCCAAACAAGGCCCTTGCACCAGTTTTAAATCCGTTTTGCCAAACGCCTTAACTACTAAAAACCTGTTTTTAAATATTATTTTGCCAAACAAGCCTTAGGGCTTTCTAAATTCCAAAAAATTATAACTTATGAATTAATTGTAATAATTATATTTATTAGGAGCCATTAATATATGTAAGTTATATATTTTATATTTATGTATTATATGTATAATATATGTAAGTTATATTATATGTATACGTTAGTTAGAAAGACAAAGGGTTAGTCTGTGTTAGAAAAAAATACAGAGAACCTTGAGTTATAGAGAAAAGAGAAGAAGAAGAAGAGAGAAAAAGAAAGAAGAGGGAAGGGAAGCTCGAGATAGCATCATCCTCTTCATTCCAATAAGCAAAAGAAGGGTAAAGTTTAAAATTGTTTACGTTCTTCAAAGTTTTAGTTTTCTATAAATTGAGTTTTATGAAGTTAGTGTAAACATGAATTTCTAATATTTGAATTGTGTCAATATATGCTTATAATTGAATTATATGCATAATTGAGTTGTCTAATTCATGAAGACATGATGAACATGAAGAATTCATGTTCATCAAAAGTTACAGTGAAAATATTTTAAAAATATATAATTTTCTTTAAAATCAAAAAAAAATTATGTTTGATTGTTAATTGTTGTATAAAATGATTGTAGATTGTGTTAATATGGTTATAAATGAATTCAATATACTTTGGATTATGTATTTTGAATTAAAAACAAACTACAGTGTTCAATTTCATCAAGAATACTTATCAATGGCTTTTCTTCAAAAATCATGAAATTGAGTTTTTGGATCATGAGTTTTAATGATTCAATGTGTTAAAAATATGTTAGAAACTTTGATATTATATTTCTGTAAAATTTTATATGTATTGTGTTGACTGAAAGTAGAATTTTGTGTGGAGAAATAAGCTAAATTGACTTTTTCTATGCACAGTTCGCGAACCAGTGTGTGTGTGTGCTGCAGGGGGCCCTCCCCGGCGGGCCTATCAAGCCTAAAACCCCTGCCCCGGCGCGGGGTATGCAGAATTTTTTTTTTTATTGTTATGTAAAGTTTTGTTTGTATCATGAAGAAATTAACCTAATGTGATAATTTGACAACATGATAAGCATGCATTAAAATGCTAAATAATAGTAATGAATTATATTAATAAAATATAATGTATAATTATAATTCGAATAAATTATAATTATAGTAAAGGTTTAATTTAAATTATGATATAGTTTGATTAAATTTTAATCAAAGTAAATGTTTAATTTAAATTAAAATTTGTTTAATTATAATATAATATGTAATTATAATTTGAATAATTATAATTAAGGTAAATGTGTAATTTAAATTATAATTCATTTTAATTATAATTTAATGAGTGCATGATTTGAAATTGATTAATTATAATCAACGTAATTGTTCAATTTGAATTATAATTAGTTTAATTATAATAAATGCATAAATTGAGTTTGATTATTTTAATCACAATAAATGTTTAATTTAAATTATAATTTAATTAATATAAAATACAATTATAATTTGATTTAATTATAATTGAGGAGAATGTGTAATTTAAATTATAATTTGTTTAAATTATAATTAATATGAGTACGTAATTATTAGTTGATTAATTATGTGAAAATATAATATGATTATGTGATGTGATGTGATTAATTATGTAATAATTAATTATTAACTTAATAATTAAAGAGGAATGAGTTAACCTAAATGGGTTAACTAATTATGCGAACTAGTTATGTGATAATTAATTTATATTATTAATTATACATATAGCTTGACAATGTGTGTTAAACAAAAAAATAGAAGAGAATTATAAAGTGTAAAGTAGAATTTACTTAAACATTTGCTAAGCTTTGCTATGCGACTAATAATGGATGCGTATGGTAATACGTTGTGTAGGATTCATGAAGTGTAGATTATTATAAGTTGTTTTTCGTTAATTGGTAATTTACGAGTCATGCAAGTCTTTCAGTTCCTATTTTCTATGTGAACTTGATGATGAACTGTTTTAAATTGTATTGCAAAGAGCATGATATGTTATATATGTTGTATGCATGAAATGCTAAAGTCAATTTATGACTACATTGATTGATTAAAGAATGTTGATTGGGTAAGGAACTCAATCTTTATATTTATTATGTGAATTAAAGCATGTATGCTATGTTACTCTAATGATTATGAGATATATGTTGAGTATGTTATTATGTGCTACGTGTTGCATGAAAGCTGTTAGATCTTGCTGAGCTGTCGAGCTCACTCTTGCAAATAACTATTTTTGAAGGTCAAGGATGTAAGGTAATGATACGTGCTAGTTGAATGTTAGAGATCAATAGAAATTCAAGACGATTACTTATTTTAGATGAGAATGCATTTAATGTTTTGATTGTAACGTAATTGTTAAATTGTAAGTTGAGCTATCCGATGTATAGTGGATATTGCTTTGTGATGTAAGATTTTAGATAGCAACTTCAATGTAGTGATTCATGTTATAAGTTTGAATCAAAGATATGTTATGTAAAGGTTGAGATTCAGGGCAATAAATAAAGAATTATATAAAAGTTTTAATTATTCCGCATTTTTAGTGATTGTATCATCGAGTAATGATGTAAAGTTAGAAGTTCGATGTATTGTTAACGGCCAAGATTGAGAGTCGATTTGTATGAATTTTGGGATTGTTACAGTTGGTATAAAAGCTGATAGGTTATACACCTTAGGTAAGAGTACCTTAGGCTATGACCTTAAATTATAAGAAATTAAGTTTAAGCTTAGTATAATAAAAGGTGATTCTTTTCACATACGTAGAAGTATAGGATGAGTTTAGTCCTAGAAATGTTGTAAGAAGAAGATTAGAATGACGAGGAGTAAACTCGAATAAAATATTGAACTATATGAATGAATTAGAAATTCTTAAAGGAAGAGTTGTTTAATAAACAAGAAGATTCAAAGAAGAATCTTGAAGAGATATGAAGGTAAGAATCGGGAGTTACCTAACTCCAATAATCAGGATGACGAATAATGATGAATAGATAGAGTCTATAATACTAAAAGCATAATGAAATCATGAGATGACATGATGATAGGTAAAGATAAGAAGATTGTAAAACAAAATAATAATGAGAAAAGAAAAGAATTATAGGGAGATGATTATAGAATAAGATCACGACGTGATCTTTTAAAGTTGTAAAGACAGATGATTTGTAATGATTGAATATTTATAGTTTGATGCTATAACGAGAATGTGCTATGATATAGTACGAGATTAACTCACGAGGAGTTATAAATGATGAGATACAGAAAGTCTGTATCAAGTATAGGACGAGAAGTTATGAGTAAGATAGAGTTAAGTGGGATTTCAACTGAGGACTCGTGTGGCGGCTGAGTTGTACAAACCTTTGTATGGGCAGTGGTTTTGTGCTAACACTTAGTTTATCATTTTGATAATCGTTGGAATGCTGGTGTCGCGCTATCGATATATATATGACGAGAAGGTGATTCTTTTCTCATATTATATTTGATAGTTAGAAACAATTATGATATTAAGATTAGGTACGAGTTCTAAAAACTCATACTTGTGGTAAGTTTATGACTCATAATCGTATGTATGTTTTTGAACCCCTAAGCGTATGGACAGTCCCTGATAGGTTCTTGGACTACGTATTGCTAGGACAAGTTCTTAAACTCATATTATTGTGGCAAGTTCTTGAACTTCCAAAGTGTGGTAAGTTTGATAAACTATACTGGGTATAGAAAGGTTATGGTATAGAAAGCATTGATGTGTTGAAGATTTATAGAATGATTAAGTAATGAAACGATGGAGTAAAGATTTATATTGATGGAGAAAATTTTATATTCTAAATCTCCTAGCTTTGCAAGATTTTCAAAATTTATTGATTTCGTGCTGATGTTGCACTTCTATTTTCTTGAAAAACATTGGATCAAATGAATGAACCAATGGATTTTTAAAATAGTGTTATTATTCACATGTCTATGCTAATGGCTTCAGCTAGACAAAAATAATTTGAAATTTTCAAAATGTATTTTATATATTCTATGCATCCTTTGATATGATGTTAGGAATAATAATCGAGGAAGTCATCAATACGATTAAACCTAGTGTTGGATGTGATCATAGGATCGTCAGTCCACTATAGTATGATGTAGTATGACGACGTCATGTAATGACGAAATCCTCAACGTACCATTACTACGATACGGTATCAGGATATTATAAAAGATTTATTTATTATTTTTAGTTTCCTTAAACTATAAAAAATAATTATTTATTGAGTTGGTTAAAAAAATATATATTTATATATTTCGATTGATGTCCGAATTATAAGTCTATGCTACTTGATTCAGCTAGATAGGTATTGAAAGATGTTTATAAAATTCGAGCGTTCTTGGTCAAACTATGCTAAACCAAATTATTTTGGTGCAGATTCAGATGTTAAGAAGCTGAGGTGAACAACCCTATAAAAGGGGACATGTTATTGGAGACAATAGTTCCGAGTGTAACGCATATAGTCGTTACGATGTACTACGTTTGTGCACGACGTAGTGGTGCGATAGTCTGATCACCTAGAGCATCGATGTAGGATGTATAGTGTGAAGTACTGGGGGTGAAGCACTATTAAACCTAAAGACAAGTTCAAGGTCTCCCCTCAGCATGATTTGGAATCTTTTAAATTCCTGAGTTATTTATATCGCTTCCCAATTATTGAGCAATTGTGGAATATTCTTATTATTCTAAAGGTGAATGTGGCAAGAATGATATTCCTTAGAAAGAAGTAGTTGTAGAACGCAATAATCCAGTGAATAAAGATTAACGTAAAATCTATTTTGATAGATTGATATATAAAGATTTATAGATTAATAAAATTTCAAGGACGAAATTCTTAGAAGAAGGGGTGAATATGATAACCTGAATACTTACAAGATAGTGAATTATGAAGTATATGAAATCGACGAGTAGAGTATTGGTAATGATCCTTAGAAAGAAAATGAACGGGTTAAAGAATATATATAATATTGGATATGATTGTGTTTAATTGAAGGTTATGTAATAAAACCTAAAATTTGTTGAAGAAATGAATGGAGTAGTATGTAGATATAAAACTTTTGTTGAGATAATGTGTTAAAGTTATTCAACGATAATTATGAAAGAGATTTTGTGAAAACCGAGTAAGGAGGTTTCGTTGATTCCGAGGACGGAATCCTTATATGGAGGGAAGGATGTGACATCCCGGATTTTTAAGAATTTATAAATGAGAATTTATTAAATAAAATTCTTATTATGAGACATTTTGAGTTTGAGAATGTGTATATGTGTCATATATTGTGAAATATGTGATTTGGTGTGAAAAGGATTTTAGATATTAATTTTAATAATATTTGATTAAATAAATATTTTAATTAATTTATTTATTGAGTTAAATAAATATTTTTGTGATTGTTGTGAAGTGATTTAATTAAGTGTAATATATATGTAATGATTTTATGTTATAGTTCTAATTTAATTGGGATAATTAAATTAGATGAAATTATGTGGTAAATGTTACATAAAATTATAATTAGCGAGTAATTATAATTGTTATGTGACAATTTTTATGTGATTAATTGATGTTAACATTTAATTAATTAAATTAGAATGTTAAGATTTAACTAATTAAAGTATAACATTAAAAATATGTGATAAAGGATTTATTAAAAGAATTAAAAGAGTTTTTAAAACTGTTTTGCCAAACAAGGCCCTTGCACCAGTTTTAAATTCGTTTTGCCAAACGGAGCCTTAACTACTAAAAACCTGTTTTTAAATATTATTTTGTCCAACAAGCCTTAGGGCTTTTTAAATTATAAAAAATCTTATGAATTAATTGTAATAATTGTATTTATTAAGAGCCAATAATATATGTAAGTTATCTATTTTATATTTATGTATTATATGTACAATATATGTAAGTTATATTATATGTATACGTTAGTTAAAAAGACAAAGGGTTAGTCTGTGTTAGAAAGAAATACAGAGAAACTTGAGTTAGAGAGAAAAAAGAAGAAGAAGAGAGAAAAGGAAGAAGAGGGAAGGGAAGCTCGAGATAACATCATCCTCTTCATTCCAATAAGCAAAAGAAAGGTATAATTTCTAACTTTAGAGTTTAAAATTATTTACGTTCTTCAAAGTTTTAGTTTTCTATAAATTGAGTTTTATGAAGTTAGTGTAAACATGAATTTCTAATATTTGAATTGTGTCAATATATGCTTAGAATTGAATTATATGCATAATTGAGTTGTCTAATTCATGAAGATATGATGAACATTAAGAATTCATGTTTATCAAAAGTTACAGTGAAAATATTTTGAAAATATATAGTTTTCTTTAAAATCAAAAAAAAAATTATGTTTGATTGTTAATTATTGTATAAAATGATTGTAGATTGTGTTAATATGGTTATAAACGAATTCAATATACTTTGGATTATGTATTTTGAATTAAAAATAAATTACAGTGTTCAATTTCATCAAGAACACTTATCAATGGCTTTTCTTCAAAAATCATGAAATTGAGTTTTAGGATCATAGGTTTTAATGA
This sequence comes from Panax stipuleanatus, assembly GCA_020205555.1. Classification (NCBI taxonomy): domain Eukaryota; kingdom Viridiplantae; phylum Streptophyta; class Magnoliopsida; order Apiales; family Araliaceae; genus Panax; species Panax stipuleanatus. The sequence goes on from CM035117.1 coordinate 93,668,620, forward strand.
TTTAATGTGTTAAAATATGTTAGAAACTTTAATATTATATTTTTGTAAATTTTATATGTATTGTGTTGACTGAAAGTGAAATTTTGTGTGGAGAAATAAGCTAAATTGGCTTTTTCTATGCGTTTGCTGCAGGGGGCCCGCCCCGGCGGGCCTATCAAGCCTAAAACCCCCGCCCCGGTGGGGGGTATACATAAAAGAATTTTTTTTATTGTTTTGTAAAGTTTTATTTGTATCATGAAGAAATTAACCTAATATGATAATTTGATGACATGATAAGCATGCATTAAAATGCTAAATAATAGTAATAAATTATATTAATAAAATATAATGTGTAATTATAATTTGAATAATTTATAATTATAGTAAAGGTTTAATTTAATTTATGATATAGTTTGATTAAATTTTAATAAAAGTAAATGTTTAATTTAAATTAAAATTTGTTTAATTATAATATAATATGTAATTATAATTAAGGTAAATGTGTAATTTAAATTATAATTCATTTTAATTATAATTTAATGAGTGCATGATTTGAAATTAATTAATTATAATCAAAGTAATTGTTTAATTTGAATTATAATTAGTTTAATTATAATAAATGCATAAATTAAGTTTGATTATTTTAATCACAATAAATGTTTAATTTAATTTATAATTTATTTAATTATAATTTAATTAATATAAAATGCAATTATAATTTCAATTAATTATAATTGAGGAGAATGTGTAATTTAAATTATAATTTTTTAAATTATAATTAATATGAGCACGTAATTATTAGTTGATTAATTATGTGAAAATATAATATGATTATGTGATGTGATGTGATTAATTATGTAATAATTAATTATTAACTTAATAATTAAAGAGGAATGAGTTAACCTAAATGGGTTAACTAATTATGAGAAATAGTTATGTGATAATTAATTTATATTATTAATTATACATATAGCTTGACAATGTGTGTTAAACAAATAAATGGGTGAGAATTATGAAGTGTAAAGTATAATTTACTTAAACGTTTGCTAAGCGTTGCTATGTGACTAATAATGGATGCGCATGGTAATACGTTGTATAGGTATCATGAAGTGCATATTATTATATGTTATTTTTCGTTAATTGGTAATCTACGAGCCAGACAAGTCTTTCAGTTCCTATTTTCTATGTGAACTTGATGATGAACTGTTTTAAATTGTATTGCAAAGAGCATGATATATTATATATGTTGTATGCATGAAATGTTAAAGTCAATTTATGACTATATTGATTTATTAAAAAATGTTGATTGGGTAAGGAACTCAATCTTTATATTTGTTATGTGAATTAAAGCATGTATGCTATGTTACTCTAATGATTATGAGATGTATGTTGAGTATGTTATTATGTGCTACGTGTTGCATGAAAGCTGTTAGATCTTGCTGAGCTGTCGAGCTCACTCTTGCAAATAACTATTTTTGAAGGTCAAGGATGCAAGGTAATGATACGTGCTAGTTGAATGTTAGAGATCAATAGTAATTCAAGACGATTACTTATTTTAGATGAGAATGCATTTAATGTTTTGATTGTAACGTAATTGTTAAATTGTAAGTTGAGCTATCCGATGTATAGTGGATATTGCTTTGTGATGTAAGATTTTAGATAGCAACTTCGATGTAGTGATTCATGTAATAAGTTTGAATCAAAGATTTGTTATGTAAAGGTTGAGATTCAGGGCAATAATTATAGAATTATATAAAAGTTTTAATTATTCCGCATTTTTAGTGATTGTATCATCGAATAATGATGTAAAGTTAGAAGTTCGATGTATTGTTAACGGCCAAGATTGAGAGTCGATTTGTATGAATTTTGGGGTTGTTACAAGAACCACTTCCATCCACCTTGGCAGTTCATTAAACTAATAGAAGTTTGGTAGAGGACAGTGGTTAACCTTGAAAGAGATAGGAATAGAGTGTACCTCATGCTCAGTCCTTGAGGACGCCTGATTAGTTATCAGTTTTTGAGCAAAGTTGAGGTTGCTTGGGAATCCATGGGCTAGCACCGAAATAGCTGGATAAGCTTTGTATGCCCAGAATATGTGATCCCAAAAGTTGAGAATCAAGGCTCTATGGTAGGACATCATGGGCAAGTAGGAGAACACAACTGATTGCAGTTGGCTCTCCTTTCTCCATTCCAACCCACTCCAATAATCTCAACTTCTTTTTCCTCTTCTTCTTCCCTGTCTTCATCACTTTTATTTGAAATTTCCACTACATCCATCATCTCAGCATCTCCCCTTTGTTTTTTAGCACTCTCCATCTCTATAGCTTCAGAGACTATGATTTCTTGAGGGGCAGAGGGGACTTCATGAGAAGCTTCTGACTGCTCCCCCTCAACTGGAGCACTTTCTTGTTCAGGTCCTTTGAGTAGATCCCCCTCAATATGAGTTGTACTCTCCTCAATTGCTTCGGATAGTTCCTCCTCAACATCAATGATAGCTTGATAAGATGCAATAGGGGTTACTGCACTGTTAAGGTTGGCTATCACATCTGCAATGATCCTGGTCTCATCCATGGTCTCATTGTGAGTATCAGATGCTTGAGGTTCAGTTCTTTGTTCAGCCTGCTCAGCAGAAATTCTTCTTTCCTCCTCCTTCAAAGCTTCCTTATTGACAAGGATATACTTCTTGACAAGCTTTTTCTTTGTTCTTCTGGGCTCAACCACAGCCTCAGAAGATTCTACAGCTTCAGCCATGGCAGTCTGTTTAGGCTGAGAAGCTATTGCAGCATCCTCCTCTAGAGTGATGGTAAGTCTGGACTCCACGATTGGTGAGGACTCCACAATCGCTGTGAGTGTAAACTTCTTTACTCTATGGTTGCGCTTCTTTTTATGAGGCTTAGACCTTCCTTCAGCCTTATCCTCACTGTGTTTCTTCTTCTTCTTCTCCTTCAGAACTTCTTCTGGTGATTCAGTCACTTCTAGGGTGAGTTCCCTTTGTGAGAAGAGACCAAAAAACTTAGTGCTAGAACCCCCTTGGGGTGCATCAGTTGTTAAGCCTTGAGGCTCTTCTGCCATCTGAACACTTTCTTTCAGTTTCCCTTTTCCCTTACTCTTTCTGACCAGAGTAGAGGGTTCCTTTTGATTTACTTCTTCATCTTCCTCAGCTTCCTTCACCACAGACATGTTTCCCTGCAGATCAGGTTTCTTCATCACATCACCAGTCCTTCCACTAGACTCAGACAACATTTTCATGTTCTCTGCAAGGTTCCTCTTCCAATTTTCAAAAAATTGATGGATCATCTTTCTGTTGGAATTGATGGGTGCACCCTCCTTGTCTCCAATTTTGTCTCCCAGAGCAGATTGGAGAATAATGCTTATGAATCTCCCATAGAGCATTTTACTTGAGCTCTTTGCCTTCTTCTAATTGAGAATCCACTTCCTAATCCATCCCATGAGTAAGGCTTCATAGTTGATTTGGGATTTGAAGCAGATGGATGTTATGATCCTCAGTTGATTTTCATTCACAGAGTCGTGCCTAGAGCTCTTGCAGCATATGCATTTCCCAATAATATAAGCCAAAAACTCGTACTTCTAGGGAAATTCTTTCTTCTTGTAACCCTTAATGCCTTGAACCTTCTTGTGCTGCATCCTCTTTAGACCTTTATAAAATTCAATGACGCTCAGAGACGGATAACCCTTTGATTTAAACCTTAGGGCCAGGTTTATATCTTCAGCTCCAAGCAGAATCTGCACGCCCTTGACCTTCGTAGTGATGATGTTGTTCTCAAACACTCTATTGCAGTAGAACTCTTTCACCAGCTTCGGGTAAATCCTTGTTCTGGTGCTCAGAGCTTCTTCCAGTCATGCTTTCTTCAGAAGGGACAGAATCTGGTGGAACTGTGGATCGGTTGTCTTGAACTCGTGAAAGCATAGTTGATAGTCGAATGCTACATTGGAAGCAGCCATTGATTTTGATGATTTTTTCCTGAGATGAAAAAACTTAGCTGAGCGTACTGAAACTTTGGGTTTCTTTTGAGAGAGAGAGAGAAATAAGCTTTTAAAATTCAAAGGTGAACTGACAAAAGATATTTTGAATTGTATTTATAACTTCCCTCTCCACATTCTACAGAGTGGGGCACGTGTTGAGTTCTACAGGACTCCATAATTTTAAGTCGTATGAGAAAGACTGATTTTCCCTTTGGTCCCCCTGAGCTAGTGTATCCTTCAGGATGACTACAATCGTCTGGACTGCTCCACGATCATTGTCTCTACTCACGCTTCTGCATTGGTCCTTGTGATGCATTCTGAATCAGCATCCCTTCTGGGTTAAGGTTGCTCAGGAAGGGCCAACCTCTTAGTCTAAAACTAAGGGTCAGGTTTGTCCATGAGGCGCTTATCAGAAGAGCTGCTTAGACTTGGAAGAAATGTTGTCATCATAGTGGGTTTCTCTGCCATGTCGAGACTACTCCACGATCGTGGTTTCTCTCAGTCATCTCCACGATTTTGACATAGCCTTTTTATCTGCATGGTTAGCACCAACTGGAGCATAGAGTTTATGGTTGTAGATTTAGCATACCTAACTCACTTATTAATTTATTAAATCTGGATTCATCTAAGGGTTTTGTAAAGACATCAACAAGTTGATTTTTAGTAAGGATGTATTGTAAAGATATAGTTCCATTTTGAATATGATCCCTAATAAAATGATATCTTATTTCTATATGCTTAGTCCTAGAATGCATGACAGGATTATGTGTAATTGCTATGGCACTTGTGTTATTATAGTGAACATGTATAGACTTTAAATTAAACCCAAAGTCTGCTAGCTGGTTCTTCATCCATAGGATTAGAGCACAGCAGATGCCTGCAGCAAAATATTCAGCTTCTGTTGTTGAAGTTGATACTGAATTTTTCTTCTTGCTAAACCAAGACACAAGTCTGTTTCCTAGTAGTTGACAAGTGCCACTGGTACTTTTTCTACCAATTTTGCAGCCTGCAAAATCAGCATCTGAATATCCTGTCAGTTCAAAGGAGGACTCCTTGGGATACCAAAGTCCCAAGTAAGGTGTGCCTCTGAGATACCTGAAAATACTTTTTACAACAGTTAAGTGTGCTTTCTTAGGATTAGCTTGAAATCTAGCACATATACATATAGCAAACATAATATCTGGTCTACTGGCAGTTAAGTACAGAAGAGAGCCAATCATACCTCTGTATTGAGTAATGTCAAAACATTTACCTTTCTCATCTTTGTCGAGCTTAGTTGCTGAAGCAATTGGTGTTTTCATGGGAGAGGCTGATTCCATGCCATACTTCTTAAGTAAGTCTTTGATGTACTTATCTTGGTTAACGAATATACCTTCATCAGTCTGCTTCATTTGTAGTCCAAGAATGAAATTCAGCTCATTTCAAACTTTCTCTGCATAAGTTTGGCAAATCTCTTGCACATATTTTCATCAGTAAAACCAAAGATAATATCATCTACATATATTTTAACTAGTAAAACTTTATCTTTGTGCTTCCTAAGGAATAATGTGGTATCTACTCTACCTCTAGTGAATCCTTTTTCAATAAGAAAGTTTGTTTCATACCATACTCTAGGTGCTTGTTTAAGTCCATATAAGGATTTGTCTAATCTATAGACATAAATAGAGAGCGTTGGATTAATGAAACATGGAGGTTGCTCCACATATACTTCTTCTTGAAGTTCTCCATTCAGAAATGCACTCTTGACATCCATCTGGAATACTTTGAACTTCATGTGGGCAGCAAAGGCAAGGAATATCTTGATGGCTTCCAGTCTGGCAACGGTGCAAAGGTCTCGTCGTAGTCGATGCCTTCTTCTTGACAGTAACCTTTAGCCACCAGTCTTGCCTTATCTCTTGTGATCACCCCATCTTAATCCATCTTATTTCTGAAGACCCATTTGGTGCCAATAACTGGGTGATTCCTTGGTCTAGGAACTAGTCTCCAGACTTTACTTCTTTCAAACTGATACAGCTCGTCTTGCATGGCTACTATCCAACTCGAATCTTCCATGTCTACTATCCAACTCGAATCTTCCATGTCATCCTCTACATGGAAGATCTCTGACTCAAATGACTACAAGTGATTCCTTGGTCTAGGAACTAGTCTCCAGATCTCTGACTTGACATTTATTATTGAGGAAGGTGACTAGATGTCCCTTGTTGCAAAGTTGGCTGATGCTCAACAGATTGTGCTTTAGTCCTTCCACATAGGCTACTTTGCTAAAGGACACTGCACCATTCCCAGATGAGCCATATCCTCTTGTCTTTTTGGAGTCGTTGTCTCCAAAGATGACTGTTGGACTCCTCTTCTCTGTGAAGTTAGACAAGAGAGATTTATTCCAGGTCATGTGACGTTAGCATCCACTATCCAGATACAAGGTTGTGATCATGGAGCTCTGTTCCTGCAGTAAGGTTAAGCTTTCATTTTGGTACCTAGAATTGCATGGGTCCTACTTTGTTAGTACCTTGTGGACTTAGATTTGCTTGACTTTGGATCTATTATGCAGAGGGTTATAATAGCATACTGCAGACTTATGACCATATCTATCACATACAAAGCATCTAGGATGATGCATGCGTGTGTGTGTGTGGATTCTTTCTCCATTTGGACTTGTGTGGATACTTACTAGCATTTTCCTTATACTGATTTTTCTTTTTCCATGCAGCCTTGTGATTTAAAGTTTGTAATGAGTGAATCTCAACTCTACGATTCCTTCCTGGTTAGTTCGTGGAGTCGGTGACTGAGTTACTCTTCACTTTTATGAATCCAAGGCCAGCATGGGATCCGTTATGTCTTGGGACATTACTTGGATCAGAAGAGCAAGGATACATTGGTTCTTCCTTTTGTGTGGATTTCATAAATGTAATGCCTCTATTAAAATTTGAAGCACTACTAATGTTAGTTTCCTTGAGCTTTTCCACACATGGTTCTGAGGTAGATTCCCCAAAACCTAAACATGTTCTGTCAGATGCACTTCTCTGACTGGAGATTAGGGAGTTCATGGATGAAGAAGACCTATTCCACATTAAGATTATCTTTTCTAGCTCCTCAATCTTAGAGGTTAGATTTAACTATCTTTGTGTGATGATTTCATTGATCTGTCTTAAGAGTTTATTCTAAGCTTCAAGTTTAGAGAGAGAGATCGTACTGAGTAGAGCTGTCTCTAGTTCTACTTGAACTTTCTCTTTCTCTTTTTGAAGAAGAGAATAATCTTTAGACAGAACTCTGAACCACTTCATGTATTGATGCAGATCAGATGTTATGCCATGTAGTGCAGTTCTTAGATCATTAATGTCTACATAAGGAGAGTTAAAGTAGAATACCTCATCGATTCTTACTTCATGATAGTCAGTGCTCTTCTTGTCTTTTGCATCTTTGGCTATTAGACATAGATTGGCCACTTAAGGTTCTTCATCATCTCCTGACTCAGGATTTGTGTCGTTGTCTGAGTCACTCCATAATCCTCCGGCTACAAGACCTTTGTCTTTCTTCTGAAGCTTTTTGTATTCTTTGAACTCCTTCTTTGGATTTATTTTCCTCATCAGCTCCTCTCTAAGAGGTTTGTTGCTGTTTGTAATGACATGGTCAGGCTTCTTGCAGTTGTAGCATAAGTCATCGATCTACTCCTGACTGTTGTTATTGTTAAATCTCTTACGTCTGCTGCTTCTGCCTTTGCGCATGAACCTTTTGAGTCTTCTGACCAGCATTGCAATGTCCTCATCATCATCTTCCTCAGAGTCAGATTCATTTTCAGCATGAGCTTTGAAGGTGGCTTTTGTTGCCTTGAGAGCAACTCCTTTGTCCTTCTTTCTTCCTTCAGATAGAGTTTCTACTCATTGAGTCAGCTCTAGTTCGTAGGTAAGAAGGTTTCCATAAAGTTGTTGAACTGTCATTTCATGGAGGTTCTTTTATTCTCTAAGGGCAGTGGTTTTTGGCATCCCACTTGCTTGGTAAGGACCTCATGAACTTGATGATAAGATCTTTCTTTGGATAGATCTTTCCAAAGGCTCAAAGAGAGTTGAGCAACACATTGAATCTTTCATAAGTGGATGTGACGTTTTCTCCTGGAACATGGGTGAACATTTCATACTATTGAGACAAATAAGATTGCTTGTTTTCTCTTACTTCTTCTGTTCCTTCGTGTATGATGAGCAATGCTTCCCATACTTCCTTGGCAGTTTTGTTGTTGACCACATTTTCGAACAGATCATCCTCTAAGGACTGGAACAAAATGTTCTTGATATTTTTGTCTAGCTGATCAGTTTTCTTATCGTTGTTAGTCCATTCTAATTTGATCTTGATCAAAATTCTGTTCGGAACTTCTGGAGTTGGTGCAAGCTTTGTTGGAATGTAGGGCCCATTTATAATAATTTCAAATAGCTCGTCATCTATTGAATCCATGTAGGCTTGCATACGAACTTTCCAGTTGGTAAATTTGTCTTTGTTGCACATTGGTGGCTTGCTGCCTCCACTGATCTTGGACTCGCTTATCAGGTGTGCCATCAGATCTACTCAAGCTTTGTACGATAGTTGAGAGAACCTGCTCTGACACCAATTGTTAGTTCTCAGAGGCACAATAGTTATCTAGAAGGGGGGTTGAATAGATATTTTAAAACTTTTTCCTTTTCAAAATACTTATCAGATTTGTTAATAAATTAACCACGGTGGAATAAATGATTTGCTTGTTCCCCTTAAGATAAACCAAGTTTAGGTGATAAGCAGTTATAGCAGTTATGACAACTATAGCAGTTATAATAGATATATCAGACACAGTGATTTTAAGTGGTCCATAGCACTCAAGGCTCGTAGTCCACTCTTCTACTCCACGAGTCGAAAATCCACTAAGGATATCTTTACAATCTTTGAATCACTTAGATTCCTTCAAGACCAGCAGTCTTGGAACTTCTTAGTTCACTTAGAACTCTTCAAGTCCAGCAGACTTGGAATACACTTGATGAGAGTTGAGTTCTTGGGTATGCTACTCAGTTGCCATTAAGCATACATTTGAAAGAACTGAGTAGTGAAGCAAGCTTTCTTTCAGGATCGTAGTGTTTGTCTCTTTGTGTTTTTTAGCTTTTTCGTTCTTGCTTGCTTAGACTGAATCTGCAATCTATTTTACTTATGAAGGAGCCTTTGAATTCTTTCCGTTGAAGGCATCCGTTGTAGCATTTAATGCTCCAGACATTTCTGAGCACTGATGTTGACTTCCTGGGAAAATGGAGTTCTGCTGTCTGGCCCACCAAACACAGCAAACTGCTTTCTCACCTAACACCTGAAAAGTTATTTTCAGCAGATAGAAAGCACTTTCCTTAGCTTCTTCTATACGCTTCTTCGATACAAACAAAGGATGAATGTTGGATCATTGGGACTCCCGTAATGTCAACGTCCATAAGCCATTCTTCATTCGTTAGACATCTTCTTTCATCAGATGGCTGAACCTTGGTACTCTGATGCTAATTGAAGAGACACCACGATCGTTGTCTTCGCATCATGATCGTTGTGTGTTGACGTGCTCGTGCATGATTTAGTCTTGATCGTAGAGAACACTACGATTTCTCTTAAGCTCTGATTGACTACGATCTTTACTTGCTCGTTTAGCAAACTCCACGTTTTCGAAAATGCAACCTAACTATATACCTACGAATCAAGTAGCCAAATAACACTGTGCCCAACATCTGACCTCAAAGATATATACAATACTCGAATAAAATCTCAAACTGATTCCATGTTCCAACTCTAACCATGTAGTCAAACTACACCTGTCATTACTCATATTGTGTGTGTGTGTGTGTAGAACCTATCTTAACCAATCTCAACTCAAATCATTCACATAATTAATTTCTTAAAAAGAAACTTTAGTGTAACTTAATTACATCATTAAACACACCCAATCCAACTAACTTTAACAATCACCAAGCATAAAGAATCAACAAGGGCTATTACATAACACTTTATTATTTCACAACTTGGCTTGTGCAATATGTAGTTTCCTTAGGCTTTTTAGAGCTACCCATATATCGAGCTTTCAATCAATGACTACCAAACCAATTAGCTTTAGGGCAGTAGGTGTTAAGACACCCATATGGATCTAATAACCCGAGTAACAAAGGCCACAAAACTAAACTAGTCAAGAGATTATTTTACGTCTGACTTGTAATATACTCGACTCTCTTAGGCTTTTCAAAGTTATCCTTTTAATAAACTTCCAACCAATGACTCCAAAACTAATTGGTTTTAGGGCGCTAAGTGTAGAGACACCCCTAGGGCTTACTTGTCCGAGTAATAATAGCAACAAAATTGAACTAAGCCAGTTTTATTATTATTATTATTATTATATCACTTTTTTTTTCATTTTTCATTTTTCATTTTTTTTTACTCCCAAGATCCCCCCAAACTCAGTCTCTTGCTTACTTTAGTTTTCATAGATGTTTTACTGATTTTGACAAATTTTATCCCAAATTTTCTCACAAGATACAAATTATGTAAAGATTTGACTAAGATTAACCAAAACAGTCACTTATGTGCTTTCCTGGGTGGCATGAATTTCAGACAAAAATAGTTAACTTCACAATCAAAGTCTTCACTATGCATAAGTTTTCAATTCTATTCAAGTTAAAGCTATTAATCCAGTCTTTTCATTGGCCAAAATTAGATACAATATCATTTACCACTTGATTCATGCAACTAGATGCAAAACACAACCTAAAATGCAATTACATACACTAACTATAACAAAGCATGTATAAGTAAATTTAAATGAACATGCAACTACTAAACAAAACATAATTCAATTAATCCTACTTTAAACTACGAAATAATATTTGTGATTTGGAAATTTAAATTAATAAAATTAATAATTAAGATCATAATTTCACAAGAGTAACTGCAGATTTAACAGTTTAAGATTACAACTTCCCTTGGTATTTAATTTAAATTAATTTACTTCCCATTTAATTCAGTTAATTAATACGAATCATTGTCCAAGAATGCTTTATAGTCCTCACGCACTTCTTTCGAAAGACACATGAATAAATCCTCCTAAATTCGATCTTTAAGACACAGACTTACAAGGACCACCCTAACCAATCAACTCATTATATTCCTATGTAAATTAAGTTAACTAGGGGTTTTAAGCACAAATTCTTTCATTGGATACAAAAGACGTATAGGTATATTCATATCCTACATGCTACTCATATTAACTATATTCAGATTATATGAACAGATGTTATTATATCCAGATATCAATCTATACTCCATCTTCCAATTTTATATAGATTATCACGGTAATTGTTCGCTATGATGGCTTTGTAGAAAATTTTAAATTCTGATATACCATGCTTCCGCTAATTTTTACAATTTGATTGCGTCACGATTAATTGAAATTACATCAACTGATATCTATTATAAGACTCCTCTTATATAGTTATTGGTCAACCCTTCTAATCCTATTAAACATGGGATTTCATTTAATTAATTAATCTCCTTTAATTAATTTAGGCTTCCCACCGCATTGGAAATAATTAATTAAATTCATTTAATTAATTTGTCTCCTAATCTTATTAGGAATAAATGAAAGTACTAATATTAAATTAATTACTAAACTCCTTTAGAAAATAAAATAATAATAATTGTAATAATATTAATAAGACTCCTCTTATTAATTTATATTTAATATTTCCAAAATATTAAATAATAAACATTAAGCTATTTAATTTATTCTATCACCATAGATTAAATTAATTATACTTAATGCATTATTACGATTATGCCATTACCTTCTTAAATAATTATTCTTTTTTTTATGGTGTGACCCTTTAGGTTCTCCGTATTAAACCGGTTGTGAATAAATCAATTAGAATAATTCTAATCTTATTTAAATAAATAAATTAAACTAATAATCTATTTAAATAAATAATATTTATTCTAGAATAGGGATAAGCCTCCCTAGCGATCAACGACTTTCCAGATAATATAGATTTCAACATTAATCATAAAAGAACCTGTGAGTAAATAGTTACCGTACAATTCAATCCTTTCACCATACAATGTCCCAATTAAATATAAGACATAGAATTACTGTCAAGTCTTATTTTATTTAATTATATGTATTTCGATTAGAAAATGCACAACTCCATTTAATGCAAATTAGAAACTACTTTCTAATTTCATTCCACCTTGACCAAGGATTCCTGGGTTGTCATTTACCGAATCATATAGGACATATCTTCTCTTTTACTAGAGGTGGTAGATTCTTTATTGATATTCATTATCTCCATATGTAACTCATTATACCCAAGCATACCCTTTTATATACCCTAAAGGGCTTTAAAGAATAAGTCAAAGTATAATTCATTACATACAAGATACTATGATGATCTCAAGTCCAAGGATCACTTGTACTACTATCACATTAGGAATTCCTATTGACAGGCGAGTAAAACTCCATTAGGTATTCCATAATGAGTCACGTTCAGTGAACTTATTCTCCAATAAGCACCTACATACTTGCTTTAGTGTCTCCACACAAATGATCATGAGATCAATCATCCTCATCCAATGAGCGAACAACATATGTACCAATCTATCCGGATATACTAACCCCCTTTTTAGTAATCCCACGATTGAGAACTATTTTAGTTGTAAGCTTTCTAAGAATTTAAATCTCATTAGCATGATCAAAATCATGATTCTAAAAGCATTGCTTAAAACTATGGGTTATTTATATACTATAAAAACAGCACCATGTAGATAATTAAATGCCTTTAATAAGCTAATACTTTTATTAATAAATAAATAAGATCGTCTCCAAAGTAGATGCTTTATCATCATATATGATTATCTTGTATGCATACTACTTTCAATCTCCCACTTGCACTAAAGCCAATCGCCATTGTATCTCATACCAACTTCTCTAAGTGATGATTAAACTGCTGTTGTGTTATAGCTTTAGTAAATGGATCTGCAATGTTATATTGAGAGACTACACGCTCTAAGGTGACGTCTCGTCTTTCAATGATTTCTTTAATCAAAGTGCCGCAACACATGTTTAGATTCAAGATGAGACTTAGGAACTATTCCTAGTTTTGTAATGAACGAACTTTTCATCCGAAACATCAACTTGCAGCTTCACTTACAATTATATACTTTGTCGTTGTCACTAAACCAACAACCTTTTGTTGTTTGGAACCTTCCCAATTCACTGCACTGTCTTTTAAGGTAATAATTTACCCTAAAGTGGATTTTGTTGTCGTCTTGGTCAGTCTAAAAACTTGAGTCTGTTTAGCCCACTAGTATAATTCAGACTCATCATGTGATATGATGACATCCTTAGTGTCAGTTAAGTACTTTAAGATGTATATCACTGTCTCACAGTGATCTTCTCCAGAATATGATTGATCAACATCAAGTCTCGTATATTTCATTGCATACATGATAGTAACTCATGCAATCTCTCTTTTACTGAGGACAATTTTAGAGAGATACACTCTATGGCTCATCATCATGATGCACCTTTTGGAGTTTGCCATGCTAAACGCCTTTAGCATCTAATGAATATACGTTTTCTTGGGTTATGCCGAACATCCTTTTAAATCTATTAATATAGATTTATATCCCCAATGCGGGATGTTCTACCCAAATCATTCATGGAGGAATGTTTAGACAACTTTATTTTGATCAATTTTAGCATAGGAATTTCATTCTCTATCAGTAATATATCATCAACATATAATACATGGAATGAAACAGCGCTCCCACTAACCTTCTTGTATACACATGGTTCATCCTTGTTTTTGATAAAATCAAACTATTTGATTGTCTCATCAAAACAAATGTTCCATCTACGAGAAGCTTGCTTCAATCCATAAATGGATTGTTGTAGCTCATATATATATAATTTGCTTCAACTATTGAAACAAATCCATCTGGTTGTATCATACATACATTCTCCTCTAATAATGTATATTTGAGGAAGGGCGTCTCCACGTCCATTTTGGCAGATATAGTAATAATAAGCTGCAATTGCAAGTAAAATTCAAATGGACTTGAGCATAGCTTCAAAATCCATTTTAGATTTTATGGCCATATACCATTTCTCTGAGTCTTTATTACTCATAGCCTGTTCGTAATTCAATGGATCATCATCATTCATGATGTGTACCTCATCGTCATCCTCTATGACAAATCCATACCTCTCAGGTATCTTCGGTACTCTTCCAAATTTATGAATAGGGTGTGATACAGTAGGTTCTTCCACTTGGTCAGGTACCTGACTCTGATCCATAGTAATTTGTGGTTCTCGAACTTCTTCAAGATATATCTTACTCCAACTGACCCCTTCATGGATAAACTCCTTTTCCAAGAAGGCAGCATGTTTCGCAACAAACACAATTTGATCAGTTGGATGATAGAAATAATACCCTACAATTTTTTAGGATATCCCACAAATATACACTTGTCGGATTTAGTCTGTAGCTTATCATGTTCAAACTTTTTGACATAAGCTGGACAACCCCAAGTCTTAACATGCTTAAGATTTGATTTCCTCCCCTTCCACATCTCATATGGAGTCTTTGGGGCGGATTTGGTAGGTACCTTGTTATGTAGGTATGCAGCCGTTTCTAGGGCATAACCCTAGAAGAAAATTGGAAGGTCGATAAAACTCATCATGGATCGAACTATGTCCAACAGTGTTTGATTTCTCCTTTCAGATACTCCATTCAATTGTGGTGTACCTGGTGGAGTCCATTGTGAAATTATACCATTTTTTTGAGACAATTGAGAAACTCACCGCTTAAGTATTCTCCACCTCGATCTGATCGAAGAATCTTAATACTCTTGCATGTTTGTTTCTCTACTTCACTTTTGAACTCTTTAAACTTTTCAAATGATTCTGATTTGTATTTCATTAAATACACATATCCAAATCTTAGAGTTATCTTTAGTGAATAAAATAAGAATATCCTCCCCGTGCATTCGTTGTCATAGGTCCACAAACGTCTGTATGAACCAATACTAACAACTCTGTAACTCTTTCTCCTTTTCCACAAAAAGGAGATTTAGTCATTTTATCCATGAGACACGATTCACAAGTTGGTTATGATTCATAATCGGATAGCTCTAAGAGCCCATCCTTATGCAACTTGGATAATCTCGTTTCATTGATATGACCGAGTCTACAGTGCCACATATAGGTATAATTAATATCATCTCTTTTCCTTTTCTTAGTTTGTTCTATTTGAAGTATATTTTCATGCAAGTCAAGTATATAAAGTCCATTTCGCAAATTGCCAATACCATATATAACATTATTTTTTATAAATAGAACAACTTTTGTTCTTTATTATAATTTCAAATCCATCCATATCTAATACAGAATTTGAAATAATATTTCTAATGATATTCAGAACAAAATAATAATTATTTAAATAAATGGACTTGCCCGTAGGCAGTGCTAAACAATAAGTGTCTACAACTAATGCAACAACCTTTGCTCCATTTCTCACTCGTAAAATAACCTCATCCTTATTCAGCTTTCTACTTCTAACCAGTCCCTTCACAGTAATACATATGTGAGAACCACAGCCGGTATCCAATACCCAAGTAGAATTTTGACTTTCTGAAAAAATTAATTTCAATCATGAACAAACCTTAATTGGAAGTCGAAGCTTCTCCAAGCTTCTTTTCTGCCAGAAACTTCTTGCAGTTCCTCTTTCAATGACCCGGCTCGTTGCAATGGAAGCACATTCCTTTGCTAGCTGGATCAAGTTTCTTTTGTTCCTTTATGTTCACTTTACCTTTGGTCATCTGAGATCGGAAGAGCTCCTTAGATATCTCATATCTAGCAGTCCTACTCTGTTCACCATATAACTCCTTGAGGTGAAGCTGCATAGTAGGAGCATCTATGTTTTCGTGCTGATGCTGAAGCTCGTTATTCATGGATGCGAGCATGATGCATTGTGCCACAGATTCATCATCTTGTCATTTTACAATAGTGGCAATCTCTTCCTCAGAGGCTTTTTCTGGAACAGTTCCAGGGACAGGTGAATTAAGGACATAAGAAATCTTTTCAGCAGTGAGAACTATTCTCAGATTCCTTAGCCAGTCCGTATAATTCGGCCCAGTAAGTTTATTAGCATCAAGTATGCTTCGTAGTGAAATTAGTGATTTTGACATTTTTAAAATTTCTATATGTGAAAAAACAACATTTTTAGCAAACATTCATTTTATTAATTTTGTATACCAAAATAAATTTAGGTCTTTATTTTAAATTGGTATCTCCCACTATTTTTATCAAACTATATTACCCTCACTTATATAGTTCGCAATATCTAATTAAAGATTTGTTAGTGAGATTAAGGATCCCATTTCAAATGTATATAGCCTTGTGGATAGCACAACAAACGATATATAAATAAATAGGTAGACAACTCTTATCAATTACATCAATATATAACTCCTTTTATTTTGCCTCTTAAATCATAATGATCAAGTGTGTGCCCATTCAAACTAAAATAATTTAAGTTAAGTCCAACCAAGCACTTTTATAAATTCAAAAAAGAAAAATATTCGTCCTTGTAGATAGCACAACAAGACTATATCGTTCAATTTTCTTGATAAGCATCAAATGTGATTAATTAACATCTTAAACACGCAATACTCGCCTTGTGGATAGCACAACAAGCTCATATTAAATATTTAATACTCTATTAATTTATCATGCTAGAAGGCGACGTTCGATATTCCAAATATCATTTGAACGCTTCGGACTTAATATAATTTTTTTGAAGGATTTGTTATTACTTGTCTTATCTTGTTTAGCGTGCATGCACATATATATATAAAATACGCGTCATTTTAATAAACATGCGAAGTATGTTTGCATAAAATATAATATAATACTTAGCATGCAAATATAGAATACTATATTGTACTCGGATTGATTATGTATTTTTATTCTAGTTTGGTTCACTAGAGCCACCAAGTGAACCAAAAGGTCAAACCTAGGAGTGCAAGAATTTAAATTTAAACATAACTATTACATTTAAACTCGGGCTCCATACAAACGGGTCTTCATGCGCGCCTTGTTCCTTGGTCTCTAATTTCTTCAAGATAATTCTAACTATTTCTATTACATTAAACTATTTAAATTAAATAAAAATCTTGATCAGCAGTCAAAGGGAAGTACATAGGAGGGAGATAGAATTTACATCGAGAAATAAACCAGAGAAGACAAGGTACGCAGACCCCATTTAATAAAACCCATTCAATCAAGCATTCAACTAAAATAAAATCCAATCACATTGGTCAATAGTCCCATAATCAATCTCATTTATTATCATATATATTACCATATGCGTCAATAAATAAACATTCATCTTATGAATTAAAACATTCCATATATATATATGAGTATCATTTAATGGGTAATTTTAAATTGCATGAAATATAATTTCAAGATTAAAATAAACTCTTTATTTAAATTATAAAATTATTAATAATATAATATATAATTATATATATATATATATATAATATTATATATTTATATTCAAAAATCATATATATAAAAAGGTGGTGATTCCCCTTTGCATTCTGCAGGTTCGTTAATTTAATATATATATATATATATATATATATATATATATATATATATATATTATATTAACGTAACTTTTGAATCAATTCCCCACCGAATCTCCTTTTTCAAAAACTAATACAAGATCGGATCCACGATTAGCCCAAAAACAAATTGATTCCTTCTGAAACAAAAAAAAAAGAAGAAGAAATGGCAACGTCATTTTAATAATTGATTATCCAAAAAATAAATTTTGCAATTCAAATCGGAAATTAGCCCTTTTTCCATAAAAAATAATTTAATACAATAAAATTATGCCCAATAAATTATTCTAAATACATACCCATATGTATATGAAATCAAAACAATTAATAATTGCATAAAGGTTTGGCTCTGATACCACTGTTGGGTTTGTACGAAATCGTGACGCAATCAAATTGCAAAAATTAGCGGAAGCATTGTATATCAGAGTTTAAAATTTTCTACAAAACCATCACCCGGATCATCCTTTATGCAAATTATTAATTTAAAACGATAAATAAGAAGTTATGGAATCATACCCATGTAGAACGAAGCTTCCATAGGTACGAGTTCAAGTTCTTGTTTTTCGTGATCTCCTTAAATTTCTGGGTTAGATTCCTTCCTTTGATCAACGTTAAGTTTAATAAGACCGAATTCGTAGGTATAAAACGCATTCATCAAATACCCCCAAAATTAACCAATTGCTTGTCCCCAAGCAATGCAAATGAAAATGCAACCTAACTATATGCCTACGAATCAAGTAACCAAATAACACTGTGCCCAACATCTGACCTCAAAGATATATACAATACTCGAATAAAATCTCAAACTGATTCCATGTTCCAACTCTAACCATGTAGTCAAACTACACCTGTCATTACTCATGTTGTGTGTGTGTGTGTAGAACCTATCTTAACCAATCTCAACTCAAATCATTCACATAATTAATTTCTTAAAAAGAAACTTCAGTGTAACTTAATTACATCATTAAACACACCCAATCCAACTAACTTTAACAATCACCAAGCATAGAGAATCAACAAGGGCTATTACATAACACTTTATTATTTCACAACTTGGCTTGTGCAATATGTAGTTTCCTTAGGCTTTTTAGAGCTACCCATATATCAAGCTTTCAATCAATGACTACCAAACCAATTAGCTTTAGGGCAGTAGGTGTTAAGACACCCATATGGATCTAATAACCCGAGTAACAAAGGCCACAAAACTAAACTAGTCAAGAGATTATTTTACGTCTAACTTGTACAATACTCGACTCTCTTAGGCTTTTCAAAGTTATCCTTTTAATAAACTTTCAACCAGCGACTCCAAAACTAATTGGTTTTAGGGCGCTAAGTGTAGAGACACCCCCAGGGCTTACTTGTCCTAGTAATAATAGCCCCAAAATTGAACTAAGCCAGTTTTATTATTATTATTATTATATCACTTTTTTTTTCATTTTTCATTTTTCTTTATTTTTTTTACTCCCAAGATCCCCCCAAACTCAGTCTCTTGCTTACTTTAGTTTTCATAGATGTTTTACTGATTTTGACAAATTTTATCCCAAATTTTCTCACAAGATACAAATTATGTAAAGATTTGACTAAGATTAACCAAAACAGTCACTTATGTGCTTTCCTGGGTGGCATGAATTTCAGACAAAAATAGTTAACTTCACAATCAAAGTCTTCACTATGCATAAGTTTTCAATTCTATTCAAGTTAAAGCTATTAATCCAGTCTTTTCATTGGCCAAAATTAGATACAATATCATTTACCACTTGATTCATGCAACTAGATGCAAAACACAACCTAAAATGCAATTACATACACAAACTAAATAAAGCATGTATAAGTAAATTTAAATGAACATGCAACTACTAAACAAAACATAATGCAATTAATCCTACTTTAAACTACGAAATAATATTTGTGATTTGGAAATTTAAATTAACAAAATTAATAATTAAGATCAGAATTTCACAAGAGTAACTGCAGATTTAATAGTTTAAGATTACAACTTCCCTTGGTATTTAATTTAAATCAATTTATTTCCCATTTAATTCAGTTAATTAATACGAATCATTGTCCAAGAATGCTTTATAGTCCTCACGCGCTTCTTTCGAAAGACACATGAATAAATCCTCTTAAATCCGATCTTTAAGACACAGACTTATAAGGAACACCCTAACCAATCAACTCATTATATTCCTATGTGAATTAAGTTAACTAGGGTTTTAAGCACAAATTCTTTTATTGGATACAAAAGATGTATAGGTATATTCATATCCTACATGCTACTCATATTAACTATATTCAGATTATATGAACAGATGTTATTATATCCATATATCAATCTATACTCCATCTTCCAATTTTATATAGATTATCACGGTAATTGTTGGCTATGATGGTTTTGTAGAAAATTTTAAACTCTGATATGACATGCTTCAGCTAAATTTTGTAATTTTATTGCGTCACGATTAATTAAAATTGCATCAACTGATATCTATTATAAGACTCATCTTATATAGTTATTGGCCAACCCTTCTAATCCAATTAGACATGGGATTTCATTTAATTAATTAAACTCCTTTAATTAATTTAGGCTTCCCACCACATTGGGAATAATTAATTAAATTTATTTAATTAATTTGTCTCCTAATCTTATTAAGAATAAATGAGAGTACTAATATTAAATTAATTACTAAACTCCTTTAGAAAATAAAATAATAATAATTGTAATAATATTAATAAGACTCCTCTTATTAATTTACATTTAATATTTCCAAAATATTAAATAATAAACATTAAGCTATTTAATTTATTCTATCATCATAGATTAAATTAATTACACTTAATGCATTATTACGATTATGTCATTACCTTCTTAAATAATAATTCTTCTTTTATGGTGTGACTCTTTAGGTTCTCCATATTAAACCGGTTGTGAATAAATCAATTAGAACAATTCTAATCTTATTTAAATAAATAAATTACACTAATAATGTGACGCCCCCCCCCCCCCCATAATAGGTCCAGTCAACCCAACCCATTCTGAGTCACCAAATACATGGTACAGAATTCAAATACAAACTTTATATCACACGGTCGTGCAAAATACGACCACACAACTGTGAGTGTCAATACAAATATGTAGAAAATATTAACATTCAAACTAAGTCCTCATTACAGTTATTCTCACATTATTTATTAGAAATAGTGAGGACTACTACTGCTCTAACTCGGACCATCACTCTGTCCCCCGACTAGTTCCTGCGACATTCTCATTTCTTGAAGAGGACAATAGATGAAAAGGGTGAGCTCAACTAGCCCAGTAAAGAATATTATGACTAAGATAATGGAAAATAAATTATCATTAGTCTTCAACAATTCAGATAAAATATTATTGACAACAAGTTTTAGATCAATATTCGCAGCAAAAATAACAATTCATTAGAAGAGTTAAGTAGAGAATGAAGTCTACTATCTTCTATTATTTAAAAGTCCATCATCAATATTTTATCCCTATAACATCAATCAATATACATCTCAAATCAAATATTCATCTTTGCACTACGGGCCAAAGATATTCATTCGTATCACCAGTGGTCATGTTCATCTCAACACCTGTCCATCTTTGCACTACGGCCAAAGATATTCATCAGGTAATCATTCATCTTTACTCTACAGGCCAAAGATATTCAGTTATATCACCTTTTAGGGCTGAGGATGATGAAAAATAATATAAATAACGAATCCAGTGAAATAAAGGACAAGATTAAGGATTCGTATTTTAGTTTATTCAAGTTCAAGAATATTCCATAATAATACTTTGTGGAGCAAAATTCAAGAATAAAGCTCAAAACATAGATCCAATCAAAGATAGTAACCATAACAGATAATTTCGACAAATAGAAGAAAATTTAATTTTTCGGTGAATAGTGTCGTATACGTGAATAGTAACCCCGACGAAAAAAGTAAGAATTTCATAATAAAATCCATGCCAATATTTTGGTATAATGATATTGAAAAGAATAACATCATTTACGAAAGAAAGTAACATCCCTTACCTCAAAAGAATAGTACTTCTGACAGGAATATCGGATATAAGGCTGAAAAAAACTTGCACTGAATAGCAACACTCAAAGTATCTAAATATTCACAAAAATACGCTTGATATTATAGAGAGAGAAAAATTCTGATTCTGGTGTGATTTTTAATTCTAACCTAAGCACCCTATTTATAGGAAATGCTCAGCATGCCAATGCTGACAAAACTGCAGGCGGCTGAAATTTCTTCAGCGTATATATTTTCAAAAAATTGCCTGGCTGCTTTCAAACTCAAAAATTAGAATTTTTCAACAAAAAAAACAAAAGTGGGGCCCACCCATGTTTTTAATACAACATTTATTTTTCGAAACTTCAATAATTCATAATAAATAGCCTTTTTGTCAGAAATTCAAATTCTATGTCCTTTTCATAGGAAATTTAATTCTCTACAACTTTGTAGAATGAAGTTTTTTTAAATTCCAAACATAAATTATTCGAATTTCATAAACGGATGATTTTTCACACCAAAATACTGATAAAAACACATCAGCACTAATTCCTTCTTTTATATCCACAAAATAAATATTTTCTTATCATATAAATTAATAATTAATTATTCATAAATAATATTACAGAACTACAATATTGACAACCAGGTCGTTCCCAAGAAAGAGGGGGCCTTCCGATAAAGACTTCTCCTTACTGGCGCGCAATTAAATAATCTCTCCTAGACAGAACTTCCTTAGACATTGTCAATAATGCTATCTAATAATATTATTCAAATAATATGAATTATTGAGTTGATAATGTGAAATACTGTGCAGTGACAATTATTGAATCAATAATACAAAATATCAACGGTGGTAATTATTGAATCAATCATATAAAATATCAACGTAGCAATTATTGATATAAAATATCAACGTAGCAATTATTGAATCAATAAAATATCATGCAATTATTGAATAAATAAAATATTGAATAGTAATTACTGTAACAATAATTGAGTAAGTGTCTTCTTACGTAAGAATCAATAATTCAAAATACTGTGCAATACCGTGTGTTACTGTGCAATACCGTGTGTTACTGTGCAACACCGCGTATTACTGTATTTTAACCACCGGGTATTTCAACAATACTAACGGTAACAACTACGCCGTTATTTTATAAAAAGGTTATATCTGTCGCTTTCTATATCCGACAATTTTTCCGTTGTGGGCCCACAAATAGCTGCGCCGTCGTACGAATATTCCCCGACAACAAGAATATTCCACGACTAAACGAATATTCCCTGACAACAATGAATATTTTATAACCACTTGCTCATTTTAAAATATTTGCATATTTCACCCATAATTTTTCACATTTATCAAATCAACACCTTACTATTTCGAAATAATATATAAAGAAAATTAAATCTTTATTCATAAAAGTTGGGGTCTTACAACCTCCCCTCCTTATGAAATTTCATCCTCGAAATTGACGTACGTACCTGGTATGTCGAAAAGGTGAGGATACCTCGCTTTCATTTTCGATTCCAACTCCCAGGTCATTTCCTCAGTTGCATGGTTTCTCCATAAAACTTTAACTTGAGGTATAATTTTCGAGCGTAGGACATGCTCCTTCCTATCCAAGATCTTGACAGGTACCTCCTTGTACGTTAAATCTTCGGCTATCTCGTCTGGTTCTAACTCAATAATGCGGTTTGGATCTTTCTCATATTTACGCAACACGGATATGTGAAAAACATTATCAACACGAGACATGCTTGGAGGTAAAGCGAGTCTATAGGCCACATGTTCTACTCAGTTAAGGATCTCAAATGGACCAATAAATCGTGGATTGAGCTTTCCTCTCTTGCCAAACCTCGTAACTCCCTTCCACGGAGCAACACGTAATAACACATGGTCCCCAACATTAAATTCCATGTCCTTTCGATGAAGATCCGCATAATTCTTTTGTCGATCTTGTGCGGTTTGTATACATTGCCGGATTATTTGAATCTTTTCTGTAGTCATACGTACCAACTCTGGTCCCAACAATGTTGCTTCACCCACCTCATTCCAGCATACTGGAGAGCGACACTTTCTCCCATACAATGCCTCGAATGGAGCCACGCCTATACTTGCCTGATAACTATTGTTGTAGGAGAATTCCACCAATGGTAAGTACTTATCCCAACTCCCTTTGAAGTCTAGAACACAGAGTCTCAATAGATCTTCAAGAGTTTGAATAGTCCTTTCTAATTGTCCGTCTGTTTGAGGATGATAAGCCAAACTGAATCGTAAATCCGTGCCCATAGCTTTCTGTAAACTGATCCAAAATCATGAAGTAAATCTGGGGTCACGATTCGAAACTATGGCTACTGGCATGCCATGCAATCTCACAATCCCATTCACGTACATATGAGCAAGACGTTCAAGGGAATAAGTCTCTCGTATCGGCAAGAAATGAGCAGACTTGGTTAATCTATCAACAATAACCCAAATCACATCTATGCCTTGAGAAACCTTGGGAAGACCCGTAATGAAATCCATCGTAATGTGTTTCCACTTCCATTTTGAAATCTCCAGTGGTTGCAATGGACCCTTCGGTACTTGATGCTCCGCCTTTACACGTTGACAAGTTAAACATCTCGAAATAAACTCTGCGATCTCTCTTTTCATATTGCTCCACCAAAATGTATGTCGAAGATCACAATACATTTTGGTACTCCTAGGATGGATTGCAAACGGTGTGTTGTGTGCCTCCATCATGATTCTATGCTTCAAGTCAGAATCGTTAGGAACATAAAGTCTGGAGTTGACTCGAAGTATTCCCTCTTCATCGATTCTTGCTTCTGGAATGACACCTTCTTGCACCTTCTTCTTCATCTTCATCAGCTCTGGATCCATAGTTTGAGAAGCTTTAACTTTATTAATCAAAGTTGGTTCTACGCGTATACTTGACATCATCGCACTCGTTCCCGCATATGATCTTCTACTCAACGCGTTAGCTACCACGTTCGCTTTTCCAGGATGGTATTGAATGGTATGATCGTAATCTTTCAACAGCTCAAGCCAACGTCGTTGCCGCATGTTGAGTTCCTTTTGAATTGAAGACATATTTAAGGCTCTTATGATCTGTATAAATCTCCACTTTCTCCCCGTACAGGTAATGTCTCCAGATTTTCAACGCAAAAACGACAGCTGCCAACTCTAGATCATGAGTAGGATAATTCCTCTCATATTCTTTGAGTTGTCGCGAGGCATAGGTTATGACTTTCCCATGTTGCATGAGAACACATCCTAACCCTTTGCCCGAAGCATCGCTGTAGATAACAAATCCATCCGAACCAGATGGTATTGTCAGAACAGGTGCCCAGATAAGTCTTCTCTTGAGCTCTTGGAAGCTCTTCTCGCATTCCTCGCTCCAAACGAATTTTGTATCTTTTCGAGTCAACTGAGTTAATGGAGTAGCGATTCGAGAAAATCCCTCTATGAACCTCCGATAATAACCAGCTAAGCCCAGAAAGCTTCGTACTTCGGTCTCCGACTTAGGTTGCTCCCAGCTTTGTATTGCTTCAATCTTCGTCGGGTCAACAGATACTCCACGTTTCGATACCACGTGCCTAAGGAATGCTACTTCCTCAAGCTAGAACTTGCATTTCTTCAGCTTGGCATATAGCTTGTTCTCACGAAGCTTTTGAAGTACCAGCTTCAAGTGGTACTCATGATCTTCACGGCTTTTAGAATAGATGAGGATGTCATCAATGAAGACAACAACGAACTGATCCAAATATTCCTTAAATACACGGTTCATCATATCCATGAAAGCAGCAGGAACATTAGTCAATCCAAAAGATATGACTAAGAACTCATAATGCTCGTACCGGGTTCTGAAAGTAGTCTTTGGAATATCCTCAGTTTTAATCTTCAGTTGATGATATCCAGAACGAAGATCGATCTTTGAAAAGAATTGTGCACCTTGCAACTGGTCGAACAGGTCATCAATACGAGGTAGCGGATACCTATTCTTGATGGTGACATGGTTCAACTCCCGATAGTCAATACAAAGTCGCATACTCCCATCTTTCTCCTTTACAAATAAAACAGGAGGAGACGTACTAGGACGTATAAAATTGATGTCTAACAATTCCTGTAATTGGACCTTTAACTCTTGAAGTTTAATAGGAGCCATTAGATATGGGGTTTTAGAAATGGGTTTTGTACCGGGTTCAAGGTCAATAAAGAATTCAACTTCACGTTCTAGGTGTAGACCGGGAAGTTCTTCGGGAAATACATCAGGAAACTCCTTAAGAACGGAAATATCATTCAAACCTAATGTATTCTAATTAGATTAGTGACATGTGCTAAGAAAGCTTGACATCCGTTTTTCAATAAACGAATAGCTTTGTGACTTGAAATGATATTGACTGATTTTTGTGGTTTGGTGGTTTGGATTTGCACAACAGGTTGATTAGGAATATGAAAACTAACAACCTTACGAAAATAATCAATTTTGGCATGGTAAGTGGTTAACCAGTCAATTCCTAAAATCACGACAAATGCAAGTATTTTCAAAGATATAAGATCAACAGGTAAGGTAAGGGTACCAATCTGAATCAAGCAAGATTTATAAACTGTGGATGTAACAAAGGTTTCTCCCAACGGAGTTTCAACAGATAAGTCAAAGTCTAATTTATCAGAAGTCAAGTTCAAACGTTGAGCACAAGCAGGTGAAATAAAAGAATGGGTAGCACCGGTATCTAACAAGGTGTAAACTTTGCAAGAGTTTATGATTAGCTTACCCGTAATCACCTCGTGTGAATTCCTTGCGTTTTGGGCTGTCACGACAAACGCTCTTCCAGGAATCACCGACTTTGACTTGTCCGAAACCGCCTTTGGAATCACCACCCCCGCTGGACTTGGTTTCGCAGGAGGATAATCTCGAGCTATATGTCCTTTTCCACAGTTATAGCATGCTTTGAATTGTTGTGGGCAGTTTGGGCTAATGTGTCCCTCTTTCCCGCATTTATAGCATACGACCGGTGGTCGTTCTCTTCCCCTAAAAACAGTTGATGCTGGTGCTGATGTTGACGTCTTCACGTTCTCATTGTTATACCTTCTCTTCTTAAAATCTCCCCCCGATTCGCTTTTTCTACTATCATGGCCACGATTAACACCGGAGTGGTTACCGCTTCTGTCATACTTTCCTCCCCGCTGGTTGTCATTGCTCCGATGACTGCTGCCACCGGTACGACCTTGGTTGTTGTCCCTTGGTTGAATATAATCACTATCTCGTTCTAACAACTGGGCCCTGTTCACTACATCCGAATATAGAGAAAATTTGTGAGAAATGAGGTATTGACGTATTTTGGGTTTCAAACCTCTCAAAAACATCCGCGTCATACGTTCCTCATTCTCCACCAAATGAGGTGCAAACCTGGACAGCTCCGCGAACTTAGCCTCGTACTGGGACAAAGTCATGTTATTTTGTTCTAGTCGGATAAACTCTATCTCCTTCATATGACGAATACTTTCAGGAAAGTACTTGTCATTGAACAGTTTCTGAAACGCTTCCCAAGACATCTTGAGTGCGGCAGGCTGGGTACGCTTCACAGACTCCCACCAGTAATCTGCTTCTGCACGGAACATAAAGGTGGCAAATGGAACCTTCTGTTCCTCCGTGCATCCCAAGACATCAAATATCTTGGTAATTTGCTTAACTCACATCTCCGCCTTGATCGGATCCGGCTTTTTCTGAAATTCTGGTAGTCCCAATTCTTTAAACTGCTTGGCAGTGACAAGCCGCGAGTTGTTATTATCTCCACCTGTACTTTGCACACGAGTTTCCCTCGTCTAGTTTTGCATAAACTGCAAAAAACTTCTAAACATCTCATCGTTTATCGTCTGAACAGCGTTATTTTCAGGATGAACATTGCCTTCTTGTTGCACGTTCTCCTGGTTGGTGATTAAAGGTGTCTCCACGGTCTCATTCACTTCATTGTTAACATTCTCAGCTGTCATTCTCAAATACTGCCATAAAACAAGAGTTAATTAAACAAATTAACATATCACATATTAACCCTATGCTCCGACTGACCAATTAAATACCACATAAGTTTAGGTAGGCTATACTAAAGAAGGATTTACTCGTCTCTCCCCTCCTAGTTCTATTCCCCGATCTCCGTCAGAGATCATATCCCTAAGCTCTGATACCAACTGTGATGCCCCCCCAGAATAGGTCCAGTCAACCCAACCCATTCCGAGTCGCCAAATACATGGTACAGAATTCAAATACAAACTTTATATCACACGGTCGTGCAAAATACGACCACACAACTGTGAGTGTCAATACAAATTTGTAGAAAATATTAACATTCAAACTAAGTCCTCATTACAGTTATTCTCACACTATTTATTAGAAATAGTGAGGACTACTATTGCTCTAACTCGGACCATCACTCTGTCCCCCGACTAGTTCCTGCGACATTCTCATTTCCTGAAGAGGACAATAGATGAAAAGGGTGAGCTCAACTAGCCCAGTAAAGAATATTATGACTAAGATAATGGAAAATAAATTATCATTAGTCTTCAACAATTCAGATAAAATATTATTAACAACAAGTTTTAGATCAATATTCGCAGCGAAAATAACAATTCATTAGAAGAGTTAAGTAGAGAATGAAGTCTACTATCTTCTATGATTTAAAAGTCCATCATCAATATTTTATCCCTGTAACATCAATTAATATACATCTCAAATCAAATATTTATCTTTGCACTACGGGCCAAAGATATTCATTCGTATCACCAGTGGTCATGTTCATCTCAACACCTGTCCATCTTTGCACTACGGCCAAAGATATTCATTAGGTAATCATTCATCTTTGCTCTACAGGCCAAATATATTCAGTTATATCACCTTTTAGGACTGAGGATGATGAAAAATAATATAAATAACGAATCCAGTGAAATAAAGGACAAGATTAAGGATTCGTATTTTAGTTTATTTAAGTTCAAGAATATTCCATAACAATACTTTGTGGAGAAAAATTCAAGAATAAATCTCAAAACTTAGATCCAATCAAAGTTAGTAACCATAACAGATAATTTGGACAAATAGAAGAAAATTTAAATTTTCCGTGAATTGTGCCGTATACGTGAATAGTGTCGTATACGTGAATAGTAACCCCGACGGAAAAAGTAAGAATTTTATAATAAAATCCATGCCAATATTTTGGTATAATGATATTGAAAAGAATAACATTATTACGAAATAAAATAACATCCTTTATCTCAAAAGAATAGTACTTCTGACCGGAATATCGGATATAAGGCTGAAAAAAACTTGCACTGAATAGCAACACTCAAAGTATCTAAATACTCACAAAAATACGCTCGATATTATAGAGAGAGAAAACTTCTGATTCTGGTGTGATTTTCAATTTTAACCTAAGCACCCTATTTATAGGAAATGCTTAGCATGGCAATGCTGAAAAAACTGCAGGCGGCTGAAATTTCTTCAGCGTATATATTTTGAAAAAATTGCCTGGCTGCTTTCAAACTCAAAAATCAGAATTTTTTAACAAAAAAACAAAAGTGGGGCCCACCCATGTTTTTAATAAAACATTTATTTTTTGAAATACAAATTCTATGTCTTTTCATAGGAAATTTAATTCTCTACAACTTTATAGAAGGAAGTTTTTCCAAATTCCAAACATAAATTATCCGAATTTCATAAATGGATGATTTTCCACACCAAAATACTGATAAAAACACATCAGCCCTAATTTCTTCTTTTATATCCACAAAATAAATATTTTCTTATCATATAAATTAATAATTAATTGTTCACAAATAATATTATAGAACTACAATATTGACAACCATGTCGTTCCCAGGAAAGAGGGGGCCTTCCGATAAGGACTTCTCCTTACTGGCGCGCAATTAAATAACCCCCCTAGACAGAACTTCCTTAGACATTGTCAATAATGCTATCTAATAATATTATTCAAATAATATGAATTATTGAGTTGATAATGTGAAATACTGTGCAGTGACAATTATTGAATCAATAATACAAAATATCAACGGTAGCAATTATTGAATCAATCATATAAAATAGCAACGTAGCAATTATTGATATAAAATATCAACGTAGCAATTATTGAATAAATAAAATATCATGCAATTATTGAATCAATAAAATATTGAACAGAAATTACTGTAACAATAATTGAGTAAGTGTCTTCTTACGTAAGAATCAATAATTCAAAATACTGTGCAATACCGTGTGTTACTGTGCAACACCGTGTATTACTGTATTTTAACCACCGGGTATTTCAACAATACTAACGGTAACAACTACGCCGTTATTTTATAAAAAGGTTATTTATGTCGCTTTCTATATCCGACAGTTATTCCGTTGTGAGGCCCACAAATAGCTGCGCCGTCGTACGAATATTCCCCGACAACAAGAATATTCCACGACCAAACGAATATTCCCCGACCACAATGAATATTTTATAACCACTTGCTCATTTTGAAATTTTTGCACATTTCACCCATAATTTTTCACATTTATCAAATCAACACCTTACTATTTCGAAATAATATATAAAGAAAATTAAATCTTTATTCATAAAAGTTGTGGTCTTACAAATAATCTATTTAAATAAATAATATTTATTCTACAATAGTGATAAGCCTCCCTAGCGATCAACGACTTTCTAGATAATATAGATTTCAACATTAATCATAAAAGAACCTGTGAGTAAATAGTTACTGTACAATTCAATCCTTCCACTATACAATGTCCCAATTAAATATAAGACATGGAATTACTGTCAAGTCTTATTTTATTTAATTATATGTATTTCGATTAGAAAATGCACAACTCCATTTAATGCAAATTAGAAACTACTTTCTAATTTCATTCCACCTTGGCCAAGGATTTATGGGTTGTCATTTACCGAATCACATAGGACATATCTCCTCCTATACTAGAGGGGGTAGATTCTTTATTGATCATTCATTATCTTCATATGTAACTCATTATACCCAAGCATACCCTTTTATATACCCTAAATGGCTTTCAGGATTAAGTTAAAGTATAATTTAATACATACAAGATACTATGATGATCTCAAATCCAAGGATCACTTGTACTACTATCACATTAGGAATTCCTATTGACAGGCGAGTAAAACTCCATTAGGTATTCCATAACGAGTCACGTTCAGTGAACTTATTCTCCAATAAGCACCTACATATTTGCTTTAGTGTCTCTACACAACTGATCATGAGATCAATCATCCTCATCCAATGAGCAAACAACATATGTACCAATCTATTCGGATATACTAATCCCGTTTTTAGTAATCCCATGATTGAGAACTATTTTAGTTTTAAGCTTTCTAAGAATTTAAATCTCATTAGCATGATCAACATCATGATTCTAAAAGCATTGTTTAAAACTATGGGTTATTTACATATTATAAAAACAGCACCATGTAGATAATTAAATGCTTTTAATAAGTTAATACTTTTATTAATAAATAAATAAGATCGTCTCCAAAGTAGATGCTTTATCATCGTACATGATTGGCTTGTATGTATACTACTTTCTGGCTAAACAATTAATCAATAAGCATAAGATATAATAAACGATTCAATAATAACTAACTTTCATTAAAAATGAAGGATTAATCTAAACTACATACCAAGTACCGTTGCAATCTTAATTAAAATTTAGTTCATAATAATAAAGGAAAACATCAACCAAATTAATAATCTAAACATCCCAGATAATTACAAAGATTAAGAATTAGAGAAAAGATTAGAAGAACTTGTCAGATTGCTCCTAATCCTCCACTTGATCTTTAGCCTATGAAATCTCCTTCGTGTTTTCCTTGTTCTCTCTGCAAATTTCTTGGTAATCCTCTTGATACGTTTTTTCTAAAGTCCTCTTCTATTTATATTGGTCTAAACCCTTATCAAGATTCCTATTTGGCTTCAAAATCCAACTTAGCAGCAAAGAAATCAACTTTGGTCGTGTATGAGCGCCTAGGCGCTCAACCTAGTGCATTTCCATGCGCCTAGGCGGTTGAATGGTACCTCAAAATTACAAAAATACCATCCAGCTTGAATTTTAATTATTTTCTTCTCCAAAATGACCCATTTGCCCCTCCAGCTCAATCCTGAAATAAATAAACACAAAAATAAATAAAAAGACACTAGAAACACTCATAGATAACAATAATTAAGTTTAATAAGCCTGGATTCATAGGTATAAACCTTACTCATCAAATGCCCTCAAACTTAACCAATTGCTTGTCCCCAAGCAATGCAAATGAAAATGCAACCTAACTATATGCCTATGAATCAAGTAACCAAATAACACAGTGCCCAACACCTGACCTCAAAGATTTATACAATACTCAAATAAAATCTGAAACTGATGCCAAGTTCCAACTCTAACCATTTAGTCAAACTACACATGTCATCACCCATGTCGTGTGTGCGTAGAACCTATCTTTACCAATCTCAACTCAAATCATTCACAAAATTAATTTCTTAGAAAGAAACTTCAGTTTAACTTAATTACATCAGTAAACACACCCAATCCAACTAACTTAAGCAATCAACAAGCATAGGGAATCAACAAAGGCTATTATATAACACTTTATTATTTCACAACTTGACTTGTGCAATGTCTAGTTTCCTTAGGCTTTTCAGAGCTACCCATGTATCAAGCTTTCAATCAATTACTTTATTCTTTCAGGCATCATTTGGCCTTGAGTGTGTTTACTTTGCTCTTTCAGTAAGATAGCCAGTTCTTCTATCTAATTTTTAAGTCCCTCAAATTCTTCTCGGGATACAAAACTAGGTTCAGATGGGGCACCTTCAGCCATATCGATGTAGGGGCTTTGTGCCTTTCTAGATTTTAATCTAGTAATTGGACCAATCTTACCTACAAAAGTATATGTAGTTTAGTTCTGAAAAATATCAAACTAATGGATGCATATAATGCATTATTTTTAGGTTTTTTAATATCTTCCGACAAAACAAGGGTTAGTTGTTTTAATGACAGGGTAAGATAACATTTGATATTTGACAAGAATGGATATTTACAAGAATTAACATTTGATTTTTGACAAGAATTAATATTTGACATGTATCAAAAGAGGAAAGGCATAGAGAGACTTCCCTTTGTGTTTGGATTATCAGAGGTTGACATATCTTAGGTTACTCTCACGGGCTTTTCAGCATGAAGGTTCTCAGATCATCACAATCTACTAGATGGAAAATGAATCCAATCGTTCAATTGGAGCGGATCTGAGTGGCGCCTTTCCTGAGCCTCGCGGGATTATTCTCCCCTTGAGTCCAGTAATCAGTCACAGACGGGTTTGCCTCCTGGTAGAGGAATCACACAATATACATTCATCGCGTCTCACCACATGTATAATGATGACATTGTGTGAAGCACTAATATAAAGTGTTGTAAATATTCATTCATTCACATACATTCAATTTAAAAAAAGCATTCATCACACACATGCAGATAATAGAGAATTAAAAAGATTGAAATATGGCTTAAGCCCTCTATACGTCCCCAGCAGAGTCGCCACCTGTGGACGCCGGGGAATTTTGATTCCTAGTTTTGTTTCACTACCCTTTGTATTTCGCTATGTGATTTAAGTTATCTTGCTTAAAGGGTGAGATTTTAGGAAAAGACCGACGTACATGTCGACGATTTTGAAAAGATTGATTTTTTTATTATTGGGCCGAATTAGACATAGTCGTCAGTTGGTATGAGTTTAAATGGTTGTACCAACTCAACCGGATTTTAAAATTTTTTGCAATATGGCCCAATATGTGACTCCGTTTAATTGGTCTAGAACCCGAGATTCATAGAGTTTGGGGGCTTGCTTAAGCGAGTGGGAGGTGTTAGGCACCCCCCGACTTCCATGAAACACGGCTACCACTACTTTTTATTCCTTATGCATTACGTGTGTGTGAATATGCAAAAGTGCTTTATTTTAAAAGTAGTGATGTGCCTCTTTGGACTTATGTACAAAGGGTTTGATTTACATACAAGTTCATTTTTATCATGTAAAGCATATAAAAGTGATATTTTTTGAAAAGCTGGTTTTCAAACCCTTCGCCCAAATAGGAATTGAATCCCTTTGATACTTCCAATTTTTATTATATTAGCGACTCGATTTGATTTTAATCGAGATGCAAAGCATCTTCGGAAGCTAAATCAAAACTATTTACAAGGGTCAGGCTCCTTGTGGGCATTGAAGCCATCGAAGTAACCCGAACACCACATATATGATTTTCCACTATTTTAGGGCCTTAAATACAGATACCGTTTTAAGGCCCGAGATTTACATGTACAATGGATTGCAAGTTGGCAATACAACTTAAACAAGCCCATCATGAGAATCGAATCTAGATCCATTGATTGGATCTTCGACCCTGTGCTTCCTATACTCACATGACATCATTTAAAAGCTTGCATGATGAATATATTAAAACAAAGTATATATATACTTCCTAACTTCGCCAAACAAGTGTCTGTGCTTGCCTAGGGATTCCCAAGAAATCTCACCTTTGCTCAAAAGCTGATCACAAACAATGCTTCTTCAAGAAGTGAGTAATAGGTATACTACATTCCCACATCTTTCAAGCTAAATCACTCTCCTTCATCAAATTTCTATCAGTTTGATGAACTGCCTAGGTGGATTGAGGTCATTCTTAACCCAAGAAACCAATTTCTAGTTACAGAGTCCCAAAACTCTGTATTTAATAGACTAATGAATCAACTTCTTTAGTCGTAGCAATATTTTCAATCAACCCCTCGATCGACTCCACGGTCGTCGAACGTCATGACACTACGACTGTCGACCAAATCAATCTACCTACTGTTAGGTTTGTAAGATTCATGAACGCAATCAAATTGCATAAAATAAGCGAAAGCATGGTAAATCAGATTTTTAAAATTTTACAAACCTTATACCCTGATCCTCCTTTATACACATTTATTAATTAAACAAAAAGATAAGAATAAGATTCATACCCTTTAAGATTCTAGCTTCCTCAGGTACGAGTTAAACACCAATTTTTTTCGCATTCTACTTGAATCCACAGGGTTGATTCCTTCCTTTGATCAACATTAGCCACCCATGTGTTTGGCCTCTAGAGGTGATCCACCAATGAAGAACAAGAATTCAAGAAGAAGGGTGTTTAGTAAAACCCTAGTTTCTATCTCTATAGAAAAGGTGTACTCTCCCAACTCTTGGAATAAAGTGTGTAACCTTGTTCCATAATAAGACTTTCTTATTTATAGATGTAGGCAACCCTCCTAAACCATTTAGGATTAGAGTTTCATATTAACTAATTAAACCCTTTTAATTAATTAGGTTTCCCAATTCTATTGGAAATAATTAAACTCTTTTAATTAATTAACCTCCTAATCTTATTAGGAATATATATATATATATATATATATATGTATGAGAGAGATAGTATCTTATTAATTAATTCTCAAACTCCTTTAGGAATTAAATAATAATAATAATAATAATAATAATAACAATAATAATAATAATAATAATAATAATAATAATAATAATAATAATAATAATAATAATAATAATAATAATAATAAGACTCCTCTTATTAATTTATATTTAATATTTCCAAAATATTAAATAATAAATATTAAGCTATTTAATTTATTCTATCAGCATAGTTTAAATTAAATATACTTAACTTATTATTACGATTATGTCATTTGCTTCTTTAATAAATATTCTTCCTTTTATGGTGTAACCCTTTAGGTTCTCTATATTAAATCGGTTGTGAATAAATCAATTAGAACAATTCTAATCTTATTTAAATAAATAAATTAAACTAATAATTTATTTAAATAAATAACATTTATTCTACATTAAGGGTAAGCCCCCTTAACGATCAACGACTTTTCAGATAATATAGATTTCAACATTAATCATAAAAGAACCTTTGACTAAATAGTTACTGTACAATTCAATCCTTCCACTATACAATGTTCTAATTAAATATAAAACATGAAATTAATGTCAAATCTTATTTTCATTAATTATATGTATTTTGATCCTTAAATGCACAACTCCAAATAATGCAAATTAGAAACTCCTTTCTAATTTCATTCCACCTTGGCCAAGTGCAGACACTCGAAATTTTTTGATTCCTGTTGTAGACACTAGAAACTTTGCGTTCCTATTACTAACCCTGCAGGGGGCAAAACAGTCTTCTCAGCCCCGATCTCAATACCGGGATGCCAACTCAGCCCCGGTCTCAATACCGGGATGTCAACTCAGCCCTAGTCTCAATACCGGGATGTCAACTCAGCCCCAATCTCAATACCGGAAAGTCAACTCAGCCCCGATCTCAATACCAAGATGTCAACTCAGCCCCGGTCTCAATATCGGGATGTTAACTCAGCCCCGGTCTCAATACTGGGATGTCAACTCAGCCCCGGTCTCAATACTGGGATGTCAACTCAGCCCCGGTGACAACCCCGAGATGTCAAGGTCAACCCCGATCACTATACCAGGATGTCAAGTCAAACCCCGATCACAACCCGGGAGGTACAGTAACCCCGGCGACAACACCAGGAGATACAGTTCAGGCCCGGTCACAACCCGGGAGGCCAAATCAACTTCAGAGACAACCTCGAAGCATCATATCATCCCCAGAGACAACCCTGGGAAACCAAATCAATCTCGGAGACAACCCTAAGGACAAACAGAGTCGGCTGGGATCAAAACCTCGGACACAAACCCGGGAAAATAGTCAAAGACAGTGCCAGTATAGGAGACAACCTCTGGAGGGGAAAAATGGTCATTTTACCAACTTGAAGCCAATACAGTCAAAAATCAAGCCGAATTGATGCCATAAAGGTCAGAAAGAACCATAAGATTGATCCCGAGTGAAAATAGCGCAAGACAACTCAATGGATAAACTGCGAAGAATCGAAGACCCGGTTATGAACCCATCTTCTTGGACTCAGAAAAGGTTTAGTCCCATGTCATTGTGGCACTCTCTGCGAGGGCTTTCTAGAAAGGTATAGCACGTCTCAAATGGACGCTCCGATCAAAAGTAAGAAAGTTTTAAACCTGACATCGCGTTGCTAGGAGTGCACGTACTTCGAGACAACGGACCCCACCAGGTGGGCCCTGCCAAGTGGAGCTGCAGGTAGACTCACGGTTGCAGCGGGTAGGACCGCTTCCATCGGGTCTTTAAATACAAGTGCACCCCTAAGCTAAGAAAAAAGAAAAAAAATATAAAACACTCTGAAACTCTGCCCATTTCGTTTCCTAGCCCGACTTCTTGTACTCCAAACCTCGTTTTTAACACTCTAACACGTAGGTATACTCATATACAACCACATATCAAAAATTGAACGGTGAAAATGTCCATTTGAAGCCTACCAAGTGGTAAAAAGCCCGTGTAGCAGTCCATTATAAGTATTTTTACGATCAGGAAGTTCCTACTACTTCATTGCGCATTTATACACGTGCACGTTAAGTTTCATTTTCTGATTTTGCCCGAAACTCAATTCCGTGGCCGTTTTGGCAAACTTTTTAGTACATTTACGCATTTTCTTTCATTTGCACAGCTCGGATCGTCGATCCGCGGCTTTTAATTGCTTTTATATATGTACATATATTTGGACTTTTTTGAACTGGGTCATGAACTCATGTCCTTTTTGGCTTTATTATGTATATATTTAACTATATAATACTAACTTTTCAATTTTGTCAAGCCCGGATGACAAATCTGTGGTAGTTACTGCTTTTATATATATAACTATATATATATAAATTTTTCTGACTTCATTTGGCCTGGATTTTGACTTCGTGGCTTTTTTATTGCTTTAATATCAAACTGTATATATTAATATTTACATTTTTGTTTGGCCTGGATCATTTGGTGGCCTTTTTACCGCTTTTATAAAGATATATATTTACATTTTTGTCCGGGCATAGGATTACAAATCCGTCGCCCTTTACATCCTTTATATATATATATTTATATTCTGTCGAGCCTGGATTAATTTGTGGCTCATTTACAACTTTTATATATATATATATATATATATATATATATTTCAATTCTATCAAGCCTGGATCATTCCGTAGCTCTTTTACAGCTTTTATAAATATATATATATATATATATATATATATATATATATATATTTACATTTCTGTCCGGGCATAGGATGGCAGATCCGTCGCCCTTTACAGCTTTTATATATATATATATATATATATATATATATATATTTACATTCAAGTACGGGCCGAGAGTGAAAACTCATCGCCCTTTATAACTTTCGTATATATATATATATATATAATTATAAATATATATATAAATATATATATATATATATATATATATATATATATTCTTAATTCATTGTGATTAAATTTCTGTTTTAAATATTCATTTGTTATGAATTGGCGTTGATATTCATTTGGGCGAGTTAGATTTCTTTAAATCTAGCCCTTTCTATCTTTCAAACGGTTTAAAATAGGTCCAACCGAAACTGGGAAGCTAGAATGACTGAGATTTATTTAAATCTAGCTTTCCTTCTAGTTTTATTCATTATTAAAGTAACCTCGCGACCCTTAGATCGCTATCTATTGGGAACGAGAAGCTTTGGGTACACGCATGCCAGGATTTTAATGATGAATCCTTGGTGTTTAAAACATCTAGATGTAAATATCAATTTCTGTAAATATCTGTAATGTGCAGGTTTTCTTGGCTTCTCTCTATGAGCCTAGGAATTGAGGGATTCATGATTAAACTGATCAGAATCTGATTCCCACGATGGACAAACTCCACATTACAAATGTACTCTACCAGTTTTTCTGTAAAATGTACATCCGAAAGACCTTAAAATGGTTATCCAAGTTTAAGGTCTCCAACATAATAAAATAATGGGTTGTCGTGCTAGAGTCACTCCGATGGCTGTCATGCCCATGAGAAGACCGTCACTTGTCTATATTTTGTGGTCGAGTATGCTTCGCAGCCTGACAATCACCATTCAAATTGAGCCGAAAGGCTGAAAAAATAAAAATAAAATAAAGGTATCAACATGCTTCAATTCCTACGTCAGCGTAAGGGTTTGAAAACCTACTTTCAAAAAACATCATTTTCATATCTTGTCTAAAAAAGACTTTTGCAAATCAAATCAAACCCTTCGTATATAGGTTCAACGAAGCACGTCCATACTTTCAGATCAAACAAATGTAGGCCCAATTTCCTCCAGCATTCACACACACATTGTAAATAAAAAAGGAAATATTGAAAAGATGTGGTACCGTGTTTTGACGGGAGTTTGGGGGTGCCTAACACCTTCCCCCCACTTAACCAAGCCCAACTTTAGAATTTAGGTTTCAAAGATCAAGTTTCGACAATGTCCAGCAATTGGGCCTACTTGCAAACAAAACTAGGTTGAGTTGGTACAACCATTTTAAAACTACCAACTGGCGACTCTATCAACCGTTCAAATCGTCAACATGATACATGTTGGCCTTTTCCTAAAAACTTCACCCTTCATAAAACAGACAAGGTAATAAGGGTAGAAAACAACAAGACTTAGGAAAAGAGAAAGATTTAGGTCCAATGCGACCGAATTTTTTCCCGACGTCGACAGGTGGCGACTCTGCTAGGGACAGTAGAGGGCTTAGGCTGCATTCAAATCTTTTTAAAAATTTCCCATTTTTATCTACGTATGTGTGAATGTTGTGTCTTTACATTGAATGGATGAGAATGAATGCTTTAATGCTTTATATTAGTGCTTCGCACAATGTCATCATTTTCATACAGTGAGACGCGATGTATGTGAATGTATGTTGTGTGATTCCTCCACCAGGAGACAAACTCGTCGGTGTTTGATTACTGGACTCAAAGAAGATTAATTCTGCGAGGCTTAGGAAAGGCACCACTAAGATCCGCTCCAATTAAAAGACTGGATTAATTTTCCCTCTAGTAGATTGCGATGATCTGGGGACCTTCATACCGAAAAGCCTCGAGAGTAGCCTAAGATAGGTCAGCCTCTGATTAACCAAATTTGACGGGAAGCTTCTTCATGCCTTCATCTATCAATTCAATGTCAATTTTCCAAGTTCCAATGTAAATTCCATGTAATGTAAATCATGTCATGTTAACCTGTCATCAAAACAACTAACCTTTGTTTTACAGGATAAGATTAAAAAACCTCAAAAATAAACACATTGCATAGCATGCATTCGGTTGATACCTACATCAGAAAATTAACACACCTATGTTTGTTGTAGGTAAAAATTGGTCCCGTCACCAGATCGAAATCCAAGAAAGCACTAGGCCCACCTCCAGACATGGCTTCAAGTGCTCAGCCTGAATCCACCCCTATTTCTAGGGAGGAGTTTGAAGGACTAAAAAATTAGATAGTCGAATTGGCTATTTTCTTGAGAGAGCAAAGCAAAGGCCTTCAAGGCAAACAAATAACCGGTCATACAGAACCATCTACACCTGGTGGCAGTTAAGAGACTGGAAAGAAAGACACTCAGATTCCTGAACCACAGAACCATGATATGACCAACAAAACCCTTGAAACCACTATCCTCAACAAAGAGCAGGAAGCTGGTGATATTCTGAAGAAGGTCCAACAGATGGAAGAAACCATCCAGTCCATCAAAGGGACTGGGGCATTTGGAAGTGTCAATTATTCAGATTTATGTATATTCCCCGGGGTTCGTTATCCAGAAACGTTTCAAGTCCCTGATTTTGAGAAATATAATGGATTAGGAGATCCCTACACCAATTCGAAGGTATTCATTAGAGAGCTCGGATCCTATGTAGAGGACAAGAAGCTCAGAATGCAATTGTTCTAGAAGAGTCTGACCGGAGAGGCTAAAGCCTGGTATGCCCAATTAGATAATTCAAAGATTCACAGCTGGGAAGAGTTAGCACATGCCTTCCTCAATCAATACAGTTTTCAGTCCCAGATGGCTCCGGACAGATATCAAATCACCAAAATCAAAAAGCAGAACACCGAGTCATTCAGAGAATATAGCCAATGATGGAGGCGGGTGGCAACATAAGTCACCCCACCTATGACTGAGTCTGAGATAATCATGACCTTCATCGACATCCAAGAAGCTCCGTATTATGAAGGGTCCTAGCACGCATAGGAAAACCATTCTCAAAGATGATCAAACATGGAGAAATGGCAGAAACGGGGCTAAAATCTGGGAAGATAAAGGATCTTACCGCCTTGGAAGCCGTTGCCGAGCACATCCAATCTGGGTGTTATGGGAGTAATCCCAGGAGAGTACATAAGAAGAAAGATGAGGAAGTGTCCTTAGTACTGCAACGACAAAATCAGAGAAGCGAGTCGAGCAGTATGCCCATTCAAAGGAGGAACTATTCCCCTTTCCAAGCTCCAGCCCAACCTTCTAACCCTCCATTTTAGAAAAATTTGGAGGCCAGATGTCGGAGAACGTTCACCCCTTTAGGGGATCCACTCGAGAACGTGCTAAAACTGTTGACAGCATAGAAGAAGATTGTTCAACTCCTTCCACCAACTAGTACTGGGGGAAGGAATTTCGACCCAAGTAAAAAGTGCGCATATCATTTCGGATCTTCGGGCCATGACATACAAGATTGTTGGTCTCTCAACCACAAAATACAAGACTTGATAGACAACGGAGAGATTGTGGTAACCAAGCCCAAACAATCGCATGTGCAAGATAATCCCCTCCCTCAACACAAAGAGGAGAGTGTCAATATGATTAGCACGAAGAATGAAGAAGGATCCAAATACCTCCGGTATGTCAGAGAGTCAACTCAATCCAGTACCAATAGCCCAGACAGTTGGGAGTTCTCAGAGAGGCAGTTCCTGATGGAAAAGGAAATCAAGTCCATCAAGGAACAAATTGGACAGTTAGCGGATCTGGTTGTATATCAACATCAGATAACCAGGTAGCTGATAAATTAGACCAACCAGCATGAAGCGAGTCCTCCCACACCATAAATTAACCCCATTGCTATGAGGGATCATTACTAGTTTCATGAGCATGAACCCTAGGCCGACAAGGTGGCCAAGGAGGAGAAGTTTCAAGCAGATAAAGAGTTTTCCTTTTAGAGAAACTTCACTAATTTGAACCAGCCGATGAAGGAAATCCTCCAAATATTGATCAATGAGGGGATGGTCACAGATTTGTTACCCCTGGTGAAC
The DNA here is from genome assembly GCA_020205555.1 of Panax stipuleanatus. Taxonomy (NCBI): domain Eukaryota; kingdom Viridiplantae; phylum Streptophyta; class Magnoliopsida; order Apiales; family Araliaceae; genus Panax; species Panax stipuleanatus. The sequence goes on from CM035117.1 coordinate 93,710,544, forward strand.
CCTCAATATAGAAAATTCAAGCCTTACAAGATCTGTCAATACCATTCCAATGCGCTCAGTCATGACACCGAGGATTGCTGGGGCCTTCGTCACCTGATTCAGAATCTTATTGAAAGCGGTGAGTTGATAAGCGGGAATCAAGATTATGCCCTCCCCGATGAGGAAACACTCTTTATTCCCATGACATGGAATCAGGGAACAGTGGCTGTTATTTCCTGTAAGAAGGAGCTAGCCCGAACACTCTTAGTACTGCCTGGAAAAGGGGTTCAAGAAGCACTAAATCCTGTGAAGGTAGCTGCGCCCGAACCTTTAATACTGTCTTTCAGACCGCAGTATCCTGTCAACAGTCTGAAGAGGGTCCCATGGAACTATTGGAATGATTAAGGTTCCACCTCAAATAACATTGTCATTGTATCCAATTAGAATCCCTTGTACCTAGCCCGGCAGGTGATCAATCCAGTCACCAAGGCTAAAAAGAGAGTGGCAGAAGAGAAAATTGGAGAATTCCTCAGCAAAATGGGGCATAACGAGATTAAGGTAGTGCAAAGCCTGAAAGATGCACCCAAGAAGATGTCCATCCTAGATCTGGTTTTATCATCGGTGAATCATCGCAACATTCTGGTGAAAGTACTAGAGGAAGCCCATCTGCAGAAGATGGTGGACACTGAGAAATTCTATCGCGTGATAGAACACATCTTCAACAGCAATGTAATATCTTTTACTGATGATGATATACCCGCAAAAGGGACAGGCCATCGCAAGTCACTGTACATAGCAGTGATGTCATCAGGGTATGTGATTAGAGGTGTGCTTATAGATGAAGGATCGTCTATGAACATCTGTCACTACGATACCTTGGAGAGAATGAGAACCAACCCAAACCGGATCAAAACCAGTCATGTGGTTATCCGGGCTTTCGATGGGTCTCGCCAAGAGGCTGTGGGAAAGATTGAGCTTCCACTAGAAATCGGTCCACATACGTTCTATGTATCTTTCTAGGTACTCAACATTACCACCGAATACAACTTGGTGTTGGGAAGGTCGTGGATCCACATGGCTGGAGCCGTTCCATCCACCCTCCATCAGCAACTTAAGTACATTATCAATGGAAACCTAATCACTGTGAATGCAGAACCAAAATACCCTGTCTACATATAGGGAGACATGCCGGTGATTAGTCTAGATGAAGGGGCTGAACCTGCAAGTTTTCAAGCATTGGAGGTGAGCAATACTCAGTGCCTACCTATTGGGGCACCAGCCTTAAAACCAAAAGTCTCCCCTGAAGTGATGACAGTGGGCCAGGAGATGGTATCTTTGGGTTTCTTCCCTGGAGAAAGGCAAGGTATCAAGAGTCTGGTGCAGATCCTGAGCCAGCCAGGGAAAGCCAGATTGGGTTATTCATCAGGGTCAAACCACCAGAACGCACACAAGCACCCAAAAGCTCATGCTTCCACTATACTGTGGCCAAACCTCACTGATGTCAGATTTGTGAAGCCAATGAGGAAGATTCTTACTGTTGTGTCAGCTATGTTGTTTCCTCCAATCATACCGACAAGCGAGAGAAAAGCCCCGAAGATCGAGGGGGATAGCAAAAAGGGAAAAGGAAAGTTCCTGTATGAACGACGAGACCCATTTTCTAACATGCATGTTCTTATACACTACGAGTGGATGAATGATGATATCCTAGATAGAGATGAAGAGGATCAGATCCAAATTCCTCGCATTAAGAAAGGAAAGGGGGGTAGTTCAAAGAATCCCGACCCTGATTTGAAGGATGTCTTAATCATCATCTGAGATGAGGCAGACGAGCACAATTCTTTTATCCTCCCTATTCATAAGGATTTGACCCTGGACAAGTGGAGTAACGTCCCTTGCCTCATTCAAAAAGGGTAAAAGGGCAGAGAGTCCATCTGCTCTGTAACATGGTTTCATTTACTGCTTATTTTGGTTACACAGCTATAGCAGTAACTTTTGTCATGCTTTGCTAAATGCTTTGTATATTTAAACAGTTTCATATATTAAAGCAAAATCATTTTGTTTTTAGGACTCAAAAATTGGATTTGTTTGTCCCTGCTGATTAGATGCCAACCTGTCACAGTGACTATGACTTTGATGTAGAATTGAACTTCGACTTGATGGAAGTTGATCAAGAGGAGATAGATGACTATGAGGTGCCCGAGGAGATCAAAGAATGGTTCGAAGACAAATCCAAACCAAACCTCAATCAAACCACCACCGTCAATATCGAAACCTCAGAAAACCTCAAAGAAATCTAGATAGGCCTAGACCTCACCCCAGACCAAAGGGCCGACCTGATTAAAATCTTAACACTGTTGCAGGATGTGTTTGCATGGTCGCATGAAGACATGATCGTCTTGTCTACTGACAGTGTCATCCATTGACTCCCCATCAAAGATGGATTCAAGCCAGTCAAGCAAAAGCTCAAGCGATTGAAACCTGAATGGAGTCTGAAAGTTAAAGAAGAGGTTGTCAAGCAATTCAAAATCGGCAACATAATGGTATCAACATACCCGGAGTGGTTGTCGAACATAGTTCCCGTACCTAAGCCCGGAGGGAAGGTACGAGTGTGCGTGGATTACAGTGATTTCAACAAAGCTTGCCTCAAGGATAATTTCTCAGTACCTTTCTTCCACATCCTGATAGACAATACGGCACAGTATGGTATGTATTCCTTCGTGGATTGCTTTGCTGGTTACCATCAAATCATGGTCGCTGAGGAGGACAAGGAGAAGACAGCCTTCATCACTCCCTGAGGAACCTTCTGTTATAGATGATTGACATTCGGCCTCATAAATGCCGGTGCCACATATCAGCGGGCTATGATGGCCCTGTTTCATGACATAACACATAAGGAGATATATGTTTATGTGGATGACATCGTCGTCAAATCTTGGAAGTAGGACGATCACATTAGCCACCTCAAAAAGTTATTCAACAGGTTGCATAAGTACAACCTCAAGCTGAACCCGGCCAAATGTGCTTTTGGTGTTAAATCGGGCAAGTTGTTGGGATTTCTGGTGAGTAATAGAGGCATTGAGTTAGATCCCGCCAAGATTAAAGCTATCACGGAGATGCCAGTCCCCCGAACAGAGAAGGAGATACGCGGATTCTTGGGGAGGATTAATTTCATAAGTCGGTTCATTTCTCAGCTCACGGCGACGTGTGAACACATCTTCAAGCTACTAAGGAAGAATTCCTCCACGAAATGGAATGAGGATTACCAAAAAACTTTCCTTGCCATCAAAAAGCAGCTGATTGAAGAGCCTGTCTTGGTACCCCTGAGGGATGAAGTTACCCTGTTTATGTACTTGTCCGTCAATGCCAATGCAATGGGTTGTATGCTAGGACAGAAAGATGATAATAGCAAGGAGAGAACTATCTACTACATTAGCAAAAGATTCAGCAGCGGAGAACATATGTACACTCTAATTGAAAAAACATTTTGTGCATTAGCACGGGTTGCTATGAGGTTACAACACTATCTGCATGGGCACATGACCTATCTAATATCCCGCATGGATCCACTGAAGTACGTATTCAACAAGCCAATATTGAATTGTTAATTGTCCAAATGGCAGTTAATCCTCCAACAGTTCGACATTGTCTTGTCAATCAGAAGTCCATCAAAGGTCATGGCATTGCAGATCAATTAGTCGAAGCACCATCAGGAGGGTTCGAACCTTAGAAACTTATTTCTCGAATGATGGGATCATGATAATTCAACAAATTAGACAAGAGAATACAGTCCAACCCTGGAGAATGTATTTCGATGGAGCGGTGAACGTGGAAGGTGCTAGAGCTGAGGCAGTCCTCATCTCTTATACAGGAGAGCAGTATCCTGTAGATACCAAGTTACAGTTTGTCAACACCAACAACATGGCTGAGTATGAGGGCTGCATAATGGGGTTGAAACTATCCAGTGTCTACTAGTCTTTGGAGATTCTGAGTTGGTTATTAGATAAACCATCGGGGCGTATCATACCAAAGAACTGCATTTGCTGCCCTATCACAGGAAGGCAATCAACATATCCATGGATTTTGAAGAGATAACCTTCATCTACATCCTTTGAGGTAGAAACGACTTTGCAAATGCATTGGCGACATTGGCTTCCCTAATCAATGTATCGGGTAGGAGGGGAATTCCTGACATCAAATTCACAAGCCAAAAGGCCCTGACACATGAAAATTACATTGGGGAAATATCAGATGAGATACCTCCTATCAAACAGCCTTGGTATCAAGATATAAAGGAATACCTCCGAGATGGATCTACACCCGTTGGGGTAAGTCAAGCCAGAAAGAAGCAAATTCACAAGATGGCTATGAAGTTGATGCACTCTATAAGAGGGATGCTGGAATAGGCCTTTTAAGATGCCTCAATAAAGAGCAAGCCCAGAGATTGATGGATGAAGTCCATAGTGGAGTCTGTGGTCCACACATGAGCGTTCATCTACTGGACAAGAAGATATTAAGAACGGGGCATTACTTGATCTCTCTCAAAGATGACTGTGATAATCACGTCAGGAGATGCTACTAATGCCAAGTCCACGGAAATTCCATTCACGCTCCTCCAAATGAGCTACACAATATGTGTTTGCCATGGCCTTTTTCTATGTGGGGAATGGATGTGATTGGGCCAATAGAACCCAAAGCCGAAAATGGACATCGATTCATCTTCGCCATGATCGATTATTTCACCAAGTGGGTTGAACCTGCCTCTTTTCCCAAAGTCACCCAGGATGTAATCATTGGTTTTATCAGAAACAATGTCGTCTGTCGATACGGACAGCCGAAGGTGATCATCTCAAACAATGCCAAGAACTTAAACAACAGATGATGAGAGATTTATGGAGCAAGTTCCACATCAAGCATCTTAATTCCGTCATCTACCGACCCAAGATGAATGGTGCTATCGAAACGGCCAACAAGAATATCAAGAAGATCATGCAGAAAATGTCTGCCAATCACAAAGGATGGCCTGACCTGTTGCCTCTGACTTTGTTAGCATACAGGACGTCAATGCATACCTCTACTGGGGCTAACCCCTACTCATTGGTCTATGGCATGGAAGAAGTAATTCCCATAGAATTAGAGATGGAGTCCTTGTGAGTGTTAATAGATGCTCAGCTGGAAGAAGATCAGTGGTTGCAAGAGTGGTACCACCAGCTGTCCCTGATAGATGAAAAGAGGGTTGCAGACATTTTCCATGGGTAGTTATATCAGCAAAGGATTGCTCGATCATACAACAAGAAAGTCCAAATCCGACAATTCAAAGAAAATAACTTGGTATTGAAGAAAGTTCTAGCCAATCAAGATGAAGCCAAAAGAAAGTTCGCCCCAAATTAGGAAGGTCCTTTCATTGTCAAAGAAGTGTTGACAGGAGGAGCTATCAGATTTCAAGAGATGGATGGGAACGAATTTCCCCAACTCATCAACTCAGACATCGTGAAAAGGTACTATGTTTAAAACACATGCCAGCCATCATCCTGGTCCTACGAATTGATCAAATCAGTTTTGGTTTTCATTAGAAGATCAAACTACGAATGATCTAATCTCCCTCAACCCGGAAGTACATAGGCAGCCATTCCTAGTGCGGTCAAACTAAACAAAAAGGTTCAAAAACCCATTAAACCAAACTCAAAAGAGACACCTCTCACATAAAACTTTAACTACGAATGACCTGATCTCCCTCCACCCGGGAGTACGTAGGCAGCCATTCATGGTGAGGTTTGACCATCAAAGAAAAATAAAAAACCAATAAAAACCAATCCAGAGACACTAAAACCCGATAAAACCTAAATTTTATCAAGTCTCCTTGGTCAACAGGCCCGTCTGAGATACTCTCCGACATCTCAATGTCCGTCCATCAAGGAGAAGCTAGTGATACATCAACAACAGCAAGTCATAAAAAAAGTGGTAATCACTCAGCAGTGACAATACATATCCAACAGGGAAATGAATCAAAATATATTTCTCTGATAGATAATACTGTTTGATATATACATTGTGTTCTTTATATGACAAAAATGGCTGATCTAGTATGTGCAGGAAAAATAAAGCTAGTCTATGGACCCAAAGACAAGCGAGATAGCAATGCCAACATGGCATCTCTCTCTGAAGATGGAGGAGCAGCTGCAAGTTCAATGACCTCAGTCTCCATATGATCAAGGACATCCACAGCCATCTGTATAGTGCTGCTATGGCCATCTATGAAAGCACTCATCTCTCCAACCAGGTTATCTGTATATTATCTGAGGGTTGTGTTGTCCACAATATAGACATCCCGGGTAGCTATGGCCTCATCCCTCTTAGTATAACCAGCATCCCGGGCAACTAATGCCTCCTCAATCTCCTCAAAAGCTACGGCACGGGTAGAGAGAACCTCATCTTTCTCCTCAAGGGTTGCATCTCGGGTAGATCGGGCCTCATCTCTCTCAACCAATGCTACATCCCGAGTAGCTCTAGCCTCGTCTCTCGCAGCAAAATTTGTGTCTCTGCTAGAAAGGGCTGTCAATATCAAAGCCCTAGCCTGATCTTTCTCGAAAGTCATCTGAGCTAGTGAATCAGCAATAGCTGGATCTGTACCGGCGGGAATGCTCTAAAGGTCACTAACTAAAGTCATTATCAAGTCGGTGAATAACTCATCCTTAGTGGGAGAATCGAGATCCTTTATAGGCTCCTCCTCATCTAAATCAACATACGAAGTTGCCTGGATAACCACAGCTGCTGCTTTATCAGCCTCCAACCATGCCAAATACTCTAGAGAACGATCCAGATGGCTAGTAGAGAAATCAGCCCTCTCCCTATGAGTCCAACACTCATAAATCCTGATCAGGTCAGCTGACGATAGAGATGAAGCCGATATTCGCTGATCGACGGGCCCCTCAAATTGGTGAAGGCTCTAGAACTGATCGAACTGACCCATGACTGCCAACGGATGGTAAGTGGTCACCCCTCTCAATCCCGCTAGGAGTAGATAGTCCATGCCAACTGCATGGGTGATGAAGCTGTAAGGGGAGACAAGCCCTGAGCATGGAAGGATTGAAAAGGGATGCTCAATATATGACAAAAAGGTCAACCATGTCGCTGCATCCGAACACTCTGCTGGCTGGAAGGAATATGACATGGCTATCTCATGGGTAAAGTAGTACCCATGGTGTTTAAAGGTGAAAATCGGGCGCAAATGAGTCATGAGCCATACATACAGCAGAACAGAGCTACCTCTAAAAAACCCCTCCGGATGGGTACTGCAAAAGGTAGCCGACCTCAAGGTCTCGGCCAGTATCATTGGCAGAATAGTACTACCCTGACTGAGGGCACGGACCACAACCATCAAGCCAATATCTAAATGGTCCAAATATAATGGCATGTATATGTAGGTCGTGACGCACATCAACAAAACGTCTACCCGGGCCAACTGCCACTCATCTGTCAAAATGATAAAATCCCCAGAGTGTCGATCGTAGCTGTCTGGCTGGCCGAACCGATCGATCAGAAAGTCAATGGATATCACATGTCTTGAGATGATCTCCTTAGTGACTACTCTACCTCTCAGGCCAGGCACAGTCATAAAGGGTCTCCTCATGTCACTGACAGCTGTGCGAGCGCAAGGAAGGTCATGTACTAAACCTGTAAGACGCTCATATTCCTCCAAGGTCGGAGTCAACTCGTGCAGTCCAAAGTAGAAAACCTGCCGCTCAGGTATCCAATATGATAAAATGCCATCTACGACGTGCGAAACCTGGAAATCTTGAAAGGCCAAAGAATGCCCCAGAATCTGGTCCACTGTCCCTCTGGTTGTATGGGGTAGACTATCATACCAAGACCTCAATGAGGATGCTACCAAAGATGGTGGTGAGTGCTCAATACGGCCATATCATAAGACCATCCAGGGGTCAAATCTAAACTCACCTGTCTAAATGTATATCCATGATATAATATATGCATAATGACAATGATAAACATGATGCAATAGATAGGAAATATCATGCATATCTAGAATAAAATATCTACTGTAAGCATCATCTCTGTCTGCTCATACAATACAAAATAAAAAGTACAGGGAGATAGGGCACAGTTGCCCAACTACTAACAGAGGCATATCAAAAGATATAACGAGAAATGGGGCACAAGCGCCCAATAGCTAAATAAAGGTCTATCAGAAGATATAGCAAGAAAATCTATCCAAAGAGATCAAGAATGTCTGCATCTAGGCTATTAACCTGCTCCAGCTCCTCCTGAGTCACAAAGTCTCAGCCAGTGGGAATGTCGGGTCGATACAAGGGAGGATCAGCACCTGCAAAGCTATAAGAAAATGAACCTGATGAGGGGCCCGCTCCAGAGCTGGAAGGAGCAAAAGAATCTACCTCGGATGGCTCCCGACCAAGATGTCTGATGAACAAATGTGCCCTCTCCAACTGCTAGGTTAATCCTGTGATCTGATCTAGATGAGTCGAATCTCGGAGGCAAGTTATCTAGTCTGTCATCATCACAGACCCCGACACCATATCTGCCATAAACTAGGTAGCATGAGTCTGAGCCCCAATGGTACGAGGACTCCACCAGCTATGAAATGCCTCCTGGCTGTAAGGACCCTCTGACAGGGTGAAGCCATCTACGCCCACCAATGGAATATCAGTAAGTGGCTGAGCTAATGGTCAATGATGCCAAGCAGGAGGAACAAAGGGAATGCGGATCTCTTCCGTGGTGCTCCTAATAGCACGCTCTCCTAAATAGAGCTCCCAGCCTCCCTCTGTGAAAAATAGAACCCGACGGGTGGACAATGCAAACTCCCGACTAGTGGGAAAGTCGTCCTCAAACCCGACTGTCAAAAAGTCTAAAGTATACGGGACCCACGAGATCGATCCGGCCGTCAATAGCTCAAGCTGTAGGCGGGAGTGGGTGAATCCCTCGGCTACAGGGACCTCCGTGAATGTGGAGTGATGCAAGCGCCGTCCCCAAGGATAAGTCTCCAAGCCCAGAGTAATGGCACGATGTAGGCAAGGAAGCCTCTCATATGCCCAAAACTGGCCATGCAAATATTAAAAGTCCTCAGTAATCAAGACTGACATATATAAATGAGGAAATTAAAAAGGTACAGGAGAGATGTACTCACCAGCAGGAATGGGTAAAAGCCTAACCAATCCTCCGTCACACCCTCCGAGCGCATGCGTATCCCTCAGAGAAAATAGGCAAAGGTGTAGGTACCTCAATAGAAATCACTGAGGCACTCCAGATGTCTAGTAGTGCTGACCAGGGCAAAGGACACCGTCAAAGAGTTATCCGCAAAGAAATAAACCTGATGATCACTAGAAATAGTCGCCTCAAGATGCGATCTCTAACCCTCTGATCATCAGGTAGAGGCTCAAGCAAAGCCTCACTCTAGGCATCTACGCTCAAGGGACCAGAACGGACTGTCTGACCTTTGATGGCCGTCGCAGGAACTCCCAAGAGGGACCGAACGACAGTGGGTGTAATATCAGCAACAACCGGCACTGGCTCACCTGCGAACTCTATCCCGGTGATGAACCTCCAGTCCATAGGCATCATCATCACCTCGCAATCCAACAAATGGAGAGACTGGGTTTGGTGGAACCAGCGCATAGACTAGGACTAGGTCATAGACTCATGTCCTTTTTGGCTTTATTATATATATATATTTAACTATATATATACTAACTCATTAATTCTGCCAAGCCCGGATGACAAATATGTGGTAGTTACTGCTTTTATATATATAACTATATATATAAATTTTTCTGACTTCATTTGTCCTGGATTTTGACTTCGTGGCTATTTTATTACATTAATATATATATATATATACTAACTATATATATTAATATTTACATTTTCATTTGGCCAGGATCATTTAGTGGACTTTTTATTGCTTTTATAAATATATATAGATATATATATATATATATATATATATATGTTGTCAAGTCTGGATTAATTTGTGGCTCATTTATAGATTATATATATATATATATATATATATATATATATTTCAATTCTGTCAAGCATGGATCATTCAGTGGCTCTTTTATAGCTTTTATATATATATATATACATATATATATATATATATTTTAATTCTGTCAATCCTGGATCATTTTGTGGCTCTTTTACAGCTTTTATAAATATATATATATATATATATATATATATATATATATTTACATTCCTTTTCGGGCATAGGATGGAAGATCCTTCGCCCTTTACATATCCTTCGCCCTTAACAGCTTTTATACATATATATATATATATATATATATATATATTTCAATTCTGTCAAGCTTGTAATATTCCATTGCTTTTTACAGTTTTCATAAATATATATATATATATATATATATATATATTTCCATTTTTGTCCGGACATAGGATGGTCGATCTGTCGCCCTTTACAGCTTATATATATATATATATATATATATATATATATATTTACATTCAAGTACGGGCCTGAGAGTGAAAACTCATCGCCCTTTACAGCTTTCATATATATATATATATATATGTATATATATTCTTGATTCATTGTGATTAAATTTCTTCTTTAAAAATTCATTTAATATGAATTGGTGTTGATATTTATTTGGGCGAGTTAGACTTCTTTAAATCTTGTCCTTTCTATCTTTCAAACGGTTCAAAATAGGTCCAACCGGAACCGAGAAGCTAGAATGGTTGAGATTTATTTAAATCTGGCTTTTCTTCTAGTTTTATTCATTATTAAAGCAACCTCGAGACCCTTAGATCGCTATATATTGGGAACGAGAAGCTTTTGCTATGCACATTGTGACGCCCCCAGAATAGGTCCAGTCAACGCAACCCATTCTGAGTCGCCAAATACATGGTACAGAATTCAAATACAAACTTTATATCATACGGTCGTGCAAAATACGACCACACAACTGTGAGTGTCAATACAAATATGTAGAAAATATTAAGATTCAAACTAAGTCCTCATTACAATTGTTATCACACTATTTATCAAAAATAGTGAGGACTACTACTGCTCTAACTCGGACCATTACTCTGTCCCCTGGCTAGTTCCCACGACATTCTCATTTCCTGAAGAGGACAACAGATGAAAAGGGTGAGCTCAACTAGCTCAGTAAAGAATATTATGACTAAGATAATGGAAAATAAATTATCGTTAGCCTTCAATAAATCAGATAAAATATAATGGACAACCAATCTTAGATCAATATTCGCAGAGGAAATAACAATTCATTAGAAGAGTTAAGTAGAGAATGAAGTCTACTATCTTCTATGATTTAAAAGTCCATCATCAATGTTTTATCCCTGTAACATCAATCAATATACATCTCGAATCAATATTCATCTTTGCACTACAGGCCAAAGATATTCATTTGTATCATCAGTGGTCATGTTCATCTCAACACCTGTCATCTTTGCACTACGGCCAAAGATATTCATCAGGTAATCATTCATCTTTGCTCTACAGGCCAAAGATATTCAGTTATATCACCACTTAGAACTGAGGATGATGAAAAACCATATAAATAACGAATCCAGTGAAATAAAGGAATATTAAGGATTCGTATTTGAGTTCATCAAAGTTCAAGAATATTCTATAATAATACTTTGTGGAGCAAAATTCAAGAAATAAGCTCAAAACTTAGATCCAATCAAAGATAAGAACTTTAACAAGTAATTTTGGCATATAGAAGAAAATTTAATTTTTCTGTGAATAGTGCCGTATACGTGAATAGTAATTCCGACGAAAAAAGTAAGAATTTCATAATAAAATCCATACCAATATTTTGGTATAATGATATTGAAAAGAATAACATCATTTATGAAAGAAAATAACATCCCTTACCTCAAAAGAATAACACTTCTGGCTGGAATATCGGATATAATACCGAAGGAAACTTGCACTGAATAGTAACACTCAAAGTATTGAAATACTCACAAAAATACGCTCGATATCATAGAGAGAGAAAACTTCTGATTCTGGTGTGATTTTCAATTCTAACCTAAGCACCCTATTTATAGGAAAAGCTTAATATGCCAAAGGAGACTAAAATAATAAAATAGTATTATTTTCAAAAAAAATTCGCCGCCTGGCGGCTAAAAAAAATTTCAACAAAAGTGGGGCCCACCCATTAAAAAATATATATATATATTTTCCGAAACTTCAATAATTCATAACAAATAACCCCTTTGTCAGAAAAATACAAATTCTATGTCCTTCCATAGGAAATTTAATTCTCTACAACTTTGTAGAAGGAAGTTTTTCCAAATTCCAAACATAAATTATCCGAAATCCATAAACAGATGATTTCTCACACCAAAATACTGATAAAAACACATCAGCTCTAATTCCTTCTTTTATATCCACAAAATAAATATTTCCTTATCATATAAATCAATAATTAATTATTCACAAATAATATTACAGAACTACAATATTGACAACCAGGTCGTTCCCAAGAAAGAGGGGGCCTTCCGATAAGGACTTCTCCTTATTGGCGCGCAATTAAATAACCCCTCCTAGACAGAACTTCCTTAGACATTGTCAATAATGCTATCTAATAATATTATTCAAATAATATGAATTATTGAGTTGCTAATGTGAAACACTGTGCAATGACAATTATTGAATCAATAATACAAACTATCAACTGTAGCCATTATTGAATCAATTATATAAAATAGCAACGTAGCAATTATTGAGTCAATAAAATATCAATGTAACAATTATTGAGTCAATAATATAAAATATCAACGTAGCAATTATTGAGTCAATAATATAAAATATTGAACAGTAATTACTGTAACAATTATTGAGTAATGGCTTCTCACGTAAGAATCAATAATTAGAATTACTGTGCAATACCGTGTGCTACTGTGCAACACCGTGTATCACTGTATTTTAACCACCGGGTATTTCAACAGTACTAACAGTAACAACTACGCAGTTATTTTGTAAAAAAGTTATTTCTGTCGCTTTCTATATCCGACAGTTATTCCGTTGTGGGGGACCACAAATAGCTGCGCCGTCGTACGATTATTCCCCGACAACAAGAATATTCCACGACCAAACGAATATTCCCCGACAACAAGAATATTTTATAACCACTTGCTCATTTTAAAAATATTTGCACATTTCACCCATAACTTTCATATTTATCAAAACAACACCTTACTGTTTCGAAATAATATATAAAAAAAATTAAATCTTTATTCATAAAAGTTGGGGTCTTACACACATGCCAGGATTTGACTAATGAATCCTTGGTGATTGCAACATCTTGATGTAAATATCCATTTTTTATAAATATCTGTGTTGTGCAGGTTTTCTTGGCGTCTCTCTGTGAGCCTAGAAATCGTCGGATTCATGATCAAACTGATCAGAATGTGATTCCCACAATGGACAAACTCCACATTACAAATGTACCCTGCCAGTTTTTTTGTAAAATGTACATCCGAAAGACCTTAAAAAGGTTATCCGGGTTTAAGGTCTCCAATATAATGAAATAATGGGTTGTCGTGCTAGAGTCACTCCGATGGCTTTCATGCCCATGAGAAGACAGATACTTGTCTATATTTTGTGGCCGAAGATGCTTTGCAGCCCGACAATCACCATTCAAATTGAGCCAAAAGGCTAAAAAGATAAAAAAAAATTGAAAGTATCAACAGGCTTCAATTCCTACGTCAGTGTAAGCGTTTGAAAATCTGCTTTCAAAAAACATCATTTTTATATCTTGTCTAAAAAGGACTTTTGCAAATCAAATCAAACCCTTCGTATATAGGTTCAACGAAGCACGTCCATACTTTCAAATCAAACAAACGTAGGCCCAATTTCTTCCAGCATTCACACACACATTGCAAATAAAAAAGGAAATATTGAAAAGATGCGGTACCGTGTTTTCACGGGAGTTGGGGGTGCCTAACACCTTCTCCCCACTTAACCAAGCCCCCGAACTTTAGAATTTTGGTTTCAAATATCAAGTTTCGACAGTGTCCAGCAATTGGGCCTACTTGTAAACAAAACTGATACGAGGACTAGTGATATATATATATATATATATATATATATATTGACAAAAATATAGTCAACCAAGACTGATACGAGGACCAGTGATGGTGAAAATCATTCATATATGCATAAATATATATAAAAGCGGTAAACTACCTTGTATTTGACATCCGGGCTTGACAGAATTGAAATGTTAGTATATATACAGTTAAATATATACAAAAAAGGGCTAAACCCAGACTGGGAAGATAACCCTGTCCGGCAAAGTTGCCAGAACGTGTGTGCTAGTGAATTAAAGCTGCTGGAGCTGACGGATCGTCAATCCGAGTTGTAGAAATGCTAGAAAATCAGTTTATGTACAAAAATGTACCAAATTTTGACGATAACGGCCACGGAACTAAGTTCTGGGCATTTTTAGAAAACGAAACTTAACGTACAAGTGTATAAAAGCACGAAGAAGTAATATTCACTTTCTGATCGTGAAAATACTTACAATGGACTGCTACACGGGCTTTTTGCCAAATTATAGGCTCTATACGTCCAAATTTACCGGTTATTTTTTGATATGTGGTAGTATATGGGTATATCTACGTGTTAGAGTGAAAATATTTGGGTTTGGAAGAGGTGTAAAAGTCAGAAAATTGAACTGGCAGAGCTTCGATGCGTTTCATAATTCTTGAAATGAGGGGGTACCTTTATTTATAGGCCAGGAAGCCTCCACTCTACCTGCTGCTGCCGTAGGTAGAGGTGTAGATCCCTTGGTGGGGCCCGCGATGTCGAGTTTCGTCATCTCGAAGTACGTACACTTCGGATAACGCGCAATCAAAGTCGAAACTTTCTAACTTTTAATCGGAGCGTCCGTTTGAGGCGTGCGATACCTTTACGGAAAGCCCTTATCGAGAGTGTCGCAATGACATGGGATAAAACATTTTCCAGGTCCCAGAAGACGAGATCATAACCAGGTCTTCGATTACCCGCAGTTTGTCCATTAAGCTGTCTTGCGTCGTTTGCACTCGGGATCGTCGTTATGGTTTATTCTGACTTTGATGGCTTCAATTCAGCTTGAGTTTGACCGAATCAACTGAGAGTTAATAAAATGATCATTTTGCCCCTCCCGGGGTGGCCCTTGGTGGATCTGGCTTCCCAGGGTCATCTCTGCTGCTGGACTGCTCTTCCTGGACTGAGACCAGGATGACTCGACATATCCTGGGTTGATGTTGAGGTTGACTTTTACCTCCCGGATTGATGTTGAGGTTAACTTTTACCTCTTGGGTTGATGTTGGGGCTGACTTGAAGGCCCAATACTGAGATTGGGGTTTGAACTGACTGTCCAATTGGAGATCAGAGCTAGATAGACGGTCCGATTATAGATCAGAGCGGATAGATGGTCCAATTGGAGATCGGAGCTGGATTGACAGTCCAATTGGAGATCGGAGCTGGATAGACAGTCTGATTAGAGATCGGAGCTAGATAGATGGTTCGATTGGAGATCAGAGCTGGTGTACCGACATTAAGGATCGGATTTAACTGGAGTACCGATATTGGTGATCGGTTTTGGGTTTACCGATATTGGGGATCGGATTTAACTGAATGACCGGCATTGGTGGCCGGATTTGGATTAGAAGCCCAGTAACGGTACCGGGGTCAATTTAATTGACGGCTTTGCCCTCGTACAATGTTAGTATTGGGGCAAGGAAAGTTTTGAGTGTCTACAGATGCCCCTCTTTATCATGTCCATGCAATGTAATGGAATGGACAGGATAAAGATTAATAGACACTGGAAATAAAACAAATGCCAGAGACGTTACGAAGGTTGGGTGTCTTTGAGTGGAACGGGGTTGTTATCAGTTGCTTACGTCATCTATCTGTTGGGGATAATGTTATCATGGACAATCCTTGATATTATTGATAGGTCACCGCGAACTATTCTTGTCATTTTCTGCTGGGGATGACGTGATTCACGGTAGCCTGTTTAACTCTAATGGGGATGCTATTATGCTCCCATGGTTTGAAACCCATGGTTTCCCGCATATGTCAGCATTGTCAGGGGGCAGATTTCCTCTTGGCTGATGCCGTTTGTTTGTTTTTGAAGGTTCCTCTGACGGTATCCCTCAGGTATCGAGTCACCTTGATGGGATCTTCCGATGCTTGTCCGGATGATAGGTTTCACTTGGCAGCTTGCAGCAGGGAGCTGAATATCCAACCTTTTACCTCATTCTATTTTGAGGATGTGTATAACAGATTCCATCATTGGCGATGGATTACTACAATTGCCTTCGTCACCGAATCATTCCTGATGCTTTGCTGGGGCTGAGCAATCGATTAAACTGTATTGATCAATACCCGACGCTTCATTGGGGTTGCACCAACGGCTGAACTGTCATCGGTCAGTACCCGATGCTTCGCTGGTGTTGTGCTAACGGTTGTTCTTGACTTCAGTCTGTACTCAAACTTCGCTAGAATGGAACCAACGGTTGAACTTGACTTCAGTCTGTACCCGAACTTCATTGGGGCTGAGCTAACGGCTGAGACTGGCTTCGGTCTGTACCCAAACTTCGCTAGGACTGAGCCAACGGCTGAGACTGGCTTTGGTCTATACCCGAACTTCGTTGGGGCTGAGACTGGCTTGGGTTTGTACCCGAACTTTGCTGGGGTTGAGCCAATTGCTGAGACTGGCTTTTTTCTATACCCGAACTTTGTTGGGGCTGATCCACCGGCTGAGACTGGCTTCGATCTGTACCCGAACTTCGCTGGGGCTGAGCGAACAGCTGAGACTAGCTTTGGTATGTACCCGGACTTCGCTCGGGCTGAGCTAACGGCTGAGACTGGCTTTGGTCTGTACCCAAACTTTGTTGGGGCTGAGCCAATGGCTGAGACTGGCTTTGGTTTGTACCCGAACTTTGCTGGGGCTGAGCCAACGGCTAAGACTGGCTTTGGTTTGTACCCAAACTTCGCTGGGCTGAGCTAATAGCTGAGACTGGCTTCAATCTATACCCAAACTTTATTGAGGCTGAGCCAACGACTGAGACTGGCTTCGTTCTGTACCCGAACTTCGCTAGAGCTGAGCCAACGACTGAACTGAACTCAAACTATACCCGACGCTCTGAAAGTGGCCATTTTTGGCAGTTTTGCGCAGTTCCTGCGCAGTTTTTCTGTAGTTTGCTTTGTTGATCCCCTGTACAGGGCTCCGAAATGAATATCAAGGGTCTCCATGGGGTTTCCCTTTCTTTCATATTCCCGCTGCTTAAACGCAGGTTTTCAGGACAAACCACCCTAAAATGTTGCAAGTGGAGGAGCTGCAGCCGTAGGTGGGCCCGCTTCCACCTGGGCTATTTAATGGGCTGCGAGATTTTCATTTTTCAAGTTTCAGTTTTGAGTTTCAAATAGATTTTGATCTTTTTTTTCAGATCTACGGAGCTTGGACAGCTTTTTTCTAAATCCGCCAGTTCCTACGCGATCAGCGCAGCGCAGGTAACGTTTTACGTCTTTTTTTTGCAAGTTTTGACCGTTAAAAGCATGCGAACCACTTAGGGGCCTTTCAGACGCAATGTATAAAAAATGTATGCCTATATGACCTGCTAAAAATTTTCTGAATACATATTTAAGCATATTTTACTGTAATGCACGTTTAGATGTAAAAAAATTCAGGTTCTGAGACAGTACTATTCTGCACTTTTTGATCAGTTTAGTCATCCTTTTTGAGGCCTAGTGAGCCTGGATTTTCAACTCAAATGTCCATGGTAATTTGGCTACCATGTGAGGTTGACTTTTGATTTTTTTCATAAATACGAACTATTTCTATTTTTGGGTAGGTGTGCTACTGAACGGCCTCCTAGACATGCCTGTGCATATGGACAGTCCATTTTACAAAGGAGACTCTGGCAACTAAATTTCAAAATCTTAGGTATTGAAAAACATGCATTTTTGACTCTACTGGGGATTTTTTACTGACCCATGCAGGTTTTTAGTTTCTAGGTTTTGAAAACATGCAGTTTTGACTTTACTGGATATTTTTGACCGACCCATGCATGTTTTTAGCTTCTAGGTTTTGAAAACATCCAGTTTTGACTTTACTGGGTATTTTTGATCAACCCATGCATGTCTTAGGACATAGATATATGCTGGACTGATTGAAAATGATAAGCCAAATGTTTTAGGCTTACCACACCCTTTTCGAGGTGATTTGGAGTATTGATGTATTCTATGAATCGCGATAGACCCGGTAGTTCCAGCAGGGTGTCCTCAGGTATTAGACGGAAGAGGGCTTCTGATGTTCCTCATCCTCGTCTGGCTCGGACACCTCGTAGACTGGTGGAGGCGGTGATTCGTCCAACACAAAATGAACATCCACTTGATATTAATGATGATGAGACTCCTTTTGCTGCTCCTGTTTCCGCTCAGGCTCCACGTGCGGAGGACCCTGGCATTATTGTGCAGACTCAAGAGTTGTTGGGCAACTTGAGTCACCATCCATCGAGATATCTTCACGCCAACTAGGTGACTTGAAGTTTTTCTTTTCTCTGGATTCTTTTCTTCCTTTTTGCCATTCTCGGGGCACAGATTTTTGACATGGTTAATTTTTGATGCAGGTTCCTGGCTTTAAGCAGCCTCGTGGGAACTGGTTTAGCGTGCATTCCCTGTATCACACTCTGCACGAGGATTACAGAGATATCGTAGATGGTTGGGGCTTTCAGGCCTTTTTCTCGATCCTTCCCCGCCGTTGCCCCTGGGGGTATATGAGGGCTTTATCTGAGCGCTGGCTCCACCAGACTCAGTCCCTTCATCTTTTAGATTGCGAGATGATGATAACTCCTAAGGATTGGAGATTTATCACCGACATTGAGTTTAAGGGCGAACCAGTACCTGTTGTGGCTGATATTACGCCCACTGTCGTCCGGTCCTTGCTAGGAGTCCCTACGACAACATTCAAGGGTCGGACGATCTGATCTGGTCCCTTGAGTATAGATGCCCAGGATAGGACTTTATAGGAGCCCCCGCCTGATGATCAGAAGGCTAGAGATCGCATTTTGAGGCTATTGTTTCTGTTGATTATCAGGGTCTATTTTGTGGCGGACAACTTATCTACTGTGTCCTTCGCCTTGATTAGCGCCACTCAGCATATAGAGCGCCTCAGTGACTATGATTGGGGCTCCTATACCTTTGCCTATTTTCTCCGTGGCATGTGCATGCATTCGGAGGGTGTGACGGAAGCTTGGTTAGGATTTTACCCATTTTTGTTGGTGAGTACGTCTTTCTGTACCTTTTTGATTTTAGCATTAATTTTTGTTAGTCTTGGTCACTTAGGACTTTTGATATTTGCATGATCAGCTTTGGGCATTTGAGAGGCTTCCTTGCCTACGGCCCGCTTCTGTCTTAGGTCTGGAGACTTATCCTCGGGGACGGAGATGGCATCACTCCACTTTGACAGAGGGCCCTGTTGCTGAGGGATTCACTCATGCCCGTTTGTAGTTGGAGCTTTTGACGGTGGGTTCGATCACCTGTACGCCATATACCTTTGAGTTTTTGACCGTCGGATTCGAGGGAGGCATCACTATAGGTCGGGAGTTTGTTTTGTAGACCAGCAGAGTCCCTTTGTTGATGGTGGGAGGCTGGGAGCTCTATCTTGGAGATCATTCCATTATGAGCATTACGAGAGAGATCCACATTCCCATTGCTCCTCCTGCTTGGCATCATTGGCCATTGACCGTGCCATTGACAGATATCCCTATGGAGGGCATAGATGGCTTCGCCTTATCAGAGGTCCCGTACAGCCAGGAAGCCTTTAGCAGTCAGTGGAGTCCTCGCACTATTGGAGCTCAGACTCATGCCACCCAGTTCATGGCAGACATGGTTCCAGGGTCCGTGATGATGACGGACTGGATAGCTTGCCTTAGGGAGCCTACTCATGTAGACCAGATAGTAGATCTGACCAGGGAGTTAGAGCAGGCCCGTTTCTTTATTAGGAACCTTGGCCGAGATCCGTCAGAGGCATCTTCTTTTTACCCATCCAGCTCAGGAGCAGGTCCCTCTTTCGACCCATTTAATAGCAGCTATACAGAGGTAGATCCTTCCTTATAATGCCCAGACATGCCTGATAGCAGCAATTTTGTATCCACTAAGGAGATAGAGCAGGTAGATCACTTTGACCCTGATGTCTTCGACTTCCTCTGATAGCTATTGGAGCTATATTTTTGGTCAACCACTGTTTTGGCTTTCTGGCAGTTGTGCCATTATTTTGATAGACCACTGTATTAGTTGGGTGGTGATGCCCCTATTTCCCTTCATTTTCCTTTCTGCTTTGTATTATCAGACAGGGATGATGTCCTACAATATATAGTTTATTATAGATATTCATGATCTTTTCTATCTATCGCATCATGTTTATATTTGTCATCATGCATATATTATGTCATGTGTATGCATTCAGACAGCTGCGACTTGATTTGACCTCTGGATGGTCTTGTGGTACGGTGCTACAAATGACGTCGTCTGTGGTCAGCCGTATTGAGCATTCACCACCTTCTGAGGTGGCCACATCATTGAGGTCATGGTATGAGAGCATGCCCTACCCAGTCAGAGGGACAGTGGACCACATATTGGGGCATTCGTTGGCCCTTGTAGATTTTTGGGTGCCGTCTGGATTTGTTGATGGCATTTTACCCTTCTGGATACCTGAGAGACATGTGTTCTGCTTCGAGCGACATGAGTTGACGTCGACTCTCGAGGAGTACAAGTGATTTATTGGGTTGGCTCTGGATTTGCCGTGTGCTTGTACGGCTATTAGTGATATGAGGAGACCGTTTACCCGTATGTTCGGTCTCCGTCAGAGCTTGATCAGGGATGAGATTGTATCTGGACACGTGATCTCGATTGATTTCTTGATCGATCGATTTGGCAAGCTCGACAGCTATGATCGCCCTATCGGAGATTTTATTATTTCAGCAGAGGCATAGCATTTGGCCAGAGTAGACATTCTGCTGATGTGTATTGTGGCATACGTCTATATGCCGCTTCACTTGGATAATTTGGACGTGGGATTAGTAGTTGTGGTTCAAGCCCTTAGACAGGGTAGCACCATCGTCTCAATGACATTGGCTGAGACATTTAGATCCACCACACATTATAGTACCCATCCAGAGGGGTTTTTTAAGGGCAGCTCGGTCTTGCTGTATATATGGTTGATGTCCCATATATGACCGATTGGATTCTTTAGGTCTCGGGGTTTTTGCTTTACTCACGAGACATCCACAGTTTACTCCTTTCAGCTTGCAGAGTGCATTAATGCAAAGTCATGGTTGGCATTTCTGTCGGATATTGAGCATCCGTTCTCGATCTTGCCATGCTCAGGGCTAGCGTCCCCATATAGCTTTATCACCCATGCTTCTGGCCTGGATTATTTGCCCCTAGTGGGTTTGAGGGGAGTGACTACCTATCATCCCCTGGCAGGCATATGTCAGTTCGATCAGCTGCAGAGTCTGCACCATTTTGAGGGGTCTGCTAATCAGAGGACGTCGGCTTCTTCTATGTCGTCCACCGACTTGGTTAGAGTATATGAGTGTTGGACTCATCGAGAGAGGGCTGATTTCTCTGGTAGCCATTCGGGTTATTCTCAGGAGTATTCTGCATGGTTGGAGGCAGAGACAGCAATTGCAGTTACAGAGCATCATTTATCTCCGATTGTGGACTCCAACGAGGAGGAGCCTATGGAGGATCCGGATTCCCTTACCGAGGATGAGATCTTCACGGGTTTGACAACGGCTCTAGTGAGTGATCCGTCGGTTATTCCTGCAGAGACGGATCCGGCTTTAGCAGACTCACTATTCAAAATGACCTTTGAGCGAGATTCAGCTAGAGCGCAGATGTTGGCTGCCTTGTCTAGCAGAGATTTAGCTTTTGCTAAGAGAGATGGACTCAGGGTCTCTCTAGATGCTGGATTGATTGAGCAGGAGGAGCTCCGATCTGCCAGAGATGCAGCTGTTGTAGAGCGAGACGAGATTCGCTCGGCTAGATACGCAGTATATGTTGAGATCGAGGAGACTTTGATTGCTCGAGATGCAGCTTTTGTGGAGAGGGATGAGGCTATAGCTTCCCGTGATTTCCACATTGCTGATAGTACTGCTCTTCGATCTTACACTTATGGTTTGGTCACCGAGATGAGTGCATATATAGATGACCACAATGCCACCTTACAGATAACCGTGGAGGTATTGAGTCATATGGAGGCTGAGTGGATTACACTTACAGCTGCTCCCCCATCTTCAGAGAGAGATGCCATACTGGTATTGCTGACCCGCTTGTCCTTGGGTCCATAGACTAGCTTTATTTTTCCTGCACAGGCTAGATCAGTCATTTTTGTCATATACAGGGCATTATGTATATATTAAACAGTGTTATATATCAGAGAAATATAGTTTTGATTCACTTCCCTGATTGGATATGTACTATCATTACAGAGTGATTACCACTTCTTTCATGACTAGCAATTGTAGATGTATCTTGAGCTTCTCCTTGATGGACTGACAGTTGAGATGTCAGGAAGTATCTCAAATGGGCTTGTTGACCAGGGTGACAGCATTTAGCTTCTATTTGTCTTTGGTATCTTGGAACTGGTCTTTTATTTGTTTTTCATTTCTTCTTGAAGGTCAAACCGCGTTGTAGATTGCTGCCTACGTACTCCCGGGTTGAGGGAGATCAGGTCATTAGTAGTTCAAGCTATTTGGTTGGAAAGAGGTTTGAAAAGTATTTATCTTGGGTTTTGAGTTTGGTTTAATGAGTTTTTGAGTTTTTTATTTATTTAACCGCACCAGAAATGGTTGCCTACGTACTCCCGGGTGTAGGGAGATCAAGTCATTCGTAGTTCCGACTTTCTAATGAAAAATCGAGCCTGATTTGATTCGTAGGACCCAGATGCGGGTATGCATGTGTCTCAGACATAGTATCTTTTGATGGTGTCTGAATTAATGAGTTGGGGAAATTCGTTCCCATCCATTTCTTGTACTCTGATAGCTCCCCCTGTCAACACCTCCTTGACAATGAAAGGGCCTTCCCAGTTAGGGGCGAATTTTCCTTTGGCTTCATTCTGATTGGCCAGGACTTTCTTCAGCACCAAGCCGTTTTCTTTGAATTGCCGAATTTGGACCTTTTTATTGTAGGATCTGGTGATCCTTTGCTGGTATAACTATCCGTGGAAAATGGTTGTAGCCCTCTTTTCATCTATCAGGGACAGTTAATGATACCGGTCTTGCAACCACTGATCCTCGTCTATCTGAGCATCGATCAATACTCGCAAGGATTCCATCTCTACCTCTATGGGAGTACTACCTCCATGCCATAGACCAACGAATAGGGGGTAGCCCCAGTAGAGGTGCGCATTGATGTCCTGTATGCAAACAGGGTGAGAGGCAGCAGATCAGGCCATTCCTTGTGATTGGTGGACATTTTTTGCATGATCTTCTTGATGTTTTTATTGGTCGCTTCGACTGCACCGTTCATCTTGGGCCGATAGATGACGTAATTAAGATGCTTGATGTGGAACTTACTGCATAATTCTTTCATAATTTGATTGTTCAGGTTCTTGGCGTTGTCTGATACGATCACCTTCGATTGTCCATATCGACAGACGACATTGTTTCTGATAAAACTAATGAAGACCTCTTTTATAACTTTGGGAAAGGAGGCTGCTTCAACCCATTTGGTGAAGTAATCGATCATGGTGAATATAAATCGATGATCATTGCTGGCTTTTAGTTCCACTAGACCTATCACATCCATTCCCCACATGGAGGAAGGCCATGGTGAACTTATGTTGTGCAGCTCATTCGGAGGAGCGTGGATGGCATTTCCATATATTTGGCATTGAAAACATCTCTTAACGTGATCGTCGCAGTCGGCCTTAAGAGAGATCCAATAATGTCCAGTTCTTAATATTTTCTTGGCCAGTAGATAACCGCTCATGTATGGACCACAGACTCCACCGTGGATTTCATTCATAAGTCTTTGGGCTTGCTCTTGGTCAACGCATCTCAACAGGCCTATTCCAGCATCCCTTTTGTAAAGTGCATCTCCGCTCAAATAGAACTTCATGACCATTTTGTGAATTCGCTTTCGCTTGGATTGACTTGCCCTAGTGGGTGTAGATCCATCACGGAGATATTCCTTGATGTCTTGATACCAAGGCTGCTTGACAGGAGGTATTTCATCTGATACTTCTCCAACGTAACTCCCATATGTCGGGGCTTTCTGAACTGTGAACTTGATGTTGGGAAATCCACTCTTATTAGATATGCGAATTAATGAAGCCACGTATCTCCTTCTCTGTATGAGGCACGGGCATTTCAGTAATGGCTTTGATCTTGGCAGGGTCGAGCTCGATGCCCCGATTACTCACCAAGAATCCTAACAGCTTGCCTGCTTTAACGCCAAAAGAATATTTGGCGAGATTGAGCTTGAGGTTATACGTACGTAACCTGTTGAACAGCTTTCTGAGATGGTCAATGTGATCATCCTCCCTCCGAGATTTGATGATGATGTCGTCAACATAGACCTCTATTTCTTTGTGCATCATGTCATGAAAGAGGGCCATCATGGCTCGCTGATACGTGGCTCCGGCATTGATGAGGCCGAAGGATAGTTATCTATAGCAGAAGGTTCCCCAGGGAGTGATAAAAGCTATTTTCTCCTGGTCCTCTTGAGCAACCATTATTTGATAATAACCAGCAAAGCAATCCACGAAGGAATACATGTCATACTGCGCAGTATTGTCGATCAGGATGTGGATGAAAGGTACCGAGAAATTATTCTTGAGACAGGCTTTGTTTAAATCCCGGTAATCCACGCAGACTCATACCTTCCCTCCGGGCTTAGGTACGAGAACTATATTTGACAGCCATTCTGGGTATGTTGATACCATGATGATTTCAGCTTTGAATTGTTTAACAATTTCTTCTTTGACTTTCAGACTCCACTCAAGTTTCAATTGCCTGAGATTTTGCTTGACTGGTTTAAATCTATCTTTGATGGGCATTCGATGAATGACAATATCAGTGGATAAGCCAATTATGTCTTCATGTGACCATGTAAATACATCATGGTACTGTTTTAGGAGTTCGATTAGGTCAATTTTTTGATTGGGTGTGAGGTCTGAACCTATTTGGATTTCTTTGATGTTTTTGGAGGTTCCTATGTTGATGGTGGTGGTTTGGTCAAGGTTTGGTTTGGGTTTGTCTTCAACCCATTCTTTGATCTCCTCAGGTACCTCATAGTCATCTTCCTGCTCTTAATCAATATCCATCAATTCGAAGTTCAGTTCTACATCAAAGTCGTAGTCATTTTGACAGGTTGGCATCTCATAAGCAGAGACATTCACATCCAATGCTTGGTGAAAACAAAAATTCTTTCATTAATATATACAACTGCTTAAACATACAGAGCGTTTGTAAAGCATAACAAAAGTTACTGCTATAGCTGTGCAAGCAAAAGTAAGCAGTAAATGAAAGCATGATTAAAGGGCAGATGTACTTTCTGCCCCTTTACCCTTTTCGACCAAGGCAAGGGACACTGCTCTAGTTGTCCAAGGTCAGATCCTCATGAACCAAAAGGATCAGGGATTTGTGATTATCTGTCTTATCTTGGATAACAACTGAGACATCCTTTAGAATAAGTTCAAGGCTTTTCTATGGATTATTCCTCTTCTTGATGCGAGGAATTTGGGCATGATCTTCGTTGTCACTGTCTGGGAGTTCGTCATTCATGCCTTCATAGTTGATAACAACCCTCATGTTAGCGAATGGGTCTCGTCCATCATACAGGATCTTTTCTTTTCCCTTTTCGCTGTCTGCCACAGGCTTGAGGGCTTTTCTTTCATGGACAGGTATGATAAAAGGAAATAGCATAGCTGATACCGCAGTCGAGATTTTCCTCGTAGGTTTCACCCATCTGGCATTTATGAGGTTTGTAGTAGAATTGTGGAGGCATGAGCCTTGGGATGTTTATGTGGGTTTCGGCGGCTTGACCCGGATGAATATCCCAATCCTACTCTCCCAGTCTGACTTGGGATTTGAACTAGCATCTTGATACCTTGCTTAACCTTTCCCAACCCTTCTCCAGGTTGGAAACCCGAAGATACCATTTCTCGCCCTACTGTCATTACTTTGGTGGAGACTTTAGGTTTTAGGGTTGGGGCCCCGATAGGTAGATACTGAGTATCGCTCACCTCTAGAGCTTGAAAACTGGCAGGTTCAATCCTCGCATCCAAGCTGATCACTGGCATGTCCCCATGTATGTAGGTAGGATACTCTGGTTCGGCATTCATTGTGATGAAGCTGTCTTTGATAATGTACTTAAGTTGTTGATGTAGGGTGGATAGCACTGCCCCTGCCATGTGGATCTAGGGTCTACCCAGCAATAAGTTGTATCCGGTGGCGATGTTGAGAACCTGGAAAGATACGTAGAAAGTGCGTGGGCCAATTTCTAGAGGTAGCTCTATTTCCCCCATAGCCTATCGGCGAGATCCATCAAAGGCCCGGATGACCATATGACTGGTTTTGATCTGGTTCGGATTGATCTTCATCCTTTCTAAAGTATTGTATGGACAAATGTTGAGGGATGATCCTCCATCGATGAGCACACCTCCGATCACATATTCGGAGGACATTACAGCTATATGCAGGGACCTGTGGTGGCCCGTTCCCTCTGCCGGGATATCATCGTCAGTGAAAGATATCACATTGCTGCTGAAGATGTGCTCTATCATGTGACGGAATTTCTCGGTATCCACTGTATATGTGGTAAATGAGCTTCTTCTAGTACTTTCACTAGAATATTGCGATGATCCTTTGAGGATAGGACCAAGTCGAGGATGGACACTTGTTTAGGTGCGTCCTCCAAGCTTTGCACTATTTTGATTTCATTGTGTCCCATCTGTTTGAGGAACTCTTTGATTTTCTCTTCAGCCACCTTCTCTTTTGCTTTGATGACTGGTTTGATTACCCGCTGAGGTAGGTATAAGGGATTGTCCTTCGGCACAACGGTAATATTATTTAAAGTGGAGCCTTCATTGTTCTCGTAGTTCCATGGGACCTTCTTCAGACTGATGATTGGATACTGAGGTCTGAAGGGCAAGATTAGAGGCTGAGGTGCAGCCACCTTCACAGGATTTTGTATTTCTTGAACCCCTTTCCCTGTCAGTACCACGGGTGTGAGGATTGACTCCTTATCGTAGGATATGACAGCCACTGTGTTCTGATTCCATACAGTGGGGATCCAGAGAGTGTCATTGTCTGGGAGATCGAGGATTTGATTTCCCCTTATCAGGTCCCCCTTTTCGATCATGTCTTGAATCAGGTTACGAAGTGCCTAGCAATCCTCAATATCATGGCCAGGTAAATTGGAATGGTACTGATATATTTGGTCAGGTTTGAATTTTTTGGATCGAGGGTTCAATGGAGGTAACAAGTCTGCAACCATTCCTTCGTTGATTAGCATTTGAAAGATTTCTTCCATTGATCTATTTAAGTTGGTGAAGTTCCTCTAAAATAAGAATTTCCTATCCGATCGGAGATTCTTTTCTTCGACCACCCTGTTGGCCCAAAGATCATTCTTATTAGACTGGTATTGATTTCTCGGGGAAGCGATCTCCGGTGTGGGAGGACGATCGACAATAGACTGGTTGATTTGTTTCACCATACTCCTGGTGAGCTGATGCTGGTAAATGACCAGTTCTGCTAACTGCTCGATCTGTTCCTTGAGAGAATTTATTTCTTTCTCTATCAAGAATTGCCTTTCAAAAACTTCCCAACTATCTGGGCTGGTGTTGTTGGATTGAATTGATTCTCCCATATAACGGAGGTAATTGGATCCTTCTCCATTTGTGGTGCTGATCATGTTGACGTTCTCCTCTTTATGCTGTGGCAGAGGATTGTCCTGCACATGGGGTTGCTCAGGCTTTGTGACAACAATCTCTTCGCTGTCAATCAAGTTTTGTATTTTGTTCTTGAGAGACCAACAGTCTTGGGTGTCATGGCCTGGAGATCCAGAGTGATAAGCACACTTCTTGCTTGAGTCAAAATTCCGACCATTAGTGTTGGTTGGTGGAAGGAGTTGAACAATCTTCTTCTGGGCAGTCAGAAGTTTGAATACGTTCTCAAGTGAATCCCCTAAAGGGGTGAAAGTTCTTCGACGCCTGACATCCATATTTTTCTGAAATGGAGGATTTGAAGGCTGTGCTAGATTTTGGAAAGGGATATAATTCCTCCTTTGGATGGGCATACTTTTGACTCGCCCCTTGGATTTTGTCCATGTAACACTAAGGATACTCCTTCGTCTTTCTTTATGTGGACCCTACGAGGATTACTCCCATAATTTTCGGACTGGATATGCTTAGCGACAGCTTCGAGGGCGGTTAGATCTTTTATCTTCCCAGATTTGAGCCTCAATTCAGCCATTTAGCCATGTTTGATCATTTTAGAGAATGGTTTTCCTATGCCTGCTAGGACCCTCTCATAATAAGGCACTTCTTGGATGTCGATGAAGGTCATGACTATTTCAGATTCAGTCATGGCTAGGGTGACTTGTGCTGCGACCCGTCTCCATCACTGGGCATATTCTCTGAAAGATTCAGTGTTATTCTTCCTGATCTTGGTAATTTGGTATCTGTCTGGAGCCAGCTGAGATTGGAAGCTGTATTGACCGAGGAAGGCGTGGGCTAGTTCTTCCCAACTGTGGATTTTGGAGTTGTCCAGACGAGCATACCATACTCTCGCCTTTCTGGTTAGACTCTTCTGGAATAACTACATTCGAAGCTTCTCGTCCTCTGCATTGGATCCGAGTTCTCCAATGAATACTTTTAAGTGTGTGTAAAGATCTACCATTCCATCATACTTCTCGAAGTTAGGAGTTTTAAATTTTTTGGGATAACAAGCCCCGGGGAATATACAGAGGTCGGAGTAATTGACACTACTGAATGCTCCAGTCCCTTTGATTGATCGGAGAGCTTCCTCCATTTGTTGTACTTTCTTTATAATGTCACCAGCTTCCTGTTCTTTGACGAGGGGAGTGATTTCAAGGGTTTTGTTGGTCGTGTCTTGGTTTTGTGGTCCAAGAATCTGAGTTTCGGCCTTTTCAGTCTCTTGACCGCCAGCACTACCAATTTAGACCTAGTAACAGGACCAATTTTTACCTACAACAAAATGTAGGCGTGTCAATTCTCTGATGTAGGTAAGGACAGGATGCATGATGTGTTTTTTAGATTTTATCCTGCAAAACCAAAGTTAGTTGTTTTGATGGTAGGATGACATAGTATTTTGACAGGGAAAGTAAATCTTTCATTATGATATTTACATGGTGCTCCTCGGTAATTGGAGACTTAACATGGAATTGAAAAAGGAAGGCATGAAGAAGCTTCCCTTCGGATTTGGTTAATCAGAGGCTGACCTATCTTAGGTTACTCTCGCGACTTTTGTTCTGGCATGAAGGCTTCTAGATCATCGCAATCTACTAGAGGAGAAATTAATCAGATCTTTCAACTGGAGCGAATCTGGGTGGTGCATTTTCATGAGCCCCAGAAACTTAGTCATCCCCAGAGACATTACTTATCACCGACCGGGTTTTCCTCCTTGTGAGAGGGACACACAACATACATTCACATACATCGTGCCTCGCCATTGTGCATATGATGACATGGGTGCGAAGCACTAAATATGGGTGCGAAGCACTAAACAGCAGGAAAGCATTCATTCAATGTAAAGATGCAACATTCATACATTCAATAAAGACGCAGCATTCACTCATTCATTGACTGTGGAGATGTAGAATTTCACGCATTCAATAGTTTTCAAAGGAAAATGTTTGAAAAGATTTGAAAGCGGCCTAAGCCCTCTACAGTCCCCAGCAGAGTCGCCACCTGTCGACGTTGGTTTAAAAAATCCGCTGGTCAGGTCACAACCCTGATCTTTTAATCTCTTTTCCTAAGTTCTCTCTACCCTCACTCTTTTTATTTAGGAAAAAGGTTTTGAAGGGTTTTTTAGGATAAAGTCCAACATGTATTATGTCGACGATTTGAACGTTTTACAGAGTCACCAGTTGATAGATTTGAAATGGTTGTACCAACTCAATCGAGTTTTATTTGAAAGAGGCTCAATTGCTGGACACTGTCGAAACTTGATCTTTGAAAATAAAGTTTTGAGCTCGGGGGCTTGGTTAAGTGTGGGGAAGGTGTTAGGCACCCCACGACTCCCATGTAAATACGGTACCGCATCTTTTCAATATTTCCCTTTAAAAACTGGAATGCGTGAGTGAATGCTGTTTGAAAATTGGGCCTATTGATTTGATTGATTGAAAGTAGTGCTTTGCTTCGTTGAACTTATATACGAAGGGTTTAATTTGATTTGAAAATCAGTCTTTAATTTGATTTGTAAAAGCATTTAATTTGATTTTCTTCGAAAAGCTTTTCTTTTGATTGATTTTAAAATGATGTTTTGAAATCTGGTTTATCAAACCCTTACGCTGCCATAGGAATTGAAGCCTATTGATACTTCCAATTTTATCTTTATAGCCTTAAGGCTGCATGTGAATGATGATTCGTCGGGCTGCGAAGCATCCTCATCGGTATGAAAACCATCGGAGGGACGCTGACACGACAATCAACATTTTTTATTATATTGAGACCTTAAATTCGGATAACCGTTTTAAGGTCTGTTTACATGCACATTTTTGCAGAAAAACTGGCAGGGTACATTTTGTAAATTGGAGTTTGTCCATCGTGGGAATCAGATTCCGACCGTTTTGATCGTGAATCCCACGATTCCTAGGCTCACATATGAGTAGCCAAAACCTGCACAGTTCAAATTTGTACAGAAACAGATATATATCCCAAAATTGCCAGAACCGAAGATTCATTCAGTAAATCCCGGTCCGCACGGCCAAAGCGTCTCGTTCCCACTAAATAGCGATCTAAGGGATGCGAGATTGCTTTTGAAGCTGAAACTAGAAAGAAAGCTAGATTTAAGGAAATCTCAGCCATTTTAGCTTCCCGGTTTAGTCTGGATGTTTTGAACCGTTTAAAAACTAGAATTGGCGAGATTTAAATAAATCTAGTCCGCCTGCAGATATGTCAGTTCCAATTCATATAAAATGAATATTTAAAGCAGCAGTTGAATAGAAAGCGAATAAAGCAATATATATATATATATATATATATATATACAAATATATATAAAAGCTGGAAAAGGAGATGGGTTTTCACGCCGACGCCCGGACTGGAATTAAAATATATATATATATATATATATATATATAGACAGAAATGTAGTCAATCAAGACGGATACGAGGACCAGTGATGGTGAAAATCGCTCATATATGCGTAAATATATATAAAAGCGATAAACTATCTCGAATTTGACATCCGGGCTTAATAGAATTGAAATGTTATACAGTTAAATATATACAAAAAAAGGCCAAACCCGAACTGGGAAGATAACCCAGTCCAGCGAAGTTGCTCGAATGTGTGTGCTAGTGCATTGAAGCTGCTGGAGCTGACGGATCGTCAATCCGAGTTGTAGAAATGCCAGAAAATCAGTTTATGTACAAAAATATACCAAATTTTGACGATAACGGCCACGGAACTAAGTTCTGGGCATTTTTAGAAAACGAAACTTAACGTGCAAGTGTATAAAAGTACGAAGAAGTAATATTCACTTTCTGATCGTGAAAATACTTACAATGGACTGCTACACGGGCTTTTTGCCAAATTGTAGGCTCTATACGTTCAAATCTACCGATTATTTTTTGATATATGGTAGTATATGGGTATATCTACATGTTAGAGTGAAAATATTTGGGTTTGGAAGAGGTGTGAAAGTCAAATAATTGAACTGGCAGAGCTTCGCTGTGTTTTAAAATTCTTGAAATGAGGGGGGGCACCTTTATTTATAGGCCAGGGAGCCTCCACTCTACCTGCTGCTACCGCAGGTAGAGGTGAGGCTCCCCTGGTGGGGCCCACAGTCCCGAGTTTTATCGTCTCGAAGTACATGCACTTCGGACAATGCGCAATCAAAGTTAAAACTTTCTCACTTTTGATCGGAGCGTCCGTTTGAGGCGTGCATTACATTTTAAAAAAGCCCTTGCCGAGAGTGTCGCAATGACATGGGATAAAACATTTTTCGTGTCCCAGAAGACAGGTTCATAACCAGGTCTTCGATTAACCGTAGTTTATCCGTTGAGCTGTCTTGCGTCGTTGCCTTCGGGATCGTCGTTATGGTTCATTCTGACTTCAATGGCATCAATTCGGCTTGAGTTTGACCGAATCGATTGAGAGTTGATAAAATGACCGTGTTGCCCCTTCCGGGGTGTTCTTTGGTGGATCTGGCTTCCTAGGGTCATCTCTGAGGCTGAACTGCACTTCTCGGACTGAGACCGGGATGACTCAACATGTCCTGGGTTGATGTAGAGGCTGACTTGTACCTCCCGGGTTAATGGAGGAGCTGACTTGAAGGCCCAATATTGAGATCGAGGTTTGAACTGACGGTCCGATTAGAGATCGAAGCTGGATAGACGGTTCGATTGGAGATCGAAGCTGGATAGACTGTCCGATTGGAGGTCGGAGCTGGATAGACGGTTCGATTGGAGATCGGAGCTGGATAGACGGTCTGATTGGAGATCGGAGCTAGATAGACGGTCCGATTGGAGATCGGAGCTGGATTGACAGTCCGATTGGAGATCGGAGCTGGATAAACGGTCTGATTGGAGATCGGAGCTGGAGTACCGACATCGGGGATCGGATTTGACTGGAGTACCGATATTGGTGATCGAATTTGGGATTGGGGATCAGATTTGGGTCTACCGATATTGGGGATCGAATTTAACTGAATGACCGGCATTGGTGGCCGAATTTGGATTGGAAGCCCGGTATCGGTACCGGGGTCGATTTGATTGACAGTTTTGCCCTCCTACAGTGTTAGTATTGGGGCAAGGAAAATTTCGAGTGTCTACAACATTTACTATACAATAAGGGTAAGCCCCCTTAGCGATCAATGACTTTTCAAATAATATAGATTTCAACATTAATCATAAAATTACTTTTGAGTAAATAGTTACCGTACAATTCAATCCTTCCACCATACAATGTCCTAATTAAATATAAGACATGGAATTAATGCCAAATCTTATTTTATATAATTATATGTATTTCGATCCTTAAATGCACAACTCCAAATAATGCAAATTAGAAACTCCTTTCTAATTTCATTCCACCTTGGCCAAGGATTCCTGAGTTATCATTTATCAAATCACATAGGATATATCTCTTCTTTTACTAGAAGTGGTAGATTCTTTATTGATCATTCATTATCTCCATATATAACTTATTACACCCAAGCATACCCTTTGATATACCCTAAGGGTCTTAAGGGACATGTCAAAGTATAACTCATCAAACGCAAGATACTATGATGATCTCAAGTCTAAGGATCACTTGTACTACTATCACTACAAGAATTTCTATTGACAGACAAGTAAAACTCCATTAGGTATTTCTTAGCGAGCCACACTCAGTGAACTTATTCTCCAATAAGCACCTACATACTTGCTTTAGTGTCTCCACAAAAATGATCATGAGATCAATCATCCTCATCCAACAGCAAGCAACGTATGTATCTGTAACGACCATGAATTTTAAACTCCTTATTTATTAAATATGTGATTTAATTTTAACGAGTTAGTTTTGTGAGTTTATTTAAACCTTATGTGGTTATGTGAATTTGTTAAATAATTAAGGAAGTCACTAATGGTTTATTTAAATTAGTGGACTAGCCCTGAGACTTTAATATCAGAAAATTGATAGGATTATTAACAATTAAATATTCAATTTATTTGAATATAGTGGCAAGATTTGAACCTATTGATTAATTTTAATTATGATTAATTAATCGATAATGTGTTGTTTAATTATTATTATGAATAAATAATAATTAATGAGTAAGAGAACTGATAATATAATATTATTATATTTACTTGATTTACTGTTATACACAAGCATGCAATATGTTAAACCTTTAATATATGATAGTTAACTATATATTATATATAGTACAAGGTGACACATTAATATGATTATACATTATAAACTATATAGTAAGAATAATTACAGTATGAGAGTTACATACTAATGTTTATGTGACAATACATGTGTGGGAAAACATTAATGTATACCTCATCAACATATAGTAATATTAATAAAAAAAATTGATCTCAGTAAGTTATTATAATGATAACAGTTATAATAATGAGTAATAATAATACCCAATTACTTTACATTCGGTATTAAGGAAAAATGTGCATGAATTATATGTATGTACACTACTTGATACATTGCATTATTTTGGCTCATTAGAAATTGTGACTTTAAACTTAAGTATATACTATGTGTATATATATTATACAACCTAGTGTATTTATTATATGACTAGTGTTGGACACATATGATATATACCTTGCTAGTTGCTACATTGCTGAGTTAATTGGCTTGTCCCATAATTAGAGTTCCATCCTCAAATTCCTCTTCACGTGAGAAGCTAGCCTATTCTATATCTTCCTCAAATTCACAAATTCTAGCTCATGATTGTAGGAGATGTGGGATTCATGATTGAATCTACCAACTCTCACCAACTTCTTCTTATCCATTATACATTCTTGCAATCCTTTGAATTGATTTGAAGGAGAATTGCATTAACTGGTTATTGAATTATCTATATAATGAGCTTCCTCCTTCTCATTTACAATTGCTGTGATATTGGTAAGTAGAACAATTTTATTGAGAGAGTGAGAGATAGCAGCAAGTTTAGTTTTCATTTACAGAGGTATAACTCCATTTCAATTTCTGTAAAATTCTTAATCTTTGATTCTTGGAATTAAGCATGTAATTGTTGATAATTGATTTGGGATATATTGATAAGTGTTATACAAACTTCTTAATATGTTAGAATTGCAATATGTCATGATAGAAATAAATTTCGTAATTGTTTTCTAAGTTGGGTTTGCAGAACTGCCAAAGCAGTTTAGCTTCTGGTCTGGCCGACAGCCTGCGCAGCTGCGCCAGTATTATACTGGCCAGCGGCGCAGCTGCGCCACAACCTGCTCTTGGATTGGCCTGACACCGGCGCAGCTGCGCCGGGTTTATACCTGGTGCCTGCGCAGCTGCGCAGGTTCCTGTGGCCAGTTTTTGTTTTCTGCTTCTGTTAAGCTGCTGTGATATACTAACATGTGATATACCATTGAAACAAGCTTGTGAACATGATTTAAATGTAGATATTAGTACAATAACATGATATAAGTATGTATTCGTTGATGCTAAGCGTATATGCCATGACTATATATTTTAAAAAGGGAAACTTGTAATTCAAAAGTAAACCTTGTCATGGACGTATCACGTGAACATTCTAATTTTATAAACACAATAGTGTGGTTTATATTGTCATGAAATGCGAGTCTAAAGTGTGTTCACACACTAGCATACGTGATAGCAAGATTCTAGCGATTTTGAAATAAGAAACTTAAGAACTTTCAAAGTGAACTTGGCTAAGGTTAATGTCCTTTCGATTCTGACTATTTGAGAGCATATATATGGTGTATATATGAGTCCTAAGACATATGAGTTATGAGCACAAGGCACTTAACATGTATTATGATACCTTATTGGCTTAGTGTGATTTTTCAACGAAAAACTTAGAACGTGAAAGATTATATCATCGATCACCATGTGGATTACGTATTGATCATACAAGCATGTACATTAGAGTTCGTTATGCCTATAAGCATATTAACATGAACCTCGTTGAGTTAACGTATAGATTTCACATATGCACGTATTCATAGAAAATGAATTTCTAAGGCATGAAATAGGTGGATTAAAGTATACATGTATAGTATACGCATGAGCATGCATGTTATGTTTAACCTTGTTATGTGATAACATGAAGCATGAACTTGTATTATGTAAAGTATACAAATTACCGACTTGAGAGCATATGACTTTAAACTAGGATTAGGTTGAGCATGTTAGGTTTTCAAAAATTATAATCATAAAACATGTATGTTGATTAAATATAAGTAACTTGAAGTATTATGTGTTCAAGTCTATATTGATGCATAGAAACTAGATAATCTAAAGTTATTAAATATATGACATGATTAGATTGACTTACGTGAATTATGGATAGATTGATATGATAAGCAGATTCTTGTAAGTGTAGACTCGTATTAGTTTACACATGCTAATTAGAATACCCACTTATTAATGTTAGGTTATTTCAGCGAGATTTAATTAAAGCTAGAACTTAATTGTAGCTGAGCAATCAGGCAAGTCTCCGAACTTCACTATTTGGTTGTGCAAGTTCTTTAATTCTTATTTGTACAAGTTCCTATCCTTCTCATATTGTATTGAGCAGGTTATTATCGTATTGACAGTTAATTATTTAAAGCTTGAACTCTATTTCCAAGCATGCTAATAGGTGGTTTAATTACTTTACAATTATTCCACATCGATATTATTGTTATTCGCACTTGGTGCACTTGATTTCGTACAGTCTTGGACTTGTACATTATTTAAAGTTCTATAATTCTTGAACTATGTCAGATAGAGTCTGAACCCTTGTTCGGTCAGATAATTGTATAAAATTTTTATAAAAGCTATCCAAACCAATTGATGGTAAGGATTCTTCGACTGAAAGAACACCCCTTGTATATATAGGGGAGTACCCCAGGTATCTAGTATAAAGATACAAATAGCAGAGTTGAATGTTATGCATATACATAGCGTACGCGAGGCTGATCCCCTCAAGTACTTATTCTGTAGCCAGTAACCAAAGGGTCAATCAGCTATTGATTTAGTTGGAGTTTTATAGTTCAAAAGTCTACTTGACTATCAGTTATTCTAAAAGCACTTATTATTCTTGCTTCCGATATTCATATTGTTGAATTCATTATCAGATATATTCCTTTCATCATGATATATCCTTTATTGTTGTATTTCAACTTGCTGAGCAAACTTGTTGCTCATCCTTGCTATATCATGACTTATATTGCAGTTAAGCCCGAGACTTCAAGAAAGGACAAGGGTGAAGGGAAGATGTAGGATTAGTTTACAAGGAGCAGACTTTATCTTTATGTTTAATTAATTTACTGTTGTGTAATATGAACCCTATTGACTATTCTAGGGTATGTTTGTATGTTTTGTATTTAAGGTTATCGAATCTTGGGACTAGTAACACCTTTTGAATGAACGACATACATTTATTATATTCCGCATTTAGTTATTGTATGTTGTTTAGAGGTGGATGTTTATGTTAGATCGTGACGACCGGACCAGGGTTAGAGGACCCGGATTCGGGGGTGTCACAGTATCAGTTTATTCGGATTCACTAATCCCCTTTTTAGTAATCCAACGATTGGGAATAATTTTAATTTTTAAGCTATCTAAGAATTTAGATCTCATTAGCATGATCATCATCATGATTCTAAAAGCATTGCTTAAAACTATGGGTTTATCACATATTATAATAACAGCATCATGTAGATAAATAAATGCCTATAAATAAATAATTATTTTATTAATAAATGAATAACATTGTTACAAAGTATATGCTTTATCATTAACCATGATTGGCTTGTGTGCATACTACTTTCACCTACCCCAATCGTAAATTCATCCAACCATTACATTGAAGCAGCCTCCTCCCCCATACATGTGACGCCCTCAAAATAGGTTCAATACTCAATCCATTCTAAGTCGTCAAATACATGGTACATAATTCAAATACAATCTTTTATATCAAACGACCACACAACTGTGAGTGTCAATATAGACATGTAGAAAATATAAACACTCAAACAAAGTCCTCATTACATTTATTATTAAACTATTTTACAAAAAAAATAGTGAGGACTTCTACAGCTCTAAATCGGACCATCACTCCATTCCCCGACTAGTACCCGCGATATTCTCATTTCCTGAAGAGAACAATGGAAGAAAAGGGTGAGCTCAACTAGCCCAGTAAAGAATATTATGACTAAGATAATGAAAAATAATTTATCGTTAGTCTTCAACAATCAGCTAAAATATTATGGACAACAAGTTTTAGATCAACAACTGCAGCGAAATTAACAATTCATTAGAAGAGTTACGTAGAGAATGATGTTTACTATCTTCTATGATTTAAAAGTCCACCATCAATATTTTATCCCTGTAACATCAATCAATATATATCTCAAATCAAATATGTGACGAACGAGATTTTCTAATTTAATTTCAATATTTATTGAATTAAATAAATATTTTTCGATGATTTAATAATTAATTGATGAAATTATGGTAGATTAATTTAATTATATGTGTTACATTGATTAAATTAATGTTAAAAATTTTATTGTGCAAAGTATGTATTTAATTGAACTTATTTAATTTAATTAATTAATTAAAAAGCATAATGTTATTCTAATTAATGTAATAATTAATTAGAGATTTAAAGATTTGATATAATTAATAAAGGAGAATTTTAATTATGTGATAATATGATTTAATGTGGAGTTATGATATTTTATTTAATTAATTTAAATAAGATTATTTAGTTTATAAAGGTGTGACATTAAAACTATGTTATAAGAAGTTAATTAAGTTAAATGAGAAAGGAAGAATTTAAGGGACAAGCAAACAAGGCCTTAGTGGGGGTTGGAGCCAGTTAACCCATTATGGGATTAACTGACGACCCATTAAGCCATGACTATTAACTATACGTATATTATATTTAGCCTATATCTATATCAGGCTTTCATATATTCATATATCAGAACAAGTTAAGGGAGAAATACAGAGAGAGTTTGGAGAGAAAATTGAGAAAAAGTGTGAATTGAAGAGGAAGTAGAGGAGAACTTCATCATCTTCAAATTATCTATACTCTAGCAAGGGTAATCTCTTCTACCCAAACTTTAATTTACGTTCTTATATATTTTTCATGAAAACTCTGTTCAAGTTCTCTGTGAAGAGTTATTTTGACAATTAACTTAAGAATTGATGATATATATGTTAACATATGTATATTATATAGTTTATATCATGTATTCATGTGTTAGAGTAATCAATTTCATGTAAACATGCTTTAATCAAAGTTTCATGAATTACAGAGTATGAAAAATATGAAGAACACGTATATATGGCCTTATATACAATTTATATTCTTTAAATTGGTTGTTTAACTTAGATTTGATAACGGATTATGATTATACATGTTAAAATAAAGAAAACAAACTTTGAACGGACGGATTCGAAGTTATAACGAACCCATGACGATGATTTTTGTGTTTTTCTTCAAAACTGTCAAGAACACCAAGAACGGTGAAATTTTATGATTTGATTCAAGTGATTGCATGATTTAAGATGATAAAAACATGTTAGTAACATTGTATGATGTTTCTATGAAGTTCATACTTCATAGAAATCACTGTGTTAGTTTAATTTGCATTTAATTGGAGTATTTGGGCTAAAAACTGTCAAAATTGCGAATTGGGGCTGAACCGCCAAGGCACGCCCGCCCCAGCGGCTCTAGACCCTCCCCAGCGGGACCCATACAGCACCACACCAGCCCCAGTGGGCCTAACCCCGCCCCAGCGGGGGTAGTGCAGAGAAAAATTTCTATTTTGACCTCCTGTAGTAAAACAAGCATAACGTTTTCATACGAACTCCGATTAAGGCGATTCAGGATGATTCGGAAAGATAACGAGTAGACCTACAACTTTCATTATTTAAGTTTTTTGATTTGAAATCGTTAAAATGGATAAAAATAGCCATCTTTGTGACTGATGCGTATTCAGAGGCAATCGGAGGGCTTCGGACATGCACGCACACAAGTGTAGTGTTCTCGATAATAAAAGATATTGTTCTAAGTTACATACATGAATATTATATTATTTGAAGTTCATGATTAATAAACTAAGTTATTGACGTGTATGAGATAATGTGAAGGTTCAAGTTAACAAACTAAGTGCGAACTTGAATATCGTAATTGTAAAACTTGATTATGATTGTTTAAAGGGTTAGACATGTGTGATATGCATGTTATGAGTTTACATTCATGTTATGTGGTTAGCCATTGAGTAATATTATAAACCAAGTTGTAAGTTGAACTTAAGTGAATAGTTCAACAGTTAAAAATGGTAGTTATGAAAACTAATCGATGTCATATACATAATGTAATGTGTAGGACGTTGAGGAAGTGAATTGTAATTATATTTGTAGCTTGTGCAAGAGGCAAGTATTCTATCCCTAACTTACTATCATTAAGCAAGTTCCTTATCTAAACTCTTTAAATTGAATAAGCATTCTATTCCTTATTCTTATGTCAAGCAAGTTACTAAAATCAAAGTTTACTTTTATTGAACAAGTTTTCTATTCTTAAAATACTATCATGATGCAAGTTCTTATACTTGTTAATCAAGTTGAGATTCCATATGAAATATTATATTACCTTTAAAAGCATGATTCCAGTTATACAATACTTATTCAATTGTATACTCTTGAGAAGTTATTATTCAATTTGAATATCGTTTATTGCTGAACCTTGTAAGACTAGCGAACTTTTATTGATTCGACTAGTCCATAGTTGATGAGCGTTCTAAATTCTAGAACTATTATTGAGCCTATCCAAACCAAACTTTCTTTGGTGCGGACTCTGATGTCAAACTGAGATGAACAACCCTGTATAGGGGATTATTTACGCTTTAGCGTTGAGATATTGTGCACAGTATGGTACTAAGTGTAAGACCCCAACTTTTATGAATAAAAATTTAATTTTCTTTATATATTATTTTAAAATAGTAAGGTGTTGATTTGATAAATGTAAAAAATTATGGGTGAAATGTGCAAATATTTTAAAATGAGCAAGTGGTTATAAAATATTCATTGTTACCGGGGAATATTCGTTTGGTCGTGGAATATTCTTATTGTCGGGGAATATTCGTACGACGGCGCAGCTATTTGTGGGCCCCACAACGGAATAACTGTCGGATATAGAAAGCGACAGAAATAACCTTTTTATAAAATAACGGCGTAGTTGTTACCGTTAGTACTGTTGAAATACCCGGTGGTTAAAATACAGTAATACGCGGTGTTGCACAGTAACACACGATATTGCACAGTATTTTGAATTATTGATTCTTACGTAAGAAGACACTTACTCAATTATTGTTACAGTAATTACTGTTTAATATTTTATTGATTCAATAATTGCATAATATTTTATCGATTCAATAATTGCTACGTTGCTATTTTATATGATTGATTCAATAATTGCTACCGTTGAGATTTTGTATTATTGATTCAATAATTGTCACTGCACAGTATTTCACATTATCAACTCAATAATTCATGTTATTTGAATAATATTATTAGATAGCATTATTGACAATGTCTAAGGAAGTTCTGTCTAGGAGGGGTTATTTAATTGCGCACCAGTAAGGAGAAGTCCTTATCGGAAAGCCTCCTCTTTCTTGGGAACGACCTATTTGTCAATATTGTAGTTCTGTAATATTATTTATGAATAATTAATTATTAATTTATATGATAAGAAAATATTTATTTTGTGGATATAAAAGAAGAAATTAGTGCTGATGTATTTTTATCAGTATTTTGGTGTGGAAAATCATCCGTTTATGAAATTCGGATAATTTATGTTTGGAATTTGGAAAAACTTCCTTCTACAAAGTTGTAGAGAATTAAATTTCCTATAGAAAGGACATAGAATTTTTATTTTTCTGACAAAAGGGCTATTTATTATGAATTATTGAAGTTTCAAAAAATAAATATTTTATTAAAAACATGGGTGGGCCCCACTTTTGTTTTTTTGTTGAAAAAATCTAATTTTTGAGTTTGAAAGCAGCCAGGCAATTTTTTCAAAATATATAAGCTGAAGAAATTTCAGCCGCCTGCAGTTTTGTCAGCATTGGCATGCTAAGCATTTCCTATAAATTGGGTGCTTAGGTTAGAATTGAAAATCACACTAGAATCAGAAGTTTTCTCTCTCTATAATATCGAACGTATTTTTGTGAGTATTTAGATACTTTGAGTGTTGCTATTCAGTGCAAGTTTTTTTCAGCCTTATATCCGATATTCCGGTCAAAAATACTATTCTTTTGAGGTAAGGGGTGTTATTTTCTTTCGTAAATGATGTTATTCTTTTCAATATCATTATACCAAAATATTGGCATAGATTTTATTATGAAATTCTTACTTTTTCCGTCGGAGTTACTATTCTCGTATACGACACTATTCACGTATACGGCACTAGTCACTGAAAAATTAAATTTTCTTCTATTTGTCCAAATTGTCTGTTATGGTTACTATCTTTGATTGGATCTAAGTTTTGAGCTTTATTCTTGAATTTTGCTCCACAAAGTATTATTATGGAATATTCTTGAACTTGAATAAACTAAAATACGAATCCTTAATCTTGTCCTTTATTTCACTGGATTCGTTATTTATATTGTTTTTCATCATCATCAGTCCTAAAAGGTGATATAACTGAATATCTTTGGCCTGTAGAGCAAAGAAGAATGATTACCTGATGAATATCTTTGGCCGTAGTGCAAAGATGGACAGGTGTTGAGATGAACATGACCACTGGTGATACGAATGAATATCTTTGGCCCGTAGTGCAAAGATGAATATTTGATTTGAGATGTATATTGATTGATGTTACAGGGATAAAATATTGATGATGGACTTTTAAATCATAGAAGATAGTAGACTTCATTCTCTACTTAACTCTTCTAATGAATTGTTATTTTCGCTACGAATATTGATCTAAAACTTGTTGTCAATAATATTTTATCTGAATTTTTGATGACTAACGATAATTTATTTTCCATTATCTTAGTCATAATATTCTTTATTGGGCTAGTTGAGCTCACCCTTTTCATCTATTGTCCTCTTCAGGAAATGAGAATGTCGCAGGAACTAGTCGGGGGACAGAGTGATGGTCCGAGTTAGAGCAGTACTAGTCCTCACTATTTCTAATAAATAGTGTGAGAATAACTGTAATGAGGACTTAGTTTGAATGTTAATATTTTCTACATATTTGTATTGACACTCACAGTTGTGTAGTCGTATTTTGCACGACCGTGTGATATAAAGTTTGTATTTGAATTCTGTACCATGTATTTGGCGACTCATAATGGGTTGGGTTGACTGGACCTATTCTGGGAGGCGTCACAGTTGGTATCAGAGCTTAGGGATATGATCTCTGGCGGAGATCGGGGAATAGAACTAGGAGGGGAGAGACGAGTAAATCCTTCACTAGTATATCCTACCTAAGCTTATGTGGTATTTAATTGGTCAGTCGGAGCATAGGGTTAATATGTGATATGTTAATTTGTTTAATTAACCCTTGTTTTATGGCAGTATTTAAGAATGGCCGCTGAGAATGTTAACAACGAAGTGAATGAGACCGTGGAGACACCTTTAATCACCAACAAGGAGAACGTGCAACAAGAAGGCAATGTTTATCCTGAAAACAACGTTGATCAAATGATAAACGATGAGATGTTTTGAAGTTTTTTGCAGTTCATGCAAAACCAGACGAGGGAAACTCGTGTGCAAAATACAGGTGGAGATAATAACAGCTCGCGGCTTGTCAGTGCCAAGCAGTTTAAAGAATTGGGACCACCAGAATTTCAGGGAAAGTCGGATCCGATCAAGGCGGAGATGTGGGTTAAGCAAATTACCAAGATATTTGATGTCTTGGGATGCACGGAGGAACATAAGGTTCCATTTGCCACCTTTATGTTCCTTGGAGAAGCAGATTACTGGTGGGAGTCTGTGAAGCGTACCCAGCCTGCCGCACTCAAGATGTCTTGGGAAGCATTTCAGAAACTGTTCAATAACAAGTACTTTCCTGAAAGTATTCGTCATATGAAGGAGGTAGAGTTTATCCGACTAGAACAAAATAACATGACTGTGTCCCAGTACGAGGCTAAGTTCGCGGAGC
Source organism: Panax stipuleanatus (assembly GCA_020205555.1). Taxonomy (NCBI): domain Eukaryota; kingdom Viridiplantae; phylum Streptophyta; class Magnoliopsida; order Apiales; family Araliaceae; genus Panax; species Panax stipuleanatus. The sequence goes on from CM035117.1 coordinate 93,754,603, forward strand.
TGTCCAGGTTTGCACCTCATTTGGTGGAGAATGAGGAACGTATGACGCGGATGTTTCTAAGAGGTTTGAAACCCAATATACGTTAATACCTCATTTCTCACAATTTTTCTCTATATTCGGATGTAGTGAACAGGGCCCAGTTGTTAGAACGAGATAGTAATTATATTCAACCAAGGGACAACAACCAAGGTCGTACCGGTGGCAGCAGTCATCGGAGCAATGACAACCATCGGGGAGGAAAGTATGACAGAAGCGGTAACCACTTCAGTGGTAATCGTGGCCATGATAGTAGAAAAAGTGAATCGGGGGGAGATTTCAAGAAGAGAAGGTATAACAATGAGAACGTGAAGACGTCAACATCAGCACCAGCATCAACTGTTTCTAGGGGAGGAGAACGACCACCGGTCATATGCTATAAATGCGGGAAAGAGGGACACATCAGCCCAAACTACCCATAACAATTCAAAGCATGCTATAACTGTGGAAAAGAAGGACATATAGCTCGAGATTGTCCTGCTACGAAACCAAGTCCAGCGGGGGTGGTGATTCCCAAGGCGATTTCGGACAAGTCAAAGTCGGTGATTTCTGGAAGAGCGTTTGTCGTGACAGCCCAAAACGCAAGGAATCCACACGAGGTGATTACAGGTAAGCTAATCATAAACTCTTGCAAAGTTTACACCTTGTTAGATACCGGTGCTACCCATTCTTTTATTTCACCTGCTTGTGCTCAACATTTGAACTTGACTTCTGATAAATTAGACTTTGACTTATCTGTTGAAACTCCGTTGGGAGAAACCTTTGATACATCCACAGTTTACAAATCTTTCTTGATTCAGATTGGTACCCTTACCTTACCTGTCGATCTTATATCTTTGAAAATACTTGCATTTGACGTGATTTTAGGAATTGACTGGTTAACCACTTACCATGCCAAAATTGATTATTTTCGTAAGGTTGTTTGTTTTCATATTCCTAATCAACCTGTTGTGCTAATCCAAACCACCAAACCACTAAAATCAGTCAATATCATTTCAAGTCACAAAGCTATTCGTTTATTAAAAAATGGATGTCAAGCTTTCTTAGCACATGTCACTGATCTAAACCAGAATACATTAGGTTTGAATGATATTTCCGTTCTTAAGGAGTTTCCTGATGTATTTCCCAAAGAACTTCCCGGTCTACCCCCAGAACTTGAAGTTGAATTTTTTATTAACCTTGAACCCGGTACAAAATCCATTTCTAAAACTCCATATCGAATGGCTCCTTTTGAACTTCAGGAGTTAAAGGTCCAATTACAGGAATTGTTAGCAAGTTGATACCCAATAAGTAGGTATAAAACCTACTTATTAAACACCCCCAAACTTGAACTATTGCTTGCCCTCAAGCAACAAACACAAATGTAAACTACATGATATGCAACTAAACTACATGAAAATGAATCCCAAAGTATCAGCCATGCTATGAATTCCAATCAGATGCGCCTCAGAGAAATAACAAGAACAATGAACAATGTACTAGCTCAAGCTACAGTTATAAAGACATACAATCTATAAGCCACAACATGTTGCTAAGATGTGGTGTGTGTGTGCAATGTCATAAATAAGCTTGAACAAGGCGAAGATTCCACATGCTATACTTCTAAGGAAGGAAAATTGAGGTTTTAAGTTAAGAATTTTTCATACATACAAAACAATGACCAAACCAACACATAGATACAGGCTAAGGTGCAACAAGGGTTTATTATGCTCTTATTCACACACGGGGGCGATATTTGCACTTTTCTCATGGCTACACCCGACTGTGCAATGCTAGGCCCTCTTAGGCTTTTCAATGATACTCATTTAATGAGCTTTCGACCAACGACTCCCAAACCATAAAGGCCTTAGGGCGCTGGGTGTAGAGACAATCCTCTAGGGCGTACTTGCTCGAGTATCAAAGGCCACAAGACTTCGCTAGCCAAGGTGTTTATTCTATTTATTTTTTATCTCAATTTATTTTCTTTTCTTTTCTTTTTCTTTTTAGCATGCATACCCAAAGTTTTCCCTCAAACTTGTATTCCTGTGTTGTTAAGGCCATTATTGCTTTTATTACACAATTCTAGCAATTAAAAATAAAATTTTCCACCTCAAAAGATAAGCATGCACTAATCTAGCCAATTAAGCAAATAAAGACAATTATGTGCTATCTGGTGACATCCAAGAAACATACATAGACTACATCATGTATAAAAGTATAACTGAGCTTAAACTAATCACTTAGTTCAAAAATCTATCATATCTCAGTTTCATCATTGGCCAGACTGGAATTCAACAGGCTAAACATCTGGGACTATGCTATGCAATGCAATTAAACACAACTAAATAAACAAAATAAACTAAAACTAAAAAAAATTTATGCAAAATTTAACTAGAATGCAACTACTATGCAAACAACTATATGCAATGAACAATATATGCAACTACTACTAATAACATCCGATACCCCCAAACTTGAAATATTCAATGTCCCCATTGAAGGTAAAGGGTCAGGAAAACTCCCCTACTGATTGGCATAGCCACCCACCTCGGGTGGTGAATCTGGTGGCGGGAATGGCATGGCAGAACCGAAAACAGACCACTCCAGCCTTGTTTCTTGATGCGCAAAGGCTTCTGCTAAGGAGTGTGATAAGCCATCGACAAACGCTGCAAAGTTTGTGCGCAACGCGTCCATCCTCCTATCCAAGTATTGAATCCTGTGATCCTGATGTATGTCACCGGCTGGAGGAGGGCAACGGCCTTGGCTGGTTATGGCTGCGGCGGAGGTACTGCTGGAGGAGGCGACAAAATGAATCCTTTTCCCCTTGGGTGTGATGCGCCCCCAGGTCAATCCTCAAAATGCTTAATTATGGCATGAGTGATGTCTCCGCTTGGCATTTGTACCTGTTCATTGTCCCAGTCGATGTCTGCCTCAGCACATAGATGAGCCACCACGGATGCGTGTGGAATCGACCCGGTAGTACTGCCTCTCATAAAGCACAGCATATTCTAATTTATCAAATGCCCGATGTCGATATATTTCCCGTGATGAGCCCCCACAGTATGATAGCTCTCTCGACTGTAACCTCGTACTGGTGCATTGATGGTATCAGGTTGGCACATAGGAAAAGATTCCATGCCTTAGCATATCTGTTCAGACCGGAGGCGGGGAAGGTGGTATATTCATCAGTAGTATCCTTCTTAATTTTCCACATTGTGCCTGGCGCATACAAATCACGGAGCAATTGGTCAAGGTCAGTTTCAAACCTATCCGCTTCTACCCAATTCACTTGCCCAGCCGGGGGTGGAGGCAAATTGAACACCTCTCAGATCGCCTCCGGGCGATAATCAATGGTTTGGCCCAGAACAAAAGGTCGGCCGCTCTGCGTTATTTTGACGTTGGCATAGAATTCCCGGACAATAGCCAATGGCACCGGCGGCGGTGTTGCACAAACACCTTGCCATCCCATTTCTCGGATCATGGCACGTATATCCCCATCCTCTTTTGCAGGCTTCAAACCCCTCTCTTTTAACACCGTCTTGGCCGCAATTCAATAATACTCTACTTGGGCCTCCAAATTGATAAACTTAGTTAAATCAACGGTGATGTCGTCGCTCTGGTCACTGCGAGCGGGCGAAGCAGGAGCGGCTAATCGTGCACGCTTAGGACCCATTGTAATTTTCAAAAATTGGATGTAAACCCTTGATGATGACTCCTGAACAAAACCCCCAAACTTGCTTCTCTAAAACTTCAAAACTCAAACCCTAACTTTGACAAGAATTATTGGAACGTGATGGTAGGGAGACGGGGGCTAGGGCTTGGATTGGATGGATAGTGATTGTGAAGTGTAAGAGAATTAGGGCTTGTGATTGAGGAAGATATAAGAATAGGAGAGGGAATTCGTAAGTGATGAACTGAGAGAACGTGTATTGTGAGAGGGGGGGCCGGTTACAATAGATATAGGAATAGGGTTGGAGATTATTTTATAAAAAAATTAAATGGGCGTCTGTCTGGGCCGGGCTAAGGCATGCCGGCTAGAGCTCTATATGAGGCACGGTCGCACGGGTCAGGGTCACTCTCAGAATGCTCTGAACATTGGCGCGGGCATGCTGGTGAGTGCCTTGAGGTTGGCGCGGCCGCGCTGCCCTGAGCCTCAGCCAAAAATTTCCTACTTTCTGCAGTAATGAGGTGAAGGCTCAAGAAGCAACTGCAAACACTTACCTTACCTGCACATGTTATGTATAACTTGATTCCCTAATTAAAAATGCATATGTATAATGTATGTACTGTTAAATCCTTAGCAATGCTATGTAAGTGAATCATTTCTATGTGAATTCCCAAAAATGAGTATATGTGTTTATATGCAATATACACCACTTCAAAAATATGTTCAATAAGCTTTCAACACCTAAAATATGTGCAATAATGCCTAATGTTCAAAAATGTAGGCAATGAGCTTTCAAGTCCCAAAAATAGATGCAAATATGCCTAAGGTCCAAAAATGTAGGCACTAAGCATCCTAACCCATAACTGTCCAAAAATTTTCACAATGTTTCAAAATGATTAGAATTAAACAGGGGGGGAGATATAGAGATTATGATGCAAGAATTAAACTGAGGGAGAGATAGAGATGATGGGGTGCCTCCCATCGAGCGCTTGTTTACAGTCCATAAGCTAGACTCTGTCTGAATCGGTCAAGTAGTGGACAGAATCGAGGCAACCTTCTCTCGATTTACCTCTCTGCCATAATAGTGTTTTAATCTTTGTCCATTTACTTTGAAGGGTTTGTCCGGGTATTGATCATAAATTTCCATTGCGCAATGCAGGAATACGGTTTTCACCTTGAAGGGGCCCGACCATCGAGATTTGAGCTTTCCAAGGAATAGTTTGATATGAGAATTATATAGTAACACCGCTTGCCCCGACTCAAATGTTCTTTCTAAGATTTTCCTATCATGCCACCTTTTAACTTTCTCCTTATACAGCTTTGAGTTCTCATATGCTTGCAATCTGAATTCGTCAAGCTCATTAAGCTGGAGAAGTCTTTTCTCTCTCGCAGCCTTCAAATCAAAATTTAGCTTCTTAATTGCCCAGTAGGCCTTATGTTCAAGCTCCATGGGGAGGTGGCAGACCTTCCTGTACACAAGCTGATATATGGACATCCCCAGTGGCGTTTTGTAAGCAGTCCTATAGGCCCACACTGCATCGTCTAGCTTAAGGGACCAATCTTTTCTCGTGGGATTATTATCCCCGATTGGGTATGAAAATTACGTGCAAGTATCCGCGGTCAACAAGTAATAATCAGTAAGTACAGATATCGTTCCCACGGAGAATTAACAGATAAAAGGTCGCCAAACCACTAGTCCGTAATCATTTCAGTCTTATTTAAACAAGCGGTAAAGAGTTGTAATTAAAAACTAAATTAACTAGGCAAGTAATTAAACTTAAACTAATTAAACCTAGAGTAAAATCAGATAATGAAGGCATGAGATCCCAATTTCCCCTAATGATTCATCTAAGTCAACATACTTTCAGTTAGGTCAAATTAATCGTCAAAGTTTGTTAGCCGAGAACACGAAAGCGAGAGAAGGCCATCTTTCGATGCACCTAATCCAAATCACATGCAATCCACAGATGATAGAACGCACATGAACACCCATATTATCTAAACCCCTATATGTCTATGTGATTTATAAATAGTTAGGGTTTAATTCCAAGTTCTCATTTGACTACGAGCGGCGCTTCGGTATATGTCTATCCTAGGCACAAATTATACGTCCAATGCCATGTGAACATATAATCTCCCACTACTACGATTAGATCTAAACCTACATTTCATCTTTCAAGTCCTCATAGGTTATCACAGTAATTGGTCACAAATCAATTAAGCAATTAAAGCACAAATCATAATAGACAATCACATAACGATAAACAAGACCAACATGGAAGGAAATCAATATAAAATACTCATTAGGTTCCATTGAAACCTCAAAATATAAACTAAGTCATAAATGACTCAAATATATCATCCACAAAAGGAATAAACATCATCCGAATACAAATGGATAACAAGGAGAGTTTAAAGTTAGAGAATGCAAATCTGTGTTCCTTCTCCAAGCTTGGATCTTTGATGTTCTCCAAATGTTTCAACCATCAAGTCTAATCAAACCCTAGAAAACTAACTACTTTAAACCTTAATCTACTCCTAATCTATACAAGGAGATGAAAAAAAAGAGAAGAAGACTAGGGCTAAGCTAATCCCTTAAGGGGAGTATATCTAATGTATGCCAAAAATGAGCCCTAAATAGCCTCCAGCCGAGTCTGCCTTGCTGCTCCAAACAAAATTCAAGTGGCTAGCTCAAAAATAAAAGTCAACTGCAAAGGAGGACCGGCACAGCTGCGCAAGGAAAGGGCATGAAGCCGGCGCAGCTGCCAGATTCTGGCTGCCTGCTTCTTTTGTGCTGCATTGTTCTTGCTTTCTTTTTTGACTCCTTTCTTGATTCTTGTTGCTCATAGCCTCTGTCCATCACCCATTGCACTGCTTCTTGTTCCATTCTTGTTCTGCCCACATCATGCCGCAGCCTTGTTCTTTGCTTTGCTCCTTTTTGGCACTTTTTCATCCTTTTACGCTCAAAATGCACCACGAGAACCAAATACAGAAATCTGCAAAAGAAAGTAAAAATGCATGAAAACATAAAACTACTTGAGTTTAAGCAATAAAACAAACGAGATAATACCTGAATAAGTGGTCATAAAAACCATTTATTAGGGATTCACAATCTTTTTTAGTATCCTCTTCACCTCACGATTAGATACCTCAGCCTGGCCATTTGTCTAGGCATAGTATGCAGTAGCATTACGATGATTCACCCTATATTTGGCCAAAAGTGCAAAAAATTGATGATTGCAAAAGTGTGTACCTTCATCACTTATGATGGCTCTAGGGGTCCTGAAGCGTGTGAATATGCTCTTCTGAAGAAACCGTAGGACCACCCGAGCATCATTGGTTGGTAAGGCTACTACCTCTACCCATTTGGACACATAATCAACCGCCAGCAAAATATATAGATTTCCACAAAAAGAGATAAAAGGCCCCATGAAATCTATCCCCCAGACGTCAAAGATTTCGACCTCTAGGATCATATTCAGAGGCATCTCATTTCTCTTGGATATGTTACCCACAAGCTGACAACGGTCACAGCTCTGGACAAAGTTATGCGCATCTTTAAACAGTGTTAGCCAATAAAAACCAGCCTGAAGCACTTTGGTGGCTGTCCTCTCGCCCCCATAATGGCCTCCATAAACAGTTGAGTGGCAGTCTCGCAATATATTTTCCATCTCACTCTCTGGGATGCACTGCCTGATCATCCTATCAGCGCACTGCCTAAATAAGTACGGCTCATCCCAACTATACCATCTAGCATCGTGTAGAAACTTCTTCTTTTGAGCTCTAGTAAAGTCAAATGGGATAATATTGCTTACTAGGAAGTTCGCAAAATACGCAAACTAGGGCATCTCGCCTTGAACCACAAATAACTGCTCGTTCAGGAAGGACTCGTTGATCATCACTTTGTCATTTCTGTCCATCCCCGGATTCTCCAGTCTAGATAAGTGGTCAACCACTTGGTTCTCGGTTTCTTTTCTATTTTTAATTTCTAAGTCAAACTCTTAGAGAAGAAGTATCCACCGAATGAGTCGAGGTTTAGCATTCTTCTTTGAAATCAGGTATCTGATAGCAGCATGATCTGTGTATACAATTACCTTTGTGCCAATCAAATATGACCTGAATTTGTCAAAAGTATATACCACTGCAAGAAGTTCCTTCTCAGTGGTGGTGTAGTTTAACTGGGCGTCTGTCAGGGTTTTTCTTGCATAATAGATCACATGAAAGACCTTATCCCTGTGTTTTCCCAAGACCACCCCCACGACGAAGTCACTTGCATCACACATCAATTCGAAGGGGAGAGACCAGTCTGGTGCTATAATGACGGGAGCCATAGTCAATTTCTTTTTTAAATGTTCAAAGGCTACCAGGCATTCCTCATCGAATTTGAATGGGACGTCCTTTTCAAGTAAACTGCACAAAGGCTTAGTAATCTTTGAGAAGTCTTTAATGAAACGTCGATAGAAGCCTGCATGGCCGAGAAAACTACGAACTCCTTTTACTAAGGATGGTGGTGGTAAACTTTCTATGGTCTCCAATTTAGCTCTATCCACCTCTAGACCTTTCTCAAAAACTTTGTGGCCCAGAATAATACCTTCCTTTACCATAAAATGGCATTTCTCCCAGTTCAGAACGAGGTTAGTCTCAACACATATTTTTAACACCAATACCAGATTCTCTAAACAGATGTCGAAAGAGTCCCCAAAGATAGCAAAATTGTCCATGAAGACTTCTACGTTATGTTCGACTATGTCAGAGAATATAGCCATCATGCATCTCTGGAAAGTGGCTGGTGCATTACATAGCCCGAAAGATATCCTTCGAAATGCAAATGTACCGTATGGGCATGTGAAGGTGGTCTTCTCTTTGTCCTCAGGGGCTATTACAATCTGATTATACCCCGAGTAACCGTCCAGGAGGCAATAGTAGACGTGGCCTGCTAGCCTATCCAGCATTTGATCAATAAACGGGAGAGGGAAATGATCTTTCCTTGTAGCTTTATTCAGTCTGCAATAATCCATGCAGACTCTCTATCCCGTAACTGTCCTGGTAGGTATAAGCTCGTTCTTTTATTTTGTCACGACTGTCATGCCTCCCTTCTTCGGGATGCACTGCACCGGACTCACCCAAGAGCTATCTAAAATAGGATAAATTATTCCCGCATCTAACCACTTGAGTATCTCCTTTTTTACAACCTCTTTCATAATTGGATTCAATCTCCATTGTTTCTCTATTGATGGCTTGCTGTCATTCTCCAAGAGTATCTTGTGCATGCAGTAGGAAGGGCTTATCCCTTTGATGTCAGCTATGGTCCACCCAATAGCTGATTTAAACTCTCTAAGGACCCTCAAAAATTTTCTCTCCTGATCGAATGATAGATCAGAGGCGATGATGACCGGCAATGTAGAAGATTCTCCTAGATATGCATATCTCAAATGGTCCAGAAGAGGTTTCAGGTCAAGTGTGGGAGCCACCTCTAGAGAAGACTTTAGTCGCTCTGATGACTCCCCAGTCTGTCCAAGTGGTTCGATGGGAATTTTAAACTTGTGCATTTGAGGTACCGTATTTAGAATCTAGATGCACTCCACCACATCTTTCTCTTCCATGTCGGTGTCTTCGAGAAGAATTCTTTCTAATGGATCTATGCCCAAAAAGTGTTCAGTCTCCTTCTGCAGTATCTTGTTGACAGTATAAATTCTGAAACATTCTTCCTCATCTGTGGGAAACTTCATAGCCTTGAAGACATTGAATGTCACCTCTTGGTCTTGAACCCTCATAGTTAATTCTCCCTTTTGTACATCTATGAGTGTTCTCCCGGTGGCTAGAAACGGTCTCCCCAGTATAATTGGAATGTTCTTGTCTTCCTCGAAGTCCAAGATGATAAAGTCTGCAGGGAATATGAATTTATCCACCTTCACTAATACGTCTTCAACAATGCCTCTGGGGTAGGTGATGGATCTATCTGCTAGCTGCAAAGATATATTTATCGACTTAGGAGCCGGCAATCCCAACTGAGTGAACACCGATAGTGGCATCAAATTTATGCTTGCCCCCAAGTCGCATAGACACTTGTTGAAGGATAACTCCCCAATAGAGCATGGAATTGTGAAACTCCCTGGGTCCTTAAGCTTTGGAGGTAACTTTCTCTGTAGGACGGCACTGCATTCCTCTGTCAAGGCCACTATTTCATAGTCCTCTAGCCTCTTCTTCCTTGATAGTATCCCCTTTATAAACTTTACGTAGCTCGGCATTTGTTCCAAGGCTTTGGCAAAGGGAATATTGATTTGCAGTTTCTTGAATACCTCTAAAAACTTGGCGAACTGCTTATCCAGTTTTTGCTTCTGAATTCTTTGTGGATATGGTGCAGGAGGGTAGACTACTTGGGGTGGAACATGGGTTTTCTCAGTGGCTACCTCCTTATCCGCCTCAACTGCATTACTCACATCATTCCCATCATTCAAATTTTTCTCAAAATTTTCTGCACTTGGGTGCGGGCGCGCCATGTTTTACTCTTAAATGGGCGCAACCGCGCCAGCCTCCATCTCAGCAGTTTGTTTCCCAGACCTTAAGGTGATTGCTTGGCATTACTCTTTTCCATCCCTTCTCCCTGGATTCGCTTTCGTACTGCTTGGAAGAGTCCCTTGTGGTCTATTGAGGACTGCGGTGGTAATTTGGCCAATTTGAGTCTCCAATGTCTTGAGAGACACCGTTTGGATCTTGACCATCAACTTAATCTCTTCTATCTCAGCTCTCTCCTCTAACTGTTGACTAGGAGCTGGATTGTGTTGATGTTAGGGTTGATGAAATCCGGGTGGGTGTGACTGTCTCGGGACATACTACTGCTGAGAGTGTTGTGGCTGAGATTTTGGTTGGTAGGGTTAATATTGGGACTATTGGGCACTTTGATATGGTTGTTGTTGTGGAGGAGGTTGATATTGAGTTTGGTGTTGAGATTGATGAGATGGTTGAGGCTGTTGAGCATTTTGATTGTTGCTCCAACTGAAGTTAGGATGGTTTTGATTGCTCGGGTGGTAGGAGTTTGAAAATTGATTCTGCGACTTTTTATAGTTGCTGACGAACTGGACCGACTCTGTAGTGAGGCACATTGATCTGTCTGGTGTGCTCCGGCATACAACTCACAAATAAATGCAACTTGTTGAACTCTACTTTCAGCCATAGAATCTATCTTCTTGTTCATGGCCGCCATTTGTGCGGACAATGCTGTGATGGCATCCACATCCAATACTCCGGCCACTTTAGGTTGAACCATTATTGCTGTTGGATTTTGATATTCATTGGCCACCATAGTTTTAATCAGATCATAGGCTGTCGGATAATCTTTGGCCCATAGAGCTCCTCTCAATGCTGCGTCAATGATTGGCCTTGACTGCCTCCCCAAACCATTATAGAACAAATTTATCACCATCCAATCAGGCATTCCATGGTGCGGGCATTTCCTGACCATCTCTTTATAGCGTTCCCATGCCTCATACAACGATTCCCCTTGTTGCTGTGCAAACTGAGTCAGAGCACTCCTCATGGAAGCAGTCTTAGCCATAGGGAAGAATTTGGTTAGAAATTTATGTGCTAAGTCTTCCTACGTGGTGATTGATCCTGAGGGTAATGAATGAAACCAACTCTTCACCTTATCCCTCAAGGTGAATGGGAATAATCAAAGTTTCACTGCATCATCCGAAACGTTGTTGAATTTATAGGTGTCGCATATCTCAATGAAGCTCAGGATATGCTCATTTGGATCTTCTGTAGCTGCATCCCCAAATTGGATAGTGTTTTGAACCATCTGCAGTGTCCCTGGTTTTATCTCGAAAGTATTCGCAGCTATTGCTGGCCTAACTATACTGGACTGCAGATCAAAAAATTTTGGTATAGAGTAGTCCCTCAAGGCTCTATTGTCGGCTCTTTGTGCTGGGTTTGTACGTAACGCAATCATGCAATCAAATCACATAAATAGGGCGGAAGCGTAAAAACTAGGTTTTCAAAAATTTATACAAACCCATTACCATGATCATTCTTGTGCATCAATTATCAATGAATGAGGAAGGAGAAAAACAAAATTATACCTTTGAAGATCCAAGCTTCCTCAGGTACAAGTTCTACTCCTTTGATTCCTTTGATTCCTCTGTAGTGGCTCCTTCCCTTGATCAATGTCAGCCACCCAAATGTTTGGCCTCTAACGGTGATCCACCAAGGAAGATGAAAAACTCAGTAAGATGGGTTATTGGCTTAACCCTTGTTTCTATCTCTATAGAATATGTGTACTCCCAACTCTTGAAAAATTCACGTACCTTATTTCTGATATAAGACTCTCTTATATAGATATTAGGTTAACCCTCCTAATCCAATTAGAATAGGGTTTTATTTAATTAATTAATTAAATACTTTTAATTAATTTATATCCTAATCTTTATTAGGATTGAGAGAGAGAGTACTGATATTATATTAATTCCTAAACTCCTTTAGAATTAAAATAATAATAATAATAATAATATTAATAAGACTCCTCTTATTAATTTATATTTAATATTTCTAAAATATTAAATAATAAATATTAAGCTATTTAATTTATTCTATCATCATAGATTAAATTAATTATACTTAATGCATTATTACTATCATGCCATTTTCTTTTTAAATAATTCTTCTTCCTTTTATGGTGTGACCCTTTAGGTTCTCCATATTAAACCGGTTGTGAATAAATCAATTATAACAATTCTAATCTTATTTAAATAAATAAATTAAACTAATAATCTATTTAATTAAATAACATTTATTCTACAATAGGGATAAGCCTCCCTAGCGATCAACGACTTTTCAGATAATATAGATTTCAACATTAATCATAAAAGAACCTGTGAGTTAATAGTTACCGTACAATTCAATCCTTCCACCATACAATGTCCCAATTAAATATAAGACATGGATTTACTGTCAAGTCTTAATTTATTTAATTATATGTATTTCGATTAGAAAATGCACAACTCCAAATAATGCAAATTAGAAACCTCTTTCTAATTTCATTCTACCTTGGCCAAGGATTCCTGGGTTGTCATTTAACGAATCACATAGGACATATCTCCTCTTTTACTAGAGGTGGTAGATTCTTTATTGATCATTCATTATCTCCATATGTAACTCATTACACCCAAGCATACCCTATATATGCCTTAAAAGGCCTTAAGGAATTAGTCAAAGTATAATTTGTTACATACAAGATACTATGATGATCTCAAGTCCAAGGATCACATGTACTACTATCACATTAGGAATTCCTATTGACAGGTGAGTAAAACTCCATTAGGTATTCCATAGCGAGTCACGTTCAGTGAACTTATTCTCCAATAAGCACCTACATACTTGCTTTAGTGTCTCCACACAAATGACCATGAGATCAGTCATCCTCATCCAATGAGCAAGCAACATATGTACCAATCTATCCGGATTTACTAATCCCCATTTTAGTAATCCCACAATTGGGAACTATTTTAGTTTTTAAGCTTTCTAAGAATTTAGATCTCATTATCAAGATCTCATCATGATTCTAAAAGCATTGCTTAAAACTATGGGTTATTTACATATTATAAAAACAGCACCATGTAGATAATTATATGCCTTAAATGAATATTTTATTAATAAATAAATAAGATTGTTTACAAAGTATGTGCTTTATCATCATACATGATTGGCTTGTATACACACTACTATCAATCTCCCACTTGCACTAAAGCCAATCGCCCTGGTATCTCATACCCATCTTCTCTAAGTGACGATCAAACTGCTGTTGTGTTAAAGCTTTAGTAAATGGATCTGCAATGTTGTCTTGAGAGTCTACACCCTCCAAGGTGACGTCTCCTCTTTCAATGATCTCCCTGATCAAGTGAAATCGCCGCAACACGTGTTTAGATTTCTAATGAGACCTGGGTTCCTTAGCCTGTGCAACCGCTCCGGTGTTGTCACAGTATACGGGAACTGCTTCTCCAATGCTAAGAACCACACCAAGTTCAGTTATGAACTTCTGCATCCAAACAGCTTCCTTTGCAGCTTCACTTGTAGCTATATACTCTGCCTCTGTCACTGAATCAGCAACCGTTTGCTGCTTGGAACTCTTCCAACTCACTGCACCTCCGTTCAAGGTAAACACATACCCTGAAACAGATTTACTGTCATCTTGGTCTGTTTGAAAACTTGAGTCCATGAATCCCTCGAGTTTTAATTCAGACCCACCGTAGACAAGAAAAATATCTTTAGTCCTTCTCAAGTACTTTAGGGTATTTTTCACTGCCTTCCAGTGCTCTTCTCCTGGATTCGACTGGTATCTGCTTGTCACACTAAGTGCGTGAGCAACATCCGGTCTAGTACATATCATACCGTACATGATAGATCCTATTGCAGAAGCATAAGGGATCTTACTCATACGGTCTCTCTCCTCAGGTGTCTTTGGGGCCTGTTTCATGGAGAGATTTATTCTATGGCTCATCGGCATGAGACCTCTTTTGGAATCTTCCATGCTAAACCTCTTTAGCATCGTATCAATGTACGTTCCTTGGGATAAGCCGAGCATCCTTTTAGATCTATCTCTATAGATCTTTATCCTCAAAATATAGGATGCTTCACCCAAGTCCTTCATGGAGAAGTTTTTAGATAATCAGATTTTAATGGATTGTAACATAGGAATGTCATTCCCTATCAGTAATATATCATCAACATATAATACAAGGAATGATACTGCGCTCCCACTAACCTTCATGTATACACATGGTTCATCCTCGTTTTTGATAAAATCAAACTCTTTGATTGTCTCATCAAAACGAATGTTCCATCTACGAGAAGCTTGCTTCAACCCATAAATGGATCGTTGTAGCTTACAGACTTGATTTGTTCCAACTTTTGAAATAAATCCCTCTAGCTGTGTTATATACACATCCTCCTCAAGTTTCCCATTGAGGAAGGCCGTTTTCACGTCCATCTGCCAAATCTCATAGTCGTTGTGAGCTGTAATCGCAAGCAAAATCCGAATGGACTTGAGCATGGCTACTGGTGAGAAGGTTTCATCATAGTCAACTCCTTGTCTTTGTTTGAAATCTTTTGCAACCAGTCGGGCCTTATAGGTCTCTACCTTTCCGTCTGCTCCAGTCTTTTTCTTAAAAACCCATTTACACCCAATAGGTTTAATACCTTCAGGTGGTGAAACCAAAGACCATACTTTGTTTTCATACATGGAGTCCATTTCGGATTTCATGGCTTCAAGCCATTTCCCTGAGTCTTTATTACTCATAACCTGTTCGTAATTCAATGGATCATCATCATTCATGATATGTACCTCATCGTTATCCTATATAACGAATCCATAACTCTCAGGTATCTTCGGTACTCTTCCAGATTTACGAACAGGGTGTGGTACAGTAGGTTCTTCTACTTGGTTAGGTACCTGACTTTGGTCCGTGGTAACTTGTGGTTCTTGAACTTCTTCAAGATATATCTTGCTCCCACTGACCCCTTCATGGATAAACTCTTTATCCAAGAAGGTAGCATGTTTCGCAACAAACACCTTTTGATCAGTTGGATGATAGAAATAATACCCTACGATTTCTTTAGGGTATCCCACAAATCTACACTTATCGGATTTAGTCTGTAGCTTATCATTTTCAAACTTTTTGACATAAGCTGGACAACCCCAAGTCTTAACATGCTTAAGATTTGGTTTCCTCCCTTTCCACATCTCATATGGAGTCTTTGGGGCGGATTTGGTAGGTACCTTGTTAAGTAGGTATGCAACCGTTTCTAGGGCATATCCCCAGAAGGAAATTGGAAGGTCGGTAAAACTCATCATGGATCGAACCATGTCCAACAGTGTTCGATTTCTCCTTTCAGATACTCCATTTAACTGTGGTGTACCTGGAGGAGTCCATTGTGAGATTATACCATTTTCTCTGAGACAATTGAGAAACTCACTGCTTAAGTATTCTCCACCTCGATCTGATCGAAGTATCTTAATACTCTTGCCCGTTTGTTTCTCTACTTCACTTCTGAACTCTTTGAACTTTTCAAATGATTCTGATTTGTATTCATTAAATACACATATCCAAATCTTGAGTGATCATCAGTGAAAGTAATAAAATAAGAATACCCACCCCGTGCACTTATTGTCATAGGTCCACAAACGTCTGTGTGAATCAATGCCAACAACTCTGTAACTCTCTCTCCTTTTTCACTAATAGGAGATTTAGTCATTTTACCCATGAGACAAGATTCACAAGTTGGATATGATTCATAATCAGATAGCTAGAGGAGCCCATCTTTATGCAACTTGGATAATCTTGTTTCATTGATATGACCGAGTCTACAGTGCCACATATAGGTATAATTAATATCATCTCTTTTCTTTTTCTTAATTTGTTCAATTTAAAATATATTTTCTTGTAAGTCAAGTGTATAAAGTCCATTTCGCAAATTTCCAATACCATATAAAACATCGTCTTTATAAATAGAACAACCATTGTTCTTTATAATAACGTCAAAACCTTCCATATCCAATACAGAAATTGAAATAATGTTTTTAAT
Source organism: Panax stipuleanatus (assembly GCA_020205555.1). NCBI lineage: Eukaryota > Viridiplantae > Streptophyta > Magnoliopsida > Apiales > Araliaceae > Panax > Panax stipuleanatus. The sequence goes on from CM035117.1 coordinate 93,770,861, forward strand.
AATATTCGGAACATAATAACAATTATTAAGATAAATGGATTTGCCCGAAGGCATTGCTAAACAATAAGTTCCTACAGCTAATGCAGCAACTTTTGCTCCATTTTCCACTCGTAGGATCACCTCATCTTTGTTCAGCTTTCTACTTCTGACCAGTCCCTGCATAGTATTACATATGTGAGAACCACAGCTGGTATCCAATACCCAAGTAGAATTATGACTTTCAGAAAAATTAATTTCAATCATAAACAAACCTTGATTAGAAGTCGAAGCTTCTCCAAGCTTCTTCTCTGCTAGAAACTTCTTGCAGTTCCTCTTCCAATGTCCCGGCTCATTGCAATGAAAGCACATTCCTTTAGCTGGTTCAGGTTTCTTTTGCTCCTTTTCTTTCCCTTTTCCCTTAGCCTTCTTAGATTTCTTCTTTTCAGAAGACACCTTGGGCCTCTTCCTTTTATTGGAAGAATCCACCATCAAGACATGGTTCTTCTTGGATGAGAAGTGACCTTCTGCAGTTTTCAGCATGTTAAGTAGCTCAGGTAAGCTAACATCTAGCTATTTCATGTGAAAATTAACCACAAACTGCGAGAAGGTCTCAGGGAGTGACTGCAAGACCAAGTCTTGACTCAACTCCCCATCCATGACGAACCCAAGCTGTCCAAGGCGTTCAATCAAATTGATTACCTTCAGAACATGAGTCTCGACGGCAGTGCCCTCGGTCATCCGAGATCGGAAGAGCTCCTTAGATATCTCATATCTAGCAGTCCTACTCTGTTCACCATACAACTCCTTGAGGTGAAGCAGCATAGCAGGAGCATCCATTTTTTCGTGCTGACGCTGAAGCTCGTTATTCATGGATGCGAGCATGATGCATTGAGCCACAGATGCATCATCTTGCCACTTTTTGAAAGTGGCAATCTCTTCCTCAGAGGTTGTTTCTGAAACAGATTCAGGGATAGTGGAATTTAGGACATAAGAAATCTTTTCAGCAGTGAGAACAATTCTCAGATTTCTTAGCCAGTCCTCATAATTCGGGTCGGTAAGCTTATTTGCATCAAGTATGCTTCGTAGTGAGATTAGTGATTTTAACATTTTTTAAAATTCTGCATGTGAAAAGACAACATTTTAGTAAACATTCATTTTATTAACTTTGCATACCAAAATAAATTTAGGTCTTTATTTTAAATTGGTATCTCCCACTATTTTCATCAAACTATATTACCCTCACTCATATAGTTCGGCAACATCTAATTAAAGATTTGCTAGTGAGATTAAGTGTAAGACCCCGAATTTTATGAAATAAAAGTATTCAATTTTTCTATTTAGTAAATGGTTAAATTGATAAAAGTTTAAAGTTAAGGGTGATATGTGCAAATATTTTAAAAATAAGCAAATGGTTATAAAATATTCTTGTTGTCGGGGAATATTCGTTTGGTCGTGGAATATTCTTGTTGTCGGGGAATATTCGTACGATGGCGCAGCTATTTGTGGGCCCCACAATGGAATAACTGTCGGATATAGATAGCGACAGAAATAACTTTGTTACAAGATAACGGCGTAGTTGTTACCGTTTGTACTGTTGAAATACCCGGTGGTTAAAATACAGTGATACACGGTGTTGCATAAGTAGCACACGGTATTGCACAGTATTTCGAATTATTGAGTCTTTCGTGAGAAGTCATTACTCAATTATTGTTACAGTAATTACTGTTCAATATTTTATATTATTGACTCAATAATTGCTACGTTGATATTTTATATTATTGACTCAATAATTGCTGCATTGATATTTTATTGACTCAATAATTGCTACGTTGCTATTTTTTTATGATTGATTCAATAATGGCTACAGTTGATATTTAGTAGTATTGATTCAATAATTATCGTTGCACAGTATTTCACGTTATCAACTCAATAATTCATATTATTTGAATAATATTATTAGATAGCATTATTGACAATGTCTAAGGAAGTTCTGTCTAGGAGGGGTTATTTAATTGCGCGCCAGTAAGGAGAAGTCCTTATCGGAAGGCCCCCTCTGTCCTAGGAACGACCTAGTTGTTAATATTGTAGTTCTGTAATATTATTTGTGAATAATTAATTATTAATTTATATGATAAGAAAATATTTATTTTGTGGATATTAAAGAATGAATTGGGCTGGTGAGTTTTTATCAATATTTTGGTGTGAGAAATCATCTGTTTTTGAATTTTGGATAATTTATGTTTAGAATTTGGAAAAACTTCCTTCTGCAAAGTTGTAGAGAATTAAATTTCCTATGGAAGAACATAGAATGTGTATTTTTCTGACAAAGGGGCTATTTGTTATGAATTATTGAAGTTTCAGAAAATAAATATTATTTAATGGGTGGGACCCACTTTTGTTGAAAAAAAACTCAGAATTTTGGAAGCCGCCAGGCGGCGGATTTTTTTAAAAAATAATATTATTTTATTCATTTAGTCTCCTTTGGCATCCTAAGCTTTTCCTATAAATAGGGTGCTTAGGTTATAATTGAAAATCACACTAGAATCAGAAGTTTTCTCTCTCTATAATATCGAGCGTATTTTTGTGAGTATTTCAATACTTTGAGTATTAGTATTCAGTGCAAGTTTCTTTCGATATTATATCCGATATTTCAGTCAGAGGTACTATTCTTTTGAGGTAAGGGATGTTATTTTCTTTCGTAAATGATATTATTCTTTTCAATATCATTATACAGAAATATTGGCATGAATTTTATTATGAAATTCTTACTTTTTTCGTCGAGGTTACTATTCACGTGTACGGCACTATTCATGTATACGGCACTATTCACGAATACGGTACTATTCACGAATACTATTCACGAAGTATGATTTTTCTTATGAAATTTCTATCTTTTTCATGTCGGGGTTACTATTCACGTATACGGCACTATTCACGTATACGGTGCTATTCACGTATACGGTACTATTCACCGAAAAATTAAATTTTCTTCTGTTTGTCCAAGTTGGCTGTTAAGGTTCCTATCTTTGATCGGATCCATATTTTGAACTTTATTCTTGAATTTACTCCACAATTGGTTATCATGTTGACAATTGGATCGTATTGTTCTTATTCTCATATATAACATTTTTATAATCCTGCTGATGAAATTTCTCTTTGACTTGAGTGTAAAGATGGGTAGATTATTGGTATGATCATGACTATAGATTTCTCTTTGGCCAGTAGTGCAAAGATGAATTGTTGACTGGTATGCTCATGACCATTGAATTTACAATTGAATATCTTTAGCTTAAGTGCAAAGGCGAATTGATCAACATGGTTATAATTATTGTTATATAAATTCTGAAATGGTTAGATATTTTTTGAGATATGAATATCTTTGGCCTGTAGCGCAAAGATGAGCTGTTGATTTGTGAATATCTTTGGCATGTAGTGCAAAGATGACCTGTTGTTGAATATCTTTGGCCTCTAGTGCAAAGATGAGTTGTTGATTTGTGAATATCTTTGGCCTGTAGAGCAAAGATGAATGATTAATTGTTGAATATCTTTGGCTTGTAATGCAAAGATGAATTGATTAGCATGATTATGAACAGGAACTGTGATTTGGTATAACCATGATCTTTGGTGTTTCAGGTAAAGACAGGTGATGAGATTTATCTTCGTCCTGAGTGCGAAGAGGAATTCATCAAGATAATTATGATCATGAACTTACATGATTGTGGACAGGAATTGTTGATTGATGTTACAGGGATAAAATATTATTGGTGGACTTTTAACACGGAGAAGATAATAAACATTATAGTCTATTTGACTCTTCTAATGGATTGCTCGTTCCACCGCAACTATGGTTGAAAAGTTTTATCATCTACCATATGTTATAAATCTCTGATTTATCACTGATGAAGACTATTGATAATTTAATTATCTTTAGTCATGATATTCTTTACTGGGCTATTTGTGCTCACCCTTTTGCTTCACAATTCCTTTCAGGTAATAAGAGTGTAGCTGGGTCGAGCGGGATAATAGGGGAATAGAACGAGGGTCTAGAACTGTTGAAGTTTTCCACCAAACAGTATAAAAATAATTTTATTGAAAATTTTAGAAAAGTACGTCGTATTTTATACGTCATTTAACGGTTGTTTTTGGTGACCTGACTTAGGTGAGGTGAACCCAACTTTGGAAGGGTGTTTTGTCACTATTATACAAGATGTCTAACCACATACGACTTCATGTTATCATAAGACATGGTTGTGCACATCCACTTGCTGATTATATCCATGAACACTACCTATATAATCTTGGAGTACGGTTAGAATATAATTCTCAGTTTGAGACAACAGAGATAATTATATGGCAAGAGAAGACCCACCATTGGAATGAACAAGATAGTAATCTTCTCGTTTTTCTTTGGGGTCTATTGGGTCAACCAAGGATAATTCTCGAGTCCTACGATATCTATTATAACATGGATGCATGGCCTCCCATGTACGAAGGTTTCCTTGAACATTTTCCAAAGATTTTAATTCCTAAAACAGTTATTGACTGTACCTTTCTGTAACGTATTATTGATTTGGAGTATGGGCACTGTATTTGTATTGAAACTCACAGTTTAATTGTGGTCGTATTTTGTACGACAGTTTAAAAAGTTAGAACTTGAAGATTTGTATTTAAAATTTTTGTTGAGTGTATTTCGTGGCGACCCAGAATGGGTTGGGTGGATTGGACCTATTTTGGGGGCGTTACATTTTGGTATCAGAGCTTAGGGATATGGTCGCTGGCGGAGATTGGAGTCTAGAACTAGGAGGGGAGGGACAAATAATATACTTCGCTAGTGTGTGACTTACCTAAGCTAACTTTTCTTACTTGTTATATGTCAATTAACCTTGTTTGAAGCGGTATTCTAGAATGAGCAATGGAGAAATCATGATGACAAAGAAGATGGAATCTGAAATGAAAGCAAGGTATTCTCAACTTTTCGAAATACCAGGTACGTAAATTTCGAGGACGAAATTTCATAAGGAGGGGAGATTGTAAGACCCCGAATTTTATGAAATAAAAGTATTCAATTTTTCTATTTAGTAAATGGTTAAATTGATAAAAGTTTAAAGTTAAGGGTGATATGTGCAAATATTTTAAAAATAAGCAAATGGTTATAAAATATTCTTGTTGTCGGGGAATATTCGTTTGGTCGTGGAATATTCTTGTTGTCGGGGAATATTCGTACGATGGCGCAGCTATTTGTGGGCCCCACAATGGAATAACTGTCGGATATAGATAGCGACAGAAATAACTTTTTTACAAGATAACGGCGTAGTTGTTACCGTTAGTACTGTTGAAATACCCGGTGGTTAAAATAAAGTGATACACGGTGTTGCATAGTAGCACACGGTATTGCACAGTATTTCGAATTATTGAGTCTTTCGTGAGAAGTCATTACTCAATTATTGTTACATTAATTACTGTTCAATATTTTATATTATTGACTCAATAATTTCTACGTTGATATTTTATATTATTGACTCAATAATTGCTGCATTGATATTTTATTGACTCAATAATTGCTACGTTGCTATTTTTTTATGATTGATTCAATAATGGCTACAGTTTATATTTTGTAGTATTGATTCAATAATTATCGTTGCACAGTATTTCACGTTATCAACTCAATAATTCATATTATTTGAATAATATTATTAGATAGCATTATTGACAATGTCTAAGGAAGTTCTGTCTAGGAGGGGTTATTTAATTGCGCGCCAGTAAGGAGAAGTCCTTATCGGAAGGCCCCCTCTGTCCTGGGAACGACCTAGTTGTTAATATTGTAGTTCTGTAATATTATTTGTGAATAATTAATTATTGATTTATATGATAAGAAAATATTTATTTTGTGGATATTAAAGAATGAATTGGGCTGGTGAGTTTTTATCAATATTTTGGTGTGAGAAATCATCTGTTTTTGAATTTTGGATAATTTATGTTTGGAATTTGGAAAAACTTCCTTCTGCAAAGTTGTAGAGAATTAAATTTCCTATGGAAGAACATAGAATGTGTATTTTTCTGACAAAGGGGCTATTTGTTATGAATTATTGAAGTTTCAGAAAATAAATATTATTTAATGGGTGGGACCCACTTTTGTTGAAAAAAAACTCAGAATTTTGGAAGCCGCCAGGCGGCGGAATTTTTTAAAAAATAATATTATTTTATTCATTTAGTCTCCTTTGGCATCCTAAGCTTTTCCTATAAATAGGGTGCTTAGGTTAGAATTGAAAATCACACTAGAATCAGAAGTTTTCTCTCTCTATAATATCGAGCGTATTTTTGTGAGTATTTCAATACTTTGAGTATTAGTATTCAGTGCAAGTTTCTTTCGATATTATATCCGATATTTCAGTCAGAGGTACTATTCTTTTGAGGTAAGGGATGGTAAGGGATGTTATTTTCTTTCGTAAATGATATTATTCTTTTCAATATCATTATACAGAAATATTGGCATGAATTTTATTATGAAATTCTTACTTTTTTCGTCGAGGTTACTATTCACGTATACGGCACTATTCATGTATACGGCACTATTCACGAATACGGTACTATTCACGAATACTATTCACGAAGTATGATTTTTCTTATGAAATTTCTATCTTTTTCATGTCGGGGTTACTATTCACGTATACGGCACTATTCACGTATACGGTACTATTCACGTATACGGTACTATTCACCGAAAAATTAAATTTTCTTCTGTTTGTCCAAGTTGGCTGTTAAGGTTCCTATCTTTGATCGGATCCATATTTTGAACTTTATTCTTGAATTTACTCCACAATTGGTTATCATGTTGACAATTGGATCGTATTGTTCTTATTCTCATATATAACATTTTTATAATCCTGCTGATGAAATTTCTCTTTGACTTGAGTGTAAAGATGGGTAGATTATTGGTATGATCATGACTATAGATTTCTCTTTGGCCAGTAGTGCAAAGATGAATTGTTGACTGGTATGTTCATGACCATTGAATTTACAATTGAATATCTTTAGCTTAAGTGCAAAGGCGAATTGATCAACATGGTTATAATTATTGTTATATAAATTCTGAAATGGTTAGATATTTTTTGAGATATGAATATCTTTGGCCTGTAGCGCAAAGATGAGCTGTTGATTTGTGAATATCTTTGGCATGTAGTGCAAAGATGACCTGTTGTTGAATATCTTTGGCCTGTAGTGCAAAGATGAGCGGTTGATTTGTGAATATCTTTGGCCTGTAGAGCAAAGATGAATGATTAATTGTTGAATATCTTTGGCTTGTAATGCAAAGATGAATTGATTAGCATGATTATGAACAGGAACTGTGATTTGGTATAACCATGATCTTTGGTGTTTCAGGTAAAGACAGGTGATGAGATTTATCTTCGTCCTGAGTGCGAAGAGGAATTCATCAAGATAATTATGATCATGAACTTACATGATTGTGGACAGGAATTGTTGATTGATGTTACAGGGATAAAATATTATTGGTGGACTTTTAACACGGAGAAGATAATAAACATTATAGTCTATTTGACTCTTCTAATGGATTGCTCGTTCCACCGCAACTATGGTTGAAAAGTTTTATCATCTACCATATGTTATAAATCTCTGATTTATCACTGATGAAGACTATTGATAATTTAATTATCTTTAGTCATGATATTCTTTACTGGGCTATTTGTGCTCACCCTTTTGCTTCACAATTCCTTTCAGGTAATAAGAGTGTAGCTGGGTCGAGCGGGATAACAGGGGAATAGAACGAGGGTCTAGAACTGTTGAAGTTTTTCACCAAACAGTATGAAAATAATTTTATTGAAAATTTTAGAAAAGTACGTCGTATTTTATACGTCATTTAACGGTTGTTTTTGGTGACCTGACTTAGGTGAGGTGAACCCAACTTTGGAAGGGTGTTTTGTCACTATTATACAAGATGTCTAACCACATACGACTTCATGTTATCATAAGACATGGTTGTGCACATCCACTTGCTGATTATATCCATGAACACTACCTATATAATTTTGGAGTACGGTTAGAATATAATTCTCAGTTTGAGACAACAGAGATAATTATATGGCAAGAGAAGACCCACCATTGGAATGAACAAGATAGTAATCTTCTCGTTTTTCTTTGGGGTCTATTGGGTCAACCAAGGATAATTCTCGAGTCCTACGATATCTATTATAACATGGATGCATGGCCTCCCATGTACGAAGGTTTCCTTGAACATTTTCCAAAGATTTTAATTCCTAAAACAGTTATTGACTGTACCTTTCTGTAACGTATTATTGATTTGGAGTATGGGCACTGTATTTGTATTGAAACTCACAGTTTAATTGTGGTCGTATTTTGTACGACAGTTTAAAAAGTTAGAACTTGAAGATTTGTATTTAAAATTTTTGTTGAGTGTATTTCGTGGCGACCCAGAATGGGTTGGGTGGATTGGACCTATTTTGAGGGCGTTACATTTTGGTATCAGAGCTTAGGGATATGGACGCTGGCGGAGATTGGAGTCTAGAACTAGGAGGGGAGGGACGAATAATATACTTCGCTAGTGTGTGACTTACCTAAGCTAACTTTTCTTACTTGTTATATGTCAATTAACCTTGTTTGAAGCGGTATTCTAGAATGAGCAATGGAGAAATCATGATGACAAAGAAGATGGAATCTGAAATGAAAGCAAGGTATTCTCAACTTTTCGAAATACCAGGTACGTAAATTTCGAGGACGAAATTTCATAAGGAGGGGAGATTGTAAGACCCCGAATTTTATGAAATAAAAGTATTTAATTTTTTTATTTAGTAAATGGTTAAATTGATAAAAGTTTAAAGTTAAGGGTGATATGTGCAAATATTTTAAAAATAAGCAAATGGTTATAAAATATTCTTGTTGTCGGGGAATATTCGTTTGGTCGTGGAATATTCTTGTTGTCGGGGAATATTCGTACGATGGCGCAGCTATTTGTGGGCCCCACAATGGAATAACTGTCGGATATAGATAGCGACAGAAATAACTTTTTTACAAGATAACGGCGTAGTTGTTACCGTTAGTACTGTTGAAATACCCGGTGGTTAAAATAAAGTGATACACGGTGTTGCATAGTAGCACACGGTATTGCACAGTATTTCGAATTATTGAGTCTTTCGTGAGAAGTCATTACTCAATTATTGTTACAGTAATTACTGTTCAATATTTTATATTATTGACTCAATAATTGATACGTTGATATTTTATATTATTGACTCAATAATTGCTGCATTGATATTTTATTGACTCAATAATTGCTACGTTGCTATTTTTTTATGATTGATTCAATAATGGCTACAGTTTATATTTTGTAGTATTGATTCAATAATTATCGTTGCACAGTATTTCACGTTATCAACTCAATAATTCATATTATTTGAATAATATTATTAGATAGCATTATTGACAATGTCTAAGGAAGTTATGTCTAGGAGGGGTTATTTAATTGCGCGCCAGTAAGGAGAAGTCCTTATCGGAAGGCCCCCTCTGTCCTGGGAACGACCTAGTTGTTAATATTGTAGTTCTGTAATATTATTTGTGAATAATTAATTATTGATTTATATGATAAGAAAATATTTATTTTGTGGATATTAAAAAATGAATTGGGCTGGTGAGTTTTTATCAATATTTTGGTGTGAGAAATCATCTGTTTTTGAATTTTGGATAATTTATGTTTGGAATTTGGAAAAACTTCCTTCTGCAAAGTTGTAGAGAATTAAATTTCCTATGGAAGGACATAGAATGTGTATTTTTCTGACAAAGGGGCTATTTGTTATGAATTATTGAAGTTTCAGAAAATAAATATTATTTAATGGGTGGGACCCACTTTTGTTGAAAAAAAACTCAGAATTTTGGAAGCCGCCAGGCGGCGGATTTTTTTAAAAAATAATATTATTTTATTCATTTAGTCTCCTTTGGCATCCTAAGCTTTTCCTATAAATAGGGTGCTTAGGTTATAATTGAAAATCACACTAGAATCAGAAGTTTTCTCTCTCTATAATATCGAGCGTATTTTTGTGAGTATTTCAATACTTTGAGTATTAGTATTCAGTGCAAGTTTCTTTCGATATTATATCCGATATTTCAGTCAGAGGTACTATTCTTTTGAGGTAAGGGATGGTAAGGGATGTTATTTTCTTTCGTAAATGATATTATTCTTTTCAATATCATTATACAGAAATATTGGCATGAATTTTATTATGAAATTCTTACTTTTTTCGTCGAAGTTACTATTCACGTATACGGCACTATTCATGTATACGACACTATTCACGAATACGGTACTATTCACGAATACTATTCACGAAGTATGATTTTTCTTATGAAATTTCTATCTTTTTCATGTCGGGGTTACTATTCACGTATACGGCACTATTCACGTATACGGTGCTATTCACGTATACGGTACTATTCACCGAAAAATTAAATTTTCTTCTGTTTGTCCAAGTTGGCTGTTAAGGTTCCTATCTTTGATCGGATCCATATTTTGAACTTTATTCTTGAATTTACTCCACAATTGGTTATCATGTTGACAATTGGATCGTATTGTTCTTATTCTCATATATAACATTTTTATAATCCTGCTGATGAAATTTCTCTTTGACTTGAGTGTAAAGATGGGTAGATTATTGGTATGATCATGACTATAGATTTCTCTTTGGCCAGTAGTGCAAAGATGAATTGTTGACTGGTATGTTCATGACCATTGAATTTACAATTGAATATCTTTAGCTTAAGTGCAAAGGCGAATTGATCAACATGGTTATAATTATTGTTATATAAATTCTGAAATGGTTAGATATTTTTTGAGATATGAATATCTTTGGCCTGTAGCGCAAAGATGAGCTGTTGATTTGTGAATATCTTTGGCATGTAGTGCAAAGATGACCTGTTGTTGAATATCTTTGGCCTGTAGTGCAAAGATGAGCGGTTGATTTGTGAATATCTTTGGCCTGTAGAGCAAAGATGAATGATTAATTGTTGAATATCTTTGGCTTGTAATGCAAAGATGAATTGATTAGCATGATTATGAACAGGAACTGTGATTTGGTATAACCATGATCTTTGGTGTTTCAGGTAAAGACAGGTGATGAGATTTATCTTCGTCCTGAGTGCGAAGAGGAATTCATCAAGATAATTATGATCATGAACTTACATGATTGTAGACAGGAATTGTTGATTGATGTTACAGGGATAAAATATTATTGGTGGACTTTTAACACGGAGAAGATAATAAACATTATAGTCTATTTGACTCTTCTAATGGATTGCTCGTTCCACCGCAACTATGGTTGAAAAGTTTTATCATCTACCATATGTTATAAATCTCTGATTTATCACTGATGAAGACTATTGATAATTTAATTATCTTTAGTCATGATATTCTTTACTGGGCTATTTGTGCTCACCCTTTTGCTTCACAATTCCTTTCAGGTAATAAGAGTGTAGCTGGGTCGAGCGGGATAACAGGGGAATAGAACGAGGGTCTAGAACTGTTGAAGTTTTCCACCAAACAGTATGAAAATAATTTTATTGAAAATTTTAGAAAAGTACGTCGTATTTTATACGTCATTTAACGGTTGTTTTTGGTGACCTGACTTAGGTGAGGTGAACCCAACTTTGGAAGGGTGTTTTGTCACTATTATACAAGATGTCTAACCACATACGACTTCATGTTATCATAAGACATGGTTGTGCACATCCACTTGCTGATTATATCCATGAACACTACCTATATAATCTTGGAGTACGGTTAGAATATAATTCTCAGTTTGAGACAACAGAGATAATTATATGGCAAGAGAAGACCCACCATTGGAATGAACAAGATAGTAATCTTCTCGTTTTTCTTTGGGGTCTATTGGGTCAACCAAGGATAATTCTCGAGTCCTACGATATCTATTATAACATGGATGCATGGCCTCCCATGTACGAAGGTTTCCTTGAACATTTTCCAAAGATTTTAATTCCTAAAACAGTTATTGACTGTACCTTTCTGTAACGTATTATTGATTTGGAGTATGGGCACTGTATTTGTATTGAAACTCACAGTTTAATTGTGGTCGTATTTTGTACGACAGTTTAAAAAGTTTGAACTTGAAGATTTGTATTTAAAATTTTTGTTGAGTGTATTTCGTGGCGACCCAGAATGGGTTGGGTGGATTGGACCTATTTTGGGGGCGTTACATTAAGGATCCCATTTCAAATGTATATAACCTTGTGGATAGCACAACAAGCGATATACAAATAAATAGGTAGACAACTCTTGTCAATTACATCACCATGTAAATCCTTTTATTTTGCCTCTTAAATCATAATGGTCATGTGTGTGCACATCCGAACTAAAATGATTTAACTTAAGTCCAACCTAGCACTTCCATAAATTCAAAAAAGAAAAATTTTCGTCCTTGTGGATAGCACAACAAGACTAGATCATTCAATTTTCTTGATAAGCATCAAATGTGATTAATTAACATCTTAAATATTCAATACTCGCCTTGTGGATAGCACAACAAACTCATATTAAATATTTAATACTCTATTGACTAATCATGCTAGAAGGCGACGTTCGATATTCCAAATATCATTTGAACGCTTCAGACTTAATAATATTTCTTTGAGGGGTTTGTTATTATTTGTCTCATTTTTTTAAGCGCGCATGCATATATATATATATATATAAAATACGCGTCATTTTATTAAACATGCGAAGCATGTTTGTATAAAATATAATATATATAATATTTAGCATGCAATATAGAATACTATATTCTACCCGGATTGATTATGGACTTTTATTCTAGTTTGGTTCACTAGAGCCACCAAGTGAACCAAAAGGTCAAACCTAGGAGTGCAAGAATTTAAATTTAAATATAACTATTACATTTAAACCCTGGCTCCATACAAATGAGTCTTCACGCGTTCCTTGCTCCTTGGTCTCCAATTTCTTCAAAATAATTCTAACTATCTCTATTACATTAACTATTTAAAATTAAATAGAAACCTTGATCAGCAGTCAAGGGGAAGTACATAGAAAGGAGATAGAATTTACATCGAGAATAAAACTAGAGAAGACGAGGTACGCAGACCCCATTTTATAAAACTCATTCATTCAAGCATTCAACCAAAATAAAATCCAACCACATTGGTCATAGTCCATAATCAATCCCTTTTATTACCATACATATCATTATACGTATCAATAAAACTTATTCATCTCATGAAAATAAATTCATTCCATATATGTATTAATATCAGTTAATGGGCAAAAGTTTGCTAAACTTTGTTTTTAGAAAAATAAACTCCTTTATTTCATTCAAAAACAATTCCAAATTAAACTCTTTAAATTTAGAAATTCTGAAATCTCATTTCATATAAAATAAACATCTTTATTTTAAACCTTTATTAATTAAATAAACCATTCATTTAATTAAATAAAACAAAAAAAAAATTCAGTTCCTGTCCAGTGGCGCAGCTGCGCCAAGAATGTAAAGAGAAGCGGCGCAGCTGCGCAGCATGAAAACCAGGAACAGCACCCGGCGCAGCTGCGCAGCAATATTGCCTTGTACCGGCGCAGCTGCGCAGCTTCGCAGAATCTGAAAAATTTTTGTTGCCCAGAACTCGATCCAATCGCATATTATACATGTATGGAATCACATAGACTGATAATTAGCACAAGATTGGCTCTGATACCACTGTTGGGTTTGTACGTAACGCAATCATGCAATCAAATCACATAAATAGGGCGGAAGCGTAAAAACTAGGTTTTCAAAAATTTATACAAACCCATTGCTATGATCATTCTTGTGCATCAATTATCAGTGAATGAGGAAGGAGAAAAACAGAATTATACCTTTGAAGATCCAAGCTTCCTCAGGTACAAGTTCTACTCCTTTGATTCCTTTGATTCCTCTGTAGTGGCTCCTTCCCTTGATCAATGTCAGCCACCCAAATGTTTGGCCTCTAACGGTGATCCACCAAGGAAGATGAAGAACTCAGTAAGATGGGTTATTGGCTTAACCCTTGTTTCTATCTCTATAAAATATGTGTACTCCCAACTCTTGAAAAATTCACGTACCTTATTTCTGATATAAGACTCTCTTATATAGATATTAGGTTAACCCTCCTAATCCAATTAGAATAGGGTTTTATTTAATTAATTAATTAAATACTTTTAATTAATTTATATCCTAATCTTTATTAGGATTGAGAGAGAGAGTACTGATATTATATTAATTCCTAAACTCCTTTAGAATTAAAATAATAATAATAATAATAATATTAATAAGACTCCTCTTATTAATTTATATTTAATATTTTTAAAATATTAAATAATAAACATTAAGCTATTTAATTTATTCTATCATCATAGATTAAATTAATTATACTTAATGCATTATTACTATCATGCCATTTTCTTCTTAAATAATTCTTCTTCCTTTTATGGTGTGACCCTTTAGGTTCTCCATATTAAACCGGTTGTGAATAAATCAATTAGAACAATTCTAATCTTATTTAAATAAACAAATTAAACTAATAATCTATTTAATTAAATAACATTTATTCTACAATAGGGATAAGCCTCCCTAGCGATCAACGACTTTTCCGATAATATAGATTTCAACATTAATCATAAAAGAACCTGTAAGTTAATAGTTACCGTACAATTCAATACTTCCACCATACAATGTCCCAATTAAATATAAGACATGGATTTACTGTCAAGTCTTAATTTATTTAATTATATGTATTTCGATTAGAAAATGCACAACTCCAAATAATGCAAATTAGAAACCTCTTTCTAATTTCATTCTACCTTGGCCAAGGATTCCTGGGTTGTCATTTAACGAATCACATAGGACATATCTCCTCTTTTACTAGAGGTGGTAGATTCTTTATTGATCATTCATTATCTCCATATGTAACTCATTACACCCAAGCATACCCTATATATGCCTTAAAAGGCCTTAAGGAATTAGTCAAAGTATAATTTGTTACATACAAGATACTATGATGATCTCAAGTCCAAGGATCACATGTATTACTATCACATTAGGAATTCCTATTGACAGGCGAGTAAAACTCCATTAGGTATTCCATAGCGAGTCACATTCAGTGAACTTATTCTCCAATAAGCACCTACATACTTGCTTTAGTGTCTCCACACAAATGACCATGAGATCAGTCATCCTCATCCAATGAGCAAGCAACATATGTACCAATCTATCCGGATTTACTAATCCCCATTTTAGTAATCCCACAATTGGGAACTATTTTAGTTTTTAAGCTTTCTAAGAATTTAGATCTCATTATCATGATCTCATCATGATTCTAAAAGCATTGCTTAAAACTATGGGTTATTTACATATTATAAAAACAGCACCATGTAGATAATTATATGCCTTAAATGAATATTTTATTAATAAATAAATAAGATTGTTTACAAAGTATGTGCTTTATCATCATACATGATTGGCTTGTATGCACACTACTATCACTTTGCTCTTCGGCCGCTATTTGTTCGGGTTGTTCAGGTTCCTCTTGTTGGTTAGTATTTCTAGTGTTTGCACTCCAAGCTCTGCTGTTAATGTTCCCTTGCAGAGCCACCAACTTAGGATTGGAGGCTCGTGTTTGCATAAACTAACCACAAGTAGTTGAAACACAAACGAAAATAAAATAGAAATGAGAATAGAGAAGATTTGTTCAAGTCAGACAAATCTAACAAAAACTGATGTCAATAGTAAAAAACTAACAACTCATCCCGGCAATGGCGCCAAAAACTTGTTGCGTCATTTCGGTGTTAACAAAACGGGCATAAAACACGTGCAAGTATACACAGGCGACAAGTAATATAGTGATAAATCGTGATTGTTCCCACGGAGAAAAGAGGTTAGGTTTAAACTATCATGCAACAATTCTATAGTTATCTTCAGCTGCTCAAACGAGTATTGAAGTGTGACTTAATAACTAGACTGATTTTAACATAAACTTAACTAATTAACAGACAAGGGAATCAAATTGGAGAAATATGGGATCCTAACTTCACCTATTGCATCGTCTAGATTACACACCTCATGTCAAGTATGATTAATTACTTAGGAATGCTAGCCGGGATCACGAATGTGAGAAAAGGCTATTTTTTAATAAACAAAATCCATATCATATAATATCCACAAAAGATATAGAAATCATATGAACATCGATAAAGCCTAAATCACTATATGTCTATGCAATTTACAAGCAAAATCGATTTAAGTGCAAGCTCCCTATTGACTATATATGGCACGCCGGTATATTTCTATCCAGATAACGAATCATAAAATCCATCACATGCAAATTTTATGAACATATGCTAGCATGGCAAAATCTAAGCTTATACTTCCTCTTTCAATTCCGTATAAACTATTAGAGTAGATGGTGATCAAACATCTAAACATACAACATAACCATGCTAGGCAAACCATACATTTTCAACCATACATTTCAAAGAGGCATAAAACCCTAGACTAAGCAATAAGATCCATTAGAATCCCATAATGGTAGTTAGTTCATTTCTGAACCACCAACCATTATGGGATTTAAGCCAAGCATTAGAAGCAACAATGAAAATAAGAGAGTAGAGAGAATGAAAATGCAAATCTTGTGGTTCTCTTTCCACTAGAAGCCTTTAATGCTCAAGTTCATACCACAAACCCAACCAAAGTAAACCCTAAAAAATGAAATCTACTTAGAACTAGAAGAGAAAAAGAGTGAAGCTCTCAACCCCTCTAAGCTCTCTAACCCTAGAAATGTAAGAACTCCCCTCTAATAAATGAAGTATGATAAGTTATAAGTGATCCCTCCCGTTCAATGCAATATAAAGCCTTTTAAAGATTACACTCAGCCGAAAAAATGAAAAGTCAGCAATTCTTGACCGACGCGGTCTCGCGTCCTTGCTTTGTTCTCCCGACGCGGGCGTGCGCATCCTCAAATCAAACTCTGGACTTCTGGGCATTGGCGCGGGCGCACATCTATTACTTGCTATCCCGACGCGGCCGCGCGGACCTGTTTCTTCTGCTGGTGCATTTTGGTGCTTGTGATGCTTTATTGTTGCTTCTTATCTTCTTTCTTTCTTGCTTCTTGCTCCTTCACTCTACTGCTTTGAGGCCCTTTTCACATGGCTCTTATCCACTTCCTCATGCCAAATTCATCTTCATGCCATCCCACCTTTCCTTGTTGCCAAGTCCATGCCATTCCATGCCTTCTTGAGTTTCCTGCCTAAGATATGCAAAACAAAGATAAAACGCATTAAAAGACACTAAAATGCTTGAGTTTAAGCCATAATCATAGCAACTTGATATCCAATAAGTAGGTATAAAACCTACTTATCAGAAACCTTGGGAAGACCCTTAACAAAATCTATGGTAATGTGTTCCCACTTCCATTTTGGAATCTCAAGTGGTTGCATTGGACCCTTTGGCACTTGATGCTCTGCCTTGACACGTTGACACGTTAAACACCTCGAGATGAACTCCGCGATCTCTCTTTTCATATTGCTCCACCAAAATGTATGTCGAAGATCATGATACATTTTGGTACTCCCAGGATGGATTGCAAACGGTGTGTTGTGTGCCTCTGTCATGATTCTATACTTCAAGTCATAATCGTTGGGAACACAAAGTCTGGAGTTGACTCGAGGTATTCCTTTTTCATCGATTCTTGCTTCTGGAATAGAACCTTCTTGCACTTTTTTCTTCATCTTTATCAGCTCTAGGTCTGTAGCTTGAGCAGCTTTAACTTTATCAATCAAAGCTGGTTCTACGCGTATACTTGACATCATCACGTGGGTCCCTGGAGTCTTTAACTCTATCTCCATCCTTTGTAAGTCATACAAAATGGGCCTTTGTGTTGATATCATCGCACTCGTTCCCGTATATGATCTTCTACTCAACGCGTCAGCTACCACGTTCGCTTTTCCAGGATGGTATTGGATGGTATGATCATAATCTTTCAACAGCTCAAGCCAATGTCATTGTCGCATGTTGAGTTCCTTCTGGGTGAAGAAATATTTGAGGCTCTTATGATCCGTATAGATCTCCACTTTCTCTCCATACAGGTAGTATCTCCAGATCTTCAATGCGAAAATGACAGCTGCCAACTCTAGATCATGAGTAGGATAATTCCTTTCATATTCTTTGAGTTATCGCGAGGTATAGGCTATGACTTTCCCATGTTGCATGAGAACACATCCTAACCCTTTGCCCGAAACATCGCTATAGATAACAAATCCATCCGAACTAGATGGTATTGTCAGAACAGGTGCCGAAATGAGTCTCCTCTTGAGCTCTTAAAAGCTCTTCTCGCATTCCTCGTTCCATACGAATTTTGTATCTTTCCGAGTCAACTGAGTTAATGGAGTAGCGATTCGAGAACATTCTTCCACAAATCTCCGATAATAACCAGCTAAGCCTAGAAAGCTACGTACTTCGGTTACTGACTTAGGTTGCTCCCAACGGAGTTTCAACAAATAAGTCAAAGTCTAATTTCTCAGCGATCAAGTTCAAACGTTGATCACAAGTAGGTGAAATAAAAGAATGGATAGAACCGGTATCTAATAAGGTATAGACTTCGTAAGAGTCTATGATTAGCTTACGTACCCGTGATTATTTCGTTCGGGTTCCTCACTTTTTGGGTAGTCACGACAAACGCTCTTCCAGGAACCACCTACTTTGACTTGTTCGGGACAGCCTTTGGAGTCAACATCCCAGCAGGACTTGGTTTCGCTACAGGACACACTCAAGCTATGTGACCTTCCTTTCCACAGTTATAACACACCTTGGATTGTTGTGGGCAGTTTGGACTAATGTGTCCCTCTTGTCCACATTTATAGCATACGACCGGTGGTCGTTCTCTTCCCCTAGAAATAATTGATGCTGGTGCTGACGTCTTCACGTTGTCATTGTAGTACCTTCTCTTTTTGAAATCTCCCCCCGACTCACTTTTTCTATTATCATGACCACAATTACCACCGGAGTGGTTACCGCTTCTGTCATGATACTTTCCTCCTCGCTGGTTGTCATTGCTCCGATGACTGCTGCCACCGGTACGACCCTAGTTGTTGTCCCTTGGTTAAACATACTCATTATCTCATTCTAATAACTGGGCCCTGTTCACCACATCTGAATACAAACAAAGTTGGTGAGATATGAGATACTGATAAATTTCAGGCCTCAAACCTCTTAGAAACATCCGGGTCATACGTTCTTCATTATCCACCAAATGAATTGCAAACCGGGATAACTCCGCGAACTTAGCTTCGTGCTGGGACACAGTCATGTTGTTCTGTTCCAGTTTGATAAACTTTACCTCCTTCATATGACGAATACTTTCTGGAAAGTAGTTGTCATTGAACAGTTTCTGGAACTCCTCCCAAGACATCTTGAGTGAGCAGGCTGCGTACGCTTCACAGATTCTCACCAGTAATCTGCTTCTCCACGGAATATAAACGTGGTGAATGGAACTTTCTGTTCCTCCGTGCATCCCAAGACATCAAATATCTTGGTAATTTGCTTAACTCACATCTCTGCCTTGATTGGATCTGGCTTTCCTTGAAACTCTAGTGATCCCAACTCTTTGAACTGCTTGGCAGTGACAAGTTGCGAGCTGTTATTATTTTTACCTGTATTATAAACACGAGTCTCCCTCGTCTAGTTTTGCATGAACTGCAAAAAACTTCTAAACATCCCATCGTTCATCATTTTATCGGTGGTGTCGTTTACAAGAGGAATATTGCCTTCCTGTTGCACGTTCTCCTGGTTGGTGATTAAAGGTGTCTCAACGGTCTCATTCACTCCATTGTTTAGATTTTCAGCTGCCATTCTCAAATACTGCCACAAAATAAGGGTTAATCAAACAAATTAACATATCACATATTAATCCTATGTTCCAACCGACCAATTAAATACCAAATAAGCTTAGGTAGGACACACACTAGCGAAGGATTTACTTGTCTCTCCCCTCCTAGCTCTATTCCCAGATCTCCGCCAGAGTTCATATCCCTAAGCTATGATATCAACTATGACGCCCTCAAAATAGGTTCAATACTCAACCCATTCTGAGTCACCAAATACATGGTACAGAATCCAAATACAATCTTTTATATCAAACGGCCACATAACTGTGAGTGTCAATACAGACATGTAGAAAATATAAACACTCAAACTAAGTCCTCATTACATTTATTATTACACTATTTTACAAAAAAAATAGTGAGGACTTCTACAGCTCTAACTCGGACCATCACTCCATTTCCCGACTAGAACCCGCGATATTCTCATTTCCTGAAGAGAACAATGGAAGAAAAGGGTGAGCTCAACTAGCCCAGTAAAGAATATTATGACTAAGATAATGAAAAATAATTTATCGTTAGTCTTCAACAATCAGATAAAATATTATGGACAACAAGTTTTAGATCAACAACTGCAGCGAAATTAATAATTCATTAAAAGAGTTACGTAGAGAATGATGTCTACTATCTTCTATGATTTAAAAGTCCACCATCAATATTTTATCCCTGTAACATCAATCAATATATATCTCAAATCAAATATTCATCTTTGCACTACGGCCAAAGATATTTATTTGTATCACCAGTGGTCATGTTCATCTTAACACCTGTCCATCTTTGCACTACGGGCCAAAGATATTCATCAGGTAATCATTCATCTTTGCACTACAGGCCAAAGATATTCATTTGTATCATCATTTAAGACTGAGGATGATGAAAAATAATATAAAAAATGAATCCAGTGAGATAAAGGACAAAGATTAGGAATTCATAATTTAGTTTAACCAAGTTCAAGAATACTCCGTAATAATCAATTGTTGAGCAAAATTTAAGAATAAAGTTCAAAACTTGGATCCAATCAAAGATAATTTAGATTAAAAAAATAATATTTTTTTTACTGTGAATAGTAACTCGTAAATAGTAACTCGTCATGAAAAGATGAAAATTTCATAAAAAGTTCAGACTAATATTCCAATGAAATGATATTAGATGAAGGTCAAAACTCAAAGAATTTCTGATCATTTCAGGAATTATAGAAGCAATACATACCGTAGTAAGTTCAGATTTAAGAATATAAAATAAAATATTATCACTTTCATAAAATGGAATATGAAAGAAAATAATATTCTTTATAAATATTGAAATGAAATAACATCATTTACGAGAAAAATAATATCCTTTACCTCAGTATAATACTCGATCTGACTGGAATATCGGATATTATGATGAGAAAAATTTGCACTGTTATCAACACTCAAAGTATCTAAATACTCACAAAAAATTCGCTCGGTATTATAGAGAGAAAATTTTCTGATTCTGGTGTAATTTTCATTTCTAACTAAGCACCCTATTTATAAGAAAATGCTAGAACACCAATGTTGACTTTATTAACCAACAGATGAATTTTCAAGCCCATCACTTTTAAAAAAAAATAATCAGCACACCACCATTCAAAGCCTCCACCAAAGATCCCACCAACCACATGTTTATATAATATATATATATATATATATTAAAATATTTATTTCTAAAATTTCAATAATTTATAATAAATAGCTCTTTTATCAAAAAAATACGAACCTTATGTCCATTCCATATGAAATTTAATTCTCTACAACTTTGTAGAAGAAAGTTTTTCCAAATTTCGAACGAAAAATGACTCAAATTTACATACTTGTGATTTTTCCACACATCCATTCCGACAAAATACATATACTGATAAAAACAACCATCAGCACTAATTCCTTCATTTATATCCACATTAAATAAATATTTTCTTATCATTTTTGTCAATAATTAATTATTCCCAAATAATGTTATAGAACTACAATATTGACAACCAGATCGTTCCCAGAAAAGAGGGGACTTTCCGACAAGGATTTCTCCTTACTGGCGCGCAATTAGATTAACTAACCCTTTTCCTAGACAGAACTTTCTAGACATTGCAAATAATGCTGTCTAATAATATTATTCAAATAATATGAATTATTGATTTGATAATGTAAAATACTGTGCAGTGGTTACTGTGACAATTATTGAATCAATAATATAAAATATCAACGGTAGCAATTATTGAATCAATAATATAAAATATTGAACAGTAATTACTATAACAATTATTGAGTAAGTGATTTCTTGCGTAAGAATCAATAATTCAAAATACTGTGCAATACCGTGTGCTATTGTGCAACAACGCGTATTACTGTATTTTTATCACCGGGTATTTTAATAGTTTAACGGTAACAGTTTTACCGTTATTTTATAAAAAAAGTTGTTTCTGTCACTTTCTATATCCGACAGTAATTCCGTTGTGGGGCCCACAAATGGTTGCGCCGTCGTACGAATATTCCCCGACAACAAGAATATTCCACGACCAAATGAATATTCCCCGACAACAATGAATATTTTATAACCACTTGCTTATTTTGAAATATTTTCACATTCCACCCATAACTCACCACATTTATCAAATCAACACCTTATTATTTCAAAATAATATATAAAGAAAAGTAAATCTTTTTTCATAAAAGTTGGGGTCTTACAATACATCCAACCAATGCCCCAATAACTCAATCTAATGTTCCCTCGTCCACCAACAATGAATACTTTGATCTAGCCCTTGCTCTCTCAAATGCACAAAATGAGAAAACAAAAGCCTCTCCTTCTGATATCCAGAAGATAATCGAGCATCTTTCTTTCCTTCCCATCAAAGATGAGTTGGCTGAAGTGTCAGAGAAAGTGGCTAAGGAGATGAAAGAAAACCTTGAAGCCCACTCTCTCATTATTCATCAACGATTCAACAACTTGATCAAAGCTGCCAACACCATTCTTGGCAACTTGGGACCGAGCTCACAAAGAGACTAAGGGAGATCATCAAGGAGATGATAGCGAGCATAAATGAAAGGGATCAACTACACTTCCAATCAATGGCCAAGCATAAGGAAGCAGTTATCCTCCTTCAAAAGACTCAGGATGCTCAGAACAACCTGCATTAGAAATTAATGATATGATGCAAATCTACTTGGTTATGTCAACATCAAATAAAGGGAGATTGTTGGGAGTTGCATAGTTAAATTTGATGTTGGAATAAATAAATGTGCATGAATTATCAAAAATATAAAGTCCTTATTAGATCATATGTATAAGGACTTAGATTAAAGATCAAAAATGTTAAATTGATCTGAGCTGAACGATTACCATCTTTATCTTATTGTAAAGTCCTTTGAAATAGAAAGATCAAGCTTGTTAGGTTGATCTTATGAGTTGTAAAAGATAGGCCAGAACAGAATCGTAGTCTGACAAGCCAACCAAGAGATTATAGAAGTCAAGGCAGGATCGTAGTCTGTCAAGTAAGCCACTCTTGGAATCGTAGAGATAGTCTGCCGAGCGTCTGTTGAGCTAAAACAAGAATCGTAGGCTTCACTCGAAATCGTGGAGTCTACAAGTCGTCACCAATTAAAATTATAGTCAGACAAGCGCTTACAAAGCTAAGGCAGAATCGTAAAGTACTCTACGACTCTCATCAGATAAGCAATCCAGAATAAATCTCCTATAAGCACTCATCAACACACAACGATCGTAGTAGTAAGACAACGATCGTAGTGCTCGTCAGTCAGTATCAAAATCATCAAGTTCACTTGTCTGATGAGAGAGGATGTCTAACAGTGAAGACTACCATATGAACGTTGATATTTGAGAATCCCAATACTCTCACCAACATCCTTGGTCTAAATCGAAGAAACAAAAGGAAAAAGAAAGTGACTACCAACTAGTCTGCTGAAAGTGACATTGTAGAGGTGTTAGGTGAGAAAGCAGTCTGCTGTGTCAGGCAAGTCAGAAAGGAGTGTACACATAAACCTAGAATGTCAACATCAAGATCTCAGAATATTTGAAGCATTAAATGCTCCAAAGAAAGCCTTTCAACAGAAAAGATTTCAAAGGCTCCTACATAAGTTAAACAGATTAAAGATATCAGATAAGCAAGAACGCATAAATCAAAAGAACATCTGTCAAAGCCTCACTCTACGAATCAGAAGAAATATCTTGCTTCGCTACTCAGTCTTCAAAACTTATGCTTAAGGCAACTGAGTAGCACAACAACAAACTCTCACCACAGAGCAACCAAGTTTGTTGGACTTAAAGAGTTCTTAGTGAACTAGTGTTCCAAGTTTGTTGGACTTGAAGAGTTCTTAATGAACTAGAGTTCCAAAGCTGCTTGTCTTGAAGGAATATTAGTGATTCGAAGTTGTACCTATATCCTTAGTGAATTTTCTACTCGTGGAGTAGAAGAGTGGATTAGGAGTCTTGAGTACTCTGAATCACTTAAAACAACTGTGTCATTTACATTCAGTCATTTTCTAACTGTCATATCTGCTATATCTGTTATAACTACTACTTGAACCATAACTTCTGTTTAATCTTAAAGGGGATAATTAAATCATACATTCCGATGTGCTTAATTAATTTATTAATTAACAAATCTGTTAAGTCACTCTTTGAAAAGAATAAGTTGTAAAATATATATTCAATCTCCCTTCTAGATAACTTTCGTGCCTCCGGGAACTAACACATTGGTCATAGTCCAATCTAAGAGCAAGCTAGTAAAATTATTTATTCACAAAAGGATATGTTTGATAGCACTGAAAATAAGGCGATTATAAAACAATTTCAAGAAATAAACACTCAAAAATTATTGTGTAGTGACTTTTATGCGTTTTTATTTAAAATTTATATTTAATGAAATTTATTATTATATTTTAAAATGTTAATTATACAGTGTTCACCCTTGATAAAAAAATCTTGTATCTGCCCCTAGATAAGGATAAGGTGTTGCCTAGTTATGAGGTAAACCCGAGGGCTATGCTTGTTTGAAAGGATTATAATTTCGGGATTATAATCCATGTGATTATAATCCCAAGACTATTAATACTAGGATTATAATACCGGGATTATAATTATAATATTAAGGTTATTACTCCCTCGGTTCCTATATAATTGACGTTGGAAGCCAAAGCTCACTTTTTAAGGAAAGTAATGATTGGTCATTGTAAAGTGTAAAGCTTAACATAAATTACTAAATTGTCCTTTTTTTGTTTTTGTTTTTTTGTGAACTGTGGAGTAGTAATGCGTAAGAGTTCATTCATAGCAATAACTCCATGCATCCTTTGCTCTTCTCCATGAATTTTTTACTTCAGCTTGAATAAAGTCACTTTACTCTCTATCCTTTTTTTATCATCCTACCTCCCTTATCCAAAAAAATGAAGTTTAAATTTACTCTTTTTTAAAAAATTTAAAATTTTAAAATCTTGCCTCTACTTTTGAATTGATTTGTTATTTTTTATATTTCCCTCTATTTTTTCATTCTATAAAAGTGTAGTACTGTTTATGACATCTCATGAAAAAAATAGCCTTACGTTTAGCAATAATACATTATGGTTACTATACTAGAATTTGATTTGAATTTTCTAGAAAATATTGAAGAATTTTCAGTGAATGAAATCAACTTAAATATAGATTTGAATGTTCTGGCAAGTAACAGGGAGATTTCGGCGCACACTATCGACTACAACATCGATTTAAATGATCCTCCATTGTTTAATCCAAATATAGGTTTGTTGTTGTTTAATTATTTCACAATTACATTTTTACTTATACTATTTCTTTTAGTTTTTGAGATCACATTTTTTGTGATATTTATTAAAATAACAATCTTATTTTGTATGTGGATACATAATATGGCATGAACATTGCATGAAATTGTTACATGCATTAATATGAATTATTGGTAATACACATGCATTATGTGAACTTAGGCCAACCATTATTCTCAGTGTACAACAATTAAACCCCCTGGCCTTGGCCACAAAGTAGTTGCCAGGACTTTTGAAATCATGTTCGTAGTAGATAATTAAAATGTCAGGAGTAGCATCAATGCATGTGAACTTAGGCCAACCATTATTCTCAGTGTACAACAATTAAACCCCCTGGCCTTGGCCACAAAGTAGTTGCCAGGACTTTTGAAATCATGTTCGTAGTAGATAATTAAAATGTCAGGAGTAGCATTTTGCACAAAGAGTACACAAAGGAACAGGAAATTATACAAACAGATAAAGGAACACAAGTGGGTAAAACAGAGTGTTACGTTACCTTTTTGGTACAAATTGAGTAAATGTCATTGGAGGTGGCAACAACAAAACATCAATAGCATAGACGTTGATGAAAGTGGTACAGATAAAGGAACACAAGTGGGTAAAACAGTTGCCCTGATGCGTGCAAAAAAAACATTTAATAATTTTTTTAAAAAAGTTCTTCAATCTAACAAAAAACATTTAATCAAAAAAATTACCCTGCTTTCATAGTTGTTTTAATTGTTACTGCATTTTCACACACACTTTGTTGCCTGCTTTTTAAAATTAAAATTGTTAGTCAATTATTTATTTTAATGACTTTTATATATATATATATATTTATAGGTGAGGAAAGTTTTGATACAAGTGATCAGAATGTAGATATTTCACATGGTGCCAAAAAAAAAATAAGAATTTGACCAACAATGAACGTCAAGCAATTTATATTGCTTTACTATAAAGAAGTGTTGATGGAAAATTGAAACGAGACAAGACAAAGATTGTTGCTTTAGTATTTGGAGTATCGATTCGAACTGTTCAACGCATTTGGAAGCAGTCAAAGAGTAATTCAAACAGTGGAGTGATTGATATATCCCATAGAAAGACAAAAAAATGTGGTCGCAAAAAAATTCAACTTGATTTTGAACGAATTCAAGAAATTCCTTTGTCTCGCCGTACATCTCTTGATTCTCTATCATGTGCTTTGAATGTTAGTAAAACAACGTTGTTCAGAAATCTCAAGTTAGGTAACATTAGACGTCACTCAAATTCTATCAAACCATTTTTGAAGGAAGAGAACAAGAGAATCATATTACAGTTTTGTATATCAATGCTTGAGAGAAATACTTTACCACATAATCCAACATTCGTTGACATGTACAACGTCGTTCATATTGATGAGAAATGGTTTTACATCACAAAAAAATCAGAGACTTATTATCTTCTTCTAGATGAAGAAGATCCTTTGCATACCTGTAAAAGCAAAAATTTTATTTGAAAAGTTATGTTTCTAGATGCTATAGCTCGTCCGAGGTTCGATGCAGAAGGTAATGAAATCTTTTCAAGAAAAATTGGTATATTTCCTTTCGTCACTAAGGAGGCAGCTAAGAGAAGTAGTGCGAATCGGATCGCTGGAACATTAGAAACAAAAGTGATCGACTTAGTTGGAAAAAACATATCAAAATCATTTTTGATAGAAAAGGTGTTGCCGTCTATTCGACATAAATGGCCAAGTAGAGACTCCAAAAATCTAATTTTTATTCAACAAGAGAATGCAAGAACGCATGTCGATCCCAATGATATTGAATTTCGTCAAGCTGCAATAGAAGATGGTTTTAACATTCGTTTAATGTGTCAACCAGCAAACTCTCCAGACTTGAATGTCTTGGACCTTGGTTTTTTTAGTGTCATTTAGTTATTACAACGCAAAGAATCTCCAAAAACCATAGATGAACTTATCAACGTCGTTGAGAAAGCATTTGACACATTTTCAACTATAAAGTCGAATCGTATATTTCTGACGTTACAACTATGTATGATAGATGATATGAAATCACAAGGTTCTAATAGATCTAAAATTTCTCATATTAAGAAAGCCATTTTGGAAAGAGAAGGTCGACTTCCTCGTCAAATGAAATGTGATCCAAAACTCATACAAGATGTGCTTGATCGGCTAAGTACTGAAGTGTGATCCAAACCTCAAATTTTGTTTGAAACATTTGTTCTTATTTTGAATATGAAGTATGTTAATATGAATACATCACTTTTTATTTAGCTATTAAAATTGTGTAATTCCTTATATTTATATTACTTGATGATTAATCACCATCCGCTTCTTCTGCAGATCATCTTGATCCTCATTATTTTTTCTTCAATTTCATTATAATTATTTTTTTATAAAAATCCATTTTTAATTAGTGATTTAATAGTTGTTATTCTACTCGTCATTTATGTGTTGATAGCATAATATAGAAACAGAGAGATATGGAAGGAAGGAGGGTGGTGGGAACAAGGAGTCCGCAACTGGATAAGGTTCCTCAAACTTTCTGGGCCATGTTGCCTCACCACCATAATTCTCATGAAAAAGCTTCAATGCTACCAATGGAAATATGATGTAAAGTTATGAGAATCTTGATGAAAATAAACATAATTCTTCTAGTGTTAACATCAAAAATTCTTCTAGTACAAATTTCAGAATAAAAAAAATTACATCAAAAATTGTTGAACATGAAAAGTAGAAAAAGTTAATAAAATTTTGGGAGAAAAATTCTTAACATCTCAAAAATAATTTCTTGTGCTTTTCTTCTATAGAAATTTCTTCTTCATCATCTGGTACCGTGTTCAAATCTATTCCAGTATTCGCCGGAAAATTCAAATCAATATCTCGTACAACCTTCTCAACCTCATGGTTTGGTTCCTCATTTAAATCAAAAGAAAATTTATTTTTCTCAATGTCATATAGTTGCTCTTTATTTTCCATGAGATTTTTGTAGAAAACATAGATGAAGAGAGAGCATATAATAAAGAATCCATGAGAGAGATGAAGAGAACGTATGAAAAATTGAAGCCATACTAAGGGACGTTTAGAATTCTGGGAAAAAGAAAATTGGGAACACAAATATTATAAAAGAAAAGGTTGAAATTAACTAGGAGTCTTGCACTTGGATAGATTAGGGGTAATTTAGGAAAATAAGAGAAAAAATCTCCTAGAAATATGCAAACGTCAATTAATTAGGAATAGAATTTTTTTTTAAAAAGTCAGATATATAGGAACCGAAGGAGTAAATCATTTTATAATCTTTAGACTAATAATCCTAAGTCTAAATTTGAAAATAAACAAGACACTTGGGATTAATATATAATAATATTTCAAGTATAATTTTTGCAAACAAACATAGCTGAGGGGAATTCTAGGGGATGCGTTTTTTTGTGCTTAAGCACTTCTGGAGCAAAATGGTTATGATGTTAATGGGGTGATGATCTTTTCTGTTGATGCTTCTGAATCTAATAATTATTATTATGAGAGAAAATCGCTAGCTTTTTTACTCAACTCTACTAGTGTTTGATGTAGTTTTGTAAGGGCATAGGAGGTTGATTGAACCCTAGTATTGTTTGCTCAACAACATGCTGGTTGTTTAATAATAATAATTGGAAATTGATATTTTCATAACACTTTTTGATATTTTTACATGAAAATCGTTGTTATAGATGTATAGCGCCGGTGAAAACCGTCGCTATAGATCATATAGCGACGGTTTTCATGTGAAAATATCATTTTTTGTTATGGATTTATCAGTTGCCATAATAATTTAATTGTAGTTAAATTTAGAGAGAGCACTATTTTCACATGTATTTTTGATATTTTCACATGGTTCTTTCTCATATGAAGGTAGGACTGACTTTATGCTCATGTGAGTGAGAATCATGTAGAAATATCAAAAACACCAATAATACTACGGTGACTAAAAAATTGTTACAAAAAGAAGATACAAAATGATGTGTATGGTTTTGCTTGGTTACAATCACTGAACCCATCCATGTATGGTCAATCATCTGCGAATTAAACTTTGACACATCATTTTGTAAAATAATTTTTGTAAGAGCTTTTTGTAAGTGTAGTATATAAGACTCCAAAAACACATGTGTTTAACATCTTTACATGTTCATATGAGGAAACATGGTTGTAGAAAATAAAAGAGAATTATATTGAATGATAAGTTTCTACTTATAAAAGATAATTTCTTTAATATAGGTATAACATAACTTGAACACGACACAACATAGTCGCCAAGACATAATATAAATTATACCTAATATAAAATTGAAAAATATTATCTAAGACAAGTCTTAGTTAAGTTTGGCTAAAATTACTTGACAAAGTGACAGAGGAATAAGTCTTTCATTTTAGGATTTTATGAAGAAAAAAAAATTATTTATAAGGTATTCATATATGCACTCCCTTAAGTGATAGTTGTATACCCAAATATTATAAAAACACTATATTACCCTTAATATATATATAACAAATAACCACATTAGACATTACCTATCTTTCCATTTTGTCCCCCAATTATATTATACTTCGCATTTACAAGATTAATGTATATACACTTTCAGTTAGCCGATCTTCAACTATATATGTATTATTATTTATTAATCCACTTATTTTCCTTATTAATACCATTCCTTCTAATCTTGAGATAATTTATAATATAATTTATTAAAAAATAAATTAAAGACCAGAATACATAAAATTAGAAAAAAAAACAAAAAAATAGCTTTATAAATGGTAAACCTTCTTGTTCATAAATTTTAATACATGATATATACTTTAGCTTGCTATCTAATTAAAGTGATGTGAAATTAAAGTGATACTTCACAATATAGTTAATTAGTTCATTTCATTCAAAAGATTTTATTTAATAAATTTTAAAAAAAATTTAAAATTCAAAGCAAATAAAAAATTACATAGTCAATACAATTTTAAATATTGTAATTGTCGACGTTGGTTTAAAAATTCGCGGGTCGAGTCACAACCCGGGTCTTTTAATCTCTTTTTCTAAGTTCTCTCTACCTTCACTCTTTTTATTTAAAAAAAAGGTTTTGAAGGGTTTTTCAAGAGAAAGGCCAACATGTATCATGTCAACTATTTGAACATTTTACAAAGTCGCCAGTTGGTAGATTTGAAATGGTTGTACCAACTCAACCGAGTTTTGTTTGAAAGAGGTCCAATTGCTGGACACTGTCGAAACATGATCTTTGAAAACAAAATTTGAGCTCGGGGGCTTGGTTAAGTGTGGGGAAGGTGTTAGGCACCCCACGACTCCCGTGTAAACACGATACCGCATCTTTTTAATATTTTCCTTTAAAATTGGAATGCGTGAGTGAATGTTGTTTGAAAATTGGGCCTATTAATTTGATTGATTGAAAGTAGTGCTTTGCTTCGTTGAACCTATATACGAAGGGTTTGAATTGATTTGAGAATAAGTCTTTGATTTGATTTGCAAATGCATTTAATTTGATTTTCTTTGGAAAGCTTTTCTTTTGATTGATTTGAAAATGATGTTTTGAAAGCTGGCTTATCAAACCCTTACGCTGCCATAGGAATTGAAGCCTGTTGATACTTCCAATTTTATCTTTATAGCCTTAAGGTTGCATGTGAATGGTGATTTGTCGGGCTGCGAAACATCCTCGACCATAGAATATACAAGTGTCGGTCTCCTCATGGGTATGAAAACCATCGGAGGGACGCTGACATGATAATCAACATTTTTTATTATATTGAGACCTTAAATCCGGATAACCGTTTTAAGGTCTGTTTACATGTATATTTTTGCAGAAAAACTGGCATGATACATTTGTAAATCGGAGTTTGTCCATCGTGGGAATCAGATTCCGATCGTTTTGATCATGAATCCTACGATTCTTAGGCTCATATATGAGTAGCCAAAATCTGCACAGTTCAAATTTGTACAAAAATAGATAAATATCCCAATATTGCCAGAACCGAGGATTTATTCAGTAAATCCTGGTTCACACGGCTGAAGCATCTCGTTCCCACTAGATAGCTATCTAAGGGACGCGAGGTTGCTTTTGAAGCTGAAACTAGAAAGAAAGCTAGATTTGAGGAAATCTCAGCCATTCTAGCTTCCCGGTTCAGTCTGGAGACTTTGAACCGTTTGAAAACTAGAATTGGCGAGATTTAAATAAATCTAGTCTGCCTGCAGATACGTCAGTGCCAATTCATATAAAATGAATATTTAAAGTAGCAGTTGAATAGAAAGCGAGTAAAGCAATAGATATATATACAAATATATATAAAAGCTGTAAAGGGCGATGGGTTTTCACGCCGGTGCCCAGACTGGAATTGAAATATATATATATATATATATATATATATATATATATATATATATATATATATATATATATATATTGACAGAAACATAGTCAATCAAGACTGGGAAGAGGACCACTGATGGTGAAGGCTTCTTATATATGCATAAATATATATAAAAGTAGTAAAAAGGCCACAGAATGATCCAGGCCGAACTAGAATGTAAATATACAGTAAAATAGTCAACCAGGGACTAGGAAGATAACCCAGTAATGGTGAACTATGCAAAAACAGTATAAAGGCCACGAAATAGTCCACACCAGACTGGAATGTAAATTGCTGAAAAGTAGTCAACCAGTGACTGGGGAGATCACCCAGTATGGCGAAGAGTGCAAAAATAATATAAAGGGCGATGGGTTTTCACGCCGGTGTCCGGACTAGAATTAAAATATATATATATATATACACGATAAGGATCTTTGGCTCACCCAACTAAAAGTTCACCCAAGCTCACCCCCCTTTCGCGACGGACCGGACGACGGTTTGGTCCGTCGCTATATATACAACTGTCATCTATATGTTGTCCGTCGCTATATGTTGTCTGTCGCTAAAAGCTAAGACGACGATTATATATATAGCGACGGACCAAACCGTCGTCCGGTCCGTCGCTAAAGGGGGTGAGCTTGGGTGAGCTTTTAGTTGGGTGAGCCTAAGATCCGGACCGTATATATATATATTGAAAAAAATGTAGTCAACCAATACTGGAAAGAGAACCCAGTTATGGTGAAAAACGTTCATATATGCGTAGCTATATATAAAAGCGGTAAACTACCTTGGATTTGGCATCCGGGCTTGACAGAATTGAAATGTTAGTATATATACAGTTAAATATATACAAAAAAAAGGCCAAACCAGGACTTGAAAGATAACCCAGTCTGGCGAAGTTGCCAAAACGTGTGTGCTAGTGCATTGAAGCTGCTAGAGCTGACGGATCGTCAATTCGAGTGTAAAAATGCCAGAAAATCAGTTTATGTACAAAAATGTACTAAATTTTGGCGAAAAACGGCCACGGAACTAAGTTTCTGGCATTTTTAGAAAACAAAACTTAACGTGCAAGTGTATAAAAGTACGGAGAAGTAATATTCACTTTCTGAACGTGAAAATACTTACAATGGACTGCTACACGGGCTTTTTGCCAAATCGTAGGCTCTAAATGTCCAAATCTACCGGTTATTTTCTGATATGTGGTAGTATATGAGTATATCTATGTGTTAGAGTGAAAATATTTGGGTTTGAAAGAGGTGTAAAAGTCAAAAAATTGAACTGGCAGAGCTTCGCTGTGTTTTGGGATTTTTTGAAATTAAGGAGGGCACCTTTATTTATAGGCCAGAGAGCCTCCACCCTACCTGCTGTTGCTGCAAGTAGAGGTGTGGCTCCCCTGGTGGGGCCCGCAATGCCAGGTTCCGTCATTTCTGTGACACCCCCGAATTCGGGTCCTCTGACCCCGGTCCGGTCATCACGAAATAATACTAAACATCCACCTCTAAATAAAATACGATAACTAAAATGCGGAATATAATAAACGTACATTGTTCATTCAAAAGGTGTTACTAGTCCCAAGATTCGATAACCTTAAATACAAACATACAAACATACCCTAGAATAGTCATTAGGGTTCATATTTCATAACAATAATTAATTAAACATAAAAATAAAGTCTGCTCCTTGCAAACTAATCCTACATCTTCCCTTTACCCTTGTCCTTCCCTGAAGTCTCGGGCTTAACTGCAATATAAGTCATGATATAGCAAGAATGAGCAACAAGTTTGCTCAGCAAGTTTAAATACAACAATAAAGGATATATCATGATGAATTCAACAATATAAATATCGGAAGCAAGAATAATGATTACTTTTAGAATAACTGATAGTCAAGTAGACTTTTGAACTATAAAACTCCAATAGAATCAATAGCTGATTGACCCTTTGGTTACTGGCTACAGAATAAGTACTTGAGGGGATCAGCCTCGCGTACGCCATGTATATGCATAACATTCAACTCTGCTGTTTGTATCTTTATACTACATACCTGGGGTACTCCCCTATATATACAAGGGGTGTTCTTTCAGTCTAAGAATCCTTACCATCAATTGGTTTGGATAGCTTTTATAAAAATTTTATACAATTGTCTGACCGAACAAGGGTTCAGACTCTATCTGACGCAGTTCAAGAATTATAGAACTTTAAATAATGTACAAGTCCAAGACTGTACGAAATCAAGTGCACCAAGTGCGAATAACAATAATATCGATGTGGAATAATTGTAAAGTAATTAAACCACCTATTAGCATGCTTGGAAATAAAGTTCAAGCTTTAAATAATTAACTGTCAATACGATAATAACCTGCTCAATACAATATGAGAAGGATAGGAACTTGTACGAATAAGAATTAAAGAACTTGCACAACCAAATAGTGAAGTTCGGAGACTTGCCTGATTGCTCAGCTACAATTAAGTTCTAGCTTTAATTAAATCTCGCTGAAATAACCTAACATTAATAAGTCGGTATTCCAATTAGCATGTGTAAACTAATACGAGTCTACACTTACAAGAATCTGCTTATCATATTAATCTATCCATAATTCACGTAAGTCAATCTAATCATGTCATAGATTTAATAACTTTAGATTATCTAGTTTCTGTGCATCAGTATAGGCTTGAACACATAATACTTCAAGTTACTTATATTTAATCAACACACATACTTTATCAAGTTATTAACTTCTCGTTCGAAACTAGCATGCTTTTTCTATATTCAATTCGAAGTCGTGTTTTCATGTCAGTAATTCACATACTTTAACTAATACATATTCATGTTTCAAATATTATTTACATCGCCATATTACACCTCACGAGACTAACAATACTTAGTAAATATGCTTTTGCTTATACTACTCATGTATATTCCTATCACATAGGCTATACTTTAGAAATTCATTTTCTATGAATATGCGTGCATAGGTGAAATCTATATATAAACAAATGATGTTCATGTTAATATGTCTATAGGCATAGTGAGCTCCTAATCTTCATGCTTGCATGCTCATAATATAACCCACATGGTAATTGATGTTATTAACTTTCAAATCTTAAGTTTCCTTTGAAAAGTATACTAAGTCCACAAAGGTAACATAGTACATGTAAAGCGTCTCAACATATAATTCGTATGCAATTGAAACACATATCTAAACCTTGTAAATGTTCTCATATGGTCAGAATTTAAAAGATACTAATCTTGGTCAAGTTTGTTACCAAAAGGCTTAAATTTCTCGTTAAAGTCGTTGAAATCTTGCAATCGTTCATGCTAGTGTGTTCGACACTTTAAACGTACCTTTCATGTCAATATAGACTATACGGTCATGCTTTCAGAATCAGAAGATGCACGTGCTACGTACATGTCTAAGTTCATAATTGAAACTATAAGTTTCCTTTTTAAAACATATGTTTTCCTTTCATCACACATACTATCATGGTCATGGCATATATGTAGTATTAAGAAGCTTATAGTGTGGTTTAATATTAGTTTACATGCTTGACCAAAGGGTATCATCAAGATAGCATGGACAGAAAATGAAACAGAAAACAAATTCTGCAGAGGGGCGCGGCCGCGCCCAAATTGTACTAGAGAGACGCGCGGCCGCGCGGCTCCCGTTCCAGTCCAGAGAGTCTTCTGCTAAAGCAGAGCTTCAGGCCAAACCCAATACACTACATGAAACATGCTTGCTAGTTATCACATTGTACATATAACACCTCTATATACTGTCCTAGCATGTTAATCATCATTTCATATCACCAATTCCAACTAAACATGCTAATTCTATGAATTGAATTTCAAATGGGTTTAGAGATTATACCTTGAATTAGCTAAGCTTGCTTCCCAAAATCAGATTACTGTCACTTCACTCTTTCTATAATACTTAGCAATTAGTCTAGCAAAAATGAAATGAGAAGGGGAGCACTCAATTTATAGGGAAATGAATAACCATGCCAAGCCATTGTCCATGAAATCAAACCATTGGAGAAGGAGAAGAGATGATGGGCAACAAGCATTAGGTGAAATAGTTGCCAACCACCCCCATCACCCACATCCTTCTTCATCATGAGCATCATTGGCTAGTTAGGAAGTTGATATGAGGGAGTAGCTTAGGCCTTTGGCCTTACACGTGAATGAGAAATATGGAAGGAATGGACACTCAAAATGGGACAAGAACTCAGCATTCATACATCATTAAGGTACACAACACTTAGTTTACACATTTTATATAACTTAGGTTATAATGAAATAAAGGGTATGCAATGCATTTTCAAATTACAAGGTAACAAGTAGGGGTACACATAGATACATCAACATATAATCCATGTACATTTTCTATTAACACCAAATATAAATTAATTAGGCATTTATTATTAATTATTATCATGACTGTTATTATAATAATTATAATAACTTAATGAAATCATTATTAATTAATTATTGATCTTATTATATGTCAATATGGGATACATGAATGTTTACCCACACATATCATGTTATATAAGTCATACTATTATGTCACTCACATAATGTAATTACTCTTACCATATAGTCAATATATATAACGTATAATCATATTGATGTGCCACCTTGCATTATATATAATATAAGGTAATCCATCATATATTATAGGTTTATATATCACATGCTTGTATAAATCAATTAAATATAATATTATTATATTTATTAATCTCTTACTTATTAATTATTATTTATTCATAATAATTATTAATCAACACATTATCAAATAATTAGTCATAATTGAAATTAATCAAACGCGTTCAAATCCTGTCACTATATTCAAATAAGTTGAATATTTAATTATTAATAATCTTATCAATTCTCTGATATTAAGGTCTCAGGGCTAGTCCACTAAGTTAAATAACTCATTAGTGACTTCCTTTAATCATTTTATAAATTCTCACCATCACATAAGGTTTAAATAAACTCACAAAACTAACTCGTTAAAATTAAATCACATATTTAATAAATAAAGAGTTTAAAATTCATGGTCGTTACAATTTCAAAGTACGTGCACTCTGGACAACGCGTAGTTGAAATCGAAACTTTCTAACTTTGATCAGAGTGTCCGTTTAAGGCGTGCGATACCTTTTCAAAAAGCCCTTGCCAAGAGTGTCGCAATGACATGGGATAAAATATTTTTCGGGTCCTAGAAGACAGGATCATAACCAGGTCTTCGATTACCCACAGTTTGTCCGTTGAGCTGTCTTGCGTCGTTTGCACTCGGGATCGTCGTTATGGTTCATTCTGACTTCGATGGCATCAATTCGGCTTGATTTTGACTGAATCGACTGAGAGTTGATAAAATGCCCTTTTTGCCCCTCCCGGGATGGTCCTTGGTGGATCTGGCTTCCCAGGGTTATCTTTGGGGCTGAACTACACTTCCCGGATTGATGCTGGGGCTGATCTGTACTTCCCGGGCTGAGACCGGGGATGATTTGACACGTTCTAGGTCGATGTCAAGGTTGACCTGTACCTCCCGGGTTGATGTCGGGGCTGACTTGACGGCCCGATATTGAGATCAGGATTGATCGGTATCTCCCGGGTTGCTGTCGGGGCTGATTTGTACCTCTCGGATTGCTACCGAGGCTGATTTGTACCGCTCGGGTTGCTGCCAAGGCTGATTTGAAGGCCCGATATTGAGATCGGGGTTTGAACTGATAGTCCGATCGGAGATCGGGGTTGATATGATAGACGATCCGATTGACGATCGGAGTTGGATTGACGGTCCGATTGACGATCAAAGTTGGATTGATGGTCTAATTGACGATCGGAGCTGGATTGACGATCCAATTGATGATCAAAGCTGGATCGACAGTCCGATTGGCGATCGGAGCTGGATTGACCATCCGATTGACGATCGGAGCTGGATAGCCGATCCGATTGGAGATCGAAGCTCGATTAACAGTCCGATTGGCAATCGAAGATAGATTGACGGTCCGATTGACGATCGAAGTTGGATTGACGGTCCGATTGACTATCGGAGCTGGATTAACGGTCCGATTGACAATCGGAGTTGGATAGAATACCGATATTGTTGATCGAATTTGGGTTTACCTATATTAGGGATCGGATTTTACTGAATGACCGGCATTGGTGGCCGAATTTGGATTGGAAGCCCGGTATCGGTACCGGGGTTGATTTGATTGATGGCTTTGCCCTCCTACACTGTTATTATTGGGGCAAGAAAAATTTCGAGTGTCTACAATAAATTATTTAAAAAGAACTACCAAATCCAAATTTATTAAATTTAAAATCTATATGATTTTTATTAAATTTATAGATTGAATTTTAAAAATCAAAATGAGACTCTTCTTTTTCAAACAGAGAGATTATCTAAGCAGGTACTAATAAAATATATGAGCAACTTACATTTCATTAATATAATTGATAAGAGATTTGAAGATTTTTTTATAAAAAAAATTAGTTTTAAGTATAATAAACTTAAGGCTAAAATAGACAAGATGGATGATTTAATTGGCTTATCATTAGTTAAGGGTAATATAGTCTCTTTAACATTTAATAGTGAAATAATCAATTTAGGCTGCATATTTCACCACCCTAATTATAAATTTTTTACAAAACTATATCGTTTTATTAAGTAGCATTAGTCAAGTTTGACTAAAGCGTGCTTTAAATTATATATTCTCATATAAAATATACCAATTTTTTTAATAATAATATCTAGAATATATTAACAATAATTATATCTGCTCATTAAATTTCTATTTGTTAATAGTGGATCGTATGGCCACATGTGACTCAAAAGTGTACATGTAGCACTTTAATCAATTAAATATACTAAATTGCAGTACATAACATCATTGCAAGACATATGTCATTCCAAAATTGCAACACATGTCCTACCTAATTAATGTGCTCATCCATTACTCTAATTTTTACCTGTCCTACATAATTAAACCGATTTTTGAATTTTATAATATTATAATTTTTATAATATTATATCATACATATATATAAGTTTCAACATTACTAACCTTGACAACCCAATAAAACCATTTTTTTGGAATTTTACAGTATTAAATACCATTTATAATCTTATACCATACATAATATCATATGTAGACACTCGGAATTTTCTTCAGTTCTGTTGTAGACTGTTCCTGTTACTAACCCTGCAGGAGGGAAAAATAGTCAACTCAACCCCGGTCTCAATACCGAGATGCCAGTTCAACTCCGGTCTCAATCCCGGAATGCCAATCCCGGTCTTAATACCGGGATGCCAGTTCAACCCCGGTCTCAATACCGGGATGCAAGTTCAACCCCAGTCTCAATACCGGGATGCCAGTTCAACCCCGATCTCAATACCGGGATGCCAGTTCAACCCCGATCTCAATACCAGGATGCTAGTTCAACCCCGGTCTCAATACTGTGATGCCAACTCAACCCCGGTCTCAATATCGGGATGACAGTTCAACCCCGGTTTCAATACCCGGGATGCCAGTTCAACCCCGGCACATTCTGGGAGGTACAGGTCAACCCCGATCACATCCCGGGAGGTACAGGTCAACCCCGGTCACATCCCGGGAGGTACAGGTCAACCCCGGTCACATTCCGGGAGGTACAGGTCAACCCAGGTACAGGTCCCACTCTTGTACTCCAAACCCAGATTTTATCACTCTAACACGTAGATATACTCATATACTACCACATATCATAAATTAACTGGTAGAAACGGACGTTTGAAGCCTACAAAGTGGCAAAAATCCCGTGTAGCAGTCCATTGTGAGTATTTTTATGATCAAAAAGTTCATACTACTTCATTGCGTATTTATACACTTGCACGTTAAGTTTCGTTTTCTGATTATGCCCGAAACTCAGTTCCATGGCCGTTTTTGCTTACGTTTTCGTACATTTTAGTACATTTACGCTTTTTCTGGCATTTCTACAGCCCGGATCGTCGACCCGAGGCTTTTATTAGCTTTTATATATATATATATATTTATATATATATATATATACGTATATATGCCCTTCATCGGACTGGGTTATCTTCCCAATCCCTGTTTAACTTTTTTATATATATTTAACTATATATATATATACTAACTTTTTAATTTTGTCAAGCCCGGATGTCAAATCCGTGGTAGTTTACTGCTTTTATATATATAACTATATATATACAAATTTTTTCTAACTTATTTGGGCCTGAATTTCTACTTCGTGGCCTTTTTATTGCTTTAATATATATATATATACTAATTGTATATATTAATATTTATATTCTAGTTTGGTCTGGATTATTTCACGGCCTTTTTACCACTTTTATAAATATATATATATTTATATTTCTATCCGAGCATATGAGTGAAAACCCATCGCCCTTTTTTAGCTTTTATATATATATATATATTTTCATTCCAGTCCGGGCATAGGATTTGACATCCATCGCCCTTTATTGCTTTTATATATATATTTCCATTCTATCAGACCTGGATTACTCTGTGGCTTTTTACAGCTTTTATAAATATATATATATATATATATATATATATATATATATATATATATTTACATTCCAATCCGGGCATCGGAGTGAAAATCCATCGCCCTTTACAGCTTTCGTGTATATATATATATATATATATATATATATATATATATATATATATATATATATATAACTATATATATTTCCTTTATTCATTGTGATTAAATTGTTACTTTAAATATTTATTTGATATGAATCGGCGCTGATATCTCTGTGGGTGAACTAGATTTCTTTAAATCTCGTCAATTCTATCTTTCAAATGGTTCAAAATAGGTTCAGACAGAACAGGGAAGCTAGAATGGCTGAGATTTACTTAAATCTAGCAGTTTTTCTAGTTTTATTCATTCGAAAAGCAACCTCGCGGCCCTTAGATCGCTATCTAGTGGGAACGAGACATTTTGGCTACGCACATACCAGGATTTACTGATGAATTCTTGGTTCTTGCGACATATGGTTGTAAATATATATATCTTTGATGTGCATATTTGAGCTGTGCAGGTTTTATTGGATTCCCTCTGTGAGCCTAGGAATCGTGAGATTCATGATCAAGCTTATCAGAATCTGATTCTCACAATGGACAAACTCCATTTTACAAATGTACCCTGCCAGTTTTTCTGTAATATTCCAAAATTTCGAAAAGGAATATTAGTATGAAAAAAAATTATTAATTAAATTAGATTAAATATTAGTATGTTTTATAGTTTGTGTATATTACTTTATTATTATATATGAATACATATATATAATCACATAAGATATAATTATGTTAACATATATGGAAAATTCTTATAGTAAACCCTAATTAATTTAAAGATGTTATCTAAATGGAAAATTCTAACCCTAATCGCTATAATAAAAAGAAATTATAACTTAATACATTGATAATGTTATAAAGGAGTATGAATATATGCACATTAACTATATATGTGGTTAATGAAGGATTGAATTGATTAAGATTTCAATAAAACCCTAATTAGCAAATAAGAAACCCTAACCCTAGTTAGAAAACCTAATTTTGATAATAAACCCTAATTCTAAATTAACAAACCTTAATGGTTAAATTTTGTTTTTTTTAGTTTTTAAAGAGAATATGAAATGACTAAATTATCCTTGGATTTAAGTAGGAAATTACTAAAATACCCTTAGTATGTGAAAAATGACCAAAATGCCCTTTTCTCATTCTTTAAGCAAAAGATGCACCAAATCTTGGTAAATCTCCACTCAAAGATTTGTCATGTGAGCTATAACCATTACACCAACCTTTCTTTGACACCTAACATAATAAGGATTCATTGAATCGAACATACTTATCAAAATAATGGATTTAAAGTCCATTTAGCC
This sequence comes from Panax stipuleanatus, assembly GCA_020205555.1. NCBI lineage: Eukaryota > Viridiplantae > Streptophyta > Magnoliopsida > Apiales > Araliaceae > Panax > Panax stipuleanatus. The sequence continues at coordinate 93,812,866 of CM035117.1, forward strand.
TCACTTTAATTTTTTATACAAAGCTAATAGTTAGTTCTTTAAGACCACGAGATTTACACTAAATATACACCATATACTGATCCATAAACAACCAATAGCAAGCCAAAGTCAGAATCAAAAGAGAGAATTTAAGAAATAGTTTAAAAGAGGTACAAACCCTAAACCATGTTAGATCTTAAAGGTTAACTTAGATTTTATGTTTTTATGTTTAAGTATGTTAAGTAATATGTTAATAAGTGATCTGGGTTGCCAAAACATGGATCTATAACATCTAAATGCACGAAAATGAAGATTTAAGGAAACTGTTAAAACCTAGAAAAATGGCCTGACAGCCTAATGTCAGGGCTTGTAGATTTTTCTCTGTTAATGTTCTGACATGTGTAAGCCATTGGACTTGTAGTATGACATGAGGTTAGTAATCTAAAAGTGGAATCAGGCCCATCGGATCACTAGATCAAAAGATATGGCCAGTCAAACAGAGTTGACCGAGCTTGACTTCATGCTTTCTGGGTAGCCCAGAAAGCTGAAGAACACAGCCTGATAGGTAGTTTGACCGCCTTGATTCTCCTTCCTGTCAGTCGATATGGATGTTAGTTGTTGGTTAGATCGTAGTTTGACATGAGGTCTACACCATGAGAGCACTCTCAAACCTTACAAAATTAGCAATAGAGAGTTATTAGTGGTCAAACTAGGTTGACCGTTAAGCTGGGCAACCTGGGTAACCCAGAAAATCATGAACAGCGTCTGTAACGACCATGAATTTTAAACTCCTTATTAATTAAATATGTGATTTAATTTTAACGAGTTGGTTTTGTGAGCTTATTTAAACCTTATGTGGTTATGTGAAATTGCGAAATAATTAAATGGAGTCACTAATGGTTATTTAAATTAGTGGACTAACCCTAAGACTTTAATATCAGATAATTGATAGGATTATTAATAATTAAATATTCAATTTATTTGAATATAGTAGCCGGATTTGAACATATTAATTAATTTCAATTATGATTAATTAATTGATAATGTGTTGATTAATAATTATTATGAATAAATAATAATTAATGAGTAAGAGATTAATAAATATAATAATATTATATTTACTTGATTAATTATTTTATACAAGCATGTGATAAGTAAACCTTGCAATATATGGTAGTTAACTATATATTATATATAGTACAAGGTGACACATTAATACGTCTATATATTATATATGTAGACTATGTAGTATGATTAATGACATTATGTAAGTTACATGTTATGTATGAATAGACATTAATATGATACCCTATCACTTTATATTAATATCAATAAACTATTGTTATTTGATAATGATTTTTAATAAGTTATTATAATTATAATAATAACAGCTATGGTAATGGAAAAATGGACAATACATGATTGAATTATCTTTAGTGTTAATAGAAAATATACATGGATTATATATATGTATACTACTTGATATATTATATCAGCATTTGCTCATTAGAAGTAACATTATAATATACTATGTGTATATTTATTATACTATCTAGTGTATTTATTATGTAACAAGTATGGGACATATATGATATACACCCATTTGCAAGTTGCTGAGTTAAAATGATAGCCTCTCCACTTCTTCTCTTCACATGAACGCTAGTAGCTATACTACACTACCTTCTCCTAAAATTCTTCACAAATGTAGATCTAATGAGTATGGGGGAGTGGGTTTCATAATTTGATTCACCAACTACTCAACCACCAATCCTTAACCATTGCACAAACACTCATTCCTTTGGTTTAATCTAATGGAGAATTGCAAAGTCTGTGTAAATATTTATTTATAAATATAGCTCCTCTTCTTCTCATATGAATTTGCTGAGGATTTCAATTGAGTTAGAAAGGAGTATTATAGTAACATTGTGAGTATCATAGTAGCATTATAGATTTTGTTTAGCAGCAAGTTCATTTACAGAGGTATAACTCCATTTTTGATTTCTGTAAAAATTTTAATCTTTTATTCTTGGAACTAAGCATGTAATTATTGATAATTGATTTGGGATATGTTGCTTAGTGTTATACAAACTTCTAAATATGTTAGAATAGCAATGTGTTGTGTTAGAATCGAATTTCGTTGGAAATTTTGCAAGTTGGGCTGAGGTTCTGCCGATCAAGAAGATAGTTCTGGTTTGGCCGGACATCGGCGCAGCTGCGCCGGGTTTATACCTGGTGCCTGCGCAGCTGCGCAGGTTCCTGTAATCAGTTTTAATTTCTGTTTCAGTTCTGGTAAGAGTTAACATGTGGCCTCACTTTGATCAAGCTTGTGAACATGGTTTAAATGTAGATATCAGTACAATAACATGATATAAGTACGTATTCCAAGATGTTATACATATATGTCATGGCCACACGTTTTATGAAAGGAAAATATATGTTTTAAAAAGGAAAACTTACAATTTCGAATATGAACCTTGACATAAACCTAGCATATGTATATATTCTGATATTTTTATAACATGACCGTATGATCTATATTGATATGAAATGTGTGTTTAAAGTGTTGAACACACTAACATACGTGATTACAAGATTCTAGTGATTTCAAAAAAAGAAACTTAAGAACTTTGGAAAGCCAACTTGACCAATAGTTTTGTCTTGTGAAATTCTGACCATATGAAGATGTTTACGTGATTTAGATATGCACTCTAATACATGTGAGTCATGACTATGAGATGCTTTACATATACTATGTTACCCTTGTTGATTAAGTACAACTTTTAATAAAAATGTAGAATGTGAAAGATCAAACACTATGAGGATTACATATTAATCATACAAGCATGTACATTAAAGTTCGTTATGCCTATAAGCATATTAACATGGACCTCGTTTGGTTAAAGCATGGATTTCACATATGCACGTATTCATAGGAAATGAATTTCTAAGACATGAAATAGGTGGGATAAAGTATACATATATAGTATACGCACGAGCATGCATATTATGTATTGTTTAGCCTTGTTATGTGATAACATGACCTTAGTAACTGATTTTGAAGCATGAACCTGTAATTACTTAAAATATGTAAACGTCCGGCATGCAAACATGACCTCAAATTGGATTAGGATGAGCATACTAGATTCGAATGAGAAATTATAACTTAATAAGCATGTGTATTGGTTTAATGTCAGCAGTTGCATGCTAGAGTTGTGCCGGGACACTTTTAGGTCCGGACAATTTGCTTAAGACTGATTTTAACAGTTAACATAGTTATTGATAAAAAGGCCCAGTCAAAGTGATTGACTTACGTGATCTTATGTGATAGACTTATATGATAAGTAAATGCTTGTGAGTGTAGACTTATATTGATTTACACATGATAATTGAAAGACCAACTTGTTAATGTTAGGTTGTTTCAACGAGATTTAATTAAAGCTAGAACTTAATTATAGCTGAGCAAACAGGTAAGTTCCCGAACTTCACTCTTTGATTGTGCAAGTTTTCTACCTTACACACTTTATTGTATAGGTTTTCTATCCTTCTCATATTGTATTGAGTAGGTTATTATCATATTGACAATTATTTATTTAAGCTTGAACTTTATTTCCAAGCATGCTATTAGGTGGTTTAATTTCTTTACAATTATTCCACATCGATATTATAGATATTCGCACTTGGTGCATTTGAGTTCGTACAGTCTTGGACTTGTACCTTATTTAAAGTTCTATAATTCTTGAACTGCGTCAGATAGAGTCTGAACCCTTATTCGGTTAGACAATTGTATGAAGTTTTATAAAAGCTATCCAGACCAATTAATGGTATGAATTCTTAGACTGAAAGAACACCCCTTATATGATAGGGGAGTACCCCAGGTATCTAGTATAAAGATACAAACAGCAGATCTAAATGTTATGCATACACGTAGGGTACGCGAGGTTGATCCCCTCAAATACTAAATCTGTAGCCAGTAACCAAAGGGTCAATGAGCTATTGAATCCATTGAAAGTTTTATAGTTCAAAGTCTACTTGACTATCATTTATTCTAAAAGCAATTATTATCTTTGCTTCTAATATTCATATTGTTGAATCTTTCTAATATTCATATCGTTGAATCCTTAAGATATTCATACTGTTGAATTCCTTGTCAGATACTTTCTATTCATCATGATATATTCTTATTGTTGTATTTAAACTTGCTGAGCAAACTTGTTGCTCATTCTTGCTATATCATGACTTATATTGCAGTTAAGTCCGAGACTTCCGGGAAGGACAAAGGTAAAGGAAAGATGTAGGATAGTTTGCAAGGAGCAGAATTTATCTTTAGGTTAGTTTAATTACTATTATTGTAATTTAAACCCTAATGACTTTTATATGGTATGTTTGTAATGATATATTAAGGTTATCGAATCTTGGGACTAGTAACACCTTTTGAATGAACGACGTACGTTTATTATATTCCGCACTTTAGTTATCGTATGTTGTTTAGAGGTGGATGTTTAGTATTGTTTCGTGACGACCGAACCGGGGTCAAAGGACCCGGATTCGGGGGTGTCACAGCGTCTGACAGGTTCTTTAGGAGCATGGATCTTAATTCTTGGTGAGATCTGGACTTTCTAGGTGCTACACCCTTGTACCCTGGCAGTTTTTGTAATACCCGTGAATTTTCATATATTATTAAATAAATATATTAATGGAAACGAGAATTTATTTGAATATAAATGATTTTGTGTTATGAGATGAATTAATTCAATTATATAAGATTGAATAATTATAATAATTGAGAAATTGGTGGAGTTTGCGATAAACTCGTTGATTGCCTTGTGTGGCACAGTGACGTAATATAAGAATGATTATATTAATTTAAGCGAACAATTAATCTATATTAATTGTTAATCGTAGAATATTAATTAATTGTCATCGTAGAATAATTGTTATAAAATATTAATGGTGATTGATTAATAATATGTGATTATTATTATTGCAAGAAACATAATAATAATGAGCAACGTGTTTATAAATATAATAAGATTTATATTAAAGTGATAATTAATCATATAAGGGTTAATTAAATTGTTATGGAGATTAACAATTATATTGATTGAACTATATGAGCTACTTGATTAATAGCCTATGTGACAATATGTATGTAAGTATACATTAAAATATTGTATCATAAATATAAATAATTGATGAATATTTATATATATAATGGAATAATAAAATTTAATAAAGAAAATAATGTGATGTGATTATATCCGGTATTAATAAATGTACATGGATGATATGTATGTTACATTGCCATATCACATTTACTACTTTGAAATATTAAGCATATGACTTACATTATAATGATAATTATAATCTAAATATATAGTATGAATGTATATGTAATAGCCTAAGTGTATGATATATGTATATATGGCCTTAGTGTTAATACACTTCATGTTGCAAAATGCTGGATACTTAGAAGCTTGGCCCATGCTGACAAACACAATCCTTATACACGTGAACAACTCAAGCTAGCCTACTCCCTATTTCTTCCTCAAACTCAGCATTGCATAGCTCATGATTATGGAGGGAATGGGATTCATGATGAATCCAACTACCATTTACCTACTACTCTTTAACCCCCATACAATTCACAAATCTCGTTGGTTTAATTTGTTGTACAATTACATTGTCTGGGTCTTGGCTTTGCTATTTATATGGCCCCTTCTCCTTCAATTTCATTTGCTGTGAGTTTACATAAGTGTTGAGTTGAGAGAATACATTGATAGTATAGCAGCATTGTAAGTAGTAGTATAGCAACAAGTTCAATTCACAAACTAACAGAGGTATAATTCCTCTCCTTGTTCTTCATTTTCATTTCCTGTTTCTGTTACTGCAATTGCTTAAATTCTTGATTATGCAAAATTGGATTGCAATTGGATTGTAGAGCACTTATATTGTTGTTATATGAACATACATACCTGATGGAACCACTATATAGCTTTCTTGACTTTCATTTCCATTGTTGCTCTGTAATTTTTGTAAAGCATCAAATTCGTGTGAAATTAGTTAGGGTTCATGAATTTGAGAATTTATAAATGCGATTGACTGTTATATAAGCATATATATGTGTTAGTAAGTTAAAAACGTTAGTGTAATGGCATATGGGTATGTTGAAATCGATGAAATAGGAGGTTTTGGGTCGGTTTCGGCTGCAGTGTGAACTGCAGAAACTGTCCCCATGCCGCAGCGCCATCGTCCGCGCCTCCCACGCCGCAGCTCCAATCCTCACGCCGCAGCGTCACCCGCGCCGCAGCGCCAGATTGTGGCTGCTGTTGCCGAGCCGCAGCGCCGGACTCTGTGTGCAGTTTTCTGCATTCTGCAACAAAACTGTTATGTACTAATTGTTTGATTTTTGTTTAAACAAGCATGGAAGCATGATTAATACATATATATAAACCTAATGAGGCAATGTAAGCATGTTTTAGTATATTAGCATGCATGGTTAACCAAACGACATATAGTTTGGAAACGAACTTAAAGTTTCCTAAACGAACGTTAACATATATGAAGCATGTTAATATTCTGATTTTTCAAGGCATGTCGGTATGAGGTAGAGATGCATAAAAGACATATTAACTTATGCATATATGGTTCGTAGTATGACAAGAGCATGTTAGACCTTACTATTGAACATATCTAACAAAAATATAAGTTTTGAAGGATGATATTGACATGTAAAGACCATGTATACATTCTGACTTTTCGAGCATGTTTATAGGGCCTTGAAATGCATGAAAAGCATGTTAACTTATATATATAGGTTTCATAAGGAAGCATGGACATGATAGACCTTATTAATGAACTAAACTAACAAAGTATAAGTTTTGAACGTAAACTTTGGTATGTTATGACGAGAATTAGAATATGATAATTTGGACACATGTGATAGTACTCTTAGACTCATTCATGTGTCATGCATGTATATATACCATGATTAGTTGCCGTGATTAAAGTTTAGCATAAACGAAGCATGTTTTCAAGATAATAACAATGCTAGCTACATATATGCGATATGAGTACTCATGAGCATGCCTAATACAAGTTATATGAAAATCTTATGTGTTTAAAAAGCGAGCATGTTAGACCATATGAGTTCTTGTCCTTGAATGGCTTTAAGTATTAACTTAAGAACCTATACCATGTACGATTGGATTTGAAAAAGTTATACAAGCATGAAAGTATCCTTTAAATATGAATACATGCTACGTGATATTATAGGATGTTACTTGAACCCGATTTTGACGGTTAACTTAAGGGGATGCCGTAACTTGCTAAAATGAAATATATTTAGTAATGATTACGATCTTATAAGATATGAGAATGTGTTTAAACTCTAAAGGAGGAACGTTAAGGATAGAAATTATGTTCTATATAACTGTGTAGCTAGGTAAAACCTAGCTTATGTGTTGATCGTATATTCGAAGATAAAATGTGAAGTTTAATTATATGACTAATGAATATCATATATATACGTAACTGTATTACGATAGGAATTCGAAAGTGTTGATTTGCTTTTCGTGGATAAACTACGCTAAAGGCAAGTTCTCTTACTTACACTCTTTTAAAGTGCAAGTATCCTAACCGACGCATTTACTTTATGCAAGGAACTCTATGATTGTGCAAGTTTCCTAACTTACACTCTTTTACTGTGCAAGTATTCTATCCTTGTATATTGCGAACTAGTTTCCTACTTAATCGGTTGAATTGAATTAGCATACTTGAACTCTTATTTCATTAAAGCTATTATTCCTGTTGAACTTAGTATTGTTCTTGAATATTGTGAAAGTGTCTATGCCATTTGATTCGGCTAGACTTATATCATTGGAAAGCAACCCAAACTAATTGATTGGTGCGGGATCTTGTATTTGACTGAGAAGAACAACCTTCTTTGAAGGGAATATATAATTGTCGGAGGACCGACGTGCACACTTGAGTATGATTGATTGTTATGCATAACGATGGTGCTTTAGGCTGATCACCTGTTGTACCTGTTTTTGTTGGATTTTCAGTTTATTACTGTTAATTCTAGTAGAAGTTCATAGTCCTTAGCAACTGCTCAGTATTCAGTTATCTTGAAATGTTGAATTGATTTGTTGTTGAATCACATTGATATTATTCTGTCCTTAGCGACTGTTATTGAAAACTGTTGATATTCTTGTTATCCTTGAATTATCAAACCTTGCTATACTTTTTTTAAGAATTGAGAATTATATTACAAACCCTTATTGTATATTACTTGCTAGGCAATTTGTGCTCATTCTTGCTTTCCCTAAAATATTTCAGTTAAGGCAGAGCAGGGCGTACCTTCGGGCTTTGATAAGGGCAAGGGCAAGGCTACCAACTAGCTTGTCTCTTTTATGTTTTTAAATATTTTATTGTAGTATTAAAATGATGTAGTAAGACTGATTTTGATTATGTTTAAGCTTAAGTTAGGTTATGAAATAAGTCGTTAATTGATATTATTATGTAATCTATTAAGTACTGTAGGTTGCGAGACTTGGAGGAATACTTATAATAAATCATTGTAAATTATTCTAGAATAGATTTTCCGCTGTGATGTGTGTTGTTTAGTTATTATTATTGTGATGTATTACCATGAGCACGTGATGAACCGAATTCAAGAGACCAAGTGGCGATCCTGGAATTTGGGGGTGTCACAGTTTTTCTACAAGCCTATACCACTAAACCACCTATAACATGAACAGGCTGCAAGATATAAGGCCATCAATATCGTTGACCGACCATAACTTTGCCTTCTGAAAAACCCAGAAATGTAAGAATAGCCTTGGGTGGCTGGTTTGACCCTTAATATATTTCAGATGTGTTGTAGTTATACCCCTAACTTAGTATGAACTTGTAGTATTACATCAATACTAAAATATTGATACACTTACTTGCCCAGAAATCGAGCAGATTGGGAATTTAAAGTGAGTCAAACTAGGGGTCAGACCGTTAATCAATCTGTTCTTGAGACAACCAAGAACACTTTAGGCGACAAATCCGTCGCTATAAGTCTTTAGCGACAGACTAATTTTGAAAAATAATTAAATTAATTAAAATAAATAGAAATAATTACTAAATAATTAATTAAAAATTCTAAAAATTTATTTTAAGTTATAATAAATAATTTTTAATATTTTGACATAAAATTTTATTAATATTTAATTTATTTAAATATTAATAATGATGAAAGTATTTAATAATGATATTAAATAAATTATTTAAAAATAATGTTAATGGTTTAAAAATCATTTTAAATAATAATAAATTATTTAAAAATGATATTAATGATTTAAAAAATAATTATTAATAAAAAAAATAAATTATTTAAAAATATTAGTGATGATTTAATAATTATTTTAAGTGGTTATTAATTATTTAAAAATAGTATTAATAATTTAAAAATCATTTTAAATAATAATAAATTATTTAAAAAATGATATCAATGATTTAAAAATCATTATCAAATAAGATAAATTGTTTGAAAATAATATTGATGATTTAGAAATCATTATAAATTGTTATTAAATATTTAAGAATAATATTAATGATTTAAAAATCATTATAAGTAATATTAAATCATTTAAAAATTATTTTGAGTGTTTAAAAATTATTATAAATAATAACTAAAATATCTAATAAGGTATTGAAACTTTTAAATAAAGTTTATTGAAAAACTAATTGATAATTATTCGATAAAGCGATATAATACCGAACAGACACCAAAAATCAACCCAGACACTAATAGTTTGACTAGTTGTTAATTGTTATTGTTTATAATGACTGTTATAAACCTATATAGGTTGCGTTTATACTTTCCAATAGCTTAAGCAGCTGATCTTGATAAAGGCAATTTTCTAACTTCATTTAATTTCAATATTAAATGTAATTCTTGTATATTGATATACAAAATTGTTATAAACGTTATTCGTGATATCTGTGATTTGAAGAAGGTTATGACTTATTGTTCAAGCATAGCCAAACCATATGAGCTATTGTTTGCGTAAAATGCATTTGATTTGATATCAAAACATAAATTGTGGAAAACCAATGTTGTTTGGTACATATATATACTGATACTGTTTTGTCCGGAAATTATTGGCAGTCATAGAACTGACCCTCGTTTACATTTATTGGCAGTTATAATACTGACCCTGGATTTCAATTACAGGAAGTTATAGCACTGACCTTGTTAAATTGGTAGGATGATATGCATACTCCTAGGATATGATTAGGCTGATCACTTATGAGATATCCAAACAAAACTTCTATAAGTCTTTGTGACTGTTAGAAGTAGTGTGGTTGAACAGATCAACTCGGGTTGCTAAGTCTATATGACTGACAGTACCTCGTTAGAAGTGTGGTTGAACAGATCAACTCGGGTGACTAAGTCTATGTGACTGACAGTAACTCGTAATACGTGTGGTTGAACAATCAACTCGGGTGGCTAAGTCTATATGACTGAAAGTAACCCGTAATGTGTGGGGTTTGTCAGATCAAACCTCATTATATATATCTTGAAAATCTCTGAACTATATGTTCATTCAATTCCGATTTAGTGTGAGTATAATATACAACTTGTTTAAAACTTGCTGAGCTTTCTGTAGCTCATCCTTGCAATTATTCTTTTCCTTTGCAGCTTTAGCTGACCTATCCAAAGTTCCAGAGTTTAATCATGTGGATGGAACAACTCTCGGTTAATATAAACTTTTGGTTATATCTTTAGAGACTCTGATGTAATATTAAGTTGGGGATTTATTGTAAGCCAAATTTAAGATTATGTAATGTATTATTATCTTTTATCAACTGCTTAGTTTTTACCTTTCTAGAACATAGGAAGAAGTACAGTATCTATATGAACTATACATCTGAATTGGAAGTATTGAAAGATATTGTGATTCTCTGATGTACTGAGGTTGGTCGCACCCCTCAGATTCCAAGAACGACCCTAACATTAATACTGCAAATGTCAGATAGATAGGAATTATTGATATGAAAGAAATATTCATGAGATTATAAATCTATTCATCTAAGTAAGGGTATCCCAACATAGTGAATGTTCTGACGAGAACTACTATTCGTTGTGGAATACTGTGAATCTTGGATTGATAGGAATTATTATATTATAGAATATTTACGTGAGCACCAAAATCTGCTACAAGAAATGTAGAGATTTTGGGGGCATCACATTTTCTGTATAAATGTACTTCCAAAAGACCTTAAAACGGTTATTCGGATTTAAGGTCTCAACATAGTGAAATAATGGCTTGTCGTGCTAGAGTCACTCTGATGGCTGTCATGCCCATGAGAAGACCGGCACTTGTATATATGTTGTGGTCGAGGATGCTTCACAGCCCGACAATCACCATTCAAATTGAGCCAAAAGGCTAAAAAGATAAAAAAAAAATGGAAGTATCAACATGCTTCAATTCCTATGTTAGCGTAAGGGTTTGAAAATCAACCATTCAAAACATCATTTATTATATCTTGTCTAAAAAGGACTTTTAAAAATCAAATCAAACCATTTGTATGTATGTTCAACGAAGCACGTCCATACTTTCAAATCAAACAAACATAGGCCCAATTTCTTTTAGCATTCACACACACATTGTAGATTTAAAAGGAAAATATTGAAAAGATGATGTACTGTATTTTCACGGGAGTTGTGGGGTGCCTAACACCTTCCCCACACTTAACCAGGCCCCCGAACTTAGAACTTCGATTTCAAAGATTCAGTTTCGACAGTGTCCAGCAATTGGGCCTCCTTTCAAACAAAACTCGGTTAAGTTGGTACAACCATTTCAAATCTACCAACTGACAACTCTGTAAAACGTTCAAATCGTCGACATGATACATGTTGGCCTTTTTCTAAAAACCCCTTCAAAACTTTTGTCAAAAAAAAGATAAAATAAGGGTAGACAAAACTTAGGAAGAGAGAAAGATTCGGGTCCAACTCGAACCGAATTTTTTCCCGACGTCGACATCATACATATATATAATCCCACACTAATATGTTTAATTTATAATTTCCAATATCCACTACTTTTCTAAACATAATTATTATATCATAAAATCACTATTTTTCTAATATTATACCATTCGTAATTATACCATACATTATATCATACATGTATGGTATAATATTATAATACACGTATATAACAAAATAACAAAATCACTACCCACGACAAGAAATTACACAAAAAATGACGCTAAAATTTGTCATATAAAATTTATTTTTCGTCACTAAAATAATTGGTGACGATTGTTAATCGTCACAAAGACCGTCACCGTATGAGCGTGGTATTAGATTTATTTGACAATATTTGATGTCGTCACTAAATGTTTTAACTTATGGTGACGATCTACACCATTGTCACTATAGTTAATTATTTTTAGTGACGTTAATAGCGTCACTATTTGAATGAAACTTTCGTCACTTTATATTATGTTTCGTCATCAAAACTTAATACATTAAATGACCAAAATCTTTCTTCGTCATTAAAGGATATTGTTTTAGTGACAAAAATATGTCACACTATTTAAATCATCTAATTTTAATGACAACAATATTATCATATTTATGATTATTCTTTCGTCATGTTATTGTGTTTATCGTCACCAAAAACAAGAAAATAAATGACGATAGAACAATTCGTCACCTAATAATATATTTTAAATGACAATTATGTCGTTGTCATTTCATATTTTAATTATAATTTATTTTTAATTTATTTAGTTTTATATTAACTAATTTATTGTATTAATCTATAAGCACAAATAAATCCAAAATCTCATTTAAAAATAAATAGCAAAAAAACATAAAAATTTTAGTCAACCATTGCAAAAATTAATAATATCATTTTAAAAAGAATATTATACACTAAAATGAGTGTGAAAAATACAAAAAAACCTCAAAAGATATATAATTTATATTTACAAGTATTTGGAGAATAATATATGAAAGTGATGGACAGCCACGCGGGTGAGCTTCTCGATGTCAACATCTGCCTCAAAAACAAACAAATAAACTACATCAGAAAGATCACTACTCAGAAGTGAGAATACAATAAGTTCACAAAGTAGATACCACAAGTCTTGCAATAATAAAGAATCACATGTGCACGAAAAGCCTTAAAATAAGTCAAATCTTTCCAAAGTAGATACCACAAAATATTTAAAAAAAATTAGCTCAGTCAATTTCCTTTTTATAGTTTTAGAAAACATAGGAATAAATATGTTTACACTTTCCATTTAAGAAAATAGTATGGACATTAACCAAAAAAAAGAAGAGGAAAATCTTAAAAATTCAAATTCCTATTTTTAAGGGTGACATACCGCTTGCAGAATTTCCAGAACACGTGATTCTTTTATCTTCCAAGAAAGATCTTTAGCAAGTGCCTGGATTTAAACCACACATGTTAAGACACATGTAACAGTACATGTATTTTGAAAGATTATAAAGTGTAAAGCTCTACATTTAGCCTAATCTGACTTGGGGCCTAAGAGACTGAGAACGATTTCTGCAAAACTGAATTTTCTGTTATTTAAGCATGAAATAGAACAAACTTGTCTCATTTCTTCAAGACTAATAGCACCGTTCTTATTTGCATCAATTGCATGGAACTGATCCTTGAGATCAGCTAGCTCCCCTTCATCAAGAGTACTAGTCAAAGCTTGCAATTTAATAAACTCCTCTTTAATATCATTTTTAAGTAATTATATTAATTGGAAATCTGCCATATATAAAGAAAAGAGGGAAAAAAGAGCTCACCCGTAGAGCAAAATGGTTTAAGAGACTGTACTGCACAAATTTGTCGCATATTGAATAGAACATAAACACAAAAAATAAAGGCCAAAAAGCCAGGAGTATGCCTTCACATGCATGCATTATATATAGGTAAAACTAGATACAAGTTTTTTGCTCATAATGGTGAAAAGTTGAAATTAATTTGAAAATTTCCATGAATATATACTAATACTACTACAGTACTACTTCTGCTTCTAGTTGTAACACCGCGAGAATCATGCCAATTTGCATTCAAGACTCTTTGCAGGTTTGATTCCTAACATGAAAAACCCACAATAACTCAAACTAGATGCATGCTGTGTTGGTCAAAAGATTAATAAGCATGAATGCATAGGTATGTAATGAAGTAATTTAGATTTTTACGATGAATAATATTACCAAAAAGAGCACAGTTGCACAATGCTTGAGGACTTCCAAATTCATGCGCACATCATCTAGACTCCTGCAATATCAATATTGTCATCATAAGAATTCATACAACTAGTCAATCATGTGTGTGTATTATTTCTCTTTGAAATTTGTAGGAGTAGTAAATAGTTCATTCAAAATACAAGAAAACTGTGAATATTTATTTGCCTGTGCTTCTGCTGCCCAAGGTTGGCATCTGAACCACAGTAAATGTTTTGCCAGAATTATTACATTTCCAAATCATTGTAATATATATTACCCACCCAACAAAGCTTAATTTGCTACATACATACCTTCATATTACCGGCTCTTCTCCCAAATTTCTCCGTCAAGACATTTTACCAAACACTTAATGTGCATTACACACACAAATACTTCATTTCAAAATACTCAAAATCACGCTATGTATTCAAACCATTTTTGCCAACCTTATTACTCCGCACGACCACGCTAATCTCCATGGCTCTAATCTCAATCCATAAGTAACAATCATAGTTAATATCATATACTCCCTCCGTCCCAATTTAACTGCTGTTTTAGCATAAAAAATTTGTCCCAAATTATCTGCTTTTTTAAGATTTCAATGTCTTTTCTCCCCTTTTTTTTCCAAATTTGCCCTTAGCCTTGAAAAGGATGTATGAATAAGGATTGGCTGTATGAGTTAATGCTTCCTTCTTTTTTTTAAGAGGCACGCTTCTCCTCATCTTTTTATTCCCTTGTTCTTCGGACTAGGTGAAGCTGCACATGGATAAATGTAAACTAGTAAGAGCATAAATCAATACATAGAGGGTATCTTAGTCTTTTAAACATATTTATTGGTTTGTGTGTGGAACTCTAAAACAGCAGATAAATTGGGACGGAGGGAGTATTTACAAACTAACTAACAAGTTAGTTTACTAACTTTCATTTTCCAATCTTATTCACAATATATCTTCATGAAAATCTCTATTTCCATTACAGCATGATCACAAGAAAATATAATATACATGAAACTAGCTTCTTCATTACCCAATCCCAGTCTACTAATTATAGCACACAATTCATAACTTTATACTAATTATTTTTAAAAAAACCCAATTTCCAATCTCTAACTCATTTATAGTATACTAATTATGTAACCATTGTTTTTCATGGCCAAATCATATTTCACAGATAATATAACCTCCTGTAGCAATTCCCATAACCAATCAACTAATTTTGCAAAAAATTAAATATATACTAACAGTTTTAGCAATCAACTTACTTTACTGTTTTTGAAAATTACCCATTATCAATTACCCAAAAACAATTTGTCTCAAAACTTGCTTACCAATATGATTCATAACCATACCAGACTTCCATAAGCTCAGTTCACAAATAAATATCATATACACATAGATATACCCTATAAATTAAAAATCCCCAATTTACAGAGCAACTAACATCTCGGTTTACAATCACAATTTATATACCCAATTCATATACCAATATGATTCAACAATCAATTTTCAACTTAATCAACTATAATTTGAATTCTTAATTTAAACAAGAAATTACCTTTGCTTCTTCAATTGCACAACTTAGCCCTAATTTCGTCCCAAACTTGATTCAATCGAATAGGCAGGGGATGGGTTTCAATCGGAATTGGGGTGCAAGGACTAGGAGTATTCGGCAATTGCAGAGAGGGAGAGGGAGCAGTGCACAGCTGGGCTCGACAGATGGAGAAGGAGAAGTAGAAAATACCGAGCCTTTATAGGCCAGATTTCGTACTCCCCAAGTTCGTTTTCTTGCTCTGTAAAAACTTTGCTTAGCCATTACTTATTATTGAAGCCCACGATCTCCATTTAAACTCCTCCAGCTCATGCTTCGATTTGCCGAGCTCTCATAGCCTAATGCCAGCACCTACTTTCCCAAGCCCTCGCTGAAATACCTTTTCTCCTTGGGTCAGTCGAATTTTAGGCCATGTTTGGTTGAAACTCCTTTTCACTTAAGGCTTAGTTTTATTTTAGGTTTTGTTTTATTTTAATTTCCTTTTCTTATCTATTGTTTTAATTCCTCAACTTAATCTTTTATTTCCCTAATCACACACATAATATATATATATATATATATATATATATATATATATGTATTATGAAACATTTCTTATTTTCCCTAATATATATTATATATTCATATATAATAAATATTAGCCATATTATGCTTATCTTCTTTTAAAACATAATATTTCATAAACCAATTACTTCTTTCGCGAGAAATTAATTCATAAGAAACCAAACACTTAACATATTTATCACATATCCAAATACTCATTACATCGCACGTATTCACGTACACTATAACATATATTCAATGCAGTATATATATATATATATATATATATATATATATATATATATATATATATATATAAATTATTCACAAAATTCTTATTTTAATATATTCTAAAAAATTGGATTATTACAGGAAAAACTCTCTGTTTCGCATCTACCTCCTTTTCCAGACCAAGTACACGATTCCTAATTAAATCAGGGACTCTGTTTCAAAAAAAGTTTGATTTTAACTTATAAAAACAATTATTATTGTAAACTCTTTAAAAACTAATATTATAAATAAAATTATTGTTTCAAAAAATTAAATAGATTTAGATTTAAATTTTAGGATGTAATAAATTAGTTAATAACAAACTGAACTATAACTCTTTTGTGAAACATAAAAGTAATAATTTAACACATTTGATCTGTTCCACAAAAGAGTCTTAATTATTATAATTTTTTATTATTAATTTATAATATTTTAAATTTTGAATTATTGTAATTTAATATTTTAATTAATAAAATATTCAATATTATAAATTATTTAAAAAATATTAGTAAGAATAAAATTCTATTTTAAAAAATTAATTACATTACAATTTGAGTTATAGGATACCATAAATTAACTAAGAATAAAAATCAATCTTAACTCTTTTTGCAGAATAGATGAGTAATTTTTTAGCATTTGTGATCTATTCTACAAAAGAGCCTTATTTTTTTCCCATTTTTTGTTCCAGGGTCAATGTATGAAATTTTAAAGCTTAAATTATCGTAAATTTATTTACTTTGAGTAAAGAAATAGTCGATATTGTAAGTTACTTAAACAGTATTATTAAAAATAAATTTGTTGCTGTAAAAAATTAAATGTATTTATATTTCAATTTATATTCACCACAATTAATTCTAAAAAATCTATTTAGAACAAAACAATGACCAATTTTATTTTTTACAAAAAACCTATGAACAATAATATATAATGAGCAATAATTCTTCATTAATAGTTTCTTTCCTAGAAAATTTTATTCATAAATTGGCACCAAATATCATTCTACCACCTCAATTTTGTGAAAGAAAAAAGCTTAAATTGTGAAGGATATTTTTTCGCTAATAACTATATTGTCACTACATTTTTTTTCTTCACAATTCCTTCACTAGAAAACTCCTCATGTGAAATTTCCTTCACTACATTCATAATTTCTTGTACTAATAGAAATTTTTAGTTAAATATTTTTATAAAACGGTCCTTAGTAAAATAGTAAGTTTTATTATTATCTTTTCTGTTTATTTTTTAAAATGAAATTTGGGCATTTAGTGGCTTTAGAAATCATTTTTTTTAAATTTGGGTGTTTAGTGACAAACTATTATCTAGTCATATAAAATTGGTATTTGTGACCATAAAATTGTCATAAATTATTAATTTTTCACCTTTACCAAATTTGCCTCCAAAATTTCTTAAATTTTTTTGCCTCCAAATAAAATTGTGATGATATTACGTACTTTATCACTAAATATATGAATTTATGACGAACTATTTTTGTCACTTATCCACTCATCTAATTAGTGACGAACTATTATCTCGTCATATAAAATTGGTATTTATGACAATACAAATTGTCATAAATTATTATTTTTTCGTCTTTACAAAATTTGCCTCCAAAATTTCTTAAAAAAAATTTACCTCCAAATAAAATTGTGACGATATTACATACTTTGTCACTAAATATAGGAATTTATGACAAACCATTTTTGTCACTTATCCACTCATCTAATTAGTGACAAACTATTATCTCGTCATATAAAATTGGTATTTATGACAATACAAGTTGTCATAAATTATTCTTTTTTTGTCTTTAAAAAATTTCCCTCCAAAATTTTCCAGAAAATTATTGCCTCCAAATAAAATTGTGATGAATTTGTATTTGACGTCACTAAATGTGAACATTAGTGACGAAATCATATTGTCACTAAATTTTATAAATAATTAATGACAAACTATTATGTTGTCATCGAAAGAACTATTGTGTGACAATAAATACTGTCATAAATTATTACAAACATGTCACTAAAAGGTTTTCCTCCAAAATTTTGGTACGAAATTCTACCTCCAAAATAAATTGTGACGAAATTTTGTAAATCGTCATCAAATGTGTAAATTAGTGACGATATAAATGATTAATACTAACAAAATTAAAGGTCGTCACAAAAGCAAAAGTTTTAGTGACGATTATGAATTTTGTAATTATTAATTAACAAATTGTGACAAAATTTTGTGCGTGGCAAAAAATTCGTCATAAAATGTGTGATTTCTTATAGTGACCTATCTAAATTGTGCGGATATTATCATAATTACTAATTAAATTATATTACAACATAATATTATACCCTTTAAAACATTTAAAATAAAATTAAAATAACAAATAATATCAATCATAACTTACCATGTTGATTTTATAATCTCCTAAATCACTACTTTTTCAATTTAAACGGTTTTTATATTATCGTTACTTAATTATTATCTCCTAAAATCACTACTTTTTAATTCCACATTAATATTTTGATTTTATAATCCCATAAATCACTACAAATCTAAACTGTTTTGATAATATTAACTGTTCTAATATTATCATTACTAATTTTATTATTATCTCATAAAATCACTACTTTTTAATCCCAAATTAATATTTTGAATTTATAATCCCCTAAATCATTACAAATCTAAATTATTTTGGTAATGTCAATTGTTCTGATATTATCTTTTTTAATTTTATATTTAAGATTTTGTAAAGTATATATAAGATTTTTGTCAAATTACCAATACATTTTATATTTTATTAAGGTAAGTAACTAATATAATCTTTTCGAATTTGCTAAGTAGTAAACATATTATGTGATTATAATTCAACTCAACGCATGATATACTTTGGAGGAGAAAATTAAACTAACAGACCAAACAGGATTTTAAATACGATTTGTTTTTGAATTTTTTATTTTTTAAAAAAATAATATTTTATATTACAATAAAAAAAATAAGGAACCCACATCGCGTGTGAATGTGACTTTTAGTATAAATAACTAGATAAAAACTCCTCAATCACTACTTTTTCAATCTAAACGATTTCTGGATTGTGGCTTTGCATGATTTGTTAAGTACTAGCATCCGGTAAATCATTTTCATCATCATTAATAGTTTTTTTTGGCATTATGTTAATATTGTGAGTGCCTCTACAATTGCCAAAAATACATAAAAACCTAATGAAGAAATGTATTCGTTCTTTAACTATAACATTGTGTTATGTATGACACGGTGCTATACTGCTATATTTTTGGACATGGTGTTTGTTTGACCTGAAGATCCAACATAATTATTAATACTCGTGTTTTTCAATTTTTGCATGTAACATGTAATTTCCCTGCAGGACTGAGGACCAAAACTGGGACATTCTTTCGTTGTTTCCCCTTTCGTTTAGATGTTAGAATTCTGGTGCAAGTAAACGTATATGAGACATGAACTCTTTAAAATGCATCAAGAACATATGTCAGATATTTGAGATTTGGTGAGGTTTGTGTAATGTGTAACAGACTTCAAATATATCACTATCAATCATATCAATATAACAACTAGATGACATTGTGGATTACAGTTTTTAAATATTTGTTACTGCTTTAGAATGAAAGAGGTACCCATTTTTAATCATATTGTTTACATTATAAATATTTTTATCAAGAAATTAATATATATATATATATATATATACACACACACACACACAACTGTTATATAATGTCTTGGGTTTAGTGATCAGATTAATTCTATACTTGGATATGTATTTGCGCACAAAACTTTTACCCAACTCTATGTAATATATGCTACCAAAATTTGATCATCGCACAATAATTTACCATTTTTTTATTATATTTTAATTTATTAATTACACGTACAAATTTATTATTAACAAAATAAATAATCCCGACGCAACGCGCGGGTTTGTATCTAGTGTATGAACTGTGATGAAGTCCTATGATAATTCGCATTTGCAAAGGAAACCATGACTACCGCAACAAAGTGTTGTGAATAAGACTGTAAAATAAATAAACAATTCGGGTTTGATTCATACTCGTTCGATTAAAAGTTCGATTTGAACTCGACTCGAAATATAAATGATTCAAATATAAATAAATTTTAAAATTCAATAAATTAATTGAACCTTCTCAAATTATAATTTTCTATTAATACTCGGATTATAGTCGTTCGAAAAGTTTAAACTGCTCGGGCTCAATTCGAGATCGTGCTCGACTCAGTAGCTAAATGAGCAGGGGCGGATCCAACCTGAAAGTTCAGTGGGGTCAAATTCGAAAAAAAATTCCTTAAAGAATAAAAATTTAATAAAATGAATCATAAAACTAAATGATCCTCAAATATTGTTTACAATAACATTTTTTGAGATTTCAATGCTTAAAATTGTTGCATGGTAGCATCATTTTTAATAGTTAAAAAAATATCACGTTCAATGTATGTTACTAAATAGTCATTCATCCATTCATCTCCCATTTGATTACAGAGTTCGTTTTTTACGATATTCATGGCTGAAAATATCCTTTCAATAGTTACAGTAGTAACGAGACATACATACGTTCTACGCCTCTTTCAACGTGCTTTCTTCCCATTCCTCTACCTCTTCATATCATATAATATATATATATATATATATATATATATATTACAGTTATTAATATATTCATAAATTTTAATGCTTAGTGGAACAAAATAAGTAAAGTACTACAGTTATATTTGACTATTAGTACACTACTATTATGTTGCTGGAAAAAAAATATGCTACTATATTGTTAATATGATAGATAAACATTTTAATATACTTTAAAATGTTTAAATTTGATTAAGTGACTGGTGGATTGTTCCACAACAACCGGCAACATTATTGGGAGAAAATAAATATAATAATGTTGATCTCCAATTTTATACTACTACTACTAATGAAATGACAGTACACATCTGCATAATATAAGAATATTTACTAGGCACTGTTTTTTTCTTGGAAAATTCGGGTAAATTATAGAAACTCTAACCAAAATCTTTCACAATTTTTAGTAACTATAACTCCTCTGTTTTTTACCTTCTTGATATTCAGGAGAAGTAAATTGATCAAGACAATAAAATACTTAAGTTCTTATAGTAGTATTTTATTTTAACAAGATAGTAGCATATTCTTTTTTCAGTAACATAATAGTAATTTACTAATATAATTGTAGTACTCTATTTATTTTTTTTCACTAAACCTTAAAATTTGTGAATATATTAATAACTGTAGTATATATATATATATATAATATGAATAGGCAGACTTCCTGAAAATTCAGTGGTGGCATGTGCCCCCTGCCCCAGCTTTGAGTCTGCCCCTATAAATGAGTCTCAATCAAACCTTATTTTATACTCAATAAATTTTGTGAAATAACTCAATATTCGGCTCGACTCGGTTCATTTACACCCTTAATTACGAATAATTAAGGTTGTAAATTGAACAAAACGGTTTAGACTCGATTCAAAAAAATGCGAGTGAGACTCGAATTCGTTAATAATATGATTCAAATCTTAGCACACAAAAATAGTTCGAATAAAAATACAAGTAGAATCTGAGCAATGTTATACTTGACTCGTTTAGGATTCAAACTACTCGAATTCTTGATTGTGATTCAATACATACTCAATTGATATATATTTGAATAAATAATTGATACATTCTCTTATAATATACACAAAGTTAAATAAAATTAGGATAATTAATTATTATTATTTTTTTGTTTTAAATTTTAATTGTGATTTAATATTTGTAAAGTGTAATAGTAATATATTTTTTTTAATAATTTTATATTAGTAACTTTTTTAAACTCACACACTCTTTCTTTGACATGTCAAGGATTGAACTCTCAATCTCATGATTACCATGAGTTAGGTCATACCACTGGGTCAAATGTCACTCTGTATTTTTTTATTTTTAAGTAAAATAATAGATTCAATTTATAATTATATCTAATATAAATGTAGTTACTATGTGAAGACTCGAATTCAAGTTTGAATTTAAATCTCACAAGTAATTTTGAATATAATTCGATCTGAGTCGAATCATATTCGAGTATAAATATTCGAGTCGAGTAGAATATGAGTAGAGTTATTCAAATAAAATTCAAATCCGAGTTATATTTGAATATGAATTTAACTTTTCGAGCCGAATTTGAGCAGTTTTTTGCCTGGTTCAATTCGACTCGTTTATATCCTTACGAATAACTCTATCTATTTTTGAATTGCGGCCGCACTGTCAAATCTAGCTATGAACGATATAAGATGTGGTGGTTATAGAAACTCTAAGTTGATAGTTACGAAATTATGAATCAGTATCATAACTCATAAGAATGAAATTAAAAGACTGTTTTAGTCTGGCATGATAATATGATGAGGGTAAACAAACACATTTAAAAAAAAAAAAAAAAACCTGCATTCTAAAAAGTATCTTAATTTGTAGCTTACAAGAGTATACTACTAAACTTTAATTTGTAAGTAATCTTATAAATTTAAACATATTATAAAGTCCATAATAGGTTATAATACACATGCTCAAATATATTTAAATTCTATTAAACTAACTCAAATTTTTAGACGCAAATGTCATATATCATGTCATCATCAGTACACATTTACATAATGAAAAAGAGTAATGCATACTCTCACTATTTTGATATGAGATCATTTTTGACATTTTAAAATCGACGTAAAATATTTTTAAAATTAATATAAATTATGTTTGACTTAGGTCTCCATCTCTTTTTTCTGCGAATATGCCCGCATCTGTCGATGCAGATGAAAATTCGTCTGGCCGAATTAAATACCCTCTTTAGCGGTTCGTAGGTGTCTTATTTGATCTAGTAAGGCAAGCTAGAGCTAGAATAGCATTCCCGAGCACTACCCTCAGTTGCAGCACTAGGCACTGGCGGACCCATAGTGGGTACTGTGAGCTGAATTTCTTCTCTTGTTTTACATACCATGGGTTTAACTAACTACATTAGCTATATATTGTTTGAGAGTGGGATATGATAAGTTTATAATGTTGGAGTAGGCATACTTATCATTTTGGAGCAGGCCCATAAGGAGTTTTATGATATGTTAGTTTGTTTTGTGTGCAAAAAAATAAAATGAAATTATATGAAGTAATATTCTCGTTCTAAAATATAAGATGTATCGTTATTTGTTTTTTAAAAGTAATTTATGATATGTATTCTTTATTTTTAATCAATACAATGATAAATATTACTCCCTCCGTCCCATAATAAGTGATGTTTTAGAGTTGAGCACAACCATTAAGAAAATAATTGTATAGCATTAAATATAGTATCATTTATCTATAATACCCTTTGTGTAAGTAAGGAGAGAGAGAGAGTTAAAAGCATCTGGGTATTGAAGTAGGAGTAATGAGGGATAATTTTGAAAATATTGTAATTAATGCTCCTAGATTTTCTAAAACATCAAATAATGTGGGACAAATAAAATTACGTAAAACATCACTTATTATGGAACGGATGGAGTATAAATTATCTAAAAAAATATTACTCATTCGAAGATTTCTTATTTCATAATTTTTAATAAATCATCTTAATTTAAGTTTAAAAATATTTTAAATTGACTTTCAAGCAATGTTTTAAAAATCGGACCGGACCGACGGTTGGACCAGTAAAAATCGAAACCGGTCCGTCTTCCGGTCCGGTTTGGCCCAGTGAACCGATTTTGGTCAAAACCCGAGTTGGCTCATTGACCACCGGTCCAACCGGTGGTCCAACCTGTAAACCCTATTAATTGACCCAGTTAACCTGGTTTTTAAGTATTATTATTTTTTTTACCAAAAAAAATTAATATTAAAATTAACCACTTTTATTAATATTGTAACTCATCTTTATTATGTTTTAATTCATGAAAAATGAGATTTTTAAAAAATTTATTAAATACTAATAATATATATTTTATATATTAATGACGTCACTGGGTCAATAACGGTTGGACCAGTGAACCATTCTTCGATACATTTTTCAGTTCGATGAACGGTCCTATTCTAAAATCCTTATTTTCAACTATCAATAAAGATCTTATAATTTAAAATGGAGAAAGTATTATGGCAATTTGACAACTAGAAAGAATTCAACTAAACGTACTATCCATGATTCATCTTTTGTACGACTACTGCCACGTTTCAAAAACAAAGACATTTTAATTAGTTTTTTGAAGTTAATTGTGAAATTTTAAAATTAGAAATTTATTTATTTATAGTTAATATAATTATAGGTTATATTTGTTTGTAAGAATTATAATCTCAAGATTATTAATCCTAGGATTATAATCTCAAAATTATTAAATCATTTTATAATTTCTAGACTAATAGTCTCAAGTTTAAATTAAAAAACAAACAAGGCACTTGAGCTATATTTGTTTGTAAAAATTATAATCCTGATATTATAATCCATGAGATTATAATCCCAAGACATATTAATCCTAAGAATATAATCCCGAGATTATAATTATAATTTCAAAAATATTAAGTCATTTTATAATCCCTAAACTAATAGTTTCAAGTCTAAATTTGAAAACAAACAAGACATTTGAGATTAATATTCCTATCTCAAGTATAATCATTGAAACAAACAAGTTCTAGAATTAATATTCATATCCCAAATATAATTTTTGCAAACAAACATATCCATATTTATTATAAACTATATAAGAAATACTACTAATTAGAAGAAAAACAATTCTTGAAACTTACTGATTAATGTAAACTATTAATTTTAAAATTTTGTAATTTTAATTTTAGGAGAGTTATTAAAATCTAAGACGTAGTCCCCAACTGTGAATTACCCATGTCTGAAATTATGGTATTTACATAACATCTATTTTCGTAATTGGATCAATCAAATTGGACAAGTTTATAAGTTCCGACTCGCTAAAAGTTCTGGGTCTACCACTGGCCCTACGTTCATATATAGACGTCAATCTACAAGCAGCATACTAGAAGACTTCTATCTAAATCAAAAAGTCTAGGACAATGGGTATGCAGAAACTGGTCTTGCCATCTATCTATTTTTTTTTTAATAATTTTTAAAAAATATATAATATTTATTTCAACTGACATTTTTACAGAATTCAATATTTTTGGTGCAATTTAAATACATATAAAAAATATGATTGTACAGACTATACAACCCCACATAACGGTCGGAGAAGGACTGCTTTCTAATAGCATAATTGTAATGTAATACATTTAAATTTTGTAGTACTTTTTAACACAACAGGAACAACCTCGTGAACTTCTGGTACTTCAATCATCAAAAAACAAACCCAAAATGAAATATTGATTCCATTAATTGAAAAAAAAAATGTTCCTCCACTCGCAACATATTGCAAAATAAAACAAGTGAAAGATTTTCTTGTCTTTGTATCTAAAATTATAAATAATAATACTTGATACACAATGCCTACACAGTACTGATGTTCACTCCTTGGCTGAAAACTCCCGCAAACCATAATGACATTGTCAATCATTCCTCAAACTTTCGGTGTGGTGCAACATCTTTCGTACAAAACATGCTATTCCGGGGATTCCCACATGAGGTGATATCTTCAGGGAAAAAAAAATATTATGAAATCCTAACTTCTCTACCTTTCTGGTTCATATAACCTGTCATCCGAGAATTCCCACATGAGGTAATATCTTCACACAAAAAAGAGGCTTCAAATCCCAACTTCTTGTAAATGAAATGTCAAATCTTCACAAGGTAGCAACGTCACTTCGGATTTGCTGTCTACATCATTTTTCTCCACCCCGCTCTTAATATAACTCTAGTATGTTTGCTACCCAAAAACTTTAGTATGGTGAGATTTATACGGAAAGAGATATCTTCATTTACTACTTGAATTACAGAATAACTCTATTTTCCTTGGAAGATGTGCAATTTACGCTCTTCCTATGTCTAAAAACCACAAACACAGCACTATAGAAGTATATCAACCTGTACATGCAAAATTTGCAAGGGCAAGGAAAATTAATGATAAAAAGACTGAAAATATAATCAGCAGGAAGAGGGGGTAAATGTGTGGATAATAAGCATATTCCCACTTACCGGAAAAAACAGTAGTAGTATTAAAGGAAATGACTAGCCATCAATAGCTGTGGCGTCTCCTTTTCTTCTTCAACCTCCATTGAGGCTTCGGCTTTGATTTCCTGAACCTTTTTATCCCAAATTCCATCTATTAGCTTCCATGTCTCATCACTGATGATTTGGGTCTGCATAAGAAAATAAAATATATCAGCATCAGATGCCATGGACACACAAAAAAAAAAAGATGCCATGGACGCAATTTGCTGTATCGCAAACACAAGGAGCTATGCACTGACCTCCATAGGACGGGGTGCACCAAAAGTTGCAAACCCTGCATTTCCAGGCGCAAAAGTTACCCTGCCTGGAAGTGACACACCATGGATTCCCCACCGTCCGGCATATATCAGGGCTCCATATTCATCAAGTGGCCTCACAGCAGGCTAAATACACAATTAAAGAAGAACTAAGAATGCTTTAAACATCTTTTTGTTCTTTTTTGTTTTTTGACAAGGAAAGAATGTTTTGGACATTTAATATACCATGTCAATCATTTACTAGAACTCCACCTTGAAGCTTACATGGATCGCAGACTTCTAATTTGATTTCTTTAATATATTTTTTTTATATATTATTAATTATTTGTTTTACTTTCCCCTTATTGTATTCATGCTTATTTATACTTCATTGCTTCAAATCTTACTCAACAACAATAACAAATAATTTGATATATTTGTAGAAAAATTAACTTCTGGCAACCTGATAGGGCCTGGGGGTATTGGGACAAGGATTATCTTTCAGACTTTCACAAAATATTTCTCGCACAAAAACTCAATCAGATATATATTTCACTATTTTTAAATAACGAAGTACATCCCTACTTATAATAAACCTAAATTTTGATACTCTCTTTCTCAAGAATTTAACTTCTCCCTATTTATTACTATATGAATTTTTTGTATCTCCATACTTCTTTTTAAATTTTTCTGTCTTGCCTAGTGATGGTCGAACGTTAAGCAGTTTATCTAATGCACTGAAATCTCTTATCCCATCATTCAATCAGTGACACTATAACTTTAAAATCAAAATGATACTAAGCAAGTAAAGCAACTTACTAAAGGGTAGCACCAACCATTGCCTAATTATACTGAATAACAAAATATGAACTTATGACTATTATTTTCTTATTGTTACATATTTCCTACACCTTCAGTTTGATTCCTTCCTTTTCTATTTCATTTAGGCTGGGAGCAAGGAGGGGAGTAGGGGGAGAGGGAGATTAGAGGGACGAAGCTGTTGTGAAGGCCTCAGATCTTTTGTGATTGGAATACTATAATTATTTAGAAATTTCATATGAGGTTTATTTTGTCATCAGGTATGAAATCATTCATAGCTTTCCAAGTGATCCACATAGTAAGAAGCAAAGCTGAACAGTCTACAAGAATTTGAGTTCTAATTTACTCCACACCACAAACTACATGTAAAGTAAGAGCATCAACCAGTACCCTCATCCATATAACAAACACACAAACGTACCTAGTATTCATATAAATCTAAGAAAACATTGTGAGTAGAATGTATTTATCATGCCAGGACAACCAAGTTCACTAGCTACCTGAGGTATTCGACGAGCATTTGCGTATATATCCCAAATTTCATCAGCTTTGATCTCTCCATCTTCTAGTAGAATATCTGCACAGCATGAAAAGTCACTACCCTGACTGGACTAACACATGAATGGATGGCTTGATTAGGCATGCAAAGGGAAACAAACGAACCTGTGATTGTCTCTACTGCAGAATGATATTCCATTAATACTGACAAACATGTCTCCACAGAAAAACGCATGTACTCGTCTCTGAGTGCTTCGAGTTTGGCAGCGAGCTGCAAGGGTTTCGCAATATCAGTAAAGCTATCTCTGAACAAAATAAATGAAACTAAATATGACATATTTTGGTATCAAGTTCCCTTTCCATACGCTCACATTTGGCACAAGATCATTTTGAGTTCTATAGTAAGCCTTCCCAAATGCTGTCAACCCTGTCTGCAGGATCAAAAACTCAGCAAGCCTTGAAGCTTCTAACGTAGCCGTTGCAGAGATCCAACATAAATTGTCAATTCCAAACATCTCCTCCTCAATTACTCTGGCTAAACATTGAAGCTATGAGTGACCCAAAAGGAGATCATAAAACTCGAATAATAGTTGAGCTCAGATATAGTCTATTAAGTCGAGTTTTCTTTTCAAGGGCTGAGTTTTAATAATTCTTTATCCCACAAAAATACGAGCCATATAACTTCAAACTCGGTATTAAAGAACACTTTTACATTAAAGCTTTTCATGTGCAGTGTGCTAGAGCATGTTTCTCATACTCCCTCCGTCCCAAAATTATTGAAACACTTTTTTTTAGTGTGGCACAGAATTTAAGATGAACCAAAAACATATTTAGATATTATATTTTTATGTATATTTATTAGTTTTGGTATATTTAGATGTTATTTTTATTTATATTACAAAAAAATTGATAATATAATTTTGGCATGTCTTCGAATCCGTGTCACATACTAAAAAAGTGTTTCAATAATTATGGGATGGAGGGAGTAGGTTAAACTCATAGTTATCAAGTCGTCGCTTAAGTGGGGACTAGTTGTCCGTTTGCTGGAAGTGCAAGTCGACAACTCGACTTAGTTGTTGTCTCTAAGTCGTCGACCTGAGCAGTTAGTCGCCGCCTAGTCAATGCAAGTTGACGATTTGCCCGACACTTGGTATCTAGTTGGACGGCTTGGGAACAAATCCAAATTTTAATTTACTCAACTCAATTCCAAATTCCAATTGATCCATAACCAAGTAACCCACACAATTAAATATCCAAAAAAATATAACCAAATAAGTATGCAACCAAGGATTTACTTCGGCTAAGAAGAAACATCGGCAACAAAGAATAAAACTATAAAAGGAAACTTACACGATCTAAACATCGGCCAACAACTTAATTGTGTTATGTAGATATCTAAATAGCAGATAGTTCGGGAGTCGAAATTTATGATACGGGCAAGGATCCTAATAGGGGTTTAATTTTTATTATCAATGATATATAATGAAATATATATATAATAGTTTTGATAGCTTAGTAGCTTAACACTTTCTATTGACGTGACACTGCTAGATGCTTCTGATCAATAGGAAAAGGAGGAAAACACAGGTTATGATGAGCATCTATAATTTGAACATTTAAATATATATATATATATATATATAATGAGTATTGTAAATAATTTGTCGTTTTATCGACGACTAGTCGGGCGACTAGTCAACTAGTTGCTTAAGCAGTTGGCCACCGACTTGCTTCGACAACTTGACAAGTATGGTTAAACCACATATAATAGTCAAACATTTAAAACATTTAAAAGCCCCTCATGACTAAATGTTGGCAATAAAATCTCAATTCACATTTAAGCAAAAATAAGAGAAACTATATAAAGAGAAATAAATAATAAACAATGTTAGATATATACATGCATAGCTTTAGAACTTAGTCATTGGAACTTCTACTGCATAGCCTATGATGATAATACTTAATTTATAGTAATTATTTATTATCTACCAGGCAAATACTGTGATTAAGTTTAACAAAATAATATCCCACAAGAGGATTCCTTCACTCAGGGGCGGATGTATAGCAAGGGAAGCATAGGCAGCCTATGCTCATTTTTTTTTATAGGTAAACTCAAGGAGCAGAATTTATAAGTTAATAAACTCAAGGGGGCAAATTAATAAAAAAGTTAAACTTGGTGGGGCAAAAAAAAATATCCATTATAATCTAATTCTTCAAAGTATGTACAAAGAGTTAAATAAGAGAGGGGCGAGAGTAAAAGTGTAAATGAACAGAGTCAAGCCGAGTATTGAGTTGCTCAAATTTGGTTCACAAAAATTATCGAGTATAAAATAAGGTTTGATTGAGACTCGTTTAGCTATCGAGTCAATTACGATCTCGAATCGAGCCCGAGCAGTTTGAACTTTTTGAACGAATATGATTCGAGTATCAATATAACATTGCAATTTGAGGAGGTTCGAGTAATTTATCGAACTTTAAAATTTGCTCATATTTGAATCATTTATATTTCGAGTCGAGGAATCAAACTTTTAGTCGAGCGAGTACGAATCGAGCCCGAACTGTTTGCTAATTTTACAGCCTTAGACGAAAGCTCAAACTTCAAATTAAAAAAAACTCTTCTCCTTCACTGCTTGGCCAAACAAAGCACCGGTCCGCGAGTCAACGAATTCTCCTCTCTTAGCTGCGACATCGTTTCCTCTTCTCATTCTATTGTAGTCTATACCCCTCGGCTCTCGCCCCTTGCACATATGAGATTTAGAAGGTAAAAAATTTAGGTCTTTTTTTATTTGATAATTTAAAATTGTAATTTATTTGAATTTGTTGTTGGTTGGGGACTTGTGGTTAAACCCAATTCAATTTATTTGATGTATTTGTTAATTGTATTGGACTTAAGAGGTAGCTAATTAGGGTTTTTTTTGTTTGATAATTTTTTAATTTTTAGGGCTTTCTTTTTTTTAATTTATTTTAAGTAGAGTCGTTTATATATATATATATATATATATATATATATATATATATATATATATATATATATATATATATATATATATCAATGATTATTGTAAATGCTTTCTTAACTTTGAATGATTATTTGTTTGAATGATCATTTTTTTCTTAACTATGAATTTGCTTTTCAAGTTGTAGTTTAAAATTATTTTTTATGTTTGTTGTTGCCCAATGCATATTTTGGTTTAATTTTTTTTACTCCACTTATTTTTTCAACTTTAGAAATTCTAAATTGGTATTATGTTTGCAACTGGGATGACTTCTTAGGAAAAGTAGTTTGTAAAATATGTGTTATGAAAGGAGAATTGGTGTCAAAGAAGGTTAAGAGAATTGGGGTAAGTAGACAACTGACTTTCACTCTTCACTCTTGGGGAGTAAACAAAATTTATATATAACTGCAATTAGTTAAAACATGATTTCTTATGCAGTAAAAGTTGATTTGAGATTTATCTAAGTCTTAGATGATGAAGTAAAATTTTTTTTCAATTAATGAATTTTTTATGACAATTACTTCATGTGATCTTATCCATTTGTAGGATAACTCTGTACTTATGCATTGTATGAACATGTATGAGTTGCATTATATGAACATGTATTAGTTGGTTGTAAGAATTGAGCCTTTGATTCACCCCGTCTCAAAATTCTATGCTTCATTGCTATCTACATAACTTTGAATATAATTTAAAGGAAGACCATAACTGCAAAAACTTGAGCACATTATAATTTATTTTTTTTGAATTTGTTGTGTTTGTGAATTGTGAGTTGATTTTTTAAAATCCGCCCCTGCTGAGATTTATTCCAGAATCCGCCCCTGCCTTCACTAGCACAAAGCATTATGAGCATATATTTCCTCTCACTATTGAGATACTAAAATTCAAGGCAAGACAAAGAACCTCAAATCATAACTTCCATCAACATAATTCCCATCCACTAACCTCTCTAACTATAAATGATGTTTTTCTTAGGTTTTACCCTTCAACATTGTGATACCTTAAACTTCAATGTTCTTATTCTCTCTCACTAATATGGCTAGAAGTTTTTGTTGCAAATGGAAAAGCATCTTAACCATACCTCTCACTGATAGGTATAACCTTCGATTTCCCATTTTTTCCATGTATTTCAGATAAAAGGATTTTACTAGAAAGAAAAAAGAGGACACAAAGAGAACAAAGATTACTACAAAGAAAAACACAAAAGAAAATCATACGGTAAGCACAAGGTCCTCAAAAAGGACCAATCTTCATTACCACTGAATATCATAGCCAAGCATCCCTAAGAAAGCTCTGCTGACAGAGGCCAAGTCACTCTAGCCCTCATAAATCTTCTTTTTTTTTAATTTAGTAATGCCACATCAATTTTAGAATCTGCACCCAACCACTCTTATTTTAAAGACATGTTTCTCAACCACCAAAGGTTCTTTTCAAGATATGTGTAGTTGCTTTTCATAGATATCCTAAATATTTATTCAACAATTTGACAGTAACACCCGTCATAGTAACTCTAAAAGCATTCATCACTAAATTCATTTAAATTACACAAACACACCTTCTTTGATAAAAACAATCCTCGTCACTGATAATGGCCACCCTCTGTATCTTAAGCTATTAACTTAATCAACTCTCATTTTTATACCTAGTTTCTTTCAATTTGCATTCCATATTATTAACTTAGTCATGCTTTATCTCTTCTGTAGCATCTGTACACAATTCTAACTTTCCAGTAACTCAATGTATTATTGGATGAAAATAAGGTATTTATCAACTTTTATAATAATAATAATAATAAAAAAGAAAGAAAAGGATAGAAACGTATATTTATTTATTATAAGTACAGTAACAAATATTTACAAGGGTTCACAAGAGCTCAGCAGTCTTGCTTTGTGGTTTGTACTTGGTGCAAAAACAATTGTACTCCTTTACATTTTGTACAACTATGTAGTACAAAGTATAAGATTGCTGACTATTATTTTGTTGGGGATTGTTGAGCCCCCGTTTTCTTTATTTACATAACATCAATAACCATCAATAGCTTAATGCCATGGTCAATACATTATATATTTGTACCACTTGCATTGATATTTAGTAACTGGAGAGATAAAGAGGAGAGAGGATGCGATGATGAGACAGAAAATACTGTTTTGTCTTCATATACAAGTAACAGAAAGAGCAAGAACTCCTAAAGTATATTCAACGCAGAAATAGACTGATACGAACCCCAAATTTCTGTATAAGTTCATAGATTTGTTTAGATATACAGAGCCCAGTACTAGATCAATTATTCCAGAATAACTCCCTTTAAAAGTATGCATTAAATAGAAATCAAGAAATTATGACCAACAAAAAAATGAAGCAAAAAGAGTGTTGAGGATCATTTTCTAGAACAAGATATAAATTTAAAACTTACGAGCACATGCACGCACTATAGAGTTCACATAATCTGCTTTTCTTTTAAAAACCCTTCCTGATATCTCTGAATAGCGCATATTTGGTTTACTGTTGATGGAATTAATATCTGTCTGCGAAATACAGAAGGAGAAGAATATGTCCAGATATAAAATTACAAAAATAAAATGCACAAAGTAATGCAGATAATATAGGTCATTCCATTAACCTCAGTTAAAGGATGATGGGGATCTGGAAAGTAGCATGCAAGAACAGCAACAGCTGCTTCTCGGTATGCCAATCTAAGTTTAAGTTCCTCAGGGACTGCAGTGCTATCTTCTTGTCCAGTTTCAAATGTGCCCTTTTGCTGCAATATTGGACAATAACAATGTTTAGAATCCGTTAAGTTATTTTAAATCATGTTATACACATGAATGTGGGGAGGGGGAATATCAGGTGCCTGCACCCACCCTCTTCAAGGCCTCAAGAAGTTCTTCCCGTCCTATGTAGTCTAAGTCCTTCCTGGCAGTCAGAATACCAGCTTCGTTCCTGTTCAGTTAAGATGCATCAGCTTGTTGTCCAGGTTATGAGCCAAAACAGACTAATGTCTAGGTAATACTTAACAGTATATTCTGCAGTTCTGCTCCAGTAAAATCTTCTGTAAGCTCCGCAATTTCCTGCAGTAGTGTGAACTTCTCCTCCTCTGAACGGAAGAATTTATTTCTAGCATGCACCTATAATGTATATACCCAGAATTACAATATATAACAGCACAAACTTCATGAAGTTGGAACCTGAGAATGAAACAGATTAAGGAAATGAATCAAATCATACATACCTTTAATATAGCTAATCTGCCATCTTTAGATGGCAAACCAACTCTTATGATCTTGTCAAAACGACCTTTTCTCAGAAGAGCAGGATCAAGAATATCCAATCTATTTGTTGCACCAATAATTAGCACCTAAC
The DNA here is from genome assembly GCA_020205555.1 of Panax stipuleanatus. Classification (NCBI taxonomy): domain Eukaryota; kingdom Viridiplantae; phylum Streptophyta; class Magnoliopsida; order Apiales; family Araliaceae; genus Panax; species Panax stipuleanatus. Next base: position 93,847,532 of record CM035117.1, read on the forward strand.
AAGTACAACAAAAGCAGTTAACTTTTGAATGCTCTTTTCATAATGTTTCTTTTTATGGGAGAACAAATTACCTATCTCCATTTAACTATACAAATACACACATATATGCAAACACACAGATATGCACAATTGCACACACGCAGACACATATATGCACAGAGCATACCTGTGATGTTGACACTTTAAACCCATCCATCTCAGTTAGTATCTGAAGCAGACCTTGTTCTCTCTCTGCACCACCCTAATGAAGCAAATACATGCAAATGGATTTCAGCCAGTAAGTAGAGAGCATTTCTTATCTGTTAAGAAGATTTGTAAGAATTAGAATCAAAAAGTAAAACATAAACAAGGTTCCGAAATACACGTGTTGTAATTGTCACTGGTGTGTACATGGAAATTTTATATTAAGAAGATATTCACATATTTCAGCTGCCATCAGTAGCTAGTGCATGGGGGAAAATTTGGGTTTTTTTTTGGGGGGGTGGGGGTTTCCTACCTCAGAAAGATGAGAGAAACCATGGAGTCTGCAAATATTACTTCCACTACCTTTCAGCAATTATACTTATTCTGGGTTCAAGTGACAACAAAGAACATAAAAGCAAAACTCATTTCTAACATGAGGAAATCGAAGATCGCGAACAGTTTTTTGCCATATCAAAATCATGAAAGTCATGTTACGCATCGTCCTTAATTTGGTAAAACCATGGGACTAAGGCTGATCTCAATGTTTTGGCTTTCCGACAAACTCGTTATTCCATCGCCACATTTCTATAGATCATGCAACTAATTTGAATACTCTAAAGACTTGCATTCTTCTATGGAAGCCACCATCTCATGTTCTGCCATTTAGGTTTCTTATGCATTTAGGTTTTGACAAGGTTCACCATCAAGTTTTTTACTATGTTTCCTCCTGGTCATGCTTTTGAACCTCTTAATGATGCAAACATTATACAGGGTTTGATAATTGCCTTAGATTGTATCTCATAACTTGCTTAAAGTTCACCATAAAAGAATGAATGCAAGTTCTACAAACAACTTTGAAGCTTAACTGCTTGTTCAAATATTGCCCACCTCATGTCAGCAATAAGATATTATGGAATGGGTTTCTGTACCAATCTGTTTTGCAGAACTATAAGTCATGAAGTTCTACTGAAATAGATTAAACTACTTACCAGAAAAGGCGTGCTATAAGACCGTGATTAAAAGCTCCAATGATAAGATACAAGTCAGGACAGAATGACATTTATTTTGCAGTAAGAGAGGGAGGGATATATATATATATATATATATATATCTATATATATATATATATAGATACAGATATATAGAGAGAGAGAGGGAAGGAGGGAGGGAGAGAGAGAGAGAGAGAGATGCATGATAAAGTCAAGCTCTATGATGCTATAGTTAGATAGTTCTAATAACTAATCAGAATATCGACCATGACTGTATCCAGAGGATTATAAGCCTATAATTGAAACTTTATGTTAACTAGCCAAGCATAACTAGTCGACCATTAGTTTATAAATATTTACATCCCACAAGTGGAAATAAATAGCATATAGCGTTAACCCTGCAAAATTGAGAGCAAGGGAAGAGGGAAAACTGCAAGTAGAGGAGAAAAGACAGTTTATTTCATACCCCGCCAATATCAGGTCCACCACGTTTACTTCCAATGGCATCTATCTCATCAATAAAAATTATGGAAGGAGCAAAAGATCTGGCATTAGCAAAAAGATCCTTCACACGAGATGCAGCAACACCAACAAACATCTGCGAGAATGAGTTTTTCCATTAGCTAGTTTTTTATATTTCTTAACATTTCTTATTTTGAAAAGTGATATCAATGAAGACATAAATAAACATATTTTAAAACAAAACATTAGTGGCGGAGAGAAATTACATATAACTAGTCCGTCTGTCCAATTTTGTGTCCTACTTTCCACTTTAGGATGTTCTAAAATGTTTCTTTGTCACGTATTTAATGCAATTTTAATGGAAACTGACTATATTTAACCTAAAATGGATAGTAAAAATAGAAAGTGCATACCCAAAAGCCCAAGACATAATTCCTTGCTTGAACTTGGAGCAATAGCTCTTAATGTTGTCTTTTTTTCTTTTTTTGGTTCACAATATATGATATCCAAGCCTCCTGATACTAAAATTCAAGCCATTCAAGTAACTTCCCAGGTTGAATTCCAGGCAGCAGTGTTCCGTAACATTTTATTTAAGCATGGAGTCTAATCGAGTGATTGGGGAAGGGAGTAATATTCAAAGCCAAATAAAAACGAGATGCAAATGTGGTCAACACAAATAAAAATGAAGTAGCTAAATAACTTTCAAAACTTTTGGGTCAAACATGAGCGACCAAAGTGAGAAACACTAGCAAGGCAAAAAGTTGAGATGGACTACATTTTTAGTACAAAGAAATATGAGAAGCAATTCGGTTAAGTAGACAATGCGATATTACATGCCCATATTTGATTATGAAGGACAAACAGAGCTCAGAAAAAGAGTGAAGCAAAAGAAACGAAGAAAATTGAATGGATTATCCACAACTCTGCTAAAACTTCTTAGTCAGAAGGTATTCATCAATCAACTTCTCTGAAAAATGTCTTCAAAGTGAAACTAATCCCTTGGATTTTACAAAGAACATGATGGAAGTTCAATTTTATCATTTGTGCCGAGTTAATGTAAATGGATTGTTCTTTATACTAGATTTAATGACACGACTAATTTCAACTTGAAATTTTCAAGTTTCCATTATCATTTTTTGTCATTTCAATATCCAAGGGACATCCAATGTACCAATAGTCAGCCATCTGGAACAGATGCAGCATAAAGATGTAATATTTTGTCTATAGTAAAAATTTGGTATATTCAACTTTATATAATCTCATTTGATGTATAATGGAACACTAATGAAAAAAATAAGGTCTCACCTCCACAAAATCAGTACCATTAGCTGCAAAGAAAGGAAGTCCTGCTTCACCAGCAATAGCTTTTGCCAGAAGGGTTTTACCAGTTCCAGGTGGGCCATGGAGGAGCACACCTTTAGGACAATAGATGCCTTTATCTTGAAACTCTTCATCATTCTTTAGTATTCGAACAATCTCTTGTAGCTCCCTTTTTATATATTCCTGGCCAGCAAAATCTTCAAAGGTAACACCAGTTGTTTCTTCTGCCGCAATAAATTTTGCCCTGTAATATAACATCCGGAGAAACTCATTAAAAAATAATAATAACATAAGAAAACTTAGAATCTAAGGCTTTACCGCATCCAACTCACTTCATAAATTTGTATATGCAACTGGAAGAGTTAATTGCAAGAACTCATGCTACACACGTTTGTGTGTGTGCGCGCGTGTGTATGTGTGCGTGTGTATGTATGTGTGCGTGTGCATGCATGTATATTTGTACAGATGTTTGCTATATATGTGTATTTGTGTATATATGTATGTATGTCGATATATATGGGATGAAATGACAATAATTTCTCAAGTGTCTCCCCCTAACTCATATCTATGCAGTGTTCTTATCAACACTACTGCAATGTGATAGTTGAAAATTTTAGCAAAAAAAATGTGATAGTTGAAACAGAATACTTGACAAGAGGTTAACTTAGAACTTATCAAATTAGAATACTCATATCCATGAAAAGAAATATGTAGAAACTGAGAATGGGTTATAATTCCTCTTCATATTTCATCTCAATTACATTGGTTTATATACACTAGTATAGCAATCCCTATAATCCCTAATTTACAGCAATGTATACACAAATTATGGGATAAGACTAACTACAAATATGGAAACCATATCTTCTAACACTCCCTCAAGTCATCATGAAAGAATGCATTTTTTACATTCAATTGCTGAATATCCCAACCAAAGTTTGTTGCACATGAGATTATGGTACGAATAGAGTTCATCTTCGCCACAGGAGCAAATGTCTCCGTAATCAATCCCATGAGTTTGAGTATACCCTTTTGCAACTAGTCTGGCTTTGAGTCTCTCAATTATCCCATCCGGCTTCTGTTTGACTGTAGATACTCATTTGCAACCAACTGGGTTTTTTCCATAAGTAAGAGTAATTAGTTCCCATGTATCATTCCTTTTCAGGGCATTCATCTCTTCTATCATAGCCTGTTTCCAGTTCTCATCGATAATTGCTTCTCTCCACCCCTAAGTAACAGATATCGAAGACAAGGAAGAAATAAAGGAAGGGTAGGATGCAGATAATTTATTATAGGCTAAGAAATTAGAGATAGGATGTTGAGTACAAGATCTAACCCCTTTTCTAAGAGCAATAGGAAGGTTAGTATCATCAGAAGAACAAGCAGAATTAAGATTTTCATCATTAGCATTATCAAGACTAGGTTTTTAGCAGGGTTAGTGCGATGGTGCATAAATAGTGACTTTATTCTTGCCTCTTCGAACATAGGTCTTTAACTTAGGTTCATTCTGTCAAACATCTGACTCCTGTAACTCCCCCTATGTAGATTTATCAAGACAACAACAGGAACATGAGAAGAATGTATAGAATAAGGTGGTATAGTACTACCTGTATTACCCACCCCAGGAGGAAGCATCTCCTCAATAACATCCTCTCCTTGACGAGAAGGTAAGGAAGAATAAAAAGGTTCCAATTCCCAAAAAGTTATATCACGAGCAACAAATACTTTGTTTGAAGGATGATAACATTTGTAACCTTTTTGGGTTGGAGAATACCCAATGAAAACACACCTAAAAGCCTTGGGATCTAATTTTTCCCGAGCGGGAAATTTATCATGAACATAGCACACACGGCCAAAAACTCGAGGCGAAAGAGAAGGACTTGTCGTGTGTTGAAGGAAAGCGATAGGACTTTTGTTCTCAATAATTCTAGAAGGAAGCCGGTTTATAAGAAATGTAGCAGTTAGAACAACATCTCCCCATAGAAATTTAGATGTGTTCATAGTCATCATAAAAGTGTGGGCTACCTCTAGTAAGTGTCGATTTTTTCTTTCCGTCACTCCATTTTGTTCTGGGGTTTTAACACATAAGGTTTGAAGTATTGAAGCATCCAACTCAAAACCAATTGGCCATGAGTGGAGTAGCCTCTCAAGTTATATATTGAGTTTCCAAGTCTAAGTTGCCCGACATGGAATTTTATACACATCCCCTCACGTGTGACGTAATTTTGAGTCAAACACGTAGACAATTTTAATTGAGTAACGTGGAGCATGTGGGCCGTTGGGCCTCCACATGAATTGTGCCTGCTCTGATACCATGTAGAAACTGAGAATGGGTTATAATTCCTCTTCATATTTCATCTCAATTACATTGGTTTATATAGACAAGTATAGCAATCCCTAATTTACAGCAATGGTAATCCCTAATTTACAGCAATGTATACACACTAATTATGGGATAAGACCAACTACAATTATGAAAACCATACCTTCTAACAAAATATATATATATATATATATATATATATACCGTTTCAAAATAAGCCGCAATAGGCAGCATAGTACTTCAATATATGTATAAAAGGGATGTGCTTCACCTGTCACTTGTAACCTTTAATTTCTTTCTTATACAGAAGGCAAAACTAAAGAAAAATCTCACTGTAGTTGGCACGTTTTACTAATTACACTATTAAACTTTTAAAAATTCAAATTACCCCATTGAACTAATTAAAATCTTAAAATTTCACCATTCCGTTAATAAGATTTGACGTCCGTCAAATTGGCTCAGATTCTTTCAAACAAAACTAAGAAAAACCCCATTATAGTTGGCACATTTTAATTATTACACCACTAAAATTTTAAAAATTTTACCCCATTGAACTAACTAAAATTTTGAAATTATACCATTCCGTTAATAAGATTGAATGGGCATCAAATTGACTTAGATTTTTTCAGACGTGGCTAGATTTGTGCATCAAATTTACAAACCAACCGAAAGTACCCCATAGATTTCTGCTTCAAATTTATTAAATTGATGAAATTAATGATATTTGGAAAAATTAAATATACTCAAATTTGATTCTTTTTCTTGATATTCAATTTGTTCAGATTACATCATTAATTTGATAGATTTAATAAAATTTGAACGTATATACACCACCATTTTTATAGACAAATCAAAGGAGGGGTTTAGAACTCTAACTACTATAATAGGTATGTTTTCTTTTCCATTTTACAAATTTTCTCTTCTCGATCCTCCTCTACCTACCTTTTGCAATAACAACTTCTACAACCTTAATCACCTCTATCGAACCCCCAATTCTAATTACCAAAACATAACCCCATTATCAGCCCCCAACACCCCAAATCAGCCTTTCTTTGCCTAATTACTAGCACCAACCCCACTGCAATATCACTACACATAGCCTAAATAAAAAAAAAAGTGGAGAAGAAGTGAACTAGCTAACAGCGCACCCAGTACTGTCGTTAAAAGTTTCAACACCAAAGGAGCTACCGCAACCATAAGGAGCCTCCACATCGCCACCACCACCACAATGAGTCTCCACTTTCGTCGCTGCAACCACCGCCACATGGAGCCTCCACCGTTGCCTCACCTTGTGCTACCACTTTCTTCTACACTTAGTAAGTTTTCTCTCTCTGCGTATTTTATTTAGGTTTTGGAGACGTGCTTGGGAAATGAGTTGATTTTACTGCCTAATCCACATAAGAATGACATCATTTTCTTTTCTGTTTTCACTAGCCACATCTGAAAAAATCTGAGTCAATTTGACGGATGTCTAATCTTATTAACAGAATGGTGTAATTTCAAAATATCAATTAGTTCAATAGGGTAATTTCAATTTTTAAAAGTTTAACGGTGTAGTAAGTAAAACGCGTCAACTATAGTGGGGTTTTCTTAGTTTTACCTGAAAAAATCTGAGCCAATTTAACGGACATCCAATCTTATTAACGAAATGGTGTAATTTCAAAAAAATTATTAGTTCAATGGAGTAATTTGAATTTTTAAAAGTTTAATGGTGTAATAAGCAAAATGTTCCAACTACAGTTGGATTTTTCTTAGTTTTGCCGAAAACAGAAAGATGAATCATTTAAAATCGAATGAAGTATGAAAGACAACTTATTCCGCCCAAAAAAACTTTAAGATTACATCAAACAAGCAATAACAAGGACTCCTAAAAATTCGAAAATCAAAGAGGGGCAGTAAAATAGACACTTCAATCATTATTTTTGCAAGATGTCTTTCAAGGCTAAGGATGGACCTAGGGTCCATCTGCACGAAAATACTGGTCAAGGATAACGGTTCTGGCAATGACCGTGTTCAAGATATGAACTAAAACAGGCTAGTGGCAGGAGAAGGGATGATAAGGGTGGTTCAAAACTAGAGGATATGGTGTCCAAAAAATCACTCTAGTAGGGAAGTGGTAATGGGGCTTTCCCTTAGAGTCACAAGCATTTTGGCACAACGTACTTAGGAGCAAGCCTAGATCAACCGAATGCTAAGGCAGTAGAAGCTATCACATGCGAGTTTGTGGAACTTCATCTCTTGATCTCTCTGATACATCACCTTCATCTCTTTGTTTTTCAAATGGTGCTACATATTTCTTCTTTAGGTTGGGGATTCTTCTCCTATTTCGAACTTCCAGTTTCATGGAAACATGGACTTTTTTAGTCTGTTTGCTTAGCAGTTGTCACTTATTATAGTCCCTTAACAGGCATTCTAGATCACTAAGCTCTTGAGAGCTACAGGTGCCAGCTTTGCTCCCTGATGGGTATATTACATGAAATCAAGCTAGCATTTTCTTATCGGCTTTCGAATATGTTGTTGAGACCTTTGAAGATGTTTGGAGAGTGTCCGAGCATATTCGAAAAGTAGTTGGTACTACATTTCGAGGTTTTAGGGATTTTAAGGATGATCAGATATTCAGATTCTTTGTCCGCGTAGCATGTTAGCAATTTGTTGGGGGTATTTGGACGGAAAATACTAGGATTTGTAGAATAGTAATTCTCCCTTCCATTTGTTGAGATGGAGTGACAATGGAGGTTTTCATTGCTTTGCTCCAACCTTAAATTAGGCTAGCGTTTAGATTTTAGGGACAATGAAATATCTGATATCAAAGAACAAAAATGTCCTTGATTTATTTTTATCTTTTGTTAATCTTTGTGTGGAACTTCTTGTCCTTCTCAATGTATCTTTCTGTCTACCAATTAAAAAAATTCCACTCCAAGGGAATAAGTAAAGGACAAACAAAAAACAACAATGTTCTGCTTATAAGAATAGATCAAGCATTATTAATCCTCCTTTCCCACCTATAATATATCAACCTAAACAACGGTAGGAAATTATGGCATTAATGCCCATGACAAATTGAAATTTTTACATGTTCTCAACAGTCAAACCACCAAGGAAGTATTATTCACATACCTACTCTTCCCTATTGATCCAAGTGCTTTGCGCTTGAGTGGTTGCTTCGTCTTTTTGGGAGGGGTTCCCAGATCACAAGGTATCAACTTTGCATAAATTGGTCTCATCTTATTATCAATCCAGACATATAATGCAATTGCAAGTGCAAGCCGCATACCCCACACAACTGCAGTTGCAACACTAGAATAGACTTCTGCAGGAACTGTGTTTACATTATGGACATCAACATTTACAACCTGTTGATGCAACTTCCGCCAAACATCGCTCCAGGAATCAATTGGCATTCGGTCAACCGCATGACGACGGAAAATAATTTCCTTCTCAGAATCTCCAACTGATCCTTGAAATTTTTTATCTTTATAGTACGGTAGAATCACTGAGGAAAAAGACAAAAAAAAGTTTCAAGGAGATAAAGGAAAGCAGGAAATGGCGAGTAAATCTGAACGACAATGCATTTCTCACAATCATGTGGTATATGTTTCCTAAGCCTGATTTAGTGGAAACATAAAGTTTAAAAACTCTTGGTTCATATGAAATTGAATGGCTAAACCAACTAATAACCTAGATTGTAACAGAAAAAATCTTTAGAGAAACAATTCCATGGAGCACATAATAAAAGAACATAGGAAAACATAAAGGTATCCAGATTATATGTATCAATGAAAATCAGTCCATAATCCATAATCCAGTAGAAGGGGTGTGGTGCAACTTCATTTGGAGTGTTTTTGGAATAACAAGATAAGATGGATAACAAATTGCAGCACAATGTATTTTAATTCAATACACCATAGGTTTACTGAAGAACAAATAAAGTTTAGTTTCTAAGGGATATTGTCTTTAAAAAAAACATGAGACAAGTTTTAAACCCAAGGTCCTTATACAACCCTAAAATATTTCCCACTCTAGAACACCCAAAAGTTCAAATATAACATTTTCTAGGACCTATGTCAGTGTACACATTGAGTAAATTGTTAAAGCAACCACAAAGCATACAAGCTTCAGACACTAATTGACATCTAAGTGCCAGAACATGTAAAAGAAGCAAGGAGAGGTACCAAAGATAGTTCATTGACATATGATTTGGATGCCACTTGTTCACCAGATTATCACGCATGTATCTAGAGTGGGCATATACGACGTTAGTCAACTATATATAATAACAAGAACAAACAAAAAGAATTAGAGCATCTAACCCCTGAGAATGGCTAGAGGGGCCAGGAAGAAAGGTTCAGTAATTACCAAACTAAAGGGCTTGGGGAGCTCAATTGATAGGTATCGTATAAATAAAAGAGTCAAGATACAGATACTTCACATCATTAGTACTCCCTCTGTCCCAATATATTTGTCAAGGTCAACATGGCACATAGTTGAATAGGATACAAAAAACTGAGCATCTTAGTTCAAAATATAGCCGCCAATTAATTGAAAAATCAATCAAATGGTGGAGTCCACAATCTATATATTTACTTTCTAAAAGGGTAATACATTACATTTGCATTACTATTGTATCGAGTCTGCTAAGTGAGGGGTGGTATTATATTTATTTTATAGAAGTAAGATTTTCTTTATAACAAATTTTGATAAGCAAGATTGATAGTCTCTAAAACGCAACAAAAAAGAAGAAACACGTGCAAAAGAGTATACTTAGATAGGACCACAAAAAAGACACCCAAGCAAAACTTTTACACTAAATATCGTTTAGATTAGTTTAATGAAACACTAACTTCTCGAAACTGTTTTCATCCTATACACAATAATATCAGACACTTATAACTTTGTTAAAATCCAATTATAAGTAAATATTCATCTGGGCAAATTGTCATAAATCTAAGACATCCAATATATTGCACCTAATGGGCATAAAATAAAATCTTCAAATTAAGAAAGTGCCAGAAAATATAGAGGAATGTCTTACCTGATACTGTCTGACCATAGTTTGAGTACTCCATATACTGGACATTGTTTGAATTAAGAAGACTCAAGAATTCACTGTAGTCTATCCTATGTGAATTTTCAGGATCCCACTCTGTTCCCTTTAACTTTCCCCGCATGGTTAACAATGCCCTGCTCCAATCCGAAGCCATGACAAGTTGCCTTTCCAATTGAACATTTGCCTTTCTTTCAAGTTCTTCTAATTTATTTACCCTTTCTCGTTCTGCTTCCTTCAACTTCTGAAAACCCATTGATCACAAATAATTACGAAAATCAAAACTTGGTCTTTGTAGCGCATCTCAACATCTCAATGTATTTCAGTTGTGGATTGGAAAATCCCACAAGTCATTGTAAATTAAATGCAGAAACATTGAAAAAAAATTATGACAATTTTATTTTAAAACACAACAGAGGCTAACAACTACGGTATAATTAATAATAATAAAAAAAATAACAAACAAAAACAGCTGAACCAAAAGCTTTTTGATACATTACCCATCAAAATCAGTGACTATCAAATATTACCTAGTAGGGCCACCTTCCCCTTCTTGCAAACACTGGGTATTCCCCAAAATAGGCTGTTTTCAACCCCTCACTAACTACCTAAGATTTCATTCCAACGAAATACAACACCACAACCAATAAAAAACCTCCCTAACTACCTAAGACTTCATTCCAACTAAATACACCACTACAATCCCAAAAGAAATGTAAGAATATAGTACAAGGAACTTTGTTAATTGTTCACAACAACGAAAATTTAGCATTATACTTAATAACAACTCTTCAGAAGTATATAGAATCCAACTTGGTTCATTAAGAGGGTTTATTCATTATTTTCACCATTATTCCAAATAGAGCTCAAAACTACTGAAAAATAAACCTAGCCTCACCTTTCACTAACACATATTACAAACTAGTGAAATTACCCACATATTCATGGAATTTAACAATACTTAATTCACATAAAACCAGCAACATCCATCAACAACAGTGTTTCAATTATCTCACTAATTGACAACAAACATAACATAATAGCCAAAAAGCATAACTCCCCAGCAGGATAGAAAATCCAAAGGGGAAAAAAAGCCTTTTCTATAACAACCAGTGAAATTTTCAGTGATTACCTCGAATAACTGAGCTGACTCGGTGTCTTCTTCTTGAGTTTTCGCGGGCACTGCCGATTTTGAACTCGCTGCCGAAGCTCTGAATTTGAGCAAGCTGGGTTTGATGAAGAATGCTGAGTTGGGTCTAACCCGAAAAGTTTTGGTGAAAACATGCCTAGAAGAAGAAGAAGAAGAAGAAAATTGAAATTGGGGCGTGAAAAGGGTTTTAGAAGGACAAAAGTAGGGTTTTGGGAATTGGGGTATATCAATTGTTCTTGTAATCATCTTCTACTCTGTGTATTCTCTCTCTTATCTTTCATGTCCTGCAGGCGTCTTGCTAATAAATTGCAAATGTATTTATATTTTATTTTTGATGTAAATTGCAAATGTATTTATATATTGCAGAAATCCTGAAATTAATATTCTTAATATTTAGTATTATTTTATTTGTAATTTAAAATTGAATAATTCTTATCTACACAAATTCTTGTTATTTTGCCTTTTTTAAATCGTCAATTAAATAGTAAGTTCATTGGCTTCAGCCTTCAATTTCATTAATGAATGGGAGTGACTTTTTAAACCTTTTCGGTTAATAATTATTGTTTTTAAATAGTTTAGATAATTGAAATATATTAATACAGGAATAATTAATATGAAAATATTACAACCATAGAAAGAATTTTATAAAAAAGTATAGATTTCAAATCAGAATTGAGGTCAATTCTTAGCAACTACGGGTGTATATTCAGTTATAACTAAACTGAATTTCGAATATCGAATTTTATATAATTTTATTATCCGAATAAGTATCTAAAATATATACTAGCCGAATAACTAAATCCAAATAACCGAATTAAAATATTCGGTTATCCGGCTAATAACCGAAATATGTCTTAATTTTACAAAACAAAAAATTACATTTCAAATTTTACTAAAGTTTCCAAACAATATTTAACCACAATCCACAACCTTAATAATTTATAAACTAGTTTAATAATTGTCGATGTCGGAAAAAATCTTTGACGATCCCCATTTCCCTATGTATTTTTACCATTTATGTCCTCTATTTGATTTGTTCGATCTGAATGGTGAATTTTTAGGAAAAGACCAACATATAATGTCGACGATTTGAAAAGTTTGATTTTACAGAGTTACCGATTGGTATGTTTGAAATGATTGTACCAACTCAACCGAGTTTTATTTGAACAGGTTTGCAAGTAGACCCAATTACTGAATTCTGTTTAACTTGGCCTTGGAAACCGAGATTCATAGAGTTCAGGAGCTTGATTAAGCGGGGTAAAGGTGTTAGGCACCCCCAACTTCTGTGAAACATGGTTAGTCTTTTCAATTTTCCTATTTTATTTGCAATGTGTGTGTGCTTGTAGTAATTGGGCCTAAGTGTTTTATTTGAAAATAGTGTTGTGCTTCGTTGGACCTATATACGAAGGGTTTGATTTATTTGAAAAGTCCATTTTTAGACAAGATATGAAAATGATATTTTGAAAGATGGTTTTCAAACCCTTTCGCTAACATAGGAATTGAAGTTTTTTGATACTTTTATTTTATTCTGAATTCGGCTGATTTTGATTTTATTGTTGGGATGCGAAACATCCTCGACCAAATAATATATACAAGTGTCAGGCTCCTTATGGGCATGAAAATCATCGAAGTGACCCCAGCAACCCAAACCACAATTTACTATGTTGAGACCTTAAATTCGAATAACCGTTTTAAGGTTAAAAGTCCAATAATAATCTAGAAGGGGGTTTGAATAGATTATTACTGTTTAAAAATTATCTTATGCCTTTTTGAATTTTTAGCAAATTAATTTATAGTATCAGAAATTAATATGCAGGATTTAGAAAAATTCAATCACACAATGCACAGAGATTTATCTAGTTCACAATATACAGCTTGGGTATATTTGCTACGTCCAATCTCAAGCTCCTCTTTAGGACTTGAGATTCAATTACTCCCAGTAATAAATGCTCCTTCAATAGGTGGAGAAACCTTTACAAAATTTTATAGATCAATTTACAACTATTCACAACTAACTATCTTGTACAGCGAACTCACAGTTCTTTCCTCAAGCTTAGTTGTATCTTCTTTTGAGTTCACAACTATTCTATAATCTGGCCTTGACACAACAATCTCTTCCTCAGCTCACAAGTACACTAGAAACCCAACTCCCATCTGACCACTCTAAGACTCTGGCCTTGGTCAAAGAATTTTTGTCTTTCTCACAGATACATAAAATAAACTGACTCTACCCTCTTCCCTTTAACAAAAAGATAGTCTGAATTTGCTTCTAAAGTAAGCAGATAAAGTTTAGTACAGATTTATAAAAGTTTCAATAACTTTTATAGTTGGTACTTCTCAGATAAGCAAATATATTGTAACGCCCCCAGAATAGGTCCAGTCAACCCAACCCATTCTGAGTCACCAAATACATGGTACAGAATTCAAATACAAATTTTTATATCACACGGTCGTGCAAAATATGACCACACAACTGTGAGTGTCAATACAAATATGTAAAAAATATTAACATTCAAACTAAGTCCTCATTACAATTATTATCACACTATTTATCAAAAATAGTGAGGACTACTACTGCTCTAACTCGGACCATCACTCTGTCCCCCGACTAGTTCCTGCGACATTCTCATTTCCTGAAGAGGACAATAGATGAAAAGGGTGAGCTCAACTAGCCCAGTAAAGAATATTATAACTAAGATAATGGAAAATAAATTATCGTTAGTCTTCAACAATTCAGATAAAATATTATTGACAACAAGTTTTAGATCAATATTCGCAGCGAAAATAACAATTCATTAGAAGAGTTAAGTAGAGAATGAAGTCTACTATCTTCTATGATTTTAAAGCCCATCATCAATATTTTATCCTTGTAACATCAATCAGTATACATCTCGAATCAAATATTCATCTTTGTACTACGGCCAAAGATATTCATTTGTATCACCAGTGGTCATGTTCATCTCAACACCTGTCCATCTTTGCACTACGGCCAAAGATATTCATCAGGTAATCATTCATCCTTGCTCTACAGGCCAAAGATATTCAGTTATATCACCTTTTAGGACTGAGAATGATGAAAAACATTTTAAAGAACGAATCCAGTGAGATAAAGGACAAAGATTAAGGATTCGTATTTTAGTTTATCCAATTCAAAAATACTTCGTAATAATCAATTGTGAAGCAAAATTCAAGAATAAAGCTCAAAACTTAGATTCAATCAAAGATAGGAACCTTAACAAGCAACTTGGACAAATAGAAGAAAATTTAATTTTTTCCGTGAATAGTGCTGTATAAGTGAATAGTGCCGTATACGTGAATAGTAACTTCGACGGAAAAAGTAAGAATTTCATAATACAATCCATGCCAATATTTTGGTATAATGATATTGAAAAGAATAACATCACTTACGAAAAAAATAACATCCCTTACATCAAAAGAATAGTACTTCTGGCTGAAATATCGGATATAATACCGAAGGAAACTTGCACTGAATAGTAACACTCAAAGTATCTAAATACTCACAAAAATACGTTCGATATTATAGAGAGAAAACTTCTGATTCTGGTGTGATTTTCAATTCTAACCTAAGCACCCTATTTATAAAAAAAGCTTAGGATGCCAAAGTAGACTTTTGCGCCGGCGGCTTCTCCCAGCACACCTCGTGAGAAAAAAAAATCCACATTCAACAAGCAAATGACAAAAGTGGGGCCCACCATTTTATTTAAAAAAAATATTTATTTTTAAAACTTCAATAATTCATAATAAATAGCCTTTTTATCAGAAAAATACAAATTCTATGTTCTTCTATAGGAAATTTAATTCTCTACAACTTTGTAGAAGGAAGTTTGTCCAAATTCCCAACCATAAATGGCCGAAATTCATAAACGGGTGATTTTTCACAACAAAATACTGATAAAAACACCTTAGCACTAATTCCTTCTTTTATATCCACAAAATAAATATTTCTTTATCATATAAATTAATAATTAATTATTCACAAATAACATTACAGAACTACAATATTAATAACCAGGTCGTTCCCAGGA
Source organism: Panax stipuleanatus (assembly GCA_020205555.1). Taxonomy (NCBI): domain Eukaryota; kingdom Viridiplantae; phylum Streptophyta; class Magnoliopsida; order Apiales; family Araliaceae; genus Panax; species Panax stipuleanatus. The sequence continues at coordinate 93,863,049 of CM035117.1, forward strand.
AAGAGGGGGTCTTTCGATAAAGATTTCTTCTTACTGACGAGCAATTAAATAACCCCTCCTAGACAGAACTTTCTTAGACATTATCAATAATGCTATCTAATAATATTATTCAAATAATATGAATTATTGAGTTGATAATGTGAAATACTGTGCAGTGACAATTATTGAATCAATAATACAAAATATCAACGATAGCAATTATTGAATCAATCATATAAAATAGCAACGTAGCAATTATTGATATAAAATATCAACGTAACAATTATTGAACCAATAAAATATCATGCAATTATTGAATCAATAATATAAAATATTGAGCAGTAATTACTGTAACAATTATTGAGTAAGTGACTTCTTACGTAAGAATCAATAATTCAAAATACTGTGCAATACCGTGTGCTACTGTGCAACAACGCGTATTACTGTATTTTTATCACCGGATATTTCAACAGTTTAACCGCAACAGTTTTACCGTTATTTATAAAAAGGTTATTTCTGTCGCTTTCTATATCTGACAGTTATTCTGTTGTGGGGCCCACAAATAGCTGCGCCGTCGTACGAATATTTTCCGACATCAAGAATATTTCACGACCAAACGAATATTCCCCGACAATAATGAATATTTTATAACCACTTGCTTATTTTAAAATATTTGCACATTTCACCCATAACTTTTTACATTTATCAAATCAACACCTTACTATTTCGAAATAATATATAAAGAAAATTAAATCTTTATTCATAAAAGTTGGGGTCTTACAACCTCCCCTCCTTATGAAATTTCGTCCTCGAAATTAACGTACGTACCTGGTATGTCAAAAAGGTGAGGAAACCTCGCTTTCATTTCCGATTCCAACTCCCAGGTCATTTCCTCAATTTCATGGTTTCTCCACAAAACTTTAACTTTAACTTGAGGTATAATTTTTGAGTGTAGGACATGCTCCTTCCTATCCAAGATCTTGACAGGTACCTCCTTGTACATTAAATCTTCGGCTATCTCGTTTGGTTCTAACTCAATAATGTGGTTTGGGTCTTTCACATATTTGCGAAGTATGAAAATGTGAAAAATATTATGAACACGAGATATGCTTGGAGGTAAAGTAAGTCTATAAGCCACATTTTCTACTCGGTCAAGGATCTCAAATGGACCAATGAATCGTGGGTTGAGCTTTCCTCTCTTCTCGAATCTCGTAACTCATTTCCATGGAGCAACACGTAACAATACATGATCCCCAACATTAAATTCCAAGTCCTTTCGATGAAGATCCGCATAACTCTTTTGTCGATTTTGTGTTGTTTGTATCCGTTGCCGGATTATTTGGATCTTTTCCGTAGTCATACGTACTAACTCCGGTCTCAACAATGTTGCTTCACCCACCTCATCCCAGCATACTGGAGAGCGACACTTTCATCCATACAACGCTTCAAATGGAGCCATGCCTATACTTGCTTGATAACTGTTGTTGTAGGAGAATTTCACCAATGGTAAGTACTTATCCCAACTCCCTTTGAAGTCTAGAACACAGAGTCTCAATAGATCTTCAAGAGTTTGAATAGTCCTTTCTGATTGTCCGTCTGCTTGAGGATGATAAGCCGAACTGAATCGTAAATCCGTGCCTATAGCTTTCTGCAAACTGATCCAAAATCGTAAAGTAAATCTGGGGTCACGATCCGAAACTATGGATGCCATGCAATCTCACAATCTTATTCATGTACATACGAGCAAGATGTTCAAGGGAATAAGTCTCTCGTATCGGCAAGAAATGAGCAGACTTGGTTAATCTATCAACAATAACCCAAATCGCATCTATGCCTTGAGAAACCTTGGGAAGACCTGTAACGAAATCCATCGTAATGTGTTCCCACTTCCATTTCAAAATTTCCAGTGGTTGCAATGGACCCTTCGGCACTTGATGCTCCGCCTTTACACGTTGACAAGTTAAACATCTCGAAATAAACTCCGCGATCTCTCTTTTCATATTGCTCCACCAAAATGTATGTCGAAGATTACAATACATTTTGGTACTCCCAGGATGGATTGCAAACGGTGTGTTGTGTGCCTCCATCATGATTCTATACTTCAAGTCAGAATCGTTAGAAACACAAAGTCTGGAGTTGACTCGAAGTATTCCCTCTTCATCGATTCTTGCTTTTGGAATGGCACCTTCTTGCACCTTCTTCTTCATTTTCATCAGCTCCGGATCCGTAGCTTAAACAGCTTTAACTTTATCAATCAAAGCTGGTTCTACGCGTATACTTGACATCATCGCACTCGTTCCCGCATATGATCTTCTACTCAACGCGTCAGCTACTACGTTCGTTTTTCCAGGATGGTATTGGATGGTATGATCGTAATCTTTCAACAGCTCAAGCCAACATCGTTGCCGCATGTTGAGTTCCTTTTGAGTGAAGAAATATTTAAGGCTCTTATGATCCGTATAAATCTCCACTTTCTTCCCGTACAGGTAATGTCTCCAGATCTTCAACGCGAAAACGACCGCTGCCAACTCTAGATCATGAGTAGATAATTCCTCTCATATTCTTTGAGTTGTCGCGAGGCATACGCTATGACTTTCCCATGTTGCATGAGAACACATCCTAACCCTTTGCCCAAAGCATCGCTGTAGATAACAAATCCATCTGAACCAGATGGTATTGTCAGAACAGGTGCCGAGATAAGTCTTCTCTTGAGCTCTTGGAAGCTCTTCTCGCATTCCTCGCTCCAAACGAATTTTATATCTTTCCGAGTCAACTGAGTTAATGGAGTAGCAATTCAAGAAAATCCCTCTACGAACCTCCAATAATAACCAGCTAAGCCCAGAAAGCTTCGAACTTCGGTCACCGACTTAGGTTGCTCCCAACTTAGTATTGCTTCAATCTTCGCCGGGTCAACAGATACTCCACGTTTCGATACCACGTTCCCAAGGAATGCTACTTCCTCAAGCCAGAACTCGCACTTCTTCAGCTTGGCATATAGCTTGTTCTAACGAAGCTTTTGAAGTACCAACTTCAAGTGGTGCTCATGATCTTCACGGCTTCTAGAATAGATGAAGATGTCATCAATAAAGACAACAACGAACTGATCCAAATATTTCTTAAATACACGGTTCATCATATCCATGAAAGCAGCAGGAGCATTAGTCAATTCAAAAGACATGACTAAGAACTTATAATGCCCGTACCGAGTTCTGAAGGCAATCTTCTGAATATCCTCAGTTTTAATCTTCAGCTGATGATATCCAGAACGAAGATCGATATTTGAAAAGAATTGTGCTCCTTGCAACTGGTCGAACAGGTCATCAATACGAGGTAACGGATACCTATTCTTGATGGTAACATGGTTCAACTCCCGATAGTCAATACAAAGTCGCATACTCCCGTCTTTTTTCTTTACGAATAAAATAGGAGCACCCCAAGGAGACGTACTAGGACGAATAAAACCGATGTCTAACAATTCCTGTAATTGGACCTTTAACTCTTGAAGTTCAATAGGAGCCATTCGATATGGGATTTTAGAAATGGGTTTTGTACAAGGTTTAAGATCAATAAAGAATTCAACTTCACGTTCTGGGGGTAGACTGGGAAGTTCTTCGGGAAATACATCAGAAAACTCATTAACAACGGAAATATCATTCAAACCTAACGTATTCTGGTTTAGATCAGTGACATGAGCTAAGAAAGCTTGACATCCGTTTTTCAATAAACGAATAGCTTTGTGACTTGAAATGATATTGACTGATTTTAGTGGTTTGGTGGTTTGGATTCGCACAACAGGTTGATTAGGAATATGAAAACTAACAACCTTACGAAAATAATCAATTTTGGCATGGTAAGTGGTTAACCAGTCAATTCCTAAAATCACGTCAAATGCAAGTATTTTCAAGATATAAGATCAATAGGTAAGGTAAGGGTACCAATCTGAATCAAGCAAGATTTGTAAACTGTGGATGTAACAAAGGTTTCTCCACGGTCTCATTCACTTCATTGTTAACATTCTCAGCTGCCATTCTCAAATACTGCCATAAAACAAGGGTTAATTAAATAAATTAACATATCACATAATAACCCTATGCTCCAACTGACCAATTAAATACCACATAAGCTTAGGTAGGACACACTAGCGAAGGATTTACTCGTCTCTCCCCTCCTAGTTCTATTCCCAGATTCCCGCCAGAGATCATATCCCTAAGCTCTGATACCAACTGTGACGCCCCCAGAATAGGTCCAGTCAACCCAACCCATTCTGAGTCGCCAAATACATGGTACAGAATCCAAATACGAACTTTTATATCACACGGTCGTGCAAAATACGACCACACAACTGTGAGTGTCAATACAAATATGTAGAAAATATTAACATTCAAACTAAGTCCTCATTATAATTATTATCACACTATTTATCAAAAATAGTGAGGACTACTACTGCTCTAACTCGGACCATCACTCTGTCCCCCGACTAGTTCCTGCGACATTCTCATTTCCTGAAGAGGACAATAGATGAAAAGGGTGAGCTCAACTAGCCCAGTAAAGAATATTATAACTAAGATAATGGAAAATAAATTATCGTTAGTCTTCAATAATTCAGATAAAATATTATTGACAACAAGTTTTAGATCAATATTCGCAGTGAAAATAACAATTCATTAGAAGAGTTAAGTAGAGAATGAAGTCTACTATCTTCTATGATTTTAATGCCCATCATCAATATTTTATCCCTGTAACATCAATCAATATACATCTCGAATCAAATATTCATCTTTGTACTACGGCCAAAGATATTCATTTGTATCACCAGTTGTCATGTTCATCTCAACACTTGTCCATCTTTGCACTACGGCCAAAGATATTCATCAGGTAATCATTCATTCTTGCTCTACAGGCCAAAGATATTCAGTTATATTACCTTTTAGGACTGAGAATGATGAAAAACATTTTAAAGAACGAATCCAGTGAGATAAAGGACAAAGATTAAGGATTCGTATTTTAGTTTATCCAATTCAAAAATACTTCGTAATAATCAATTGTGGAGCAAAATTCAAGAATAAAGCTCAAAACTTAAATCCAATCAAAGATAAGAACCTTAACAAGCAACTTGGACAAATAGAAGAAAGTTTAATTTTTTCGTGAATAGTGCCGTATACGTGAATAGTGCCGTATACGTGAATAATAACCCCGACGGAAAAAGTAAGAATTTCATAATACAATCCATGCCAATATTTTGGTATAATGATATTGAAAAGAATAACATCATTTACGAAAGAAAATAACATCCCTTACCTCAAAAGAATAGTATTTCTGGCTGGAATATCAGATATAATACCGAAGGAAACTTGCACTGAATAGTAACACTCAAAGTATCTAAATACTCACAAAAATACGCTCGATATTATAGAGAGAGAAAACTTCTGATTCTGATGTGATTTTCAATTCTAACCTAAGCACCCTATTTATAGGAAAAGCTTAGGATGCCAAAGTAGACTTTTGCGCCGGCGGCTTTTCCCAGCACACCTCGTGAGAAAAAATAAATTCCACATTCAACAAGCAAATGACAAAAGTGGGGCCCACCATTTTATTTTAAAAAATATTTATTTTTGAAACTTCAATAATTCATAATAAATAGCCATTTTATCAGAAAAATACAAATTCTATAATTTTTTATAGAAAATTTACTTCTCTACAACTTTGTAGAAGGAAGTTTTTTCAAATTCCCAACCGAAAATGGCCGAAATCCATAAAAGGGTGATTTTCTACAACAAAATACTGATAAAAACACTTTAGCACTAATTCCTTCTTTTATATCCACAAAATAAATATTTTTTTATCATATAAATCAATAATTAATTATTCACAAATAACATTACAGAACTACAATATTGATAATGTGACGCCCCCAAATTCCAGGACCGCCACTTGGTCTCTCGAATTCGGTTCATCACGTGCTCATGGTAATACATCACAATAATAATAATTAAATATCATACGATCACAGCGGAAAATCTATTCTAGAATAATTTACAATGATTTATTATAATTATTCCCCCAAGTCTCGCAACCTACAGTACTTAATAGATTACCTAATAATATCAGTTAACGACTTATTACATAATCTAACTTAAGCTTAAACATAATCAAATCCAGTCTTACTACACCATCTTCATACAATATGAATATATTTAAAACATAACAGACATAAGCTAGTTGGTAGCTTTGCCCTTGCCCTTATCAACGCCCGAAGGTTCACCATGCTCTGCCTTAACTGAAATGTTTTAAGGAAAGCAAGAATGAGCACAAATTGCCCAGCAAGTAATATACAATAAGGGTGAGTAATAAGATTCTCAATTCTCGAAAGGGTATAACAAGATTTGATAGTTCAAGAATAACAAGAATATCAATAGTTCTCAATATCAGCCGCTAAGGACAGGATAATATCAATATGATTCAATAATAAGTCAATTCAAGATTTCAAATAATTGAATACTGAGTAGTCACTACGGACTATGAACTTCTACTAGAATTGACAGTAATAAACTGAAAATCCAACAAAAACAGGTACAACAGGTGATCAGCCTAAAGTACCCTTGTTATGCATAACAATCAACCATACTCAAGTGTGCACGTCGGTTCTCCGACAATTATATATTCCCTTCAAAGAAGGTTGTTCTTCTCAGTCAAATACAAAATCCCGCACCAATCAATTAGTTTGGGTCGCTTTTCAATAATATAAGTCTAGCCGAATCAAATGGCATAGACACTTTCACAATATTCAAGAACAATACTAAGTTCAACATGAATAATAGCTTTAATGAAATAAGAGTTCAAGTATGCTAATTCGATTCAACCGATTAAATAGGAAACTAGTTCGCAATACACAAGATAGGATACTTGCATAGTAAAAGAGTATAAGTTAGGAAACCTTCACAATCATAGATTTCCTTGCATAAAGTAAATGCGTCGGTTAGGATACTTGCACTTTAAAAGAGTGTAAGTAAGAGAACTTGCCTTTAGCGTAGTTTATCCACGAAAAGCAAATCAACACTTTCGAATTCCTATCGTAATACAGTTACGTATATATATGATATTCATTAGTCATATAATTTAACTTCACATTTTCTCTTTGAATATACGATCAACACATAAGCTAAGTTTTACCTAGCTACACAGTTATATAGAATATAATTTCTATCCTTAACGTTCTTTCTTTAGAGTTTAAACGCATTCTCATATAATATAAGATCTCAACAATTAGCAAACATGCTTGCATATTATTAATATCTCATAAGACCACAATCAATACTAAATATATTTCATTTTAGCAAGTTACGGCATCTCCTTAAGTTAACCGTCAAAATCGGGTTCAAGTAACATCATATAATATCACGTAGCATGTATTCATATTTAAAGGATACTTTACATGCTTGTATAACTTTTCCAAATCCAATCGTACATGGTATAGGTTCTTAAGTTAATACTTAAAGCCATTCAAGGACACGAACTCATATGGTCTAACATGGTCTCTTTTAAACACATAAGATATTCATATAACTTGTATTAGTCATGCTCATGAGTACTCGTATTGCATATATGTAGCTAGCATTGTTATTATCTTGAAAACATGCTTTGTTCATGCTAAACTTTAATCATGGCAACTAATCATGGTATATATACATGCATGACACATGAATGAGTCTAAGAGTACTATCACATGTGTTCATAAATGTCAAATTCTAATTCTCGTCATAACATACCAACGTTCACGTTTAAAGCTTATACTTTGTTAGTATAGTTCATTAATAAGGTCTATCATGTTCATGCTTCCTTATGAAACCCATATACACAAGTTAACATGCTTTTCATGTATTTCAAGGCCCTATAAACATGCTCGAAAAGTCAGAATGTATACATGGTCTTTACATGTCAATATCAACCTTCAAAACTTGTATTTTTGTTAGAAAGGTGCACTAGTTGGGTTCACATGTCCATATTATATCACGGAACCTATATACATAAGTTAGTATGCATTTCATGTGTTTCTAGGTCATACTAACATGTCTCGAAAGTCAGAATATTAACATGCTTCATATATGTTAACGTCGTTCATGAAACTTTAAGTTCGTTTTCAAACTATATGTCGTTTGGTTAACCATGCATGCTAATATACTAAAACATGCTCACATTGCCTCATTAGGTTTATATATATGTATTAATCATGCTTCCATGCTTGTTTAAACAAAAATCAAACAATTAGTTCATAACAGTTTTGTTGCAGAATGCAGAAAAACTGAACACAGAGGCTGGCGCTGCGGCGCGGCTCAGCAGCTCACTACTGGCGCTGCGGCGCGAGTGGCGCTGCGTGCGGCGCTGCGGCGCGGGCTGCGGCGCGTGTGGCGCTGCGGCGCGGGCTGCGGCGCTGCGGCGTCGAGGCAGTTTTCTGCAGTTCAGACTGCAGCGAAATCCGACCAAAAACCTCCCATTTCATCGATTTCAACATACCCAAATGCTATTAGACTTGTTTAACTTACTAACACGTACATATATGCTTATATAATAGTCAATAGCAATTATCAATTCCCAATTTCATGAACTCTAACTAATTTATGAATTTTATGTATTCACAGAAATTAAAGAGGAATAATGGAAATGAAAGACTATTCAGTGGTTCTATCATGTGTGTATGTTCATATAACAACAATATAAGAGTTCTACAACCCAATCATGAACCAATTTGGCATAATCAAGAATTTCAACAAAACTCAGAGAACAACAATGGAGTTCTTTTGACAGAAAATGAAAGTGAAGAGCATGGAAATTGTATTATACCTTCTGCTAGAGCTTATTGCTGCCTCACTCCCTCTTTAACTGATATATATATATATGGATACTCACTCTCTACTTTCCTTGCAAGAAATTCTCAGCAAAAGAAATGTGAAGGAGATGAGGCTATATTTATAGAACTCCCATTATACAGACAATGCAATTGTATCCCATATCAAACTAACGGATTATAGGAATGCATGAAGGTTATCAAAGGGTAGGTAATTAGTGGTTGGATTCATCATGAATCCCACTCCCTCCACAATCATGAGCTATGAAATGCTAGTTGCTGAGTTTGGGGAGAAGAAGAAGGAATAGGCCTTAGCTGTATGTCAAGCACGTGAAGAGCAAATGGGACACTTAAAATGAGACAATTGATTTAACTCCTCAGCATTTGCAAATACTACACTTGTATATACACACCATATACATATGTTATATATATATGTACTCTTAGGTTATAATTTAAATCACAATGTACTTCACATAATGTAATAAGTGTAATTTACACACATATAATCCAGGTACGTTTATCTTACTGATATAATACCATCGGATACTACCACATTACATTATATCATATATTATTAAATTGTATTACTCAACAATTATTTATAATAGATCCATGATACATTATTTTAATGTATATCCACACATCATTTGTCACCTACACATATCATAACATATAGTTACTATACATTTAATTCGCATGCTTGCACATATAATTTCTCATCTTATAATTTGAATATTAATTAATAATATACACATATCCTACATCCATCAATATAATTGTTAACCTCCATAACAATTTAATTAACCCTTATATGATTAATTATCACTTTGATATAAATCTTATTGTATTTATAAACACGTTGCTCATTATTATTAAGTTTCTTGCAATAATAATAATCACATATTATTAATCAATCCTCATTAGTATTTTATAACAGTTAATTAATATTCTTCGATTAACAATTAATATAGATTAATTGTTCGCTTAAATTAATATAATCATTCTTATATTACGTCACTGTGCCACACAAGGCAATCAACGAGTTTATCACAAACTCCACCAATTTCTCAATTATTATAATTATTCAATTATATATAATTGAATTAATTCATCTCATAACACAAAATCATTTATATTCAAATAAATTCTCATTTCCATTAATATATTTATTTAATAATATATGGAAATTCTCGGGTATTACATCCTCCCCCCCTTATAAAAATTCCGTCCCGGAATTGCTACAAGGTTACACAAATATATGGGGATAGTCCCTCATCATCCTATCTTCTAACTCCCACGTTGCCTCCTCGACATCGTGGTTACGCCAAAGTACTTTTACAGATGAAATAACTTTATTTCTCAAAGTTTGTTCTTTCCTATCTAATATTTGGACAGGAATTTCTTCATACGCCAAGTTCTTCTCCACTTGAATGGGCTCGTAAGAAATCACGTGCTTGTAGTCGGCCTTGTACGGTCGCAACACGGAAATGTGGAACACGTTGTGGATATGCTCCAGTTCGGGTGGCAACGCAACTTTGTATGCCACTTCGCCCACTCGCTTCAGTATCTCGAACGGTCCTATGAATCTTGGACTCAATTTTCCTTTCTTGCCGAAACGGATTTTTCCCTTCCATGGAGATACCTTTAAGAATACGAAACTGCCGACTTTGAAGTCTCGGTCCTGCCGATGCAAATCTGCGTATTTCTTCTGGCGATCTTGAGCAGCTACAAGTCTGGCTCTTATCACTGTCACCACGTCTGCGGTTTGTTGAACTAACTCTGGTCCGAGTATTCGTCGTTCTCCGACTTCGTCCCAACATAACGGCGTTCTGCACTTTCTCCCGTAAAGAGCTTCGTACGGTGGCATGCCAATACTCGCATGGTAGCTATTATTATATGCGAATTCTACTAAGGGTAGGTGGTCGTCCCAATTTCCCTTAAAATCCATCACGCAAGTCCTAAGCATGTCTTCTAGCGTTTGTATTGTTCGCTCACTTTGTCCGTCTGTTTGAGGATGATAAGCTGTACTCAACCTCAACTGCGTTCCCATTCTTTCTTGCAAACTCTTCCAAAAATTGGACGTGAAGCGCGGATCTCGATCAGAGACAATTGACACCGGCACTCCATGTCGTGAAATAATTTCTTTTACATATAGGCTTGCTAATTGGTTCAAACTGTAGCGGATCTTGATTGGTAGAAAGTGTGCGGTCTTCGTTAGTCGATCCACGATAACCCAAATAGCATCATAACCTTTCTGTGTAACTGGAAGTCCTACCACGAAGTCCATGGTAATATGCTCCCATTTCCACTCTGGTATTTCTAATGGTTGTAGTAAACCACTTGGCCGCTGATGTTCTGCTTTAACGCGTTGGCAAGTCAAGCATTTACTGACGCACTCTGCGACTTCCCGTTTCAAATTAGGCCACCAAAAATGTTGCCTTAGATCTCGGTACATCTTTGTGCCTCCCGGATGAACGGAATATGTCGTATTGTGTGCCTCGTGCAAAATCTCTTCCCTCAACTCAGTTACCGCTGGTACCCACACTCTCCCTTCAAATCTCAAAATACCGTCTTTATCCATTCGAAATTTTTCTCCCTCACTTTCTGTGATCCTCTTTCGGATTTTCTCACACTCTTCATCCTTTTCCTGAGCTTCCTTTACTCTATTCAACAACGTCGGACAAGCTTCCATTACAATTAACTTCTCACCAGACTTTTCTGGTCCTTTTACTTCTATCTCCAATTTCTCCATCTCTCTTATCAACTCTTCCTGAGTCGTCAAATTAAACAACTTCTCCCTTCCTTTCCTGCTCAGAGCGTCGGCAACCACATTTGCCTTTCCCGGGTGATAAAGAATATCGCAGTCATAGTCTTTGATTAATTCTAACCACCTTCTCTGCCGCATGTTTAACTCCTTCTGTGTGAAGATATATTTCAGACTTTTGTGGTCCGTGTATATCTCACATTTTTCTCCGTATAGATAATGTCTCCATATCTTTAACGCAAAAACTACTGCCGCTAACTCTAAGTCATGAGTAGGGTATCGTTTTTCGTAATCCTTCAATTGTCGTGACGCATATGCAATAACCTTGCCATGTTGCATGAGCACACAGCCAAGCCCCTTGTGTGATGCATCACTATACACCACAAAATTTCCCGCATCATCTGGTAATGATAACACAGGTGTTTTGCTCAATCTCCTTTTCAGTTCTTGAAAACTTTCTTCGCATTTGTCGGTCCATACAAATTTCACCGTCTTTCTAGTCAAATTGGTCAGCGGGGTTGCTATCTTAGAAAAATCTTGGATGAATCTTCGATAGTACCCAGCTAACCCTAGAAAGCTTCTCACCTCCGTCGGTGTTCTCGGTTGTTCCCAATTACTTACTGCTTCAACCTTCGCAGGGTCTACAGAGATTCCATTCTTATCCACCACGTGGCCTAAGAATTGAACCTTCTCCATCCAAAATTCGCACTTAGAAAATTTTGCATACATCTTCTCCTTCCTTAGTGCCTCCAAAACAATCTTCAGATGTTCGGCGTGTTCTTCCTCTGTCTTTGAGTAGATCAAAATGTCGTCGATAAAAACCACTACAAATTTATCCAAGTATGGCTTGAAAACTCGGTTCATCAAGTCCATAAATGCTGCCGGAGCATTAGTCAATCCGAATGACATTACCAAAAACTCGTAGTGTCCATAACGGGTTCGAAACGCAGTCTTTGGTATGTCCTCGTCCCTCACTTTCAGTTGATGATATCCTGTTCGTAGGTCGATCTTTGAGAAACACTTTGCTCCCTTCAGTTGATCAAATAAGTCGTCTATCCTCGGTAGCGGATACCGGTTCTTTATCGTTACTCTATTCAATTCTCGATAATCGATACAGAGCCTCATTGATCCGTCCTTCTTCTTAACGAATAGTACTGGTGCTCCCCAAGGAGAAACACTCGGTCGAATGTAACCCTTATCCAATAATTCTTGCAATTGCATCATTAATTCCTTCATTTCTACTGGCGCCATACGATATGGAGCTTTCGAAATCGGTGCCGTTCCCGGTGCTAAGTCTATTACGAATTCGATTTCTCTGTCTGGCGGAAGACCAGGCAGATCGTCCGGAAACACGTCTTGAAATTCATTAACTACGGATATATCCTTAATTTCTACTCCCTTTTTCCGAGTATCAACGATGTAAGCTAAATAACCTACACATCCTTTCCTTAACAATTTCTTGGCCTGCATCATCGTAACGCAACACGATTGCTTAAGCGATGAGCTACCATAAAACACTACCTTAGACTTACTCGGAGTCTGAAGGTTCACACATTTGTTCTGACAGTCAATTATCGCAGCATGGTTATACAACCAATCCATTCCCAGTATTACGTCAAATTCTCCCAGTCTAATAGGAATCAAGTCTACGCTCAGTTCATGTTTACTAATATTTGCGCGACAATTTCGATAAACGTATTCTACAGGGATCACTTCCTTATTAGCAACTTCTATGATCAAAGGATTTTCTAATAGTTCTCGAGGTGTACTAAGTCTACTAGCAAATTCTTCAGATACAAAAGAACAGGTGGCACCCGAATCAAATAATACATAAGCATTTATATCATTGATTGGGATTATACCTGACACCACATCCTTCGCAGCCACTGCGTCTTGGACGGTCATGTTAAAGGTTCTGGCGGTTGGGCGGTTGGATTGTGCCGGTCCACCGATCATCAGCTTGTTGCCTCCTTGCTGATTACTACCCCCGCCACTTCCCTTCTTTGGGCAGTCCTTAATTCGGTGCTCCGTCGAGCCACAAGCAAAGCATCCTTGTATCTTCTTCGGTTTCAAACAGTTAGGCGAGATGTGCCCTTCCTGTCCGCAGTTGTAGCAAGTGCCACGTCCCTTCCAGCACTCGCCCTGGTGATTCTTCCCACACTTCGGGCATCCTTCAGCCCTCTTCTTGAAACCTCCACGAAAATTCCCTGATTGATTATTGTTGTTTTTGTTGTTGTTATTATTCTCCCACTTTCTCTTTCCCAAGTTGCTTCCTCCGCTACTACTTCCTCCCGTACGATTCTCTCCTCCAGTATTCTTTCCTTTCTTTTCTTTGTTATACTGACTTAAGGCCTCACTGCCGCCTTCCGCAATGATTGCCTTCTCCAGTAATGTTGCAAAGGAATCAATTTGAAGAACTGATACCTTATTGAACAGCCATGGCTTCAACCCTTGTTCAAAGCGTCTAGCCTTCCTCTCTTCATCACCAACTTGGTGCTCCGCAAATCGCGCTAGTTCGTTAAACCTAGCCGCGTATTGCGCCACCGTCATCTCACCTTGTTTTAACTCTAGGAATTTCACCTCCATCCTATTCTTCATACTCTTTGGAAAGTAATTCACGAAGAATAGTGTCTTAAACTTATCCCAAGCTATTATCCCTTCTCCAGCTCTTTGTTGATTAGCCTCCCACCAGTAGTTCGCTTCTCCCCTCATCATGTACGTGGCAAACACCGTCTTCTGATCTTCGCCTACGCTAGCTATAGTGAAAGCTTTTTCGATCTCTTTGATCCACGTTTGTGCGATGATTGGGTCGGTAGTTCCCTCGAACTCCGGGGGTCCTACACTCTTAAAGTCTTTAAAGGTTGTTACTGGCACAGTTTGAGGGTTCGGGCGAACGGGTTCATTGTTCCTTCCCCTTAAGGCTTCTCCTAACAAGTCTACCAGTTTCTGGATCGGGTCTACTTGTTCTCTCTCATTGTTAACAGATTCTTCGGGTGCTGTCAATCTACGTCTGGGCGGCATTATCTGCATCACAAGTTTTCATTTTATTATTATTCAAGTATATTACTTAAGTATTTCTTTTAATACTAAAAGAATAAATTTATAACACGTTTCTAAAATCAACTCCATTTATATTCATATGCCATTTCATTTTCATTACATGATTTTCCTAGCATACTGCTATAAATGTTATCATATATATCCCCTAATATCTCAAAAGACGGGGAATATACCAACCTACTACCATACTACCCCTCTAACAGAAGCTAACTCGGGGTTTACATCATCATCCCACATCTTACACAAAAGATCGGGATTACAACATAGCATATACAATACATAAAGACACAACTAGTACTACCACTAGACTGACTAAGGAAATCTCATCCCATCATCCCGCGCTCCACTGCGCTCTTGTACTCCAACTGTGCTATATACGCAAACAGCTCTCGGCTCAAGGTATGTAGAGTCTGTCCCTGTTCTGCCGGGTAGTGGTACACACCATCAATCACCCTTTCAAAAGCTGAACGGAACACATACCCCATCTTGTTCATCTTTCTCTTCTTGCACCTGACCTCGTCCTCAAGGTCGTCAGCTCTCTCATTGGACGCTTCCCACTTCTCCTCGAAGTGTAACCTATCCATCACCTCCAACTCTAGCTGAGTACGGAGTGCCTCTTTCTCAGTCTTCTCACTCAGCTCCCTCTGCTCAACCTCTTCTAGCTTCTCTGCCAAATATGCATTCCTAGCCACTGACCTGTGAAATAGAGTCCCCATTTGGATCCCTGCCTCCCTACGGTAGGCAATCTCCACTTCTAACTCTTGCATAGCCAGCTTCCTCTGGTGGTCCTCATCCCTCAGCTTCTGGAACTCAGACTCTCTCTCGTGGGCCTCTGCCTCCAGCTCCTGGACTCTGCAGTCTAACTCTAGGATCCGCTCCTCATATTCTCCTAGCATCTGCTCCTCTATAGTAGCCTCATCAGAGTCCTCTACTGGCTCATCCTCCATCGGCTCCTCCTCTGGATCAGTCTCTATCTCAATCTCGATCTCATCCTCGTCATCAAATTCGGATGGTGCAACTGCCTGCACTGGCACAGCCTCTAGAGGTGCCTCGTATACTACGTGTATATCCCTGGGCTCCTCCTCTGCACCTCTACTAGGTACCCCTGTGTCTGCCATCCTACACTCACAAACACAAGACAAGAAATAGCATCTCCATTAGAATGTTAAACAAAATATAAGTTCATTGTATAGAATGAAGTTACATTTCATAACAGACTAAGTCTCTCAAGGAAAACCCTACATGAGTTTTATCTCCTTCCTAACTTCTAAGTTCGCCTAAGTTATAGTCTAAGGACACTCGTTCCTAAGGTTTATAACTACAGCTCTGATACCAACCTGTGACGCCCCCAAATTCCAGGACCGCCACTTGGTCTCTCGAATTCGGTTCATCACGTGCTCATGGTAATACATCACAATAATAATAATTAAATATCATACGATCACAGCGGAAAATCTATTCTAGAATAATTTACAATGATTTATTATAATTATTCCCCCAAGTCTCGCAACCTACAGTACTTAATAGATTACCTAATAATATCAGTTAACGACTTATTACATAATCTAACTTAAGCTTAAACATAATCAAATCCAGTCTTACTACACCATCTTCATACAATATGAATATATTTAAAACATAACAGACATAAGCTAGTTGGTAGCTTTGCCCTTGCCCTTATCAACGCCCGAAGGTTCACCATGCTCTGCCTTAACTGAAATGTTTTAAGGAAAGCAAGAATGAGCACAAATTGCCCAGCAAGTAATATACAATAAGGGTGAGTAATAAGATTCTCAATTCTCGAAAGGGTATAACAAGATTTGATAGTTCAAGAATAACAAGAATATCAATAGTTCTCAATATCAGCCGCTAAGGACAGGATAATATCAATATGATTCAATAATAAGTCAATTCAAGATTTCAAATAATTGAATACTGAGTAGTCACTACGGACTATGAACTTCTACTAGAATTGACAGTAATAAACTGAAAATCCAACAAAAACAGGTACAACAGGTGATCAGCCTAAAGTACCCTTGTTATGCATAACAATCAACCATACTCAAGTGTGCACGTCGGTTCTCCGACAATTATATATTCCCTTCAAAGAAGGTTGTTCTTCTCAGTCAAATACAAAATCCCGCACCAATCAATTAGTTTGGGTCGCTTTTCAATAATATAAGTCTAGCCGAATCAAATGGCATAGACACTTTCACAATATTCAAGAACAATACTAAGTTCAACATGAATAATAGCTTTAATGAAATAAGAGTTCAAGTATGCTAATTCGATTCAACCGATTAAATAGGAAACTAGTTCGCAATACACAAGATAGGATACTTGCATAGTAAAAGAGTATAAGTTAGGAAACCTTCACAATCATAGATTTCCTTGCATAAAGTAAATGCGTCGGTTAGGATACTTGCACTTTAAAAGAGTGTAAGTAAGAGAACTTGCCTTTAGCGTAGTTTATCCACGAAAAGCAAATCAACACTTTCGAATTCCTATCGTAATACAGTTACGTATATATATGATATTCATTAGTCATATAATTTAACTTCACATTTTCTCTTTGAATATACGATCAACACATAAGCTAAGTTTTACCTAGCTACACAGTTATATAGAATATAATTTCTATCCTTAACGTTCTTTCTTTAGAGTTTAAACGCATTCTCATATAATATAAGATCTCAACAATTAGCAAACATGCTTGCATATTATTAATATCTCATAAGACCACAATCAATACTAAATATATTTCATTTTAGCAAGTTACGGCATCTCCTTAAGTTAACCGTCAAAATCGGGTTCAAGTAACATCATATAATATCACGTAGCATGTATTCATATTTAAAGGATACTTTACATGCTTGTATAACTTTTCCAAATCCAATCGTACATGGTATAGGTTCTTAAGTTAATACTTAAAGCCATTCAAGGACACGAACTCATATGGTCTAACATGGTCTCTTTTAAACACATAAGATATTCATATAACTTGTATTAGTCATGCTCATGAGTACTCGTATTGCATATATGTAGCTAGCATTGTTATTATCTTGAAAACATGCTTTGTTCATGCTAAACTTTAATCATGGCAACTAATCATGGTATATATACATGCATGACACATGAATGAGTCTAAGAGTACTATCACATGTGTTCATAAATGTCAAATTCTAATTCTCGTCATAACATACCAACGTTCACGTTTAAAGCTTATACTTTGTTAGTATAGTTCATTAATAAGGTCTATCATGTTCATGCTTCCTTATGAAACCCATATACACAAGTTAACATGCTTTTCATGTATTTCAAGGCCCTATAAACATGCTCGAAAAGTCAGAATGTATACATGGTCTTTACATGTCAATATCAACCTTCAAAACTTGTATTTTTGTTAGAAAGGTGCACTAGTTGGGTTCACATGTCCATATTATATCACGGAACCTATATACATAAGTTAGTATGCATTTCATGTGTTTCTAGGTCATACTAACATGTCTCGAAAGTCAGAATATTAACATGCTTCATATATGTTAACGTCGTTCATGAAACTTTAAGTTCGTTTTCAAACTATATGTCGTTTGGTTAACCATGCATGCTAATATACTAAAACATGCTCACATTGCCTCATTAGGTTTATATATATGTATTAATCATGCTTCCATGCTTGTTTAAACAAAAATCAAACAATTAGTTCATAACAGTTTTGTTGCAGAATGCAGAAAAACTGAACACAGAGGCTGGCGCTGCGGCGCGGCTCAGCAGCTCACTACTGGCGCTGCGGCGCGAGTGGCGCTGCGTGCGGCGCTGCGGCGCGGGCTGCGGCGCGTGTGGCGCTGCGGCGCGGGCTGCGGCGCTGCGGCGTCGAGGCAGTTTTCTGCAGTTCAGACTGCAGCGAAATCCGACCAAAAACCTCCCATTTCATCGATTTCAACATACCCAAATGCTATTAGACTTGTTTAACTTACTAACACGTACATATATGCTTATATAATAGTCAATAGCAATTATCAATTCCCAATTTCATGAACTCTAACTAATTTATGAATTTTATGTATTCACAGAAATTAAAGAGGAATAATGGAAATGAAAGACTATTCAGTGGTTCTATCATGTGTGTATGTTCATATAACAACAATATAAGAGTTCTACAACCCAATCATGAACCAATTTGGCATAATCAAGAATTTCAACAAAACTCAGAGAACAACAATGGAGTTCTTTTGACAGAAAATGAAAGTGAAGAGCATGGAAATTGTATTATACCTTCTGCTAGAGCTTATTGCTGCCTCACTCCCTCTTTAACTGATATATATATATATGGATACTCACTCTCTACTTTCCTTGCAAGAAATTCTCAGCAAAAGAAATGTGAAGGAGATGAGGCTATATTTATAGAACTCCCATTATACAGACAATGCAATTGTATCCCATATCAAACTAACGGATTATAGGAATGCATGAAGGTTATCAAAGGGTAGGTAATTAGTGGTTGGATTCATCATGAATCCCACTCCCTCCACAATCATGAGCTATGAAATGCTAGTTGCTGAGTTTGGGGAGAAGAAGAAGGAATAGGCCTTAGCTGTATGTCAAGCACGTGAAGAGCAAATGGGACACTTAAAATGAGACAATTGATTTAACTCCTCAGCATTTGCAAATACTACACTTGTATATACACACCATATACATATGTTATATATATATGTACTCTTAGGTTATAATTTAAATCACAATGTACTTCACATAATGTAATAAGTGTAATTTACACACATATAATCCAGGTACGTTTATCTTACTGATATAATACCATCGGATACTACCACATTACATTATATCATATATTATTAAATTGTATTACTCAACAATTATTTATAATAGATCCATGATACATTATTTTAATGTATATCCACACATCATTTGTCACCTACACATATCATAACATATAGTTACTATACATTTAATTCGCATGCTTGCACATATAATTTCTCATCTTATAATTTGAATATTAATTAATAATATACACATATCCTACATCCATCAATATAATTGTTAACCTCCATAACAATTTAATTAACCCTTATATGATTAATTATCACTTTGATATAAATCTTATTGTATTTATAAACACGTTGCTCATTATTATTAAGTTTCTTGCAATAATAATAATCACATATTATTAATCAATCCTCATTAGTATTTTATAACAGTTAATTAATATTCTTCGATTAACAATTAATATAGATTAATTGTTCGCTTAAATTAACATAATCATTCTTATATTACGTCACTGTGCCACACAAGGCAATCAACGAGTTTATCACAAACTCCACCAATTTCTCAATTATTATAATTATTCAATTATATATAATTGAATTAATTCATCTCATAACACAAAATCATTTATATTCAAATAAATTCTCATTTCCATTAATATATTTATTTAATAATATATGGAAATTCTCGGGTATTACAGATAACCAGGTCGTTCCCAAGAAAGAGGGGACCTTCCGATAATGATTTCTCCTTACTAGCGCGCAATTAAATAACCCCTCCCAGACAGAACTTCCTTAGACATTGTCAATAATGCTATCTAATAATATTATTCAAATAATATGAATTATTGAGTTGATAATGTGAAATACTGTGTAGTGACAATTATTGAATCAATAATACAAAATATCAACGGTAGCAATTAGTGAATCAATCATATAAAATAGCAACGTAGCAATTATTGATATAAAATATCAACGTAGCAATTATTGAACCAATAAAATATCATGCAATTATTGAATCAATAATATAAAATATTGAACAGTAATTACTGTAACAATTATTGAGTAAATGACTTCTTACATAAGAATTAATAATTCAAAATATTGTGCAATACCGTGTGTTACTGTGCAACAACGCGTATTATTGTATTTTTATCACCGGGTATTTCAACAGTTTAACCGTAACAGTTTTACCGTTATTTATAAAAAGGTTATTTCTGTCGCTTTCTATATCTGACAGTTATTCTGTTGTGGGGCCCACAAATAGCTGCGCCGTCGTACGAATATTTTTCGACAACAAGAATATTCCACGACCAAACGAATATTCCCCGACAACAATGAATATTTTATAACCACTTGCTTATTTTAAAATATTTGCACTTTTCACCCATAATTTTTTACATTTATCAAATCAAGACCTTACTATTTTGAAATAATATATAAAGAAAATTAAATCTTTATTCATAAAAGTTGGGGTCTTACATATATAATTTAAGATCAAATATCAAATAAAAGTTCACGACTTTTATGTGAAATGCTTCAGATAAGCAAATATATAATTGATGCGGTTTTATAAAGATTTTATTTTCTAAAGAATGTGTTTCTATGGTTTAAGCAATTCTAGAAAATATTTTTCTTTAGAATGTATTTCTATGGTTTGAACAGATATAACTTTGAGTTTAGATAACCATATAAAATCACTTATAATGCAACAAGTATTTTTGTGAATAAGTTTGTGAGTAAGATACTTGTTATGAAAGTTCTTAAATATAACAGATTTATCAATTAAATAATACTCCCTCCGTCCCAGGATAAAAGTCCTTATTACTATTTTGGGTAGTCCCATGTTAAATATCTATTTTCCTTTAATAACCAAACTTTTACATAATTTTTCCTATTATACCCTTAGCATTAAATATCTCTTATTTTTCTTATTCTAATTCTCTCTCCATATTCAATAAGTAATTAGTTATGTGCTGAAAATATTTTAAATTGAAAAGCTAGAAAGTCACTCTTTCACCTACATTGAAAATCTCTCATGCACTTAATTTGTTTCATGATTAATGACATATTATTATGGGCAATTTTGTCATTTCATTTCTCTTCTTAATATGCGTGAAAAGTCCACCAGGACTTTTATTATGGGACGAAGGGAGTACTTGATAAAATTTGTTTTACCCACGTATATATATTGTATTATATTTGATCTATGTTGTGAAAATTTGACCACTCAGGATTTATAGACCGTTTCGGAGAATTTTAGAGAAATAACATCCGAATTATATCGGTATCTAAGTACTGACCAAATTGTTTGTTTCACAATCTGATAATTTATATAAATATTTTTCAATATTTATATAATGTATCTATATTAATAAAAAGCCACTTAGGATTTTAAAGACCGTCCAGAAGAGAAATTACTTCCGAATTATATCGGTATCTAAATACAAACTTTTTATATAATATTTGATGGATTAAATATAGATATATATAAATATGTATAACAATTAAGTATGATAAATTTTTATTTCACTCATGTATATATATTATATTATATTTGATCTATGTTGTGAAAATTTGGCCACTCAAGATTTAAAGACCGTTTCGAAGAATTTCAGAGAAATAACATCCGAATTATATCGGTATCTAAGTACTGACCAAATTATTTGTTTCACAATCTGATAATTATATAAAAAAAATTCAATACTTATATAATGTATCTATATTAATAAAAAGTCACTTAGGATTTTAAAAATCGTCCGAAAAAGAAATTACTTTCGAATTATATCGGTATCTAAGTACAGACTTTTTATATAATATGTGATAGATTAAATATAGATATATATAAATGTGTATAACAATTTATCTTTAATATATCTATATATATAAGCAGATATGTAAATACAATAATTTAATGACTTATCTCAACTACTTTAACCAATTTTATCTTCTTTCAAGAAATAGAACTTTGAATTAGAAGATGAAGAGAAAACTTTTGCTGAGAGAAAATGTAGGCAAAGAGATATAGCTTTTCTTTGGTTTGTGAATTGGTAAGTTTGGAATGAATGAAAAACCTCCTATTTATAAGATTTTGAAGTTGAGGGCAAAATAGTCTTTTTGAAAATCTAATTTTGAACAAATGGACCGGATTGCATAGATGTAAAATGAAAGGTCCGAATTTCAACTTAAGCACACGGATTGGGCAATCAAAATATTTGTGCAGGAATGTTGCTAACATAAATGTCAGTACGTGTGTAGTGTTAATTTTCAATCAAGGCACAAAATTTTCGGTCCAATCACAAAGGCTTTGGCCAAGCCTTTTTCTTTTTTCTCTTAATGCCATTTGCCTCCAGCACATGCACATCATTTACATACACACACGGTTTCACATTTACACACACACACACACGCCTCATGCACCCACATGCACATATCATATATATATATATATATATTTATATATATTATATACATATACCATATATATATATATATATATAATTTGAAATTTTTTTGCCCAAAAGATTTTTAGAAAATCATTTAGAAAAGAATAGGAATCTCATTGCCTTAGAAAATATTAATATTTGAATTAATTTAATTAACACTTGATAATTACTTTATCAAGGTCAAGAAAATAAATTCATTTTTAGGATGGAAAATATTTTTGATAGGAATAAAATAGGATATTTAAAATCAAATATATAATAATCCTATAGAGAGGATTCTATCTATTTTATTTTAATACCATTTACTAAGTTTGTTGTCATCAAAATAAACTGATCAGTTTGGAAACCTATCAATCTCTCGCTTTTTGATGATGACAAAAAACTAAATGTATTTTCTATTATAACTGCTCCCCCTTAGTATATTCATGAGAGAAAAAATTTGTAATTTTTCGAAAAACATTTTATCAGAAAAATTTGCAGGTAGCAGTGCAGCAGTAATATAGCAGTGCAATGTAAAGTGTAGCACTGCAGTGTAAAGTAGTCAATTATATTTTTCTTCTCCCCTTTTGTTATTACAAAAAGTGGGGAATAGAATATTTGTTCAAAACCTGTAGAAAAGTTAATATTTAAATAAAATTCTCTAACAACCTGTAGGAGAGCATGTTAGAAAAGATAAACATAAGTAAGAAATATAGCATGCAGAGCTAGTAGTTGTTAGTGTTTAAGTACAATCATCGCAAATAGTTAGATATAGTATATATATAGTTATACAGTCCTTCCAAATAGTTAGAAGTCATACAAGTGGTCATGAGAGAAATGTAACCCAAGAGGAGGAAGAGTATTTTCTGGAGGATTCTGGGCAGGCATCATCCTTGGCTGAGCTTGTGCTGGCAGAGAAGTGGTAGTATGGTTCATAAATCTTTTGAAGCTCCATCAACATATATAACATATCTCTGAGGTGATGCACAGAAAATTGAAGGGACTCTATTTGACTCAACAGATTGTTTTGATTTTTAAGAGAAAGTTGAGTCAAACTGTTTAAGTCATCAATTTGAGACATTAGATTCTGGTGAGGTTCGGGAGACTAAGTAATTTCTGGATCAAAGATCATGAGTGGTTTTGGGGGCATATTGAGGTGTGAGAAAATATTGCTACTTTTCACATACTGTGTTTGATGATTAAGCACATTTATACCAAGATGTTGAAATATAGGAGTGAGGACAAGACCAAAACCAAGACAGTTATAATGATAACAATGCTCAAAAGAACTCAGTAGAAAGTATGGGAGACTATAAGGCATATGCTAATTCAAAACACATTTCATCAGTTATAAATCAAAGGGATGGAACAGTTTGTTTTCCCTAATAGACATGCGATTGTATCTAAAAATTCGAGCAAGAAATTGACATTGTGGAGTGAAAAACTCATAACCTACTTTGCATGGTCGATTAAATAATTGAGCAGGTACTAATTGATCAGTAACAGTAGCCAGATTATGTTTAAATGTCATGCACTTACTGGTAGAGATGCTTATCGGATGAACATAATCATTGATTCTTGAAAGTTCTAACATACTGTTGCTTAGATGTAATGCATTTAAAATCAGTTGTTCATCAATGATATATTCCTGACCTTGTATGCATGTACAGATAGTAGTTAAGAGACCAGATGAGTTTCTAACAAAGGTCATATGGGAATAAACTTCTGCAATGAGTGCAGGGTAAATTTGCCTACTTGTAAAAATGTCTAAACAATTCCAGCCAACATTTTTGATTTTCTCCAGTAAGTCAGAAAAACTGTTAAAAGAAGTAGCCATTTCAGGCATGAGGTTGTCTTAAGTGCCTATATTTGACTTGTGCAGATATAGTGAGTAACTGTGGTGCAAAAATATCAGAATACAATTCAGAAAAAAGAGGTAACTTCTTTCGTTTTGAGGAATAGACTTCATCCATTTTGAAAAGGGCAGACAGTGTAAAGAATTTAATAAAATGCAGACAGATAAAGACAGACACAAAGAGGTGAAGGACATATGCAGTGAATTGTGTAGTTGCCATTTATAGAAGTGGTAGATAAGTGAAAGTTTTGAGTGTTTAATGCATACAATGGTAGGTTCTCAGTTATCAGACATAGACATACAAGGCAGATAAAGTATAGATATGACTTATTTGAACCACATAGAGTATAATCAAGTGTGGGAAAAAGAGACTCTCTAATCCATTTAATATTTACTTCATAAATCAGAGAGTCAACGAAGTCAAAAAAAATTCAGTCCAAGCAGCTCAACATTTGTTATGGTGACCTCATGTCGAAAATAATTTTTACAAAAACAGAGAGTAGTTGAGCATGTTGTATCACAGAAAGAACAATTTATAAATATAGCACAATTTTGTCAGATAATTAGTCATATGAAAAATGCAGATACTTATCACAAAATCTAGTGCAGTCAGAAAAATAGAGCAACCCGCATACTATTTCTGTAAGAAATGAAAGTTTAACCCAATATAGAGGTTCAAACCTAGAGGTTTTAATCCATAATAGTAAACATGTCATATATCCCAATTCAGTATCGATATAATCAGAATAAAAATTTAAGAAATGATTTGACATTTGCTTAAATCCCATTATAACAACCAAAGAGATAAAGAGTGAATGAGAGATCACATTCAATGCCCTCACAGTTTATAACGTGTACTGCTATGTACAGAAAGAGAGAAAAGAAATTACCTGCAAGCTCGTTTCAGGACATAAATGTGTCCACTGCTGATTTCTTTCAACCCCAGCACCCAAAGCAATTGATACATACTTGAAATATATTGTCAGAATAGGTAGGACTATATACATATGAAGATGCATGCAAGTAAAAGAAAAAATTTTAATCAGTAAAGTATATTAGGGTAAAAAAAGTTCGGGTTTTTTCAAAGATCGAAAGTTTTTTTTAAAAAAAAAATTCAAAGAAAACCCAAACTCTGAGATTTAAGTTTTGTAAAAGTCAAAATTTTAAAAAATCTAAACTCTAAGAAAGGAATTTCGTAAACAAAATTAGTTTTTTTGAAATAATAGCAAATAAACACTGATTTTGGAAAGCTATTGACAGATTAAACGAAATATACAAAAAAAATAAAAATAAAAACGAAGATTTAAGACACTGATTTTGGAAAGCCATTGACAGATTAAACGAAATATACAAAACAATAAAAATGAAAACGAAGATTTGAGACACAAAAATCAGTAGAAAGGCTACCAATTGAAAATTTTTGTAAGAGAGAAATTTCAGATCTAGTGTGAAAATCTGAATTTTGAAATTTATATATATATAATTTATATTATTTTTTTAAAAAATGTATCAGATCCATTGGATCAAAAACTGTACCCAAAATAACTCACCATATAGAAAAATAGGGTTTGGAATCGAAGAAGAAGATCTGTGTTTATCAAACTAAGAAAAAAAATTAAATTTTTTTTAACAGTAAACGAGATTTGAAAACAAAAAAAATTGGAAGATTGATTGGTTGATGGACTAAATCGATGGTGTAGAACTGATTGATCGGTTCAGATTTCTCGAATTTGAACTGGAGATCAGACATTTTTGGTAGAAATTGATTAGGGTTTGTGAGAGAAAGAGAGAGACGGGGAAGAAGACAGAGAAACCGACAGAGGAGAGAAAGATAAGAGTGAGAAATTAATTAAAAACAAAATTTTAATATTTATATTTAGGTTAATTAGGCTGATCGGATGACTGATAATTAATTTCAAAATTGATTGACGATCAGGATTGAACCTAAAATTTAAGACCTTTGAGCTGATCGATCAAATTGATCTAACAGCTGAGACTAATTTGTGTTTTCTGTTGATGATCTGACGGTTGTTTGGCTCGATCCGTGTGTTTGGT
Organism: Panax stipuleanatus; assembly: GCA_020205555.1. Lineage (NCBI taxonomy): Eukaryota > Viridiplantae > Streptophyta > Magnoliopsida > Apiales > Araliaceae > Panax > Panax stipuleanatus. The sequence goes on from CM035117.1 coordinate 93,889,816, forward strand.
GAAGGTGGCTCCTAATTAATCCAAACGAGTAGCTGCAGATTGACGCTTGTTTTGACCGTTAGATGAGATCCTTAGATCAACCGTCCAGATTTATTTTTGATATATTTATATAAATACATATATAGATATATATATAGAAATAGATTAATAGTCAAAGGTATATTTAAAAATAAAAATTTGATCATTAAGTATATAAATAATTAATTTTTATGAGATAAAAAGAGATAATTCAATTTTTTTTAAAATTTAATTAAAAAATATATAAGAATATAATTATACTAATAATAGAAATATTTGTATTAATATTCAAAAAAAATATTAATTAATTTTTTTTGATAGTAAAAAAAATATTAACAAGATATATATATTACATATATAGTTATAAATGTAGAAATATGATAATTAATTATAAATATGAAGAGAATTTTAAAATGTATATTAATAATGCACTTTTGAACTAGATAGTGATTTAGCTATACATTAAATAAAAAATTTAATAATAAATTCCCCCTTTTTTTAAGTAAAAGTATTAACTAATTATAAGTGATAATAGTAAAAAAAATTATTTTAAATGTAATAATAATTATGATGAGATATCTAACATACCTAAATCCAAACGTAGTTTGAAAAATCTTTCAGAACTTAAAGGTTTAGTAAATATATTCGCAATGTTTAATTCTGTGTCGATATGTTCTAACTTGATAATGTCACTGTTTACATGATCACGCAAGAAATGATGTCTTACATCTATATGTTTTGATTTAACATGTAATACAGTATTTTTACTCAGATTTATTGCACTTGTATTATCACATAGGATTGAGACACAGTTAATTTTTTTATTGTAATCAGCCAAGGTTTGTTTCATCCATAATATTTGTGCACAACATCGTGCAGCAGCTATATATTCTGCTTCGGTGGTTGAGATGGACATTGAGTTTTTTTTCTTAGAGAACCAAGAAACTAAACATCCACTCAGAAACTGACACGTGCCACTTGTACCTTTTCGATCAACATGATGATCAGCATAGTCAGAGTCTGAGAAACAAACAAGATCAAATGATTGACCTTTAGGATACCATAGGCCTATATCTGTAGTTCCTTTGAGGTAACAGAATATTCTTTTTACTGCAATCAAGTGTGATTCATTAGGGTTTGATTGGAATCTAGCACATTTATAGACACTGAACATAATGTCAGGTCTACTGGCTGTGATATATAGAAGACTACCAATCATTCCTCTATACTTCTTTGTGTCAACACTTTTTCCATTTTCATCAGCAGTTAATTTATTGGTGGTTGACATAGGAGTGTTAAGAGGTTTTACAGATTCTAATCCAAATTTCTTAATAATTTCTTTGTAATATTTAGATTGAGAGATATGAATACATTTTTCTCCTTGCTTGATTTGCAATCCTAGGAAGAAATTTAATTCTCCCATCATGCTCATTTCAAATTCCTTACTCAGGCTTTCAGAGAAATCATTGCACATGGAAATGTTAGTAGAACCAAAAATGATATCATCAACATAGATCTGTAAAATAAGGATATCATCATTTTTATATTTAGTGAATAAAGTAGTATCGACGGTACCCGTTTTAAATCCATCTTCTAACAAGAATTTACTTAATCGTTCTTACCACGCTCTGGGGGTATGTATTAAACCATATAAAGCTTTATGCAGTTTATACACATAATCAGGACAATTAGCGTCTTCACAATCAGGAGGTTGTTTAACATATACTTCCTCCTCAATAATACCATTTAAAAAGGCAGATTTGACATCCATTTGAAATAATTTACAATCTTTATGGCATGTAAAGACTGGTAACATTCGTATAGATTCAATTCTAGCAACAGGAGCATAAGTTTCATCGTAATCAATTCCTTCAAGTTGATTATACCCTTGTGTAACTAGTCTTGCCTTATTACGTATGACAATTCCATTTTTATCTAATTTATTACGAAAAACCCATCGAGTTTCAATAATAGAAGTTTCCTCAGGTTTTGGAACTAATTCCCAAACTTTATTTCTTGTGAATTGTTCAAGTTCATCCTGCATAGCGATAATCCAATCTTCGTCAAACAATGCATCTTATATGTTTTTAGGCTTAATTTGAGATAAGAAAGATAAATGACCAGCTAGATTTTGAGCTTGTGATCTCGTAAGAATCCCTTTATCGATATCACCAATTACATTTTCTATAGGATAATTTCTAATGACAAGTGTTTCTTTGGGTAAGTCATTTAACTGTGGATTAATATTTTCAAGAGGATTAATATTGACAGGTGGAGATGTATTATCTATTTTTAGTTCTTCCATATTTCTGAGAATGTCTTCAATGACAACATCATTATCTATTAACTCTTTATATTTAGGAGGAGGTTTAGATTCATCAAAAGTTACATACATTGACTCCTCAACAACTAGAGTTCTTTTATTAAATACTCGATAAGCTTTACTATTAAGTGAATATCCCATAAATATTCCCTCATCAAAATTGGGATCGAATTTCACCAAATATTGTTTAGTGTTTAAAATAAAACATTTTCTCTCAAAACACATGAAAGTAATTTATTTTTGGAGTTCTTTTATAATAAAGCTCATAGGGAGTTTTCAACAACAATGGTCTTAGTAAAACTCGATTTAAGATATAACAAGATGTTGCAATTGCTTCAGCCCAAAAGTATTTAGGAAGACGATATTCATTTAGCATAGCGTTGGCCATTTCTTGTAAAGTACGATTTTTCCTTTCTACCACACCATTTGATTGTGGTTTGTATGGAGCAGAAAAGTTATAGCTTATACCGTGCTCATCACAGAACATTATGAAATCAGAATTATCAAATTCTCTTCCATGATCAGACCGAATATAAACAATAGATCTTCCTTGTTGATTTTGGATTTTCTTGCATAACGTAGAGAAAGAGTTTATCGCTACATTTTTGAATTTTAAAAAATCAACCCATGTGAATCGTGAATAGTCATCAACTAGGACTAGAATATAAACAGCACCACCCATGCTGTGTTTACGGATAGGACCCACGAAATCCATATACAAGAGTTCTAATGGTCAAGAGGTTGACACTGTGAGTTTAGGTTTATGAGATGCATGCATTTATTTTTCTAATTCACAAGCTTCACAGTTATGGTCTTTTAGGAATTTTAATTTTGGAAGACCACGGACATGTTAGAAGATATGTTATTTATTAATTTCATGTTAATGTGTCCTAACCTACGATGCCAAAGCCATGGATCTTCATTAGCAGATACAAGACATATTGTCCAGGTGTGAGTATGTATCTATGTCACATGTGTACACATTTTGACTTCTAGGACATAATAGAATCAATTTACAAGATTGGTCAAATGTTGAACAATTATGAGAACTGAAAGTTATTTTAAAACCACTATCACATAATTGACTAATTGATAGAAGATTGTACCCGAGTCATGTGACTAATTGAATATTAGAGATTGTTATGTGTTTATTGCCAACACTTCCAATTCCAATAACTTTACCTTTGTTGCTATCTCCAAATGTTACCTCACCACAGTCTGTAGCTTGTAGATTGTTCAATTTTGTTTTGTCGCCTGTCATGTGTCTTGAACAACCGCTATCAAGGTACCATTTATTTTTACTAGAGTCAGCTATGAGACATACATGCAACATATATTAAGTTCACAAACAGGTACCCTTTAATGAGAAGGGTCCTTTGGGTAAGTTTTCTATTTTGCATAAGGATCATTTGTGTTTTCCTTTACAAAATTTGGTATATGATAATAAGTTTTAGTAGACACAAGTGTTCTATGGGTAGCAGGTCTATAAGATGCATGATTTGATATATTATTGTATCTTGAAAGATTTTGATGAAAGTTTCTAGATGATCTTTCATGAAAATGATATTCTCTTGTTCTGATAATAGGTGTTGTGTAAGTTCCTTTTGGTACCCAAATCATTTTCCATTTATAGTTTCCATTTTTGACATTACATGAGTAAACAGAATGACCATTCTTATTACAGTAAGAACATTTAGTAAAAGGAGATGCATGTCCTTCTTTTTCTTTGCTTTTAACATGGTAGAGTCCTTTATCTTTTGTCTTACTAGATTCTCCGATATGTCCTAATCCCTCTTTATTAAAACCACATCTTTGTTGACTGAGCATAACATCAAGGTTTTCTTTTTCTTTTGTAAATTTAATGACTATTTAGTTTAAATCATCACGTTCTATAGTCAACATTCTAATTTGATTTATTAAAGTGAATTCTTCATTTTTCTCTTCTATTTGTTGAGAAGAATTTTCCTCTTTTACTGTTTCAATTTCTTTACTAAACTCTTGATTTAGTGTTTGAAAATCTTTAATAAGTACAGCAAGAGTTGAATTTTCAACTTCAAGGTTTTCAATAGAAATAATAAGTGTTGAATTTTCTATTTCGAGATTTTTATTTTTATTTTTTAATTTCTCTAGTTCTTCTTTTAATACAAGATTTTTTGAAGAGTCATTTTCTAGTTTCTCATTTTCTTCTTTTAAAATTTCATTAATTATGATTAAATTTGAATTTTCTATTTCTAGATTTCTATTAGTCTTAATTAAATTTTCTAATGAAATTTTTAGTTTAATAAAATCTTCTTTAATGATTTCATTATATTCATAAAGACAATTGAATGCTTCTTGTAGTTCATGATGTTCTTCGTTTATATTATCTAAGCTAAGTGTGACAAATGAAGTACTAGGTAATTGATGTTCTGAATTTATCTCAGATTTTGGTGATGATTCATTGTCTGCCATTAGACATAGATTTACAATTTCCTCGGGTCGTTTGTTCAGCAGTTCCTTCTTCATCATTTAGATCCCAACCTTTTTCAGCTACTAGTACTTTGTTGTTTACTAGTTTAGGACAGTCCTTTTTGAAGTGTTCAGGCTGATTACATTCGAAACATGTATTTGAATTTTCATTGGAGCTAGCATTTTTAAAATTATTGTTGTTTGCTTTGAAGTTTGCTCCTTGTGCTTTTGGTTTGAAGGCTTGCTTGCTTCTGAAGTTGTTGAAGTTTTTGTTTGTTTTCATAAAGCCTTTGCCATATCTTCTTGCTTGACTTTGGATTACTCTCCTGAGTTGTCTTAATAACAAAGCAAATTCGTTATTATCTAGACTCAGGAATTCTTCATTTAACTCCTCATCATCGCTTTCTTGATCAACTAGTAGAGCTTTGAAAGCGATTCCTTTCTTTTTGAGATATGTGTCTGATCCTGCTTTTTCGACTAGCATGTCGATTTCGTGGGCACAAAATTTTCTAATAAGGCTATCAAGAGGATATGCAGTTAGATCTTGCATTTCTTTGATGGTTGTAACCTTTATTTTTCATACAGATGGAAGGGCTTTGAGAATTCTTCTATTCTTCTCATTTGTTGTGTAAGTTTTTCCCAATTGTTCTAGTTTATTAATGATTCTGGAAAAACATATTTCTATATCACTGATTTTTTCACCTTCTTCTAACTTGAAGCTCTTATACTCTTGGATTAGAGCATCTTTTCTGGTTTCTTTGATGTGATTGGTTTCTTTATAGGTTACAATCATTTTTTTCCAGATTTCTTTAGCATTCTTGAAGTTGCTAACTCTTTTGTATTCTTTTTCTATAAGAGCATTGATAAGCACTTGTTCGGCTTGGGCGGTTATATTCATAGTCTCCTCATCTTCAGTGGTGAATTCATTAGCATCTTTCTCAATGATCTTTTTACCTTCAATTTTTTTGGGAATTTTTACACCTCATTTTATTGCCAGCCAGATTTGGACTCCTTGTGACTTGGCATAGATTTTGAATCTATTCTTCCAGGTGGCAAAGTTTGTGCCATCAAATAGTGGAGGTCTAGATATTGACAGTCCTTCTCCGCATCCGTTAGCATTGTAGGCCATAGATGGATCTACTCTTAGATATGCCTGTATTCACTTAACAAACAAGTTAAAGAGCACCGCTTTGATACCAATTGAAAGTCCAATAATAATCTAGAAGGGGGGTTGAATAGATTATTACTGTTTAAAAATTATCTTAGGCCTTTTTGAATTTTTAGTAAATTAATTTATAGTATCAGAAATTAATATGCAGGATTTAGAAAAATTCAATCACACAATGCACAGAGATTTATCTGGTTCACAATATACAGCTTGGGTATATTACTACGTCTAGTCTCAAGCTCCTCTCCAGGACTTGAGATCCTATTACTCCCAGTAATAAATGCTCCTTCAATAGGTGGAAAAACCTTTATAAAATTTTATAGATCAATTTATAACTATTCACAACTAACTATCTTGGACAGCGAACTCCTAGCTCCTTCCTCAAGCTTAGTTGTATATTCTTTTGAGTTCACAACTATTCTATAATCTGGTCTTGAAACAACAATCTATTCCTCACCTCACAAGTACACTAGAAACCCAACTCCCAGCTGACCTCTCTAAGACTCTGGTCTTGGTCAAAGAATTTTTGTCTTTCTCACAGATACATAAAATAAACTGACTCTACCCTCTTCCCTTTAATAAAAAGATAGTTTGAATTTGCTTCTAAAGTAAGCAGATAAAGTTTAGTACAGATTTATAAAAGTTTAAATAACTTTTATAGTTGATACTTTTCAGATAAGCAGATATATAATTTAAGATCAAATATCAAATAAAAGTTCAAGACTTTTATGTGAAATGCTACAGATAAGCAGATATATAATTGATGCGGTTTTATAAAGATTTTCTTTTCTAAAGAATGTGTTTCTATGGTTTAAGCAATTCTAGAAAAGATTTTTCTTTAGAGTTTGTTTCTATGGTTTGAACAGATATAACTTCGAGTTTAGATAACCATATAAAATCACTTATAATGCAACAAATATTTTTGTGAATAAGTTTGTGAGTTGTGATTTCGTGTATACGCACTCCTAGAAGGGGGGGGGGGGTGCATAGGTGCAATGGATAAATAGTGATAACTTTTTAAAATTTACAGAATTCGTTCAAATCAGACAGGTATACCTGTCTGCTTTAGTATATGTTCTTACACAATTAATATCAGACAGGATACCCTGTCTGGATTAGTATATCTTCAAGCAGCGTGATAAACAAAAATATGCAGAACATGAATGCCAGTTAAAGAGATGAACAGAAGCAAAAATCACACCAAGATTTATACGTGGTTCAGCCCTTAAACCTCTAGTCTAGCGGTCTACATCCACGTCCAATACCAACCGGTATTGGAGACTCTTTTTATTAAATAAACTTTTCAATACACAATACAAAAAATTCCCTGTTCAAAGTAAGCTTTCAACTGATGGACACCACTGCCCCTTTGCACCTCTGCAACCTTTCTCACCACTGAGACCTTTGCACCTCTGCAACCTTGAAAGCTCTCTATAAACAGACCTTATCCACTATTGGATCAACCAAGCCAAACAAGGCTTAAACTCATAACTTTAATATTAGGAATTACAATAGACTTCTTATTTTCCAGCCACAAAGAATTAAATTCAATACAAAGAATATCTGGAAAATAAACTATGAGGGCTCTTAATAATATTTTCTCTATATAACCACTGATATATCTTTCAAGTGTGTGTCCTCGTTTTTGCTGAAGAATGAGTATATATAAAAGAAGGAATAACGGAAATAAAAGATTGTTAGCAATAAAAGTCCCAAGATATCAGCAATTAATTAGAGGCCAATGAATATATGATTTTCATTAAATCAGCTAACAAAGATTTGGTTCCAACGGATATGTTTTCAAGTCAAACCAAAACACCTTAAATAAAGGAACAAGGAGATACTTGATAAAGTTTGTTCCTAGCCAATCACTGAATAACAGTTACCTTATTTAGTTTCCTTTTCAAATTGGATTGCATAACATTGCTAAATTATATTAAAGATCTTTTCAGCAACATGCAACATGCAAACTTAAATCTAGAAGGAAGATACTAATGGACCATAATTCCAATCTTGGGCCAACAAGGAAAATTACCTTATAACATATATTAATCAGCCCATTTAATATAAATAAAATAAGACCACTTAAACAGCTCAAGCACAAGAATATTTGTCATCATTAAAATCATAAACCAACAATCTCTCCCTTTTTGATGATGACAATATATTAACTTTTATGATCAACATGCTCCCCCTAAGTATATGGCTCCCACTAAATTTATGCATATCAAATGTAATTCTGTAAATAAGCACACCTATTCACCCCCCTCTAGGTGTGCGTATACACGAAATTACATTTGGTTTCAAAGCAAGGCTCTACTAATATTAATCTTTGCATGTCGTAGGGAAATATCCTATGGCACACCTCGACTTTCAAGAAGCTCAATCCACAAGCCGACCACCTCTATTGCTCGGGAGTGAGAACTTCAACTTTTGGAAATTCAGAATGAAGATTTATCTCAAGAGAGACCCATGGCAGTGGTGGGTAGTTGAAAATGGACCTGTTATTCCTAGACATGATGATGGTAGACTCAAGTCTCTCATGGACATGGATGCAAATGAAAGCTACATGTTTTCCTACAACTCAAGAGCTATGAACACCTTGCTAAGCGGAATGGTTCAAATTGAAATTGATAAAGTATAATCGTGCAACACAGCAAAAGAAATATGGGACACATTCTTGATGAGTCACGAAGGTACTTCCAAAATCAAGGAGGTGAAGTTGAGTATGTTTATGCAAGACTATGAGTTATTCAAGTTAGAAAAGGATGAAATAATCAATGAAGCTCAAGCGAGGTTTCTCACGCTAATGAACTCACTCAGCATGCTAGGGAGAAAAATTGAACAAAAGGAAATCAAGAAAGCTGTTGAGAATCATGCCTAAACGATTCGCACCAAATGTTACAACTCTTCAAGATTCAACAACAATCAGTACCATGGAAGCTCTCACCTTATTTGGAGAGCTTAAAGAATTTTAAAGTCAACTCAGGAGGTATGATGAAGAAGATGAAACACCAATAAAGAAGACATTGGCACTTCAAGCCGAAAGCAACATGGTAGGTGATGGCGAAGACTTTGATGAAGAAATTAAAATGCTTTCAAGAAAACTCGAGAGACTACTTCAAAGGAAGAAACAAAGGAAGAATAAAAAAGGTAGCTCAACTGCAATGAGTAAGTCCAAAACAGAACAAGAAGAAGAAACTGGCCAAATCTGTTTTATGGGATTTGAAGACGATGATCAACTTGAGGTAACAAATTTTCATGAAGTTTTTGAAATATCTATATCTGATTATCTTGCTTTACAAAATGAAAATCAACAGCTCAAAAAGAAAACTGCTTATTTTAAGAATTGTGTAAATGAGCTAATGAATGAAGTTAAGTCGCTTATTAAAGAGAGAAAAGAAAATGCATATCTTAAAAATGAAAATGAAGTTTTAAAAGAAAATTTGAAAATGAGAGATGCATGCATAGATGATTTTAATGATGGAAAAATGATGAATGTACAACATGATGATAATATAACAAATGCAGAAATATCATCTTTAAAAAATGATCTTGCTAAATTTGTGCAAGGAGAAGAGAACCTAAATGTTATGTTAGGGGCACAAAGGTCTAGTCTTGATAAACAAGGAATTGGGTATAATCCAATTAAAAATGTGAAAAATAGAACTAATGATAATATTAGAATGATTAATAGTAAACCAAGGTTTAAGCCACTTTATTGTTTGCCGTTTTTTACTTGTAAAAAATGTGGTTTTAAAGGTCTTTTTGATTCTAATTGTAATAAAATTAGAATAAAACAAATTTGGGTAAAGAAATGTGATTTATATGCTACTAACCCAAAAGGACCCAAGAAAATTTGGGTACCAAAAAGGTAGAGACTATTTATTTGTTTTGTAGATGTCTCAAGGTCAAAAAAGGAGACGAATAGTACTTTTACTTTGAGAGAGTAAGTTACCTATAAATGATTTGGCGGAATCTGTAAGTAACTCATGTTATTTTTTAAATAGAGTTTTAATTAAATATATGGATTTTGTAACACAAGGGTTCATAATATTATTATTTTTTAAAGTTTTTTTTGTGTTAAATGCGCCATATTTAATATAAATGACAATATTAATGAGGAATCAGTGCATATTATTTTTTGATGATATTAACCACGATTTGTTAAAGGAAGAGAATGAGGTTTCTACAGGAAAAAGCAAGCTGGTACGTGTAAACCAAATAGCTTAATCCAGACAGCTTAAGGCGTCCGAATCAGAAGGAAAATCAGATGAATATTCTGATGCAGAAACTGATTTTCTCGAGGTTGAATTTGAAGAGCAAATGACTACTACCAGGCTTCCAAAATCATCCAAAACTGTTAAAAATCATCCTTCTAACCTGAGCATTAAAGATCTTAACATTGGGATGACCAAAAGAAGATCTTTTGAAGAGATTTAATTTTAAAAATACAAAATCCAAAGCTACACTAAGGAACACATCTATCAAGCTTACTATTGGTAACAACACTGTTGATATATAGGTAACAAATCAAAGGTATGATCATATTGTTTACTTGCTATATGTGATTTTGTTATAAGCTTGCTCCAATATCATTGTTTACCCTTGCGCTTATTTTTTTTTAATTTGGCAAATGGGGTGAGATAACTAAATTCAACTAAATTGATATGAATTATTTTTGTTGACGACAAAGGGGGAGAGATAAATCTAATGCATATTTCTTTTTGATAATGACAAAGGGGGAGAGATAAAACTAATGCATATTCATTTATAATATGCATAAATTTAGTGGGAGCCATATACTTAGGGGGAGCATGTTGATCACAAAAGTTAATATATTGTCATCATCAAAATCATAAACCAACATGAGTAAGATACTTGTTATGAAAGTTATCAAATATAACAGATTTATCAATTAAATAATACTTGATAAAATTTGTTTCACCCACGTATATATATTGTATTATATTTGATCTATGTTGTGAAAATTTGCCCACTCAGGATTTAAAGACCGTTTAGGAGAATTTCAGAGAAATAACACCCGAATTATATCGGTATCTAAGTACTGACCAAATTGTTTGTTTCACAATTTGATAATTATATAAATATTTTTCAATATTTATATAATGTATCTATATTAATAAAAAGCCACTTAGGATTTTAAAGACCGTCCGAAAGAGAAATTACTTCCAAATTATATCGGTATCTAAGTACAGACTTTTTATATAATATTTGATAGATTAAATATATATATATATATATATATATATATATATATAAATGTGTATAACAATTAAGTATGATAAATTTTTGTTCCACTCACGTATATATATTATATTATATTTGATCTATGTTGTGAAAATTTGGCCACTTAGGATTTAAAGACCGTTTCGGAGAATTTCAGAGAAATAACATCCGAATTATATCGGTATCTAAGTACTGACCAAATTATTTGTTTCACAATCTGATAATTATTTAAATATTTTTCAATACTTATATAATGTATCTATATTAATAAAAAGCCACTTAAGATTTTATATAATATTTGATAGATTAAATATAGATATATATAAATGTGTATAACAATTTATCTTTAATATATCTATATATATAAACAGATATGAGATAATGTAAATACAGTAATTTAATGAATTATCTCAACTACTTTGACCAATTTTATCTTCTTTCAAGAAATAGAACTTTGAATTAGAAGATGAAGAGAGAACTTTTGCAGGGAGAAATGTAGGCAAGGATATATAACTTTTCTTTGCTTTGTGAATTGGTAAGTTTGGAATGAATGAAAAGCCTCCTATTTATAGGATTTTGAAGTTGAGGGCAAAATAGTCTTTTTGAAAATCTGATTTTGAACCAATGGACTGGATTGCATGGATGTAAAATGAAAGTTTCGGATTTCAACTTGAGCACACGGATTGGGCTGTCAAAATATTTGTGCAGGAATGTTGCTAACATAAATGTCAGTATGTGTGTAGTGTTAATTTTCAATCAAGGCACAAAATTTTCGATCCAATCACAAAGGCTTTGGCCAAGCATTTTTCTTTTTTCTTTTAATGCCATTTGCCTCCAGCACATGCACATCATTTGCATACACACACGATTTCACATTTGCACACACACACACACACACACACACGCCTCATGCACCCACATGCACATATCATATATATATATATATATATATATTATATACATATACCGTATATATATATAATTTGAAATCTTTTTGCCTAAGAGATTTTTAGAAAATCATTTAGAAAAGAATAGGAGTCTCATTGCCTTAGGAAATGTTAATATTTGAATTAATTTAATTAACACTTGATAATTAATTTATCAAGGTCAAGAAAAATAAATTTATTTTTAGGATGAAAAATATTTTTGATAGTAATAAAATAGGATATTTAAAATTAATTATATAATAATCCTATAGAGAGGATTCTATTTATTTTATTTTAATCCTATTTACTAAGTTTGTTATCATCCAAATAAATTGACAGTTTGGAAACCTATCAAAGGTCCTCTGATTTACATTTACAAAAAGGCAGGTAAGTTGTATTTACAGTGTAAAGTTGTCCATTGTAGGAATCAGATCTAGATCCATGTCGTTAATCGTAGATCCCGTGATTTCTAGGCTCACAGAATATTATCAAAAAGCTTGCACCGCAGAGATATTGAACAAAATGCAAATTAAAATCTAGACGTCGCAAGACAAATGATTCATCAGTTAAATCCTTGCATGCGCGTAGCCAAAGCTTCCCTTTCCCTCTAGATACGGATCTAGTGTCGCGTAGTTGCTTTAATATTCATAAAAAAAACTAAAAAGAAAACTAGATTTAAATAAATCTTAGCCATTCTAGCTCAACGATTCCTGTTTGACAACTTTTGAACCGGTTAAAAGTGAGATATGGCTAGATTTAGATAAATTTAATCAATAAACTCTACATTAGAACAGATTTACATCAAATAAATAGTTAAAACAGATATTTAATCACATTGAATAAATAATATACATATATTACTTATATATATTTAAGCGGGAAAGAGCCACAGATTTACAATTGATAAGTGGTCTTTATGACCACTTATTCGGAAAGATATCAACTTGTTATGTTGCCGAAACTCAAGTACTTTTGTGCTTTTCACGTGTTTTTTCTTTGTTTTGTGATTTTCAGGTTTAGAAACTCCTTTAGTGCACAATGAGCTTAAAAGGACAAAAGAACGCTAAAAGGGGCAAAGCACAGACTTAGGCTTCAAGCATGATAATGGCATGGGTGAATGAGACTATAGAGCGTGATGCTACGAGGCTGCAAGAAAGCAAAGAGGGAAGCTACAAGCCAAGTGCAGCTGATCCAAAGCAAAACAGTAGAAAAATGCAGCTTTTCAGTGCCGCGCGGTAGCGCGCCCCTCAAGGCCAAACCACGCACGGCCGCGCCTGTCCCCAGCAAACAAAACTTTGACCTTTTGATTAAACAGACGGGGGCTGGAAGATAAAAGGAGGGCTTATGCCCATTTGCAAGATATACAAGATAGGAGTAGGAAATAGACTCCCTTTAAGGGATTAGCCCTAGTTTTCCATTTCATTTTCCTTTCAATTCCTTGTCTAGTATAGATTAGGAGTACATTAGGTGTATCCAAAGATGGCCTTCTCTCACTTTCGTGTTCTCGGCTAGTAACTGTAATGATTAATTTGACTTAATTGGAAGTTTATTGACTTAGACGAATCATTAGGGGAAATTGGAAATTTAAAATCCAGGCTAAAATAGCACTTAAAAATGTATATATATACTTATATATATATATATAGATTGGAGCCAGAAAGGCCACATATTTAAAATCTATGCGAAACTCGAAACTATAAATATATATACGCTTATATATATATGTTAAAGCAGTAAAAAGCTTCAGATCACAAGAAATCTTATAGTGTATAAAGCTAGAGGCTTTAAACCACTTGGTAGGCTTGAAAACTCCGTTTCCACTAGTTAAAATTTGATATGTTAGAATATATGTGTATACAAGTGTTTTGAAAAAGTAAGATTGAAGTTTGGAGAACTATAGGTAGGGTTAAGAGCTAAAATGGGCGGAATTTCCTCTCTTTTTCTCTTTTTTTTCTCTCCTTTTTTGTCTAGTGGGGGGTCTTATTTATAGACCAAGTAGTCGCGGCTCTACCTACGGCAGCCGCGGGTCTACTTGCGGCTCCCGGGTAGGCTCGGTTCTGTGGGTCTTGTTGTCTCGAAGTACGTGCACTCTGACCAACGCGTTGTCTGCTTCAAATCTGGGAGTTCGATAGAGGCGTGCTATACTTTTTTGGAAAGCCCTCTCCGAGAGCTACACAATGACATGGGATTTGAACTTTTCCAAATCTGAAAATATGGGTCTATGACCAGATCTTCGAGTCTTCGCAGTCCGTCCGTTGAGCTGTCTTGTGTTGTTTTCACTCGGGATTGACGTTATGGTTCTGCATGACCTTCATGGCATTGATTTGGCTTAATTTTGACATGATTTGATGTCAAGTTGGTAAAATAACCATTTTACCCTTCCAGGGGTTGTCTCTAAGATTGACAGGTTTTTCGACTGTTTCTCGGGGTTATCTCCGAGGATTTATCCCAGCCGACTCTTTTCTTCCTCAGGGTCGTCTCCGAGGTTGACTTGATATCCCAGGGTTATCTTTGGGGATTGATTTGATGCTTCAAAGTCATCTCCGAAGGTTGGTTTAATCTCCCGGGGTTGTCTCTGGGGTTTGGCTTGATCTCCCGGGATTGTCGCCAGGGTTTGACTTTTATCTCCCGGTGTTGTCGTCGGGGTTTGATTTGGTCTCCTGAGCTTGTCGCTGGGGTTGGATTTTGATTGGGGTTGTCGCTGGGGTTGGACTTTGATCTCCCAGGGTTGTCACCGGGGTTTGATTTGGTCTCCCAGGATTGTAGCCGGGGTTTAACTTTGATCTCTCGGGGTTGTTATCGGGGTTTGATTTGGTCTCTCGGGGTTGTCACTGGGGTTTTATTTTGATTTCCTGCAGTTGTCACCGGGGTTTGATTTGGTCTCCCGGGGTTGTCGCCGGGGTTTAACTTTGATCTCTCGGGGTTGTCGCCGGGGTTTGATTTGGTCTCCCGGGGTTGTCGTTGGGGTTTAACTTTGGTCTCCCAAGGTTGTCGCTGGGGTTTGACTTTGATCTCACGGGGTTGTAGTCGGGGTTTGATTTTGATCTCCTGGGGTTGTCGCCGGGGCCCGGGGTTGTTACCGGGGTTGGACTTGGTGATTTGGACTTCCAGGGTTGTCTCTGGAAGGTAAAAGATAATTTTGCCCTCCTTCAGGGTTAGTAACAGGAATGCACAATTTCGAGTGTCTACAGATGCCCCTCTTTATCATGTTTATTCAATGTAATGGAATGAATATGATAAAGACTGCTAGACATTGGAAATATGATACATGCAAATGTAATGCAATGCATGATATAATATGTTGTGCTATATGCATCTATGGTGTTAGCTGACATGGTATTCCATCACTGACCGCTCCCGCCACTTCTGCTGGGGATGGAGTTGTCCATGATGGTTTTCACTGAACTCTTTTGATGCTTACTCGAACGGTAGTTAGCAAAGCTTTCATCATCGGATCTTTCCCGATGCTACATTGGGTTGAAGCCAATGGTTTACCATATCCGTCGGTGCCACCAAGACTGATTCTACGAAATATTGTAGAGATGTTTTCATGATCCCTGCTGGGGAGATTCTTCCTTGGCTGATGCCATTGGACATTTCTGAACTCGACGTTGGGGTTGTCACCAACATTTTCTATCTTCAGATACGCTTTCTGACTTTTCGTCTGCTGGGGATGTTCTTCTTATGGTGAGGTACCTCATTGGGGATTCCTGGTGCCTATCCTGATGATAGCTTACACCAGTTTACATCATTGGATCTTTCTCGACGCTATGTTGGGGTTGTCACCAACGGTTTGAATTGCTATTCGATTGATGCCAGTGTTTCTGTCGGGGATAGAATTCTCAATATCTATTCAAACAATAGTTGACAACGATTTGACCATTATCGAACCTCATTGATGCCTACCCGAATGGTAGTTTACAACGGTCAATTGAACTGATTTGATGCCTACTCGAATGGTAGTTTACAGAGTTTAACCATCACCGAACCTCCTCGGTGCCTACTCGAACGGTAGTCTACAACGATCGATTGAACTGATTTGATTCCTACTCGAACGGTAGTTTGCAGAGCTTGACCATCACCAAACTTCATCGCTGCCTACTCGAACGGTAGTTTACAATGGTTGATTGGACCGACTTGAAGCCTACTTTAATGATAGTTTGCAGGGTTTGACCATCATCGAACCTCCTCGATGCCTACTCGAACAGTAGTTTACAACGGTCTGTTGAACTGATTTGATTCCTTGGCTGGGGATTTGTATAACAGATTCCATCATTTGTTCTCCCCAAGAAGGATAGTTTTTCACAATTTTCATCATCGGATCTTTCCCGATGCTATGCTGGAGTTGTTGCCAACGTTCACAGTATCAGACATTCTAACCTTCGTTGAAGCAGTTTTCAACGGATTTCATCACCGAATCTTTATCGATGCTACGCTGGAGTAGTCTCCAACGATTTGCAATATCAAACATACCTGATCTCGATGTTTGGGATATCTTTCTAATAAGTTATACCCTCGGACAATTCTGGATACTTTGACGAATTCAAAATCCACTATTCACACCGCCGGACCTTCCCGATGCTTTGACAGAGGTAGTTTTCAGCAATTTCTATCATTGGCATTCCAAATACCACATCAGGGTCCATACCAATGGCTTACATAAATATTTCCTTTCATCAGGAGTTTGACGCCCGGATTCAGGGTTTCAAGCCTTTTCTGCTCAATCGCGTAGCACTTTTTTCCCTGATTTGACTTTTCAGCTTCTGGGAACTCCGTTTTAACCTCATTTGGACCAAATTGAAGGGGATGGGACCCACCTTAGGGTATCACAGGTCTACCTGTGGCTGCCACAGGTAGATTCACGACTTTCTACGGGTCTATTCTAGTCCCCCCGTGGCTTTCATAATTCATTTTCAAGTTGAACTATATAGAAAATTTGAAAATTCCTCTTTAGATCTAATGAGTTTGAGTTGCTTTTTGGAAATTCTGTCACTATACAATCATTCTGTATAACTCCGATAACGTTTACATCCTTTCTTTTCAAGTTTTGACCGTTAGAACGTTAGATTTCATATAGAATGCTTCTAAACACAATATAGTGGATATGTATACTTATATGACTTGATAAAAATTTTTAGACTTAGTAAATGTGTATGTTTTACCATGCTGAACGTTTTGATGTGAAAAAAATTGATTTCTGATACAGTCATTTGCCGCCCTTTTTTGCCAGTTTATTCATCCTATTTGAGGACAAATGAGCCTAGATTTTCAAATAAAAATACACATGGTAATTTAGCTATCATGGTGAGTTTGATTTTGCTATTTTTCATATATATGAAATGCTCATGATTTTGGGTTGGTGTGCTACTGAATGGCCACCTAGTCATGCCTATGTGCATGCGGATAGTCCATTTTACAAAGTAGACTCTGGCGAAATTTTTTCAATATCTTGAGCATTTAATGATTATGCAATTTTAACTCTATTGGAGACGTATGTTAACTAATGCATCCTTTAGGACTTAAAATATGCATAAAATAATGATTTAATTTTAATAGGCAGTAAGTTCAAGGCTTACCTCACCCTTTTTGAGGTGATTTGGAGATTTTGTTCAGAATATAGATTCAGATATACCAGGTAGCTCTTGCAGTGTCTCTGCAGGTGTGAGGCGGAGGAGAACTTCTGATGTCCCTCGGCCTTGTCCAGCCCGGCATGCTCGTCGGTTGGCTGAGTCAGTGATTCGTCCTATCCAGGTTGATAGGCTAGATGACGTAGACGACGAGGAGGATGTCCCCTTTGTGGATCCCACTCCAGCTCTGATTACCTCACGTCGGGAGCTTCTAGCCATTATTGTGATGATTCCGGAGCTCTTGGATGATTTGAGGCGCCATCCTTCGATCTATCTTTATGCCAATGAGGTGACCAAAGTTTTTATTCTGGACTTTTTCTTTCTTTTGTAATTTCAGGACAAAGGTTTAATATGGATTTATAATTTAATGCAGGTTCCCGATTTTACTCAGCCTAGGGGGAACTGGTTTAGCGTCCACTCCTTGTATCATACTCTTTATCCGGAGTATCAGGCCATCGTCAACACTTGGGATTTCGAGGCCTTCTTCTCTATTCCTGCCCGTCGTTGCCCTTGGGGTTATCTGCGGGCTTTATCTAAGCGCTGGTTCCACCAGACCCAGTCTCTTCACTTGTTGGACTGTGAGATTATGATGACCCTGATGGATTGGCGGTTCATCATAAGGTTAGAGTTTACAGGTGAGCTAATGCCTTTAGTGACTGACATTTCTCATGCTGCCGTTTGATCCTTTTTGGGAGTTCCGCAAACGGCCATCAAGGGTCAGACTGTCTGTTCAGGGCCCTTGAGTGTGGATGCCCAGAGTGGGGCTTTGACTGAGCCTCTGCCTAATGATCAGAGGGTTAGAGATCGCATTCTTTGGTGACTATTCTTGGTCATCATCAGGGGTTGTTTCATAGCAGATAACTCCTCAACCTTCTCTTTCGCTCTAGTTAGAGCTACTCGAGATGTGGAGCGCATCAGAGATTTTGACTGGACCACCTTCACCTTCGCCTATTTTCTTCATGGGTTGCGCTTATGTTCTGAGGGCATGACAGAGGCTTGGCTGGGTTTTTATCCCTTTCTGCTGGTGAGTAATTTCTCTTTCACCTTTCAATCTCCCTCATTTGTGTTTATCAATCTTTATCACTAAGGACATTTGATTTTTTCACTTCTAGTTTTGGGCATATGAACGGCTCCCTTGCCTACGCCCGACTACTACTTTATGTCTAGAGACCTATCCTTGAGGACGGCAATGGCATTATTCCATCTTTACAGAGGTCCCTGTAGTATAGGGGTTCACCCATTACCGCTTGCAGTTAGAGCTATTGACCGTCGATTCCATCACGTTGGTTTCTTACACCCTAGATTATCTGATAGTCGATTTTGAGGATGGATTTTTGAACGAATTAAAGTTTACATTATCCACTCGTCGGATTCCCCTTTTAATTGATGGAGGCTGGGAGCTCCACTTGGGAGAGCGAGCTATCAGGAGCGTCACAGGAGAGTTTTGTATTCCATTCCCTCCTCCTACTAGGAACATTAGCCCCTATCTCAGCCAGTCACATACATTCCCTTGGTGGGCTTGGATGGCTTAACCCTATCAGAGGGTCCTCACAGTCAGGAGGCATTTTATTGCTGGTGGAGTCCTCGCACTATTGGGGCTCAGACTCGTGCCACTCAGTTCATGGCAGACATGGTTCCTGGGTCTGTCATGATGACAGACTGGATAGCTTACCTTCGAGAGCCTACTCATTTTGGAGCGGGCATAGTTTTTCATCAGGCACCTAGGCAGGGATCCTTCAGAGGTAGATTCTTTTGATCCTTCCAGCTCCAGAGCTGGCCCCTCAGGAGGTCCATATTCTGGCAGTTATACTGGTGCAGATCCCCCCCTCTATCGACCAGACATTCCTTCTGGCAGAGATTCAGTGACTCAGGAGGAGTTGCAGCAGGTTGATCGTCTAGATGAAGATATCATAGACTTCTTTTGATAGATTTCTTGTTATATCTTTTTATAGGCCTCTATTAGATATTGGGCTGCTGTGCCCCATTTCTCGTTATCTCTTTTGATAGGCCTATGTTAGTCATTGGGCGGTTGTGCCCCATTTCCCTGTACTTTTTATTTTGCATTTTAGTAGCAGACAGAGATGATGCTTTCAGTAGACATTGTATTTAGAAATACATGATATTTCCTATCTATTGCATCCTATTGTCATTTATCATTATCATCTATTATGATGCATGCATTATGTTATGGATATGCATTCAGATAGGTGAGTTTAGCTTTGACCCCTGGATGGTCTCATGATACGGTTCTATAGATGTCTTCATCTACCATTAGCCGTATTGAGCACATGCCACCTACATTGATAGCATCTTCTTTGAGATGTTGGTACGACAGTTTGTCTCCCACATATAGGGCGACAGTTGATTAGATGTTAGGCATTCCATGGCCATCTTGGCTTTCCAAGTCCCACTAGACTTCGTGAACAACATGCTATCTTGCTGGATACCTGAGAGACAGGTTTTCAGATTTGGTATCTACGAGCTGACTCCTACATTGGAGGAGTATGAGCGCATCACTGGTTTGCCATTGGATTAGCCTTGTGCTAAAATGGACATCAGTGATATGAGACGATAGTTCATGACCTTGACTGGCTTGAGGCACAGAGTCGTCATGGATGAGATTACTTCGTGGCATGTGGTGTCCCTGAACTTCCTGATTAATCGATTTGGCCGACTGGATAGCTATGCACGATATTCAGGAGATTTTACTATCACTGCAGGGGATTGGTAGATTTCACGCGTAGATATTTTGTTGATGTGCGTCACAGCCTACCTGTATATACCACTGTATATAGATCACTTAGATATTGGCCTGATCATAGTGGTTCGCGCTCTTAGACAGGGTTGTACTATCCTTCCTATGATATTAGCAGAGACTTTGAGGTCGGATACATTCTGCCGTACCCATCCTGTGGGGTTCTTCAGGGGTAGTGTCATTTTATTATACGTGTGGTTTATGACACATTTAAGACCCATTGGCACTTTTAGACATTATGGGTACTATTTTACTCATGAGATAGCCATGTCCTACTCCTTTCAGCAGGCTGAGTGTACAGATGCGGCATCATGGTTGGCCTTTCTAATGGCGATCGAGCATCTATTTGCGATCTTGCCCTGTTTTGGGCTCAGCTCTCCTTATAGCTTCATTATTCATGCAGTTGGCATGAACTATCTACCTTTGGCGGGTTTGAGACGGGTGACCACATGTCATCCACTGGCTATCATGGGATAATTTGATCAGTTTCAGGATATTCACCACTTTGAGGGGCTTTGGATCAGCGGCTATCAGCTTCGTCTTTGTCATCAGCTGGTTTACCCAGGATTTATGATTGTTGGACTCGTCGCGAGAGGGCTGATTTTTTGACTAGTCATCCGGGTCGGTCTTTAGAGTATTTTGCATGGCTAGAGGTAGACATTGCATCAACTGCGGTTGTTCAATTAGAGCCTAGTATTTATTCTGATGAGGAGGAGCCTATAGAGGACCCTGATTCTCCCACCTAGGACAAGTTATTCGCTGGTTTGACAGCAACTTTGGTCAATGACCCCCCTAGCACTCCTATTGCGGCGGATCCATCTCTTATAGATTCGTTAGCTCGGATGACCTTTGAGAGGGATCAGTCTAGAGTGCTGATGTTGATAGCCCTTTCTGGCAGGGATGCTACTTTTATTGATAGGGATGAGGCTCGAGCCACTCGAGACGCAGCTTTTGTTGACAGAGATGAGGCTCTAGTTGCCCGGGATGATGCTTTTGTTGAGCGGGATGAGGCTCTAGCTACCCAAGATGCTTACATCGCTGATAGTACTGCACTTAGATCTTACACGCATAGCATTGTTGCAGATATGAGTGCCTTCATAGATGATTATAGTAGCACTATGCAGATTGTTATGGATCTTCTAGCTCGCATGGAGACCTTAGGGTAGGGGCTTACAGATGCACCTCCATCTCCTGAGAGGGATGCCATATTGGACTTGCTATCCCGTTTATCAGCGGGTTTATAGACTAGCTTTCATTTTCCTATACAGACTAGGTCAGCCATTTTTGTCATGTATATAATACATTGTATATATATTAAACAGTATTATATGGTAGAGAAATATATTTTGATTCACTTCCCTTTTGGATATGTATTGTCATTACTGAGTGATTACCACTTTTTTTATGACTTGATGTCTTGATGTATCATAAAATTTTCCTTGATGTATTCACATTGAGATTTTAGAGAGTACCTCAGAAGGGCCTTTTGATCAGGGAGATTTGATAGTATTTGGGTTTTATATGAGGTTTGGTGTCTTGGGACTGGTTTTCAAAAAGTGTAGTTTTTTTGAAGGTTAAACAGCACCATAAATGGCTGCCTACGTACTCCTGTAGATGGGGGAGATCAGGTCATTCGTAGTTCAGGCTTGGCCTGAATGGTTGAAAAGTGTTTATTTGTGTTTAAGCTTGGTTTGAGGGTTGAATTTTTTATTTGGTTTGACCGCACCATAAGTGGTTGCCTACGTACTCCCGTGGTTTGGGAAGATCAGGTCATTCGTAGTTCCAACTTCTAGTGAAAACCTGAATTGATTTGATCTTTTTCTTTCTTATCTTTTTTTCAGGACCAGGATAATGGCTTACAGGTGACTCAGACATAGTACCTCTTCACGGTGTCTGAATTGATGAGATGGGGAAATTCTTTCCCATCCTTTTCTTGTAATCTGATGGCTCCTCCTGTCAACACTTCTTTGACAATGAAAGGGCCTTCCCAATTTGGGTCAAACTTTCCTTTGGCTTTATCTTGATTGGAAAGGACTTTCTTCAGTACTAATTCATCTTTTTTGAATTATCGGAGTCAAACTTTCTTATTGTATGACCGAGAAATCCTTTGCTGATATAATTGCCCATGAAATATATCTATCAGGGATAACTAGTGGTATCGCTTTTGCAACCACTAGTCTTCTTCCATCTGAGCATTTATTAATACCCTCAAGGACTCCATTTCTAATTCTATAGGGAGTAATACTTCTATGCCATAGACTAATGAGTAGGGGATAGCCCCAGTAGAAGTACGCATTGATGTTCTGTAGGCTAGTAGAGTCAGAGGCAATAGATCAGGCCATCCCTTGTGATTGGCGGACATTTTTTGCATTATTTTCTAGATATTTTTGTTGGCTGCTTTGACAGCACCATTCATCTTAGGACGATAGATGACGGAATTAAGATGCTTGATCTAAAACTTGCTGCATAATTATTTCATCATCTGGTTGTTTAGATTCTTAGCATTGTCCGATACGATCACCTCCGGTTGTCCATATCGACAGATTACATTATTTCTGATGAAACAAATCATTACCTCTTTGGTGACTTTGGGAAAAGATGCAGCCTCTACCCATTTGGTGAAGTAATCAATCATGGTGAAGATGAATTGATGACCATTGCTGGCTTTGGGTTTTATTGGCCCAATCACGTCCATTCCCCATATGGGAAAAGGCAATGGCAAACTCATATTATGCAGTTCATTTGGAGGAGCGTGGATGGCATTTCCATGGACTTAACATTGGTAGCATCTTCTGACGTGATCATCACAGTCAGCTTTGAGAGAGATCCAGTAATGCCATGTTCTCAATATTTTTCCTGGCAAGTAAAGGACTGTTCATGTGTGGACCACATACTCCACCGTGGACTTCATCCATCAGTCTTTGGGCTTGATCCTTATCCAGGCATCTTAAAAGGCCTATTCCAGCATCCCTTTTATAGAGTGCGTCTCCGCTCAGATAGAATTTCATAGCCATCTTATGAATCCACTTTATCTTAGCTTGACTTGCCTCGATAGGCGTAGATCTATCTCGAAGATATTCTTTTATATCTTGGTACCAAGGCTGTCTGATAGGAGTTAGTTCATCTGATATTTCTCCAATGTAATTCCCATATGCCGGGTTTTTGTGGCTTGCAAATTTGATGTCAGGAACTCCCATCCTATCAGATATGTGAATCAAGGAAGCGAACATTGCCAATGCATCAGCAAAGTCATTCCTACCTTGAGGGATGTGGATGAAGGTTATTTCTTCAAACTCCATGGATATCTTGATAACTTGCCGATGTTATGGCAACAAATGCAATTCTTTGGTATGATACGGCTCTGTGGTTTATTTGATAACAAACTCAGAATCCCCAAAGACTAGTAAACGTTTAATACCTATGGATTGGGCCAGTTTTAACCACATTATACATCCTTCATACTCGGCCGTGTTGTTGGTGTTGACAAACTGCAACTTGATGGCCACAGGATACTGTTCTCTTGTAAAAGAGACAAGAACTACACCAGCTCTGGCACCTTCCATGTTCACTGCTCCGTCAAAATACATTTTCCAATATTGGACTGTATTTTCTTGAGGGATTTGTTGAATTGTCATTATCCCATCATCCGGGAAATAATTTTCCAAGGGTTCAAAATCCCCTGACTGTGCTTCGGCCAATTGATCCGCAATTCCTTGACCTTTGAGAGACTTCTGAGTCACGTAGATAATGTCAAACTGTTGTAGGATCAACTGCCATTTGAATAATCGATAATTCAATATGAGTTTGCTGAATACGTACTTCAGAGGATCTATGCGGGATATGAGATAGGTCGTGTGCCTATGCAAATAATGTTATAATCTCATGGCAGCCCATGCTAACGCACAACAAGTCTTTTCAATCAAAGTGTACTTCTGTTCTCCGCTGCTGAATCTTTTGTTGAGGTAATAGATAGCTTTTTCCTTGCTTTTATCATCCTTCTGCCCTAGCTTACAACCCATTGCAATGACATTGACTGACAGGTACATAAACAAGGGAACCTCATCGCTTGAGGGTACCAAGACAGGCGCTTTGTTCAACTGCTTCTTAATGGAAAGGTGAAGGTAGTATGCATATAAGCCAATCATATATGATGATAAAGCATATACTTTGTAAATGATCTTATTTATTTATTAATAAAAGTATTCATTTATTAAAGGCATTTAATTATCTACATGATGCTGTTTTTATAATATGTATATAACCATAGTTTTAAGCAATGTTTTTAGAATCATGATGTTGATCATGCTAATGAGATCTAAATTCTTAGAAAGCTTAAAACTAAAATAGTTCCCAATCATTGGATTACTAAAAAGGGGATTAGTAAATTCGGATAGATTGGTACATATGTTGCTTGCTCATTGGATGAGGATAATTGATCTCATGATCATTTGTATGGAGACACTAAAGCAAGTATTTAGGTGCTTATTGGAGAATAAGTTCACTGAACGTGACTCGCTATGGAATACCTAATGGAGTTTTACTTGTCTGTCAATAAAAATTCCTAATGTGATAGTAGTACAAGTGATCCTTAGACTTGAGACCATCATAGTATATTATATGTAATGAATTATAGTTTGACTTATTCCTTAAGACCCTTATGGTATATCAAAGGGTATGCTTGAGTGTAATAAGTTACATATGGAGATAATGAATGGTCAATAAAGAATCTACCACTTTTAGTAAAAGAAGAGATATGTCCTATGTGATTCGTTAAATGACAACCTAGTAGTCCTTGGCCAAGGCATAATGAAATTAGAAAGGAGTTTCTAATTTGCATTATTTGAAGTTGTGCATCTTTTAATCGAAATACATATAATTAAATAAAATAAGACTTGACAGTAATTCCATGTCTTATATTTAATTGGGGCATTGTATGGTGAAAGGATTGAATTGTACGGTAACTATTTACTTATAGATTCTTTTATGATTAATGTTGAAATCTATATTATCTTGAAAGTCGTTGATCGCTAGGGAGGCTTATCCCTATTATAGAATAAATATTATTTATGTAAATAGATTATTAGTTTAATTTATTTATTTAAATTTTAGAATTATTCTAATTGATTTATTCACAACCGGTTTAATATGGAGAACCTAAAGGGTCACACAATAAAAGGAAGTGTTAGTTCCCAGAGGGCACACAATAGATCTAGAAGAGGGTTGAATATATTATTTTTAATTTTAAAAGCTTTTTCCTTTTCTTTTGTATTGCTAAGTAATTTGCATATGACAAACATAAGAATCAGTTCATGCACAGCGGAATAAGTTAAAGATCCCTTTCAAAGATATCTTGTTAAACTTAGTTCTAATATTAGTTTAGGCGTAAGTGGTTATAGCAGTTATTGCAGTTGCAGTTATAGTGCATAATGTAAATGACACAAGGGATTTTTAGTGGTTCAGAGACTAAAGCTCCTAATCCACTCTTCTGCTTCAACAAGTAGGGATTCCACTAAGGAAAGGGGTAACTCTTGAATCACTAAGATTTCTTCAAGGCCAGCAGCCTTGGAACTCTAGTTCACTAAGAATTCTTCAAGCCCAGCAGATTTGGAACTGTAGACTAAGCCCAGCAGACTTAGAATCTCTTGTACCCTCCGGTACTCAGCAAGCCCAACAGACTTGACTTTGATTTAGTCACGAAGACAAGGACCCCTCAGGACCTAGTTGTTTGTTGGTTTGTTGTTGTTGGTGCTGAGCTGCTAAGATGACATTAAGCTTGTTCATCTTCTAGTACTTAGCAGCTTGGTGTGATCTTCTGGCATTCTGCATTGAGACTGGATCACCACTGATGGATTGCTAAGATGTTCATGAAGCTCGACATCCTTAAGTATTTAGCAGTTTATCACATTTCCTTAATGCAGCTGATTTTTGTTGTTGATGCTTGATTTCATCTGATTTCAGCATAACACACTATCACCATTGAGGATCTGCTAAGTCTTTGCACTTCAGGAATACTTCTTCTGGTACTTAGCATCCTTTGAACACTGGTTGACTTGTGTGCAGATTCTGCTCTGCAACTACTTCTCTTCAGCTCAGGTTGTCCATGGTGAATCGTAGAGTGGCTCTGGAGATCTACCTTCTGAATTTCCACTCTATCTCTTGTCTTCTTGGCCTTCTCGGCTCTCAGCACAGATGCCATTGTGGTTGGCATGCTCCTTGGTGTTGAGTGAAGCCTTCAGTAGTTAGAGCTCTTCATCATAATTGCTTCACTCCTACTATGGTAGTCTCACTGCCACTGAGACATTTTCTATTAAGCTCTGTAGAACTCTCGTAGAGTTAAAAATTATTCACCTTTGAAGCTCCAGCAGTTATATACACCTCCATCAGCTTCCCGTTGGAATATAGCCTTTGGAAGCTATTTGAATTGCTTCATTGATTATGAGTTATTTGATGCAGACTGCTGACTTGACGTGACAACACCTTTTTAACATTTCTGACACAGCAGTCTGCTACTTCACCTACCACCTCTGAGATGTCACTTTCACAAGTTAGGCTGGTAGTCATCTTTACTACTCCTTTTTGTTTCCTCGATCCGAACTAAAGGAGTTAACTTACTACATCGATGCTCTCAAACAACAACGTTCGATTGTCAGTCTTCATAATGAGACATTGCTGGGTCTTAATAATCAGACCACCGAACTCCACGATTCTGATGCAGACGTCTATGTGCTTGATCGTAGTTTGTCTGTGGATGTTGCACGTTGACTGACTTTGACAACACTATGATTCTGAGAGTGTTCTTTGGATTGACAATGTAGAACCTCTCGCTCTTCAATCTTGCAGTGCTTCAACGATTCTGCTTGCCTTGACTCGTATCAAGAACAGATAACTTGACTGACTGCTTTGGCCCTTCAGGTTTGTAAGACTCTTCTGATTAGTCATGCTCATCTCTCTAAACATTCTGCTATGTGATCTCCCGTTCACTCTTCATGGTGAGGCTGAGCATCGACAATCCTTTTCGTTTGTTCTCTGTAGGTTGGCCAATATCTCTGATGTGCTTCATCAGTTTTTGCTGCTCGTATGGAAAACACCACGATCGTAGTCACCACTACGATCGTTGTCATTTGTTGGTTTGACAGACACTGCAATCGTTGTCTTCCTCTTGACAGTCACTTCATTCATTATCTTCTAAAGATTGCTTGTAGAAGACTTCTTTTGAATGGCTTCACTTCTTAGTCAGTCTATCATGCTGATAGAGTTGGTGCTTCGATCTTCTGTTTGCTTGTAGGCCATTTAGAGAATGCATTCTGGTATCCTTCACGTATATTGCATTCTGAACCTTGACTACTCTTACCAGAGACTACTATCTTTGTGTATGCTTCAGGAGTGCTCAGTTGATGAGAATCATGTAGTCTCTATGATTCCTCCTTGGTGTTGTGAGCACTTGACTGACTACGTTTAAGCCTTTGTTCTGCAGAATGCGATCTGGCTTTGATTATGTAGACATTATGACAGACTACAATTTTTGCCTTAATAACTACAGTCTCTTGACTGATTTGTCTGACTACGATTTCTGCCCTTGATAAGATTTGCAGGCTCCACGACTTCGAGTGAGGCCTACGATTCTTGACTTGGCTTGGCAGGCGCTCGACAAGCGCTTCGACAGGCTGTCTCCACGATTCTGAACTTGGCTTCCTTGATAGACTACTACTTTGAGAAAGTCTTCCTCGACACACCATGATTCTGCCTTTTCTCTCTTGGAAAACTATGACTTTGAGAGTGGCTATGTTTACAGACTACGGTTCTGCCTTTATAGACTCTGATTCTTCCTCGTCTCTCCTGGCAGACTACAAAGGCTGATGCAGTGCTCGACAATCAGACTGGCCTATCTATTACATTTTATATGATCAACCTAATAAGCTTGATCTTTCTATTCATAGTCCTTGTACATTGTAATCTTTTGAAGGACTTCACAAAGCTGTTCATTTATGTAGGATCAACCTAACACATTTGATCTTTTCAGTCTAAGTCCTTGTACATATGTCTATCATCTATTAAGGACTTTATAGCTTTCATCAATGAAGACATATTTGCATATTCATTCATTAAGTTCATAATCAAATCTTATATAAATAGGAATAACATTTTCATGTATATTTCTCACAATCTCCCCCTATTTGATTACGACAAAAACATTAAATGCATATGTATGAGATGAATGAATCTTAATATTTAGTGAGCTACTGTATTGCTAGAACATATAATCATGAATGTCATTAATGAGAATTTTTTAACTTACATGATATGACACTCTACATCCTGGATCCAGAATATACGATTATAGTTAGAAATGTACTTTCTCTTTTTCAATGTCTGCTCCTTGTATGTCTTCTGGATGTCTTATATGATTCAGCTACTCATCTTCTTGTTCCTCTTGATTCTGCTCCCCCTCAGATGTATTATCCATTTCTTCATCTTGCTTTGGCTCACCCTCACTCTTTGTCTTCATGGAGTCATCTTCTTTTGGCTCCCCCTCAGATGATGACTCCACTGCTGCTTCTTTCTTCTGCTTCCCCTTTAGGTCCTTTGCTCTGCTGCTTCTGCTCTTGCTCTTCTCTTCTTTCTACATTCTTCTCTTCGAGTGCCTCCTTGAGTGCCTCTTTTTCTCCCCTTTTTTGTCATCAATCACTTGAGAGAGATGCTGGACATTAGACATAAGCTTCTCCATCAAGTGAGATGTGTTGCCAACTTTAATCTTGAGTTCCTGTTGGCTGAGCTCTAGCTGTAGGGAAATAGACTGATTCTGAGTGTCTATTTTCTCATAGAGAGACAAAATAGATTCTTCACTTTTCTTCTGAGCTAGCAGAGCTTTTTCCCTTTGATCTCTCTATTGAAGCTTGAGAGATATATTTGAGATTGTGGCCTGAAGCTTGTTGTGAAGCTCATTGTCTTCTCTTCCTGATAGCATCTTAACTTCTTCAGCAATGAGAGAGAATTTCTCAACCAATTCTTTAGAGTTTTTCAGTAACTCCTGCTCTTGAAGAATTTGGACATTTGGTTGGACAGCCTCCTACTGAGCAGCTGGTTGGACACCACGTTACTCACTCTTAGAGAGGCTTTCAAACGTAGTGAGAATCTTATAGAGATTTGAATACCATTCGCTATTGGAGGAAGAGGGAATATCAGATAGCATTGATGGAGCAAGGTTTGACTTCTTTGGCAGAGATGGATCACTTCCAATGGTAGAGTGAAGAGGCTCTACGATTATGGACTTTGATGGGATCCTTCCACTTTCCAAGATTTCTCGTAGATCGTAGGGAATGTAGATGTCGCTGGCTTGTTGGTAGACCTTGAAGTGGGGCAGGTCTCTGATCAGCTTAGAAGTAAATGATTTGACCCGTGGGAAGTTTTGCTATACCAGCTCCAGGTTGGGAAAGTGTGAGTAGCATCATCTGAAGTAGCTTTTGTCTCTAGTAGTGGATGCCTTCAGCCATGGCATCAACGGATAGAACCACCTTATCAGATGATTCTCAGAATCATATATCATAGTTGTAAGGTCCAACTTCATGTTTTGAAGATTGTTGAGCATATCTGATGTGGGCATCCTTACCACGTTGATTCTTTCATTTCCATGGTCTACCCATCTTCCTGGTAGCACCTTTTGTGGTTCATCATATACTTCCACCACTGTTCTTGTTTTAACCTTTGCAGGACAAGGAACATGAAAGTCATCTGGCTCCTGATCTTCAGAACTAGAGTCTTCTTCCCTTCCTTTATGTCCTGATCTAGAGTCAGACTGGTGCAAGCTCCCTTCAAACGACTCATCAATATATTCCTCTTCTGATTCAGATCCATTTGCAGCCTTTTCATTCTCATCAATGCTGGAACTGTCAGACATCTTCCTTTTTCCTTTTAAATCTACTTCCATGGTCTCAGGTTCATCATTATTGTCATCACTGAGCTCAATGATCTTTGTAGAAGATTCTCCTTTCATCTTTAGGCCTGGTTTGAGAAGCAGTCTATTACTCTTTCTCCTCCTTGGAGGTTCAATAACAGGAGGTTCAGGTTCTTGTCCATCTTCAGATTCTGAACCCTCTAAATCTGCAGAAGGACTCCTTGGGGATTCAACAATAGGAGATCCAGGTGCTTCTTCTTTTTTGGATTCTGATTCTTCCTTATCAGCAGAATGGCTACTTGGGGGGGTCAGCCATAGGACTTTCAGTTGCTTCTTCTTCTTCTTCTTCTTCTTCTGACTCTGCTTCCTCTCCTTCAGCAGAAAAACTTCTTTGGGGGACCTTTGATGACTTTCTCACCACCTTAGCTCTCTTCTTTGATTGCTTTTTAGAAATGGACTCTGGAACTTTGGAGTTGTTAGAGTGAGATAGCTCATCCACTGCACTGTTCCTTCCTCTTCTTCGTAGTGCTCTTGCTGTTTCTGCCATACGACATCAGCCTCTTGTTTTCCATGGGATTCTTCTTCCAGTTGTCAAACAGCTTGGGAGACAACACCTTTTGACTATTTAGGGGTTCACCCTCATCATCCTTTATCTTATTTTTTAACTTCTTCTTTATAATGATGCCTAAGAATCTCCCATGGAAGACCTTCATGAGAGCTTTATCAGTTGATTTCTTCTTCTCTGCCTTTTCCAGCCACTTAGAAAATAAGTCGAACAATATAGCTCCAAAGTTGATTCGCTGCTTCAGTACAATGGTATACATGATTCTCAACTGTTGATCGCTCACTGTGTCATGTGCAGTATCCTTGCTTAGTATACACTTCCCTACAATCTCAGCGAGGAACTCAAATTCTTCAGGGAACTCCTTCTTCTTCATGTCCTTCAGACTAGGGTTCCTCATGTAGCGCATAACCTTTTTTCCTCCTTCAATGTCAACCTCTTCAAGACTCTTTAGACCTAGGTCAGAAAAACCTAAGCATTGATTGATGTCTATAGGTTTGATCTTCAGAATTAGTCATTTGACCTTTGTGGATAGAAGCCCAGAACTTGTCGTTGCATTTGAGTAGAACTCTCTCACCAGGTCAGTATAGATACGGGTGTTTGATTTAAGGCATTCAGAAAACCCAGCTTTCTTCACGAGTTTAAGAATGTCTCTGAACTTCTTTTTTGATTTTTCAAATCTCTTGATGCCGAGTTGAATACCCGTGATGACACTCCAATCTTCCATTTGAAGGGTCAGGAGTATCTGGGTGATTTAATTTTAGGAGTATTGCAGGAGGTATCTGAGAGCAATTTAAGAATGGTTAGATGTTTGAGAGTTTTAGGCTTTTGGAGAGTGTTTAGGGTTTCGGTTTGAGAGAGAGAAGATGGATTAAAGAAGTTTGCAGCTTTTTGGTGGACTCTTGTAAGTGTAACTGCTACAGATTTGAAATTCCCTTTTGTAACTGTTCCTTCTTCTATTCAAGGTGACAGGTGTAAGAGCCCAATAGGTTATTATTTGTAACTGCTCATAACAGATCAGTTTTTCAGAATTGACTTCTCTTTAGTTGACCATTGACTTCTTCAATTCGTGGAGTACCCGATGATATAGATTAGTAGTCCACGATTTCTTTGTTTGGTCGACAATCTCTTTGTTCACTTTGACGATCGTCGTCTATAGCAGTGCTTCGACAAACAACTCTTCATTAATCTCCAACAGGGAGTTACACGATTCATCAGTAGCTTGTATTCTTCTGAGGGGTTTCTATATGTTTCTGCAGAGGTCCTTGTGATGCATTCAATATCAACACTTCTTCTGGATTAAGGTTGCTCAGAAAGGGCTGGCCTCTTAGTATAAAACTTAGGGTCAGGTTTGTCTCTGAGGCGCTTATTAGATGAAAGGCTTCTTAGATTTGATGGTTACAATATCATCACAGTGAGCTACTATGCCAAGAAGTTCACTTACCAACTCTGGATATTCTTTGATGTTGGTATATGTATAGGCTGTGATCGTGGGGTCAACATGCTCTTACACTACGATCAGGTGTTTGATCGTGGGTACTTCACGATTGGAGTGGATGGTTGATGTGGTTACCAGTAGCACATTTTGAGATGATACTACTGGGGATGATGATTTATTTGGTTCATCAGTCACAGAGTTTTGGGACTCTATAACTGGGATGTGGCTGTTTTGGGTAAGCTTCTGTTTTAGAAACTTGACAGAAATGGACTGGTTTTTAGTGGAGTGGTCAATAGATATGCAAAAAAGGTTGACCAGT
Organism: Panax stipuleanatus; assembly: GCA_020205555.1. Lineage (NCBI taxonomy): Eukaryota > Viridiplantae > Streptophyta > Magnoliopsida > Apiales > Araliaceae > Panax > Panax stipuleanatus. The sequence goes on from CM035117.1 coordinate 93,922,542, forward strand.
CCTCTGAGCTTATCTCAGGACTTCTAGAAAGAATCTCACTTTTTCATTTTCTCCTTAAGCTCCACCACCTCCATATCATCAGTTGTTCTTTCATAATCTTCACCATCTCCATCTCTTCACTTGCTTTTCCCTTGTCATCAAGTATAGCTGCCTTCAATGTTTGGGAGATCTAAAGTATTTGGTTCATTGTACTCCCTTATTAATCTGAGTGCTGCTAGGCTTAGCAGACTACTACTCCCCCTTAGTTGATACTATCATCTTAGAGAAAGATGGACTATTCTTCTGTACATACATAAGTAAGGTAGCCTTGCATATCTCATTTTGGCTGGAATCTTCATGGTTGAATAAGCTCCATTAGATCATAGAGTGATTTCTTCAGAACTGGTCACTCCACGATTGCTGGCTAGACACTACGAACGTAGTTTCTATCGTTCAGGCTTTAGCATCTTTTATACTCGTGGAGCTTTGCTTCTATGATGCATACTTTATAACCATTGATTGATGATCCTTTGATATGAACTTCCTTGATGTTCCTTTTGAGATGATATGCTTTGCATGGATAAGTATGGAAGGTGTAAGAACCCGGATTTTTAGAAATTATTAAATAAGGATTTAATAAATAAAATTCTTAAAATGTGAGATGTGTTCGAATAAAAATATATATATATGTGATATGAGGTATGTGGTATTATATTACATAGGGTAATATGGACTATGTAATATCTGTTTTTGTGATTAATAAATATATTATTAATATATATTTGTTATTTATTTTAGAGACGATTCAATTGAGGTAAAGGAAGTGGATAAATTTCTATCGATATTAAATAATTTATAGAATTATTTTATCATAGTAAGTTGGTGACATTAAATATCCTTAATGTATAATCACCATATTCTTGTGTATGTGTATTAATAACTAGTATGTTTATAATATAGGTTATTAATAGCACTTAAGCTATCCGTGAATAGGTTTGGATAGTGAAGCATGAGTTAGTTAAGGAATTAACTAATAAGAATAAATATTAGTTAATTTAAGTTGGGAGTTATATTATGGAATAATATAATGTTAATATTGAACCTTAATAATATGGTGCAGTGTTTAATTTACTTAAATAAATGAGTGAATTAATAAGTGTGTTGAATATGTAATTATAGTTGATACTTTTATATATATTACTTAGAATGGTAATATGTGAGAAAGTCTAATATACAAATAACGTTAATAAATATATATACGTTATTAAAGGGAGATGAAAATCATTATATCTTTAAATGAATATGTAATATTTGAAGAAATTGTTTTGGGGACAATTTATAGAAAAGAAAGAGAAATAATTATTATATATTTCTAATAAAGGATATTAAAATAAATTCTAATATTGAGTTATTTTAATAAAGGAGGAAATGTTATTTTTGAATAATAATATTACCTTATATATTTTTGTATGAGGTAATATGTATGATTAATTAATATGGTAAATATATTAAAACATATTTGCTATATATAAATAAATTGATGGAAACAATTTATTATAATAGAAAATAAATTTATTATCTATTATATATATATATATATATATAATATATATGTACATGTGTCATACATATAGTTATTTGATATTATATTAAGAACAATACCATGAGACAATAAGTAAATTATTTTCTAATAATGAATGCCTTTAATTGGAGAAGACATATTATTTCATATCATGTTATGACGGAATACATAATAATAATTATATCTTATGTATTTCCAAGAGGGGTAAAAGTATATAATAAAACTAAGTTATTTCAATTTGCTAAATAACTTGAGTTATTATATTACCATAAGTATTGTAAAGAATATTTGAATATTTTCATTCACGATATATTTTTATACGTGAACCTTGTGATTTAATAGTTCTAAGTAAATTGAACATATTATAAGTAGAAAAATGGTGGGAAAGGAATAAATGATGAGAATAATAATAAGCTTAAGGTAACCTTGTGAGATATGCCTAGTATGGCAAAGTGATGGAATAAACATTCATTAAATAATTTAATGAATGAATAATCAAAGGAATTAATTATTATTATTATGATGTGAATAAATTCCTATGTGCAATGATGTGTAATTATAAGTTATATAGTAGCTACATCTATATAATATGGAATGAAGTGTGACACTTCAAGGTAACTATATAATATAGAAAACTATATGATTAAGTGTAATAATAAAGTTTACAATAATAGGGTGTGACACTACTCAATTAAAATATATTCGGTATTGTCAAATGTACATGGATTATATGATTGGGTGTATGTGTGACCCTATCATATCATATGATAATAACATTAAGTTATTAGATATAAGCTTGCAAGTTAGTCCATGTGAGAACAATAATGGCCAATCAAGTGGTTAGGGTACATGAATAGTGGTAGTTGGTGGGAGTTAGCCACCAACTTCCCTTTTGCCCTTTGGGTAATAACCATAGGAGGATAATAGCTTGATAATGAATAGATGCAATACATTGGTGTGTAGAGTTTGTCAATTCAATTACTACATTGTTGCTAAGAAAGCATATAATAAGAAATGTAATTACATCATGAGCATGTTATAAGGTGTAATGATGAGGAAGGACTATGAATAGTAGTAGTTGGTGGAGTTGGCCACCAACTCTTCTTTGACCATTGGGTATTACCATAGGAGGGTAATAGATTGATTATAATAGAGAACATGTAAATTAGTAATGTAATGGTATTACATTATGAACATATTATAAGATGTAACATTGAATATAATATTATTTTAGGAGATTATATTATTATAAGCTTGTGGACTATTAAGTACTAAGTTCACATAATTATGCCTTGTGTGGCATAAATAATGAAGTTAAATCAAGGGGATTTAATTGGAAGTATTAGAAAAAAATGAACGGTTGATATTAATTATCATTATAATATTTGAGTATATTTATGATGATAATTTTATGGAAAATGGTGGGATGATAGTACCCAACCATATTATATTTAGTCCAATTAGAATATTAACTTAACCTATGTACATGAGGTACATGATTATATGTAGTTGTGTATATTCAAAAATATAAGTATACCTAATTAGGTGTGAGTGTACATATTTGTAGGTTTGTATATATGTACCTATAACCTAAGTCATATGGGATGAAATGTATACATAAATTATATAACCTAAGTGTATATGTTATATATAGAGGTGTGTAACCAAGTGTGGAATTACATTTGCTAATTGCTATTGCTGAGTTAGATTATTTATCTCACAATGAGTGCCCAACTTCTCCTTCACGTGAATGGCCTAAGGCTAGCCTATCTCCTTCATCTCTCAACTTCCTAGCTAGCAATGAGTGTGATGATTATGGGGGGAGTGGGCTTCATGATGGGATTTACTAACTATCTATTGCCCAACAATTCTTCTCTTCTTCCATTAGTTTAATTCATGGTGCAAAGCTTTGGCATGGTTAACCAATTCTCTATAAATTGGAAGCTCCCCCTCACAAACTCAACTTGCTAGACTCTTGATAAGTTTTATATAGTGAGTGTGTTGATGAGTATTGGGAGAGAGTATTATGAGTACACAATCTGATTTTTGGTAGCAAGCTTAGCAAACTCAAGCTTAGACTCCAAGAGGTATAATCTCTACACCCACTTTGAAGTTCGATTCATAGAAATTAATATGTTTAGTTGGAATTAGTTATATGAAATGGTGATTAACATACTAGGACAGTATATAGATGTGTTATAAGTGTAATGTGATAGTTAGCAAGCTTGTTACATGAAGTAAGAAAAGGATTGGCTGAAGCTCTCGATTAGAAAAGAAGCTTCTGGTCTGGAAACGGAGCCGCGCGGCCGCGCGTCTCCCTAGTACAAATGGGGCGCGGCCGCGCCCCTCTGCAGAAACTGTTGGTGATTTTGTGTTTTCTAGTTGGTTAAGCATACTAGTTAGACTCTAATAATTGCATAAAGGGGTCTGACATGTGTACTAAGATTGTCATGCACGTAGTGAGTTGTATTAGTTGGTTTAACATAATTTCCTAAAAGAAAACGTAAAGTTTTGAAAATGAGACTTGACGAATTTTGTGTTCTTTGAGTCGGACTTTTGAGACATGTGTAAGTGTCTTGGTTATGTGTATCAATGGGTATGAAGGTAGTTGTTGATCAATTACCTTGGCTAATAGTAAACAATTATACCTTGTTGTAGTGGAGTTTTTAATGAAAACTTAAGGTTTTATAAACGAATTTTGGCGTATATAAGTCATATTTATATTCTGACTTTTTAAGCATGATTATATGGTTTAGATATGCATGATATGTGAGTCGAAGGTATTGAGCATACACTAGAACACATTGTTTAAATTGAAAATGATTTCAAAAGACAAACTTAGAGTTTTTGGACATATATATAGGATGTCCACGTTCTGATCATTGAGCATGTATAGATGACTTATATATGTGTTCTAATACATGAGAATCATGACTACGAGGTACTTTGCATATACTTAGTTACCTTTGTTGACTTAAAGCGATTTTTATGAAAAGTTTAGAATGTGTAAGATGATAGCATCAAACACGGAGTGAGTTACATTATGATCATACGAGCATGTATATTAGGATTCATTATGCCTATAGACATGTTGACATAAGCATCATGTGATGAAACATGGATTTCACCTATGCTCGCATATTCGAGAAAATGAATTTCTAAAGTATAAGACTATGTGATTAAGTATACATGTGTAGTATAAGCACGAGCATGCCTACTTAGTGTGGTTAAGTCTTGTTATGTGATAACATGACTTTAGTAGTTGAGCTTTATTGATTTAAGTAATTCAACGTAGAGCTACGCTATTCAAAGCTAAATAGTTCGAATATGAATTTGAAAACCTACTTAATGTGTGTGTATAATATATATCAGAATGCATGATATATTAGGACCAAACTGAGTTTATGAAATCTCAAGTTTGGTTCTGGCAAGGAGTCGCGCAGTCGCGCGGTCGCGCCACTCCCAAGCTTAATTGCCCCGCGGCCGCGCCGTGTTGAAGAGCTGCCAAGAACAGTTTGTTAACTGTCTGGTCCTAAGTTATTTTCCTTAAGGACCCTAAGGACCGAAATAGAATGGTTTCTATAGAATAAGTATGAAGGTATGATGTTGTAACATCGTGGTTGTCCTAAGATAGAGTGAAACGGAACCAAGATTAGAAAACGATATACGAATTGTTATTCTATTAAGAGCATATGAAATGTATGACTGATGGATGTAAATCCATGATTATATAACTATGTAGGAATACACGAAGTGCAGATTGCTTTAAGCAGTTAAGTCGTAGTTGTTAAACTACGAATCAGGCAAGTCTTTCAGTTCTTATTTGATATATGAATTCAATAACTTTTAGTTGAATTATATTATGCTGTGATAATGTGAACTTATATATGAACAGTATATGAGATATAAATGAGATTGAAAGTTGATCTTTGATGATATACTTGTCATGTGAAAAGTAACATGCGTAGTAAAAATAAATTGTTTATGAATGAATGAACAGAGTATGATGTTGTATGCTATGTGATACATGAAAACTGTTAGAATTGTTGAGCTGTCGAGCTCACTCTTGCAAATAATAATTTTTGCAGGTTAAGGACTTACGATAAGGATTTTGTGCTTCTTGATTGATAAAGATAGAAAGTACCACAATGAAGAATACTATTTAGATTATCATTTGAACCCTGTTTAGGTTCTAGGGGTGTACTCGATATATGCTTATGATGTTTAATACTTGTTGTATTGTAAAGATGTATTAGTTAATACATAGAGGATATCGAGTTGAGTTGTAAACCTTTATACGGTAATTCGAATATAGTGAATCATATTATATAGTTGATTCAAGAAGTGTAATTGATTTAAGATTGTGAAATCAATAAAAGATTTTATTCAAAGGATATTGAAAAGTTTAAATTATTCCGTATTTTTATAACATCGAATATGATGTAAGACAGGAATGGTAAATGATTGAGATTTGAAACTTATAAAAGGTTTGGGGTCATAATACAAGATCTTGGATATGAATAGAATTTTTATTCTAAATTATAATAAGCAAAGTTGTATTCTTTTACTAATGATTAAAAGATGTAATAGTTCGATGATAGTAGTATCGTGACTGCATCGGATCCGAGGAAAGAGAGGAACCCGGATTTGGGGGCGTCATAGAAGGTCTCCTACATCTTGACATAAATAGCCAGCTTCCTTATGATGATCAACACAGAATTTTAAAATCCATTTAAGTTCATGTGATCTTCATTCATGGGGACTCAACAAATCTTCAGAAGCAAGCTTTGGCATTGAATGACCTTAAATTAGAGCATTGCTGAGATATCTTTAAACTTGCAGCTGGTTGAGTATTTGTAACTAAAGTCATTTGCTTCAGTTTTCCTTAATGAGGTCAGATAGACCAAGTACGTGCAGGTTAAACGAATTTCTATCTTGGTACCCATGGTTACTTGGGTCCTGCTAGGTTAGTTTTTCTTAAAATCCCAATTCCTCAAATTCTTGGATTTGCATCATATAAGCATCAACAATTATATTTATACATATATCAAATTTAGATATGATAGTTATAATGCATGATTATAAGTGTGTGTATGATTAAACATTTTGATATGATAATCTTTTTCTTTGGTTGTTACACCCTTTGCTTTGCCATGTTCACAGATTTTGAATGTTCAAAGAGTAAAGGTCAGCTCTATTACTTATTTGCATCTGGTTGGTTCGTGGAGTTGATCAGTTTCTAAGAACCTTCAAGATACATCTGTAGTGTTGATCATACTTTACGTTTTATCAAAAACACGAAACATTGGCTTGTATGAATTTACATACATACCAACCCATTAGCAATGGTTAAGCAATTTAAACTTCTTGATTTGTAATATAATTAAGGCATATGTCAGATTTCTTTCAAAATGTTATCTTCAACCTAAAATATGGGTGGAGAGAAATTCTGTTAACAATTAGTTTCCAACTACAAATGTAGTTTCTCTCTTTCCCTTTTTAGGAAGAACATGATCTCTTGATAGAATACTGTTATAGCAAATAAGGTGATGCAATATGATGCATATTTATATTAATGAGGAATCATACCTTGACACTGTCAGTTACTTGACAGTTATTTGTCCTGCTTACATGCACAATGATATTAGGCATTGTTGTGCAAATCTTTGCATTGTCAATGCTGTCAGCTGTTGTTGCTTCATAGGGCCTTAGCTCAATTAAGCAGATTCTTGGAGTTATAGTTAGAGGAAAGTCTTGACAACTTGAATTATTTGACACCCTCGAGCCTCAGGGTTCAGATATATGGATTTAGCCAAATACATATTAGAGGAATTCTCCTTTCTCCTCTGGATAAACATATCATTTCTTGTATTGGCATCTCATCTTTCAGAATAGAAGATGTCAGGCTTTTGTCTCTTAATGCTTCTTGACTTTCCATCACTAGGTTACAAACTGCTGATTGACTATGGGCAAGGATTGGCCTGATTGCAATAGCATTTAAGGACAAGGACCAATCTAGACAGCTTCAGGTGTATATACACATTTACCTGTACATACAGTTTTCAACGTGTGAGCTCATCTACATTCACAAGTGACTTAGTACTAAAACTAAGTTTAGAACTTTGTTTGTGCCTAGGACCAAACTCAAAGTGTTAGCTTTAGGATAAGCATGAGAGCCTGTTTTGATACCAATTGTGACACCCCCAAATATTTATACTTCGTTTCCACATAATTTGGTGTTCACTTTCTAATATAACATACATCTACCCAATGAATAACGCAAAATAAACTACAACCTAAATTAAAATAAATAAATCTCCGGTTACAACCTTTTTAAAAATCCCGGGTTACTCTAACATTTGATATGAAAATAATAAAGTGCGAAAATAAAAACATAATATTCAAGTCTTATTACAATCATTCTCAATTAAATAAAAACAAGTCTTCACTTACTTCGCTTTCACTTGCTTCGCTTTCCCTTGCTTCGCTTTCCCTTGCCCTTACTCGTAGACGGAGCATCAATGTTATCAACCTTAACTTCAATTGTTATTTAGTGCAAGAGTGAGCAAACAACAACCCACTGAAGTTTAACAGTAATAATTACATAAAAGAATATCTTTAAAAGAATCTGAACAACTTATCTTGCTTCAATAATAAAGCATTGAATGATAATTCTCTATCAACATTAATATTCGAATATGAAATTTATCTGAGGGTCATAAGACCTTTGAACTCTTGTCCTAGATTATAAATATTTCTATTTAAACTTTTAACAGTTAAGAAGACTATGGACCTTAACTCGTACTTAGGGGGATCAACCTTTCGTACCATGTATTGTGCACAAACATCTTAACGCTCTGCGTAGTAACCTCCCCTAGTAAATATGGTTGTTCAACTCAGTAATTTGAATTCAAGTCCGCACCAAAGAAAGTTTAGTTTGGATAACAAAAAGGTAATTTAGAATTCTCTTTTATCAACTAAGGATTAGTTGATAAGCTTACAAGGAAATTTAGAGTTCACGTTCATCAACTAAGGATTAGTTGAATTGGCTTTCAATAATTCATAAATAACAGAATTATGAATTAACATATGCTTTAGAATCAACTTAAAGCATTTAAAATAATAACTGGATCTTACTTGAACAATAAGTTAAGATCATTTCCATTTAATAAATAACTTGTCCAATATAGAAATGAAAAGACATTCTCAACCATGAATAAATGAATTTAAATAAACGAGTTTAGGGTTTAGAAAAACTTGCCTTACGCGCAAGCTACTTAACTCAACCACATACTTAAACACTTCCTATACACATTCAATTATAATAATCTAAATCAGTTGACACATAACTAATTCACATAAGTGGTTGACCCTCATGGTTTACTCACTCTAATTAAATAAATAATAATAATCAACTATCACATAGTTAATTACATCACACACATGCTCACCTAATTAAATTAATTATGTATTTAGCTAAATTATAATTAAATAATTATAATTTAAACACTTAATCTAATTATAATTACTCAATATAAATTATAATTTAACCATATTATACTTTAAATTAAACACTTACTCTTAATTATAATTAAGTAACTCATTTACAATAAAACATTTATAATCTAATTAAAGTTTTTAAAATTTCTTTTATTTCCCAAATATGAATTTGTCACAATCATATAACATGTTATATTATTTAAATATATGTCCACTAACAAGGAATAATTAAACTAAGGCTTTAAAATAAACTGCACAAGAAACTAAAGTCACTGCCCAAGCACTGTGCACGGCGCAGCTGCGCAGCCTGGGAACCGGCGCAGCTGTGCAGGGGTAGGATTAGAGAAGAGCAAGCGGCGTAGCTGCGCTGCTCTTGGCCTTGTTGCCGGCGTAGCTGCGTAGCAACGCGGCCAGACGCAGACAGTTTCGACCCTCTGCTTTATCGAACAACCCATTCAAGCCAACAAACGAAAAATTACAGTAACGTAGCCACTGTAACTCATACATATGCAATAATACATAACATAACATGTTTCTACAACATAACAACCATCTAAATAATGATAATCACAAGTTTTAAAAATCCAATTTGGCCATTTTCATGAAAACTCATATTTTTCCAAAATAATCCACTGTAAGAAATTTTCTTCATCAATTCCACTCTATATACATACATTATATACGTAATTGCATGTAATCATCAAACAATTTCCCAATAAGCATGCTAGTATATTCCAATTTATCAATTTCTCAAACCAAAATTGACAACAAAACTAAAACTCATATGAACTCATATTAACATGAATTTTCTGTTAAAATATCTTTCTACAGTAATTTGATTTCTGAAAATCATTATGGCATACAATCACTATTAGTATAACATGAACACAATACACATATTCAATTCATGATTATACCACTTTCATGAAAATTTACTTTTACAGAGAATGAAAATATGAAGAACATAAAAACTTATTTTTCCAACAATTGTATTCTTGAAAACTCTCCATGGCATGCAATTATGAAAACATATGAACATCATATATACACATAACTCATAATTACAACTTCCATGAAATCTTAATATTTTATAGAGATTGAGCACGAAGAACATGAAGAACATGATATATATATATATATATATATATATATATATATCAAATATAAGGAATTAAAGAAATACCTTAATGCTTAATAAAGTGAAGAAGATGATTTTCCTCTTTATTACTCAAACTTCTCTTCTTCTTCTCTGTATTCTTCTTCTCTGCTTCTCTTTTCTTTCTTTGTTTTTCTTAGTTTAGACTTAGGAAAACTAACGTAGTTTTAAACTTAAGTAGTATATAGAAAATATATAACTGACATATAATAATATACGTACTAACTCTAATTAAATTAACAGTTACAAAATTCAAAAGCCATCTTGATTTGTTTGGCTACAAAAAAATTAGAAACTAGCTTCATTAAATCTAAACATAGTTTAGGTAATTTAGGGTTAGGCTAGTGTAAGGGCCTTGTTTGGCAACAGTCCTTTAAAACAAAAGCAAGGGCCTTGTTTGGTATAAATCATTTTAAAAATTCTTTTCTTTTTATTTTAATAAATCATTTTAACACATACTTTAATGTCACATTTTAATTAATTAAATCATTTAACAACTAATTTAATTAATTAAAATTCAACATTAATTAATCACATAAAATTGTCACATTTTATAATTACTCGCTAATTATAATTCATGTAACACTAACACATAAATCATCTAATTTAATTCTCTCAATTAAATTAGAACTATAATATAAAATTAATATACATCAATTAAATTAAATATTACACATTCATTTAATTAATATATAACACTTAATTAAATCACTTCCATAAATCACATAATTTATTTATTTCACTCTATAAATAAATCACATAAAATATTTATTTAACTTAATAAATATTTAAAATTAAATATAAAATCTCAATCGTTACACCAATTGTTAGTTCCTAGAGGGCACACAATAGATCTAGAAGGGGGGGTTGAATAGATCCTTTTTAATTTTAAAAGCATTTTCCATTTATTTTGTATTGCTAAGTAATTAGCATATGACAAACATAAGAATCAGTTCATGCACAACGGAATAAGTTAAAGATCCCCTTCAAAGATATCTTGTTAAACTTAGTTCTAATATTAGTTTAGGTGTAAGTGGTTATGGCAGTTATAGCAGTTATTGCAGTTGCAGTTATAGTGCATAATGTAAATGACACAAGGAATTTTAAGTGGTTCAGAGACTAAAGCTCCTAATCCACTCTTCTGCCTCAACAAGCAGGGATTCCACTAAGAAAAGGGGTAACTCTGGAATAACTAAGATTTCTTCAAGGCCAGCAGCCTTGGAACCCTAGTTCACTAAGAACTCTTCAAACCCAGCAGACTTGGAACTGTAGACTAAGCCGAGCAGACTTAGAATCTCTTGTACCCTTCGGTACTCAGCAAGCCCATCAGACTTTACTTTGATTTAGTCACAAAGACAAGGACCCCTTAGGTCCTGGTTGTTTGTTGGTTTGTTGTTGTTGGTGCTGAGATACTAAGATGACATTAAGCTTGTTCATCTTCTAGTACTTAGTAGCTTGGTGTGATCTTCTGGCATTTTGCATTAAGACTGGATCACCACTAATGGATTGCTAAGATGTTCATGAAGCTCGGCATCCTTAAGTACTTAGCAGTCTATCATATTTCCTTGGTGCAGCTGATCTTTGTTATTAATGCTTGATTTCATCTGATTTCATCATAGCACATTATCACCATTGAGGATCTGCTAAGTCTTTGCACTTCAGGTAGACTTCTTCTGGTACTTAGCATCCTTTGAACACTGGTTGACTTGTCTGCAGATTCTGCTCTGCAACTACTTCTCTTCAGCTCAGGTTGTCCATGGTGAATCATAGAGTAGCTCTGGAGATCTGCCTTCTGGACTGCCACTCTATCTCTTGTATTCTTGGCCTTCTCGGCTCTCAGCATAGATGCCATTGTGGTTGGTATTCTCCTTGGTGTTGAGTGAAGCCTTCAGCAGTTAGAGCTCTTCATCATAATTGCTTCACTCCTACTATTGTAGTCTCACTGCCACTGAGACATTTTCTGTTAAGCTCTGTAAAACTCTCATAGAGTCAACAACTTTTCACCTTTGAAGCTCCAGCAGTTATATACACCTCCATCAGCTTCCTGTTGGAATATAGCCGTTGGAAGCTATTTGAATTTCTTCATAGATTTTGAGTTATTTGATGCAGACTGCTGACTTGACGTAGAAACACCTTTTTGACTTTCCTGACACAGCAGTCTGCTACTTCACCTACCACCTCTGAGATGTCACTTTCACAAGTCAGGCTGGTATTCATCTTTACTACTCCTTTTTGTTTCCTCAATCCGAACTAAAGGAGTTGACTTACTACATCGATGCTCTTAAACATCAACGTTCGATTGTCAGTCTTCATATTGAGACATTGCTGGGTCTCAATAATCAGACGACCGAACTCCACGATTCTGATGCAGACATCTATATGCTTGATCGTAGTTTGTCTGTGGAGGTTGCACGTTGACTAGCTTTGACAACACTACAATTTTGAGAGTGTTCTTTGAATTGACAATGTAGAACTTCTCGCTCTTCAATCTTGCAGTGCTTCAACGATTCTACTTGCCTTGACTCGTATCAGGAACAGATAACTTGACTGACTGCTTTGGCCCTTCAGGTTTGCAAGACTCTTCTGATTAGTCATGCTTAGCTCCCTCAACATTCTGCTCTGTGATCTCTCGTTCACTCTTCATGGTGAGGCTGAGCATCGAAAATCCTTTTCGTTTGTTCTCTGTAGGTTGGCCAATATCTCTGTATGTGCTTCATCAGTTTCTGCTGCTCGTATGGCAAACATCACGATCGTAGACACTACTACGATTGTTGTCATTTGTTGGTTTGACAGACACTGCAATCGTTGTCTTCCTCTTGACAGTCACTTCATTCATTATCTTCTAAAGATAGCTTGTAGAAGACTTATTTTGAATGGCTTCACTTCTTAGTCAGTCTGTCATGCTGATAGAGTTGGTGCTTCGATCTTCTATTTGCTTGTAGGCCATTTAGAGAATGCGTTTTGGTATTCTTCACGTATATTGCATTCTGAACCTTGACTACTCTTACCAGAGACTACTATCTTTGTGTGTAATACCTGAGAATTTCTAAATATTATTAAATAAATATATTAATGAAAATGAATATTTATTTGAATATAAATATGTAAGTGTTACGAGATGAGTTAACTCAATTATATTAAATTGAATTTATGTAATTGAGGAAAAATGTGGAGTTTATGATAAGCTCGTTAAATGCCTTGTGTGGCATGGGAACAGAAACGTTGATGAGATAATTAACGAAGGAATTATTAAGTGAACAATTAATCTATATTAATTGTTATTATGAGAAATATAATAATAGTCTGTTGATTTATTGTTATTGCAAGTAATAATATAATAATAAGAAAATGGTTTATAAATATAATAAGATTTGTATTTATTAAACTATTAAGGAATGTGACTATTTATCGTATAATAATAATTGATAAGGGTAAATTAATGAAAGAATTACTATGTGAACAATTAATCAAATATTAATTGTTATAGAATATTAATGGTGATTAATTAATAGTGTGTTGAATATTATTATTGCAAGTAATAGAATAATAATAAGTAACTTGCTTATAAATATAAGGAAATTTATATTTATTTAATATAATAATTAATCATATAAATGATAATTCATTGTTATGGAAATTAATAAAACATAAACGAGTATATTATTAATATGATTATAATTGCTCGAGTTATTGATTATGTGCAGGTATGCGATAATTAAAAGTATAACATATAGTAGTTACACATATGTTATAAAAAGTGTAGTGCAATGTGACTATACAATTATACGTAAAATATATAGTAAAGTTATTGAGTTGTGAAAGCTACATGAATAATGCCTATGTGACAATGTGAGTGTGTGGACATTAAATTAATATCTCTTGAATATATGATAAACAATTGCTAATGGATGACGATTTCAATATTCAATTGAATAATAAATGAGATAATGTGATAATATCTAATTAAATTATACCGGTAAGATAAAATGTACATGGATTGTGACAACCCGAGAATTTAGACAATTTATTAAAATCTTAAATGATTAAATTAAGGTTAAATAATAGACCTAGACATAAAATAAGTGTATGGATTTGACATTTTTGTGAAGAATTTTAGTGGATTTAAAATTTCTGCGAAGGACATATATAGTTTTGTGTATTGTTTATATATTTATAAAGAGAATTAAGAATGAAGTCTTGTAACCTAATATATATATTAGGTATGGAAAATTTAATAACTTAAGGATTATAATATGTAAGGATGTTAGTATTTAAATTTTTTACTAACCTCAGAGATTAAGTTTATTATCTCAATTTATTAATTTTATTAAAGCTAGTTTAATTAGGTTATAAAATTAAAGATATATTAGTGAGAAAGTTATTTACAAATGTGTATAAGGAAACCCTTATTAAATGATTAGGAAAAGATAAAATTTAAAAGCATTGGACCTAGCCTAAGTTACATGGCCCAACTATTTAAATTGCAAACCCAAAACATTAAAGGAATGGCCCAAGTCTTGGACCAATTGGAGAGGGACATATTGGACATTTACTTAATTAAATAAATCATTAAAAAACAAACAAAATGGGTGAGGATAAGGCTTTAGGGCCGAATTTTTAGAGGGAAAGAGATAAGGGAGGATAATGTAATGATTACATTCTATCTTATCATTATCTTTACTTTCCATGTGTCTTCCTTTTAATTTGCCAACATGTTTATCCAATTTTCTGTGTGATAAGGAGATAAGAGAGAGAGAGAAATATCAAGATATGTTGGAGATTTGGATAGATATACATGATATATCTATATCTAATTACCAACAACACTTATATTTTCACAAAAAAGTAATTTCTTTTTCATTTCTTTTCTCTTTTCTCATAACTAGCAAAACAAAAGCTAAACCAAGAGAGAGAGAGAGAGAAGGACTTCGGCCACAAGAGGGAAGAAAGAGAGGGAGTGTTTTTGCTTGTTTCAAAGTTCCTTAACTAAAACTTAGGAAGAAGAAGGAAGAACAAGCTAAAGTATAAAAAGTTTCTATTTAATATAGTTTAATTTCCTTTGTGATTTGATTTGAGTTTGATTTTTGTAAGGTTTTGATTTTGTGGTTCAAAAACCTTGGATCTAGGTGTTTAATAGTATTTCAAGTTTAGATCTAACTCTTTTATGGGTCAAAAGTTGGATCTAAACTAAAAAATGAAAACTATGTTTTTCTAAAGTCAGAAAACTTAATTTTTCTAAGCTTTATTGTGTTTATCTTATGATTAGTGATTGTTTGATGTATTAGATCCATGGGTATATGAGGTATTAGTTTGTGGTATGATGATTAATGATGCATTATGTTGGTGAATAGGTGAGGATATGAAAGATTTCTTAAAAATCAACAAAATTAGAAAATCAAATTTTTGAGAAAACGCAACATGAAATTCAAACGACCATATCTCCTAGTGTATTTTGAATTTTTGAGTGTGGTTAATTTCTAGAGTTAGATCTAGAAGTCTGCTAACAGATCAAAGTGGAATCACTGAAAAATTTCATGTAGATTTCCATGTGGACTATTTTTAGCAAAGGACACCAAAACTGAAAATGACAAAAAGTAGGCTATCTGAAAATTTAAGGGACTATTTCGTCCACTTAACTTGTGAAATAAAATCAGGCCTTTTGAAACATGAAAATATATGGGATAAAGTAGCTTGTGTCCAAAAATGAGCTCATTCCAACTTAAATTGAGCAAGTTATGACTATTTCAATATTTATATTTTTCTGACAAAAATCTCTATAACCGGAGTTGTATAACTCCGATGGCCACGAAATTTAAACTGGAGTCTCATGATAACATGTATAAGATACCACCAAGAGTTGAGAATTTTTGGAGTTAAGCGTGATGTAACAAATTTCTTAAAGAATTAACTAGAAATGGATTTTTGAAAAATACTTAAAGAAATTGAAAAATTTCAGAAAAATTATTTTTATGTATGAAATATGTGTATATATGTTTGGCCAAAGGGTGGAAAAATAATAAAATAATTTGGTTAAAAAAGGAGAATCCAGCTTGCTGGATTGGCCATCAGGTTGCTGGATTGCAATCTGGTTTGCTGGATTGGCCATCAATTTGCTGGATGAGATGTTTAGACAATCCAGGATGCTGGATTGGTCAGTTTGGATAATCCAGGGTACTAGATTAGATGTCAGTTTGAATCCAAGTTGCTGGATTAGGAATTTGACTTACTTAATTATAAAGGACTTATATAATGAAAGGCTAAGTGTTAATTCACAATTTATATGATACAGTAGTGTTAAGTCTAAGGTAGTGCAGTCGTACCCTTTAATGATTGATGTATAATAGTTGGGCTAAACGACTCCTTCATATGGGGAAGGGATCTACGAATTAGTAACCGATCTAACTCACTGTAAAAATAGTGTTGACTAGACGGAAACTAATTTGTTAGTTGTTTGTGGGAAACCACTCAGTATACTATATTGAATATTATTAAAGACTCGATGTGTGCTAGGTTTAGACTTGTGTATATGTATAGTGTGAAGGTTATCTAATATTTGACTATGTGTTTAAATGTTAGATAGTTTACTTATAAAGTATGTTGTGCTAATTGAAAGATCAATCTTATAACTGATAGGTCTTTCCAATAAAGCGATTAAATTAGATTGCATAACGGTAATCGACGATACGGGCAAGTTTTCTTTAACTCAAACTTGAGTTATATTTTCAAAGCATGTTCGTGATTAATCATTGTTGATTATATCACATCTATGATTTATTGATTCGCACGTTGTGCATGTTGCATATGTTCATCAGGTATGAAAGGCTGATCACCTTCATTACCATATTGTTCAGTTGAATTTATTCATGTTCATTGTTGACTATTCAACAATATTGATTCATGTTCTTTCACAATTATTATATTGTTGAAAGTTTGTCAGCTTATTATTCTTTTCCATCATGATATATCTTCATTTGAACTTAAACTTGTTGGGCAAACTTGTTGCTCAACTTTGCTATATCATGATAAACATTTAAGATTAAAGAAGAAACTTCGGACACAGTCAAAGGCAAAGACAAGATTCTAGGATAGAATTATTATACGGTTAAAATGGTAATAGTTTAGGATACAAATGACATTGTATGTCGTGTAGGATATTGAATGTAGGTATGAAGTTAAGGTTACAGACCTTGGGGATTATGTGTAAAAGTTATTGTATAAACAATTTATGTTTATATCTTCCGCAAAAGTTATAGAAATGATGTATCGTAACGTACCAGGTTCGATGTTCTGGGGACCCGAATTTGGGGCGCTACAGTTGGTATCAGAGCTGTAGGTTATAAACCTTAGGTAGGGGTACCTTAGGCTATAACCGCAAGGATGAGGAATAGGAATAAACTCAAATAGAGTTTAAGTTCTAAGCGATGAATTTGGGCAAGGTATTGGTAAGTCAATAAGATTCAAAGAAGAATCCTGACAAGTAATAAAGATCCAGAGTTACCTAACTCTGATGATAAAGATGAACAGTAGTAATGAATAGATAGAGTCTAAAAGACTAAAAGTATAAAAGGAAAGAAGATCGTAAAACAAAACGATCATAAGATAGAAATGCATCGTAATATAATACGATGAGATCACCCCGTGATCTGATAAGATCATAGCAGGGAGGAGTATAAATCAAGTGATTGAAAATTTTGAGGCAAAATTGTTGTGAGTCTGTTGTACTATACATTGGCACGATGCCAACTCAGAAAAAGGGTTGGGGTTGATGCAATACGGATTGAATAAAATTCGTATGGAGAAAGTATGGAGCTAGGATTAAGTGGGATTTCAATTAAGGACTCATGTCAGTAGCTGAGTTGTATGATTCCTTGTATGGGAGGGGAATTTGTACTTGGTTTTAGAATCACTTAGCTTCCTACTCGATAGAGTGGTTAAGTTGAATAATTCTTTGTATGGGCGGGGAATTGTCCTTGGTGTAACAACCGCTTAGCTTTCTATATTGATTAGTGGCTGGGTTGACCAATTCTTTGAATGGGCAGGGGATTGTGTTTGATTCGACGACCATTTAGCTTTTGGTATTGATAATCATTGAAATGTCGGTGTCGCGCTATTCGCTATATGTATGATGAGAAGGTGATTCTTTTCTCATGTGTATAACGGATAGGTAGAGAATATAAGATTAGTTACGAGTTCTTAAAACTCATACTTATGGTAAGTTCGTGACTCATAATTAGATGAAATGTTTTGAACCCCTCAGCGAATGGACGCCAATGGTCTGTCTAGGACAAGTTCTTAAACTCATATGATTGTGAAAAGTTCCTAAACTCATAACGTGTGGTAAGTTTGATAAACTGGATATAATTAAGTGTGAATGGAGTATTAAGGATAATAAGAATAGATAGACTGATTAAGCAATGGATCATTAGTGGAAGCGTAGGTATTCTAAATCTTCTAGCTATGCTAGACTTCGAAATTTTTGACATCAAGCTAAATACGCACTATGTGCCTTTTAAAAATGAATTTTTATTCTCAAATCCAGATGACTAGTGTGTATGTGTGGACTTCGAGACACTGACACATCGTTACCTGTTGAGATGATACAACTGATTTACAATGATTTTTGAACCGTTTAAAGAATAGTCTATGCTAATTGTTTCGGCTAGACGACAATGATTTGAAATATCAAAATGTGTTTTATTTATCATTGATGCATCATGTAACCTAGTGCAGAGATGATAAAAAAGTTGATGAAGTTGTAAATACAGGAATACTTAGTGTTGAATTTGATCTAAAAATCGTTGTCCCACTATTGTATGATGTGTTATAATAAAGTCACCCAATGACAAAATCCTCAAACGGGCTGTAAATACAATACGGTATCATGACGTCATTTTCAAAATATTTTTTTATAATTAATTGTCAACGGGGTTTGGCTATTCATAAATATTTTGATTGAAATTGAATTATTGGTATGAGTCTAAGCAATTTGATTCAGCTAGACAAACATTTATGAAAATTCTGAGTGTTCTTTCAAAATTTTCCCGAACCAAATGGTTTTGGTGCGGAATCCGATAAGACTGAGGTAAGCATTCCAAAATTTGGGAAAATTTTGTGCGCCTAAGGCGGATAAGAGGAACGGGAAAAAATTGTTCCGACCAGCAGTACTTAATAAGTACAGGGCATAATGGGCTAATTACCCTCTGTGTCCGTAAGTCATGACGGTTAGCGGATGAATTTCTGTATAACCTTTTTGAAAATAAAAGTTTGTAGTCTATATGACTCCTCAGCATAATTTGAAAAGTTTTTAACTCCTTGGAGAGAAGTCTGGGTAGATTGTGATGATGGAATAGTTTTTCATAGAAGGAAGCCATGTGTACTCATTAAACTGAGGATGAAATCAGATAAAGGTTAAGTTGAAAACCTAGTTCTGGTGGAATAAAAGGAGTAGGGATTAGTAGGCTGTAATTTTGGGGACAAAATTCTTAGAAGAAGGGGTGAATGTGACAACCCGAGAATTTAGACAATTTATTAAAATCTTAAATGATTAAATTAAGGTTAAATAATAGACCTAGACATAAAATAAGTGTATGGATTTGACATTTTTGTGAAGAATTTTAGTGGATTTAAAATTTCTGCGAAGGACATATATAGTTTTGTGTATTGTTTATATATTTATAAAGAGAATTAAGAATGAAGTCTTGTAACCTAATATATATATTAGGTATGGAAAATTTAATAACTTAAGGATTATAATATGTAAGGATGTTAGTATTTAAATTTTTTACTAACCTCAGAGATTAAGTTTATTATCTCAATTTATTAATTTTATTAAAGCTAGTTTAATTAGGTTATAAAATTAAAGATATATTAGTGAGAAAGTTATTTACAAATGTGTATAAGGAAACCCTTATTAAATGATTAGGAAAAGATAAAATTTAAAAGCATTGGACCTAGCCTAAGTTACATGGCCCAACTATTTAAATTGCAAACCCAAAACATTAAAGGAATGGCCCAAGTCTTGGACCAATTGGAGAGGGACATATTGGACATTTACTTAATTAAATAAATCATTAAAAAACAAACAAAATGGGTGAGGATAAGGCTTTAGGGCCGAATTTTTAGAGGGAAAGAGATAAGGGAGGATAATGTAATGATTACATTCTATCTTATCATTTTCTTTACTTTCCATGTGTCTTCCTTTTAATTTGCCAATATGTTTATCCAATTTTCTGTGTGATAAGGAGATAAGAGAGAGAGAGAGAAATATCAAGATATGTTGGAGATTTGGATAGATATACATGATATATCTATATCTAATTACCAACAACACTTATATTTTCACAAAAAAGTAATTTCTTTTTCATTTCTTTTCTCTTTTCTCATAACTAGCAAAACAAAAGCTAAACCAAGAGAGAGAGAGAGAAGGACTTCGACCACAAGAGGGAAGAAAGAGAGGGAGTGTTTTTGCTTGTTTCAAAGTTCCTTAACTAAAACTTAGGAAGAAGAAGGAAGAACAAGCTAAAGTATAAAAAGTTTCTATTTAATATAGTTTAATTTCCTTTGTGATTTGATTTGAGTTTGATTTTTGTAAGGTTTTGATTTTGTGGTTCAAAAACCTTGGATCTAGGTGTTTAATAGTATTTCAAGTTTAGATCTAACTCTTTTATGGGTCAAAAGTTGGATCTAAACTAAAAAATGAAAACTATGTTTTTCTAAAGTCAGAAAACTTAATTTTTCTAAGCTTTATTGTGTTTATCTTATGATTAGTGATTGTTTGATGTATTAGATCATGGATCATGTTAGATCCATGGGTATATGAGGTATTAGTTTATGGTATGATGATTAATGATGGATTATGTTGGTGAATAGGTGAGGATATGAAAGATTTCTTAAAAATCAACAAAATTAGAAAATTAGATTTTTGAGAAAAACACAACATGAAATTCAAACGACCATATCTCCTAGTGTATTTTGAATTTTTGAGTGTGGTTAATTTCTAGAGTTAGATCTAGAAGTCTGATAACAGATCAAAGTGGAATCACTGAAAAATTTCATGTAGATTTCCATGTGGACTATTTTTAGCAAAGGATGCCAAAACTGAAAATGGCAAAAAGTAGGCTATCTAAAAATTTAAGGGACTGTTTCGTCCACTTAACTTGTGAAATAAAATCAGGCCTTTTGAAACATGAAAATATATGGGATAAAGTAGCTTGTGTCCAAAAATGAGCTCATTCCGACTTAAATTGAGCAAGTTATGACTATTTCAATATTTATATTTTTCTGACAAAAATCTCTATAACCGGAGTTGTATAACTCCGATGGCCACGTAATTTAAACTGGAGTCTCACGATAACATGTATAAGATCCCACCAAGAGTTGAGAATTTTTAGAGTTAAGCGTGATGTAGCAAATTTCTTAAAGAATTAACTAGAAATGGATTTTTGAAAAATACTTAAAGAAATTGAAAAATTCCAGAAAAATTATTTTTGTGTATGAAATATGTGTATATATGTTTGGCCAAAGGGTGGAAAAATAATAAAATAATTTGGTTAAAAAAGGGGAATCCAGCTTGCTGGATTGGCCATCAGGTTGCTGGATTGCAATCTGGTTTGCTGGATTGGCCATCAATTTGCTGGATGAGATGTTTAGACAATCCAGGATGCTGGATTGGTCAGTTTGGATAGTCTAGGTTACTGGATTGGATGTCAGTTTGAATCCAAGTTGCTGGATTAGGAATTTGACTTACTTAATTATAAAGGACTTATAGAATGAAAGGCTAAGTGTTAACTCACAATTTATATGATACAGTAGTGTTAAGTCTAAGGTAGTGCAGTCGTACCCTTTAATGATTGATGTATAATAGTTGGGCTAAACGACTCCTTCATATGGGGAAGGGATCTACGAATTAGTAACCGATCTAACTCACTGTAAAAATAGTGTTGACTAGACGGAAACTAATTTGTTAGTTGTTTGTGGGAAACCACTCAGTATACTATATTGAATATTATTAAAGACTCGATGTGTGCTAGGTTTAGACTTGTGTATATGTATAGTGTGAAGGTTATCTAATATTTGACTATGTGTTTAAATGTTAGATAGTTTACTTATAAAGTATGTTGTGCTAATTGAAAGATCAATCTTATAACTGATAGGTCTTTCTAATAAAGCGATTAAATTAGATTGCGTAACGGTAATCGGCGATACGGGCAAGTTTTCTTTAACTCAAACTTGAGTTATATTTTCAAAGCATGTTCGTGATTAATCATTGTTGATTATATCACATCTATGATTTATTGATTTGCACGTTGTGCATGTTGTATATGTTCATCAGGTATGAAAGGCTGATCACCTTCATTACCATATTGTTCAGTTGAATTTATTCATGTTCATTGTTGACTATTCAACAATATTGATTCATGTTCTTTCACAATTATTATATTGTTGAAAGTTTGTCAGCTTA
The DNA here is from genome assembly GCA_020205555.1 of Panax stipuleanatus. Taxonomy (NCBI): domain Eukaryota; kingdom Viridiplantae; phylum Streptophyta; class Magnoliopsida; order Apiales; family Araliaceae; genus Panax; species Panax stipuleanatus. The sequence goes on from CM035117.1 coordinate 93,945,219, forward strand.
TTATTCTTTTCCATCATGATATATCTTCATTTGAACTTAAACTTGTTGGGCAAACTTGTTGCTCAACTTTGCTATATCATGATAAACATTTAAGATTAAAGAAGAAACTTCGGACACAGTCAAAGGCAAAGACAAGATTCTAGGATAGAATTATTATACGGTTAAAATGGTAATAGTATAGGATACAAATGACATTGTATGTCGTGTAGGATATTGAATGCAGGTATGAAGTTAAGGTTACAGACCTTGGGGATTATGTGTAAAAGTTATTGTATAAATAATTTATGTTTATATCTTCCGCAATAGTTATAGAAATGATGTATCGTAACGTACTAGGTCCGAGGTTCTGGGGACCCGAATTTGGGGGCGCTACATGGATTACATATTTGCAAATTAAATTTACTACATGGTAGTATTATTTACTTATTGGAATTATATTGTAACTCTAATTGTAATCTAAATATATGATATGTGATAGCCTAAGTAAATAATACATATGTGTGATAAGCTAAGTATGTATATATGCATGATTGTTGAGTTTGTATTGCTTGTCCCTTAATGAGAGTCTTATTCTCCCTCACACGTGAACACCCATGAGGCTATCCTATTTCCTATAACATCAAACTCAGCAAACCTCCATAGCTCTCTAGCAAATGATGAACAAGGGAGTGGGCAAAATAGTGTAATTCAACAACCATTTACCAACTTCCTTATAACTACCATGTGATTCATTCTCCCGTTGGTTCAATTTGATGGATTATTGCATTGACTGTATACTCATTTTTCTATAAATAAGCCTATTCTCTTCTATCTTTCATTTGCTGAGATTTTTGTTTAAGTGTTGGATTGAGAGTGTATTGTTAGTTGTTAGCAAGATGGTTTACAGAAAGAGAGAGACTTCAATAACAGCAAGCCCAAATTGCATTACAGAGGTATATCACATTCCTCATTTCTTATTTCTGTAAATTTCTAATTCTTGATTTTAGTTGGAATTCATGATAATGTGATTGGGTAATGGTTGTTAGTTGTTATATAGTTGATATACTAGCTTGTATACATGTTTAAACTGTAATATGGCTGATTATAATCGAACTAGTGAAGTAATTTTGATGTTGGGCTGGAATTCTGCGGTAGCAGGCAACTCTCTGGTGCGAACCAGACACGGCGCAGCTGCGCCGGTCTCTGGAATCAGTTTTTTGTTTTCTACTGCAAACTGTTAATTGATTGACTTACTTAAATGACTATTACAAGTATGCTAATAGGTTTGACATGCCTATATGAGTACATTGAGATAATGTAAACATGTTTTACTAGGATTGCATGTATGATTGATAAAATTATAGATTTCGAAATAAACTTAGAATTTTAGAAACGAACTTGATATGTATACATGCCATGTTAACATTCTGATTTTGCGGGCATGTTAGTATGACTTAGAGATGCATGAAAGACATATTAACTTATGTATATAGGTTTCATAATGTAACATGAGCATGTGGACCTCAATAGTGAACGTTACTAACGAAAATATAAGCTTTGAACGTGTACTTTAACATGTTATATTAGGATTCTGGATTTTGATATTTTCAGCATGTTTGAATGTGCTTTTAAGGCATTATACATATACACACACTTGTTAGATGTAATGCAAGTTAATCAAGCATGAGTTCGACTAAGTTTCAAACAAATAGCAATGCTAGAGTTACGCATCCATGACATAAAAATATGTGAGCATGCTTATCAACAAAATATAGGACTACCTTATATGTCTAAATGACAAGCATGATAACTTATGAGAATTCATGGCGTTGTATGACCCTAAGTCGTTAGAGACCGTGATTTAGAACTATATCATGTATGATTGAACTTGGAAAGGTTATACAAACATGGAAGTACCCTTTAATATGTATACATGCTATTTGATATCATATGTTGATACTTGAATCCGATTTTGACGGTTAACTTATAACAATGCCATAACTTACTAAATAAAATATGTTTAGAATTGATTATGGTCTTATGTGTTAATGGAGATATATGAAGATGATTAACTTGAAAAGAGGAACATTAGGGATAAAAGGCAATAAAAGTTATATTAGTTGAGACTTGTGAATTAATATGATACTATATAAAGTATAACTATGTAGCTAGATTAAAACTTAGCTTATATGTTGATCGTATGTCCAAGATAAGATATGATGTTAAAATATATGACTAATGGATATCATATATATACGTAACTATATTACGATAGGGATTCGAAAGTGTTGATTTACTTTACGTGGATAGACTACGCTTAAGGCAAGTTCCCTAACTTGCACTATTTTATTGTGCAAGTATCCTAAACCCTTGCATTACTTTATTCAATGGATATTTTAAGCAAGTACTTGAACTCTATTCTTATTAAATTCGTATTAAGTTTATTGTTGTGCAAGTGAGATATTCAAATTATGACTTATTGCGTCATAGTTATGATAAAGTCGATTATATTCTTTGAACTTTAAATGTCAAGTATTGAACTTATAAAGAGTGGTCTATGCCATTTGATTCGGCTAGACTCATATCATGATTAGAAAGCTATCCAAACCAATTGATTGGTGCGGAGTCTTATATTAACTGAGATGAGCAACCTTCTTTGAAGGGAACTGTATATTGTCGGGAGACCGACGTGCGCACTTGAGTATGATTAAATGTTATGCATAATATAGGGTACTTTAGGCTGATCACCTGTTGTACTTGTTTTTGATGGATTATCAGTATATTACTATTAATTCTAGTAGAAGTTCATAGTCCTTAGTGACTGCTCAGTGTTCAATTATCTTGAAATCGTGAATTGATTTAACATTGAATCTTATTGATATTCTGCTGTCCTTAGCGACTGTTATTGAAAATTATTGATATTTCTTGCTATCCTTGAACTATCATATCCCGTTATACACTTTTAGATTTGAGAACAATAATACTCACCCTTGTTGTTATATTACTTGCTGAGCAAACTTGTTGCTCATTCTTGCTTTCCCTAAAATACTTCAGTTAAGGCAGAGCAGGGTGGACCGTCGGGCGTCGACAAGGGCAAGGGCAAGGCTACCGACTAGCTTGTCCCTTTTATGTTTTAAAATCTCTGATGTTATATTAAGACTATTGCAACACTATGTTTAAGCTTAAGTAGGGTTATGTAATAAGTCTGTATTTGATATTATTATGTAATCTATTAAGTACTGTAGGTTGCGAGACTTGGAGGAATAATTATAATAAATCATTGTATATTATTCTAGATTAGATCTTCCGCTGTGAATGTATGTTTTAGATATTATTATTGTATTATTGTGAGAACGTGACGAACCAAATTCGAGAGGCCAGTGGCGGTCCGAATTTGGGGGCGTCACAGTGGCGGCGGGTAGCTCTCCCTCTTTTGGTCTCCCTATTCTCTTCTCCCCCTTCTCCCTCTTCTCTGGTCTTCTTCTCTTTTCTTTCTGTCTGGTCTGTTGTCGCGAGGCGCCTGGTGTGGTGTACATTAAAATAGATCCGTGGCTACTATCGGCGACTGCCTGCGGTCGCTGATTTTTAATGATGTGGACATATTAGCAACCGCATACGGTCGCAGTTAATGAGTAGTCGAAAAAGAATAGCCCGAGAACAATTCAGGCCAATTTTTAGGCTATAAAAATACACCTGCGACCGAACAATGATCGCCAACAATCGTCGATATCAGCTAGCGACCCGATTCCTAAATGGTCGCCGAAAGTGGTCGCTAATGTCCACAATAGCGATTGTATAGTGCGGTCGCTAAAATCTTTGTTCGCTGATAGAGCATTTTCTTGTAGTGATTACCCATGTCTGGGCCTCAATTGGATTCACGGATCCTTTGAATTTCGGCGGTTCTACCACTTTAAATTCCTTAAACGTTGCAGCTTGTGCGGCTGATTCACAAGTGCTTCCGTTAGTAAATTCACCAGGTGCTGAATTGGATTGACATTAGCCTCATCATTGTTATTGTTCGTAGAACCCTCTTGTTGTTGCTGACGTATTGGTCTTCTTCTAGGAGGCATCCTTCTGTTAAGACATGCGCTTATTATATCCCTACTCATCTCTTAAATATTTAAGTTCAAACTTAAACATTTAAAGATTCACACTTAAACACATAACACTTCAATAAACTTTGTTATTTTATTCATTCATAGTTTTTAAAACATAGAAAGGATAACATCTTTGCTATTTACATCATCTTTCCTGAACTGAAACAAGTTGCAGGATTACATCATCATCTTATCCCATTATTATCACAAAATCTGGGACTTAGGTGGTGTTTGATTACATATTAATGCATTTTAACAGCTCATCTCTTAATGCATTTTAATGGCCCACAACTTTATATTAAGAGATCCTCTTAATAGTTAAGATACAAATATGAGTCTAAACTATTTAGAGGACCTGTAACGATTGAGATTTTATATATTAAATTGTAATATTTATTGAGTGAATAAATATTTTATGTGATTTATTTATTGAGTTAAATAAATAAATTATGTGATTGTGTGAACTGATTTAATTAAGAGTAATATTTAATTAAATTGATATGTTAGTAATGGTGTAACATAATTGTAATTTAGTTGAGAATAATTAAATTAGATTTAAAATTATGTGCTAAGTATTTGTTGTAATTTACTAAGTGTTACATGAATTTAATTTCAAGTGTGACAATTGAGTATTATGTGAATGTTAGCTTTTATTTAATTGAATTAGAATGTTGTAATTTAATTAAATAAATGTAGCATTTAACTTATGGGTTAAAGATTTATTAAAAGAATTGAAAAAGATTTTGAAGTGATTTTATCAAACAAGACCTTACTTTTCTTTTAAACTTGTTTTACCAAACATGACTTTAGCTAATAAAAGAATTTGTTTTATTTAAGTTTGCCAAACATGGCCTAGCTTTTTAAATTATTGTAACCTATGCTATCAGTAAGAGTTAGTATGGTAATTAGTATTATACTTATTACCTATATTAATAAAATAGGTTACATATATATTATATATGTATATGTATATTATATAATATATGTTAGATAAGTATACATTAGTTTTACAAAGAGAGAAAGAAAGCAGAGAATAGAGCAGAGAAGAAGAACTCAGAGAAAAGTTAGAGAAGTAGAGAAAGAAGAAGAAGGATTTCTAGAAATCAAACTCATCATCATTGTGACGCCCCCAAATTCGGGTTCCTCTCTTTCCTCGGATCCGGTGCAGTCACGATACTACTATCATCAAACTATTACATCTTTTAATTATTAGTAAAAGAATACAACTTTACTTATTACAATTTAGAATATAAATTCAATTCATAGCCAAGATCTCGTCTTTACATCATATTCGATGTTACTAAAATGCGGAATAATTTAAACTTTTCAATATCCTTTGAATAAATTCTTCTTATTGATTCCATAACTTTGAATCGATTACAAATTCCTGAATCAACTTTATAATATGATTCATTCTATTCAAATTTCTGTATAAACGTTTACAACTCAACTTGATATCCTCTATGTTTTAGCTAGTACATCTTTAACAATACAACAAGTATTAAATATGGTAAGCATATATCAAGTACACTCCTAGAACCTAAACAGGGTTCAAACGATAATCTAAATAGTATTCTCCGTTGTGATACTATCTATTTTTATCAATCAAGAAGCACGAAATCTTTACCGTGAATCCTTAACCTGCAAAAGTGGTTATTTGCAAGAGAGAGCTCGACAGCTCAGCAATTCTAACAGTTTTCATGCATCACATAGCATACAACATCATACTCAGTTCATGCATTTATAAACAATATATATTTACTACGCATGTTACTTGTGACACCCCCAAATCCGGGTACTTCGTTTTCACATGATTTGGTGTTCACTTTCTAATATAACATATATCTACCCAATGAATAATGCACAATAAACTACAACTTAAATTAAAATAACTAAATCTCCCTTAAAACAAGGGTTACAACCTTCTCAAAATCAATCCCAGGGTTACTCTAACCTTGACATGAATATAATAAAGTGCGGAAATAAAACATAACATTTAATTATTACAATCATTCTCAATTAAATAAAAAAACAAGTCTTCACTTGCTTTGCTTTCCCTTGCCCTTACTTGTAGACGGAGCATCAGCGTTATCAACCTTAACTGAAATTGTTATTTAATGCAAGAGTGAGCAAACCACAGCTCACTTGAGTTTAACAATAATATAGACATGAAAGAATATCTTTAAGAAAATTTGAACAACTTAGCTTGCTTCAATAATAAAGAATTGAATAATAATTCTCTATCAATATTAAAATTTGGAGATAGAATTTATCTGAGGGTCATAAGACCTTTGAACTCTTGTCCTAGGTTATAAATATTTCTATTTAAACCTTTAACAGTCAATAAGACTATGAACCTTAACTCGTACTTAGGGGGATCAGCCCTTCGTACTATGTATTGTGCACCAACATCTTAACGCTATGCGTAGTAAGCTCCCCTAATAAATAGGGTTGTTCAACTCAGTAATTTGAATTCAAGTCCGCACCAAAGAAAGTTTGGTTTGGATAAGCTTACAAGGGTAATTTAGAATTCACGTTCATCAACTAAGGATTAGTTGAATCGACTTCCAATAATTCAAAATAAAAGAATTATGAATTAACATATGCTTTAGAATCAACTTAAAGCATTTAAAATAATAATTGGATCTTACTTGAACAATAAGTAAGACCATTTCAATTAAATAAACAATTGTCCAATACTGAAATGGAAAGGACATTCTCAACAATGAATATATGAATCCAAGAGATCATATAAAATCAATACAAGATTAGGGTTTAGAAAACTTGCGTAAAATTAACGAGTTTAGGGTTTAGAAGACCTGCCTTAAGCGCAAGCTACTTAATTCAATTCACGTACTTTAATAGTTCCTACACATATATATTCAATCACAATAACCTAAATTAGTTAACACGTAACTAATTCACATAAGTGGTTAACCCTCATGGTTAACTCACATTCTGATTAAATAAACAATAATAATTAACTATCACATAGTTAATCACATCACACATATACTCACATAATTATGTATTTAACTCAATTATAATTAAACAATTATAATTCAAACACTTAATCAAATTATAATTACTTAAATTATCATTACCTTTTAAATTATAAACAATTTATAATTTAAAATCAATTAAACCACATTCATGCATTTATAATTACACAATTTATAATTAATCATGTATTTATCAATTATAATCAATAATTAATTAAACTATAACATGCATTATAATTACACAATTTATAATTAATCATGTAATTATCAATTTAATCCACAATTAAACATGCATTTATTAAATTATAATTATATAAATTATTATTTAAATTAACATTTAATAAATCAACCTTTATTCATTATAATTTAACCAAATTATAATTTAAAATAAACATTTACTTTTGATTATAATTATTTAAATCATATATCACATTTAAATAATAATTCAAATCATACATTAAGGTTTTCAAACCTCTTTTCTTTTCTAAATATAAATTTGTCAAATTTATGTTAACAACATATTATAGCAACTAGATACATGCTCACTGTCATAGCATAATTAAACTAGGTTAGAAACAACACTGCACAAATGACTAGCATTCACTGCCTCTGAGCAGAGCCTGGCGCAGCTGCGCAGCCAGCTGCCTTGAAACCTGCGCAGCTGCGCAGGGTAAGAATCTGGAAAAGACAAGCGGCGCAGCTGCGCTGATCCTGGCCTTGCTGCCGGCGCAGCTGCGCTGATCCTGGCCTTGCTGCCGGCGCAGCTGCGCAGCAACTCGGCCAGATGCAGACAGCCACGTTACTCTGCTTCACCGATTAACCCATACAAGCCAACAACGCCAAAAATACAGTACTATAGACTCTGTAAAACATATATACGCTATTACACATATATAAAGCATGCTTCCAAACACAAAATCATTTAAACAATGATAATCACAAGTTTTAAAAATCCAATTTGGCCATTTTCATGAAAACTCATATTTTCTCAAAAATACTCTACTGTAACTATTTTTCTCCATCAATTCGAACTTATATACATGCATTACATACTAAGTTGAAGATAGCATCCAGAAATTACTTAATAAGCATATTAACACATACCAATTGCATGAATTTCTCAATTAACATTAACCACACTCATGAAATTCTATATGAACTCATATAAACATGAATTTTCTGTTAAAAATATATTTCTATAGTAATTTAATTTTTTAAAATCCTCTTATGTCATACAATTACCACAATCAACACATGGATACAATACATATATAAAATTCATGATTACATAATTTCATGAAATTCACAGAAAACTAAATTTACAGAAACTCAAAACAATAAAGAACAACTGATCACAATTCTTTAAAACTATAAGATATTAATTACCTTTTTGATGATTGGAAAAGAATACAATGACTAATTCTAGCCTTCACAAGTTTCTTCTTCCTTCTCTTCTCTAACTTCTCTGCTCTTCTTTTCTCTTTTTGTTCTTAGCTTTACAAACTAACTTCTAATCTAACGTAGTATAGATATATTATAACTGATATAATATACGTATACTAATAATATATATGTAACTGCTAATTACTTAATATATATAATAAATACATTTATTATATAAGTTACAAAATTCAAAAACCACAATGCCTTGTTTGGCAAAACAAGGTTATTTTTAAAAATTGATTATTAATGCTAAGGCCATGTTTGGTAAACAGTTTATTTAAAAATAGCTTTTTGATAGTTAGGGCCCTGTTTGGTAGAAATAGGTTTAAAATAAATACAAGGGCCTTGTTTGGTAAAAAAATCATTTAAAAATTCTTTTCCTTTTATTTTAATAAATCATTTTGACACATACTTTAATGTCATATTTTAATCAATTAAATATTAATCATCTAATTTAATCAATTAAAATCTAACATCCATTAATCACATAAAATTTGCCACATAATTATAATTACTCGCTAATTATAATTCATGTAACACTTCATCACATAATTCATCTAATTCAATTATCTCAATTAAATTAGAACTATAATATAACATTAATATATATACATATCAATTAAATAACATTCATTAATTTAATATGTAACACTTAATTAAATCATTACCATAATTTACTTAATCTATTTATTTACTCAATAAATAATTCACATAAATATTTATTTAATTTAATAAATATTTAAAATTAAATATAAAATCTCAATCGTTACATTACTTTTCACATAACAAGTATATCATCAAAGATCAACTTTCAATCTCATTTATATCTCATATACAGTTCATATATATAAGTTCACATTATCACAGCATAATATAATTCAACTAACAGTTATTAAATTCATATATCAAATAAGAACTGAAAGACTTGCCTGATTCGTAGTTTAACAACTACGACTTAACTGCTTAAGATATTTGCGCTTCGTGTAATCCTACACAGTTATATAATCATGGATTCATATCCATTAGTCATACATTCATACATTCTCAATATAATAATAAGTATTACATTATTTTCTATATTGGTTCTTAGAACCTTCGTTTTACCGTCTCATCGTATTCTTAGAATAACTATGTACGTATAGGTATACTTTAACCATACATACTAACTATCATCTTTCATATACATTTATCACACACTTAACTTTACGTGTTCGTCATATAATTATATATCAGTAGGGGTCAGACCATGATTTATTTCTTAAGTAGCAATACAAGTCTACTACAAAATCAAGAACAAGCAGATTGCACAACTCTTGAAAACAGGCTGGCACAGCTGCGCAGGTATTGGCCTTAAGAGTGGCGCAGCTGCGCCACTTACTGGTCAAACCAGAAATGACATTTCATGCTGCTGGACAACCCGAGGTCATTCACTAGCATTCAGATTACTGATATCCATTACGTACATATGTCTATAGGGTCATTAACTCAAGTTTGAAACCTAGCATGCACATTCAAATCCAATTCAAAGTTACATGGTTTTCATGCCGGACTTTCGTATACCTTAAGTAAATCAAGTCCATGCTTCATGGTCAGCTACTAAAGTCATGTTACCACATAACAAGACCAAACAATGTTTAAGTAGTCATGCTTGTACGCATACTACACATGTATACATTAATCACATAGTTCATACCTTCGAAATTTATTTTCTTGGATATACGTGCATAGGTGAAATCCATGTTTCATCACATGATGCTTATGTCAACATGTCTATAGGCATAATGAAATCCTAATATACATACTTGCATGATCATAATGTAACTCACACAGTGCTTGATGCTATTACCTTTCACATTCTAAGTTTTCTCATTGAAAGTCACACTAAGTCAACAAGGTATCATAATACATGTGAAGTGCCTTGTGCTCATAACTCGCATGTCTTAGAACTCATATATAAACCACATATACGTTCTCAAATGGTCAAAATCTAAAAGACTCAAGTCTTGGTCAAGTTTGTTTTCAAAAGTCTTAAGTTTCTCATTTCGAAATCGTCCGAATCTTGCAATCACATATGCTAGTGTGTGAACACACTTTAAACGTAGTTTTCATGTTAATATAGACCATACGATCATGTTCACAAAATCAGAATGCTCACATGATATGTTCGTGACGAAGTTCACTTTAACAGTTCTAAGTTCACTTCTAAATTATAAACCTTTTTATTTAATAGAGTGTACTAACATAGTTATGCATGTTACTTTAGATTCACATTACATGCATATTTAAACCATACAATCATGCGCAAAAGTCAGCATATACACGTCACATATATATGTCGAATTTCATTTTTGAAACTATATGTTTACTTTAAAAACTATAAGTTTCTCTTCCATAATACATATTGATATGGTTATACATGCATCATGCTACGCCAAGATATTCATATATGCATATTATCATGTCCTCATGTTTGCTCTAAGTGGTAACAACTGAGCTAGAATGAACAGACTGCAACAGAAAATAAAAAGGCAGGCTCAGGGCCTGACGCAGCTGCGCCGGTGTCCGGCCAGGCCAGAAACTGTTCTGCTTCGGCAGAAACCAGCCCAAACTCAGAATTTTCCACAGCAAATCGATTCTGAGCAACTATATAATAGTTCTAACATGTATATAACTCATAAAACACTTAACAAACTTATTCTAACTCAACAATTAATCCATTCATGTTAAATTCAAGAATCTAAAACTTGACAGTAAACATTAATGAAGAACAAGAAGCAATCTTATACCTTTGCAATTAGCCAATTGAACTTGCTGCATCAATCTTTCTCAATCTCATACTCTCACTAATATGATATATATATATATATATATACTTACTCTCAATTCTCACACAAGCTCTGCTTAATAGAAATTTCAGCAATTAGAGATGAGAAGAAGTGAGCTCCATTTATAGGCAATGCATTACACAGACATTTCTATTCTCCAACATTTCAAACCAACGGGAATGATAAGAATACATTGGTCAAGGGAGAGTTGTTGATAGTTGGTGGATTCCATCATGATGCCCACTCCCCTTTCATCATCACTACCATTTGCAATTCACTGAGTTTGAGACTTAGATATAGGCTAGGCCAAAGGCCTATTCACGTGTGAAAAGCAATGGGACTATCTAATTGGGACAAGCCTTTTGTTTACTCAGCTTTAGCAAATTCATGCAAGAATACATAGGTTTATTTCTTATTAAGTCAATTTTAACAACTTAATCTTGGTACACTAATAACGTTATGTCACATATACACAAATCTACATATATGTACACCCACATATAAAAAGTATACCCATGTGTATAATAATGTAATTCATGTACATTGGTTAAATTAATATTTTAATTGGGTTACATATAATTTAGTTGAGTATTCTCAACCCATAATTTTCCATGTACATTTTGATAATATCAAATTATGATTGAATTGAGTATTATCACTTCACATTATTACAGACTTCATTATTTCAATTATATTTACTTATTAAAATAATTATGATTTATTTAGTCTAAGATAACGTTGCACAAGGTACATTTCTAATGTATATAACAATTCGTCACATTATTTATGTAATCCATGTGACTCCCTTCATTTTACCATATAGTTTCTACATTACATAGCTACCTTGAAGTGTTACACTTCATTTCATATCATTGCTATAATAATACTAATTAATTCCTTTAACTATTCATTCATTAAATTATTTAATGAATGCTCATTCTACTACTTTGCCACACTAGGCATATCTCACAAGCTTACATTAAGCTTATTTTTCATTCTCAATACTTATTCATTTCCACCACATTACTTACCCACCACATGTTCAATTTACTTAGAACTATTAAATCACAAGGTTCACATATATAAATATATCGCGAATAGAAATATTCAAATATTATTTATAACACTTACGGTAATATAGCATCTCAAGTTATTAAAATAACTTAGTTTTCTTTTATAAATTAAACTCTATTGGAAATACATTGCTATTATAAGAATTATGTACTCCGGCATAATATGATATAAAATGTTCTTATTACATTTTCTTCAATAGAGGCATTAATCACAATAAAGTGACTTACTCATTTTCTTAAGATATTATTTAAATATAATATCTAAGCATTTTTGAAATAGCTACATATACCACACATGTACACATATTATATAAAAAAAATAGATAATAAGTTTATTTTCTATTTTAGTAAATTGTTTCCATCAATTTATTTACATATAGCAAATATATTTTAATATATTTACCATATTAATTAATCATACCTATTACCTCATACAAAAATATATAAGGTATTATTATTATTAAAAATAATATTCCCTCTTTTATTAAAATAATTCAATATTAGAAATTATTTTAATATCCTTTATCAGAAATATATAATATTTATTTCTCTTCCCTTTCAATAAATTGTCTCCAAAACAATTTCTTTAATCTTTTCTCTTAGTCATATTATATATAATACCTTCGTCTCTAACCAATATTTATCTATAAATATATTGGTTCCCTTCCTTGATTACTCACTTATCTTCCACATATTAACCTTATTATATATTACAATACTATGTAATATATTAATAATATCAAAATATTCATTTTATTTTTCTTAGGTTAAACACAAATATTAATTCACCGTATTATGTAAGTGAACTAATTCTTTCTCATTCCTTACCATTGCCACACAAGGCTATATATTATTCGATTAACCAATATTTATACTTATTAGTTAATTCCCTTAACCAACTAATTCATGCTTTACTATCTCACTCCATCCATAAATAGCTTAAGCACTAATAATAATCTATATTACAATCATACTCGTCACTAGCATATATAATCAAGAAGATGGTGCTTATTCGTCAAAGATATTTAATGTCACCAACTTACTATGATAAAAATTTCTATAAATTATTTAATATCAATAGATAATTCTTATCCGTCTTCTCACTCCCAATAATTTGCCTCTTTATTAACAAATATATATTAATAATATATTTATTAAACACAAAAATCACATAGTACATAGTTCATATTACCCTATGTAACACAATACTACATACCTCATATCACATATATATATTCCTATTCGAACCCATCTCATGCCTTAAGAATTTTATTTATTAAATTCTTATTATTAATAATTTTTGAAAATTCGGGTTCTTACAATCATCTTCTTCCACACTCATAGCAAAGGGTATCATCTTAACCTTTATAATTGTAGAAGTAATTCATATGTTTTGGGTTCATTACTCTGTCAAACTAGGTTTTCATGAAATTATAAAATCATGGATTTTATATGTATATGTTGTATTCATATGTAATTGTATGCCATGAAAGGATTTTTAGAATTCAATTATCTTAAAAAACAAGTTTTAAGTTATGTTCTTCAATATTTTCATAGTTTAAAACTTCTCTGTAAAAGCTTTTTGTGTAAATTATTTAATCATGATGTATATGTGTGATATATATATATATATATATATATATATATATATTGATGATTATATATGAGTTATATTGTTGTTTTAACAATTCAATTTATGTAATTTTGATAAGTAAGAAGAATTGTGTTCATATGATTTTCGGTGAACCAATTCTTGAAAAATAGCTTTTGAAACTATCAAATTGGTGTTGATTGTAGGTTATTATTTAAATTTATCATGGGTTATGTTAGTATGTTAAGAATAAGAGTTATTACAATTGGAATTACTTGAATTGATTGAAAAACGAATTCGTAATAGCAAATTTGGTTAAGAACGCTTAATATGGTGTTTTCTTCGAATAAATCATGAAATCTTGGTTTTGATCATGTGTTGTAAGAATTATATATGTTATAATCATGTTAAAGAGTTCAAAATATTGTTGTTAGCAAGTTTCATGCTAATCATGTTGAGAAAAATTAAATTCGGTGTGATGAAATAAGCCAAATTGGCTTATTTCTCTGCCAATTCGCGAACTGGCAATTCCACCAGATGGAGGACCCGCCCCAGCGAGGCTTCTTGCCTTGTACCACTCGCCCCAGCGGGTTAGCATGCTGTCCGAGAAGTTTGGTTTTTACTTGTTGAGTTTTCATGCCCCGTTTGTTTAGCTAACTTATTTCTATGACTTGATAAGTGTAATAGGTAATAAGATAACATAATTTTGATGTGTTTAAGATAGATTGAAGTTTTATATGAATGTGTTACATGTGTATGAGTGGGTTACTTTCATAAGGTACACAACACGATTTAAAGCATTATAAGCTTATAAATGTATGTCGTGAGTATATACTCACGTATGTGGCTAGTTAGCAACCTCTGTTGTAAACAACGTTGTGAGTTGGACTTGAGTAAGAAGTTCAACGGTTTAAATGTTGTAGTTGGGTACTAATAGATGTTTTGAACGTAATGTATATGTGTAGGGTAATTGTGGAAGTGATTGTAGTTATTAAAGTGTAGCTTGCGCTTGAGGCAAGTTCTCTAATCCTTATTCTTATATGTTAAGCAAGTTTCTATTTTTTAACTCGTTATTTACTTTGTACAAGCTTTCTAAACTATTCTTGTACGCTATGCAAGCTTTATCAATGCATCTTTTTATTGTGCAAGTTCTCTAACCCTTGCTCAATATGTCATGCAAGTTTATTTTTGATTCTTAACTTGTTATGTATTGTACAAGTTATATTGTATTCCAAGGTTCATAATGCAATTATTGCCATGGTGTTGTGATCTTGACTTAATTGTTCAAGCAAGATCTACTTATTCTTTCAGTTGCTTTAAGTTATTTCTAAAGCATGTCGACATATTATGTAGATTATTTCTATATCTTACAATTGGTTTATGATTCTTATATTATTGAACTGTTAAAGCACCGTAAGTCGATTCAACTACTCCTAGTTGATGATAGTTGAAACTCCAAAGTTCCTTTATCTATCCAAACCAAACTTTCTTTGGTGCAGACTTGTATTCAAATACTGAGAATGAACAACCCTATCTATTAGGGGACATTTATGCAAAAACGTTAAGATGGTTGTGCACAATTTATGGTATAAAGGGTGGATCCCCCTGAGTACGAGTTAAAGGTCCATAGTTTTAATGATTGTTAAAGGTTTAAATAGAAATATTTATAACCTAGGACATAGTTCAAGGTCGTATGACCCTCAGATAAAGTCTATACTCAAACTTTAAAGATGATGGAAGAATTATTATTCAATTCTTTATTTTGATGAAAGTAAGGTTATTCAAACTCTTTTGAAGCTATTCGCTTATGTCATATCACTGTTGTATTTCAAGTGAGCTTTTGTTTGCTCACTCTTGCATGTTTTACCACCCCTTGCAGTTGAAACCAAGAATGTTGACGTACCGTCAACAAGTAAAGGAAAAGGAAAGATGAGCAAGTGAAGGCTTGTTGTTTTGAATTTCTATTGTAATAAGACTTAGTGACGATGTTTTATTTTTGCATTTATTTTGTTTGATGTTAAGGTTTAGTTAACCCTGGGATTTTTATATTGGACAAGTTGTAATCCTTTTTCAAGGAAGATTTTATTTAAGTATTATGAAGGTTGTAATTTACTTTGCAATTCTTTATTATTGGGTAGATGTATGTTTTATTAGAAAGTGAACACCAAATCATGTGGAAACGAAGTACTCGGATTTGGGGGTGTCATAGAACCTCTTAATATAAAGATGTGGGCTCTTAAGATGCATTAAGAGGTGAGCTCTTAAGATGCATTAGGATGCAATCAAACACCTGCAGACACTACGACTCCGAGTGTCGTCTGCGACTCTGAGAGCAGATCATATGACAGACTACGATTTTTGCCTTAATAATTACAGTCTCTTGACTGATCTTTTCGACTACGATTTCTGCCTTTGATAAGATCTGCAAGCTCCACAACTTTGAGTGAGGCCTACGATTCTTGACTTGGCTTGGCAGGCGCTTCGACAGGCTGTCTCCACAATTCTGAACTTGGCTTCCTCGATAGACTACTGCTTTGAGAAAGTCTTCCTCGACACACCATAATTCTGCCTTGTCTCTCTTGGTAGACTACGACTTTGAGAGTGGCTATCTTTACAGACTACGGTTCTGCCTTGATAGACTTTGAATCTTCCTTATCTCTCCTGGCAGACTACAAAGGCTGATGCAGTGCTCGATGATCAGACTGGCCTATCTATTACATTTTATAAGATCAACCTAATAAGCTTGATCTTTCTATTCATAGTCCTTGTATATTGTAATCTTTTGAAGGACTTCACAAAGCTGTTCATTTATGTAGGATCAACCTAACACATTTGATCTTTTCAGTCTAAGTCCTTGTACATATGCCTATCATCTATTAAGGACTTTATAGCTTTCATCAATGCAGACATATTTGCATATTCATTCATTAAGTTCATAATCAAATCTTATATAAATAGGAATAACATTCTCATGTATATTTCTCACAATCTCCCCCTATTTGATTACGACAAAAACATTAAATGCATATGTATGAGATGAATGAATTTTAATATACAGTGAGCTGCTGTATTGCTAGAACAGATAATCATGAATGTCATTAATGAGAATTTTTTAACTTACATAATATGACATTCTACATCCTAGATCCAGAATATACTATTACAGTTAGAAATATACCTTCTCTTTTTTAATGTCTGCTCCTTGTACGTCTTTTGGATGTCTTATCTGATTCAGCTACTCATCTTCTTGTTCCTCTTGATTCTGCTCCCCCTCAGATGCATTCTCCATTTATTCATCTTGCTTTGGCTCCCCCCTCACTCTTTGTCTTCATGGAGTCATGTTCTTACGGCTCCCCCTCAGATGATGACTCCACTGCTGCTTCCTTCTTCTGCTTCCCCTTCAGGTCCTTTGCTCTGCTGCTTCTGCACTTGCTCTTGCTCTTCTCTTCTTTCTTCATTCTTCTCTTCGAGTGCCACCTTGAGTGCCTCTTTTTCTCCCCTTTTTGTTATCAATCACTTGAGAGAGATGCTGGACATTAGACATAAGCTGCTCCATCAGGTGGGATGTGTTGCCAACTTCAATCTTGAGTTCCTGTTGCCTGAGCTCTAGCTGTAGGGAAAGAGACTGATTCAAAGTGTCTATTTTCTCATAGAGAGATAAAATAGATTCTTCACTTTTCTTCTGAGCTATCAGAGCTTTTTCCCTTTGATTTCTCTGTTGAAGCTTGAGAGATATATTTGAGATTGTGGCCTCCTGACAACATCTTAACTTCTTCAGTAATGAGAGAGAATTTCTCAACCAATTCTTTAGAGTTTTTTAATAACTCTTGCTCTTGAAGAATTTGGACATTTGGTTGGACAGCCTCCTACTGAGCAGCTGATTGGACACCACGTTTCTCACTCTTAGAGAGGCTTTCAAACGTAGTGAGAATCTCATAGAGATTTGAATACCATTCGCTATTGGAGGAAGAGGGAATATCAGACAGCATTGATGGAGCAATGTTTGACTTCTTCAGCTGAGCTAGATCACTTCCAATGGTAGAGTGCAGAGGCTCTACGATCGTGGACTTTGATGGGATCCTTCCATTTTTTAAGCTTTCTCGTAGATCGCAGGGAATGTAGATGTTGCTGGCTTGTCGGTAGACCTTGAAGTGGGGCTGGTCTCTAATCAGCTTGGAAGCAAATGATTTGACCCTTAGGAAGTTTTTCGATACCAGCTCCAGGTTGGGAAAGTGTGAGTAGCATCATCTGAAGTATCTTTTGTCTCTAGTAGTGGATGCCTTCTGCTATGGCATCAATGGATAGAACCACCTTATCAGATGATTCTCAGAATCATATATCACGGTTGTAAGTACAACTCCACATTTTGAAGATTGTTGAGCATATCTGCTATGGGCATCCACGTTGAATCTTTCATTATCATGGTCTACCCATCTTCCTGGTAGCACCTTTTGTGGTTCATCATATACTTCCACCACTATTCTTGTTTTAACCTTTATAGGAGAAGGAACATGAAAGTCATCTGGCTCCTGACCTTTAAAACTAGAGTCTTCTTCCCTTCCTTTATGTCCTGATCTAGAGTCAGACTGGTGCAAGCTCCCTTCAAATGACTCATCAGTATATTCCTCTTCTGATTCAGATCCATTTGCAATCTTTTCATTCTCATCAAAGCTGGAACTGTCAGACATCTTCCTTTTTCCTTTTGAATCTACTTCTATGGTCTCAGGCTCATCATTATTGTCATCACTGAGCTCAATGATCTTTGTAGAAGATTCTCCTTTCTTCTTTAGGCCTGGTTTGAGAAGCATTCTATTACTCTTTCTCCTCCTTGGAGGTTCAATAACTAGAGGTTCAGGTTCTTGTCCTTCTTCAGATTCTGAACCCTCTAAATCAGCAGAAGGACTCCTTGGGGATTCAACAATAGGATATCCAGGTGCTTCTTCTTTTTTCGATCCTAATTCTTCCTTATCAGCAGAATGGCTACTTGGGGGGTCAACCATAGGGCTTTTAGTTGCGTCTTCTTCTTCTTCTTCTGACTCTGCTTCCTCTCCTTCAGCAGAAAAACTTCTTTGGGGGAACTTTGATGACTTTCTCACCATCTTAGCTCTCTTTTTTGAAGGCTTTTCAGAAGTGGACTCTGGAACTTTGGAATCGTCAGAGTGAGATAGCTCATCCACTGCACTGTGCCTTCCTCTTCTTCGTAGTGTTCTTGCTGTTTCTGCCATACGATATCAACCTCTTGTTTTCCATGGGATTCTTCTTCCAGTTGTCAAACAGCTTGGGAGACAACACCTTTTGACTATTTAGGGGTTCACCCTCATCATCCTTTATCTTATTTTTTAACTTCTTCTTTATAATGATGCTTAAGAATATCCTATGGAAGACCTTCGTGAGAGGTTTATCAGTTGATTTCTTATTCTCTGCCTTTTCTAGCCACTTGGACAATAAGTCGAACAGTATAGCTCCAAAGTTGATTCGCTACTTCAGTACAATGGCAGACATGATTCTCAACTGTTGATCGCTCACTGTGTCATGTGCAGTATACTTGCTTAGTATACACTTCCCTACAATCTCAGCGAGGAACTCAAATTCTATAGGGAACTCTTTCTTCTTTATTTCCTTCAGACTAGGGTTCCTCTTGTAGCGCATAACCCTTTTTCCTTCTTCAATGTCAAGCTCTTCAAGACTCTTCAGACCTAGGTCAGGAAAACCTAAGCATTGATTGATGTATGTAGGTTTTATCTTCAGAATTAGTCCTTTGACCTTTGTGGATAGAAGCCCAGAACTTGTCGTTGCATTTGAGTAGAACTCTCTCACCAGGTCGGTATAGATACGGGTGTTCGATTTAAGGCATTCAGAAAACCCAGCCTTCTTCACGAGTTCAAGAAAGTCTCTGAACTTCTTTTTTGATTTTTAAAATCTCTTGGTGCAGAGTTGAATACCCATGAAGACACGTCAACCTTCCATTTGAAGGGTCAGGAGTATCTGGGTGATTTAATTTTAGGAGTATTACAGGAGGTATCTGAGAGCGATTTGAGAATGGCTAGATGTTTGAGAGTTTTAGGCTTTTGGAGAGTGTTTAGGGTTTTGGTTTGAGAGAGAGAAGATGGATTAAAGAAGCTTACAGCTTTTTAGTGGACTCTTGTAAGTGTAACTGCTACAGATTTAAAATTTCCTTTTGTAACTGTTCCTTTTTCTTTTCAAGGTGACAGGTGTAAGAGCCCAATAGGTTATTATCTGTAACTGCTCATAACAGATCAGCTTTTCAGAATTGACTTCTCTTTAGTTGACCATTAACTTCTGCAATTCGTGGAGTAACCTGATGATATAGATTAGTACTCCACGATTTCTTTGTTTGGTCAAAAATCTTTTTGTCCACTTCGATGATCGTCGTCTGTAGTAGTGCTTCGACGAACAACTCTTCATTAATCTCCAATAGGGAGTTACACGATTCATCAGCAGCTTGTAATCTTCTGAGGGGTTTCTATATGTTTTTGTAGAGGTCCTTGTGATGCATTCAATATCAGTACTTCTTCTGGATTAAGGTTGCTCAGAAAGGGCTTGCCTCTTGGTATAAAACTTAGGGTCAGGTTTGTCTCTGAAGCGCTTATTAGATGAAAGGCTTCTTAGATTTGATGGTTATAATATCATCACAGTGGGCTACTTTGCCAAGAAGTTCACTTACCAACTCTAGATATTCTTTGAAGTTGGTATCTGTATAGGCTGTGATCGTGGGGTCAGCATACTTTTACACTACGATCAGGTGTTTGATCGTGGGTACTTCACGATTGGAGTGGATGGTTGATGTGGATACCAGTAGCACATTTTAAGACGATACTACTGGGGATGATGATTTATTTGGTTCATCAGTCACAATGTTTTGGGACTCTGTAATTGGGATGTGGCTATTTTGGGTAAGCTTCAGTTTTAAGAACTTGACAGAAATGGACTGGTTCTTCGTGGAGTGGTCAATAGATATGCAAAAAAGTTTGACCAGTCCTCTGAGCTTATCTCAGGACTTCTAGCAAGAATCTCACTTCTTCATTTTCTCCTTAAGCTCCACCACCTCCATATCATCAGTTGTTCTTTCATAATCTTCACAATCTCCATCTCTTCACTTGCTTTTCCATTGTCATCAAGTATAGCTGCCTTTAATGTTTGGGAGATTTGAAGAATTTGCTTCATTGTGCTCCCTTGTTAATCTGAGTGCTGCTAGGCTTAGCAGACTACTGCTCCCCCTTAGTTGATACTATAATCTTAGAGAAAGATGAACTATTCTTCTGTACATACATAAGTAAGGTAGCCTTGCATATCTCCTTCTGACTGGAATCTTCATGGTTGAATAAGCTCCATTAGATCATAGAGTGATTTCTTCAGAACTGGTCACTCCACGATTGCTGGCTAGACACTACGAACGTAATTTCTACCGTTCAGACTTTAGCATCTTCTATACTCGTGGAGCTTTGCTTCTATGATGCATACTTCATAACCATTGATTGATGATCCCTTGATATGAACTTCCTTGATGTTCCTTTTGAGATGATATGCTTTGCATAGATAAGCATGGAAGGTCTCCTACATCTTGACATAAATAGCCAGCTTCCTTATGATGATCAACACATGATTTTAAAATCCATTTAAGTTCATATAATCTTCATTCATGGGGACTCAACAAATCTTCAGGAGCAAGCTTTGGCATTGAATGACCTTGAATTAGAGCATTGCTGAGATATCTTTAAACTTGCAGCTGGTTGAGTATTTGTAACTGAAGTCATCTGCTTCAGTTTTCCTTAGTGAGGTCAGATAGACCAAGTACCTGCAGGTTAAACGAATTTTTATCTTGGTACCCATGGTTACTTGGGTCCTGCTAGGTTAGTTTTTCTTAAAATCCCAATTCCTCATATTCTTGGATTTGCATCATATAAGCATCAACAATCATATATATACATATATCAAATTTAGATATGACAGTTATAATGCATGATTATAAGTGTGTGTATGATTAAACATTTTAATATGATAATCTTTTTCTTTGGTTGTTACACCCTTTGCTTTGCCATGTTCACAGATTTTGAATGTTCACAGAGTAAAGGTCAGCTCTATTACTTATTTGCATCTGGTTGGTTCGTGGAGTTGATCAGTTTCTAAGAACCTTCAAGATACATCTGTAGTGTTGATCATACTCTACGTTTTATCAAAAACACAAAACATTGGCTTGTATGAATTTACATGCATACCAACCCATTAGCAAGGGTTAAGCAACTTAAACTTCTAGATTTGTATTATACTTATGGCATATGTCAGATTTCTTTCAAAATGTTATCTTCAACCTAAAATATGGGTGGAGAGAAAGTCTGTTAACAATTAGTTTCCAATTACAAATGTAGTTTCTCTCTTTCCCTTTTTAGGAAGAACATGATCTCTTGATAGAATACTGTTATAGCAAATAAGGTGATGCAATATGATGCATGTTTATATTAATGAGGAATTATACCTTGACACTGTCAGTTACTTGACAGTTATTTGTCCTGCTTACATGCACAATGATATTAGGCATTGTTGTGCAAATCTTTGCATTGTCAATGCTGTCAGCTGTTGTTGCTTCATAGGGCCTTAGCTCAATCAAGCAGATTCTTGGAGTTATAGTTAGAGGAAAGTCTTGACTTTCCATCACTGGGTTACAAACTGCTGATTAACTATGGGCAAGGATTGGCCTGATTGCAATAACATTTAAGGACAGGGACCAATCTGGACAGCTTCAGGTGTATATGCATATTTACATGTACATACAGTTTTTAACGTGTGAGCTCATGTACATTCACAAGTGACTTACTACTAAAACTAAGTTTAGAACTTTGTTTGTGCCTAGGACCAAACTCAAAGTGTTAGCTTTAGGATAAGCATGAGAACCTGCTCTGATACCAATTGTTAGTTCCTAGAGGGCACACAATAGATCTAGAAGGGGGGTTGAATAGATCCTTTTTACTTTTAAAAGCTTTTTCCATTTATTTTGTATTGCTAAGTAATTAGCATATGACAAACATAAGAATCATTTCATGCACAACGAAATAAGTTAAAGATCCCCTTCAAAGATATCTTGTTAAACTTAGTTCTAATATTAGTTTAGGTGTAAGTGGTTATGGCAGTTATAGCAGTTATTGCAGTTGCAGTTATAGTGCATAATGTAAATGACACAAGGGATTTTAAGTGGTTCAGAGATTAAAGCTCCTAATCTACTCTTCTGCTTCAACAAGCAGGGATTCCACTAAGGAAAGGGGTAACTCTTGAACACTAAGATTCCTTCAAGGCCAGCAGCCTTGGAACTCTAGTTCACTAAGAACTCTTCAAGCCCAACAGACTTGGAACTGTAGACTAAGCCCAGCAGACTTAGAATCTCTTGTACCCTTCGGTACTCAGAAAGCCCACCAGACTTGACTTTGATTTAGTCACGAAGACAAGGACCCCTCAGGTCCTGGTTGTTTATTGGTTTGTTGTTGTTAGTGCTGAGATGCTAAGATGACATTAAGCTTGTTCATCTTCTAGAACTTAGTAGCTTGGTGTGATCTTCTAGCATTCTGCATTGAGACTGGATCACCACTGATGGATTGCTAAGATGTTCATGAAGCTCGACATCCTTAAGTACTTAGCAGTCTATCACATTTCCTTGGTGCAACTGATCTTTGTTATTGATGCTTAATTTCATCTGATTTTATCATAGCACACTATCACCATTGAGGATCTGCTAAGTCTTTGCACTTCAGGTAGACTTCTTCTGGTACTTAGCATCCTTTGAACACTGGTTGACTTGTGTACAGATTCTGCTCTGCAACTACTTCTCTTCAGCTCAGGTTGTCCATGGTGAATCATAGAGTGGCTCTGGAGATCTGCCTTCTGAATTGCCACTCTATCTCTTGTCTTCTTGGCCTTCTCGGCTCTCAGCACAGATGCCATTGTGGTTGGCATGCTCCTTGGTGTTGAGTGAAGCCTTCTGTAGTTAGAGCTCTTCATCATAATTGCTTCACTCGTACTATGGTAGTCTCACTGCCACTGAGACATTTTCTATTAAGCTCTGTAGAACTCTCGTAGAGTTAACAACTCTTCACCTTTGAAGCTCCAGTAGTTATATACACCTCCATTAGCTTTCCGTTGGAATATAGCCGTTGGAAGCTATTTGAATTGCTTCATAGATTCTGAGTTATTTGATGCAGACTGCTGACTTGACGTGACAACACCTTTTTGACTTTTCTGACACTGCAGTCTGCTACTTTACCTACCACCTCTGAGATGTCATTTTCACAAGTCAGGCTGGTAGTTATCTTTACTACTCCTTTTTGTTTCCTCGATCCGAACTAAAGGAGTTGACTTACTACATCGATGCTCTCAAACAACAACGTTCGATTGTCAGTCTTCATAATGAGACATTGTTGGGTCTTAATAATCAGACGACCGAACTCGACGATTCTGATGTAGACGTCTATGTGCTTGATCGTAGTTTGTCTGTGGATGTTGCACGTTGACTGACTTTGACAACACTATGATTCTGAGAGTGTTCTTTGGATTGACAATGTAGAACCTCTCGCTCTTCAATATTGCAGTGCTTCAACGATTCTGCTTGCCTTGACTCGTATCAGGAACAAATAACTTGACTGACTACTTTGGCCCTTCAGGTTTGCAAGACTCTTCTGATTAGTCATGCTTAGCTCTCTCAACATTTTGCTCTGTGATCTCCCGTTCACTCTTCATGGTGAGGCTGAGCATCGATAATCCTTTTCGTCTGTTCTCTGTAGGTTGGCCAATATCTCTGTATGTGCTTCATCAGTTTCTACTGCTCGTATGGAAAACACCACTATCGTAGTCACCACTACGATCGTTATCTTTTGTTGGTTTGACAGACACTGCAATCGTTGTCTTCCTCTTGACAATCACTTCATTCATTGTCTTCTAAAGATCGCTTGTAGAAGATTTCTTCTGAATGGCTTCACTTCTCAATCAGTCTGTCATGCTGATGGAGTTGGTGCTTCGATCTTCTGTTTGCTTGTAGGCTATTTAGAGAATGCGTTCTGGTATCCTTCACGTATATTGCATTCTAAACCTTGACTAATCTTACTAGAGACTACTATCTTTGTGTATTCTTCAGGAGTGCTCAATTGATGAGAATCATGTAGTCTCTATGATTCCTCCTTGGCGTTGTGAGCACTTGATTGACTACGTTTAAGCTTTTGTTCTATTGACTGCGATCTGGCTTTGATTCTATTGACACTACGACTCCGAGTGTCGTCTGCGACTCTGAGAGCAGATCATATGACAGACTACGATTTTTGCCTTAACAACTGCAGTCTCTTGGCTGATCTGTCCGACTACGATTTTTGCCTTTGATAAGATCTGCAAGCTCCACGACTTCGAGTGAGGTCTACAATTCTTGACTTGGCTTGGCAGGCGCTCAGCATGGGCTTCGATAGGCTGTCTCCACGATTCTGAACTTGGCTTCCTCGACAGACTACTAGTTCGAGAAAGTCTTCCTCGACACACCACAATTCTGCCTTGTCTCTCTTGGCAGACTACGACTGTGAGAGTGGCTATCTTTACAGACTACGGTTCTGCCTTGATAGACTCTGATTCTTTCTTGTTTCTCCTGGCAGACTACGAAGGCTGGTGCAGTGCTTGACGATCAGACTGGCCTATTTATTACATTTTATAAGATCAACCTAATAAGCTTGATCTTTCTATTCATAGTCCTTGTACATTGTAATCTTTTGAAGGACTTCACAAAGATGTTCATTTATGTAGGATAAACCTAACACAATTTGATATTTTCAGTCTAAGTCCTTGTACATATGTCTATCATCTATTAAGGACTTTACAGCTTTCATAAATGCAGACATATTTGCATATTTATTCATTAAGTTCATAATCAAATCTTATATAAATAGGAATAACATTCTCATGTATATTCCTAACAGGAAGAATAATTATTTAAGAAGGTAATAACATAATCATAATAAGGCATTAAGTGTAATTAATTTAATCTATGTTAATAGAATAAATTAAATAACTTAATGTTTATTATTTAATATTTTGAAAATATTAAATATAAATTAATAAGAGGAGTCTTATTAATATTATTACAATTATTATTATTTTAATTTCTAAAGGAGTTTAGGAATTAATTTAATATTAGTACTCTCATTTATTCCTAATAAGATTAAGAGGCAAATTAATTATAGGAGTTTTAATTAATTAATCCCAATATGTCGGGAAGCCTAATTAATTAAAGGAGTTTAATTAATTAAATGAAACCCTATGTCTAATAGGATTAGAAGGGTTGGCCAATATCTATTTAAGAGGAGTCTTATGTTAGATATCAGTTGTTGCAATTCCAATTGTTGAAGAGTACTCATTTTCTATAGAGGATAGAAAACTAAGGTTTAGTCAACCATCCTCCTTCTTGATAATTCCTTTTCCTTGGTGGATCACCTCTAGAGGCCAAACACTTGGGTGGCTAACGTTGATCAAAGGAAAGAATCTAACCTGTAAATTTAAGGAGATCACGAAGGATAAGGAGTTGAACTCGTACCTGTGGAAGCTTCGTTCTACAAGGGTATGATTCCATAACTTCTTATTTATCGTTTTAAATTAATAATTTGCATAAAAGGATGATCCGGGTAATGGTTTTGTAGAATTTTTTTAATCTCTGATATATCTTGCTTTCGTTTATTTTACAATTTAATTGCGCCCATAATTTCGTACAATCCCAACAGTGGTCTAAGAGCCAAACCTTTATGCAATTATTAATTGTTTTGATTTTATATATGTATGGATATGTATTTAGAATAATTTATTGGACATAATTAGTTGTATAAAATTATTTTTTTTATGAAAGAAAAAAAAACGAAAACCATTTTTTTCCTTTCGTTTTGGATACGTGTTATAGAAAAAGGGCCTGTATTGATTTCCTTTTTCAATTTCGTAACTCACGAATGAATTCAAAAAGGTGACCTGTTCTGCAGAATCACTTTATATATATAACGAATTGGTTTTTTAAAAAGTGTCCTGCATTCACTTAGTACTATATATATATATATATATATATATATATATATATATATATATTAACATGTAAGTACAATTATATATATATATATATATATATTAATTATGTTACGGTTATATATATAATATATACGGTTATGTTATATATAATATATATATATATATATATAATATTCTTAATAATTTTATAGTTAAAATAAAGAGTTTATTTTAATCTTGAAATTAAATTTCATGCAATTTAAAATTTGCCCATTAAATGATACTTATATATATATATGAAATGTTTTAATTCATGAGATGAATATTTATTTATTGATGCATATGGTGATATGTATGATAAAAATGGGATTGATTATGAGACTATTGACCAATGTGATTGGATTTTATTTTAGTTGAATGCTTGAATGAATTAGTTTTATTAAATAGGGTCTGTGTACCTCGTCTTCTCTGGTTTTTCTTGGTGTAAAATTCTATCTCCCTTCTATGTACCTCCTCTTGACTGCTGATCAAGGTTTCTATTTAAATTAAATAATTTAATGTAATAGAAATAGTTAGAATTATCTAAAATAAATTGGAGACCAAGGAGCAAGGAGCGCGTGAAGACCTGTTTGTATGGAGCCCGGGTTTAAATGTAATAGTTACGTTTAAATTTAAATTCTTGCACTCCTAAATTTGACCTTTTGGTTCACTTGGTGGCTCTAGTGAACCAAACTAGAATAAAAGTCCATAATCAATCCGGGTAGAATATAGTATTCTATATGTGCATGTTAAATATTATATATATACATTATATTTTATGCAAATATGCTTCGCATGTTTTAATAAAATAACGCGTATTTTATATATATATATGTGCATGCGCGCTAAACAAGATGAGACAAATAATAACAAACCCCTCAAAGAAATCATATTAAATCCAAAGCGTTCAATGATATTTGGAATATCGAACGTCGCCTTCTAGCATGATTAATTAATAGAGTATTAAATATTTAATATGAGTCTGTTGTGCTATCCACAAGGCGAGTATTGAGTATTTAAGATGTTAATTAATCACATTTGATGCTTATTAAGAAAATTAAACGATCTAGTCTTGTTGTGCTATCCACAAGGACGAACATTTTTCTTTGTTGAATTTATGGAAGTACTAGGCTGGATTTAACTTAAATCATTTTAGTTCGGATGTGCACACACTTGACCATTATAATTTAAGAGGCAAAATACAAGGAGTTACATGTCGATGTAATTGACAAGAGTTGTCTACCTATTTATTTATATATGGTTTATTGTGCTCACACAAGGCTATATACATTTGAAATGAGATCCTTATTCTCACTAGCAAATCTTTAATTAGATGTTGCCAAACTATATAAGTGAGAGTAATATAGTTTAAAGAAAATAGTGGGAGATACCAATTTAAAATAAGACTTAATTTATTTTGGTATATAAAATTAATTAAATGAATGTTTACTAAAATATTGTCTTTTCACATGCAAAAATTTAAAAATGTCAAAATCACTAATTTCACTGCGTAGCATACTTGATGCTAACAAACTAACCGGGCCGAATTACACGGACTGGTTAAAGAATTTGAGAATAGTTCTCACTGCTGAAAAAATTTCTATTGTTCTAAACTCACCTGTCCCTGGAACTGTTCTAGAATCAGCCTCTGAGGAAGAGATTACCACTATTTCAAAGTGGCAAGATGATGCATCTGTGGCTCAATGCATCATGCTCGCATCCATGAATAATGAGCTTCAGCGTCAGCATAAAAATATGGATGCTCCTACTATGTTGCTTCACCTCAAGGAGTTGTATGGTGAACAAAATAGGACTGCTAGATATGAGATATCTAAGGAGTTCTTTCGATCTCGGATGACCGAGGGCACTTCCGTTGAGACTCATGTCCTAAGGGTGATCAATCTGATTGAACGTCTTGGACATCTTGGGTTCGTCATGGATGGGGAGTTGAGTCAAGACTTGGTCTTGCAGTTTCCTGAGACTTTCTCGTAGTTCGTTGTAAATTTCTACATGAATAAGTTAGATGTCAGCTTGCCTGAATTACTTAACATGTTGAAAACTGTAGAAGGTCACTTCCCATCCAAGAAGAACTATGTCTTAATGGTGGATTCTTCCAAGAAAAGGAAGAGGCCCAAGGTATCTTCTGAAAAAAAGAAATCTAAGAAAGCTAAGGGCAAGGTGAACATGAAGGAACAAAAGAAACCTGATCCAGCTGGCAAAGGAATGTGCTTCCATTGCAATAAGCCGGGTCACTGGAAGAGGAACTGCAAGAAGTTTCTAGCAGAGAAGAAGCTTGAAGAAGCTTCGACTTCAAATCAAGGTTTGTTTATGATTGAAATTAATTTTTCTGAAAGTTAAAATTCTACTTGGGTGTTAGATACCGGCTGTGGTTCTCACATATGTAATACTATACAGGGACTGGTCAGAAGTAGAAAGCTGAACAAGGATGAGGTTGTCGTACGAGTGGGAAATGGAGCAAAGGTTGCTGCATTAGCTGTAGGCACTTATTGTTTAGCACTGCCTACGAGTAAGTCCATTTATTAAAATAACTGTTTTTTTTCTTCTGAATATCATTAGAAACATTATTTCTATTTTCGTATTAGATATGGATGGATTTGACATTATAATAAAGAACAACAGTTGTTCTATTTATAAAGACAATATTTTGTATGGTGTTGGTAATCTGCGAAATGGACTTTATATACTTGACTTGCATGAAAATATACTTCAAATAGAACAAACTAAGAAAAGGAAAAGAGATGATGTTAATTATACCTATATGTGGCACTATAGACTCGGTTATATCAATGAAACAAGATTATCCAAGTTATATAAGGATGGGCTCTTAGAGCTATTCGATTATGAATCATATCCAACTTATGAATCTTGTCTCATGGGTAAAATGACTAAATCTCCTTTTAGTGAAAAAGGAGAAAGAGTTACAGAGTTGTTAGCGTTGGTTCATACAAACGTTTGTGGACCTATGATAACAAATACACGGGGAGGGTAGTTTTATTTTATTACTTTCACTGATGATTACTCAAGATATGGATATGTGTATTTAATGAAATACAAATCTGAATCATTTGAAAAGTTCAAAGAGTTTAGAAGTGAAGTAGAGAAACAAACGGGCAAGAGTATTAGGATTCTTTGATCAGATCGAGGTGGTGAATACTTAAGTGGTGAGTTTCTCAATTGTCTCAAAGAAAATGGTATAATCTCACAATGGACTCTACCAAGTATGCCACAGTTAAATGGAGTATCTGAAAGGAGAAATCGAACAATGTTGGACATGGTTCGTTCCATAATGAGTTTTACTATTGGGTTATGCCCTAGAAGCGACTGTATCTACTAAATAAGGTCCCCTCGAAATCCGTCTCCAAGACTCCATATGAGATATGGACAGGGAAGAAACCTGGTCTTAAGCTTGTTAAGATTTGGGGATGTCCATCTTATATGAAAAGGTTTCAAAATGATAAGCTTGGGACAAGATCTGATAAGCGCACGTTTGTGGGATATCCTAAAGAAAGTTTGGGATACTATTTCTATAATCCTATTGAGCAAAAGGTGTTTGTTGCCAAACACGCTGCCTTCTTGGAAAATGAATTTATTCTTGAAGGAGCTAGTGGGAGAAAAATAGATCTTGAAGAAATTCAAGAATCACAAACCATTACAGATCAAGTGGATGAACCTGTCCAAGTAAAGACACCTTCTGTACAACACCCTGTTCGTAAATCTGGAAGAGTACCGAAGATACCTGATAGGTATGGATTCGTTATAGAGGATGACGATGAGGTACACGTTATGAATGATGAAGATCCATTGAATTATGAACAGGCTATGAGTAATAAAGACTCAGGAAAATAGCTTAAATCCATGAAATCTGAGATGGACTCCATGGATTAGAACCAAGTATGGACTTTGGTTTCACCACTTGAAGGCATTAAGCCTATTAGGTGTAAATGGATTTTTAAAAGAAAGACTGGACCAAACGGTAAGGTAGAGACCTATAAGGCCCGACTGGTTGCAAAAGGTTTCAAACAAAGACAAGGAATTGACTATGATAAAACCTTCTCATCGGTAGCAATGCTCAAGTCCATTCGGATTTTGTTTGCAATTGTAGCTTTTTACGACTAGGAGATCTGGCAAATGGACGTGAAAACGGTATTCCTCAATGGGAAACTTGAGGAGGATATGTTTATGACACAGCTAGAGGGATTTGTTTCAAAGGTTGGAACAAATCAAGCTTGTAAGCTGCAACGTTCCATTTATGGATTGAAGCAAGCTTCTCGTAGATGGAACATCCGTTTTGATGAGACAATCAAAGAGTTTGATTTTATCAAAAACGAGAATGAACCATGAGTGTACAAGAAGGTTAGTGGGAGCGCTGTTTCATTCCTTGTATTATATGTTGATGATATATTACTGATAGGAAATGACATTCTTATGCTACAATCGATTAAAAATTAGTTATCTAAACACTTCACCATGAAGGACTTGGGAGAAGCATCCTATATTTTAGGGATAAAGATCTATAGAGATAGATCTAAAAGGATGCTTGGCTTATCCCAAAGAACGTACATTGATACCATGCTAAAGAGGTTTAGCATGAAAGATTCTAAAAGAGGTCTCATACCGATTAACCATGGAATAAATCTCTCCAAGAAGCAAACCCCAAATATACTTGAGGAGAGAGACCGTATGAAAAAGATCCCTTATGCTTTAGCAATAGGATCTATCATGTACGGTATGATATGTACTGGACCAGATGTCACTCATGCACTTAGTGTAACGAGCAGATATCAGTCGAATTCAGTAGAAGAGCACTAGAAGGCAGTGAAAAATATCCTAAAATACTTACGAAGGACTAAGGATATATTTCTTGTCTACGGTGGGTCTGAATTAAAACTCGAGGGCTTCACAGACTCAAGTTTTCAAACGGACCAAGATGAAAATAAATCTGTTTCGGGGTATGTATTTACCTTGAACGGAGGCCCAGTGAGTTGAAAGAGTTCCAAGCAGCAAACAGTTGCTGATTCAGTGACAGAGGCAGAGTACGTAGCTGCAAGTGAAGCTGCAAAGGAAGCTGTTTCGACGAACAAGTTCATAACAGAATTTGGTGTGGTTCCTAGCATTGGAGGAGCAGTCCCCTTATACTGTGACAACACTGGAGTGGTTGCACATGCTAAGGAACCTAGGTCTCATCAAAAATCTAAACAAGTGTTGCGGCGATTTCACTTGATCAGGGAGATCATTGAAAGAGGAGACGTCACCTTGTAGCATTTAGACTCTCAAGACAACATTGCAGATCTATTTACTAAAGCTTTAACACAACATCAGTTTGATCGTCACTTAGAGAAGATGGGTATGAGATACCATGTCGATTGGCTTTAGTGCAAGTGAGAGATTGAAAATAGTATGCATACAAGCCAATCATGCATGATGATAAAGCATATACTTTGTAAACGATCTTATTTATTTATTAATAAAAGTATTCATTTATTAAAGGCATTTAATTATCTACATGATGCTATTTTTATAATATGTATATAACCCATAGTTTTAAGCAATGCTTTTAGAATCATGATGTTGATCATGCTAATGAGATCTAAATTCTTAGAAAACTTAAAACTAAAATAGTTTCAATCGTTGGATTACTAAAAAGGGGATTAATAAATTCGGATAGATTGGTACATATGTTGCTTGCTCATTGGATGAGGATGATTGATCTCATAATCATTTGTGTGGAGACACTAAAGCAAGTATGTAGGTGCTTATTGGAGAATAAGTTCACTAAACGTGACTCACCATGGAATATCTAATGGAGTTTTACTTGCCTATCAATAGGAATTCCTAATGTGATAGTAGTACAAGTGATCCTTGGACTTGAGACTATCATAGTATCTTGTATATAATGAATTATACTTTGACTTATTCCTTAAGATCCTTAGGGTATATCAAAGGGTATGTGATTAATGGTTTTTATGACCACTTATTCAGATATAAACTAACTCATTTTGTTGCTTAAACTCAAGTATCGTTGTACGTTTAATGTGTTTTCCCTTTGTTTTGTAGATTTTATGTTTAGGAACTCTCTCGGTGCTTTTGAGGCCCAAACGATGCAAAGAATGCTAAAAAGATTGATGGCATGACAATGGAAAGAAGGCAAGCGACCAAATAGGAAGGAAATGCAATCCGGACATCGTTTGGGTGGTTCATGTTCATTTTATGTTCTTAGATTGGAACTTGGTTCATATTGTATAGCGTCTTCTAAGCTTTTTGGAACATCTTGAATCATCCCAATCGGAGTTCGGAGGCGAGAGTTATGCCCCGTATACCAACGGACGTTAAACTTCACGGTTTTGAGTTTTCATGCACAGCTGTCACTTGGAGCTCAATTTCAGCCTTCATTCATCCATTATTTCTCAATGCTCAAAGAATAAAAGTTGTAGAGCTCTTCGATAGCTTCGATTTGACAGGTGGCAGGCCTCGTAACTCCTCTTGAATAAAAAGTTATGGCCGTTCTACCAGAGGACTCTGTAGTAGA
Organism: Panax stipuleanatus; assembly: GCA_020205555.1. NCBI lineage: Eukaryota > Viridiplantae > Streptophyta > Magnoliopsida > Apiales > Araliaceae > Panax > Panax stipuleanatus. The sequence continues at coordinate 93,978,844 of CM035117.1, forward strand.
AAATCCTTGGAGCGACTGCGCTTGTAACCACGATGTCGAGGAGGCAACGTGGGAATTAGAAGATAGGATAATGAGGGATTATCACCACTTGTTTGTGTAACCTTGTAGCAATTCCGGGACGGAATTTTTATAAGGGGGGGAGGATGTAATACCCGAGAATTTCCTAATATTATTAAATAATTATATCAATGAAAATGAGAATTTATTTGAATATAAATGATTTTGTGTTATGAGAATGATTAATTCAATTATATTAAATTGAATATCTATGACAATTGAGAAAAATGTGGAGTTTGCGATAAACTCGTTGAGAGCCTAGTGTGGCACAGTGATGGGAAATATTAATAATTATATTAATTAACGAAGAATTTTTAAGTGAACAATTAATTAATTGTTAATTGTTATTAGAGAATATTAATTGATTGTTGTGGGATATTAACTATGGTTGATTAATAATATGTGATTATTATTGCAAGAAATATAATAATCATAATCCACTTGTTTATAATTGTGCTGAGATTTATATTTGTTAATGTGATAATTAATCCTATGATTATTGATTTGGTATAATTAATAGTCAATGATGAATAAATTAATTAATATTATTGTTAATTAATCAACGAGATAAATAGTTTATTTATTTGACATTATGAATAATAAAATAAATAAGTGAGTGATTAATATAATAAGATTATATTAATTGATATGTGCAAATGTGCAATACTTGAATATAGAAAGTATATGGAATACAACTATATTATATAGTGTAGAGAGACACTTAAGTGTGACCATGCATGTATATACATAAACTATGTTATATAATGCAATGCGAATATATTACACATAGAAACCATATATTACATGAAGCATAATGTGATTATGTTAAAACTATATGTTATGAATGCATGATAATACTTATGTGACAATAAAAATGTGGGAATACACTGTATAATATATCATGAACATATTGTAAACTATTAATTTTAATAAAGTGAGACATCATGAATATATGGTGAACAATTTAATAATACATGAGATAATGTAATGTGATAACATCCGATTAAATTATACCAGTATGATAAAAATATACATGAATTATATGTGTACAATTCACACTTATTACATTATGTGAATCCATATTAGTATCATTAGAATTACATTGTAACTATAATTGTGGCCTAATTATATAGTATATATACATGTAACATATTTTGGCATAAGTGTTGTGTATATATACAAATTATAGAATGCTGATATATGGCCTTGTCCCAATATAATAGTCACTCTCCTTCTCCTTCACGTGTATGGCAAAAAGGCTAAGGCCTATTCTCCCATTCTTCTCCCAAGCTTAGCTAGAAATAATTATATGAGGAGTGGCTCTAATGATGGCTTTCAACAACTATCTACCAACTTCCTCTTATCTAGCATGCAAATCAAATTTCTGTTAGTTTGAAATGGTAGGCAATTGCATTGTCTGTATCTTGTTTTCTCTATAAATATGGCTTCCTTTCTTTCCATTTCACATTGCTGAGATTTTGTTTGAGTTGATAAGTTGAGAGCATATACATATATCAGTATAATAGCATTGTGAGATAGCAGCAAGCTTAATTCATAGCAAAGGTATAAGTACATGATTCATGTTCTTCGTTTTCATTTTTCTGTCAAAAAATTTCAATTTCTGATTATGCCAAATTGGACTGTAATTGGATTGAAGGAAGTTTGTTTAGTTGCTATATGGCTTATATTCATGTTTGAACTGGAATGTAGTTGTTTAAAAACTATTTTCGTGAAGCCATTTTGTGAGTTGGGCTAGAAACTGCCGTAGCTGCCTGCTGTCTGGTGCGAACCAGTAGTGGCGCAGCTGCGCAGGTTTAAGCCTGGGATGCGGCGCAGCTGCGCCGGCACCCTGCTCCAGTTTTCTGCAATCTGCTTAAATCCTGTTGTGTGTTAAGTTATTGATATGGCTTAAACCAGCATGCTAGCATGACTAACTTACATGTATAGATACGTAGACCTAAAATAATCATGTTCTATTACGTTTGTGTTCATGGTTGATGAAAAGTATAGTTTTCCAAAACAAACTTAGAACTTTAATACAAGACTTTGACATGTGTGTATGATATCAATGTTCTGACTTATACGGTAACTTGACCTTGCAAGCATATTATTATGATTTAGGAAAGCGTGAAAAGCATGTTAATAGATGTATACATGTTTCGTAAGGTATCATGAGCACGTGGATTGCGTTAAATGAACTTTACTAGTGAAAGTATAAGTTTTGAACCTAAATCTTGACATGTTATATTGAAGTCCAGATTCTGATCATTATGAACATGTTGGATAATGTTTTTAACCTCACTAATGTGTCATACAAGCACGTGTGTACACACCATGCTAGATGCCATAAAGACTACATGAAGCATGATTTCAAAACCAATAGCAATGCTAGTAATATGTATGTGGTAAAGATATTCATGAAACATGCCTAGAACAAGTTACACGACCACCTTATGTGTGTACATGACAAGTATGATAGCTTCGTGGTCTCATGACCTTGAATGGCTTTAAGTTATTGAAAGTATTGACTTAGAATCTTTATCACATATATTTGAAACAAGGAAAGGTTGTACAAACATAAAAGTATCTTTTAATATGTTTATATGCTATGTGGTGTTGTTGGCTTGCATGACCGGACAGAAACCATAAGGCACAGCTCAGCCTTGGCTTGGCCAGAAGGCTGCGCAGCTGCGCTGGCCCTAGGCTTAGCCATGGCGCAGCTGCGCCAGTCTGGAATCAGAATTGAGCTAGTTGTTGATCTGATTTTTGACAGTTAGCTTGTGCGATTACTTTAACTTGTAATATATGACCAGTATGCTAAGAAATGTGTTAAGAGGCATGCTAAGTGATAAAATTGAATGTTTGATTATAAACTTCCCAAGGATAAGTCCAAAAGGTATTTGGGGACTATAAAGCAACGATTAAAAACTATGTGATGACTTCATAATGTCTTGTAAACTGAAATGTGCTATATGTACGCAAAAGTATATGATGAAGTATGTGTATAGTATGCAACTAAGTTAAACGTTTATGGGTGCGTTTAAAATTACATATCATATGTGAGCATAAATGACTAATGAAAATCCTATACTTATAATACACTATAAATAGGATTCAAAAGTGTTGAATTACTTTACGTGGATAAACTACGCTAAAGGCAAGTTTCCTAACTTACACTCTTTTACGGTGCAAGTATTCTATCCTTGTATATTGTGAACTAGTTTCTTACTAAATCGTTGAATTAAATTAGCATACTTGAACTCTAAATTCATTAAAGCTATTATACATGTTGAACTTAGTATTGTTCTTGAATATTGTGAAAGTGTCTATGCCATTTGATTCGGCTAGACTTATATTATTGAAAAGCGACCCAAACTAATTGATTGGTGCGGGATCTTGTATTTGACTGAGAAGAACAACCTTCTTTGAAGGGAATATATAATTATCGGAGAACCGACGTGCACACTTGAGTATGATTGATTGTTATGCATAACGATGGTACTTTAGGCTGATCACCTGTTGTACCTGTTTTTATTGGATTTTCAGTTTATTACTGTCAATTCTAGTAGAAGTTCATAGTCCTTAGTGACTGCTCAGTATTCAGTTATTTGAAATCTTGAATTGACTTATTATTGAATCATATTGATATTATTCTGTCCATAGCGACTATTATTGAGAACTGTTGATATTCTTGTTATTCTTGAACTATCAAATCTTGCTATACCCTTTCGAGAATTGAGAATCTTATTATTCACCCTTATTGTATATTACTTGCTGGGCAATTTGTGCTCATTCTTGCTTTCCCTAAAACATTTCAGTTAAGGCAGAGCATGGTGAACCTTCGGGCGTTGATAAGGGCAAGGGCAAAGCTACCAACTAGCTTATGTCTGTTATGTTTTAAATATATTAATATTGTATGAAGATGATATAGTAAGACTGGATTTGATTATGTTTAAGCTTAAGTTAGATTATGTAATAAGTCGTTAACTGATATTATTATGTAATCTATTAAGTACTGTAGGTTGCGAGACTTGGGGGAATATGTTGGGTTTGTACGAAATCGTGACGCAATCAAATTGCAAAAATTAGCGGAAGCATGGTATATCAGAGTTTAAAAATTTCTACAAAACCATTACCCGGATCATCCTTTATGCATATTATTAATTTAAAACGATAAATAAGAAGTTATGGAATCATACCCTTGTAGAACGAAGCTTCCACAGGTACTAGTTCAACTCCTTGTTCTTCGTGATCTCCTTGAATTTCCGGGTTAGATTCCTTCCTTTGATCAACGTTAGCCACCCAAGTGTTTGGCCTCTAGAGGTGATCCACCAAGGAAGATGAATTATCAAGAAGGAGGGTGTTTGGCTTAACCTTAGTTTTCTATCCTCTATAGAAAAGGAGTACTCTCCAACAATTGGAATTGCATCATCTAATATCTATTATAAGACTTCTCTTATATAGACATTGGTCAACCCTTCTAATCCTATTAGACATGGGATTTCTTTTAATTAATTAAACTCCTTTAATTAATTTAGGCTTCCCACCACATGGGAATAATTAATTAAATTCATTTAATTAATTTGTCTCCTAATCTTATTAGGAATAAATGAGAGTACTAAATATTAAATTAATTACTAAACTCCTTTAGAAATTAAAATAATAATAATTGTAATAATATTAATAAGACTCCTCTTATTAATTTATATTTAATATTTTCAAAATATTAAATAATAAACATTAAGCTATTTAATTTATTCTATCACCATAGATTAAATTAATTATACTTAATGCATTATTACGATTATGCCATTACCTTCTTAAATAATTATTCTTCCTTTTATGGTGTGACCCTTTAGGTTCTCCATATTAAACCGGTTGTGAATAAATCAATTAAAACAATTTTAATCTTATTTAAATAAATAAATTAAACTAATAATCTATTTAAATAAATAATATTTATTCTACAATAGGGATAAGCCTCCTTAGCGATCAACGACTTTCCAGATAATATAGATTTCAACATTAATCATAAAAGAACCTGTGAGTTAATAGTTACCATACAATTCAATCCTTCCACCATACAATGTCCCAATTAAATATAAGACATGGATTTACTGTCAAGTCTTATTTTATTTAATTATATGTATTTCGATTAGAAAATGCACAACTCCAAATAATGCAAATTAAAAACTCCTTTCTAATTTCATTTCACCTTGGCCAAGGATTCCTGGGTTGTCATTTAACGAATCACATAGGACATATCTCCTCTTTTACTAGAGGTGGTAGATTCTTTATTGATCATTCATTATCTCCATATGTAACTCATTATACCCAAGCATACCCTATATATGCCTTAAAAGGTCTTAAGGAATAAGTCAAAGTATAATTTGTTACATACAAGATACTATGATGATCTCAAGTCCAAGGATCACTTGTACTACTATCACATTAGGAATTCCTATTGACATGCGAGTAAAACTCCATTAGGTATTCCATAGCGAATCACGTTCAGTGAACTTATTCTCCAATAAGCACCTACATACTTGCTTTAGTGTCTCCACACAAATGATCATGAGATCAATCATCCTCATCCAATGAGCAAGCAACATATGTACCAATCTATCCGGATTTACTAATCCCCTTTTTAGTAATCCCACGATTGGGAACTATTTTAGTTTTAAAACTTTCTAAGAATTTAGATCTCATTAGCATGATCATCATCATGATTCTAAAAGCTTTGCTTAAACCTATGGGTTATTTACATATTATAAAAACAGCAACATATAGATAATTAAATGCCTTTAATAAATGAATATTTTATTAATAAATAAATAAGATTGTTTACAAAGTACGTGCTTTATCATCATACATGATTGGCTTGTATGCACACTACTATCAATCTCCCACTTGCACTAAAGTCAATCGCCATGGTATCTCATACCCATCTTCTCTAAGTGACGATCAAACTGCTGTTGTGTTAAAGCTTTAGTAAATGGATCTGCAATGTTGTCTTGAGAGTCTACACTCTCCTCTTTCAATGATTTTTTTTAATCAAAGTGCCGCAACACATGTTTAGATTCAAGATGAGACTTAGGAACTATTCCTAGTTCTGTAATGAACTTTTCATCCGAAACATCAACTTGCAGCTTCACTTACAGTTATATACTTTGTCTTTGTCACTAACCCAACAACTTTTGCTGTTTGAAACCTTTCCAATTTACTGCACCACCTTTTAAGGTAACGACATACCATAAAGTGGATTTTGCTGTCGTCTTGGTCAGTCTGAAAACTTGATTCTGTTTAGTCTTCTAGTTTAATTCAGACCCATCATGTGTCATGATGACATCCTTAGTGTCAGTTAAGTACTTTGAGATGTTTATCACTGTCTCACAGAGATCTTCTCCAGAATATGACTGATCAACATCAAGTCTTGTATATTTCATTGCATACATAATATTTACTTATGCGATCTCTCTTTTACTGAGGACAATTTTAGAGAGATACACTCCATGGCTCATCATCATGAGGCACCTTTTGGAGTTGCCATGCTAAACGCCTTTAGCATCTAATGAATATACGTTTCCATGGGTTAAGCCGAACATCCTTTTAAATCTATTAATACAGATTTATATCCCCAATGTGGGATGTTCTACCCAAATCATTCATGGAGGAATGTTTAGACAACTTTATTTTGATCGATTTTAGCATAGAAATTTCATTCCCTATCAGTAATATATCATTAACATATAATACATGGAATGAAACAGCGCTCCCACTAACCTTCTTGTACACACATGGTTCATCGTCATTTTTGATAAAATCAAACTCTTTGATTGTCTCATCAAAACGAATGTTCCATCTACGAGAAGCTTGCTTCAATCCATAAATGGATCGTTGCAGCTTACAGACTTGATTTATTCCAACCTTTGAAACAAATCCCTCTGGCTGTGTCATATACACATCCTCCTCAAGTTTCCCATTGAGGAAGGCCGTTTTCACGTCCATCTGCCAGATCTCATAGTCGTTATAAGCTGCAATCGCAAGCAAAATCCGAATGGACTTGAGCATAGCTACTGGTGAAAAGGTTTCATCATAATCAACTCCTTGTCTTTGTTTGAAACCTTTTGCAACCAGTCGGGCCTTATAGGTCTCCACCTTGCCGTCCGCTCCAGTCTTTCTTTTAAAGACCCATTTACACCCAATAGGCTTAATGCCTTCAGGTGGTGAAACCAAAGTCCATACTTTGTTTTCATACATGGAGTCCATTTCGGATTTCATGGCTTCAAGCCATTTCCCTGAGTGTTTATTACTCATGGCCTGTTCGTAATTCAATGGATCATCATCATTCATGATGCGTACCTCATCGTCATCCTCTACAACGAATCCATACCTCTCAGGTATCTTCGGTACTCTTCCAGATTTACGAACAGGGTGTGGTATAGTAGGTTCTTCTACTTGGTCAGGTACCTGACTTTGATCCGTGGTAATTTGTGGTTCTTGAGCTTCTTCAAGATATATCTTACTCCCACTGACCCCTTCATGGATAAACTCCTTTTCCAAGAAGGCAGCATGTTTCGCAACAAACACCTTTTGATCAGTTGGATGATAGAAATAATACCCTACAGTTTCTTTAGGGTATCCCACAAATCTACACTTTTCGGATTTAGTCTGTAGCTTATCATGTTCAAACTTTTTGACATAAGCTGGACAACCCCAAGTCTTAACATGCTTAAGATTTGGTTTCCTTCCCTTCCACATCTCATATGGAGTCTTTGGGGCGGATTTGGTAGGTACCTTGTTAAGTAGGTATGCAGCCGTTTCTAGGGCATATCCCCAGAAGGAAATTGGAAGGTCGATAAAACTCATCATGGATCGAACCATGTCTAACAGTGTTCGATTTCTCCTTTCAGATACTCCATTTAACTGTGGTGTACCTGGAGGAGTCCATTGTGAGATTATACCATTTTCTTTGAGACAATTGAGAAACTCACTGCTTAAGTATTCTCCGCCTCGATCTGATCGAAGTATCTTTATACTCTTGTCCGTTTGTTTCTCTACTTCACTTCTGAACTCTTTGAACTTTTCAAATGATTCTGACTTGTATTTCATTAAATACACATATCCAAATCTTGAGTGATCATCAGTGAAAGTAATAAAATAAGAATACCCACCCCGTGCACTTGTTGTCATAGGCCCACAAACGTCTGTGTGAATCAATGTCAACAACTCTGTAACTCTTTCTCCTCTTCCACTAAAAGGAGATTTAGTCATTTTACCCATGAGACAAGATTCACAAGTTGGATATGATTCATAATCGGATAGCTCGAGGAGCCCATCTTTATGCAACTTGGATAATCTTGTTTCATTGATATGACCGAGTCTACAGTGCCACATGTAGGTATAATTAATATCATCTCTTTTCCTTTTCTTAGTTTGTTCAATTTGAAATATATTTTCTTGTAAGTCAAGTGTATAAAGTCCATTTCGCAAATTTCCAATACCATATAAAACATCGTCTTTATAAATAGAACAACTATTGTTCTTTATAACAACGTTAAATCCTTCCATATCCAATACAGAAATTGAAATAATGTTTTTAATAATATTCGGAACTTAATAACAATTATTAAGATAAATGGACTTGCCCGAAGGCATTGCTAAATAATAAGTTCCTACAGCTAATGCAGCAACCTTTGCTCCATTCCCTACTCGTAGGATCACCTCATCATTGTTCAGCTTTCTACTTCTGACCAGTCCCTTCACATTATTACATATGTGAGAACCACAGCCGGTATCCAATACCCAAGTAGAATTTTGACTTTCTGAAAAATTAATTTCAATCATGAACAAACCTTGATTGGAAGTCGAAGCTTCTCCAAGCTTCTTGTCTGCCAGAAACTTCTTGCAGTTTTTCTTCCAATGACCCGGCTCGTTGCAATGGAAGCACATTCCTTTGCTAGCTGGATCAGATTTCTTTTGTTCCTTTATGTTCACCTTGCCCTTGGTCATCCGAGATCGGAAGAGCTCCTTAGATATCTCATATCTAGCAGTCCTACTTTGTTCACCATACAACTCCTTGAGGTGAATCAACATAGTAGGAGCATCCATGTTTTCTTGCTGACGCTGAAGCTCGTTATTCATGGATGCGAGCATGATGCATTGAGCTACAGATGCATCATCTTGCCACTTTACAATGGTGGCAATCTCTTCCTCAGAGGTTGTTTCTGGAACAGTTCCAGGGACATGTGAGTTTAGGACATAAGAAATCTTTTCAGTAGTGAGAACTATTCTCAGATTTCTTGGCCAGTCCGTATAATTCGGCCCGGTAAGCTTATTAGCATCAAGTATGCTTCGCAGTGAAATTAGTGATTTTGACATTTTTAAAATTCTGCATGTGAAAAACAACATTTTAGCAAACATTCATTTTATTAATTTTGCATACCAAAATAAATTTAGGTCTTTATTTTAAATTGGTATCTCCCACTATTTTCATCAAACTATATTACCCTCACTTATATAGTTCGGCAACATCTAATTAAAGATTTGCTAGTGAGAATAAGGATCCCATTTCAAATGTATATAACCTTGTGGATAGCACAACAAGCGATATACAAATAAATAGGTAGAAAACTCTTGTCAATTACATCACCATGTAATTCCTTTTATTTTGCCTCTTAAATCATAATGGTCAAGTGTGTGCACATCCGAACTAAAATGATTTAAGTTAAGTCCAGCCTAGCACTTTCATAAATTCAAAAAAGAAAAATGTTCGTCCTTGTGGATAGCACAACAAGACTAGATCGTTCAATTTTCTTGATAAGCATCAAATGTGATTAATTAACATCTTAAATACGCAATACTCGCCTTGTGGATAGCACAACAAGCTCATATTAAATATTTAATACTCTATTAATTTATCATGCTAGAAGGCGACGTTCGATATTCCAAATATCATTTGAACGCTTCGGACTTAATATTATTTCTTTGAGGGGTTTGTTATTATTTGTCTCATCTTGTTTAGCGCGTATGCACATATATATATAAAATACGCGTCATTTTATTGAAGCATGTTTGCATAAAATATAATATATATAATATTTAGCATGCAATATAGAATATTATATTCTACCCGGATTGATTATGGACTTTTATTCTAGTTTGGTTCACTAGAGCCACCAAGTGAACCAAAAGGTCAAACCTAGGAGTGCAAGAATTTAAATTTAAATATAACTATTACATTTAAACCCGGGCTCCATACAAACAGGTCTTCACGCGCTCCTTGCTCCTTGGTCTCTAATTTCTTCAAGATAATTCTAACTATTTCTATTACATTAAACTATTTAATTTAAATAGAAACCTTGATCAGCAGTCAAGGGGAAATACATAGGAGGAAGATAGAATTTTACATCAAGAAATTTTTTTTTAGAGAAGACGAGGTACACAGACCCCATTTAATAAAACTCATTCATTCAAGCATTCAACTAAAATAAAATCCAATCACATTGGTCAAATAGTCCATAATCAATCCCCATTTATTATCATACATATCACCATATATATCAATAAATAAATATTCATCTCATGAATTAAAACATTCCATATATATATGAGTATCATTTAATGGGCAATTTTAAATTGCATGAAATCCAATTTCAAGATTAAAATAAACTCTTTATTTTAATTATAAAATTATTTAGAATATAATATATAAATATATCATATTTTTTTTTTTTTAAAGATGTCACCTTCTTTTATTAAAAGAGTCCTGCAGGTTTATTAAAAAAAAATCCTTTCCTGATGGGTCACCTTCTTTTTGGAGTAAGAAAGAGACAACACCTTTTCTTTGCAGAATTCAAGATTAGCACCCAAAAAAAAAATTGTGATCCGTCCCAAAAAAAAAGTCAATTTTTTTTTCTTAAAAAAAATAATTTTATACAATAAAATTATGCCCAATAAATTATTTTAAATACATACCCATATGTATATGAAATCAAAAATAAATTAATAATTGCATAAAGATTTGGCTCTGATGCCACTGTTGGGTTTGTACGAAATCGTGACGCAATCAAATTGCAAAAATTAGCGGAAGCATGGTATATCAGAGTTTAAAAATTTCTACAAAACCATTACCCGGATCATCCTTTATGCATATTATTAATTTAAAACGATAAATAAGAAGTTATGGAATCATACCCTTGTAGAACGAAGCTTCCACAGGTACTAGTTCAACTCCTTGTTCTTCGTGATCTCCTTGAATTTCCGGGTTAGATTCCTTCCTTTGATCAACGTTAGCCACCCAAGTGTTTGGCCTCTAGAGGTGATCCACCAAGGAAGATGAATTATCAAGAAGGAGGGTGTTTGGCTTAACCTTAGTTTTCTATCCTCTATAGAAAAGGAGTACTCTCCAACAATTGGAATTGCATCATCTAATATCTATTATAAGACTTCTCTTATATAGACATTGGTCAACCCTTCTAATCCTATTAGACATGGGATTTCTTTTAATTAATTAAACTCCTTTAATTAATTTAGGCTTCCCACCACATGGGAATAATTAATTAAATTCATTTAATTAATTTGTCTCCTAATCTTATTAGGAATAAATGAGAGTACTAAATATTAAATTAATTACTAAACTCCTTTAGAAATTAAAATAATAATAATTGTAATAATATTAATAAGACTCCTCTTATTAATTTATATTTAATATTTTCAAAATATTAAATAATAAACATTAAGCTATTTAATTTATTCTATCACCATAGATTAAATTAATTATACTTAATGCATTATTACGATTATGCCATTACCTTCTTAAATAATTATTCTTCCTTTTATGGTGTGACCCTTTAGGTTCTCCATATTAAACCGGTTGTGAATAAATCAATTAAAACAATTTTAATCTTATTTAAATAAATAAATTAAACTAATAATCTATTTAAATAAATAATATTTATTCTACAATAGGGATAAGCCTCCCTAGCGATCAACGACTTTCCAGATAATATAGATTTCAACATTAATCATAAAAGAACCTGTGAGTTAATAGTTACCATACAATTCAATCCTTCCACCATACAATGTCCCAATTAAATATAAGACATGGATTTACTGTCAAGTCTTATTTTATTTAATTATATGTATTTCGATTAGAAAATGCACAACTCCAAATAATGCAAATTAAAAACTCCTTTCTAATTTCATTTCACCTTGGCCAAGGATTCCTGGGTTGTCATTTAACGAATCACATAGGACATATCTCCTCTTTTACTAGAGGTGGTAGATTCTTTATTGATCATTCATTATCTCCATATGTAACTCATTATACCCAAGCATACCCTATATATGCCTTAAAAGGTCTTAAGGAATAAGTCAAAGTATAATTTGTTACATACAAGATACTATGATGATCTCAAGTCCAAGGATCACTTGTACTACTATCACATTAGGAATTCCTATTGACATGCGAGTAAAACTCCATTAGGTATTCCATAGCGAATCACGTTCAGTGAACTTATTCTCCAATAAGCACCTACATACTTGCTTTAGTGTCTCCACACAAATGATCATGAGATCAATCATCCTCATCCAATGAGCAAGCAACATATGTACCAATCTATCCGGATTTACTAATCCCCTTTTTAGTAATCCCACGATTGGGAACTATTTTAGTTTTAAAACTTTCTAAGAATTTAGATCTCATTAGCATGATCATCATCATGATTCTAAAAGCTTTGCTTAAAACTATGGGTTATTTATATATTATAAAAACAGCAACATATAGATAATTAAATGCCTTTAATAAATGAATATTTTATTAATAAATAAATAAGATTGTTTACAAAGTACGTGCTTTATCATCATACATGATTGGCTTGTATGCACACTACTATCAGAATAATTATAATAAATCATTGTAAATTATTCTAGAATAGATTTTCCGCTATGATCGTATGATATTTAATTATTATTGTGATGTATTACCATGAGCACGTGATGAACCGAATTCGAGAGACCAAGTGGCGGTCCTGGAATTTGGGGGCGTCACAGTAGAAAACCAGATCTGGCAACCAGCGCGGCCGCGCCAGGATATGCTTGCTGGGGCGCGCGGCCGCGCCTCTCACAAACTGGGCACAAACTTATGGAAATGCCAGATTTTGGGGGCATCAATTCATGTTAATTATCAATAGCAGCTAAGCCTCAATCTCTCTAATCCCGAACCCTCAAGTCCCTTCAAGCAATCCCCCATCTCTGCCATCTCATTCAATCCAAAGTAGCAATCCACCCATCAACCTCATCCTCTCAAACTGATCAATTGAGACAGTGAGTGTGGGTTCGAGAGCGATTGATGTTGAGTTGGTTCGTTGAGTACAGAGAGACGGGGGAAACTTCTGAGAGGATGACACTTCATTTCATGCAGCATAAGAAGCCGAATAGGGGAGTTTCTTTCTTTTTACCTTTACCTTCAATGAGGACATTGAACAATTTAAGTTTGGGGGTATTGGTTTTGTTTTGCATGTAGTTAGTTCATTTCATGTTGTGTCAGTTCATATAGTGCATGTAGGTCATATTTTATTAAAATTTGTCAAAATTTTAATTTTTTTTGCATTCTGTTTTGCATTCTGTGTTAGAGCATACTGCATGAATCCAGTTTTAGTTGGTGAGTTATGTATTTGGCCTATGAAGAAACTGAAATCACTTGATTTTTGAACTGATTTGAGACTTAAGCTTGATAATACTGTCATATACGTAAATCCTTATTTGTCAGATACTGTGTAGCCAGTCAGCACAATAGAGTAACCACCATGGCATGCTAAGTTTAAATTTTCACATACTTGTCTTCTGGTGGGAAATCTATGTTTGAATGAAAGAATGTCAGTTCTCATGTAATAATAACTAAGACTGTTAAAAGCTTAAGTTTGGGGAAAAATAGGGGTTTTGCATGATATTTGGGGAGATGGAGAATAAGACGCACTCCCCTATGAAAAAAGAAAAGAAAACAAAAGAAGAAGATTCAGAAAAAGAAAAAAAATAAAATAAACACTTCGGCTACGTCGAGTTCTGTGGCCTTTGATATTCGAGCAAGTAAGCTCTCGGGGTGTCTCTACACCCAGCACCCTAAGGCCGTCTGGTCTGGGAGTCGTTGGTCGAAAGCTCGCTACACAGGTATCATTGAAAAGCCTAAGAGGACTAGGCATTGCATAGTCGATTGTGTACACGGGAAAGTGCGAATACGCCCTCGTGAGTAATAAAACCTCCCTGTTGACTCGTAACTCTTGTAATGCATGGTCTTGGTTAGAACTTATATGATTTACTGCTTTTCTTAAGTTAAAACTTGTTTTTCCCCTAAGAAGCATAGTATGTGAGTTATTTATCCAAAAGCATGTTTAATGGTTGCTAGGCACACAACGCACAATACATCAGTGCTGACAGTTTTGGATTTGCAAGAATATGCGTTATAATCTTATCTTGGGTAGCTTTTTTGTTTGATTATCTTGTGGTTTTTTGAGGCATTGCTTTGTAAGTCATCAAGTCAAAGTCCAGTTCTACATCAAAGTTGTAATCACCGCTGAGACTTGGCAATTCATCAGCAAGGTTAGACAAATCCAAATTTTGAGTCTTGAAAACAAAATGCCTTTGCTTAATATATGATATTGTTTAATCATACAAAGCAGCAATGAAAGCATGACAAAAGTAACTGCTAGTACTATACAACAAAAGTAAGCAGTATATATAATATCTACACTTCAGGGCAGATGGATTTTCTGCTCTTTTACCCTTTGCGATAGATATAACGAGTGCTGTGAAAGTAGTATGCATACAAGCCAATCATGTTTGATGATAAAGCATATAATTTGTAACAATCTTATTCAGTTATTAATAAAAGTATTATTTAATTAAAGGCATTAATTGTAAGAACCCGAATTTTCAGAAATTATTAAATAAGGATTTAATAAATAAAATTCTTAAACCGTAAGATGGGTTCGAATAAAAAGATATATATGTGATATGAGGTATGTGGTATTATATTACATAGGGTAATATGGACTATGTAATATGTGTTTTTGTGATTAATGAATATATTATTAATATATATTTGTTATTTATTTTAGAGACGATTCAATTGAGGTAAAGGAAGTGGATAAATTCCTATCGATATTAAATAATTTATAGAATTATTTTATCATAGTAAGTTGGTGGCATTAAATATCCTTAATGTATAATCACCATATTCTTGTGTATGTGTACTAATAACTCGTATGTTTATAATATAGGTTATTAATAGCACTTAAGCTATCCGTGAATAGGTTTGGATAGTGAAGCATGAGTTAGTTAAGGAATTAACTAATAAGAATAAATATTGGTTAATTTAAGTTGAGAGTTATATTATGGAATAATATAATGTGAATATTGAACCTTAATTAACTAAGGTAATATGGTACAAGGTTTGATTTACTTAAGTAAAGGAGTGAATTAATATATATGTTGAATATATGATTATGATTAGTACCTTCTATATATTACTTAGAATGGTAATATGTGTGAAAGTCTAATGTACAAATAACGTTAATAGATATATATACGTTATTAAAGAGAAATAGAAATCATTATATCTTTAAATAAATATTTGAAGAAATTGTTTTGGGAACAATTTATAGAAAAGAAAGAGAAATAATTATTATAAAGGATATTAAAATAATTTCTAATATTGAATTATTTTAATAAAAGGAGGAAATGTTATTTTTGAATAATAATATTACCTTATATGTTTTTGTATGAGGTGTGTTTGGTTAATATAGTAAATATATTAAAACGTATTTGCTATAAGTAATTTAATTGATGGAAACAATTTATTATAATAGAAAATAAACTTATTATCTATTTTCTATATATAATATATGTACATGTGTCGTACATATAGTTATTTGGTATTATATTAAGAATAATATCATGAGACAATAAGTAAATTATTTTCTAATAACGAATGTGCTTATTTGGAGAAAACATAATATTTTATGATATGGCTAAATACATAATTTTAAATGTATTTTCAAGGGAGTTTATTAATGAAAGAAAACTAAGTTATTTCAATATATTAAATAACTTAAGTTATTATTTTATCGTAGATTTTATAATAATTAATAGAGTAAATATTAATTATTCTAGTGTAAAGGTTATACATATAATTGTTCAAGGTAGCTAAATAATTTAGCATTAAAGTGCATGTGTCACACAAACCTTATATTAAAAGAATATTAAAGTGTGATGGGAGTGATAATAAGCTTAAGGTAAGCTTGTGAGATATGCCTAGTGTGGCAAAGTGGTGGAATAAACATTCATTAAATAAATTAATGAATGAATAATTAATGGAATTAATTATTATTATTATGTGAATAAATTCCTATGTGCAATGATGTGTAATTATAAGTTATATAGTAGCTACATCTATATAATATGGAATGAAGTGTGACACTTCAAGAAAACTATATAATATAGGAAACTATATGATTAAGTGTAATAGTAAAGTTACAATAATGGGGTGTGACACTACTCAATTAAAATATATTCGGTATTGTCAAATGTACATGGATTATATGATTGGGTGTATGTGTGACCCTATCATACCATATGGTAATAACATTAAGTTATTAGATATAAGCTTGCAAGTTAGTCCATGTGAGAGCAATAATGGTCAATTAAGTGGTTAGGGTACATGAATAGTGGTAGTTGGTGGGAGTTAGCCACCAACTTCTCTTTTGCCCTTTGGGTAATAACCATAGGAGAATAATAGCTTGATAATGAATAGATGCAATACATTGGTGTGTAGAGTTTGCTAATTCAATTACTACATTGTTGCTAAGAAAGCATATAATAAGAAATGTAATTACACCATGAGCATGTTATAAGGTGTAATGATGAGGAAGGACCATGAATAGTAGTAGTTGGTGGAGTTAGCCACCAACTCCTCTTTGACCATTGGGTATTACCCATAGGAGGGTAATAGATTGATTATAATAGAGAACATGTAAATTAGTAATGTAATGGTATGACTTTATGAACATATTATAAGATGTAACATTGAGTATAATATTATTTTAGGAGATTATATTATTATAAACTTGTGGACTATAAAGTACTAAGTTCACATAATTATGCCTTGTGTGGCATAAATAATGAAGTTAAATCAAGGGGATTTAATTGGAAGTATTAGAAGAAAATGAATGGTTGATATTAATTATCATTATAATATTTGAGTATATTTGTGATAATAATTTTATGAAAAATGGTGGGATGATAGTACCCAACCATATTATATTTAGTCCAATTAGAATATTAGCTTAACCTATGTACATGAGGTACATGATTATATGTAGTAGTGTATATTTAAAATATGAGTATACAATAAAATAATATATCATGGATATATTATAAATAATTATTAAATTAATAAAATTTAATAATAAAGGAAACAATGTAGTGTGATAATACCCGATAGAATTATATCCGGTAAGATGAGATATATATGGATGATATATGATACATTGTAATTAGAGATTTTATTTACAATTCATTCATAACCTAAGCTATATGTATGAATGTGTATATATGTATATATTATAACCTATGTGTTTATAAAATGAAATGTGATATAGCCTTGGTAAGTGGTGGACTATATAACATTAGTATGAGGTAATTGTAAGCAAGTTGCTGAGATTTAGTGGCATTGTCCCATATTAAGTGCCCACTTTCTCTTCCTTTTCTCTTTCACGTGAATGGCTAAGGCTAGCCTATCTCCTTCATCTCTCAACTTCCTAGCTAGCAATGAGTGTGATGATTGTGAGGGGTGTGGGATTGATGATGGATTTCACCAACTCCTTACTAACCTCTTGTTAACCTCCATGTCTTTGATCAACCCATTGGTTTGATTCAATGTGCAAGAACCAAATTTGGTCCATAAATTCTCTATAAATTGAAGCTTCATATTCACAAATTGAAGTTGCTAAATAATTGCTAAGTAGATATAGAGGATATGGTGATGAGAGTTATGTGAGAAAACTGATTTGGGAAGCAAGCTTAGTAATTCAAGGCTCCAAGAGGTATAACTCTAACTTTGAATTTTTAGTCTTGAATTTGATAAATTCATAAGAGATTTCATGAATTAGTGGAGAATTGTTATGTAAGATGATGTTAATATGTTGAGTAGAGTCTAAATATATGTTATAGATACAATATGATGGCTTTCAAGCTTGTTACATGAAGTAAGAAAAGGATTAGCTGAAGCTCTGTTTTAGCAGTAAAGTTTCTGGTCTGGAAACGGGGACGCGCGGCCGCGCGTCTCCCTAGTACAAATGGGGCGCGGCCGCGCCCTCTGCAGAAACTCTTGGTGATTTTGTGTTTTCTGGTTGGTTAAGCATACTAGTTAGACTCTAATAATTTCAGAAAGGGGTCTGACATGTGTACTAAGGTTGTCATGCACGTAGTAAGTTGTATTAGTTGGTTTAACATGATTTCCGAAAAGAAAACGTAAAGTTTTGAAAATGAGACTTGACGAATTTTGCGTTCTTTGAGTCGGACTTTTGAGACATGTGTAAGTGTCTTGGTTATGTGTATCAATGGGTATGAAGGTAGTTGTTAATCAATTACCTTGGCTAATAGTAAACAATTATACCTTGTTGTAGTAGAGTTTTTAATGAAAACTTAAGGTTTTATAAACAAATTTTGGCGTATATAAGTCATGTTTATATTCTGACTTTTTAAGCATGATTATATGGTTTAGATATGCATGATATGTGAGTCGAAGGTATTGAGCATACACTAGAACACATTGTTTAAATTAAAAATGATTTCAAAAGACAAACTTAGAGTTTTTGGACATATATATAGGATGTCTACGTTCTGATCATTTGAGCATGTAAAAGTGGCTTATGTATGTGTTCTAATACGTGAGAGTCATGACTACGAGGTACTTTGCATATACTTAGTTACCTTTGTTGACTTAAAGCGATTTTTATGAAAAGTTTAGAATGTGTAAGATGATAGCATCAAACACGGAGTGAGATATATTATGATCATACGAGCATGTATATTAGGATTCATTATTCCTATAGACATGTTGACATAAGCATCATGTGATGAAACATGTATTTCACCTATGCACACATATTCGAGAAAATGAATTTCAAAAGCATAGACTATGTGATTAAGTATACATGTGTAGTATAAGCACGAGCATGCCTACTTAATGTGTGTGTATAATATATATCAGAATGCATGCTATGTTAGGACCAAACTAAGTTTATGAAATCTAAGTTCTGGTTCTGGCAGGGAGTCGCGCGGTCGCGCCACTCCCAAGCTTAATTGCCGCGCGGCCGCGCCGTGTTGCAGAGCTGCCAAGAACAGTTTGTTAACTGTCTGGTCCTAAGTTATTTCCCTTAAGGACCCTAAGGACCGAAATAGAATGGTTTCTATAGAATGAGTATGAAGGTATGATGTTGTAACATCGTGGTTATCCTAAGATAGAGTGAAACGAAACCAAGATTAGAAAACGATATACGAATTGTTATTCTATTAAGAGCATATGAAATGTATGACTGATGGATGTAAATCCATGATTATATAACTGTGTAGGAATACACGAAGTGCAGATAGCTTTAAGCAGTTAAGTCGTAGTTGTTAAACTACGAATCAGGAAAGTCTTTCAGTTCCTATTTGATATATGAATTCAATAACTGTTAGTTGAATTATATTATGCTGTGATAATGTGAACTTATATACGAACTGTATATGAGATATAAATGAGATTGAAAGTTGATCTTTGATGATATACTTGTTATGTGAAAAGTAACATGCGTAGTAAATATGAATTGTTTATAAATGCATGAACTGAGTATAATGTTGTATGCTATGTGATGCATGAAAACTGTTAGAATTGCTGAGCTGTCGAGCTCACTCTTGCAAATAACCACTTTTGCAGGTTAAGGATTCACGGTAAAGATTTTGTGCTTCTTGATTGATAAAGATAGATAGTATCACAACGAAGAATACTGATTAGATTATTACTCGAACCATGTCTAGGTTCTAGTAGTTGTACTTGATATTTGTTTACGAGGTTTAATGCTTGTCGTACTATAAAGATGTATTAGATAATACATAGAGGATATCGAGTTGAGTTGTAAATGTTTATACGATAACTCAAATATAATGAATCATATTTTATAATTGATTCAAGGGTTGTAATTGATTCAAGTTATGAAATCAATAAAAGATTTTATTCAAGGAGGATTGAAAAAGTTTAAATTATTCCGCATTTTAGTAACATCGAACATGATGTAAAGATGAGATCTTGGATATGAATAGAATTTATATTCTAAATTGTAATAAATAAAGATGTATTCTTTTAGTAATGAATAAAAGATATAATAGTTTGGCGTTAGTAGTATCGTGACTGCACCGAATCCGAGGTTTCGAAGGAACGTGGATTTGAGGGCGTCACAGGTTGGTATCAAAGCTGTAGGTTATAAACCTTAGGTAAATGTACCTTAGACTATAACCTGAGAGAGTGAAAGATAAGATTAAAATATATACGTGAAGATTCAAAGGAGAATCTCGAAGTATCTAGAGAATGAGAATCAGGAGTTTCCTAACTCCGGTAATGAAAATGTTAAGACGATGTCTATAAGATGAATATGACAAAGATAATGAGAATGAACTCAGATGGAGTTTGGTTGATAATAGGGAAAGAACCCTAAGGTATAGTGATGATCACGACGTGATTAGATTGAACTGTAAAATGATAGATAGTCTGTAATGACTAAGTATGTATAGCTTGATGCTATAAGAGAATGTACTATGATATAGTACGAGATGAACTCATGAGGAGTTGTATGTGATGAAACATAGAAAGCTCGTAACGAGCAAGTGATAAAGTAAGATAGATTTAAGTGTTGGACTTCCATTGAGGACTCATGTAACGGCTTAGTTGTACAAACTTTTGTATGGGCAGAAGTTTTGTGCTTGCACTGAGTACGTCACATTGATAATCGTTGGAATGTTAGTGTCGCGGTATCATTATACATATGGCGGAAAGGTGATTCTTTTCTCATATTTATTTTGATAGATAGAGATTTCTAAGATATAATTAGATAATATTAAGTTTAGGTGCGAGTTCTTAAGACTCATGCCTATGACGAGTTCGTGACTCATAATCGTATGATGGGACCCCTCAGCGAATGGACGATTTTGGTCTGACTAGGATAAGTTCCTCAACCCATATGATTGTGGTAAGTTCCTGAACTTCCATGGTGTGGTAAGTTGGTGAACTGTACTGAGAATAGATATATTATATAAGAGTTTTGGAATAGTAAGCATTGATGGTGGTAAGAGATTGAAGCGATGGAGAAATTGGATTTTTCTAAATCCTCTAGCTACGCTAGATTTTCAATATTTATTGACTTCGTGCTAGTGCTTGCACTTCGGTTTTCTTGAGAAAACATTGGGTCAGGTAACTGAACTAATGAGTTTTAAAAAAACAACACCGTTATTCGTATGTCTACGCTATTTGTTTCGGCTAAGACAAAAATGATTTGACAATCTTTCAAAATGTATTTTGACCATATGCATCATTTGATATGATGTATAATGGTAAACGATGGAGTCATCAATGCAATCGAACCTAGTGTTGGTTGTGATCGAAAGATCGTCAGCCCACTATGGTATGTTGTAATATGACAAAGTCATAAAATAGCGGAATCCTCAACGTACTACTAATCTAGTATGGTATCATGACGTCATAAAAGAATTTTTGGTTTTCTTGTAAATTATAAAGAAGGTCAATTAAGTTGACTAAATTATTTCGATTGATGTCCGAATTGTTGATGAGAGTCTAAGCTATTTGATTCGGCTAGGCGACTGTTGGAAAGAGATTATAGAATTCAAGCATTCTTGTGTATTTATGCCAAACCAGATTGCTCTGGTGCGGATTTAGATGTTAAAAAGCTGAGGTGAACAACCCTATAAGGGGACATGTTTTCGGGGACAATGGTTCCGAGCGTAACGCATATAGTCGTTACAAAACACTACGTTGCGGCCCAACATAGTGGTACAATAGGTTGGCCACCTAGAGTACGTGTGGAGAGTGTTTTTAGTCTTTGTGATTGATAAACACTCTGGTTTGCAATGTGAAGAATTGTGTTGAAGCATTAGTAAATCTGTGGAAAAGTTCACGGTCTTGTGACCCCTCAGCATAAATTGGAATCTGAGTTATTCATACTACTTCCCGATTATTGAAAAATCGTGGAAGATTCTTATTCTTCTAAAGGATGAATGTAGTAAGTAGAATGTTCCTTAGAAAGGAGAAAGTGGTAGAATGAGATTGAGAAAGTTATAGTAATAAAACTTCTGAAAAGAGAATGGATAAAAATTATTCAAGAGAATATATAATATTCGGAATAGCACCGAGTAGAGGAAGTTTCGGTGATTCCGAGGACGGAATCCTTGTAAGGGGGAGAGGATGTAAGAACCCGAATTTTCAGAAATTATTAAATAAGGATTTAATAAATAAAATTCTTAAACCGTGAGATGGGTTCGAATAAAAAGATATATATGTGATATGAGGTATGTGGTATTATATTACATAGGGTAATATGGACTATGTAATATGTGTTTTTGTGATTAATGAATATATTATTAATATATATTTGTTATTTATTTTAGAGACGATTCAATTGAGGTAAAGGAAGTGGATAAATTCCTATCGATATTAAATAATTTATAGAATTATTTTATCATAGTAAGTTGGTGACATTAAATATCCTTAATGTATAATCACCATATTCTTGTGTATGTGTACTAATAACTCGTATGTTTATAATATAGGTTATTAATAGCACTTAAGCTATCCGTGAATAGGTTTGGATAGTGAAGCATGAGTTAGTTAAGGAATTAACTAATAAGAATAAATATTGGTTAATTTAAGTTGAGAGTTATATTATGGAATAATATAATGTGAATATTGAACCTTAATTAACTAAGGTAATATGGTACAAGGTTTGATTTACTTAAGTAAAGGAGTGAATTAATATATATGTTGAATATATGATTATAATTAGTACCTTCTATATATTACTTAGAATGGTAATATGTGTGAAAGTCTAATGTACAAATAACGTTAATAGATATATATACGTTATTAAAGAGAAATGGAAATCATTATATCTTTAAATAAATATTTGAAGAAATTGTTTTGGGAATAATTTATAGAAAAGAAAGAGAAATAATTATTATAAAGGATATTAAAATAATTTCTAATATTGAATTATTTTAATAAAAGGAGGAAATGTTATTTTTGAATAATAATATTACCTTATATGTTTTTGTATGAGGCGTGTTTGGTTAATATAGTAAATATATTAAAACGTATTTGCTATAAGTAATTTAATTGATGGAAACAATTTGTTATAATAGAAAATAAACTTATTATCTATTTTCTATATATAATATATGTACATGTGTCGTACATATAGTTATTTGGTATTATATTAAGAATAATATCATGAGACAATAAGTAAATTATTTTCTAATAACGAATGTACTTATTTGGAGAAAACATAATATTTTATGATATGGCTAAATACATAATTTTAAATGTATTTTCAAGGGAGTTTATTAATGAAATAAAACTAAGTTATTTCAATATATTAAATAACTTAAGTTATTATTTTATCGTAGATTTTATAATAATTAATAGAGTAAATATTAATTATTCTAGTGTAAAGGTTATACATATAATTGTTCAAGGTAGCTAAATAATTTAGCATTAAAGTGCATGTGTCACACAAACCTTATATTAAAAGAATATTAAAGTGTGATGGGAGTGATAATAAGCTTAAGGTAAGCTTGTGAGATATGCCTAGTGTGGCAAAGTGGTGGAATAAACATTCATTAAATAAATTAATGAATGAATAATTAATGGAATTAATTATTATTATTATGTGAATAAATTCCTATGTGCAATGATGTGTAATTATAAGTTATATAGTAGCTACATCTATATAATATGGAATGAAGTGTGACACTTCAAGAAAACTATATAATATAGGAAACTATATGATTAAGTGTAATAGTAAAGTTACAATAATGGGGTGTGACACTACTCAATTAAAATATATTCGGTATTGTCAAATGTACATGGATTATATGATTGGGTGTATGTGTGACCCTATCATACCATATGGTAATAACATTAAGTTATTAGATATAAGCTTGCAAGTTAGTCCATGTGAGAGCAATAATGGTCAATTAAGTGGTTAGGGTACATGAATAGTGGTAGTTGGTGGGAGTTAGCCACCAACTTCTCTTTTGCCCTTTGGGTAATAACCATAGGAGAATAATAGCTTGATAATGAATAAATGCAATACATTGGTGTGTAGAGTTTGCTAATTCAATTACTACATTGTTGCTAAGAAAGCATATAATAAGAAATGTAATTACACCATGAGCATGTTATAAGGTGTAATGATGAGGAAGGACCATGAATAGTAGTAGTTGGTGGAGTTAGCCACCAACTCCTCTTTGACCATTGGGTATTACCCATAGGAGGGTAATAGATTGATTATAATAGAGAACATGTAAATTAGTAATGTAATGGTATGACTTTATGAACATATTATAAGATGTAACATTGAGTATAATATTATTTTAGGAGATTATATTATTATAAACTTGTGGACTATAAAGTACTAAGTTCACATAATTATGCCTTGTGTGGCATAAATAATGAAGTTAAATCAAGGGGATTTAATTGGAAGTATTAGAAGAAAATGAATGGTTGATATTAATTATCATTATAATATTTGAGTATATTTGTGATAATAATTTTATGAAAAATGGTGGGATGATAGTACCCAACCATATTATATTTAGTCCAATTAGAATATTAGCTTAACCTATGTACATGAGGTACATGATTATATGTAGTAGTGTATATTTAAAATATGAGTATACAATAAAATAATATATCATGGATATATTATAAATAATTATTAAATTAATAAAATTTAATAATAAAGGAAACAATGTAGTGTGATAATACCCGATAGAATTATATCCGGTAAGATGAGATATATATGGATGATATATGATACATTGTAATTAGAGATTTTATTTACAATTCATTCATAACCTAAGCTATATGTATGAATGTGTATATATGTATATATTATAACCTATGTGTTTATAAAATGAAATGTGATATAGCCTTGGTAAGTGGTGGACTATATAACATTAGTATGAGGTAATTGTAAGCAAGTTGCTGAGATTTAGTGGCATTGTCCCATATTAAGTGCCCACTTTCTCTTCCTTTTCTCTTTCACGTGAATGGCTAAGGCTAGCCTATCTCCTTCATCTCTCAACTTCCTAGCTAGCAATGAGTGTGATGATTGTGAGGGGTGTGGGATTGATGATGGATTTCACCAACTCCTTACTAACCTCTTGTTAACCTCCATGTCTTTGATCAACCCATTGGTTTGATTCAATGTGCAAGAACCAAATTTGGTCCATAAATTCTCTATAAATTGAAGCTTCATATTCACAAATTGAAGTTGCTAAATAATTGCTAAGTAGATATAGAGGATATGGTGATGAGAGTTATGTGAGAAAACTGATTTGGGAAGCAAGCTTAGTAATTCAAGGCTCCAAGAGGTATAACTCTAACTTTGAATTTTTAGTCTTGAATTTGATAAATTCATAAGAGATTTCATGAATTAGTGGAGAATTGTTATGTAAGATGATGTTAATATGTTGAGTAGAGTCTAAATATATGTTATAGATACAATATGATGGCTTTCAAGCTTGTTACATGAAGTAAGAAAAGGATTAGCTGAAGCTCTGTTTTAGCAGTAAAGTTTCTGGTCTGGAAATGGGGACGCGCGGCCGCGCGTCTCCCTAGTACAAATGGGGCGCGGCCGCGCCCTCTGCAGAAACTCTTGGTGATTTTGTGTTTTCTGGTTGGTTAAGCATACTAGTTAGACTCTAATAATTTCAGAAAGGGGTCTGACATGTGTACTAAGGTTGTCATGCACGTAGTAAGTTGTATTAGTTGGTTTAACATGATTTCCGAAAAGAAAACGTAAAGTTTTGAAAATGAGACTTGACGAATTTTGCGTTCTTTGAGTCGGACTTTTGAGACATGTGTAAGTGTCTTGGTTATGTGTATCAATGGGTATGAAGGTAGTTGTTAATCAATTACCTTGGCTAATAGTAAACAATTATACCTTGTTGTAGTAGAGTTTTTAATGAAAACTTAAGGTTTTATAAACAAATTTTGGCGTATATAAGTCATGTTTATATTCTGACTTTTTAAGCATGATTATATGGTTTAGATATGCATGATATGTGAGTCGAAGGTATTGAGCATACACTAGAACACATTGTTTAAATTAAAAATGATTTCAAAAGACAAACTTAGAGTTTTTGGACATATATATAGGATGTCTACGTTCTGATCATTTGAGCATGTAAAAGTGGCTTATGTATGTGTTCTAATACGTGAGAGTCATGACTACGAGGTACTTTGCATATACTTAGTTACCTTTGTTGACTTAAAGCGATTTTTATGAAAAGTTTAGAATGTGTAAGATGATAGCATCAAACACGGAGTGAGATATATTATGATCATACGAGCATGTATATTAGGATTCATTATTCCTATAGACATGTTGACATAAGCATCATGTGATGAAACATGTATTTCACCTATGCACACATATTCGAGAAAATAAATTTCAAAAGCATAGACTATGTGATTAAGTATACATGTGTAGTATAAGCACGAGCATGCCTACTTAATGTGTGTGTATAATATATATCAGAATGCATGCTATGTTAGGACCAAACTAAGTTTATGAAATCTAAGTTCTGGTTCTGGCAGGGAGTCGCGCGGTCGCGCCACTCCCAAGCTTAATTGCCGCGCGGCCGCGCCGTGTTGCAGAGCTGCCAAGAACAGTTTGTTAACTGTCTGGTCCTAAGTTATTTCCCTTAAGGACCCTAAGGACCGAAATAGAATGGTTTCTATAGAATGAGTATGAAGGTATGATGTTGTAACATCGTGGTTATCCTAAGATAGAGTGAAACGAAACCAAGATTAGAAAACGATATACGAATTGTTATTCTATTAAGAGCATATGAAATGTATGACTGATGGATGTAAATCCATGATTATATAACTGTGTAGGAATACACGAAGTGCAGATAGCTTTAAGCAGTTAAGTCGTAGTTGTTAAACTACGAATCAGGAAAGTCTTTCAGTTCCTATTTGATATATGAATTCAATAACTGTTAGTTGAATTATATTATGCTGTGATAATGTGAACTTATATACGAACTGTATATGAGATATAAATGAGATTGAAAGTTGATCTTTGATGATATACTTGTTATGTGAAAAGTAACATGCGTAGTAAATATGAATTGTTTATAAATGCATGAACTGAGTATAATGTTGTATGCTATGTGATGCATGAAAACTGTTAGAATTGCTGAGCTGTCGAGCTCACTCTTGCAAATAACCACTTTTGCAGGTTAAGGATTCACGGTAAAGATTTTGTGCTTCTTGATTGATAAAGATAGATAGTATCACAACGAAGAATACTGATTAGATTATTACTCGAACCATGTCTAGGTTCTAGTAGTTGTACTTGATATTTGTTTACGAGGTTTAATGCTTGTCGTACTATAAAGATGTATTAGATAATACATAGAGGATATCGAGTTGAGTTGTAAATGTTTATACGATAACTCAAATATAATGAATCATATTTTATAATTGATTCAAGGGTTGTAATTGATTCAAGTTATGAAATCAATAAAATATTTTATTCAAGGAGGATTGAAAAAGTTTAAATTATTCCGCATTTTAGTAACATCGAACATGATGTAAAGATGAGATCTTGGATATGAATAGAATTTATATTCTAAATTGTAATAAGTAAAGATGTATTCTTTTAGTAATGAATAAAAGATATAATAGTTTGGCGTTAGTAGTATCGTGACTGCACCGAATCCGAGGTTTCGAAGGAACGTGGATTTGAGGGCGTCACAGGTTGGTATCAAAGCTGTAGGTTATAAACCTTAGGTAAATGTACCTTAGACTATAACCTGAGAGAGTGAAAGATAAGATTAAAATATATACGTGAAGATTCAAAGGAGAATCTCGAAGTATCTAGAGAATGAGAATCAGGAGTTTCCTAACTCCGGTAATGAAAATGTTAAGACGATGTCTATAAGATGAATATGACAAAGATAATGAGAATGAACTCAGATGGAGTTTGGTTGATAATAGGGAAAGAACCCTAAGGTATAGTGATGATCACGACGTGATTAGATTGAACTGTAAAATGATAGATAGTCTGTAATGACTAAGTATGTATAGCTTGATGCTATAAGAGAATGTACTATGATATAGTACGAGATGAACTCATGAGGTGTTGTATGTGATGAAACATAGAAAGCTCGTAACGAGCAAGTGATAAAGTAAGATAGATTTAAGTGTTGGACTTCCATTGAGGACTCATGTAACGGCTTAGTTGTACAAACTTTTGTATGGGCAGAAGTTTTGTGCTTGCACTGAGTACGTCACATTGATAATCGTTGGAATGTTAGTGTCGTGGTATCATTATACATATGGCGGAAAGGTGATTCTTTTCTCATATTTATTTTGATAGATAGAGATTTCTAAGATATAATTAGATAATATTAAGTTTAGGTGCGAGTTCTTAAGACTCATGCCTATGACGAGTTCGTGACTCATAATCGTATGATGGGACCCCTCAGTGAATGGACGATTTTGGTCTGACTAGGATAAGTTCCTCAACCCATATGATTGTGGTAAGTTCCTGAACTTCCATGGTGTGGTAAGTTGGTGAACTGTACTGAGAATAGATATATTATATAAGAGTTTTGGAATAGTAAGCATTGATGGTGGTAAGAGATTGAAGCGATGGAGAAATTGGATTTTTCTAAATCCTCTAGCTACGCTAGATTTTCAATATTTATTGACTTCGTGCTAGTGCTTGCACTTCGGTTTTCTTGAGAAAACATTGGGTCAGGTAACTGAACTAATGAGTTTTAAAAAAACAACACCGTTATTCGTATGTCTACGCTATTTGTTTCGGCTAAGACAAAAATGATTTGACAATCTTTCAAAATGTATTTTGACCATATGCATCATTTGATATGATGTATAATGGTAAACGATGGAGTCATCAATGCAATCGAACCTAGTGTTGGTTGTGATCGAAAGATCGTCAGCCCACTATGGTATGTTGTAATATGACAAAGTCATAAAATAGCGGAATCCTCAACGTACTACTAATCTAGTATGGTATCATGACGTCATAAAAGAATTTTTGGTTTTCTTGTAAATTATAAAGAAGGTCAATTAAGTTGACTAAATTATTTCGATTGATGTCCGAATTGTTGATGAGAGTCTAAGCTATTTGATTCGGCTAGGCGACTGTTGGAAAGAGATTATAGAATTCAAGCATTCTTGTGTATTTATGCCAAACCAGATTGCTCTGGTGCGGATTTAGATGTTAAAAAGCTGAGGTGAACAACCCTATAAGGGGACATGTTTTCGGGGACAATGGTTCCGAGCGTAACGCATATAGTCGTTACAAAACACTACGTTGCGGCCCAACATAGTGGTACAATAGGTTGGCCACCTAGAGTACGTGTGGAGAGTGTTTTTAGTCTTTGTGATTGATAAACACTCTGGTTTGCAATGTGAAGAATTGTGTTGAAGCATTAGTAAATCTGTGGAAAAGTTCACGGTCTTGTGACCCCTCAGCATAAATTGGAATCTGAGTTATTCATACTACTTCCCGATTATTGAAAAATCGTGGAAGATTCTTATTCTTCTAAAGGATGAATGTAGTAAGTAGAATGTTCCTTAGAAAGGAGAAAGTGGTAGAATGAGATTGAGAAAGTTATAGTAATAAAACTTCTGAAAAGAGAATGGATAAAAATTATTCAAGAGAATATATAATATTCGGAATAGCACCGAGTAGAGGAAGTTTCGGTGATTCCGAGGACGGAATCCTTGTAAGGGGGAGAGGATGTAAGAACCCGAATTTTCAGAAATTATTAAATAAGGATTTAATAAATAAAATTCTTAAACCGTGAGATGGGTTCGAATAAAAAGATATATATGTGATATGAGGTATGTGGTATTATATTACATAGGGTAATATGGACTATGTAATATGTGTTTTTGTGATTAATGAATATATTATTAATATATATTTGTTATTTATTTTAGAGACGATTCAATTGAGGTAAAGGAAGTGGATAAATTCCTATCGATATTAAATAATTTATAGAATTATTTTATCATAGTAAGTTGGTGACATTAAATATCCTTAATGTATAATCACCATATTCTTGTGTATGTGTACTAATAACTCGTATGTTTATAATATAGGTTATTAATAGCACTTAAGCTATCCGTGAATAGGTTTGGATAGTGAAGCATGAGTTAGTTAAGGAATTAACTAATAAGAATAAATATTGGTTAATTTAAGTTGAGAGTTATATTATGGAATAATATAATGTGAATATTGAACCTTAATTAACTAAGGTAATATGGTACAAGGTTTGATTTACTTAAGTAAAGGAGTGAATTAATATATATGTTGAATATATGATTATAATTAGTACCTTCTATATATTACTTAGAATGGTAATATGTGTGAAAGTCTAATGTACAAATAACGTTAATAGATATATATACGTTATTAAAGAGAAATGGAAATCATTATATCTTTAAATAAATATTTGAAGAAATTGTTTTGGGAATAATTTATAGAAAAGAAAGAGAAATAATTATTATAAAGGATATTAAAATAATTTCTAATATTGAATTATTTTAATAAAAGGAGGAAATGTTATTTTTGAATAATAATATTACCTTATATGTTTTTGTATGAGGCGTGTTTGGTTAATATAGTAAATATATTAAAACGTATTTGCTATAAGTAATTTAATTGATGGAAACAATTTGTTATAATAGAAAATAAACTTATTATCTATTTTCTATATATAATATATGTACATGTGTCGTACATATAGTTATTTGGTATTATATTAAGAATAATATCATGAGACAATAAGTAAATTATTTTCTAATAACGAATGTACTTATTTGGAGAAAACATAATATTTTATGATATGGCTAAATACATAATTTTAAATGTATTTTCAAGGGAGTTTATTAATGAAAGAAAACTAAGTTATTTCAATATATTAAATAACTTAAGTTATTATTTTATCGTAGATTTTATAATAATTAATAGAGTAAATATTAATTATTCTAGTGTAAAGGTTATACATATAATTGTTCAAGGTAGCTAAATAATTTAGCATTAAAGTGCATGTGTCACACAAACCTTATATTAAAAGAATATTAAAGTGTGATGGGAGTGATAATAAGCTTAAGGTAAGCTTGTGAGATATGCCTAGTGTGGCAAAGTGGTGGAATAAACATTCATTAAATAAATTAATGAATGAATAATTAATGGAATTAATTATTATTATTATGTGAATAAATTCCTATGTGCAATGATGTGTAATTATAAGTTATATAGTAGCTACATCTATATAATATGGAATGAAGTGTGACACTTCAAGAAAACTATATAATATAGGAAACTATATGATTAAGTGTAATAGTAAAGTTACAATAATGGGGTGTGACACTACTCAATTAAAATATATTCGGTATTGTCAAATGTACATGGATTATATGATTGGGTGTATGTGTGACCCTATCATACCATATGGTAATAACATTAAGTTATTAGATATAAGCTTGCAAGTTAGTCCATGTGAGAGCAATAATGGTCAATTAAGTGGTTAGGGTACATGAATAGTGGTAGTTGGTGGGAGTTAGCCACCAACTTCTCTTTTGCCCTTTGGGTAATAACCATAGGAGAATAATAGCTTGATAATGAATAGATGCAATACATTGGTGTGTAGAGTTTGTTAATTCAATTACTACATTGTTGCTAAGAAAGCATATAATAAGAAATGTAATTACACCATGAGCATGTTATAAGGTGTAATGATGAGGAAGGACCATGAATAGTAGTAGTTGGTGGAGTTAGCCACCAACTCCTCTTTGACCATTGGGTATTACCCATAGGAGGGTAATAGATTGATTATAATAGAGAACATGTAAATTAGTAATGTAATGGTATGACTTTATGAACATATTATAAGATGTAACATTGAGTATAATATTATTTTAGGAGATTATATTATTATAAACTTGTGGACTATTAAGTACTAAGTTCACATAATTATGCCTTGTGTGGCATAAATAATGAAGTTAAATCAAGGGGATTTAATTGGAAGTATTAGAAGAAAATGAATGGTTGATATTAATTATCATTATAATATTTGAGTATATTTGTGATAATAATTTTATGAAAAATGGTGGGATGATAGTACCCAACCATATTATATTTAGTCCAATTAGAATATTAGCTTAACCTATGTACATGAGGTACATGATTATATGTAGTAGTGTATATTTAAAATATGAGTATACAATAAAATAATATATCATGGATATATTATAAATAATTATTAAATTAATAAAATTTAATAATAAAGGAAACAATGTAATGTGATAATACCCGATAGAATTATATCCGGTAAGATGAGATATATATGGATGATATATGATACATTGTAATTAGAGATTTTATTTACAATTCATTCATAACCTAAGCTATATGTATGAATGTGTATATATGTATATATTATAACCTATGTGTTTATAAAATGAAATGTGATATAGCCTTGGTAAGTGGTGGACTATATAACATTAGTATGAGGTAATTGTAAGCAAGTTGCTGAGATTTAGTGGCATTGTCCCATATTAAGTGCCCACTTTCTCTTCCTTTTCTCTTTCACGTGAATGGCTAAGGCTAGCCTATCTCCTTCATCTCTCAACTTCCTAGCTAGCAATGAGTGTGATGATTGTGAGGGGTGTGGGATTGATGATGGATTTCACCAACTCCTTACTAACCTCTTGTTAACCTCCATGTCTTTGATCAACCCATTGGTTTGATTCAATGTGCAAGAACCAAATTTGGTCCATAAATTCTCTATAAATTGAAGCTTCATATTCACAAATTGAAGTTGCTAAATAATTGCTAAGTAGATATAGAGGATATGGTGATGAGAGTTATGTGAGAAAACTGATTTGGGAAGCAAGCTTAGTAATTCAAGGCTCCAAGAGGTATAACTCTAACTTTGAATTTTTAGTCTTGAATTTGATAAATTCATAAGAGATTTCATGAATTAGTGGAGAATTGTTATGTAAGATGATGTTAATATGTTGAGTAGAGTCTAAATATATGTTATAGATACAATATGATGGCTTTCAAGCTTGTTACATGAAGTAAGAAAAGGATTAGCTGAAGCTCTGTTTTAGCAGTAAAGTTTCTGGTCTGGAAACGGGGACGCGCGGCCGCGCGTCTCCCTAGTACAAATGGGGCGCGGCCGCGCCCTCTGCAGAAACTCTTGGTGATTTTGTGTTTTCTGGTTGGTTAAGCATACTAGTTAGACTCTAATAATTTCAGAAAGGGGTCTGACATGTGTACTAAGGTTGTCATGCACGTAGTAAGTTGTATTAGTTGGTTTAACATGATTTCCGAAAAGAAAACGTAAAGTTTTGAAAATGAGACTTGACGAATTTTGCGTTCTTTGAGTCGGACTTTTGAGACATGTGTAAGTGTCTTGGTTATGTGTATCAATGGGTATGAAGGTAGTTGTTAATCAATTACCTTGGCTAATAGTAAACAATTATACCTTGTTGTAGTAGAGTTTTTAATGAAAACTTAAGGTTTTATAAACAAATTTTGGCGTATATAAGTCATGTTTATATTCTGACTTTTTAAGCATGATTATATGGTTTAGATATGCATGATATGTGAGTCGAAGGTATTGAGAATACACTAGAACACATTGTTTAAATTAAAAATGATTTCAAAAGACAAACTTAGAGTTTTTGGACATATATAGGATGTCTACGTTCTGATCATTTGAGCATGTAAAAGTGGCTTATGTATGTGTTCTAATACGTGAGAGTCATGACTACGAGGTACTTTGCATATACTTAGTTACCTTTGTTGACTTAAAGCGATTTTTATGAAAAGTTTAGAATGTGTAAGATGATAGCATCAAACACGGAGTGAGATATATTATGATCATACGAGCATGTATATTAGGATTCATTATTCCTATAGACATGTTGACATAAGCATCATGTGATGAAACATGTATTTCACCTATGCACGCATATTCGAGAAAATGAATTTCAAAAGCATAGACTATGTGATTAAGTATACATGTGTAGTATAAGCACGAGCATGCCTACTTAATGTGTGTGTATAATATATATCAGAATGCATGCTATGTTAGGACCAAACTAAGTTTATGAAATCTAAGTTCTGGTTCTGGCAGGGAGTCGCGCGGTCGCGCCACTCCCAAGCTTAATTGCCGCGCAGCCGCGCCGTGTTGCAGAGCTGCCAAGAACAGTTTGTTAACTGTCTGGTCCTAAGTTATTTCCCTTAAGGACCCTAAGGACCGAAATAGAATGGTTTCTATAGAATGAGTATGAAGGTATGATGTTGTAACATCGTGGTTATCCTAAGATAGAGTGAAACGAAACCAAGATTAGAAAATGATATACGAATTGTTATTCTATTAAGAGCATATGAAATGTATGACTGATGGATGTAAATCCATGATTATATAACTGTGTAGGAATACACGAAGTGCAGATAGCTTTAAGCAGTTAAGTCGTAGTTGTTAAACTACGAATCAGGCAAGTCTTTCAGTTCCTATTTGATATATGAATTCAATAACTGTTAGTTGAATTATATTATGCTGTGATAATGTGAACTTATATACGAACTGTATATGAGATATAAATGAGATTGAAAGTTGATCTTTGATGATATACTTGTTATGTGAAAAGTAACATGCGTAGTAAATATAAATTGTTTATAAATGCATGAACTGAGTATAATGTTGTATGCTATGTGATGCATGAAAACTGTTAGAATTGCTGAGCTGTCGAGCTCACTCTTGCAAATAACCACTTTTGCAGGTTAAGGATTCACGGTAAAGATTTTGTGCTTCTTGATTGATAAAGATAGATAGTATCACAACGAAGAATACTGATTAGATTATTACTCGAACCATGTCTAGGTTCTAGTAGTTGTACTTGATATTTGTTTACGAGGTTTAATGCTTGTCGTACTATAAAGATGTATTAGATAATACATAGAGGATATCGAGTTGAGTTGTAAATGTTTATACGATAACTCAAATATAATGAATCATATTTTATAATTGATTCAAGGGTTGTAATTGATTCAAGTTATGAAATCAATAAAAGATTTTATTCAAGGAGGATTGAAAAAGTTTAAATTATTCCGCATTTTAGTAACATCGAACATGATGTAAAGATGAGATCTTGGATATAAATAGAATTTATATTCTAAATTGTAATAAGTAAAGATGTATTCTTTTAGTAATGAATAAAAGATATAATAGTTTGGCGTTAGTAGTATCGTGACTGCACCGAATTCGAGGTTTCGAAGGAACGTGGATTTGGGGGCGTCACATTTATTTATCTATATGGTGCTGTATTTATAATATGTGATAACCCCATAGTTTTAAGCAATGCTTTTAGAATCATGATGATAATCATGATAATAAGATCTAAATTCTTAGATTGCTTAAAAACTAAAATTTTTCCCAATCGTTGGATTACTAAAAAAGGGAATAGTGAATCCGGATAGATTGGTACATACGTTGCTTGCTCATTAGATGGGGATGATTGATCTCATGATCATTTGTGTGGGGACACTAAAGCAAGTATATAGGTGCTTATTGGAGAATAAGTACACTGAACGTGACTCGCTAAGGAATAACTAACGGAGTTTTACTCGTCTGTCAATAGGAATTCCTAATGTGATAGTAGTACAAGTGATCCTCAGACTTGAGATCATCATAGTATCTTGTGTATAATGAATTATACTTTGACTTATTCATTAAGACTCTTAGGGTATATCAAAGGGTATGCTTGGGTGTTGTAGACACTCAAAATTTTCCTTGCCCCAATACTAACACTGTAGGAGGGCAAAGCCATCAATCAAATCAACCCCGGTACCGATTGTAAGAACCGTGAATTTCATAAATAAATATTAATATTGATATAATATGAAAATGAATATTTATTTGAATATAAATGAGTATGTGCTATGAGATGAGTTAATTCAAATGATTTTAAATTGAATTTATGTTAATTAAGAGAATGTGGAGTTTACGATAAACTCGTAAAATGCCCTGTGTGGCACGAGAATGGAAACAACGATGATTTATTTTAAAGGATGAATGGAGAAGTAAGTTATTAATTAATATTATATTATTAATTAACTGTTATCGTGAGTAATAGAATATTAATGAGTAATTAATTAATGTTGAGTAATTATGATTGTGAATAATAAAACATTAACGAGTAAATTATTAGTAAATATAATAAGATTATATTTACTTGATTAATTGTTATATGCAAAGTATGCGATAATTAAATGTATAATATATAGTAGTTACATATATATTATATAAAGTGTAAAGTGCAATGTGACACTTATGTGTGACTATACAATATACAAGAACTATACATTAAGATTAAATAACTTATATGAATACATCATGAGGTTGTGTGATAATGTGAGTGTGTGAACATTAAATTAGTACCTCATGAATATATTGTAAACAATTGATAATTAATGAATACTTCAATAATTTAATATAATTGAAATAACAGAATGGGATAATATAAC
Organism: Panax stipuleanatus; assembly: GCA_020205555.1. Taxonomy (NCBI): domain Eukaryota; kingdom Viridiplantae; phylum Streptophyta; class Magnoliopsida; order Apiales; family Araliaceae; genus Panax; species Panax stipuleanatus. Next base: position 94,015,821 of record CM035117.1, read on the forward strand.
GTTATAATACCCAATTGAATTACATTCGGTGTTAACGAAATGTACATGAATTATATATGTGCAAATTAAATTTACTTTATTGCAATATTATTTATTGGAATTACATTGTGACTCTATCTAAGTATACATATATACCTAAGTATATATAATATGTAGATGTAAGTTTTGTACTACATTTGCCAAATGCTGGGTTTATTAAGCCTTGTCCCTAATTGAGTGACCCCTTTCTCTCCCACACGTGAAAACTCAATGACTAGCTACTCTATTCCACTTCTCAAAATTAGCAACTAGCTCATCATTCTATGGGGAGTGGGCTTCATGATGATTTCAACAACCAACCACCAACTCCTTCTTAACCACCATGTAATCAATCATTCCCGTTGGTTTAAATTGGAGTACAAATGCATTGTCTGGAAATTTGATTCTCTATAAATATAGACTTTTTTCCTTCTCAATTCTTTTGCTGATAATTTCTAAGTAAGAAAGAATAGAGAGTGACCATATATATCAGTTGAGGAAGGAGTGGTATAGAAGCATTGTGGGTTTGAAATTGCAGCAAGCTCATTCATAGCAGCAGATGTATAATTCCCATTTCTTGTTCTTCAATTCTTGAACTTCTAATTCCTTGGATTGAGCATGAATTTCATGATAATGTGATTGGGTAATGTTTGTTAGTTACTATATAAGTTGATATGAATGTTAGTAGGGCAATGTAGCTTGTCTAGAATCGAAATTATTGAGAAATCTTGATTTGGGTTAGCCTTCTTCCGAAGCAGAAAGCTTTTCAGTTCTAGCGGAGCAACGGCGCAGCTGCGCCCTGTTTGTACTAGGGTGCAACGCTGTGACGCCCCCAAATTCGGACCGCCACAGTCTCGAATTCGGTTCGTCACGTGCTAATTCTAATAACAACTAAAATCTCAAACAATAGAATAATAAAATAATTTACATTGATATAACATAATTATTCTCATCCCACGTCTCGAAACTATTACTAATACACTTCATAACTTAATCCAAACATATCATAATACATAACATTAATTAAGTCTTAATACAACATAAAGAAAACATCCTAATATAGAAGAGCACCGCTACTTCATAGCCTTGCCTTCGCTCTTTTCCTGTCCTGGGGTTCCACCTTGCCCCGTCCTAACTAAAATGTTTATGGGAAGCAAGAGTGAGCAACAAATTTGCCCAGCAAGTAACATGCCAATAAATGTGAACAAGTGTATATACGGTTCTTAATCTCAAGGGTAAAATGGTAATTAATAGCTCAGGAATTCAAATAAAAATGTTGTGAACAAAATAAATATCAATGACTTCCAAATCTATTCTGTGAAGTTAAATAAGAACCACTACGGGTCGAGAAGTTATTAAAGGATTCAAAGGTTTCAACAATTTTAAGTGAATGAATAGATATCACTGAGTGTCACTGTGGACCAAGAATTAATAGAAGAATCCAAGGAATTCAAAGTTTTAAGTTAATAAATACTGGATACATAGTGGTCGCTAAGAACCACGAACTTCTACTAGAATCACCAAAAATATTTCTGGTAACCCAAACAAGTACAATTAGGGGATCAGCCTACCGTACCTGGTGTTATGCATAGCCTATCCTACTATTGCCGGCACCCCGACTATATAGTTCCCCTTTTTATGAGGGTTGTTCATCTCAATCAGTTTATAAGAGTCCGCACCAAGGCAATTGGTGTGTATCGCTTTCTAATTCATTATATTGGTTTAGCCGAATCAAATGGCGTAGACAATTTCAACAGTGTATATAAGAACAATTTATAAGTTCAATACTCGAAACATAATTCGAAGAATATAATCGTGATTTAAATCAAGCTATGAAATATTAATTTATAAGACAAGAATTATTCTAGCACTTATTTACTCGTACAATCAATAATAGTACAAGCTCAAATACGTGTTCAACAAAGAGTATGGATCGAATACTTGCTCAAAAAGAAGTAGTCCGGATACTTGCATTTAATATATAAGTCAAATGAAGTTAGGAACCTTGCTCGATAAAAGTAGGGTAAGAACTTGTATTAAAGAGATAAGGTTTAGATACTTGCACAAAATCCAACGTTGTGAAAGTTAGGTGACTTACCTTAAGTGTAGTTTACCAAAATATAGCTTATCAACACTTTTCGAATCCTATTATAATATAGTTATGTTTATAGGACATTTATTAGTTATATACATTCGATACACAAACTTATTATGTAAATTAGACATACACACACGATTCTAACTTAGTCGTATAATCCTTTACATCCGTCATTATGCACTTAACATACACGTAGCACAACATACTATGAAACCAATTAACATAATTCATAATCGTCACTGGACTTAACATTTGAAAGTTTATAAACATTTATCAATTCTATATGGTTTCATCTTATCATGCTCATTGACACTTTGAATAATGTTCTGGACATGTATTACAGATTAGGATAACAATACAAACATGCATCAAGTTCATATTACAATTAAGCAGGCTCAGACCATTCTGCAGATTGGCGCCGCCGCTCTTGTTTTGCACTACAGAGTGGCGCGGCCGCACTGCTTCTGGTTCAAACCAAGATATGGCTGCTTCTGTAGAATTCAAGCTTAACCTGATAATACACTTAGACAATGATTTACGCGAAACACACATGTCAGGATGCTTATAACTAGGTGCGACCCCATATCGTCTTTAACATAGTTGTTATCCATTCTCATTCAATTAAGGCTTTAAGTGTTCAATTAACAACGTCTCTTATGTTTAATTGTTATACATATGCTATGAGGTCACTAAGTATCATTTACACATGTTCAAGTTATTTTAGTCATGCATCTCATGTTCTATGGTTCCACTTCTTTAACACTCATCTAAAGTCATGCTCAATTAGTTTACAATGCATAAGATTAGTTAGGCATTCATGTTAATCATGTCTATATGCATAACACACCCTAACATGATGGTCAAATTTTAGAATACTTGTAACGTAGTTATATTGACAAAACTAGTTTTCAAACTCTTAAGGTTTCTTTTGAAATGTTAACCCACCCAGTATGCAAAGCTACTTCACTTACTATACATCATGCTTTCATATACACGTAACTAGACCACATAAGTATGCTCACAAGTTCATAACTCAAAGTGTATATAGTTTATCAAGTTCATATTTGAAACTCTACGCTTTCTTTTAGAAGGTTGTTAAAACCAATTAAGCCTACAAGGTAAGTCCACATATTTTATATCATGCTTTCATGCTTATGTACATATGTAATCAGATCATAATAGCATGTTTTCAAGTTTAGAATTTAAAGTATACATGGCTCATTGAGTTCGCACTTTAAAACTCAAGTTCCCTTTGGAAACCAAGCTATGGTAAGTGGTTACGTGCAAGGTCACTTATGTCAGCATATCAGGGACATAAGTAGTCATAATGAATTCATACTAGCATGCTTCCTACACTAGAAGGCATAAAAACCCATCAACTAGTTCTGCAGAAGGGCGCGGCCGCGCCCTGTTTGTACTAGGGAGTGGCGCGACCGCGCCACTCTGGTTCCAGCCCAGAAAGCTTTCTGCTGGTGCAAAGCTTCAGGCTAACTCAAATTTCTTTATGTAACAATCTTACTAACTATTATATTGCACATATAACATATCTATATATCATGCTAGCACCCTATCTTATATCAATTTTAACTATTTCATGCTAATTTCTATGAATCATTGAACTAGAAACTAAGAATACAATGTAAGGTTTATACCTCTTGAGCTTAATGTGGACAGAATTCCTCCCAATGTAATTACCTCCCTCTCTCTACAACACTTAACAATGACTTTCAGCAACAAAGGAATGAAGGAGAGTGCTCAATTTATAGGAAACTTACTAACCATGTCAAGCCATTGTCCAAGAAATCAAACCATTGGAGAAAGAGAGAGCATGTTGGGCAATTGAGGAGTTGGTGGTTCACTATTGAGACAACAGCCCTCACCATCATCTTTATCATTGAAGCTAATTGGAGTTGGTGAGTAGAAGTAGGATAGTCCATTGGCTTTTTCGTGAAGGAGAAGAGAGGTGCCACTCAAATTGGGATAATTTCATTCTCAGCAACTTAGCAAATAGGAAATGAAATAATGCTATACATATTAGATACACTTAAGTTAAATACACATATATGTATACTTAGGTTTAAATACAATTGGGTGCATATATGGGTTTTAATGTTATAATAATATTACATGGTAGCAAATTGGGGTACATGTATACACATCAATATATAATCCATGTATATTTTGATAATGCCAAATTATGATTTAATTAGGTAGTGACATACCATATCATCATAAATCTTATTATTTTAATTATGTTTAATTATTGAAATAATTATTAACAACAATTATTTATATAGTCTAATTTAATATTTCATAAAATGCACTATCAATGTAACTCATGTGTTTCATTATATCTTATTATATAGTTTTATATATTCCATAGTCACTTGTGGTGTCACACTACACTTGATATACTATAGTTTGGTTCAACATTGCACAATGTACACATAACATCATTACAACTCTATTATTTCAATTATATTAATTCATTGAAATAATCATTAAGTAACAATTGTTTATTTAGTTTATTATAATATTCATGAGGTACACATTTAATGTAGCCACACATCACATATTATCACATATGCATTATTTACTCACACATACATGTTGTCATATAAACACTATTATGTAAGTTACACAATTCATTAAATCTTAATATATAGTTTCTATATATCATATGGTCACATTAAAGTGTCACACTATACTTTTTATTATATAGGTGTAGTTACTATACAATATGTGATTTACATAACTTTACACTTAGCGATTAATCGAACAAGCATTGATCTATTATATAAATTAATTATTTATTCATTAATCTACTATCGTTCATTAATATGCTATCACTCATAATAACAATAAATTAACAATATGATATTAATTAATCATTCACTCATTAATTCCTTCTTAAATTAATTGAATCATCATCATTTCCCATTCTCATGCCACACAAGGTATTCTACGAGTTCATCACAATTTCTCCATATTTTCTTAATTATCATAAATTCAATTTGAAATTAATTGAATTACTCATCTCATAACACATAAATATTTATATTCAAATAATTTTTTTTTATTATATCAATATTTTTTTTTATTCATAAAATTCACGGTTCTTACATCCTCCCCCCCTAATAAAAATTCCATCCTCGGAATTGATACAAGGTCACACAAATAGATGGGGGTAATCCCTTATCATCCTATCTTCTAATTCCCACGTGGCCTCCTTAGCATCGTGGTTTCGCCCAAGCACTATTATAGAAGATATAATTTTACTCCTTAATATCTGTTCTTTCCTATCTATTATTTAGACAGGAATTTCTTCATACGCCAGGTTCTTCTCCACTTGAATGGGCTCATAGGGTATCACACGCTTATAATTAGGCTTATATAATCGTAAGACAAAAACATGAAACACACTGTGGATATGTTCCAGTTCAAAAGGTAAGGCTACCTCGTACGCCACTTTGTCTACTCTCTTCAATACTTCAAAAGGTTTCACGAACCTCAGACTCAATTCTTCTTTCTTACTTACTCTTATCTTCCCCTTACAGGGAAACACTTAAGAAATACATAACTACCGACTTCAAAATCTTGATTATGACGATGCCAATCTGCGTATTTCTTATGTTGATCTTGAGCTACCACTAATCTGGCTCTTTTTGTTTTCACAATGTCTGCCATTCGTCATATTGAATCCTTTCCTGATTAAAGTCGTCGTTCTTTGGCCTCATCCCAACATAGCGGTGTTCTGCACTTTCTTCCATAGAGAGTTTTGTACGATGGCATACCGATATTCGTATGATAATTATTACTATAAGTGAAATCTACCAAGGGTAAATGATCTTCCCAGTTACCTTTGAAATCCATTATGCAAGCTCTAAGCATGTCTTCTAACGTTAGTATTATTCGTTTGCTCTGCCATCGATTTGAGGATGATAAGAAGTACTCAGCCTCAACTCTGTTCCCATTCTTTCCTGCAAGCTCTTCCAAAACTTTGATGTGGAGCGCGGGTTTCGATCGAAAATAATTGACACCGATATATCGTGTCGCGTATAATTTCGCTACTGATTTAAATGGAATCGAATATTTATTGGTAGAAAGTGCATCGTCTTTTTCAATTGGTCGACGTATTCTATAACTTCTCGCCTCATATTGACCACCAAAGGTGTCTTTGAAGATCCCGGTATGTTTTTGTGCTTCCTGGGTGAACAAAATACGCCCAATTATGTGCCTCATGAAAACTCTTACCTCGCAATTTAGTTACGGTTGGCTCTCACACTCGATCTACAAATCTCAAGATACCATCATTATTTCTTCTGAACTTTTCTTCTTTTTCTTGTTATTCCTTTAATCTATCCAACAACGTTGGACAACCCTCCATTACACAATTTTTCTTTTGACTTTCTGGGTCCTTTGACTTCTATTTCCAATCTCTCCATCTTCCTGATTAGTTCTTCTCGAGCTATCATCTTGAATAATTTCTCCATTCCCTTTTTCTACTTAGCATGTCGGCTACTACGTTTGCCTTTCCCGGGTGATAGAGAATTTCGCAGTGGTAGTTTTCGGTTAGTTCCAACCACCTTCTTTGTCGCATGTGTAACACCTTCTTTGTGAAGATATATTTCAGACTTTTGTGGTCTGTATATATCTCACATTTCTTTTCGTACAAATAACGTCTCCAAATATTTAACGCAAAGCTACTGTCGCTAACTCTAAGTCGTGAGTAGGGTATCGTTTTTCGTAGTCCTTTAATTGTCATGATGCATACGCAATGACCTTGCCATGTTGCATGCGCACACAACCTAGTCCCTTATGCGACGCATCACTATACACCACAAAACCTCCAGCATTATCTGGTAAGGATAATACAGGTACCTTGCTCAACCTCTTCTTCAACTCCTTGAAACTTTCTTTATACTTCTTCGCCCAAATAAACTCCACCGTCTTCCTCGTTAGATTGGTCTACGGGGTCGCTATCTCAGAGAAATTTGAGGATAAATCTTTGATAGTACCCAGCTAACCCTAAGAAAGTTTATACTTTCGTTAGCGTCTTTGACTGCTCCTAATTACTTACCGCCTTTACCTTTACCGTGTCTGACGTGCTCTAAAACTAACCTTCTCCGTCCAAAATTGCACTTCAAAATTTCACGTACATCTTCACCTTTCTCAATGCTTCTAATACCCTCTTCAGATGTTTAGCATGCTCTTCCTAGATCTTGTCGTCTATTCATGGTAACAGATACCTATTCTTAATTATCACCTTGTCCAACTCTCAATAGTCGATATAAATTATTCTCGATCCATCCTTCTCCTTTACAAACAACACTGGTGCTTCCCATGGGAAACACACTTGGCTGAATATATCCTTTATCTAACATTTCTTGCAATTATATTATTAAATCCTTCATTTCTACCGGCGCTATACTTAATATGGGACTTTCAAAATTGGTGCAGTTCCTGGTACTAAATATATTACGAATTTGCTTTCTCTGTCTGGCGGAAGGCAAGGCAGATCGTCTTGGAATACGTCTTGAATTTCTATTTCTACTGATATATTCTTTAGTTCTACTCCCGTTCTCTTAGTATCTATAATAAAGGTGAAACAATCTACACCAACTTTTCTTAACAATATCTTGGCCTGCATCATCGTAAGGCAACACGATTGCCTAAGCGACGAGCTACCATAAAATACTACCTTAGATCGGTTTGGAGTCTGAAGGCTCACACTTTTCTTCTGACAGTCAATTATCGTAGTATGGTTATGTAACCCGTCCATTCCTAGTATCCCATCAAACTCTCCAAATTTTATCTGAATAAAGTATATGCTTAGTTTATGTTTCCTAATTTATGCGCAAACATTACGATAAATAATTTCTACGAGAATTACTTCCTTATTCGCAACTTCTATGTTCAAAGGATCTCTTAATCGTTCTTGGATAACTTAGTCGTTTTGCGATTCTTCAGACACAAAGGGAAAGATAACACTCGAATCAGATAATATATATGCATTTATATTATTGATTAGGACATTACCTGACATTATAACTCAGAACGCCATTGCATCATGCATCATAACATTAGTCGTACGTGGCATTGGTTCACTCGATTGAGCTGGTTCGATTATCGTCAGCTCCTCGCTATGGCTTCCCTTGTTGACGTCTTCTTCCTTCCTTCCTTTCTTTGGGTAGTTCTTAACCTGATGGTCCGTAGACCTACAAGCAAAACATCCTTTGATCTTCTTCGGGTTTGGGCAATTCGGGGAAATATGTCCCTCCTATCCGCAGCTATAGCAAACGCCTCGTCCCTTCCAACACTCTCCTTGATGACTCTTTCCACATTTCAGGCAAACCTTGTTCTTTTTCTTGAGTTCTTCCTGGTGACTTCCCGTCGGATTATTGTTGTTGTTATTGTTGTTCCGTCTTCTTTCATTTTCGTTTCCCTTCTAGTTTGTTTCCTTCTGCCAATTACGTATTTGATGTTCTTCAGATCCATACGCAAAACACTCTTTGGTTTTCTCCTGCCTAGGACAGTTAGGAGAAATATAACCCTTCTCACCGCACTTATAACACACATGTTTTCCTTTCAAACACGCTCCCATGTGATTTTTTCTACACTCCTTACAGGCTTCTACCTTCTTCTTTCGTGGTTGTTCTTCTCCTCTTACATACTTATTCTCATTCCACTTCCTCTTGAAATTCTTACTGCTACCACTACTACTCTCTTCCATCTTACCTTCTTTCGCTTTCTTTGAAATATTAATCTCTCCTCCTTTAGTCAAATTAATATCTTTTCCTACCTCTGAAGTTTTATTCTGTCTCTTCCTAAAATCATTGATTCCTTCTTTAAAAGCACTTACTATGAGATTTACCAATTGTTTTAAGGGTTCTTGATTCAATTCTCTATCTCCATTCTCCATCGCTTGACGAGTCTCTCCTCCTTGGGGTATCAACATTTCTGTATAGAAATAAAACGGTATTATCATTTCTTTGTTACACATCTAATACTTCTTAATACTTCTTAAGACGTATAAGTATTATTGATATTCTCCCTTGTCATTATTTAACAAAATCTAGTCACTACGCGCACGTTTAATAAAAACATGCCACATGAAAACATATCGCATCACATAGCATTTTGCTAGTTTCATTACATACCCCTCTTGGGCACCACTAAAGTTGGGGTTAGAAAGATACTTTCCTAAAATTGGGATTTACAACAACTGTTCCATATCTATAAACATCTATTGTATCACTCGCGACTCTTATTCTAATAACTACCTAATTACCTTTCCTTTCACAATGCCTGCATCTATTAGTTACTAATCTGAAGGTCTAGAATTGTGCCTTCAACTATTGTATCTTACTCTTCATTTTTGAGTTCTTATTTACTACATTTCTCTCACATGCCCCAATCCCGAAAGAAAACTTCACCGTGGATTTCGGTTTATATTTCGACTCCGCTTATGACCTCATCCTCTCCTATGTTAGGGTTACTGCCGTAAAAGGCTTAACTACAAGGGGTGTTGCGGACATCACATGTATATCATGTGGTTCCTCCTTCATGACCCTACTAGGTTTACCTATCTCTGACATCCATAATCACGAAACCAATAAGCTTTATTACCATCTCCGAATAAAACAAAATTTTATTGTATGGAATGAAAATATATTTCATAACACTACTAGCTTTCTAAGAAAACTCTACATGAGTTTTATCTCCTTCTATTATCTAAATTCTTCTAAGGTTATAGCCTAAGGACTCGCTTCTAAGGTTTATAATCTATAACTTTGATACCTGTGACGCCCCCAAATTCGGGTTCTCTAACCTCGAATTCAGTGCCCACGGTACATCATCATCATAAGCATTCTATAAACTATTGCGGAATAATAAATATATATTGTTCATTACATTAAAGTCTTACAAACATATCCCAAGGTCTATTACCTTAACTTAAACATACTGTATATAAGTTACATATAGTAACACAAAAGGTTTACAAATACATCAAACATAGTATCTCATGATACCTAAGCATTTATGTTAACTATTCCTGAACCTTTCCTTTGCCCTTGTCCTTCTTACTCGAACTCTCGGGCTTAGCTGAAATAATTATCATGATATAGTAAGAGTAAGCAACTAATTTGCTTAGCAAGTTTAAATGTGAAAGAGATATATCATGAGTAGAAAAGAATTTAGCTTTCAATGTTTAACAAGATAAATCGATTGTGAAAGAACATGAATTACATTTTTATAACTGTATATTCGAATAATTGAATAACAAATGCTGAGCTGTTTTAAATAACTGTGAACATATACTAAGATTGTCAGTATTTAAACTGGTCCTTTTAGTAAAATTTAGTAATCAAGGAGATCAGCCTTTCATACCCGGTGAAATATGCATAATCACTCAATATACTAGCAACAATTGTTTTCCAATAATGCTTTAGTAAAACTGTTCTTTTTCTCAGTCAAGAGTCCTTACCATTTCAATTGGTTAGGCACCGCTTTAAAAACATATTTGATTTAACAAATTTAAACATGCTTGATCTAGCTGATACAACTAGCATAGATCCATATTGTAAACAGTTCATGAATGAAAGAACTTTAACAAATTCACAATTCAATAATAATAGAACAGGAATTCAATTGCACAAAGTGCGATTTAACAATAATCAGTAAGGATGTGAATAATCATCAATAACTATTCACTAACATGCTTTGGAATATAACTCAAGTTTGAGTTAGAGAATTTGCCTCAATCGTAGTCTACTGCAATGCAATTTACTTTAACTTCTTTAGAGAAAAGACCTATAATTGATCTTTCGATTAGTCATAACATAACTCACTTATAATCTTATCATCTTATATTAAAGTGTCTAACATTTAATCATATAGTTAAGTATTAGACATTATATTAAAGTCTTAGTGTTACCGTTATACTTTGATAATGTTTTAATCATGTCATAACTTATACTTATAAGTTTTTCGTTTATATGTTATCTTAGTAAACTAGATAACATGTCAGTAAACTGAAATACCATTTCAGTAAACTAAAATACATTTCAGCATCCTGAAATCATAATTTCAGCAGACCAAAATCAAATTCAGTAAATCAAAATCATTTTAGCAATCCTGAATCCATTTTAGTACCCTGACTTCTCATTTCAATCTACTACCATCATCATATAGTCCATTACATACCAAATTCAACGACTACAATTAAAATAAAGTAATTTCTCTATTTTAATCTCCCGTTTAATATTATTAATTAAATAATAATATTTCAAACTAATGTTATTAACTTTTAATAACATTTAGGTCTAATATTACTAATAATATTTCAATCCAATATTATTAGTCATGTAAAAATATTTTAAATCATTTAATCAATTAATAAATAATTTATTTAATTACTTTTTCTTTCATTAATTAATTCATTTAAACCTTCTAAAACACCATACACATAACCACTCTTCACAACTGACCGAAACGCTCACCAAAAATCTGCATCAACCATGCTTAAGGATTTCAAGTCATGAAATCATATTTTTCACATTTTTGACATCATATATTTAATTAAATTCATTTAAACATATAACAATATTTATATGAAAAATAGCAAAACAACTCCAAAACCATTTCTTTTCTGGACATTAACTACATATAATCCCCTCATGAAAAAATATTTTTCTGAAAATTTTTAAAATTCATTTACTATATTTAAATAGTCTATAATGGCCAAATATTGTCAAATTTTTCATAAATCTAAATTAACTCCAAAAATTATGAAATTTTTAGGGTAGGATCCTGTTATATACATGTACTTCCTGTAACAGTTTCATAATTTTTGGATCAATACACAGAGTGTTATTTGGTTAGAGTTATAAAAGTAGTCCTCGGCCGTAAAATGCATAACTCTCAAACCGTATGGTAAAACATTCTCAAATTTTTACCGTACCTACCTAACCTCTGATATTACCTCTCCAAATATTCCTCAAATTTTTAAAGCACATAAAGTTGACAAAACTGCCCTCGTGGCAGACTGATCAAAGAGCTTTCTAAAGCTTTTTGTCCACTACGTGGACTGTTTTGACCAAAACGCATACCACGACTGCTAGACACGTGTTTTTCAAGTTCTACCACTTGGGTTAACTAGTCAACACATATATCTAGTTCCTCTTTTCAACGAATCATGAAAAGAAGGTGTAGATTTAACATACTATTTGTTCAAAGGAAGAGAAAGCTAGGATTTTCTAGATTTCTAGAAACCTAGTTTCATTTCTCTCCTTTTGATCCACTTTTTAATACTTGTACAAGTTAGTTCCATACATGAATCCACATAAAACACATAAATTAAAGGGTTCCATACTTCCAACTCATAAACCCTTTTCACCAACAAATCCATAAAAAGAATATAAAAGTAAAGTTTAGAAGATAGTTATACCTTGTTTTCTTAGCTTCCTTTCTCCTCCACTCATAATATGTGATAAACCTTGGGTGCATATGGATCAAGCACTCTCCCTTTCTCCTTCTACTCACCAAATTCTCCCTCTCTCTCTCTAGTTCCTTTATTTTCTCTTTCTATTTCTTCCTTCTCTCTCTCTATTTCTTAGGTTGGGAAAAATAAAGTGAGAGCAAAATAGATATTAGGTTTGCTAGCAAAATAATAATGATTTGATACAAAGAATATCAATTCCTTATCTTGCTTACTCTCTCTCTTATAATGACAATGATAACTTGTAAGAAAGATGAAATGTGTTGGCCCAATATTAAAGTAACACCTAATAAAGGTGATTACCTAATAAAGTTATTATCATCATTATATACTCCCCCCTTATCTCTTCCTTATCCCATCCGCCCACCTTGGTCATCTTATCCTTTCTTCTTTTGTTTTATTAAATGCTTAATTAATGACTAAAATAACCCTCTCTAAGTGGGCTTAATTATTGGGCTTGTAATTAAATGTTTAATGGGCTTGCACTTTTATTATTATTCTTATTTGCAAAATTGAACTTGGGTTTCCCCATCAATTCAATTAGGCCATTATTATATTTATCTTATACATGACATATTGAGCTAATTTAATAATTTAATTGTCCTTAACTCAATTTATCTACAAGTCCCACGCTTAAATAAATAATTGGGCTTGTTTAATTTATTTACTCTTTCCAATTTATTATCTCTTGAGCTAATGCTCATTATTATTAATATTTTCATATTATTATCCATCAATAATATTAATTCACTTACATAACCCAATTAGACTTGTCGTATTCAAGTTTACTAAGTATTTAATTAGGGTTTAACACCTTAAATCCATTTTCTAGATTATTAAAATACTTATGTTAGTTCACTAACTTATTTTACTTATTAGTGAGACTTCCTTTAAATAATATAGCATATTATTCACATAATCACTTAATTATCCATAATATATCACAAATTATTTAATATATTTATTTACAATGCAATACAGAAATTCTTGGTTATTACATTCTCCCCTCCTTATAAGAATTTCTTCCCTGGAATTCCATTAAGGTTACTCAAAAAGATTCGGATAGTTCTTCCTCATCTTTTCCTCAAGCTCCCACGTAGCGTCCTCAACATTGTGGTTTCTCCATAGGACTTTGACAGAATGTATAACGTTATTTCTCAATTTTTGCTCTTTCCTATCCAAAATTTCTATAGGAACCTCCTCGTACAATAAGTCCTTCTCGACTTGAATCGGCTCGTAGGATATCACATGCTTGTAATTCGGCTTATACGGACGCTACACTGACACATGAAACACATTGAGAATATGTTCCAGTTCAGGAGGTAGAGCTACCTCGTACGCCACTTCCCCTATTTTCTTCAGTATTTTGAATGGTCCAATAAATCTCGGACTCAGTTTACCTTTCTTTCTAAATCTTATCTTCCCCTTCCAGGGAGATACTTTCAGAAATGTATAGCTTCCCACTTCAAAGTCTCTTTTCTTGCGATGAATATCTGCGTACTTTTTTTGTTGATCCTGAGCTGCTACCAATCGAGCTCTTATCACGTTGATGATCTCCACAGTGTGCTGCACCAATTCTGGCCCCAACAGTTATCGTTCACCTACTTCGTCCTAACATAAGGGCGTTTTATATTTTCTTCCATACAGGGCTTCATACGGCGGCATTCCAATGCTTGCATGATAACTATTGTTATACGCAAACTCCACCAATGGAAGATGATCTTCCCAGCTTCTTTTGAAATCCATCACACAGGCTCTGAGAATGTCTTGTAGTGTTTGAATCGTTCTCTCGCTTTGTCCGTCTGTCTGTGGATGATACGCGGTACTTAACCTTAGCTGTGTCCCCATTCTTTCTTGAAGACTTCTCCAAAAGTTCGACGTGAAGCGCGGATCTCTATCAGACACAATTGATACCGGCACTCCATGTCTCAAAATTATTTCCTTGATATACAACTTGGCTAACTGATCCAAAGTATACGTGATCTTGATCGGCAAAAAGTGTGCTGACTTTGTAAGACGATCAACAATCACCCATATGGAGTCTTAACCCTTCTGTGTCGCTGGAAGTCCTACCACAAAATCGATCATGACGTGCTCCCATTTCTATTCTGGAATTTCCAATGGTTGTAATACTCCACTTGGTCGTTGATGCTCTGCCTTAATTCTTTGACAAGTTAAACATCTACTGACGCATTCAGCAACCTCTCTCTTCATGTTTGGCCACCAATAATGTTGACGCAAATCTTGATACATCTTCGTGCTTCCTGGGTGTATTGAATATCTTGTATTGTGCGCTTCTTGCAAAATCTCCTCTTTTAACTTTGGTACTACAGGTACCCAAATTCTTCATTCAAATCTCAGCAATCCTGTGCTATCAATCTTATACTTTAACTTTTCAACTTCAGCCAACTGCTTCTTTATATCACCGCATTCTTCATCATTCTCTTATGATTCTTTAACCTTGTCTAATAAAGTTGAACTTGCTTCCATTTCTATCACTTTATCCGAATCCTTCGGATTTTTCACCTTTAACTCCATTTTCTCCATTTCTCTTACTAATTGTTCTTGGTCTGTCAATACAAATAACTTTTCTTTGCTCTTCCTGCTTAAAGCATCTGCCACTACATTGGCCTTCCCTGGATGATATAGAATATCACAATCATAATCCTTGATCAATTCTAACCATCTCCTCTGCCTCATGTTTAACTCCTTTTGTGTAAAGATATACTTCAGAATTTTGTGGTCTGTGTAAATCTCACACCTTTCTCCGTAGAGATAATGTCTCCAAAACTTAAGGGCAAACACTACCGCAACCAATTCCAAGTCATGGGTAGGGTATCCCTTCTCATAGTCTTTTAATTGTCGTGACGCATACGCAATGACTTTACCATTCTGCATTATCACGCAACCTAGTCCCTTGTGTGACGCATCACTATACACTGTAAAAGCCCCCGTACTATCTGGTAAAGATAACACATGTGCTTCACTTAATCTTTTCTTTAATTCCTGAAAACTCTTTTCACACTTCTCTGTCCACACATACTTAACAGTCTTCCTCGTTAGATTAGTTAATGGTGACGCTATCTTTGAGAAATTCTGAAAAACCTTCGGTAATATCCTGCCAATCCCAAGAAACTTCTGATCTCTGTCGGTGTCTTTGGTTATCCCCAATTTTTCACCGCTTCTACTTTTGCTGGATTAACAGAAATTCCCTCATTGTCAATGACATGTCCCAAAAATTGAACTCTCTTCAACCAGAACTCACACTTTGAAAATTTAGCATATAACTTCTCCTCTCTTAAGGTTTCTAATACAATTCGTAGATGTTCGGCATGCTCCTCTTCAGTCTTTGAATACACCAAAATGTCGTCAATGAACACAACCACAAACTTATCCAAGTACGATTTAAATACTCTGTTCATCAAGTCCATAAAAGTAGCTGGTTCGTCAGTCCAATTGATATCACTAGGAACTCATAATGGCCGTAACGAGTTCTAAATACTGTCTTTGGTACATCTTCCGTCCTTACCATTAACTGATGGTAACCAGTCCTTAAGTTAATCTTTGAAAAACATCTCGCTCCTTTAAGTTGATCAAACAGATTGTCTATTCTCGGTAACGAATATTTATTCTTGATTGTCACTTTATTCAATTCTCTATAATCCATACACAACTTCATCGAACCATCTTTCTTCTTTACAAATAACACTGGTGCTCCCCACGGAGATACACTAGGTTGGATGTACTTCTTGTCCAATAACTCATGTAGCTAGATCATCAAATCTTTCATTTCTACCGGAGCCATTCGATACGGTGCTTTTGATATCGGCGCTGTCCCCGGTACTAAATCAATCACAAACTCTATCTCTCTATCTGGCGGAAGTCCAGGAAGTTCTTCTGGAAAGACATCCCCAAACTCATTAACTATAGGTATCTGCCCCATGTCCGAATTCACAACCCGTGTATCTACTACATGAGCCAAATAACCTTCACATCCTTTTCGTAACATCCTCATGGCCTGCATCATCGTCAGACAACTCGTTTGTCTTGGCGACTTGCTACCATAAAATATCACCTTAGACTTATTTGGTGTCTTATGGCGTATACTCTTCTGTTGGCAATCTATAACTGCCTCATGGTTATACAACCAATCCATCCCTAAAATGACATCAAATTCTCATAAGCGTATCGGAATCAAATTCACGCTTAACTTATGTCCCCTTATTTCCACACCACATTTGTTATGGATAAACTCTACAGGGATCACTTCTTTGTTTAAAACTTCTATATTCATTGGGTTCTTTAACTTTTCACATAGTAAGTTTAATCTTCTAGTAAATTCATCAGACACAAATGAACAGGTAGCTCCCGAATCAAATAATATATATGCATTTATATTATTGATCAAAATTATACCTGACACCACCTCCTTTGATGCAACTGTGTCTTGCACAGTCATATTAAAAGTTTGGGCTGTCGGCTTGTCCTGTTGCATTGGCCCTCCAATTATTAACTTTGAGGTACTGCTCCTGTTTCCACTTCCTCCGTCAGTATTCTTCTTAAATGGACAATCCTTAAACCGATGTCCCACTCCCCCACAAGAAAAGCAACCTCCCTTCTTTGGTTTAGGACAATTCGGTAAGATATGTCCTTCCTAGCCGCAGTTATAGCATACATTCTTTCCCTTCATACACTCCCCAGAGTGATTCTTTCCACACTTTACACATGTTGGCTTCTTCTGTGGTGTACTCCCTTGTTGAGTTCCCGATTCGTTACCACTGTTCCACTTGTGTTTCTTAGTGTTACTGCCCCCACTGCTGGCACCCTGATGCCCACCTTAAATCTTCTTCTTATTTTTCTCTCGATTGAATCTAGATATTGCCTCACTACTATCTTCTACAATAATAGCCTTTTCTAACAGTGCTAAAAACGTAGCAATTTGTAGCACCGCAGCTTTACTGTGTATCCATGGCTTCAGCCCATTTTTAAACCTACGCGCCTTTCGTGCTTCTGTATCCACCTGATAAGGTGCGAATCTGGCCAGCTCATTGAATTTGCTGCATATTCGGCAACTGTCGTGTTTTCTTATTTTAATTCAAGAAACTTCACCTCCATCCTAGCTTGCATGCCTTCTGAGAAATAGCTTTCTAAGAACAACTCCTTAAATCTTGTCCATACTACTACCTCCGTTCCTGCTCTAGCTTGGTTTGACTCCCACCAATAATTAGCCTCACCTTTCATCAAGTAGGTAGCAAAAGCCGTCTTTTGCTCTTCGGCTACCCTAGCAATAATAAAAGCCTTTTCCATCTCTTTCACCCATATCTGAGCTTCTATGGGGTCCGTGGTTCCGCTGAATTCTGGCAGTCCTACAGCCTTAAAATCTTTAAAATATGCTAATCTATTATTCACTTGATTCCTTGCTGTAGGTGCACGAGTTCGCATAGATTGAGCTATCATATCTGCAATGTTCTGCATTGGGTCAACTTGATCTCTTTCATTATTTACAGATCGCTCCTCCATCTGGTTACGGTTTTGGCGTCTTGGCGGTATTATTTGGTTTAAATAAAATCTTACATTATCACTTCGAGTTTCATTATATGTTATAAGTATGTAAAATACAATATGTAATTTAAACTCTAACAATCACATTATCATCATGTTCAACTTGCTGAACTATCCATTTTCGCTTGCTGAAATATTCTTTTCAGCTTGGTGAAATGATATTTTCAGCTTAATACAACTTTCAATTATCACAGAGATAACTTATTATCTTCATTCTCAAGATTATCTACTTAATCAAATATTTAGTCATAATACTGCATTTATATTCATATACCAAATTTTTAGTGTTGTACACATGCTTGGCATATTTCTATAAATGCTAACTATCCCATTCTTAACATCCAGAGATGGGATCTACCAAAATATATACTCCCCTACACAACTAAGATGGGGATACATCATATTTACATACAACCTCTCACAACTAGAGGTTTACATCACACATAATCTAGCCCTGCTAAACAAAAAGGGTACTATTGTGTCTATATACATCACTACCAACCAACACCTCACCGGCTGTCAGGTGCCCCTTGGGCATGCTCCTGCTCCTGCAGTGCATTTCCCATCACACGACGTCGCACCGACCGGCTAGACTCGCCGATCTCAAAATGCGACCTCACTTGACCAACCCTGGGACTCGCATATGCTGTATCTAAGGCCAGTCCCAAAGACTCTAGTCTAACTTCCTTCTCTTCCAAAAGTAACTCCAGCTGGTCCACCATAGTTGCTGCCCTGAACTATGCCTGCTCAATCATGATCTTATCTGCAATCTCCAAATCAAACTCAAATCGCATTGCCTCATGCTCAACTCTTAACACTCCAAGCTTTACCTCTTCCTATTCTAGTCTCTCCCTCAACTCAGTAGTCATGGTAACCATCTGCTGAGATGAGGTCGTCTGTCCCTATAACTGTATCTTCATCTCAGCAAGCTCGGTCTGAGCTTGATATGCCAGCTCCTTATATTGAGTTTTAGTAAACTGATGAGTGGCATTCTCCAGCTCCAACTCTGTCACTCTATTCTCCAGCGCTATGTTCTCTTCGAACAAGTCCCCCATCATATCCTCGTCATTCTCGTCACTATCAGCTTGATCCTCTACCGAATCTATCGGCTCTTGTTCAACTGTATGGCTACCTTGTCCTTCCTCAGGCATCCTATAACCAAATAAATACAACATCAGTATCACAATAAAATATATTCATTGACAAAATGAAACAATATTTTATTATGTACAATCTATACTAGATGAATCTCCACAATCCACCTCTTAGCATACTCTATACGAGTTTTCTTTTAAAGGTATAACCTAGGTTTCGCATCCTAATGTTTATAACCTACAGCTCTGATACCAACCTGTGACGTCCCCAAATCCGGGTTCTCTAACCTCGAATTCAGTGCCCACGGTACATCATCATCATAAGCATTCTATAAATTATTGCGAAATAATAAACATATATTGTTCATTACATTAAAGTCTTACAAACATATCCCAAGGTTTATTACCATAAATTAAACATACCTTATATAAGTTACATATAGTAACACAAAAGGTTTACAAATACATCAAACATAATATCTCATGATACATAAGCATTTATGTTAACTATTCCTAAACCTTTCCTTTGCCCTTGTCCTTCTTACTCGAACTCTCGGGCTTAGCTGAAATAATTATCATAATATAGCAAGAGTAAGTAACTAATTTGCTTAGCAAGTTTAAATGTGAAAGAGATATATCATGATTAGAAAAGAATTTAGCTTTCAATGTTCAACAAAATAAATCGATTATGAAAGAACATGAATTACATCTTTATAACTGTATATTCGAATAATTGAATAACAGATGCTGAGCGGTTTTAAATAACCGTGAACATATACTAAGGTTGTCAATATTTAAACTGGTCCTTTTAGTAAAATTTGGTCATCAAGAAGATCATCCTTTCATACCCGGTGAAATATGCATAATCACTCAATATACTAGCAACAATTGTTTTTCAATAATGCTTTTGTAAAACTGTTCTTTTACTTAGTCAAGAGTCCTTACCATTTCAATTGGTTAGGCACCACTTTAAAAATATATTTGATTTAACAAATTTAAACATGCTTGATCTAGCTAATACAATTAACATAGATCCATATCATAAACAGTTCATGAATGAAAGAACTTTAACTAATTCACAGTTCAATAATAATAGAACAGGAATTCAATTACACAAAGTGCGATTTAACAACAATCAGTAAGGATGTGAATAATCATCAATAACTATTCCCTAACATGCTTTGGAATATAACTCAAGTTTGAGTTAGAGAACTTGCCTCAATCGTAGTCTACTGCTATACAATTTACTTTAACTTCTTTAGAGAAAAAACCTATAATTGATCTTTCGATTAGTCATAACATAACTCACTTATAACCTTATCATTTTATATTAAAGTGTCTAACATTTAATCATATAGTTAAGTATTAGACATTATATTAAAGTCTTAGTGTTACTGTTATACTTTGATAATCTTTTAATTATGTCATAACTTATACTTATAAGTTTTTCGTTTATATGTTATCTTAGTAAACTAGATAACATGTCAGTAAACTGAAATACCATTTCAGTAAACTAAAATACATTTCAGCATCCTAAAATCATAATTTCAGCAGACCAAAATCAAACTCAGTAAATTGAAATCATTTCAGCAACCCTGAATCTATTTTAGTACCCTGACTTCTCATTTCAATCTACTACTATCATCATATAGTCCATTACATACCAAATTCAATGACTACAATTAAAATAAAGTAATTTCTCTATTTTAATCTTCCGTTTAATATTATTAATTAAATAATAATATTTTAAACTAATGTTATTAATTTTTAATAACATTTAGGTCTAATATTACTAATAATATTTCAATCCAATATTATTAGTCATGTAAAAATATTTTAAATCATTTAATCAATTAATAAACAATTTATTTAATTACTTTTTCTTTCATTAATTAATTCATTTAAACCTTCTAAAACACCATACACATAACCATTTTTCACAACTAACCGAAACCTTCACCAAAAATCTGCATCAACCATGCTTGAGGATCTCAAGTCATGAAACCATATTTTTCACATTTTTGACATCATATATTTATTTAAATTCATTTAACCATAAAACATCATTTTAATAAAAAATAGAAAAACAACTCCAAAACCATTTCTTTTCTGGACAGTAGCTACATATAATCCTTTCATGAAAATATAAATTTTTGGAAATTTTTAATTTTTTTTTACTATATTTAAATAGTCCATAATGGCCAAATATTTTCAGATTTTTCATACATCGAAATTAACTCCCCAAATTCTTAAATTTTCAGGGTAGGCTCCTGTTATATACATGTACTTCTAGTAAAAATTTCATAATTTTTGAATTAATACACATAGAGTTATTCAGATAGAGTTTTAAAAGTAGTCCTTGGCCGTAAAATACATAACTCTCAAACCGTATAGCCAAAAATTCTCAAATTTTTATCGTACCTACCTAACCTTTGATATTAACTCTCCAAATGTTTTTCAAATTTTTAAAGCACATGAAATGGACGAAACTGCCCTCGTGGCAGACTAATCAGAGAGCTTTTTAAAGCTTTTTTGTCCAGTACGTGGACTGTTTTGACCAAAACGCATACCACGACTGCTAGACACGTGATTTTCAAGTTCTACCACTTGGGTTAACTAGTCAACACATATATCTAGTTCCCATTATCGACGGATCATGGAAAGAAGGTGTAGATTTAACATACTATTTGTTCAAAGGAAGAGAAAGATAGGGTTTTCTAGATTTCTAGAAACCTAGTTTCATTTCTCTCCTTTTGATCTACTTTTTAATACTTGTACAAGTTAGTTCCATACATGAATCCACATAAAACACATAAATTAAAGGGTTCCATACTTTCAACTCATAAACCCTTTTCACCATCAAATCCATAAAAAGAAAATAAAAGTAAAGCTTAGAAGATAGTTATACCTTGCTTTCTTAGCTTCCTTTCTCCTCCACCCGTAATATGTGATAAACCTTGGGTGCATATGGATCAAGCTCTCTCCCTTTTTCCTTCTTCTACTCACCGAATTCTCCCTCTCTCTCTCTCTAGTTCCTTTCTTTTCTCTTTCTATTTCTTCCTTCTCTCTATTTCTTACGTTGGGAAAAATAAAGTGAGAGCAAAATAGATATTAGGTTTGCTAGCAAAATAATAATGATTACATACAAAGCATATCAATTCCTTATCTTGCTTACTCTCCCTCTCTCTCATAATGACAAAAATAACTTGTAAGAAAGATTAAATGTGTTGGCCCAATATTAAAGTAACACCTAATAAAGGTGATTACCTAATAAAGCTATTATCATCATTATATACTCCCCCCTTATCTCTTCCTTATCCCATCCTCCCACCTTGGTCATCTTATCTTTTCTTCTTTTATTTTATTAAATGCTTAATTAATGACTAAAATAACCCTCTCTAAGTGGGCTTAATTATTGGGCTTGTAATTAAATGTTTAATGGGCTTGCACTTTTATTATTATGTTTACTTACAAAATTAAACTTGGGCTTCCCCATCAATTCAATTGGGCCATTATTATATTTATCTTATACATGACATATTGAGCTAATTTAATAATTTAATTTCCCTTAACTCAATTTATCTACAAGTCCCACGCTTAAATAAATAATTGGGCTTGTTTAATTTATTTACTCTTCCCAATTTATTATCTCTTGAGCTTATGCTCATTATTATTAATATTTTCATATTATTATCCATCAATAATATTAATTCACTTACATAACCCAATTAGACTTGTCGTATTCAAGTTTATTAATTATTTAATTAGGGTTTCACACCTTAAATCCATTTTCTAGATTATTAAAATACTTAGGTTAGTTCACTAACTTATTTAACTTATTAGTGAGACCTCCTTTAAATAATATAGCATATTATTCACATAATCACTTAATTATCCATAATATATCATAAATTATTTAATATATTTATTTACAATGCAATACAGAAATTTTTGGTTATTACAATACCAACCTGTGACGCCCCCAAATCCGGGCCGCCACAATCTCGAATTCGGTTCGTCTCGTGCTAATTCCAATAACAACTAAAATCTCAAAAAATGGAATAATAAAATAATTTACATTGATATAACATAATTATTCTCGTCCCAAGTCTCGAAACTATTACTAATACACTTCATAACTTAATCCATATCATAATACATAACATTAATTAAGTCCTAATATAGAAGAGCACCGCTACTTCATAGCCTTGCCTTCACTCTTGTCCTTTCCTGGGGTTCCACCTTGCCCTACCCTAACTAAAATGTTTATGGGAAGCAAGAGTGAGCAACAAATTTGTCCAGCAAGTAATATGCCAATAAATGTGAACAAGTGTATATACGGTTCTTAATCTCAAGGGTAAAACGATAATTAATAGCTCAGGAATTCAAATAAAAATGTTGTGAACAAAATAAATATCAATGACTTCCAAATCTATTCTGTGAAGTTAAATAAGAACCACTACGGGTCGAGAGGTTATTAAAGGATTTAAAGGTTTCAATAATTTCAAGTGAATGAATAGATATCACTGAGTGTCACTGTGGACCAAGAATTAATAGAAGAATCCAAGGAATTCAAAGTTTCAAGTTAATAAATACTGGATATTGAGTGGTCGCTAAGAACCACGAACTTTTACTAGAATCACCAAAAATATTTCTGATAACCCAAACAAGTACAATTAGGGGATCAGCCTACCGTACTTGGTGTTATGCATAACCTATCCTACTATTGTCGGCACCCCAACTATATAGTTTCCCTTTTTATGAGGGTTGTTCATCTCAGTCAATTTATAAGAGCCCGCACCAAGGCAATTGGTGTGTATCGCTTTCTAATTCATGATATTGGTCTAGCCGAATCAAATGGCGTAGACAATTTCAACAATGTATACAAGAACAATTTATAAGTTCAATACTCGAAACATAATTCGAAGAATATAATCGTGATTTAATTCAAGCTATGAAATATTAATTTATAATACAAGAATTATTCTAGCACTTATTTACTCGTACGATCAATAATAGTAAAAGCTCAAATACGTGTTCAATAAAGAGTATGGATCGAATACTTGCTCAAAAAAAAGTAGTCCGGATACTTGCATTTAATATATAAATCAAATGAAGTTAGGAACCTTGCTCGATAAAAGTAGGGTAAAATCTTGCATCAAAGAGATAAGGTTTAGATACTTGCACAAAATCCAACGTTGTGAAAGTTAGGAGACTTGCCTTAAGTGTAGTTTACCAAAATATAGCTTATCAACACTTTTCGAATCCTATTATAATATAGTTATGTATATAGGACATTTATTAGCTATATACATTCGATACACAAACTTATTATGTAAATTAGACATACACACGATTCTAACTTAGTCGTATAATCCTTTACGTCCGTCATTACACACTTAACAGACACGTAGCACAACATACTATGAAACTAATTAACATAATTCATAATCGTCACTTGACTTAACATTTGAAAGTTTATAAACATTTATCAATTCTATATGGTTTCATCTTATCATGCTCATTGACACTTTAAATAATGTTCTGGACATGTATTACAGATTAGTATAACAATACAAACATGCATCAAGTTCATATTACAATTAAGCAGGCTCTGACCATTCTGCAGATGGGCACGGCCGCGCTTGGTTTGCACTACAGAGTGGCGCAGCCGCGCTGCTCCTAGTTCAAACCAAGACATGGCTGCTTCTGCAGAATTCAAGCTTAACCTGATAATGCACTTAGACAATGATTTACGCGAAACACACATCTCAGGATGCTTATAGCTCAATTAGTTTATAATGCATAAGATTAGTTAGGCATTCATGTCAATCATGTCTATAGGCATAACACACCCTAACATGATGGTCAAATTTTAGAATACTTGTAACGTAGTTATATTAACAAAACTAGTTTTCAAACTCTTAAGGTTTCTTTTGAAAATCTCATGTTAACCCACCAAGTATGCAAAGCTAATTCACTTACTATACATCATGCTTTCATATACACGTCACTAGACCACATAAGTATGCTCACAAGTTCATATCTCAAAGTGTATATAGTTTATCAAGTTTATATTTGAAACTCTACTCTTTCTTTTAGAAGGTTGTCAAAACCATTTAAGCCTACAAGGTAAGTCCACATATTTTATATCATGCTTTCATGCTTATGTACATATGTAACATGATTATAATAGCATGTTTTCAACTTTAGAATTTAAAGTATACATGGCTCATTGAGTTCGCACTTTGAAACTCAAGTTCCCTTTGGAAACGAAGCTATGGTAAGTGGTTACGTGCAAGGTCACTTATGTCAGCATATCAGGGACATAAGTAGTCATAATGAATTTATACTACCATGCTTCCTACACAAGAAGGCATAAAAACCCATCAACTGGTTCTGCAGAAGGGCGCGGTCGCGCCACTCTGGTTCAAGTCCAAGAAGCTTTCTACTGGTGCATAACTTCAGGCCAACTCAAATTTTTCATGTAACAATCTTACTAACTATCATATTGCACATATAACATATCTATATATCATGCTATCACCCTATCTTATATCAATTTCAACTATTTCATGCTAATTTCTATGAATCATTGAACTAGAAACTAAGAATACAAGGTAAGGTTTATACCTCTTGAGCTTAATGTGGACAGAATTCCTCCCAATGTAATTACCTCCCTCTCTCTATAACACTTAGCAATAACTTTCTGCAACAAAGGAATGAAGGGGAGTGCTCAATTTATAGGAAACTTACTAACCATGTCAAGCCATTGTCCAAGAAATCAAACCATTGAAGGAAGAGAGAGCATGTTGGGCAATTAAGGAGTTGGTGGTTCACTATTGAGATCACACCCCTCACCATCATCACTGTCTTTGAAGCTAATTGGAGTTGGTGAGTAGAAGTAGGATAGGCCATTGGCTTTCACATGAAGGAGAAGAGAGGTGCCACTCAAATTGGGACAATTTCATTCTCAGCAACTTAGCAAGTAGGAAATGAAATAATGCTACATACTATAAGTTATTATACATATACATATTAGATACACTTAAGTTAAATAAACATATATGTATCCTTAGGTTTAAATCCAATTGGGTGCATATATGGGTTTTAATGTTATAATAATATTACATGGTAGCAGTTGGGTTTGCTAGAAACATAAGCATGCAATCAAATTACATAAATGCAGCGGAAGGGATGAAAAACAGAGTTTAAAAAATTTCTTACAAACCCTTAACCATGATCTTTCTTGTGCATCAATTATCAATCAATATAGAAAGGAGTAAACGGAATTATACCTTTGAAGATCCAAGCTTCCTCAGGTACAAGTTCTACTCCTTTGATTCCTCTATAGTGGCTCCTTCCCTTGATCAATGTTAGGCCTCTAACGGTGATCCACCAAGGAAGACGAAGAACTCGGGAAGATGGGTTATTGACTTAACCCTTGTTTCTATCTCTATAGAATATGTGTACTCCCAACCCTTGATCAAATTCACGTACCTTATTTCTGATATAAGACTCTCTTATATAGATATTAGGTTAACCCTATTAATCTTATTAGAATAGGGTTTTATTTAATTAATTAATTAAACACTTTTAATTAATTTGTCTCCTAATCTCATTAGGATTGATTGAGAGTACTAATATTAAATTAATCCATAAACTTTTTTAGAATTAAAATAATAATAATAATAATAATAATAATAATAATAATAATAATAATAATAATAATAATAATAATAATAAAAATAATAATAAGACTTCTCTTATTAATTTATATTTAATATTTCTAAATTATTAAATAATAAACATAGATGAGAGCATGATGCATTGAGCCACATATGCATCATCTTACCACTTATTGAAAGTGGAAATCTCTTTCTTAGAGGCTATTTTCAAAACAGATTCAGGGACAGTTGAATTTAGGACATAAGAAATCTTTTCAGCAGTGAGAACAATTCTCAGATTTCTTAGCCAGTCCTCATAATTCGGTCCGGTAAGCTTATTTGCATCAAGTATGCTTCGTAGTGAGATTAGTGATTTTGACATTTTTAAAATTCTGCATGTGAAAAGACAACATTTTAGCAAACATTTATTATTATTAATTTTTACATACCAAAATAAATTTAGGTCTTTATTTAAAATTGGTATCTCCCACTATTTTCATCAAACTATATTACCCTCATTTATATAGTTCGGCAATATCTAATTAAAGATTTGCTAGTGAGATTAAGGATCCCATTTCAAATGTATATAACCTTGTGGATAGCACGACAAGCGATATACAAATAAATAGGTAGACAACTCTTGTCAATTACATCACCATGTAACTCTTTTTATTTTGTATCTTAAATTATAATGGTCAAGTGTATGCACATCTAAACTAAAATGATTTAAGTTAAGTCCAGCCTAGTATTTTCATAAATTCAAAAAAGAAAAATGTTCGTCCTTGTGGATAGCACAACAAGACTAGATCGTTCAATTTTCTTGATAAGCATCAAATGTGATTAATTAATATCTTAAATACTCAATACTCGCCTTGTGGATAGCACAACAGGCTCATATTAAATATTTAATACTCTATTAATTAATCATGCTAGAAGGTGACGTTCGATATTCCAAATATCATTGAACGCTTTGGACTTAATATTATTTCTTTGAGGGATTTGTTATTATTTGTCTCATTTTGTTTAGCGCGCATGCACATATATATTTAAAATACACGTCATTTTATTAAACATGCGAAGCATGTTTGCATAAAATATAATATATATAATATTTAGCACGCAATATAGAATACTATATTCTATTCGGATTGATTATGGACTTTTATTCTAGTTTGGTTCACTAGAGCCACCAAGTGAACCAAAAGGTCAAATCTAGGAGTGCAAGAATTTAAATTTAAACGTAACTATTACATTTAAACTCGGGCTCCATACAAATGGGTCTTCAAGCGCTCCTTGCTCCTTGATCTCCGGTTCTTCAAGAAATTCTAACTAATCCTATTACATAAACTATTTCATTTAAATAGAAACATTGATCAACAGTCAAGAGGAAGTACATAGGAGAGAGATAGAATTTACAATAAGAAGAAAACCAGAAAAGACGAGGTACGCAGACCCCAATTTATAAAACACATACA
This sequence comes from Panax stipuleanatus, assembly GCA_020205555.1. Classification (NCBI taxonomy): domain Eukaryota; kingdom Viridiplantae; phylum Streptophyta; class Magnoliopsida; order Apiales; family Araliaceae; genus Panax; species Panax stipuleanatus. The sequence continues at coordinate 94,044,236 of CM035117.1, forward strand.
TTCAAGCATTCATCCAAAATAAAATCCAATCACATTGGTCATAGTCCATAATCAATCCCTTTTATTAACATACATATCATCATACGTATCAATAAAAATTATTCATCTCATGAAAGTAAATTCATTCTATATATGTATTAATATCAATTAATGGGAATAAGTTTGCTAAACTTTTTATTTGGAAAAATTAACTCCTTTATTTCATTCAAAAACAAATCCTAATTAAACTCTTTAATTTTAGCAATTCTGAAATCATATTTCATATAAAATAAACATATTTATTTTAAACCTTTATTAATTAAATAAACTATTTATTTAATTAAAGAAAATAAAAAAAAAATTCTGTATCTGTCCAGGTGCACAGCTGCGCCAGGAAAGCATAGGGAACCGGTGCAGCTGCGCAGCACAAAAACTAGGATTCGACACCGGCGCAGCTGCGCAACAAGAAGAGCTAGTACCGGCGCAGCTGCGCATCATCGCAGAAACAAAAATTTTTCTGTTGCCCAAGAACTCGATCCAATCACATATTATACATGTATGGAATCACATAGATTGATAATTAGCACAAGATTGGCTCTGATACCACTGTTGGATTTGCTAGAAACATAAGCATGCAATCAAATTACATAAACGCAGCGGAAGGGATGAAAAACAGAGTTTAAAAAATTTCTTACAAAGCCTTAACCATGATCTTTTTTGTGCATCAATTATCAGTCAATATAGAAAGGAGTAAATGGAATTATACCTTTAAAGATCCAAGCTTCCTCAGGTACAAGTTCTACTCTTTTGATTCCTCTGTAGTGGCTCCTTCCCTTGATCAATGTCAGCCACCCAAATGTTTGGCCTCTAACGGTGATCCACCATGGAAGACAAAGAACTCAGGAAGATGGGTTATTGACTTAACCCTTGTTTCTATCTCTATAGAATATGTGTACTCCCAACTCTTAATCAAATTCACGTACCTTATTTCTAATATAAGACTCTCTTATATAGATATTAGGTTAACCCTACTAATTTAATTAGAATAGGGTTTTATTTAATTAATTAATTAAATACTTTTAATTAATTTGTCTCCTAATCTCATTAGGATTGATTGAGAGTACTAATATTAAATTAATCCCTAAACTCCTTTAGAATTAAAATAATGATAATAATAATAATAATAATAATATTAATAAGACTCCTCTTATTAATTTATATTTAATATTTCTAAAATATTAAATAATAAATATTAAGCTATTTAATTTATTCTATCACGATAGATTAAATTAATTACACTTAATGCATTATTACTATCATGCCATATTCTTCTTAAATTATTCTTCTTCGTTTTATGGTGTGACCCTTTAGGTTCTCCATATTAAACCGGCTGTGAATAAATCAATTAGAACAATTCTAATCTTATTTAAATAAATAAATTAAACTAATAATCTATTTAAATAAATAACATTTATTCTACAATAGGGATAAGCCTCCCTAGCGATCAACGACTTTCTAGTTAATATAGATTTCAACATTAATCATAAAAGAACACGTGAGTTAATAGTTACCGTACAATTCAATCCTTCCACCATACAATGCCCCAATTAAATATAAGACATGGATTTACTGTTAAGTCTTATTTTATTTAATCATATGTATTTCGATTAGAAAATGCACAACTCCAAATAATGCAAATTAGAAACTTCTTTCTAATTTCATTACACCTTGGCCAAGGATTCCTGGGTTGTCATTTAACGAATCACATAGGACATATATCCTCTTTTACTATAGGTGGTAGATTATTTATTGATCATACATTATCTCTATATGTAACTAATTATACCCAAGCATACCCTATATATACCTTAAAGGATCTTAAGGAATAAGTCAAAGTATAATTTATTACATACAAGATACTATGATGATCTTAAGTCCAAGGATCACTTGTACTACTATCACATTAGGAATTCTTATTGATAGGCGAGTAAAACTCCATTACGTATTCCATAGCGAGTCACGTTCAGTGAACTTATTCTCCAATAAGTACCTACATACTTGCTTTAGTGTCTCCACACAAATGACCATGAGATCAGTCATCCTCATCCAATGAGCAAGCAACATATGTACCCATCTATCCAGATTTACTAATCCCCATTTTAGTAATCCCACGATTGGGAACTATTTTAGTTTTTAAGCTTTCTAAGAATTTAGATCTCATTAGCATGATCTCATCATGATTCTAAATCATTGCTTAAAACTATGGGTTACTTACATATTATAAAAATAGCACCATGTAGATAATTAAATGCCTTAAATGAATATTTTATTAATAAATAAATAAGATTGTTTACAAAGTATGTGCTTTATCATCATACATGATTGACTTGTATGCACACTACTATCAGTAGCAAATTGGGATACATGTATACACATTAATATATAATCCATGTACATTTTGATAATGCCAAATTATGATTTAATTAGGTAGTGATGTACCATATCATCATAAATCTTATTATTTCAATTATGTTTAATTATTGAAATAATTATTAACATCAATTATTTATATAGTCTAATTTAATATTTCATAAAGTGCACTATCAATGTAACTCATGTGTTTCATTATATCTTATTATATTGTTTTACATATTCTATAGTCACTTGTGGTGTCATACTACACTTGATATAATATAGTTTTGCTCAACATTGCACAATGTACACATAACATCATTACAACTCTATTATTTTAATTATATTAATTCATTGAAATAATCATTAAGTAACAATTGTTTATTTAGTTTATTATAATATTCATGAGGTACACATTAAATGTAGCCACACATCATATATTGTCACATATGCATTATTTACTCACATATACATGTCATATAAACACTATTATGTAAGTTACACAATTCATTAAATCTTAATATATAGTTTCTATATATCATATGTCACATTAAAGTGTCACACTATACTTTATATTATATAGGTGTAGTTACTATACAATATGTGATTTACATAACTTTACACTTAGCAATTAATCGAACAAGCATTGATCTATTATATAAATTAATTATTTATTCATTAATCTACTATCGTTCATTAATATGTTATCACTCATAATAACAATAAATTAACAATATGTTATTAATTAATCATTCACTCATTAATTCCTTCTTAAATTAATTAAATCATCATCATTGCCCATTCTCATGCCACACAAGGCATTCTACGAGTTCATCACAATTTCTCCATATTTTCTTAATTATCATAAATTCAATTTGAAATTAATTGAATTACTCATCTCATAACACATAAACATTTATATTCAAATAATGTTTTTTATATCAATTTTTTTTTATTCATGAAATTCACGGTTCTTACAAGTGCAGCTGCGCCAGGCTCTAGTTTTTGTTTTCTGATTCTGCTGAAATCTGCTAAGTGATAACATGTTTATATGGTTTAGAAAAGCATGAAGGACAGGTTTAACACGTATATATATGTTCTTTATATAACATGCATGTCCGTGACTATGATAGTAGACATTATTGATGAAACGACTTATAATTTTTGAAATAAACTTAGAGTTTTAAAAGGAACCTTGATATGTTATATTCATGTTTGTATTCTGACTTTGAACGTGTTTGTATGGCATAGAAATGCATAAAGAACATGTTAACATGTGTATATATGTTTCATGATATAACATGCACATGTTGGACCTCATTAGTGAACGTTTACTAACGAAAATATAAGTTTTAAAAGTGGACTTTGGCGTGTTAATTCGAGGCTTATGTTCAGATATTTTCAACATGCATGATAGTGTCTTTAACATCACTTAGTTGGCCTACATGTATACATACCATGTTAGATACCATGAAAGCTAGTTAAGCATGTATAAGACATGATTTAAAGTAATAAATGATGTTAGCCATGTATGAATGTTATGAACACACGTAAGCATAATTGTTGACTGATTATATGACCATCTCACGTGTTTACACGACAAACATATTAGCCTATATGATTTCATGACGTTGTATGGCCTTAAGTTATCAAAGATGTTAATCTAAAACCATATCATGAAAGGTTGGGCTTAGATGGGCTTGACAAGCATGAAAGGACCTTTAACATGTGTACATGCTATGTGGAAATATATGTCGGTGATTTGGACAGAAGCAGCAGTGCACCAGCCCAACCCTGGTCTGGCCAGGGGACAGCGCAGCTGCTGTTGGGTTTGTACGAAATCGTGACGCAATCAAATTGCAAAAATTAACGAAAACATGGTATATCAGAGTTTAAAAAAATTTCTACAAAATCATTACCCAGATCATCCTTTATGCAAATTATTAATTTAAAACGATAAGTAAGAAGTTATGGAATCATACCCTTGTAGAATGAAGTTTCTACAGGTACGAGTTCAACTCCTTGTTCTTCGTGATCTCCTTGAATTTCCAGGTTAGATTATTCCTTTCTTTGATCAACGTTAGCAACCCAAGTGTTTGGCCTCTAGAGGTGATCCACCAAGGAAGAGGAATTATCAAGAAGGAGGGTGGTTGGCTTAGTTTTCTATCCTCTATAGAAAAGGAGTACTCTCCAACAATTAGAATTGTATCAACTGATATCTATTATAAGACTCCTCTTATATAGATATTGGTCAACCCTTCTAATCCTATTAGACATGGAATTTTATTTAATTAGTTAAACTCCTTTAATTAATTTAGGCTTCCCACCACATTGGGAATAAATAATTAAATTCATTTAATTAATTTGTTTCCTAATCTTATTAGGAATAAATGAGAGTACTAATATTAAATTAATTACTAAACTCCTTTAGAAATTAATAATAATAATTATTATAATAATATTAATAAGACTCCTCTTATTAATTTATATTTAATATTTCTAAAATATTAAATAATAAACATTAAGCTATTTAACTTATTCTATCACCATAGATTAAATTAATTACACTTAATGCATTGTTACGATTATAACATTACCTTCTTAAATAATTATTCTTCCTTTTATTGTGTGACCCTTTAGGTTCTCCATATTAAACCGGTTGTGAATAAATCAATTAGAATACTTCTAATCTTATTTAAATAAATAAATTAAACTAATAATCTATTTAAATAAATAATATTTATTCTACAATAGGGATAATCCTCCCCAGCGATCAACGACTTTCCAGATAATATAGATTTCAACATTAATCATAAAAGAACCTGTGAGTAAATAGTTACCGTACAATTCAATCCTTCCACCATACAATGTCCCAATTAAATATAAGACATGGAATTACTGTCAAGTCTTATTTTATTTAATTATATGTATTTCGATTAGAAAATGCACAACTCCAAATAATGCAAATTAGAAACTCCTTTCTAATTTCATTCCACCTTGGCCAAGGATTCTTGAGTTGTCATTTAACGAATCACATAGGACATATCTCCTCTTTTACTAGAGGTAGTAGATTCTTTATTGATCATTCATTATCTCCATATATAACTCATTATACCCAAGCATACCCTTTTATATACCCTAAAAGGGCATTAAGGAATAAGTCAAAGTATAATTCATTACATACAAGATACTATGATGATCTCAAGTCCAAGGATCACTTGTACTACTATCACATTAGGAATTCTTATTGATAGGCGAGTAAAACTCCATTAGGTATTCCATAGCGAGTCACGTTCAGTGAACTTATTCTCCAATAAGCACCTACATACTTGCTTTAGTGTCTCCACACAAATGATCATGAGATCAATCATCCTCATCAAATGAGCAAGCAACATATGTACCAATCTATCCGGATTTACTAATTCCCTTTTTAGTAATCCCACGATGGGGAACTATTTTAGTTTTTAAGCTTTCTAAGAATTTAGATCTCATTAGCATGATCTCATCATGATTCTAAAAGCATTGCTTAAAACTATGGGTTATTTACATATTATAAAAATAGCACCATGTAGATAATTAAATGCCTTAATAAATAAATATTTTTATTAATAAATATATAAGATCGTCTCCAAAGTATATGCTTTATCATCATACATGATTGGCTTGTATGCATACTACTTTTAGCTGCGCTATCCCTAGGCTTATCCAGGGCGCAGCTGCGCCATGCTGGAATCTGATTTGATATAATCTGCTGGTTTTTTGACTTTGATAGCTAGCTTATTATGATGCCTAAACTATTAAACTTGGTCAGAACTCTATTGATATATGTTTACAAGTATAGATAGTGTAGTATGATGATGTTTAATTTATAAAAGGAAGTCCATGGATAATAATGTCATAATCGACTAAGCATTGTGATTCACTATATTGTCATGTGTGAGATAACTATGTTACTTGATTACATAAACTGATTTCATGCTACAAGTGTACAAGTACGTAATGACGTACATATAAAGCTACAAGACTAAGTTAGAACCATATGTGTATACTTGAATTACATATCAAGCTTGAGTACCGAATGTGCTTAGCTAATGAGTATCTTATACATGTAAATATATTATAATAGGATTCGAAAGTATTGATTAGATTTACGTGGGTGGACTACGCATAAGACAAGTATCCTAAACCTTTGCATTACCTTATTCAATGAATATTGTAAGCAAGTGCTCGAACTTTACTCTTATTGAGCATTCAATTAAACTTGTGCTATTATTGTCGTACAAGTAAGCTATTGGAATTATAATTCATGTTTTATAACTTAAGTACTTTGTGGATAAGATAAAGTCGATTTATATTCTTCGAACTTTAAATCTTGAGTTTTGAACTTATAATTGTTCTTATACACCTTGAAAGAGCGGTCTATGCCACTTGATTCGGCTAGACCTATATTATGAATTTGAAAAGCGATCCAACCCAATTGATTGGTGCGGAGTCTTATATTGACTGAGATGAACACCCCTTTTGAAGGGGAAACTATATTTGTCAGGAGACCAACGTGCACACTTAAGTACGATTAAATATTATGCATAATGTAGGATACTTTTAGGCTGATCACCTATTGTACTTGTTTTATTGGATTATCAGTATATTTTTGTTAATTCTAGTAGAAGTTCATAGTCCTTAGTGACTGCTCAGTATTCATTGTTTTGAAATCTTAGATTGATTTAGTATTGAATCTTATTGATATCCTTCTGTCCCTGGTGAATGTTGTTGAGAACCATCGATACTTCATAATATACTTGAACTATCCTTATTGATATACCCCTTTGGGATTCGAAAACTATATTACTCACCCTTATTGCTATATTACGTGCTGAGCAAACTTGTTGCTCATTCTTGCTTTCCCTAAAATATTTCAGTTAAGGTAGAGCAGGGCGGACCTTTGGGCATCGATAAGGGCAAGGGCAAGGCTACCGACTAGCTAGTCCCTTTATGTTTTAGACATTCTTGTGTTGTATTATGACAACTATGATGATGTATTAAGACTAATTCAGAACTATGTTTAAACTTAAGTAGGGTTATGTAATAAGTCTTTATTTGATATTATTATGTAATCTATTAAGTACTGTAGGTTGCGAGACTTAGAGGAATAAATATAATAAATCATTGTATATTATTTAAAAGAGTTTAATTATCCCCAATAGGATTGGAAAGCCTAATTAATTAAAGGAGTTTAATTAATTAATATAAAACCCTAATTCTAAATTATTTAGGAGGGTTGCCTACATCTATAAATAAGAAAATCTTATTATGGAATAAGGTTAGACAATTAATTCCAAGAGTTGGGAGAGCACTCCTTTTCTAGAGAAGAGGAAACTAGGGTTTAGCCAAACACCCTTCTTCTTGAATTCCTATTCTTTCTTGGTGGATCACCTCTAGAGGACAAACATTTGGGTGGCTAACGTTGATCAAAGGAAGGAATCAACCCGATGGATTCAAGTTGAACGTGAAAAGGAATTGGATTTGAACTCGTACTTGAGGAAGCTAGTTTTTACAAGGGTATAAATCTAATCTCCATCTATTTCGTTTTAAATAATAGACGTGCATAAAGGATGATCCGAGTATATGGTTTGTAAAATTTTAAAACTTTAATTTACCATGCTTCCGCTATTTTTTGCAATTTGATTGTGTCCATGAATCTTACATACCTAACATGCTGCTCCAGTTGTTTAGGGTCAGGTCTTTGTTGACTGAGATGATGAAGGGGTGGTTGTTATCCTCCTTCTCTTTGATGATGACCATGACTGAATTCACATTAGGGTCAGTGCATTTCTTTGAACAGTTCTTCTTAGCCCTATTGATGCTAGGGATCAGGATTTGATCCTCTGAACAGTCATCATCAGGGATATGGTCGTTCATACCTTCAGTATGTGCCAGAAAATACATCTTTATAAATCGACCTTGTACTTCTTGTACGAACCTTTCATTCCTTTCCTTGTTTTCCTTAACAGGAATCTGGATTTCTTTATCACCAGTCGATTTAACCTGAGGAATTAGCATGCCTGACACAGAAGCAGGGACTTTCCTTGTTGGCTTCACAAATTCAGCATCCATGAGATTTGGTAATAGAATGGTGGATGTCTGAACCGGCTGATGCTTGTGCTGGTTCTAGTGAATTTATCCCTAGAAATAGACTAGTCTAGCTTTTCCTGTCTGGCTAGGTATCTGGACTGGATGTTTGCTACCTTGTTGATTTTTCTCTAGCCCTTTGCTGGGACAGAAATCCAAAGATACCATTATTTTACCGACAGACATCACTTCGGTAGAAATTCTTGGCTTCAAGGTTGGAACCCCAATAGGTCGATAGTGAGTGTTGCTCACTTCGAAGGCTTGAAAACTGGCTGGCTCAACTCCTTCATTGAGGAAGATCATAGGCATATCCCCTTGTACATAGACATGATATTCTGGTTCGGCATTGACGGTGACCAAATTTCCATTGATGATGTACTTGACTTATTGGTGAAGGGTGGACGGGACTGCCCCTGCTGTAATACCCGAGAATTTCCTAATATTATTAAATGAATATATTAATGGAAATGAAAATTTATTAGAATATAAATGATTTTGTGTTATGAGAATGATTAATTCAATTATATTAAATTGAATAATTATAATAATTGAGAAATTGATGGAGTTTGCGATAAACTCGTTGATAGCCTTGTGTGGCACAGTGACGTAATATAAGAATGATTATATTAATTTAAGCGAACAATTAATCTATATTAATTGTTATCGTAGAATATTAATTAATTGTTGTGGAATATTAACTGTGATTGATTAATAATATGTGATTATTATTATTGCAAGAAATATAATAATAATAATGAGCAACGTGTTTATAAATATAATAAAATTTATATTAAAGTGATAATTAATCATATAAGGGTTAATTAAATTGTTATGGAGATTAACAATTATATTGATTGATGAAGGATGTGTGTATATTATTAATTAATAAGATGAGTAATTCTATGTGCAAGCATGCGAATTAAATGTGTAACATATATTAGCTAACTATGTATTATGTGAAGTGTAATATGACACTATTATATAGTAAGGCTTATTGAATTATGGGAGTTACATGATAATAGCATATGTGACAATATGTATGTAAGTATACATTAAAATAATGTATTATGAATATAAATAATAATTGATGATTATTTATATATATAATAGAATAATAAAATTTAATAAATGAGATAATGTGATGTGATTATATCCGAGTAAATTATATCCGGTATTAACAAAATGTACATGGATTATATGTGTCAATTTACACTTACTACATTATGTGAATTATTGTGACATTTCAATTAAAGACCTAAGTGTCTAAATATGTGTGTATATATATAACCTAAGTATTAACACTAGTTTGTTTACAAATTGGAAATGCTGAGATTTCTATGCCTTGTCCCATATTAATAGACACAAACCTTGTACACGTGAAATGCATCATGAAGCTAGCCTACTCTCTTCTCTCAAACTCAGCATTCTAGCAAATCATGATATGGGGAGTGGGCACAACAGTGTTCTTCAACCACTCTACCAACTCTTCCTTAGCTGATATACAAAGCTTCAATCTATTGGTTCAAATTAATGGACAATTGTATTGTCTGTGTAAGGATTCTTCTATAAATAGCAGCCATGTTTCTTCGTTTTCAATTTGCTGAGAGTTTGCATAAGTGGTGAAGTGGTGATTGAAAACAATATACATATATCAGTAGGAGAAGTTGGATTAGCAGCAAACTCTATTTGAATCCTAGCAGAGGTATAATCCCTCTTCCTTTGTTCTTCATTTTCGTTTTCTGTTTCTGAAGTTTCCTTCAAATTCTTGATTATGCCAAATTGGTTCATGATTGGTTTGTAGAACCCTTATATTGTTGTTATATGAACATACATACATGATGGAACCACTATATAGCTTTCTTGACTTTCATTTCCATTTTTGCTCTGCAATTTCTGTAAAACATCAAATTCGTGAATTTGGTTTGAGTTCATGAAATTGGGAATTGATAAATGGCGATTGACTGTTATATAAGCATATATATATATATATATATATATATATATATATATATATATGTGTGTGTGTTAGTAAGTTAAAGAAGTCTAATAGCATCTGGGTATGTTGAAATCGATGAAATGGGAGGTTTTGGGTCGGTTTTGGCAGTGTGCAGAAACTGTCCCCACGTCGCAGCGCCATTGTCCGCGCCGCAGCGCCACTAGCGCCGCAGTGTCAGCTTGATGCTGATGTTGGCGCGCCGTAGCGCCACCAGCACCGCAGTGCCAGCTTGCTGCTGTTGTTGCCGCGCTGCAGCGCCGCTGTGCAGGCAAGCCAGAAATGACTATCTTGACTATCTGTTTGTCTAGTCCGAGAGCAGTGAAATTATAATTCATACTTAGTAAATGTAACATGATTTATGGAGTCCCTCTTATGCAATATATGTTTCCATAGTTTACTTAACATAAAAAGAGAACCCATAATTTTGAAAACTTAAGCGTTTACATGGACTCTAACATGTTATATTAGGATTCTAGGTTCTGATTTTTCGAGCATGTTATATGGCCTTGAAATGCGTGTCAAACATGTTAACATATGAATAGCATAAGCATGTTAGGCCTTATTATTTACTAATGAAAATACAAGTTTTAAAGGTTGATGTTGACATGTAAAGACCATATATATATTCTGATTTTTCTGGCATGTTTATATAACCTTGAAATACGTGTCAGACCTATTGACTTATGTATACAGATTTCATGATGTAACACGAACATGTTAGTAAGACTTACTGATAAAAATAGGAGCTTTGATGGTGAACCTTAACATGTTATTATAGGATTCGTATTCTGAAAGTTGTGATCATACTTGATAATACTTTTAGACTTGTTAAAGTCTCATTCATGATTGCCTACTATGTCATATGTCGTGAACCAAGTTTAGCGTAAACGAAACATGTTTTCAAACTAATAACTGCGATAGTTACATGAATACTCATAAGCATGCCTGAAATAAGTTATATAATCGCCTCATATGTTTAAAATAAACATGATAGCTAAGGTGATATCACATGTTAATGATTGAATCTAATTTTTGACGGTTAACTTATAAGTAATGCTATAACTCGCTAATTTGAATATATTTGCTATTTGTGGTAGTCTCACATGATAGTAATGATGTATGAAGATGATTAACTTAAGAAAAGTAATTTCATAAGCTAAAGAAAGCCTACTCGATTAAAAATAACATAATGCTATACAAATGTTATTTGAATTCATGTTAACTTATAATTTGATTTCATACCGAATGCGTATAAGTATGTAATGACGTGTGACTAGGAAATACAATGTGTGTATATTTGAGTAACAAGCTTATGTACCGAATGAGTTAGCTAATGAATATCCTATACTTATAATACACTATAAATAGGATTCGAAAGTGTTGATTTACTTAATGTGGATAAACTACGCTAAAGACAAGTATCCTAACCGACGCATTTACTTTATGCAAGGAAATCTATGATTGTGCAAGTTTCCTAACTTACACTCTTTTACTGTACAAGTATTCTATCTTTGTATATTGTGAACTAGTTTCCTACTTAATCGTTTGAATTGAATTAGCATACTTGAACTGTTATTTCATTAAAGCTATTATTCATGTTGAACTTAGTATTGTTCTTGAATATTGTGAAAGTGTCTATGCCATTTGATTCGGCTAGACTTATGTTATTGAAAAGCAACCCAAACTAATTGATTGGTGCGGGATCTTGTATTTGAGTGAGAAGAACAACCTTCTTTGAAGGGAATATATAATTATCGAAGAATCGACGTGCACACTTGAGTATGATTGATTGTTATGCATAACGATGGTGCTTTAGGCTGATCACCTGTTGTAGCTGTTTTTTGTTGGATTTTCAGTTTATTACTGTTAATTCTAGTAGAAGTTCATAGTCCTTAGTGACTGCTCAGTATTCAGTTATCTTGAAATCTTGAATTGATTTATTATTGAATCACATTGATATTATTCTGTCCTTAGCGACTATTATTGAAAACTGTTGATATTCTTGTTATCCTTGAATTATCAAACCTTGTTATACCCTTTCGAGAATTAAGAATTATATCACTTACCCTTATTGTATATTACTTGCTGAGCAATTTGTGCTCATTCTTGCTTTCCCTAAAACATTTCAGTTAAGGCAGAGCATGGCGAACCTTCAGGCATTGATAAGGGCAAGGGCAAGTCTACCAACTAGTTTGTGTCTTTTATGTTTTCAAATATTTTAATATTGTATTAAGATGATGTAGTAAGACTGGATTTGATTATGTTTAAGCTTAAGTTAGATTATGTAATAAGTCGTTAATTGATATTATTATGTAATCTAATAAGTACTGTAGGTTGCGAGACTTGAGGGAATAATTATAATAAATCATTGTAAATTATTCTAGAATAGATTTTTCGCTGTGATTGTGTGATATTTAGTTATTATTATTGTGATGTATTATCATGAGCACGTGATGAACCGAATTTGAGCGACCCCGTGACGGTCCTGGAATTTGGGGGCGTCACACCTGCCATATGAATCCACGATCTTCCCAGCAATAGATTATATCATGTGGTGATATTCAACACTTGAAAGAATATATAGAAGGTATATGGACCGATCTCCATTGGAAGTTTGATTTCTCCTACAATATTTCATCGAGACCCATCGAAGGCTCTTATGATTATATGACTGCTTTGGATTCAATTTGGACTGATCTTCATTATTTTCAAAGTGTCATAAGGACAAATGTTTAATGAAGATCCTCCATTTATCAGTACTCCTCCTATATCATTGCTATATGCAATGACTTGCAATGACCAGTCCCTTCTGCTGGTATGTCGTCATCAGTGAAAGATATCACATTGCTGTTGAAAATGTGCTTTATCAAGTGACGAAACTTTTTTGTATCTACAGCCTTAGGTAGATGTGTTTCTTCCAACACTTGTATTATGATTTTGCGATGATCTTCCAAAGATAAGACCAAATCCAAAATGGATATCTGTTGAGGTGCATCCCTTAATCTCTGCACTACCTTGTCTTCATTATGCCTCATTTTGATGAAGAATTCTTCAATTTTCTGCTAGGGTACTTTCCCCTTGGTTTTAGTGACTGACTTTATCACTTGCTGAGGTAGATACAGTGGGTTTTTCTTTGATATAGTAGCCATATGATTTGATGTTGACCCCTCGTTCACCCTATAGTTCAATGGGACTCTCTTCAAGCTGATCAAGGATATGACTGCTATAACTTCCCACAGGATATGACTGCTATAACTTCTCATAGACTCCATTCCAGAGGAGGAAATGTGGCTTCTCCCTCATGAAGGCCAGTATCTTGTCTTGCCTTTAGCAACTTGTCGCTTTTAATCAGGTTCTGAAATAAATGACGAAGACCCAAATATTCTTCTATATCGTGCCCAGGAGTGTTGGAATGATATTGACATATCTTGGAAGGGTTGAATTTCCTTGATCGAGGGTTCACTTGGGGTAGCAGCACTGTGACCCTTCTCTCGTTGATCAACATCTGGAGGATTTCTTCCATGGACTGATTCAGATGAGTGAACTTCCTCTTGAGGGCAAAATCTCTATGAGCTCGGAATCTTCCTTCCTTGGCAACTTTATCTGCCCATATTTCATATTCATGGATTCGATAATGGTCCTTTTTTGCAATTGAAAGGATTTGGGGCGTGGGAGGATTCATTCTCCTTTGGTTGACCTGAGTTATCAACTGTTGAGTTATTTGGTGCTGGTATACTATCATTTCTGCTAGTTGACCAATCTGCTCATTAATAGATTTCATTTCTCGTTCTATCAGAAACTGGCATTCTGAATAATCCTATTTATCAGAACTATCCTTGCTTGTTTGGGGAGAGCCCCCTACGTATTTGAGGTACTTGGAACTTTCTCCACTCCCCACGCTGATCATGTTAACTCCCTCCTCATTGTGTTGAGGCAGAGGGTTATCTTGGACATGTGGTTGTTCTGGTTTTGTCAGCACGATCTCGCCACTGTCTATCAGGTCTTGAATCTTATGCTTCAGAGACCAACATTCTTGGGTATCATGGCCTGGAGATCCAGAATGGTAAACTGATATGTGGTATTTATATCACATTTCAGATTCGCTCAAGCTTAAGACGTTGCTTGTTTTTCGTTATTTATTATGCTCTTGCATATATTTTGTTGTTTTTATGCTCTCCCTGTTTGATGCAGGGCTTTTTGAGTCATCTCCAGCTTGCAGGGGTAATTGTGTCATTTTATTACACTCTGGCGCCGCAGCGCCAGAGCCCAGCCTCTATCTCGCGCCGCAGCGCCGACCCCATGGCCATGCTGATATTATCTGGCGCTGCAGCGGCCACAGGACTTCTTAATTTCACGCCGCAGCGTGAGTGGCGCCGCAGCGCCACCAAAGGGGTGTAAGTTCCGCGCCGCAGCGTCACCTCCGGTGTTTTGACTGGTTCGTTTTTAATGACCTAAAAGGAGGGAAAAAATATATATACGGAGGCCAGGAAAAAGAAGAGCAGAGCTGGAGATTCTAGAGCAGAAAGAAGCTTTAAAATTCTTTGGGGAGAAAAGTTATTGCATCACAGACAGCTCAGGAGTCCACGAAGAAGAGAAGACTTGGAGACAGAAAACCCTAGGAGTTTTCTTATTCCAAATCTTTAAATTAATTGTGTATTACTGAGCAATGTTGAATGTGATAGAAATGTGTATTAGCACCATGGTTATGAACTAATATCTTTCTAGGATTGCAATGTAACCTAGTGTTAGCCTAATTAACTTTCTCTCCTATTTATATTAATGAATCATCTTGGGAATGGGTTGTTGTATTTCTTGCTTATTGACTGAATGCTTGACAGAGTTTTTGGTAGTGATATTAATGGATATTGAAGATTGGACATTAATATCTGGCTTCTAAAATACAATAACACTTGTCATGCCCTTGCCTAAAGGAATATGTGCATAAACTGCTGAATAGGATAGACATATCTCTATTTGCCTTGTGTAGTCTTGAGATTAATCTTATTGACCCTAGTCTAGTTGTTTTCATCGATAGACATATTGTGATTCATCTAGCTAGGGATGTGCATTTGGCCTTCGACAGAAGCATATGCGTAGTTCATTTCTCGGCTGGCCATTCCTTGATTTGTTTGTAATGTGGAGAGTTAGGAGTTTAGGCGACGCATTAGGGGAATTGTAATCCTAGCTTGTCTCACTACTACATCTTTTATTTCTCCCGCTTCCTTTAGTTATAATCAATAGTTGATAATTCCTCCACCAATCATTTGTTTAGATAAGACAGTATAGTGCTTACTTGAGTATTTGATTTGCATTTAAGACTTAGTCCTCGTGGGTACGACACCCTACTTCTTATATTACTTGTTGACCGCGTATACTTGCGCGTTAATTGTCGTTACATAAATCGGACAACAAGTTTTTGGCGCCGTTGCCGGGGACTTAGTAATATTTGTTATCAATATTAAAGCTAAGTCATTACAATCTTAATTTAGACTAATTTTATCTGTTTAATTTTCCTTTCAGGTGATCTCAACGGCGTATGCCACCTCGAAGGGGTCGGAATATAACACCTCTCGATCCCGAGGTTGATAGAACGTACAGACGCCTGCAAAGAGAAAAAGCTCGGGGCATAAATACTCCTGTTAAAATGGCTGAGGAACTTCAGAAATCTTTAAGGGAGCATGCTATGCCTCACATCGCAGATTTGCAAGCGAGCATTCTTAGGCCCGCAATCCAGGCAAACAATTTTGAGATCAAGCCGGGCACCATCCAAATGTGCTCCAATATTCAGTTTGGGGGATTACCAAATGATGACCCCAATGATCACTTGATGAACTTCTTGGAGATCTGCGATACGTTTAAATGCAACGGAGTGACTGACAATGCCATCAGACTGCGATTGTTTCCCTTCACTTTAAAGGACAAGGCCAAGAGCTGGCTACATTCACTTCCGTCAGGCTCCATAACCACATGGGATGACCTGGCTCAAAAGTTCGTGGCAAAGTTCTTCCCACCTGCTAAAACCGCCAGGCTCAGGCACGAAATTACCTCTTTTATTCAATTTGAGTCAGAGTCTTTGTACGACTCATGGGAGCGATTCAAGGATCTTCTAAGAAAATGCCCCCACCATGGACTGCCAGAATGGCTTCCCATCCAGACATTCTATAATGGGTTATCTGGAGCTACTCGATCGAGTATTGATGCTGCTTCTGGAGGAGCGTTCATGTCTAAGCATCACACAGCGGGGTATGAATTGGTGGAAACAATGGCGGCCAATAATTATCAATGGCCAAATGATAGGCAAGCCCCTAGAAGAGCAGCAGGAATATATGAGGTAGATCCAGTCACGCAATTAGCGGCTCAGGTTGCAGCGCTAACTAAAAGACTTGACACCATGGGAGTGCAAGCTGTGCAGAATGCTCAGAGTGTCGCATTGTTGTGTGAATTATGTCAAGGGAGTCACACAACTGATCAGTGTGCCATAAGCCCCGAGTCAGTTCAATTTGTTTCCAACTACGGGAGGCAGCAAAACGCAAGTCTCCCTACTCATTATCATCCGGGCTTGAGGAATCATCCAAACTTGTCTTGGGGCAACACAAATAGCAATCAAGCACAACCGCCGACCACCAGGCCTAATTTCTCAAACCCTCCCGGTTTTCAAGCTCAAAATCAGTTCAACCAACAACCACAGAGTTCTCATAATCAGTTCCACCATCCCCCACCTCATCAGGAAAGAAAACCTAGTTTGGAAGATCTCCTGTCTCGATATATTGCCCAAAATGAGACAAGGAGCAGTAATCAAGAGGCTTCCATCCGGAACCTTGAAGTCCAAATGGGACAGTTGGCCTCTGCTTTGAATAGTCGACCGCAAGGCACATTGCCGAGTGACACTGATGTCAACCCGAAACGGGATGGGAAGGAACACTGCAAAGCAGTTACACTCCGAAGTGGGAAAACTATAAATGAAAAGGGTGGAGAGAGTCCTGTAGTGCAAGAAGAAGTGACTCAAAAGGAATCTATTGTGGAGCAGAGTGATGATAAGCAACGGGGTGAGGTAAACGCTCAAGAAAGCCCTTCATCACCAACCCCAACAGTGAACACAGCTAGTCCTCCTATCCCGCAGTTGCCATTCCCCCAGCGCATGCAGAAACAAAAGCTTGATAAGCAATTTTCTAAGTTTTTAGAAGTTTTCAAGAAGCTTCACATAAACATCCCATTTGCAGAGGCGTTGGAGCAAATGCCGAGCTATGTTAAATTCATGAAAGACATATTGTCGAAGAAGAGAAAAATGGGAGATTATGAAACAGTGGCTCTGACTGAGGAATGCAGTGCTATTTTACAGAACAAGCTCCCGCCAAAACTGAAAGATCCTGGAAGTTTCACGATCCCATGCACTATCGGGGACCAATTCATTGGCAAGGCCTTATGTGATTTGGGGGCGAGTATAAATTTGATGCCTCTGTCAATATATAAGAAACTTGGACTGAATGAAGCCAAACCCACAAGTGTTACTTTGCAATTGGCGGATAGATCTCTCACGTACCCGAAGGGGATAGTAGAGGATGTGCTTGTTAAGGTGGACAAGTTAATCTTCCCAGCGGACTTTATTGTCCTGGATTTTGAGGAAGACAGGGAGGTCCCGATAATACTGGGTAGACCATTCTTAGCAACGGGGAGAACCCTTATAGATGTGCAGAAAGGGGAGCTGACTATGAGAGTACAGGATCAGGAAGTGACTTTCAATGTGTTTAGGGCAATGAAATATCAGAACACCCCTGAAGACTGCTTTCAGATTAAAGTGCTTGATGATGCAGTCAGGGAAGTATTCTCAGAAACATGCATGACAGACCCTTTAGAAACTACACTAAGAGGTTCCAGAGCTAATGAAGAGGGCACCCATGTTGAATTTGCTAACTGGCTGGATGCACCCCAGAGACCTACACAGTTCCAAAGACAGTTTGAGTCGCTGAATGATCCAAAAGCATCTACTTCCAAATCCCAACCATCTGTTGTAGAACCTCCTGTCCTTGAGTTAAAGCCCCTGCCCAATCATCTGAGGTATGCATACTTGGGAAATTCTTCCACTTTGCCTGTTATAATATCTGCATCTTTAGATGAAGGCCAGGAAGAGAAGCTACTGCTAGTGCTTAAACAGTATAAAACGGCACTGGGGTGGTCGATTTCAGACATTAAAGGGATCAGTCCATCCCTTTGTATGCACAAAATCTTACTGGAGGAAGGATCCAAGCCGACCATTGAACATCAGAGGCGGTTGAACCCAATAATGAAGGAGGTGGTCCGGAAGGAAATCATAAAGCTGCTAGATGCGGGCATCATATACCCTATCTCGGACAGTCCTTGGGTCAGTCCCATTCAATGTGTGCCAAAAAAGGGCGGTATGACGGTAGTAGCCAATGAGAATAACGAGTTGATTCCAACCAGAACGGTGACTGGATGGAGGGTGTGTATGGACTACAGAAAGTTAAACAAGTCAACCTGTAAGGATCACTTCCCTTTGCCATTTATTGATCAGATGCTCGATAGACTTGCTGGGCATGCTTTCTACTGTCTGCTAGATGGTTACTCTGGCTATAATCAAATTTCAATTGCTCCCGAAGATCAGGAGAAAACAACGTTCACATGTCCGTATGGGACCTTTGCCTTTCGGAAAATGTCCTTTGGGTTGTGTAATGCTCCTGCAACATTCCAACGTTGCATGATGTCCATCTTCTCTGACATGGTCGAAAAGACCCTCGAGGTTTTTATGGACGATTTTTCTGTATTCGGGAGTTCATTTGATAACTGTCTGGTGAATTTGACTACCGTTCTCCAAAGATGCGTTGAAACTAATCTTGTATTGAATTGGGAGAAGTGCCACTTCATGGTAAAAGAGGGCATTATTCTGGGCCACAGAGTATCAGATGGTGGTATTGAAGTAGACAAGGCTAAAATTGATGTCATCAATAGTCTACCGCCGCCTACATCAGTGAAAGGGGTTAGGAGTTTTCTTGGGCATGCAGGTTTCTATAGGCGTTTCATCAAGGATTTCTCAAGGATAACAAAACCGTTATGTTCACTGTTGGAAAAGGATATGCCTTTTCAGTTTGATGAAGCCTGCCTCAGAGCATTTGAACTATTGAAGGAAAAACTCATTTCGACTCCTATTGTGGTAGCTCCTGATTGGACTTTCCCTTTTGAGCTCATGTGTGACGCCAGCGATTTTGCAATTGGGGCAGTGTTGGGGCAGAGAAGGGACAAAGTGTTCCACACAATCTATTACGCCAGCAAAACATTAACTGATGCTCAGCTAAATTACACCACAACCGAAAAAGAATTGCTGGCAGTGGTGTATGCTTTCGACAAATTCCGTTCCTACCTTATTGGAACACAAGTGACTGTGTACACAGACCATTCGGCCATTAAATATCTGATAGAGAAAAAAGATGCAAAGCCCAGGCTGATAAGGTGGGTCCTTCTTCTACAGGAGTTCGATCTGGAGATCCGCGACAAGAAGGGGACAGAAAATCAGGTAGCAGATCACTTGTCGAGGTTGGAAAACCCTCCTCATTCGGGAGACGCAATCAAAGACATCAATGATTTCTTCCCGGATGAACAACTGTTTGGCGTCCAAAGTAAAGCCCCGTGGTATGCGGACTTTGCAAATTTCGTCGCTTGTCAAGTGCTTCCTCCCATCTTGAGTTATCAACAAAGGAAGAAATTCCTACATGATGCAAAACATTACTTTTGGGACGAGCCCTTTTTATTCAAACAGTGTTCGGATCAGATTCTGCGGAGATGTTTGCCAGAGGAGGAAATCGAAGGTGTGCTCCATCATTGTCATTCCTCTAATTATGGAGGACATTTTGGGGGCCAAAGGACTGCTGCTAAAGTACTCCAATCAGGGTTTTACTGGCCTACCCTGTTCAAAGATGCACACCAATATGTGATGCACTGTGATAGATGTCAAAGGGTAGGAACCATCTCAAGGAGGCATGAATTACCACTGCAGAATATCCTTGAAGTAGAGTTGTTTGATGTATGGGGTATTGACTTCATGGGACCATTCCCGTCGTCCTACAACAATCTTTATATTCTTGTCGCGGTTGATTATGTCTCCAAATGGGTAGAAGCAGTCGCCTTGCCTTCTAATGATGCTAAGGTGGTGCTTAATTTCTTAAGGAAAAATATTTTCACTCGCTTCGGTACTCCTCGGGCAATAATCAGTGATGAAGGGTCACATTTTTGCAACAAATATTTCGAAGCACTTCTTGCTAAGTATGGGGTGACCCATAAAATAGCCACAGGTTATCATCCGCAGACAAGTGGCCAAGCAGAGATCTCTAATCGAGAGGTTAAGCGTATCTTGGAGAAGATCGTTAATCCTAATCGGAAGGACTGGTCAAAGAAGCTTGATGATGCTTTGTGGGCATACCGCACCGCTTACAAAACGCCTATCGGAATGTCTCCGTATAGGCTTGTTTATGGCAAGGCTTGTCATCTTCCTGTGGAGCTAGAGCACAACGCATATTGGGCTATCCAAAAGCTCAATTTCGATATGGATGCAGCAGGTGAACGAAGATTATTACAACTCAATGAATCAGACGAGTTTCGTCTGCACGCGTATGAAAACGCTAAGTTGTATAAGGAAAAGACAAAGCGGTGGCATGACAAGAAAATTGTCGAAAGGAACTTCGAACAAGGCCAGAAGGTGCTTCTTTTTAACTCGCGGCTGAAATTATTTCCAGGGAAGTTGAAGTCCCGATGGTCGGGGCCGTTCACCATTGCTAAAGTGTATCCTCATGGGGCTATTGAGGTCGAAGACCCGCATTCAGACAAAACCTTCAAAGTCAATGGACAACGTTTGAAACACTATTGGGGCGGCGAGGTCGATCGACAAAACACCTCCATCACCTTGGGAGACCCGGTGTAAGGCGGGGCGAAAGTCAAGCCGACGACTCTAAATCAAGCGCTTGATGGGGAGGCAACCCCATCTCAGTATCAAAAATATCCTTGTGGTTTTATTTAGTGTTGTTTTCTTTAGTTATCATTAATGCAATTGTTTTTCTTTTCCTTAGAATTTTTGAAGATGTTAATTTAGTGTGTTAATATGTAGTTAATAGTTTGTATAATTGTTAGTATGTTAGCTTTGTCTAGTAGTTTATCTGGGTATTGATTCAAGTTTTTGGGTAGTGCAGGAAAAGAAAACACAGTGCTCGCGCCGCAGCGCCAGGAGTTAGCCTGAGTTTCGCGCCGCAGCTCCAATCACCACGCCGCAGCGCCAGATCCTTAATATTTCTTTGCGCCGCAGCGCCGGCATATGCTGGAAGCTGCTGGAGAGTTGCGCCGCAGCGTCCAGAAGTTCCGCCGCAGCGTCAAAATGTCACGCCGCAGCGCCAAAAATGACGCCGCAGCGCCAAGAAGCCTCACTATAACGCTGCCGCGCCGAGAATAACGCCGCAGCGTCAAGAATACCCTGTCCCGCGCCGCAGCGCCATGCACCACGCCGCAGCGCCAGTGCCGTGTTTTTATGATTAATTGAGGCTTTTGGGTTCAGTTTGCCGTGTTCCTCCTTTCTCTCTCGCACGTCTCCCCTTCTCCCAACGAGTGCGGCAAATCAACCGTCACTCCCAATTCGGTTTCTGAGCGTTTGGGGGCCTTCAACCGTCGTGCAGTTATTCTCCTTCATTCTATTAATAAGCAAACCAAGGTAAAGGATTTCTTCAGAGCTGAGTTTGTTTTGTCATTTGTTATTCATCTTTCTCTGTTGTCCTTTAGTTTTGTTGGCTATGGGTTCCAAGCGTCCTCGCACTAGTATAGGTCCCCCTCCGTCCTCCAGAGCTCCTCCTCCTCTTTGGGATGCTGTAAAATTCCCGAGTGAGGAAGCATGGAAGCGATATGCCCAAAATTTCTCAAAGAGGAGTTTGGTGCCTGAGAGAGGGCTAAGGCCAGATGACAAGATGGATGGCGATATGAATTCAATGATTGTAACTATGAAATGGGTTCACTTCACCAAGCCGCCCGAATCTGCAGTTATTTCAGTGGTAAAGGAATTTTATGCAAATGCTAATGCCGATGGTCCTGCTTCGGTGCCAGTTCGGGGTAAGTTGATCAAATATGACAGTCGAACAATCAATGCTGTGTATGGGACTCCAAACTACGATGGTAAGGATTATCTGGAGTCTGGGATGCGGAGTTACAATACTGATGAGATTATAGCAAAGCTCTGCAAGCCTGGTTCCGCGTGGAAAACCAATGAATTCCACGGGGAAAAGACCTCTTTCCCCCATCAAGCCTTAAGTCGTTATGGTAAGGCGTGGTACTCCTTTATTTGTGCCAATATCATGCCAACACGCCACCTGAGCGATGTAACTAGAGATAGGGCAGTACTGCTTTATGCAATTGTCATGGGACTGAAGGTTGATGTGGGGGTTCTTATTCAGGATTCAATTAAAAAGGCCATTAGGAGCAACATCAATTCCGGACTCCCTCACCCATCTCTGATCACACGCCTATGCAAAAGGACGGGTGTGGTCTGGGAGAAAGACGACATCACTCAACCGCCTATGGCCGTCATTGATCATCACGTTATAGCCCGTTATGGAGTTTGGGATGGGGGACCTCCGTCGCACCCAAAGGGTCAGGGATATCTACCGGGGCCCCTGCCACCTCTCTCATCGGAAGCTGGTACCTCCGCTCAAGCGCCTGAGCCCACATCTTCTGAGGCTATGCCACCTGGGGCCTTGGCAGAAATCTTAAACAGTCTTAATTTTCTCCATAGCAAGGTTGATACAGTGGCTCAATGGCAGAGCCAATTCAATCACTATCATGCGGAGTTCGCAAATACGGTCTCCAGTATCTATTATGCTCAGGGAGGAGACGACGCAGAGTCCATGCCCTTTCAATTTCCAGAGCCTCCAGTCTTTGCGCCTTATCCTCCGCCATTTCCAGCCACAGGAGAGGATCGCGAGGAGGACCCAGCGGATGCCAATGTTGAAGCCGATGATGATGGCGGAGGTGATGGAGCTCCAGAGGGTGAAGGCCAGTGAGGTCATTGGCAAATTTCAAGCTTGGGGGAGATTTCCTGTTTTAAGTTTTCTGTTTTAAGTTTTATTATATATGAATTGCTGTCATGTTTCTTTTGGGCGGTTTAGCCCCGGACTATCTATTTTTCTTTTATGCTATGTTGGTGGATGTTTTCGGTTTATTTTGGAATACATGTGTTGATGTAGTGGTGCGTTGGTTTTATTAGGTATATTAATGAATGTTTGCTTTATAATATTTAGTTGCTTGTGTTTTATTTTTGTATATAGTATTTTACTTTCGCTTTAGCTTTCTTGTAATTTTTGGTTGTATTGTTTATAGCCATATTTTGGGAATTGTGCAGATTTTTGGTTTACTTGATGCCAGGTGTTATGGTTTCTCCTTATTTGGGCAGGGTCATGCCTATTTTAGTTGGATTTTTCCCCCTTTTTAACCCCGTTCTGTAGCTGTGGATATGCTGGGTGAGGGTGTTTTGGCTGTCAAATTTTTTTTTGATCGTGGCTAATGACAAGCGCCATGTAGTTATGGCTGTCTCTTAGAGTTGTGTCAAGCATGTATGAGTTACGGGTTGTGAATCGATAAGTCGAGACTGTTTTTGATCCGTCTTTCTTAGCAATAGCCGATCAACTGTTTTAACTATTTATGTTTAGATTGTACGTCGCGCGTTTATTGCTTTGGGAATATGTTCATTCTTATAAACTTTCATTTCTGCAAGGTAATAAAGGGCTTGGGTGTTTGTTTTCAGTTTTGGATCTTGGGCTCTGGCATGTTGTATATCAAAATATAATAGAATTAATTGAAAAGGAGATTGAATATCGAAAGTCTTGCGGTGGGTCGAGATGGAGCGTAAAACGCACTCGCCCATAAACGCAGGACCGATGTTGAGATGGAGCATAAAATGCACTCGTCAAATAATCTTCAGATTTCTTATAGTCTAATTTGGCTTATGTTGATTACGTGGCCTTTGCTGCTCGAGTGATTAGATTCATAGGGGTGTTTTACGCCTAGTGCCCTAAAGCCGTCTGGCTTGGGAGTCACTGATCAAAAGCTCATGTATGGGTAGCTCTGTCTAGCCTAAGGTAATTAAGGACTGTCCGAGTCAGATTTTTTTTTGTCTTCATGCTAGAGCCTTTTGATCTTTTCCTGTGATTGCATCCTAGTCTTAATGCTTGTTGATTGTTTAAGTTGCGTAGTGTGCATATTGTTTTTAGCATTCGACTGTGCGAGTTTCTCTTTGAGCTATGTTTAGTTAGGGCGGTTGATCTTTGCACGCATAGAGCGGATCGATTACAGTCTCATGCTTGCAAATTCGATTTAAAGCCCCTTTCATGTCATTGATTGTCCTATTCTGAGAGAGGCTTTATAAGTACGCTTTGAGGCCGTGGTGTTATTCTATAGTTGTAGTTTCCTTTCACGTCTTCTGGTAGAGTGGGTGTGGATGTTAGATAGTTTGCTTGAGGGCAAGCAAATGCTTAAGTTAGGGGGTATCTGATATGTGGTATTTATATCACATTTCAGATTCGCTCAAGCTTAAGACGTTGCTTGTTTTTCGTTATTTATTATGCTCTTGCATATATTTTGTTGTTTTTATGCTCTCCCTGTTTGATGCAGGGCTTTTTGAGTCATCTCCAGCTTGCAGGGGTAATTGTGTCATTTTATTACACTCTGGCGCCGCAGCGCCAGAGCCCAGCCTCTATCTCGCGCCGCAGCGCCGACCCCATGGCCATGCTGATATTATCTGGCGCTGCAGCGGCCACAGGACTTCTTAATTTCACGCCGCAGCGTGAGTGGCGCCGCAGCGCCACCAAAGGGGTGTAAGTTCCGCGCCGCAGCGTCACCTCCGGTGTTTTGACTGGTTCGTTTTTAATGACCTAAAAGGAGGGAAAAAATATATATACGGAGGCCAGGAAAAAGAAGAGCAGAGCTGGAGATTCTAGAGCAGAAAGAAGCTTTAAAATTCTTTGGGGAGAAAAGTTATTGCATCACAGACAGCTCAGGAGTCCACGAAGAAGAGAAGACTTGGAGACAGAAAACCCTAGGAGTTTTCTTATTCCAAATCTTTAAATTAATTGTGTATTACTGAGCAATGTTGAATGTGATAGAAATGTGTATTAGCACCATGGTTATGAACTAATATCTTTCTAGGATTGCAATGTAACCTAGTGTTAGCCTAATTAACTTTCTCTCCTATTTATATTAATGAATCATCTTGGGAATGGGTTGTTGTATTTCTTGCTTATTGACTGAATGCTTGACAGAGTTTTTGGTAGTGATATTAATGGATATTGAAGATTGGACATTAATATCTGGCTTCTAAAATACAATAACACTTGTCATGCCCTTGCCTAAAGGAATATGTGCATAAACTGCTGAATAGGATAGACATATCTCTATTTGCCTTGTGTAGTCTTGAGATTAATCTTATTGACCCTAGTCTAGTTGTTTTCATCGATAGACATATTGTGATTCATCTAGCTAGGGATGTGCATTTGGCCTTCGACAGAAGCATATGCGTAGTTCATTTCTCGGCTGGCCATTCCTTGATTTGTTTGTAATGTGGAGAGTTAGGAGTTTAGGCGACGCATTAGGGGAATTGTAATCCTAGCTTGTCTCACTACTACATCTTTTATTTCTCCCGCTTCCTTTAGTTATAATCAATAGTTGATAATTCCTCCACCAATCATTTGTTTAGATAAGACAGTATAGTGCTTACTTGAGTATTTGATTTGCATTTAAGACTTAGTCCTCGTGGGTACGACACCCTACTTCTTATATTACTTGTTGACCGCGTATACTTGCGCGTTAATTGTCGTTACATAAATCGGACAACATAAACACATTTCTTGATTGGGTCAAAATTCTTCCCACTTAGATTGGCTGGTGGCAAGAGCAAACCAATTTTCTTCTATGTTGTCAGAAGCTTGAGTATATTCTCAAGTGAATCCCCTAAGGGTGTGAATGTTCTTCGACGTTTAGCCTCTCCAGTTCTTTAGAACGTTGGATTTGTAGGTTGCACAGATATTTGGAAAGAGGAATTTTTTTCCTTTAAATTAAGGCTTTAAACGAGCCAACACAGTTTGGGCCCGATTCGGGCTCGACTCGAAAAAAAACGAGCGAGACTCGAATACGTTAATAATATGATCCAAATTTGAGCATTAAAAATAGTTCGAATAAAAATATGGGTAGAATCTGAGCAAGGTTATACTCGACTTGTTTAAGATTCAAACTACTCGAATTCTTGATTGTGATTCGATACATACTCGGTTGATACAGATTCGATTAGATGTTCGAGATAATCTTTTATAATATATATAAATATAAATCAAATTAGAATAATTAACTATTATTTTATTTTGGTTTTAATTTTAATTGTGATTTTATATTTGTAAAGTGTAATAGTAAATATATTTTCTCATTTCTAAGTAAAATAACAAATTTAATTTATAATTATATTTATTATAAAACTAGTTATTATGTAGAGACTCTAATTCGAGCTTGAATTTGAAGCTCGCGAGCAGTTTGAATAAATATTTGAGTCAAGTCGATTCAAATTCGATTAATAAATATTCGAGTCGAGTCGAATCTGAGTAGAAATTTTCAAATACAATTCAAATTGAAGTCGAATTCGAGTACGAATTTATCATTTCGAGTCGAATTCGAGTAGCTCTCTAGTCGCTTCGATTTGACTCGTTTACACCCTTACTTTGAATAGGCAGGTTTTGGTTGCCTCTTTGAGTTTAACCTTGCAATACCAAGGATATATCCTCTTCTTTCTTTTTATGAACTCTTCGAGGATTATTCCCATAATTTTCGGTCTGAATGTGCTCAGCCACGACTTCTAAAGCAGTAAGGTCTTTAATCTTTCAAGACTTCAACCCCATCTCAGCTATTTCTTTGTGTTTGATCATCTCTGAGAATGGTTTTCCTATACCTTCTAGGACTCTTTCATAATATGGAGCTTCTTGTATATCAATGAAAGTCATCACCATCTCAGTCTATGTCATAGGTGGGGTAGCTTGTGCAGCCATCCGTCTCCATCTTTGGGCATACTCACTGAAAGATTCATTGCTTTGCTTTTTAACTTTGGTCACTTGATATCGATCCAGAGCCATTTGAGACTGAAAACTGTATTAATTTAAGAATGCATGGGCTAGCTCTTCCCAACTATGGTTCTTGGAATTATCGAGTCAGGCATACCAAGCTCGGGCTTCTCCAGTCAGACTCTTTTAGAATAACTGCATTCTGAGTTTTTCATCCTCTACATAGGATCCTAACTCTCCAATGTATACTTTCAAATAAGTATAAGGAACTCCTAACCCATTATAATTTTCAAAATTTGGGACTTAAAACTTGTCTGGATAACGAGCCCCTGGAAATATACAAAAACTTGAGTAGTTTACACTTCTAAATGCCCCAGTTCCTTTGATGGACCTGATAGTTTCTTCCATTTGTCGGACTTTCTTCCTAATATCACCAGTTTCCCGATCATTCCTGAGATTGGTGATTTCAGGGGTTTTATTGGTCATATCCTTGCTTTGAGGCTCAGGTATCTGAGTATCTTTATTTTTGTCAGTACCCTGACTACCACCTTGTGTGGATGACTCTGGTATTTTCTGATCGTGTGTACTTTTGGTCTGGTCTTTCAGTAAAATGGCCAATTCCGCCATCTGATTCCTGAGTCCTTCGAACTCTTTTCGAGATACAGGGGTGGATTTAGGTTGGGCACTTGAAGCCATGTCTAAAGATGGGCTCAATGCCTTTTTAGACTTTGATCTGGTAACGTGCCCAATCTTACGTATAATAAAAGTAGGTAGTTTAGTCTTTGATAAACCCGAACAATATGCACGCTATGTAATGTGTTAGGTTTAGGGTTATTTTTTAATATTTTCCTGCAAAACACAGGTCAGTTGTTTTGATGACAGGTTATCATGACAGGGCTTGATATTTGACAATAAATTAATGATAATTTACAATTTACAATCTTTGATATTTACAACATTTGATATTTTGACATGGAATTAAAAGGGAAAGGTATGAAGGGTCTTCCCTTCGCGTTTGGTTTATCAGAGGCTAACCTATCTTAGGTTTACTCTTACGGGCTTTTCGGCATGGAGGTTCCCAGATCATCGTAATTTATAAAATGGGAAGCTAATCCGATCTTTCAATTGGAGAGGATCTGAGTGGTACCATTCCTGAGTCTCACTTGGACTTAATCGGTACCGGAGTCCAGTAATCAGTGACTGACGAGTTTGCCTCCTGGTGGAGGAACACAAAATATACATTCATCGCGTCTCACTGCATGCAAAATGATGACATTGCGCGAAGCACTAATATAAAGCGTGGTAAAAGAGACATTCACATCCATTCAATGTAAAGACGTTATTTCACACACATGCACACAAGAAAGGAATTGAAAAGTTTTGAAAAAGCGGCTTAAGCCCTCTACTGTCCCCAGCAGAGTCGCTACCTGTCGACGTCGGGAAAATTTTGGGTTCCTTTTTCCTAAGTGTTTCTACCCTTTGTGTTTTCTATTTGGCTTTGTTTGATCTGAAGGGTGAATTTTTAGGGAAAGGCCGACATATAATGTCGACGATTTGAAAAGATTGATTTTATTTGTCCGAATTAGACAGAGTCGCCAGTTGGTATGAGTGAAATGGTTGTACCAACTCAACCGAGTTTTGAAAGGTTTTGTAATATGGTAAAATTATTGAACTCTGTTTAATTGGTCTTAGAAATCGAGATTTCATAGAGTTTGGGGGCTTGATTAAGCGGTGGGAGGTGTTAGGCACCCCTTGACTTTCGTGAAACATGATTATCGCTCTTTTCATTCCCTAATTTGTGTGTATGTGTGTGTATTACAGTAATTGGGCCTAAGTGCTTTATTTAAAAGTAGTGTTGTGCTTCGTTGAACCTATATATGAAGGGTTTGATTTATTAAAAAGTTTATTTTTAGACAAGATATGAAAGTGATGTTTTGAAAGATGGTTTTCAAACCCTTTCACTCGCATAGGAATTGAAGACTTTTGATACTTCCATTTTATTCCACATTCGACTTGACTTGATTTTATTCTCGGGATGCAAAACAGCCTCGACAAAATAATATATATATATATATATATATATATATATATATATATATATATATAAGTGTCGGGCCTCTTATGGGCATAAAAGTCATCGAAGTGACCCCGAACACCACACATAGGATTTCCATTATTACAGGGACCTTAAATCCGAATAACCATTTTAATGACCTATTTTTACAATTACAAAATTTGCAAGCTGGCGGTACAACTCAAACAGGTCCATCATTGGAACTAGATCTAGATCCATGAATTGAATCGTAGATCCTGTAGCTCCTAGGCTCACAGAATATCAAATACATAGCCTGCATAATGAATATATCGCAATAAATAGTAAAACTATACTAGACGTCGCTAAACGAAAGATTCATCAGTCAAATCTTCGTACGCGCATAGCTCATATCTTCCAGTTTCCTCTAGATACAAATCTAGGGTCACGTGGTCGCTAAATATTTACAAACTAGAAAGAAAACTAGATTTAGATAAATCTTAGCCATTCTAGCTTAACGGTTCCATTTTTGAACCGATTAAAAGCTAGATATGGCTAGATTTATATAAATCTAGTCAACACACATTAAATATTAAAGATTTACATCTTATGAACGCTTACAATTGATATTTAATCACAATGATTAACTAAATATATATAATAAAGTAATAAAACTTATATATATATATATATATATATATATATATATATATATATATACGATAAGGATCTTAGGCTCACCCAACTAAAAGCTCACCCAAGCTCACCCTCTTTTATGACGGACCGGGCTACGATTTGGTCCGTCGCTATATATACAATTGTCGTCTATATGTTGTACGTCGCTAAAAGCTAAGGCGACGATTGTATATATAGCGATGGACCAAACAGTAGCCCGGTTTGTCTCTAAAAGGGGGAGAGCTTGGGTGAGCTTTTAGTTAGGTGAGCCTAAGATCAGGACCGTATATATATATATATATATATATATATATATATATATTACTCATATATATGTATATTAGTAAGAAAAAATAAAAATTTGAAGAAACCTTACGGTTTTGCACGAGACTGGCTATTAAACGGCTTTAAACTCCATGGACTCGATTTCCACAGGTTAAATCTTGATATGGTGCAATAGATGCGTATATGAAAGCTTACAAGTAGGGTTTACAAGTTTTTGAAACAAGAATCGGGCGATTTCTGGCATGAAATCTCCCTCTTTTCTCTCTTTTTTCTCTATTTTCTCTCTCTTCTCTCTCTCTTTCTCTTTCTTCTTCTTCTTCCTCTACAAGCTGATGGAAGCTTGTATATAAAGCCACAGGCTATCGCAAATATACTTAAGGATTCTGCGAGTATACCTGCGGAAGTCCCTAGTGGGTCCCACCGTCTCAAAATACGTGCAATCTCGATCGACGTGCAGTCTGCAAAAACGCTTGTAACTTGCATTCTAGGAATCCAATAGAGATGTGCCATACCATTCTGGAAAGCTCTCTTCACGAGCTACGTAATAACATAGGGCTTTCCCTTTTATGAATCCAGGAAGCTGAGTCCATGTCAAAAATGGCATCTTCGGGTCTTCGTAGGTAGTCTGTTGAGCTGTTTTAGGTAGTTTATGCTCAGAAGTGCTGCAATGGCTCTTTGTAACCCTTCTTACAGCTATTTTTTGGTTTTTGAAGTTGACATATCAAAATGACTATTTTTCCCTTTCGGGGGTTGTCTCCAAGGTTGACGGGGCTTCCGGCTGTCCTTTGGGGTTGTCTCCGAGGTTTGATCGCAGTCAATTTTGTTTTTCCTCTGAGTTGTCTCTGAGGATTTGATGCTTTGGGGTTATCTCCAAGGGTTGATTTGATATCACGGTGCTGTCGCCCGGGGTGGATTTGATGTTGTGGTCCTCCAGGGTTATCTTTGTAGTGTGAAAAAGATGTTTTTACCCTCTCGCATAGTTAGTAACAGGAAAACAAAATTTCAAGTGTCTACAAGAAGCTTGAGTATATTCTCAAGTGAATCCCCTAAGGGTGTAAATGTCCTTCGAGTTTTAACCTCTCCAGTTCTTTGGAACGTTGGATTTGAAGGTTGTATAGATGTTTGAAAAGGAGAATAATTTTTCTTTTGAATGGGCAGGTTTTGGTTGCCTCTTTGAGTTTGACCTTGGAGTACCAAGTATACATCTTCTTCTTTCTTCTTATGAACTCTTCGAGGATTATTCCCATAATTTCCAGCCAGAATGTGCTCAGCAATGACTTCTAAAGCAGTAAGGTCTTTAGTCTTTCCAGACTTTAGCACCATCTCAGCCATTTCTCCATGTTTGATCATCTCTGAGAATGGTTTTCCTATGCCTGCTAGGACCCTTTCATAGAATGGAGCTTCTTATATGTCGATGAATGTCATTACCATCTCAGTCTCTGTCATTAATAGAATGACTTGAGCAGCCAGATGTCTCCATCTTTGGGCATATTCTCTGAATAACTCACTGTTCTGCTTTTTAACCTTGGTAATCTGGTATCTGTCTGGAGCCATTTGTGACTGGAAGCTGTATTGATTTAGGAAGGCATGAGCCAGCTCCTCCCAGTTGTGGATTTTGAAGTAGTCCAGTCGAGCATACTAGGCTCTGGCCTCTCCGGTCAGACTTTTCTGAAACAACTACATTCTCAACTTCTCGTCCTCTGCATAGGATTCGAGTTCTCCAATGAATACATTCAAATGGGTGTAAGGGTCTCCCAATCAATCATTTTTTTTAAAGTTTGGGATCTGGAACTTGTCTGGATACCGAGCCCCAGGAAGGATGCAAAGGTCTGAGTAGTTGACACTTTCGTATGATCCAGTCCCTTTGATTGACCAGATAGTTTCTTCCATTTGTTGGACTTTCTTTTGGATATCCCCAGTCTCTCTATCTTCTTTAAGATTGATGATTTCAGGGGTTTTGTTGGTCATTTCATTGTTTCGAGGTTCGTGTATCTAAGGTTCCTTTTTCTCGTCAGTACTCTTACCGGCACCTTGTTCGAAGGGCTCTATTTGAGTGGGTATCTGTTGACCCTGAGTACTTTTGCTATGTTCTTTCTAGAAAACATTTAAGTCTGCTATCTGATTTCTGAGTCCCTCGAATTCTTCTCTAGACACAAAGCATGTCCCTTATTGGGTACTTTCTTCCATGTTAGTGGGTAGGCTTTTTGTCTTCTTAGATTTGAATCTGGTAGTGGGACCAATCTTGCCTACAATAAAAGTAGGTAGTTTAGTCTTGATAGACCAGAACAGTATGCATGCTATGCAATATGTTAGGTTTAGGGGTTTTTTTTTTAATATTTTCCTGCAAAATAGAGGTCAGTTGTTTTGATGACAGGATATCATGATAGGATTTGATATTTGACAATAGATTTGAAAGAATTTACAATTTACAACATTTAATATCTTATTTATATTTACAACATTTGATATTTGACATGGAAATGAAAGGGAAAGGTATGAAGAGCATTCCTTTCACGTTTGGTTTATTAGAGGCTGACCTACCTTACATTTACTCTCACGGGCTTTTCAGCATGGAGGTTCCTAGATCATCACAATCTACTAGATGGGAAGCTAATCCGATGTTTCAACTAGAGCGGATCTGAGTGGTACCTTTCCTGAGCCTCACTTGGACTTAATCGCCACCGGAGTCTAGTAATCAGTGTCCGATAGCTTCGCGTCCTGGTGGAGGAACACACAACATACATTCATCGCGTCTCACCGCATGCAAAATGATGACATTGTGTGAAGCACTAATATAAAGTGTGGTAAAGAGACATTCACATCCATTCAATGTAAAGACGTTATTTCACACACATGCACAAAGAAGGGAATTGAGTTTTGAAAAAGCGGCTTAAGCCCTTTACTGTCCCTTGCAGAATCGCCACCTGTCGACGCCGAAAAAGTTAATCCCTCTTCCTAATGTGTTTCTTACCCTTTATGTTTTTAAAGTTGTTTGTTTGATCTGAGGGTGAGATTTTAGAAAGAGACCGACATAAATTGTCGACGATTCGAAAAGATTGGTTTTATTGGTCCGAATTAGACAGAGCCACCAGTTGGTATGAGTTAAATGGTTGTACAAACTCAACCGAGTTTTGAAAGATTTTGCAATATGACCCAATTATTGGACTTTGTTTAATTGGTCTTGAAATCTGAGGTTCATAGAGTTCGGAGGCTTGCTTAAGTGGGGGGAAGGTGTTAGGCATCCCCCGACTTCCGTGAAACACGGTTACCACGCTTTTCATTCCCTAATCATTGTGTATGTTTGTGTGTATTGCAGTTAATTGGGCCTAAGTGCTTTATTTGAAAGTAGTGATGTGCTTCGTTGGACCTATATACGAAGGGTTTGATTTATTGAAAAGTCTATTTTTAGATAAGAATATGAAAGTGATGTTTTGAAAAGTGGGTTGAAAACCCTTTTGCTCGCATAGGAATTGAAGCCCTTTGATACTTCATTTTATTCCATATTCGGCTTATTTTTATTTTATTCTCGGTATGCGAAGCATCCTCGACAAAATAATATATATATAATTGTCGGGCTCCTTATGGGCATGAAAACCATCAAAGTATGCCCGGACACCACATATAGGATTTTCATTATTTCGGGGACCTTAAATCCGGATAACCGTTTTAAGGTCCTATATTTAAAATTATAAAATTTGCAAGTTGGCGGTACAAATCAACCAGGTCCATCATTGGAACCAAATCTAGATCCATTGGTTGGATCGTAGATCCTATAGCTCCCACGCTTACAAAATATCAAATAAACAGCTTGCATAATGAATATATTGTAATAAAAAGTAAAACTATACTAGACATCGCTAAACGAAAGATTCATCAGTCAAATCTCTGTAAGCGTGTAGCTCATAGCTTCCAGTTCCCTCTAGATACAAATATAGGGTCACGTAGTCGCTAAATATTTGCAAAAAAACTAGAAAGAAATCTAGATTTGTACAGATCTTAGCCATTCTAGCTTCTAGGTTCAAGTTTTACAACTTTTGAACCAGTTAAAATCTAGATCTGGATAGATCTAGTACAGATCTAGTCAATACAGCTCAAATATTAACTATTTACAAGAAATGAATGGTTAAAACTTCAGATCTAACGAATATAAGCTACTATATATATGTATACAACACTTATATACCTATTAGAGTAGGCGAAGAAGACAGGTTTGGATAAATCTTACAGTATATCGTGAGAACATCTCTCGAATGACTTTTGGTGCCCCAATACTCATTTCCAACCAGTTAAAATTTGATATGTTGTAGTATATATGTGTATGAACGTTTACAAAGAAGTTTTACAAGAATCAGAGTACGTTAGAGCCTCCGTTTCCTCTTAGCCTCTATTTCTCTAGTCGCGGCCCTTTCTTTCTCTTTCTCTCTTCTTTTATAAGCTAAGAGGGGAGGCCATATATATAGACCAGATCTACCATGGGTCTACCTGCGGCTGGGCCTGGTGGGCCCCACTGTCTCGAAGTATGTGCACTCCGACAAACGCATTGTTCGCTTAAACCTTCATAACTTAAAATATGGGAATCTGATGGAGGCGTGCTATATCTTTCTAGAAATCCCTTTCTGAGAGCTACTCAATGACATGGGGCTTGACCTTTTCAGAGTCCGGGAAGATGGGTCCATGACCATATCTTCGAGTCTTCATAGTTAGTCTGTTGAGCTGTCTGGCGCAGTTTTCCCTCGGGATTACTATGATGGTGTTGGGTAAAATTTATACGCTCTACACGCAAGTGTACGTGGTCAACAAGTAATATAATGATAAGGTCAAGTATCTTACCCACAGAGACAATAATTACAATTTATTCAAACAATGACCAATTTTGTATTATTTCAATTTTATTAAACCAACGATTAAATGATGATTTTTATCAGAAACTACTACTCAGACTATAACTAGCGCTAATCCTGGAATTTAACAAGTTTTAGGAGAAATAAGCCTACAACTTCACTTATTGTTTCACTTTGAATAACATACATTCCTTCAGTTTATATCAATTATTTCAGATTATTAACCAAGAACACAAAAGTAGATATAACCATCTCTCAATGCATTACATCCATACTCACTCAAATCCACAGTTGATAGAATTAAGCAAGACACCTTAATTAGCTAACTCATTATATCTCTATGTGAATTATAATTGAAAAAGGTTTAATATCAAGTTCTCTTAAGATTATGCATAATGCATAGATATCTCTATTCTACACATGAATTATGAATTCCAACTAACAGTAGAAATCACAAACATACGTCACTATGGCTAGTTCCAATCCCATATGTCATCTCTCGAGTTTATATGGGATAACAGGTACTTGGTGATCAACAAAATATATAAGTTATGCACAA
The DNA here is from genome assembly GCA_020205555.1 of Panax stipuleanatus. NCBI lineage: Eukaryota > Viridiplantae > Streptophyta > Magnoliopsida > Apiales > Araliaceae > Panax > Panax stipuleanatus. The sequence goes on from CM035117.1 coordinate 94,080,222, forward strand.
CCCATAGCAAATAACCCAAAAATAATCTTCATAATCTAAATTGGAAGCATATCAATCCTTAGTTACATAATAAGATCCGTTGTAGACTTAAATAGAATTAGCTCATCATCAATGAAGTAAAAACCATAATCCACAAAGTGAATAACATTCTGAATACAAGATAAAGATGAAGAGAGATAATAGAATTTGAAATCATATTGTTACTCATCTCCACGCTCGCCTTGCGTTCTTCGTACTTCGCTTTGCTTCAATCCTCCTTACGTGTCAATTCTCTTGAACTAGGGCTTGTTTTCTGTCTAAGTATCTCTCTTTATAGCCTCTCTGATAGACTTATATGCTCTCCTATTCGCATGCCAAATCGTAGCCATCTTTCTTTCTGCAGAACTGCAATGAAACAAGGAAACCTCCTCTTGGTCGCGTACCCCCGCCCTGGCGGGGTATTTTACCTTGCACACGCGGGTGTCCATTTTCTCTAATCTTTCTTTAAACCCCCGCCCTAGTGGGTAAATTGCTCTAGGAAGGCCCGCCCCGGTGGGTGTCAAAGCCATGAAATGCTGAATTTGGCTTTATGCTCTAGTTTCCATCTAATCTGCTTCCTGCAATCAACAATACCAAAAATAGAGTAAAATAATACTAAAACTACTTGAGATAACAAAGAATCAAGCTAAAATGGACATCTATTCGTAGGTATAAAACCAACTCATCAAATACGCCCAAACTTGAGACTTTGCTTGTCCTCAAGCAAAATAATGCACATAAAACTAACTACAATGAATACAAATACAACTGTCAGATAGTATAAAACTAACACATATTGCCTCAGAGAAATAACAACAGATATAAACAATAATTCCAACCAAAGACATATCTGCAGTTCAAACCAATCTATGAATCAATAACTGTTAACACCGATGTAGTGTGTTGATAAATAGTTTTTATGACCACCTATTAAGATATTATCTAACTTGTTTTGTTGCTTAAACTCAAGTATAATTGTGCTTTTCATGTGTTTTTGCTTTGTTTTGTAGATTTCCTGTTTTGGAACTCCTCTTGGTGCATTGAGCTAAAAAGGACAAAAGATTGCTAAAAAGGGATAAAGCACATAAATAGGCTTAAGGCATGATGATGGCATGAGTGAAGGGGCAATGAAATGTGATGATGCAACGAGGCTCAAAGGATGCAAGAAGGAAAGAATGAAGATGGCAGCCAAGAGCAGCAGATGAAGCAAGCAGTAGCAAAATCCAGATTTTAAGAGCCGTGCGGCCGTGCCTGTTGCTAGGCCAAATGGCGGGCGGCCGCGCCTGTCCCCAGCAGACCAAACTTTAACTTTTGTAATTAAACAGACGTGGCTTGGCTTTAAAAAAGAATATCAGGGCTTTTGCCCATTTTTAATAGAGATATATATACTCCCTTTGGGAGCTTAGCTTAGCCCTAGCATAGCATTGTTCTCTTCTCCCTTTTCCTTTCATTTCCTTGTCTAGATTAGGTTAGGAGTAGATTAATTCTAAATTTAGTTAGTTAGTTTCTAGGGTTTACTTAGCTGTTGAAGATTGAAGCAAGTGTATTTCATTGAAGATTCAACAAAGGGGCTTGAGCAATCAGATTTGCATTCTCTATCTTTAGACTTTTCTTGCTCTCTCTTTGTAATCTTATGATGTGTAGAACTTGTGGATGGTATATTTGAGTCATTTATGACTTCAACTTTATTTTGAGATTTCAATAGAACCCTTTGAGTAGTTTGTACTGATATGTTTCCATGTTGTTCTTATTGGTTGTTATGTGATTGCCTATTACGATTCATGCTTTCATTGCTTAATTAATTAGCTACCAATTACTGTGATAACCCATATGGACTTGAAAGACAAAATATGGGTTTAGATCTAATCGTAGTAGCGGGTGATTGTATGTTTACATGACGTTAGACGTATAATTTGTGCTTAGGATAGATATATACCTAAGCTCCGCTCGTAGTCAAATGAGAACTTGGACTTAAACCCTAATTATTTGTAAATCACATAGACATATAGGGGTTTAGATAATGTGGGTGTTCATATGCGTTCTATCATCTGTGGATTGTATGTGATATGGATTAGGTGCATTGAAAGATGACCTTCTCTCACTTTCGTGTTCTCGGCTAGCGATCTGTGATGATTAATTTAACCTAACGGGAAGTATGTTGATTTAGATGAATCATTAGGGGAAGTTGAGATCTCATGTCTTCATTATCTGATTTTACTCTAGGATTACATAGTTTTAGTTTAATTACTTGTCTAGTTTTAATTTATACATTTTATCGCTCATTTAAATAAGACTGAAATGATTATGGGCTAGTGGTTTGGCGAACTTTTATTAGTTAATTCTCCGTGGGAACGATATCTGTACTTACTATTTATTACTTGTTGACCGCGTATACTTGCGCGTATTTTGTCATACCTAATCGGGGATAACAAGTTTTTGGCACCGTTGCCGGAGAATTAATTTGATAACTGTTTGCCAACATTAGTTTCAATCAAATTAGTTTTAATTTAAACATTTTTATTTTGTTTTAATTCTCTTCATATATTCTCTTTTCAGGTAACAATGGATCTTAACGCTTATCCATGGTTTTACACGAGGCAATATCAACCAAGGGAAACGTATAATGATGGACTCGACCCCATTGCCTCATTATCAGCACAGCTAGAGGTTCCCTCAAGGAAGTTGGACACTGTTATAGCCCAACAGAGTCGAGAGACGGAAGTGACTTATAACTATTGTGCTGGAAACTATATGAGCCATCAGGACCCCATTAGTTTTAGACAAGACTAGTTTGGGGGTGATTACTTCAACCACAATGAGGATCCTGATTATCATCAAGATGTGGGGTATCACCCAGAGGCCTTAGGGAGCTATTATCAAGACCAATACTGGGATCCAAATCCAGCATACACGCCAGAATGCACATTCCAGACTCAAAAGCATGAGCCTCAATTTATGGATTTTGAGGGTGACACAGAAAAGGCAAGCTTGGAGGAAGGATGTGGCATAGCATCAGTGGAGGAGACCTTAATTGAGCAAGCACAGTCAATTGAGAATCTTCAGAAATGGGCGGATCAAATTAGCATGGCCTTAATGAAAGAGGAATTGATTGAGGAAGGGATAAAGACTCAGAATCTTCAGAATCAATTATCTCAAGTAGTGGAAGCCGTGAGCAAAGGCCCTCAGAATACTTGGTGTTATGACTTGGACGCTGACAATGATGGAGAGCCAGAAAGGCACTTGCAAATGGATGAACTGAAAGAACTGGACATCGAGGAGACACTTGGGGATGTGGAAAATTATGTTTGTGAACCAACCGTGACAATACCCCGAGAGCCTTCTCCGCCAAAGTTGGAAAAACTAGTGAAGTTTGCACACCCGTGTCCCCTTGGTAGTCACATCACAGATATGGATATTGATGATATGAGAGAGTCCACATTCTAGAAACCATGGTGGTCTGAAGAAGAGAGAATTGAAGAAGAGCTAGTTGTATGGTCTATGCCTCAATGCCCGATCACTTTACAAACACAATGGAAGAAGTGCCTAGCTCCCTGAACTTCAAAATGGGGAATTTATATACACCTCATATGCTAGGCGACTTAAATCCGAAGCCCCTCATGATGGGGAACCTCCAAACTCACACGACAATTCTAATGGATGGAGGGTTTCTCCAATATCGTCGGGCGATCGGATAGCGGTATCAAGAGAAAGTCCAGCTAACAGACTATAAACCAAGCGCTCGATGGGAGGCACCCCATCAATTCTTCCTCTATCCCTACTTGTTTAATTCTACTTATTTATCTCCATTTCCCTTCCCCTGTTTAATTCTTAGTAGTTTAATTTTTAGTTAACAATTTTTGAATGCTCGTAGAATTAGGAGCTCAGTGCCTTCATTTTTGGGCTTAGGCATTGGTGCATGAACTTTTGGGACTATAACGTATTGGACATATTTTGATGCACTAGCATGTTGCATATACGCACATAGAGAAATTTTTGGGAATTCACATGCATATGTCTCCCTTTGTTTAATTCTCTTAGTCGTAAATAGTTAATATTTAATTTTGGTAGTTTAAGAGGGCTTGATAAGTCTTGTATGCATGTTTCAGGTTAAAGCTACTTGAAATGAAGAAAATCTCAAAGACCAGCCTCAATGCATGACAAAAGCTGCAGAAATCAGAAATCTGGGTATCCGCGCGGCCGCGCCTGGATAAGCTTAAGTGGGAGCGCAGCCGCGCCTCGTGCATTTTGTTCCAAAGTTAAGTAAAAACTCGGCAGATATTGAACAGACAAGCTCGAACTCAACCTCTCTAACTCCAGCCCTCAAATTCTTTCATTCCTACATCACTCTACAAGCCATCAAGCTAAAATCTTCAATCCCATCACAACCTCATCTTCAATCTCCTTCACAACCCTTTCCACCCCAAACCCTAGTTCCAGTCAAAATTAACCTCTTTAGCATGTTAACTACAAATTCCCACATCCGTTCACCATCATTCATCCTCTCATACTCGTTCACATATCCCTCGCGAACACTAGAATCCCTCTACCCTAATCAACATAAATTCTGCAGTAGAGAGGGACATTGAATAAGTGGGCAGAAATTGTAGTGATCAATTGGAGTGGCTGTTGGACAGGGTTACTGGAATTTAAGAGGCTTGAACATAATTTGCGTCCGGCTGGGGAAATAGTATTGTAGGTGAAGAAGATTAACAAAAGTGTAGCTGCCTGTTCAATCAAAATGGCCTCTAAACGTAGTAGGAGAGAATCTACCTCAATGGGCAGCGATTCTGAGCAAGGGGGAGGTGGCATCGATTACGATGATCACAAGTTCATTAGTCTGAAGGCTCAGAAATTCTTCCATGACGCTTTGGTAGGCAGAACATTTGTATTGGAGCGAGGATTATCGCCTGACAGGAAATTGGACGGGCATATGGCAGTTATGATCAGAGGGAGGGGCTGGAATCTTTTCTGTGAGGATCCTATAGCAGCACCCATATCTATGGTTCAAGAATTCTATGCCAATGCTTAGTTCACAAAGTCCAACAAGATATTCGTGCAGGGATGTGAAGTGTCCTTTGCCAAGGAGAGCATCAACGAGCTATTCAGTTTATCGAACATTGCACTAGATCATCCCAAGTCTCTTTATGCTAGGGAGTGGGGCTCAGAGCTTGACGCTATATGTGCCTATCTGTGCATGCCAGGCACGACATGGAAACTGAAGCAGGGCACTGATCAGAAGCTATATTTCCCCCAGGCCGCCTTGAGCAGATAATGAAAAGCGTTGTATAGCTTTATATGTGCAAATCTGATGCCAACACGGCATCAGAATGAGGTCACTAAGGACAGGGCTGTTTTGCTATATGGGATCATCAAGGGCAAGAAAATTTATTTGGGATATGTGATCAACAGTTCAATCCGTAGATTTCTGAGTGGCGATAATTCAGCTGGTATCCCACATGCATCAGAGATCACCAGGCTCTGTGCAATGAATGGAGTTATGTGGACTGAGGCCGAGCCGATGCAAATGCCCAAGAGCACCATTGACCACCCTACCATTGAATCATTCAAAGTATGGAAAGATGGCAAATCCCATCCTCAAGGAGCGGGGTTTATATTGCCATAGCAAAGAGAGGCAGGGGAGACTTCTGAGAGGGTGCCACCAGCGCAGTCTGAGTCCTCCCACAAGGTTCATGAGCATATAGATAGGATGGAGAGGTAATTATAGCGTATAATGGATGCCATAAGCACGAACTTCCAGGCCTTCACAACAAATTTCTGTGGGGCATTGTCCCAAGCTTTCGGCCAGATGGGAGTGCAGGTGCAATTCCCTACATATGGATCCGCTGCTACCTACCCTCCTCCAGACACACCTCCAGAACAAGACGAAGAGGAGGACGACGAGGACGAGGGCGACGACGAAGCCGACTAGGGGAGTTCCTTTTTACCTTTTACCTTCAATGAGGACATTGAACACTTTAAGTTTGGGGGTATTAGGGTTTATTTTGCATATAGTTTAATTCATATCATATTGCATTTTATTTAGTTTATATAATGCATGTAGGTCGTATTTTGTTAAAATTGGTCAAAATTTTCAAAATTTTTATTTTGTGTTAGATAGCTGTGTTAAAACATATTGCATGAATCCAGTGGTCAGTTGGTTTGTTATTTATTTGGCCCATGAGGAAACTAAAATTACTTGATTTTTGAACTGATTTGAGACTTAAGCGTGCTTATAATGTCATATATGTAAATCCTTATCTGTCAGATAGTGATGTAACCGGTTAGCACTTTAAGAGTAACCAACATAACTTGCTTAGTTTAAATGTTCACATACTTGTCTTCTAGCGAGAAATCTATGTTTTAATGAATGAGTCAGTGATTAAATGACAATAACTAGACTGTACAAAGCTTAAGTTTGGGGGAGGCAGGGGGTATGCATGCTAATTTGGAGAGATGGAGCGTATGATGCACTCTCCTATGAAAAATAAAGAAAAAGAATAGAAAAACAGAAAAATGCAAGAAACGAAATAGAAAAATGATTTAGAATAAACACTTCGGCTACGTCGAATCCTGTGGCCTTTGATATTGGAGCAAGTAAGCCTTAGGGGTGTCTCTACACCCAGCGCCCTAAGGCCTCGTGGTCTGGGAGTCATTGGTCGAAAACTCGCTACACGGGTATCATTGAAAAGCCTAAGAGGACTAGGCATTGCACAGTTGATTGTGTACACGGGAAAGTGCAAAAATGCCCTCGTGAGTAAATAAAAAACATAATAAATCCTCTGTGACTCTTAGCTTAAGTAATGCATGGTCTTGGTTAGAACTTATTTGATTTACTGCTTTTCTTAAGTTGAAACTAGTTTTTCCCCTAAGAAGCATAGTATGTGATAAATTTGTTCAAAAGCATGTTTAATGGTTGCTAGGCACACACACAATGCATCAGTGCTGACAGGTTTGGATTTGCAAGGATATGCCTTATCATCTTGTCTTAGGTAGCTTATCTGTTTGATTATCTTATGATTTTTTGAGGCATTTCATTTGAATATGAATTCTGACTAAGACTTGGATTCGCTTTCATGATAGGATAGGTTGCATTCATTGTAGATACTGCATTGCATCTTTTATTTGGTTTTATTTTAGTTACTTGAGGGCAAGCAACGTTTAAGTTTGGGGGTATTTGATAAGTGATTTTCATGACCACTTATTCAGATATTATCTAACTTGTTTTGTTGCTTAAACTCAAGTATCATTGTGCTTTTCATGTGTTTTTGCTTTGTTTTGTATATTTCATATTTTGGAACTCCTCTTGGTGCATTAAGCTAAAAAGGACAAAAGATTGCTAAAGAGGGACAAAGAATAAAAATAGGCTTAAGGCATGATGATGGCATGAGTGAAGGGGAAATGAAATGTGATGATGCTACGAGGCTCAAAGGATGCAAGAAGGCAAGAATGAAGATGGCAGCCAAGAGCAACAGAAGAAGTAAGCAGCAATAAAATCCAGATTTTCAGAGCTGCGCGGCCGCGTTTGATGCTAGGCCAAATGGCGCGCGGCCGCGCCTGTCCCTAGTAGACCAAACTTTGACTTTTGCAATTAAATAGATGGGGCTTGGCTTTGAAAAAATATATCAAGGCTTTTGCCAATTTTTGATAGAGATATATATACTCCCTTTGGGAGCTTAGCTTAGCCCTAGCATAGCATTGTTCTCTTCTCCCTTTTCCTTTTATTTCCTTGTCTAGATTAGGTTAGGAATAGATTAATTCTAAGTTTAGTTAGTTAGTTTCTAGGGTTTACTTAGGTGTTGAAGATTGAAGCAAGTGTATTTCATTGAAGATTCAACAAAGGGGCTTGAGCAATCAGATTTGCATTCTCTATCTTTATACTTTTCTTGCTCTATCTTTGTAATCTTATGATGTGTATTGAACTTGTGGATGGTATATTTGAGTCATTTATGACTTAAACTTTCTTTTGAGATTTTAATAGAACCTTTTGAGTAGTTTATATTGATATGCTTCCATGTTATTTTTATTGGTTGTTATGTGATTGCCTATTACGATTCATGCTTTTATTGCTTAATTATTTAGCTACCAATTACTGTGATAACCCATATGGACTTGAAAGACAAAATGTGGGTTTAGATCTAATCGTAGTAGCGGGTGATTGTATGTTTACATGACGTTAGACGTATGATTTGTGCTTAGGATAGACATATACCGAAACGCCGCTCGTAGTCAAATGAGAACTTGGACTTAAACCCTATTATTTGTAAATCACATAGACATATAGGGGTTTAGATAATGTGGGTGTTCATATGCGTTCTATCATCTGTGGATTGTATGTGATATGGATTATTGAAAGATGGCCTTCTCTCACTTTCGTGTTCTCGGCTAGCGATCTGTGACGATTAATTTAACCTAACGGGAAGTATGTTGATTTAGATAAATCATTAGGGGAAGTTGAGATCTCATGTCTTCATTTTCTGATTTTACTCTAGGACTACTTAGTTTTAGTTTAATTACTTGTCTAGTTTTAATTATAGACTTTATCACTCGTTTAAATAAGACTGAAATGATTATGAGCTAGTGGTTTGGCGAACTTTTATTAGTTAATTCTCCGTGAAAACGATATATGTACTTACTATTTATTACTTGTTAACGGCGTATACTTCCGCGTATTTTGTTATACCTAATCGGGGACAACATGTGTGTGTGCTCGATAATAATGTGACCAACTACAGTTCAAATATATCATATAATATGCGTCTTAGAATGAACTTACGGCTTTAACTCAAGAAAGCTCGTAAACACGATAATGCAACCACGACTCATCATCAACCAAGTCGGACGCCAATATGGGAGACTTTCTATCTTTATTCATTTACGAGGGCATTTTACTCATTTTCCCGTACTTCTACTCTACTCATGACTGTGCAATGTCTAGTTCCCTTAGGCTTTTCAGTGATACCAGTGTAACAAGCTTTCGACCAATGACTCCCAAACCAAAATGGCTTTAGGTCACTAGGTGTAAAAACATCCCTTAGGGCGTACTTTCTCGAGTATCAAAGGCCACGAAACTAAACAAGTCACAGTGTTTATTCACAAGTTTCTTTTTCTCTTTTTCATAATTTCCAATTTTTTTCTTTCATTTCATTTCTTTTCTTTCTTTTAGATAGCTCCCATATCTTCCCCCAAACTTAGGTTTCTGCCTAATCTTAGTTATTACTACCAGTTCACTAAATTTCTGCCATTAAAGCCCAATTTCTTTCAAGACGTCAATTATGTCACTATTCAAACCAAGTTAGCCAACATGGTCATCCTAACGTGCTATCCGGTACAACAGTGTCAAATTGGCAAAGATTTATGTTATAGTCTGAAATTGCATCTATGTCTCAGTTGTCATTACTGTTCAAGTTTTCTGTAAGTCTAGTCTCATCACTGGCTAAGGTCACTTCATACATACTGACATACTTGACTCATGCAATTCTAACTAAAGACTCTTTTTGTTATTTTTTGATTTTTTTCCTTTTTTTTTATAATCATAAAAACACTTAAATAAACTACTCATGCAAATAACTAAATACAAATGCAATAAATAAGCATAAAAACACTTAAATAAACTACTCATGCAAATAACTAAATACAAATGTAATAAATAAACTATACTAGCTGCAATGTTCTAACAATATTATATACACCCCCAAACTTAACTATCGCAATGTCCTCATTGTGCAAATAATGAACTTAAGGTTAGAGGACTTCCTTGAATACTCATGGCTCTGGCTCGACCACCTCCACATCAGAATCCAAAGGTGGATAGTCGGGAAGTGGCTGCGGGGTCGGGAACTGAAATGGGTCGGCGGATGTGTTCAGTCGCGTAAATGCCTCAGCGACAGCGGCGTTGAAATTATTCTAAGTGTCGAACATATGGCTTCGTCTCGCCGCTAGCCGTTCTTTCTTCTTGTTATCCACCCTGCGCTATTCGTCCAACTGCTGCTGAAGAGAGCAGAACTGGGAACTGAACATGAACTTCACCAAGCGAGAAGTGCTGGACGTAGTGGCCTCCCCATCTTCGGGCAGTCTGTCTTCCTCGAACTCATCCTCCTCAAGCATCACATAGTCCGCATCCACGGCTTCGTCCTCCTCCCCATCCGAGTCTGAAGGAAAAATAAAGCCTAGGCCGTGGGGATGTGACGTGGCTACTTTCCAGACTCTGAATCGGCCAATCATCCTTGTGTCGAGCAACAGCAGTGGTTGCTGAATCGCCTCATCATCTGTCCACCTGACACCTGCACGGCGGCACAACCCGGTGATAAGGGATGGATGTGGCAATTCTCCAGACATAGGCCCTCTCAAACATCGACGAATAGAGAAACTGATGATAGCCCCAATATTGATGTCGAAATCCTTGATGATCGCATACAACAGTGAGATTTTTTCTGTGGTTATTTCACTTGTATGCGTTGATGGAAGTAGCTTGGCATAGAGGAAAGAATACCATATCTTCCAGTAGTGGCTCAAACTTGAGCTCATAATTAAGGTGCCCCCTCTCTTGCCCTTTTGCCAAACTGTGTCGGGCTTGCAGATGTCGATAAAGATTTGATCATAGTCAGGCCCGCTGTCTCTAAACTTAGTATACTGAAAAAATTTAGGCTTCCGTATGTTGTAGAAATTGTTTATAGCCTCGACACTGAACTCCACCATTTTTCCCCGAACGAATGCTTTAAACGTAGTTATGTCCTCTACATTTGCATAGAAATCTTTGACCACGACTACCATTGCCGCCTCGAGCTGATCCTTGAAGGTTTCCCAGCCCTTCTCTATGATTTGTAGCCCCATATCTCCATCCAAAACATCGGGCCTAAGGCCCCGTTCAGGTACTAGTGCTTTTCCCACCAAGTAATCAAATCTATCGGCGGCGAAAGTACTTCGGAATTTTTTTTCGGTTATAAGGTCTAGCGGGGGTGGACGAGCCCTCACCCTTCTGTCTTTTTGGTGCTCGTGGTGGCATGATGTTCAACCCAGAAATAATTATTTCTTTAAGAATTTTGGTTGTGGCCTTTTATCGAACAGGTGGTGTGCAATGTCAATGGAGCGTGATGGTGGTGATGTTGGCTTTCTGATCTTTCCCCAATATTTTCTCTCATAATTCTCAAGCAAGATATATCACTCAAGCACCAATCTTCAATAGCAACTCAGAAACCCAAAACAGATAACCCCAAATTGACACCCAAAATTTGACCCAAAGGAAGAGTGAAAGTGTATACCTTGATGTTAGATTGGGGAAAGATGTTTGAAATCCCAAGTGATGTGTTGTCCTCTTGCAATCTCGAATCCGTGTTGTGATGGAGGGTGATCTTTGGAGAGTATATCTTGGTAGGTAAAGGCTCAAAGGAATGTTTTGTAATTGCTTAACTGAGTGCTGAAAGGGGTTTTTAAAAAACAAAATTGCCAAACCCCCGCTGGGGCGGGTGATTTAGCTTGGAAAACCCGTGGGGACAGGCCCTATGCAGCGAAGAAGCCCACGGGGGCTGGCCTTTTTGGCCTTTACTAGCTCGCCGGGGTGGGTATGGGGAAATTTTTGCCTTGATTTTTGAAGTATTTTTCTGCTGGATTTAAACTTAAATAGGCTCCCTTTGTTGCATTTGTGTTTTCCCCATGAAGATTTGCTTGATTAGTCTCTAGACTTGGCCCATACCTACACCGAATACCATTTCAACTGTCAGAACATGCATTTGAAAGAAATCAACTTATACTTATTAAGCATGATTATAACTAATATGCATAGATATACTACAAATGAACGTAAAGGATGGGTTGCCTGCTATCGATCGCTTGATTTTAAGTCGTTCAGCCTGACTACTCCTTGTGTCAAATTGGATCAGCAAGGTCGACCGAGGTCGCTTGGCGATTGACGTCGCCTCCCCAATAATGCTTTAGGCGTTGGCCGTTAACTTTAAATGTTTCTGTAGGATACTGGCGATAAAGCTCAGAGCATGCATTTGAAAGAAATCAACTTATACTTGTTAAGCATGATTATAACTAATATACATAGATATACTACACATGAACGTAAAGGATGGGTTGCCTCCCATCGAGCGCTTGATTTTAAGTCGTTCAGCCTGACTACTCCCTGTGTCAAATTGGCTCGGCAAGGTCGACCGAGGTCTTTTGGTGATTGATGTCACCTCCCCAATAATGCTTTAGGCGTTGGTCGTTAACTTTAAATGTTTTCGTAGGATCCCGGCCATAGAGCTCAACGGCGCCGTGTGGAAATGTAGTTTTTACAGTGATCCCCGACCACCTAGATTTCAGTTTTTCTGGAAAGAGTTTCATCCGAGAGTTAAATAATAGCACTGACTGGCCCGGTTCAAACTTTTTGTCCACTATCTTCTGATCGTGCCATTTCTTGACCTTTTCTTTATATAACTTTGAATTCTCGTATGCTTGCAGGAGAAATTCATTTAACTCATTGATCTGCAACAATCTTTTCTCCCCTGCTGCTGATAGGTCAAAGTTGAGTTTCTTTATAGCCCAATAAGCTTTATGCTCGAGTTCCATCGAAAGGTGACACGCCTTTCCATAAACCAATTGATATGGAGATATGCCGATTGGGTTCTTATATGCAGTCCGATATGCCCAAAGAGCGCCGTCTAGTTTCAATGAGCAATCTTTTCGATTCGGATTCACAACCTTTTCCAGGATTCTTTTCACCTCCCTATTAGATACTTTGGCTTGGCCACTCGTCTGGGGGTGATAGGCCTTGGCGATTTTGTGGTTGACCCCATACTTAGTTAAGAGAGCGGTGACGTACTTATTATAAAAATGGCTTCCCTCATTACTGATAATTACCCTCAGGGTGCCAAATCGTTTGAAGATATTCTTTTGCAAGAATTTTAGCATAACCTTTGAGTCATTAGTCGGTAATGTGACTACCTCAACCCACTTCGACACATAGTCGACTGCCAACACGATATATAAATTACTGAATGATGACAGAAATGGTCCCATGAAGTCGATTCCCCATACATCAAAATCCTTGACTTCCAAAATCATGTTAAGTGGCATCTCGTTCTGCTTAGAAATATTTATCACTCGTTGACATCTATCATAGTTTTTTACGCACTGATGTGTGTCTCTAAATAAGGTGGGCCAGTAGAAACCTTCCTGAAGGACTTTCGCTGCCGTTCTTTCGCTCCCATAGTGTCCCCCATATAATGAGGCGTGATATGCCTGTAAGATACTTTCTACTTCACTTTCCGGCACACATCGCTGAATCATTCTGTCAGCACACTGACGAAATAGATACGGTTCATCCCACATATACCACTTCACGTCGTGTAAGAATTTCTTCTTTTGTTGGCGTGTCAAATCTGGTGGGAGAATATTGCTTACCAAGTAATTCAAAAAATCTGGTGGGAGAATACCACGGGAATTCGCCGTGGATCAAAAATAACTGTTCATCAGGAAACGACTCATTGATCACTACTTTATCTGTCTCGTCCTGATTTGGATTCTCTAACCGCGAAAGGTGGTCAGCCACCTGATTTTCTGTCCCCTTCCTATCTTTAATCTCTAAATCAAACTCTTAGAGGAGCAGGATCCAGCGAATCAGTCTCGGCTTTGCATCTTTCTTTGTAACTAAGTATCGAATGGCCGAGTGATCTGTGTATACTACCACCTTAGTTCCCACCAAGTACGAGTGAAACTTACAAACGCGTACACAACCGCAAGTAATTCCTTTTCAGTGGTTGTGTAGTTCAACTGTGCACCAGTCAATGTCTTGCTCACATAATAGATGGCATGAAAGACTTTCTCTCGGCTTTGTCCAAGTACAGCTCCTACTGCATAGTCACTGGCATCACACATTAGCTCGAACGACATTGTCCAATTCGGTGCTATGATCACGGGGGTTGTGGTTAGCTTCTTCTTCAACTGTTCAAACGCTGCTAGACAGTTTTCATCAAATTTGAATGGTACATCCTTTTCCAAGAGACTGCATAGTGGTTTTGTGATTTTGGAGAAGTCCTTGATGAATCGGCGGTAGAATCCAACATGCCCAAGAAAACTCCGAATACCCTTTACTAAAGTTGGCAGTGGCAGATTCTTTATTGTCTCTAATTTAGCCCGATCCACTTACAAACCTTTTCCCGAAACTTTATGCCTAAGTATTATCCCCTCTTGGACCATAAAATGGCATTTTCTTAGTTGAGCACCAGATTCGTCTCAACACATCTTTTTAGCACCAAGACTAGATTTTTGAGGCACCAGTCAAAAGATTCCCCAAATACTGAAAAATCATCCATAAACACTTCAACACTGCGCTCCACCATATCTGAGAAGATTGCCATTACGCATCGTTGAAAGGTCATCGGTGCGTTACATAGTACGAATGACATCCTTCTAAAGGTAATAGTGCCATATGGGCATGTGAACATTGTCTTCTCTTGATCCTCCGGTGCATTAACTATCTGATTGTATCCTGAATACCCATCTAACAAACAGTATTACTCATGTCCCGCTAGTCTGTCCAACATCTGATCAATAAACGGCAAGGGGAAATGATTTTTTCTGGTTGCCTTATTTAGCTAACTATAGCCCATGCAAACCCTCCAGCCGGTCACTGTCCTTGTCTGTATCAGTTCGTTATTTTCATTCTTCACTACTGTCATACCACCTTTCTTCGGAACACACTGAACCGGGCTCACCCATGCACTATCTGAGATTGGGTAGATAATTCCACCATCCAACCATTTCAAGATTTCCTTCTTTACTACCTCTTTCCTAATAGGGTTTAGACTCCTTTGCTGTTCCACTATTGGCTTGCTATCCTCATCCATTAGAATCTTGTGCATACAGAATGAAGGGATAATTCCTTTGATGCCGGCGATAGTCCTTCCAATAGCTGACTTGTACTCCCGCAGAACTCGTAACAACTTACTTTCCTGCAATTCGTTAAGCGCAGATGCAATAATAACAGGTAAAGTAGATGAATTACCCAAATAGGCATACCTGAGATGGTTGGGTAAGGGTTTGAGTTCTAGTGTAGGTGGTTCCTCTAGAGATGGTTTCATCCTTACTGATGAAGTTCCTGCTGCTTCCAACGGCTCAAACGGTAATTTGAACCTGCTCAGTCTAGGATGTGCCTCTAACAATTATAGATATTCCATCAACTCTGGATCATCTCCATCGCACTCTCCCATTAATGCTGATTCTAAAGGGTCGATACTCAATATACGATGTTGTTCATCTCCCTCCACTTTGTCGATTACATCCATTCGGAAACACTCCTCATCCTCTTTGGGGAAGTTCATGGCCTTAAACACGTTGAAGGTTACCTCTTGGTCTTGAAACCTAATGGTCAACTCTTCTTTCTGATCATCAATGAGAGTCCTACCGGTTGCTAAAAATGGTCACCCAAAGATTATCGGAATATCCTTATCCTCTTCATAGTCCAAGATGATAAAGTCTGCTGGGAATATGAATTTATCAACTTTTACCAAAATATCCTCAATAATTCCCTATGGATATGTTACCGATCTGTCCGCCTGCTATAGGGAGATGTTTGTTGGTCTAGGTGCCGATAAACCTAACTGAGTAAAAACTGATAGTGGCATGAGGTTTATACTTGCACCTAAGTCACACAGACATTTGTTGAAGGCCAAACTCCCTATTTTTCATGGGATGATGAAACTACCCGGATCTTTCAATTTTGGTGGAAGCTTCTTTTTCAATATAGCGCTACATTCCTCCGTTAGTGTCACCGTTTCAAAGTCCTCTAACTTCTTTTTCTTTCGACAATATATCCTTCATGAACTTAGCATAACTAGGCATCTGCTCTAATGCCTCCGCGAAAGGAATGTTGATGTGTAGCTTTTTGAACACCTCCAGAAATTTAATAAACTGTTTCTCTAATTTCTATTTTTAGATCCGTTGTTAAAAGGGTGGTGGTGGGTAAACTATCGGTGTAACAACCTGTTCCTGTACCACAGATTTTTCGCCTTCTTTGTTCCTTTCCATTGTTTCTTCCACATTTGTCTCAACTTGCTTCTTAGTCGTCGGCTTTTCTGAATCTTGCTCGGCTAACTATTTTCCACTCCGAAGCGTGATAGCTTGACATTGCTAATGACCTCCCCCAGGATTCTTTTTTTTGTCACTCGAAAAGGTTCCTTGAGGTCTACTATATGCACTTGCAATCTGTCCCATCTGAGTTTCTAAATTCTTGATCGCAGTCGGATACCAACTGTAGCGCCCCAAAATATGGGTCCCCAGAACCTCGAACATGGTACGTTACGATACATCATTTCTATAACTACTGCGAAAAATATAAACATAAACTGTTTATACAATAACTTTTAGACATAATTCCCAAGGTCTGTTAAACTTAACTGATTACCTGCATTCAATATCCTTACGACATACAATGCCATTTGTGTCCAATACTATTACAATTTTAACCGTACAATAATCCAATCCTGGAACTTGTCTTTGCCTTTACCTGTGTCCGAAGTTTCGTCTTAATCTGAAATGATTATCATGATATAGCAAGGGTGAGCAACAATTTTTCCCAACAAGTTTGAGTGCAAAAGAAGATATATCATGATTGAAAATGAAAAATAAGCTGACAAACTTTTAACAATATAAGAATTGTGAAAGAACATAAATCAATTTTCATAAATGAATGACTGAATCAATAATGCTGAATGACCAACAATGAATATGAACAAATTTAACTGAACCAAATGGTAATGAAAGTGATCAGCCTTTCATACTTGATGAACATATGCAACATGCACTAAGTGCGAATCAATAATCAGTATAGATGTGATATAATAAACAATGATTAATCACAAACATGCTTTACAATAACAACTCGAGTTCGAGTTAGAAAACTTGCATGTATCGTCGATTACTGCTACGCAATCTAATTTAATCGCTTTATTGAAAAGACCTTGCTCTTTTGGGTTCTTCTTCTCTTTTTCTTCCATAAATTAGTTTGATGAAGCATGAGGATCAAATACTCCTATCCCTTTATCTCTCATGGCTGCCGAATTAGTCCTCCCATTTCTCTCTCTTTCTATTTCTTTTGTTTTGTTAACAACTTAGGAAGTAAGGGGAAAGAGAAAAGAAAAAGATATTTTTGTGTGTTGGTAAATTTATAAAAATATATCATATGTATGTTATATTTTTACCCAACACTCTAGCTATTTCTCTCTCTCTCTCTCTCTCTCAATCATTATGGAGTTGCTTGCACTCTTGGATAAAATGAGTGGCTTAATAAATGGGTGACACATGTTGGAGTTGGTGACCAACTAAAGTGGGTAATGATTGTAACGCCCCCAAATTCGGACCGCCACTGGTCTCTTGAATTCGGTTCGTCACGTTCTCACGATAATAGTATAATAATAACTAAAATCATACAATCACAGCGGAAAATCTAGAATAATATACAATAATTTATTATAATTATTCCCCCAAGTCTCACAACCTACAATACTTAATAGATTACATAATAATATCAAATACATACTTATTACATAACCCTACTTAAGCTTAAGTATAGTTCCGAAATAGTCTTAACACAACAGCAGAGATTTTTAAAACATTAAAAGGAACAAGCTAGCTAGTAGCCTTTCCCTTGCCCTTATCAACGGCCGAAGGTCCACCCTGTTCTACCTTAACTGAAAGGTTTTAAATAAGCAAGAATAAGCACAAATTGCCCAGCAAGTAATAAATGATAAGGGTAAAGAGTTTTATGAGTTTGAAATACCAAGGTATAATCTCAATGATAATCCAGAAGAATAATGTCATGAATAACGAGTATCAACAATTCTCAAATCAAATCCTTGGAATATGAAATGATAGCTCAATATAGATCAACAGATATATATGAATTCAAAGGCAATCAACGTATCCAACTGGATAAAATAATTTATACTGAGCAGTCACTAAGGACTATTGAACATCTACTAGAATTATCAATGTTAAACCGATAACCCAAAGAAATAAGTATAATAGATGATCAGTCTACAATACTCTATGTTATGCATAACACCACAATAATTTTCACGCGTGTGTTGGGGCTTCCAACAATATACACTCCCCTTACCATAAGGGTTGTTCAACTCAGTTTTTAAGATTTCCGCACCAGTCAATTATTTTGGATAGTTTTCTAAACATGCATATAGTCTAGCCGAATCAAATGGCATAGACACTTTCACGATATTCAAGAACAATACCAATTTCAATATGAATAATAGCTTTTATAAGGCTCAATGGAATAAGAGTTATTCAATAAGCATATTATCTCAATTTAAACGAGTAAGTAAGAAAACTTGCTTGCAATACTCCTTGAATAAAGTAAATACAAGGATATGATACTTGCACCGTAAAAGTTTAAGTTAGAGAACTTGCCTTGAGCGTAGTCTATCCACGTTAAATAAATCAACACTTTCGAATCCTATTTATAGTATATAATATGTATAGGATGTACATTAGCTAAACACATTCGGTACACAAGCTTGATACCCAAGTTAAATATACACACATGTTACTACCTTAGTCACATGTCATTACATTCTTATACGCACATGGTATGAAATCAAATTATAAGTTACCACGAAATCAAATAACATTCGTATAGCATTATGTCATTTTTAGTCGATTAGGTTTTCATTAGCTATGGAATTCTTTTTCTCAATTGAAACATCTTCATGGTATGCTACTATCATATATCAGTAACAATTAGACTTGTTTAGCAGCGATAGCATTGATATGAGTTAACTGTCAAAATCAGATTAACAAAACTGTCCAGATTTCATTTTGGCCCGGCGCAGCTGCACCCTGGTTAGGCCTAGGGACGGCGCAGCTGCGCAGTCCCCTGGCCTGACCAGAGTTGAGCTTTTGCTCTTCCTGGATCCGTCTCATGATAACAACACATAGCATATTAGTATGTAAAGGGTCTCACATACTTTTATAATGATGTTACACTTATTCTTGGTATGCTATGGTTTTAACTTAGGATTTTAAATGAGCTAAGGAAAATCAAGATCATGAAATTACAAAGGCTAACATGCTCGCCTTTTAAACACATAAGGTATTCATATAACTCATGTTAGGCATACTTATGAGTATTCACATCACATACATGTAACTAGCACCGTTATTGGTTTGAAAATATGCTTCATTCGTGCTTAACTTGTTTTCACGACATCTAACATGGTAGGCATACATGTATGATACATTAGTGAGGTTAAGAGCTCTATTGAACATGTCCATAAATATCAAAATCTAAATCTCAATATATCATGCCAAGGTTCACGTTCAACACTTATACTTCCGTTACTATTGTTCCCTAATAAGGTCTAACATGTTCATTCTATATATATATATATATATACATATGTTAACATGTTCGTCATGCATTTCTAGGCCATATAAACATGCTTGCAAAAATCAAAATGCATATAAGATACCTACATGCCAAGGTTCACCTTCGAAACTTACATTTTCTTTAGAAATGTTCACTAGCGAGGTCCGTATGTCCATGTCACATTATGAAACATATACACACAAGTTGACATGCTTTTCATGCCTTTCTAGGTCATACTAATATGCTCGCAAAATTAGTACACCAAGATGATACACACATGTCAAAGTTCCCTTTTTAAAGTTCTAAGTTCCTTTTGAAAATTATGCTTGTCATCAATCATTCATGCAAACATAATAGAACATGCTCATTTTAGTTCTACGTACTCATATATACAGGTTACTCATGCTAGCATGCTTGTCTAAGTTGTAGTAATAAATTAACACTTAGCAGATTTCTAACGAACTCAGGAAACGGACTCCAGAGGCTGGCGCAGCTGCGCTGCACCTCAGTAATAAACCGGCGTAACTACGTCGTGTCTGGTATGCACCACTTTGATGACGACTGAGATAACATTCATATTAGGGCCAGTGCTTATCTTTGATTTGCTCTTCTTATCCCTTTTGATGCGAGGGATCAGGATTTGATCTTCTGAATAGTCTTCTTCTGGGATATAGTCGTTCATACCCTCAGTGTACACCAGAAAATACATGTTTGCAAACGGGTCTCGTTCTTCATGCATGAACTTTTTTTTGCACATTTTGCTTTCCCCATTAGGCTTTGGGACTTTTCTTTCACCGTCCGGCTTGACTTAAGGAAACAGCATAATTGACACAGCAGAAGGAATATTCCTCATTGGTTTCACAAACCTTGCATCAGTAAGGTTTGGTAGCAGGATGGTGGAGGCAGGAACCATTGGTTGCTTGTGCAGGTTTTGGTGGTTTGATCCGGATGAATAGCCTAATCCGGCTTTCTGTGTCTCGTTAGGGATTTGCACTGGACTTCTGATTCCTTGTTGATTTTTCCCTAACCTTTTTCCAGGGCAGAAACCCAAGGATACCATTTCCTTACCGACAGTCATCACTTTGGCGGAGACTTTTGGTTTCAAGGCTGGTGCCCCAATGGGTAGGTACTGAGTGTTGCTCATCCTCAGATCTTGAAAATTGGCAGGTTCAACCCCCTCATCGAGACTGATTATTGGTATATCACTCTGTATGCAGACAAGATATTCTGGCTCGGCATTTACAGTGATTAGATTTCCATCAATGATGTACTTGAGTTATTGATGTAGGGTGGACGGAACTGCTCCTGCCATGTGGATCCACGGTCTTCCCAACAACAAATTATATCCAGTGGTAATGTTTAGTACTTGGAAGGATATATAGAAAGTATATGACCAATCTCCAGTGGAAGCTCAATCTCCCCCACAGCCTCTCGGCGAGATCCATCGAAAGCCCGGATGACTACATGACTAGTCCGGATTCGGTTTGGATTGATCTTCATTCTAACCAAGGTGTCGTAGTGGAAGTTAATCAGGGATGATCCTCCATCTATCAGCACACCTCCGATCATATATCCTGATGACATCACTGCTATGTGCAATGACTTGCAATGACCCGTCCCTTCTGCGGGTATATCATCATCAGTGAAAAATATCACAATACTGTTGAAAATGTGCTCTATCACGTGACAGAATTTCTCAGTATCTACCGTCTTTGGTGAAAGTAGTATGCATACAAGCCAATCATGTATGATGATAAAATATATACTTTCAAGACGATCTTATTTATTTATTAATAAAAGTATTCATTTATTAAAGGCATTTAATTATCTACATGATGTTGTTTTTATAATATGTATATAGCCCATAGTTTTAAGCAATTCTTTTAGAATCATGATGTTGATCATGCTAATGAGATCTAAATTCTTAGAAAGCTTAAAACTAAAATTGTGACACCCCCGAATCCGGGTCCTCTGACCCCGGTCCGATCGTCACCAAACAATACTAAACATCCACCTCTAAACAACATACGATAACTAAAGTGCGGAATAAATAAACGTACGTCGTTCATTCAAAAGGTGTTACTAGTCCCAAGATTCGATAACCTTAAATACAAACATACAAACATTACCCTAGAATAGTCATTAGGGTTCATATTACATAACAGTAATTTAATTAAACATAAAGATAAAGTTTGCTCCTTGCAAACTAATCCTACATCTTCCCTTTACCCTTGTCTTTCCCTGAAGTCTCGGGCTTAAATACAATATAAGTCATAATATAGCAAAAATGAGCAACAAGTTTTCTCAGCAAGTTTAAATACAACAATAAAGGATATATCACGATGAATAGAAAATATCTTACAATGAATTCAACAATATGTATATCGGAAGCAAGAATAATGATTGCTTTTAGAATAACTGATAGTCAAGTAGACTTTGAACTAAAAAACTCCAATGGAATCAATAGCTGATTGACTCTTTGGTTACAGGCTACATAATAAGTACTTGAGGGGATCAGCCTCGCGTACGCCATGTATATGCATAACATTCAACTCTGCTGTTTGTATCTTTATACTAGATACTTGGGGTACTCCCCTTTATATATAAGAGGTGTTCTTTCAGTCTAAGAATCCTTACCATCAATTGGTTTGGATAGCTTGTATAAATTTTTATACAATTGTCTGACCGAACAAAGGTTCAAACTCTATCTGACACAGTTCAAGAATTTTAGAACTTTAAATAATGTACAAGTCCAAGACTGTACGAACTCAAGTGCACCAAGTGCGAATAACAATAATATCGATGTGCAATAATTGTAAAGTAATTAAACCACTAATAGCATGCTTGGAAATAAAGTTCAAGCTTTAAATAATTAACTGTCAATACGATAGTAACCTGCTTAATACAATATGAGAAGGACAGGAACTTGCACAATAAGAATTAAAGAACTTGCACAACCAAAGAGTGAAGTTCGGAGACTTGCCTGATTGCTCAGCTACAATTAAGTTCTAGCTTTAATTAAATCTTGTTGAAATAACCTAACATTAACAAGTCGGTATTCCAATTAGCACGTGTAAACTAATACGAGTCTACACTTACAAAAATTTGCTTATCATATAAATCTATCCATAATTCACGCAAGTCAATCTAATCATGTCATAGATTTAATAACTTTAGATTATCTAGTTTCTATGCATCAATATAGGCTTGAACACATAGTACTTCAAGTTACTTATATTTAATCAACACACATGCTTTAGGATTATAATTTCAAGTTTAAATCCCTAGCATGCTCACCCTAATCCAATTTAGAGTCATATGTCTTTATGCCGGTAATTCACATACCTTAAGTTAAACAAGTTCATACTTTAAAGTTGATTACTAAAGTCAGATTATCACATAACAAGGCTAAACAATATTTAATATGTATGCTCGAGTATACTACACACATATACTTTAATCACGTAGTTCATGCTTCAGAAATTCATTTCTTGAATACGTGTGTATAGGTGATACCCATGTTTCATCACATGATGCTCATGTCAACACGTGTAGAGGCATAATGAATCCTAATATATATGCTTGCATGATCATAACATAATTCACATGGTAATCGATGCTATTAGCTTTCATACTTTAAGTTTTCATAAAAAGTTTACTTAATCAACTTAGTATATACAGGGCATCTCGACATATAGTTTATATGCATTCGAAACACATATCAACGCCATATAAGCCTATTCAAATGGTCAGAATCTAAGAGACTCAAGTCTTGGTCAAGTTTGTTTTCAAAGTTCTGAAGTTTCTCCTTTGAAAATCTTTAAATCCATCAATCTCGTATGCTGACGTGTTAAACATTTTAAGCATGCATTTCCAATTAATATAACCCTACTATTATGCTCATAATATCAGAATACACATACTCGATAGGTTCATAACAAGTTTACTTTAGAAATTTCTAAGTTCATATTTGAAATTGTATGTTTTCTTTTAAATCATATGATTTCCTTCCAATATATGTGCTAACATGGTCACATGCCTCATGCTACGCCAAACTACTCATATATGCACATGAATTCAGTTCACATACTTGCTCCAACAAAACATTACATGATAGTTTGAACAGAAATCAAAAAGAAGCCAAAATTTCTGCAGCAGTCCCTGCGCTGATGCGCAGTTGGCCAGTTCTAAACCGGCGCAGCTACGCCGGTTGCAGTCCAGACGCAGACGCAGGCTGCTTCGGCAATTTCTAGCCCAACTCACAAAATTTTATACCAAAATCACTTCTAAACATGATACATTGCAATTTTAAGCTAACATATCAACTTATATAATGCATAGCATGAATTCTCTACTCAAATGATCATCCAATTTAGCATAATCAAGAATTAGAAATTTTGCAGAGAAATGAAGAACATGATTATACCTCTGCAATTGTTTTGCTGAATTAACAAATTCTCCCTCACTGATAATTCTCACAGAACTTACTTACTATAAATGTTATCAATTCTATACTTGTGTGAAAGTCTCAGCAACTCAAATGATGAAGGAGAAGACTCTATATATAGCCAATTCAATAACTAGACAATATTATTATCGTCCAAATCAATTCAAAGGATTGCAAGAATGTATAATGGATAAGAAGAAGTTGGTGAGAGTTGGTGGATTCAATGATGAATCCCACATCTCTTACAATCATAAGCTAGAATTTGTGAATTTGAGGAAGATATAGAATAGGCTAGATTCTCACGTGAAGAGGAATTTGAGCTCACGTTATGGGACAAAAAGAAATCTCAGCAACTTTGTAATGTGTGTATAATATATGTCCATACTTAGGCTATATAATACACTTAGGTTATATGATATATATACACATAGTATATACTTAAGCTACATGTATCCATTCCATATATATTTAAATGGGTGTTACCATGTTACTTCAATTAGCAATTAATAATGAATAGGTACACAACATATAATCCATGCACATTTTCTTTAATACCGAATGTAAAGTATTTGGGTATTATTATTACTCATTATTATAACTGTTATCATTATAATAACTTACTGAGATTAATTACTATATGTTGATGAGGCATACATGAATGTTTACTTACACACTTCAAGTCGTATAAGAACTATTATTGTGTAACTCTACTAATACAAATAAATCTTACCATATAGTCTATATATAATATACATAGCCACATTAATGTGCACATTGCACTTTATATAATATGAAGATAACCACCACATATTATAAGGTTTAATATATTGCATACTTGTATAAAATAATTAACCAAGTAAATATAATATTATTATATTTATTAATCTCTTACTCATTAATCATTATTTATTCATAATAATTATTAATCAACACATTATCAATTAATTACTCATAATTGAAATTCATCAAACACGTTCAAATCCTACCACGATATTCAAATAAGTTGAATATTTAATTATTAATAATCTTATCAATTCTCTGATATTAAAGTCTTAGGGTTAGTCCACTAATTTAAATAACTCATTAGTGACTTCCTTTAATCATTTCACAATTTCACATAACCACATAAGGTTTAAATAAGGTCACAAAACTAACTCGTTAAAATTAAATCACATTTTTAATAAATAAGGAGTTTAAAATTCATGGTCGTTACAAAAATAGTTCCCAATCGTTGGATTACTAAAAATGAGATTAAAAAATTAGTATAGATTGGTACATATGTTATTTACTCATTGGATGAGGATGATTGATCTTATCATCATTTGTGTGGAGACACTAAAGCAAGTATGTAGGTGCTTATTGGAGAATAAGTTCACTGAACGTGACTCGCTATGAAATACCTAATGGAGTTTTACTTACCTGTCAATAAAATTCCTAATGTGATAGTAGTACAAGTGATCCTTGGACTTGAGATCATTATAGTATCTTGTGTGTAATGAATTATACTTTGACTTATTCCTTAGAACACTTAGGGTATATCAAAGAGTATTCTTGGGTATAATGAGTTACATATGGAGATAATGAATGATCAATAAAGAATCTACCACTTCTAGTAAAAAAAGAGATATGTCCTATGTGATTCGTTAAATGACAACCCAGTAGTCCTTGGCCAATGTAGAATGAAATTAGAAAGGAGTTTCTAATTTGCATTATTTGGAGTTGTGTATTTTTCAATCAAAATACATATAATTAAATAAAATAAGACTTAACAGTAATTTCATGTCTTATATTTAATTAGGACATTGTATGGTGGAAGGATTGAATTATACGGTAACTATTTACTCACAGTTTCTTTTATGATTAATGTTAAAATTTATATTATCTGAAAAGTCGTTGATCGCTAGGGAGGCTTATCCCTATTGTAGAATAAATATTATTTATTTAAATAGATTATTAGTTTAATTTATTTATTTAAATAATATTAGAATTGTTCTAATTGATTTATTCACAACCGGTTTAATATGGAGAACCTAAAGGGTCACACCATAAAAGGAAGAATAATTATTTAAGAAGGTAATGGCATAATCGTAATAATACATTAAGTATAATTAATTTAATCTATGGTGATAGAATAAATTAAATAACTTAATGTTTATTATTTAATATTTTGAAAATACTAAATATAATTTAATAAGAGGAGTCTTATTAATATTATTACAACTAATATTATTTTAATTTCTAAAGGAGTTTAGGAATTAATTTAATATTAGTACTCTCATATATTCCTAATAAGACTAGGAAATAAATTAATTAAATCCCAATATGTTGGGAAGCCTAATTAATTAAAGGAGTTTAATTAATTAAATGAAATCCTATGTCTAATAGGATTAGAAGGGTTGACCGATATATATATATATATATATATATATATATATATATATATATATATATATATATATAAGAGGAGTCTTATAATAGATATCAGTTGATGGAATTACAATTGTTGAAGAGTACTCTTTTTTTATAGTGGATAGAAAACTAGGGTTTAGCCAACCACCCTCCTTCTTGATAATTTCTCTTCCTTGGTGGATCACCTATAGAGGCCAAATACTTGGGTGGCTAACGTTGATCAAAGGAAGGAATCTAACCCAGATATTCAAGGAGATCACGAAGAACAAGGTGTTGAACTCGTACCTGTGGAAGCTTCGTTCTACAAGGGTATGATTCCATAACTTCTTATTTGTCGTTTTAAATTAATAATTTGCATAAAGAATAATTCGGGTAATGGTTTTGTAGAAATTTTTAAACTCTGATATACCATGCTTTCGCTAAATTTTACAATTTGATTGCGCCCACGATTTCGTACAAATCCAACAGTAGCATCAGAGCCAAACATTTATGTAATTATTAATTATTTTAATTTCATATATGTATAGGTATGTATTTAGAATAATTTATTGGGCATATTAATTGTATAAAATTATTTTTATGGAAAAAAGAAAAAAAATGAATGAACGAATTTTTTTTCTTTTCGTACAAGAGGGTAAGTCACGGTTTTTTTTTCCCAATATGCTGTGATTGATTTTAAAACGAAAGTGATAGCAGATCATATATATATATATATATATATATATATATATATATATATATATATATATATATATATATATATAAGTTTTAAAAAGAAAGTGACCTTTTTTTTAAAATCTACAAGGGAGACTAAAGTATTCCAAAAGGAGACTACGATAATATTATATACATATATACATACATATATATATATATAATAATAATTTTAATAATTTTATAATTAAAATAAAGAGTTTTTTTTAATCTTGAAATTAGATTTGATGCAATTTAAAATTGCCCATTAAATGATACTCATATATATATATATATGGAATATTTTAATTCACAAGATGAATGTTTATTTATTGATGCATATGGTGATATGTATGATAATAAATGAGATTGATTATGGGATTATTGACCAATGTGATTGGATTTTTTTTTAGTTGAATGCTTGAATAAATGAGTTTTATTAAACGGGGTCTGCGTACCTCGTCTTTTCTGATTTTTTCGTCTTTTCTAATTTTTTCTTTATGTAAAATTCTATCTCCCTCCTATGTACTTCCCCTTGACTGCTGATCAAGGTTTTTATTTAATTTAAATAGTTTAATGTAATAGAAATAGTTAGAATTATCTTAAAGAAATTAGAGACCAATGAGCAAATAGCTCGTGAAGACCAGTTTGTATGGAGCCCGGGTTTAAATGTAATAGTTACGTTTAAATTTAAATTCTTGCACTCCTAGGTTTGACCTTTTGGTTCACTTGGTGGTTCTAGTGAACCAAACTAGAATAAAAGTCCATAATCAATCCGGGTAGAATATAGTATTCTATATGTGCATGCTAAGAATGATATATATTATATTTTATGCAGACATGCTTCGCATGTTTTAATAAAATGACGCATATTATATATATATATATATATATATATATATATATATATATATGTGTGTGTGTGTGTGTGTGTGTGTGTGTGTGTGTATGCGCCCTAAACAAGATGAGACAAATAATAACAAACCCCTCAAATAAATTATATTAAGTCTAAAGCGTTCAAATATATTTGAAATATCGAACGTCGCCTTCTAGCATGATAAATTAATAGAGTATTAAATATTTAATACGAGTTTGTTGTGCACACACAAGGCGAGTATTGCGTATTAAAGATATTAATGTAATCACATTTGATGTTTATAAAGTTAATTGAACAATATTATTTTGTTGTGCACACACAAGGATAATATTTTTCTTTTTTTGAATATATGGAGTGCTAGGATGGACTTAACTTAAATCATTTTAGTTCGGATGTGCACACACTTGACCATTATGATTTCAGAGGCAAAATACAAGGAGTCACATGTTGATGTGATTGACAAGAGTTGTCTACCTATTTATTTATATATCGTTTGTTGTGCACACACAAGGCTATATACATTTGAAATGGGATCCTTAATCTCATTAGCAAATCGTTAATTACATTAAGTCGAACTATATAAGTGAGGGTAATATAGTTTGAAAAAAATAGTGGGAGATACCAATCTAAAATAAGACCTAATTTATTTTGGTATATAAAATTAATTAAATGAATGTTTGCTAAAATAGACTTTTCACATATAGAAATTTAAAAAATGTCGAAATCACTAATTTTACTGCGTAGCATACTTGATGCTAATAAACTAATTGGGTCGAATTACACGGACTGGTTAAGGAATCTGAGAATAGTTCTCACTGCTGAAAAGATTTCTTATGTCCTAAATTCACCTGTCCCTAGAACTGTTCCAGAAACAGCCTCTGAGGAAGAGATTGCCACCATTGTAAAGTGGCAAAATGATGCATCTTAGGCTCATTGCATCATGCTCGCATCAATGAATAACGAGCTTCAGCATCAGTATGAAAACATGGATGATCCTACTATATTGCTTCACCTCAAGGAGTTGTATGGTGAACAAAGTAGGACTGCTAGCTATGAGATATCTAAGGAGCTCTTCCGATCTCGGATGATTGAGGGCACTGCCATAGAGACTCATGTCCTAAGGGTGATCAATATGATTAAACGCCTAGGATAGCTTGGGTTCATCATGGATGGGGATTTGAGTCAAGACATAGTCTTGCAGCCACTCCCTGAGACCTTCTTGCAGTTCGTTGTTAATTTCCACATGAATAAGTTAAATGTCAGCTTGCCTGAATTACTTAACATATTGAAAACTGTAGAAGGTCACTTCCCATCCAAGAAGAACCATGTCTTAATAGTGGATAATTCTTCCAATAAAAGGAAGAGGCCCAATGTGACGCCCCCAGAATAGGTCCAGTCAACCCAACCCATTCTGAGTCGCTAAATACATGGTACAGAATCCAAATACAAACTTTTATATCACACGGTCGTGTAAAATACGACCACACAACTATGAGTATCAATACAAATATGTAGAAAATATTAACATTCAAACTAAGTCCTCATTATAATTATTATCACACTATTTATAAGAAATAGTGAGGACTACTACTGCTCTAACTCGGACCATCACTCTATCCCCCGACTAGTTCCTGCGACATTCTCATTTCCTAAAGAGGACAATAGATGAAAAGGGTGAGCTCAACTAGTCCAGTAAAGAATATTATGACTAAGATAATGGAAAATAAATTATCGTTAGTCTTCAACAATTCAGATAAAATGTTATTGACAACAAGTTTTAGATCAATATTTGCAGCGAAAATAACAATTCATTAGAAGAGGTAAGTAGAAAATGAAGTCTACTATCTTCTATGATTTTAAATTCCATCATCAATATTTTATCTCTGTAACATCAATCAATACACATCTCGAATCAAATATTCATCGTTGCGAAAAATACTGATAAAAACACCTTAGCACTAATTCCTTCTTTTATATCCACAAAATAAATATTTCTTTATCATATAAATCAATAATTAATTATTCACAAATAATATTACAGAACTACAATATTGATAACTAGGTCGTTCTCAAGAAAGAGGAGGCCTTCCGATAAGGATTTCTCCTTACTGGCGCGCAATCAAATAACCCCTCCTAGACAGAACTTCCTTAGACATTGTCAATAATGCTATCTAATAATATTATTCAAATAATATGAATTATTGAGTTGATATTGTGAAATACTGTGCAGTGACAATTACTGAATCAATAATACAAAATATCAACGGTAGCAATTATTGAATCAATCATATAAAATAGCAACGTAGCAATTATTGATATAAAATATCAACGTAGCAATTATTGAACCAATAAAATATCATACAATTATTGAATCAATAATATAAAATATTGAATAGTAATTACTGTAACAATTATTGAGTCAGTGACTTCTTACGTAAGAATCAATAATTTAAAATACTGTGCAATACCGTGTGCTACTGTACAACAATGCGTATTACTGTATTTTTATCACCGGGTATTTCAACAGTTTAATCGTAACAGTTTTACCGTTATTTATAAAAAGGTTATTTCTATCGCTTTCTATATCCGACAGTTATTCCGTTGTGGGGTCCACAAATAGCTGCGCCGTCGTATGAATATTCCTCGACAACAAGAATATTCCACGACCAAAAGAAAATATTCCCCGACAACAATGAATATTTTATAACCATTTGCTTATTTTGAAATATTTGCACATTTCACCCATAACTGTTCACATTTATCAAATCAACACCTTACTATTTCAAAATAATATATAAAGAAAATTAAATCTTTATTCATAAAAAGTTGGGGTCTTACAACCTCCCCTCCTTATTAAATTTCGTCCTCGAAATTGACGTACGTACCTGGTATGTCGAAAAGGTGAGGATACCTCGCTTTCATTTTTGATTCCAACTCCCAGGTCATTTCCTCAATTTCATGGTTTTTCCTCAAAACTTTAACTTAAGGTATAATTTTCGAGCGTAGGACATGCTCCTTCCTATCCAAGATCTTGACAGGTACCTCCTCGGTTAAATCTTCGGCTATCTCGTCTGGTTCTAACTCAATAATGTGGTTTGGGTCTTTCACATATTTGCGAAGTACGGATATGTGAAAAACATTATGAACACGAGACATGCTTGGAGGTAAAGCAAGTCTATAAGCCACTTTTCCTACTCGGTCAAGGATCTCAAATGGACCAATAAATCGTGGGTTGAGCTTTTCTCTCTTCCCGAATCTCGTAACTCCTTTCCATGGAGCAACACGTAACAATACATGATCCCCAACATTAAATTCCACGTCCTTTCGATGAAGATCCGCATAACTCTTTTGTCGATTTTGTGCTGTTTGTATCCGTTGCCGGATCATTTGGATCTTTTCCGTAGTCATACGTATTAACTCCGGTCCCAACAATATTGCTTCACCCACCTCATCCTAGCATACTGGAGAACGACACTTTCGTCCATACAACGCTTCGAATGGAGCCATGCCTATACTTTCCTGATAACTGTTGTTGTAGGAGAATTCCACCAATGGTAAGTACTTATCCCAACTCCCTTTGAAGTCTAGAACACAGAGTCTCAATAGATCTTCAAGAGTTTGAATAGTCCTTTCTGATTGTCCGTCTGTTTGAGGATGATAAGCCGAACTAAATCGTAAATCCATATCCATAGCTTTCTGCAAACTGATCCAAAATCGTGAATTAAATCTGGGGTCACGATCCGAAACTATAGATACTGGAATGCCATGCAATCTCACAATCTCATTCATGTATATACTGTTGGGTATTTTCTATGCGCAACACGCAAGTGTACGTGGTCAACACGTAATACAGTGATAAATCAAAGATCGTACCCACAGAGACAATAATTTCTGTTTAATCAAACAAGTACCAATTTTAGAGTATTTCAACTTTATCAAACTAACAGCAAAAAGATATATTCTTCTATAACAAAATTAATAATGAAAGTAACCACACACTAAATCAAGATCTTTAATAGAATTGAGAGAATTAAGCCTACAACTTCACTTATTATTTCACTTCAGATAAGATCTTTGTCCCCAGTTTATTTCAATTACCCCCATATTATTAATCGAAAACACTAATGTAGATAAAACCACCTCACGATGCATAATATCCGTACTCATTTGCATCCACAAATGATAGATTCAAATAAGACATCCCAATTAATTAATTCACTATATTTCTATGCGAATTGCAATTAACCAGAATTTACTACCAAGTTCTCTTTTCGATTACATATGGCGTAAAGGAATATATCTATCCTAAACACGAATCACAAATTCCATCTATGCAGAATTCACGAACATATGTCACTATGGCCAGTTCTAATCTCCTATGTTCCTTCACAAGTTCATAAGAAATAACAGAATAATCGTTGATCCGACAATTATATCAATTAATCACACACATAATGAATAACCTGGGAATAACCTCCATAAACTGGATTTAAAAATAAATAATCATCCATTACATAATAAGATCCGTCATAGGCTTAAATAAATATTTAGTTCATAACGAATGAAATAAAATCCATAATCCACAGAGTACTAATCATAACGAATACAAAGATAATATGGATTGAGAAAGATAGGAATATAAAACTCCTGTCGTTACTGTCTCCAAATTGCTCCGTGTTTATTCGATCATGCTCCGCTTCAATACTCTTCTTCCAGTTTAGATCCCAAAATTCTTAATCCGGCGGCTAGGTATTATATCTCCTCTCTTTCTTTTTTTAATAACTGTCCCTTATATATCTATTTTATCTCTCCAGCTAAACTTCTTATCCAGTCCCTTTATAATCAAGTCAGCCTAATTTTTCTTGTGCATTCCAATCCCAATAGGAGAATGAACCAGCCCACTTATTATTACACTTGACAACCCACACTAAAAAGGAGACTGCCAGCTGCTTGCTTACGCGCCTCCCCGCCCCGGCGGAGAGTTTCTTTACTAATCACCCGCCCCAGCGGGTAAGGTCTCTGCCTAGCTGCCTTGAATTGCGTTCATACTATTTTTCATATATTACATAGCAGCATATTTGTGCGATGCATGGCTGCATGCGTGGCCCATTCATTCCTACACAAGCTGCTCCATTTATCTACTATCACTTTGCTTGCACTTGCACACGTGGCTGCTCATTCCCAAATTCATGGTTCACATCTATATATATGCTAAAGCTGCTGACCCACGTACTATAATAACCTTGGCCCACTTGCAAATTGGTAGATCATAATAGTACTTGCATGTTCCTTACTTACATGATTTGCTCCCCTGCTGCAGTTAATTATTTGAATTAAGTCCGGCCACTTGATTTGCATGCTGCCCACTATCTCTCCTAATAAAATTATGGATATACTAAAACTATCCTATTCCCTCATGGCTTGTATCCGGTCTAGTCTCTATGCTCTTCACCTTGCCCCCAATCCAAGTCGAATAAGAATTTTAGTAGCAGCACTCCGCCTACCCGCCCTAACGGGTGATCCTCAGCTCAAGGCTCCGCCCCAGCGGAACATCATACTGCCCAGCCACTTGAAAATCCGCATGGTTTTCTTCCTTCAAGTCCCAACCATAAGGAGGCTTGCATGCAAGGAATTGTCGAACCAATTGAGAGGCTGACATGTTAATTCCATACTAACCTCCAATTCATTTCCAATTATCACAGAACTCTTCAATTGTACCTAAAATAAACATACAAGAATACTGAGTATAGTTATGCACAATAAAAGAATAGAAACATTGAATAATAGGCATATACATACAAATTTGTACTTTAAAGCTACTTTCACCTCCATTTCATTATTTGCACATAAACGTATACACCCAGTAGAAATGATAGGCAAAGTACTCGAAAACATTCGGAATCAAGCTATAACGACTACCGATTCGTAGGTATAAAACCCACTCATCAAATACCCCCAAACTTGAGACTTTGCTTGTCCTCAAGCAAAAACATGCATATGCAAGAATATATAATGCTCATAACTGTAACTGTCAGTGTTTACAAAACTAACTCATCGCACCTCAGTAAACTCACAACAGATATAAACATTAACTTCAACTAGATACGCATCTGCAATTAAAACCCAACTATAAATCTATAACTGTCAACACTGAAGCTGTGTGTGTGCTTAACAACAAGATACCCAACTACAGATCAAATATATAACATAATACGTGTCTTAGAATGTCATCAGAGTTCAACTCAAGAAATCTCGTGAACCAAGTACAGTGAATTCAAGTAAACATTAACCAAGTCGGAAGTTAATATGGGAGATTTTCTATCTTTCTTTATCCACGGAAGCATTTTGCTCTTTTTTTTCCGTATCTACAATTTCCTCATGACTGTGCAATGTTTAGTTCCCTTAGGCTCTTCAGTGATACCCATGTAGCGAGTTTTCGACCAACGACTCCCAAACCGAATGGCTTTAGGGCGCTGGGTGTAAAGACATCCCCTAAGGCGTACTTACTCGAGTACCACTGGCCACGAAACTTAACAAGTCACGGTGTTTATTCATGTTTTTATTTTTCACATTTTCCAATTCTTTTCTTTATCTGATTTTTTTTCTTTTCCTTCTTTCAGATAGCTCCCATATCTTCCCCCAAACTTATGTTTCAGTCTAACCTTAGTCAATAATACAAGTTCACTAAATTTCCTTTATTAGAACCCAATTTCTGTTCAAGACGACAATTATGTGACTATTCGAACTGAGTTGACTACATTGGTGTTTTATCGTGCTAACCGGTGCATCAATGTCAAACAGGTAAAAAAATCATGCAAAGGATTGAATACACATCAACATTCTGGTTTTCATTATGTTTATATTCTTATGTAAGTCCAGTCTCATCACAGGCTAAAGTTATTTCTTACCACTGACATACTGACTCATACAATCCTAATTACAAACTCTTTTTGGTCTTTTATGATTTTTTAATTTTTTTTTTATATTTGGTAAGCATAAAAACTTAAACTATTCTACTATGCAAATTTTTTCGAACATACTATGCAACTATACCTATCCTAACCATTCATGCACATGCTAACCAAATTCCTGATTATTAAGACACAACACACCCCCAAACTTAAATGAAACAATGCCCTCATTGTGAAACATATAGAATTTAAGTGTAAAGGACTTCCCTGTTCAGTCAAACATTCGGGCCGGCCTCCTCCTCGATGTCTGAGTCAGATGGGGGATATGGCGGATCGGCTGTGGAGCAGGGAACTGGAGTGGACCAGTGTCGGTGTTTAGGCGAGAGAAAGCCTCAGTAAGAACGACATTAAACGTGTTCTGTGTATCGAATATGTGATTCTGTCGCTCCGCTGTGTGGTCAATTCTTCGCTGAAGTCGTCTAAACATGGAAGCTGTCGATGTGGACGATGTTTGTGGTTCCAATTCCTCGTCGGATAACCTATTTTCCGCACCTCGAGACTCCTCCTCCTTGTATGAAACAATAAACCCGAGGCCTCGAGGATGTACCGGAGCTCCCGTCCATGACTCAAATCTGTTTATCAGCTTAGAATCCAGAACCATCGAAGGTGGTTGAACTGGCTCATTCGGTGCCCAGACTACGCCTGCTTGTAAACACAACCCGGTGATTAAGGATGGGTGTGGGTTAATGCTTTGGGGTAAGTGGGATTGGGAAGAATGGGGGAATAATGGTTTGAGATTACACGGGTTTGCACTTTCGTGGGGGCAGGGGTAGTATTGGTTTAGGAACGGTTAATGGGTATGGGAGTCGTGGGGGATGGGAAGAATGGGGTTGTACAGTTCATGAAGGGGGGGGGGGGGGCTTAGGGAGTTCGGTGAGTGGGAAGAAGAATAGCAGGTTATGGGATGGGTATGGGTAGTAGAGTTGTAATGGGATTTGTATAGGATTTGAGATATGCTAGTGGGGGAGTTTAGGGAGTGTTAGATCGTGGGGCTGCTGATTTTCGTGAGGGGGTAGGACTGAAGTGAGGAATTTCTGATTCCGTGTACCCGCCCTAGCGGGGGTACATCCTTTAGAACTTCAGCCCCAGCGGGAAAATCTTATGCCCAACCATATTCATGACCAGCCCCGGCGGGAGATGTATGCCTCTTCCATCCGCCCCAGCGGGAAAATCTTCTGTCCAGTCATATATTTTATTCTTTTCTCAATTCCCTTGTCTCCTTTTTCTTTTGCTTATTGTATTATTCCTTGATCCATCTGGACGTTGGAGTTCCTGTATCAATTACATCACAAGCTATATTAGACGTGTCTCATGCAGAACGGTTTCTACGTTAATACATTATTACCCTATTAAATGATATTCATGCAACTAAAAATGAAAATAAAACTAAATTAAAATAACCGATGGGTTGCCTCCCATCAAGCGCTTAATTTCAAGTCTTTAGCCTGACTCCTTTGTTATTTTATTTGGGTTCGGCCAGGACGACCGTGGTTGCTTGGCGATCAATTTTTTCGCCCCAGTAATGCTTTAACCGTTGACCGTTGACTTTAAATGTGTCCGTCGACTCCTTAACATATAATTCAACGGCGCTATGAGGGAATACCGTCTTTATTGTGAATGGACCTGACCATCTAGATTTCAGCTTTCCAGGGAATAATTTCAACCGAGAGTTGAATACTAATACTGATTGACTCGGTTCAAACTGGCGATGCATTATTTTCTGATCATGCCATTTTTTCACCTTTTCCTTGTACAACTTTGAATTCTCATACGCCTGCAGGCGAAATTCGTCTAGTTCGTTAAGTTGTAACAACCGCTTCTCACCTGCTGCTGACATATCAAAATTCAGCTTCCTGATTGCCCAATATGCTCTATGCTCGAGTTCTACCGGCAAGTGACATGCTTTCCCGTAGACGAGTTGATAGGGAGACATGCCTAGCAGAGTTTTGTAGGCAGTCCGATACGCCCACAAAGCATCGTCTAACTTTACTGACCAATCCTTTCTATTTGGATTTACAACTTTTTCCAGAATTCTTTTGACATCCCGGTTGGACACCTCCGCTTGTCCACTTGTTTGCGGGTGATAGGCTGTTGCTATCCGATGTTTGACCCCATACTTTGCCACTAAAGCAGTGAAGTATTTGTTACAGAAGTGGCTCCCTTCATCGCTAATGATTGCTCGTGGGGTTCCAAACCGAGTGAATATATTCTTCTGCAGGAACCTTAATACCACTTTTGCATCATTTGTTGGTAATGCCTCCGCTTCAACCCATTTTGAGACATAATCTACAGCCAAAAGGATGTACAGATTGTTGAATGAAGATGGAAAGGGTCCCATAAAATTGATTCCCCATACGTCGAAAACCTCGACTTCCAAGATCATGTTCAATGGCATTTCATGGCGTTTCGATATATTCCCCACTCTCTGACATCTATCACAAT
Source organism: Panax stipuleanatus (assembly GCA_020205555.1). Classification (NCBI taxonomy): domain Eukaryota; kingdom Viridiplantae; phylum Streptophyta; class Magnoliopsida; order Apiales; family Araliaceae; genus Panax; species Panax stipuleanatus. The sequence goes on from CM035117.1 coordinate 94,117,442, forward strand.
TCTTCACACAATGATGTGTGTCTCTGAACAACGTGGGCCAGTAGACTCCTGATTGAAGAACTTTTGTTGCTGTACGATCAATCCCATAGTGTCCCCCATATGGCAATGCGTGACACGCCTGTAGGATACTCTCCACTTCACTTTCTGGTATGCATCGTCGGATCATTTTATCAGCACATTGGCGGAACAAGTATGGTTCGTCCCACATGTACCACTTTACATCGTGTAAGAATTTTCTCTTTTGGTGACAAGACAAGTCTGGTGGGAGGACGTTACTGACCACGTAATTGGCGAAGTCCGCATACCACGGAAACTCGCCGTTTATCAAAAATAGTTGCTCGTCAGGAAATAGCTCATTGATGGCTAACTTGTCTGTTTCATCTTGCTTTGGGTTCTCAAGTCGTGAGAGGTGATCGGCCACCTGGTTCTCTGTCCCCTTTCTATCCTTGATTTCCAGGTCAAATTCCTGTAGTAGCAACACCCAGCGGATAAGTCTTGGCTTTGCGTCTTTCTTCTCAACTAAATACCTGATGGTTGAATGTTCGGTGTACACCACCACCTTAGTTCCCACCAAGTATGAACGGAACTTATCAAAGGCATACACAACTGCAAGTAGTTCTTTTTTTGTGGTAGTGTAGTTTAACTGTGCATCCGTTAGAGTCTTGCTTGCATAGTAGATGGCATGAAAGATTTTATCCTGTCTTTGTCCTAGTACTGGTCCAATCAGGTGCTATTATTACGGGGGCCGTGGTCAATTTTTTCTTTAACTGCTCAAAAGCCACTCGACAGTCTTCATAAAATTTGAATGCGACATCTTTTTCTAATAGACTGCAGAGTGGTTTAGTGATTTTTGAGAAGTCCTTGATAAACTGTCTGTAGAATCCAGCATGACCGAGAAAACTCCGAATACCCTTTACCGATGTCGGCGGTGGCAGATTTTCAATTGTTTCTAACTTTGCTCGGTCGACTTCCAACCCTTTTCCTGAGACTTTGTGGCCAAGAATTATCCCCTCTTGGACCATAAAGTGGCACTTCTCCCAGTTGAGTACCAGGTTCGTTTCCACACACCTCTTCAAAACCAATACCAGATTTTTGAGGCATCTATCAAACGACTCCCCAAAGACGGAGAAATCGTCCATAAAGACCTCAACACTTCGTTCCACCATGTCTGAAAATATCGCCATCATGCACCGCTGGAATGTTGTCGGTGCGTTGCACAATCCGAATGACATCCTTCTAAAGGCAAAGGTGCCATACGGACATGTGAATGTCGTCTTTTCTTGATCCTCTGGTGTAATGACGATCTGGTTGTATCCGAAATACCAGTCCAATAAGCAATAATATTCATGTCTGCCTAATCTGTCCAACATCGGATCAATGAAAGGCAAGGGGAAATGATCCTTTCTAGTCGCCTTATTCAGTTTCCTATAATCCATGCAGACTCTCTAGCTAGTTACTGTTCTTGTCGATATTAACTCATTATTTTCGTTCTTCACCACTATCATACCACCCTTTTTCGGCACACATTGGACCGGACTCACCCAAGCACTGTCTGAAATTGGGTAGATCCTGCGTCTAGCCATTTCAAGATCTCTTTCTTCACCACTTCTTTTATTATAGGATTTAGCCTCCTCTGTTGTTCTACCGTGGGCTTGCTATCTTCCTCCATCAGGATCTTGTGCATACAGAATGATGGACTGATCCCTTTAATGTCGGCGATGGTCCAGCCAATAGCCGATTTATGTTCCCTTAACACTCTCAGCAGCCTACTTTCCTGCATTGGGTTAAGTGCAGATGCAATAATAACAGGTAAAGTAGATGAATCACCTAAAAATGCATACCTGAGGTGATCAAGTAACGGCTTAAGTTCAAGCTTAGGTGGTTCCTGAAGAGATGGCTTGATTTTTTCTTATAAGGCTCCTTCCATTTCCAAAGGTTCAACTGGTGGTGTGAATCAATTTGCTCTCGGAATTGCGTCCAATAGCTGTATATATTCTATTATTTCCTCATCCTCCTCATCACATTCTTCCATCAATGCTAATTCTAGTGGGTCAATATTCAGTATCCGCAGTTGTTCCTCATCCACCACTGTGTCTATTGTATCCACCCGGTAACATTCCTCATCTTCCTTGGGAAAGTTCATGGCCTTGAATACATTGAAGGTGACTTGTTGATCGTGCACCCTCATGGTCAACTCTCCTTTCTGCACGTCGATGAGTGTATTACCAGTAGCTAAGAATGGTCATCCAAGGATTATTGAAATTTCCTTATCTTCTTCACAATCAAGAATGATGAAATCTGATGGGAAGAGTAATTTGTCCACCTTCACCAATATGTCTTCGACAATTCCCCGAGGATAAGTTACTGATCTGTCTGCCAATTGTAGGGAGATGTTGGTAGGTTTAGGTGCCGGTAATCCTAGCTGAGTGTAAACTGATAGTGGCATAAGGTTAATACTGGCACCTAAATCACAAAGGCATTTGTTGAAGGTTACACTTACTATAGTGCATGGAATGGTAAAACTACCCGGATCTTTCAACTTCGGTGGAAGCTTCTTTTGCAGAATTGCACTACATTCTTCTGTCAGTGCCATAGTTTCGAAGTCCTCTACTCTTTTTTTCTTTGAAAGAATGTCCTTCATGAATTTGGCATAACTGGGCATCTGCTCTAATGCCTCCGCAAACGGTATATTTATATGCAGCTTCTTGAATACTTCCAGGAATTTTGTGAACTGTTGCTGTAGTTTTTGTTTGTGGAGTCTTTGTGGAAATGGCAGTGGAGGATAAATTACTGGTGTAACCACCTGTTCCTTTTCTACTGGTTTTTCTCCTGCCTCTTTTTCCACTGTTTGTTCCTTACTGGTTTCAACTTGATCTTCGGTTACCGGCTTCTCCAACTCTAATTCATCTAGCTGTTTTCCACTCCTGAGTGTCATTGCTTGACATTGCTCATGTCCTCCCTTCGGATTCTTCTCGGTGTCGCTATGCAACGATCCCTGCGGCCGGTTATTCATTGCACTTGCTATCTATCCTATTTGAATCATAAGATTCTCCATGTCCATAGTAAGAGCCTTCATCTCTTTCCTCGCCAATTCATTATCTGTTCTGACTCTGGCTATAGCTTCTTCCCAACCGAGCTTTTCTTCCTGTTGTGGTGCTGCCTGTTGCTGCAGATTCTGAAAACCAGGAGGATATGGTTGTCGTGGAGCCTGTTGTTGGTTCTGTGTGTTGCTCCATGAGAAGTTTGGGTAGTTCCTGTTCCCTTGATTATATGTATTCTGGTATGTGTTGGCTGATCTGTTATAGTTACCCACATAATTAACTGCAGCTGGGTTGATTGCGCACTGTTCAATCGGATGTTCTCCTGCACAAAGTTCGCATACGACTGCTACCTGCTGCATATTTCCCTTTGTTATAATCTCAATACTTTTTTGTAACGAAGCCAGTTGTTCCAATATAGCTGTCGAATTATCCACTTGCAGAACACCCGCTACTGTGGGCTGAGTCAATCTTTCAGTCGGCCATTGGTACCCATTCGAAGCCATCGTTTCTATCAATGCCCATCCGTCCTCAAATTTTTTCATCAGAAAGGCTCCCTGTGATGCTGTATCAATGCTAGACCGTATCTGACTCGATACTCCATTATAAAAATTACTCAACTGCATCCATGGTGGAAATCCGTGATGAGGGCACTTCCTCAACAATTCTTTGTATCTTTCCCATGCTTCATACAGTGGCTCCCCTTTATACTGTGCAAATGCAGATATCTCTGACCTTATCTTGTGTGTCTTCGATGGTGGAAAGAACTTGGCCAAGAATTTCTGTGCTAGGTCATTCCATGTCGTAATTGACCCCGGTGGTTCAGAATGTAACCAAGCCTTCGCCTTGTCTCTGAGTGAGAATGGGAATAACCTCAGCTTGAGTGCATCGTCTGACACTCCATTGCACTTGAAAGTGTCGCAGATTTCTATGAAAGTGAAGATATGGTCATTCGGATCATCATTCGGAAGACCCCCAAACTGACATGTGTTCTGTACCATCTGTATTGTCCCAGGCTTAATCTCAAAGTTATTTGCATTAATTGCTGGCCTGGCTATACTTGAATGGATTTCTGAGATTTTTGGTATATCATAATCCTTCATGGGTTTGTCTTCCTGTTGCTGGTCCGCTATGTTTGTTTTGGGTATTTCAAATTCCTGTCGATTCTTTGCAATCCACTCAGTTACCCCCCGAAACCGTTTGTCGATATCGTCCTCAAAGGGCAACAACTCTGGTTTCTTCGATCTAGTTTGCATGCACTAATCGAAAGTACCTGAAAAATCCAAACAAACAAAAAGATATAAATGTATATATGTTTAATTAAAATTGATTTACTTAAATTGATATTGTAAGTAATAAACGCAATTACTGTCCTCGGCAATGGCGCCAAAAACTTGTTGGGTATTTTCTACGCGCAACACGCAAGTGTACGTGGTCAACAAGTAATACAGTGATAAATCAAAGATCGTACCCACAGAGACAATAATTTCTGTTTAATCAAACAAGTACCAATTTTAGAGTATTTCAACTTTATCAAACTAACAGCAAAAAGATATATTCTTCTATAACTAAATTAATAATGAAAGTAACCACACACTAAATCAAGATCTTTAACAGAATTGAGAGAATTAAGCCTACAACTTCACTTATTATTTCACTTCAGATAAGATCTTTGTCCCCAGTTTATTTCAATTACCCCCATATTATTAATCGAAAATACTAATGTAGATAAAACCACCTCACGATGCATAATATCCGTACTCATTTGCATCCACAAATGATAGATTCAAATAAGACATCCCAATTAATTAACTCACTATATTTCTATGCGAATTACAATTAACCAAGAATTTACTACAAAGTTCTCTTTCAGATTACATATGGCGTAAAGGAATATATCTATCCTAAACACGAATCACGAATTCCATCTATGCAGAATTCACGAACATATGTCACTATGGCCAGTTCTAATCTCCTATGTTCCTTCACAAGTTCATAAGAAATAACAGAATAATCGTTTATCAGACAATTATATCAATTAATCACACACATAATGAATAACCTGTAATTAATCATCCATTACATAATAAGATCCGTCATAGGCTTAAATAAATATTTAGTTCATAACGAATGAAATAAAATCCATAATCCACATAGTACTAATCATAACGAATACAAAGATAATATGGATTGAGAAAGATAGGAATATAAAACTCCTGTCGTTACTGTCTCCAAATTGCTCCGTGTTTATCCGATCATGCTCCGCTTCAATACTCTTCTTCCAGTTCAGATCCCAAAATTCTTAATCCGGCGGCTAGGTATTATATTTCCTCTCTTTCTTTTTTTAATAACTGTCCCTTATATATCTATTTTATCTCTCCAGCTAAACTTCTTATCCAGTCCCTTTATAATCAAGTCAGCCTAAATTTTCTTGTGCATTCCAATCCCAATAGGAGAATGAACCAGCCCACTTATTATTACACTTGACAACCCACACTAAAAAGGAGACTGCCAGCTGCTTGCTTACGCGCCTCCCCACCCCAGCGGAGAGTTTCTTTACTAATCACCCGCCCCAGCGGGTAAGGTCTCTGCCTAGCTGCCTTGAATTGAGTTCATACTATTTTTCATATATTACATAGCAGCTTATTTGTGTGATGCATGGCTGCATGCGTGGCCCATTCTTTCCTACACAAGCTGCTCCATTTATCTACTATCACTTTGCTTGCACTTTCACACGTGGCTGCTCATTCCCTAATTCATGGTTCACATCTATATATATGCTAAAGCTGCTGACCTACGTACTATAATAACCTTGGCCCACTTGCAAATTGGTAGATCATAATAGTACTTGCATGTTCCTTATTTACATGATTTGCTCCCCTGCTGCAGTTAATTATTTGAATTAAGTCCGGCCACTTGATTTGCATGCTGCCCACTATCTCTCCTAATAAAATTATAGATATACTAAAACTATCCTGTTCCCTCATGGCTTGTATCCAGTCTAGTCTCTATGCTCTTCACCTTGAACCCAATCCAAGTTGAATAAGAATTTTAGTAGCAGCACTCCGCCTACCCGCCCTAGCGGGTGATCCTCAGCTCGAGGCCCCGCCCCAGCGGAACATCATACTGCCCAGCCACTTGAAAATCCGCATGGTTTGCTTCCTTCAAGTCCAAACCATAAGGAGGCTTGCATGCAAGGAATTGTTGAACCAATTAAGAGGCTGACATGTTAATTCCATACTAACCTCCAATTCATTTCCAATTATCACAGAACTCTTCAATTGTACCTAAAATAAACATACAAGAATACTGAGTATAGTTAGGCACAATAAAAGAACAGAAACATTGAAGAATAGGCATATACATACAAATTTGTACTTTAAAGCTACTTTCACCTCCATTTCATTATTTGCACATAAACGTATACACCCAGTAGAAATGATAGGCAAAGTACTCGAAAACATGCGGAATCAAGCTATAACGACTACCGATTCGTAGGTATAAAACCCACTCATTATATACGAGCAAGACGTTCAAGGAAATAAGTCTCTCATATCGGCAAAAAATGAGCAGACTTGGTTAATCTATCAACAATAACCCAAATCGCATCTATGCCTTGAGAAACCTTGGGAAGACCCGTAACGAAATCCATCGTAATGTGTTCCCACTTCCATTTCAAAATTTCCAGTGGTTGCAATGGACCCTTCAGCACTTGATGCTCCACCTTTACACTTTGACAAGTTAAACATCTCGAAATAAAGTCCGCGATCTCTCTTTTCATATTGCTCCACCAAAATGTATGTCAAAGATCACAATACATTTTGGTACTCCCAAGATGGATTGCAAACGGTGTGTTGTGTGCCTCCATCATGATTCTATACTTCAAGTCGGAATCGTTAAGAACACCAAGTCTGGAGTTGACTCGAAGTATTCCCTCTTCATCAATTCTTGCTTCTGCAATGGCACCTTCTTGCACCTTCTTCTTCATCTTTATCAGCTCCGGATCCGTAGCTTGAGCAGCTTTAACTTTATCAATCAAAGTTGGTTCTACGCGTATACTTGACAACATCGCACTCGTTCCTGCATATGATCTTCTACTCAATGCGTCAGCTACCATGTTCGCTTTTTCAGGATGGTATTGGATGGTATGATCGTAATCTTTCAACAGCTCAAGCCAACGTCGTTGTCGCATGTTGAGTTTCTTTTGAGTGAAGAAATATTTAAGGCTCTTATGATCCGTATAAATATCCACTTTCTCCCCGTACAGGTAATATCTCCAGATCTTCAACGCGAAAACGATCGCTGCCAACTCTAGATCATGAGTAGGATAATTCCTCTCATATTCTTTGAGTTGTCGCGAGGCATAGGCTATGACTTTCCTATGTTGGATGAGAACACATCCTAACCTTTTGCCCGAAGCATCGCTGTTGATAACAAATCCATCCGAACCAGATGGTATTGTCAGAACAGGTGCCGAGATAAGTCTTCTCTTGAGCTCTTGGAAGCTCTTCTCTCATTCCTCGCTCCAAATAAATTTTGTATCTTTCCGAGTTAACCGAGTTAATGGAGTAGCAATTCGAGAAAATCCCTCTACGAACCTCCAATAATAACCAGCTAAGCCCAGAAAGCTTCGAACTTCGGTCACCGACTTAGGTTGCTCCCAACTTTGTATTACTTCAATCTTCGCCGGGTCAACAGATACTCCACATTTCGATACCACGTGCCCAAGGAATGCTACTTCCTCAAGACAGAACTCGCACTTCTTCAGCTTGGCATATAGCTTGTTCTCACGAAGCTTTTGAAGTACTAACTTCAAGTGGTGCTTATGATCTTCACGGCTTTTAGAATAGATAAGGATGTCATCAATAAAGACAACAACGAACTGATCCAAATATTTCATAAATACACAGTTTATCATATCCATGAAAGCAACAGGAGCATTAGTCAATCCAAAAGATATGACTAAGAACTCATAATGCCCGTACCGAGTTCTGAAGGCAGTCTTCGGAATATCCTCAGTTTTAATCTTTAGCTGATGATATCTAGAACGAAGATCGATCTTTGAAAAGAATTGTGCTCCTTGCAACTGGTCGAACAGGTCATCAATACGAGGTAACGGATACCTATTCTTGATGGTGACATGGTTCAACTCCCGATAGTCAATACAAAGTCGCATACTCCCATCTTTCTTCTTTACGAATAAAACAGTAGCACCCCAAGGAGACGTACTAGGACGAATAAAATCGATGTCAAACAATTCCTGTAATTGGACACCTTACTATCAAATCAACACCTTACTATTTCAAAATAATATATAAAGAAAATTAAATCTTTATTCATAAAAGTTGGGGTCTTACACCCAAGGTATCTTCTGAAAAGAAGAAATCTAAGAAGGCTAAGGGCAATGCGAAAGTTAAGGATCAAAAGAATCCTGATCCAGCTAGCAAAGGAATGTGATTCCATTGCAACGAGTCGGGTCACTGGAAGAGAAACCGCAAGAAGTTTCTGGAAGAGAAAAAGCTTGCAGAAGCTTCGACTTCCAGTCAAGGTTTGTTCATGATTAAAATTAATTTTTTAGAAAGTCAAAATTCTACTTGGGTATTGGATACTGGCTGTGGTTCTCACATATGTAAAACTGTGCAGGGACTAGTCAGAAGTAGAAAGCTGAACAAGGATGAAGTTGTCCTACGAGTGAAAAATGGAGCAAAGGTTGCTGCATTAGCTGTAGGCACTTATTGTTTAGCACTGCCTATGGGCAAGTCCATTTATTTAAATAATTGTTATTTTATTCTGAATATCATTAGAAACATTATTTTAAATTCTGTATTAGATATGGATGGATTTAAAATTATAATAAAGAACAACATTTGTTCTATTTATAAAAACAATGTTTTATATGGTGTTGATAATTTGCAAAATGGACTTTACATACTTGACTTGCATAAAAATATATTTCAAATAGAACAAACTAAGAAAAAGAAAATAGATGATGTTAATTATACCTATATGTGACACTGTAGACTCAGTCATATCAATGAAACAAGATTATCCAAGTTACATAAGGATGGGCTTTTAGAGCTATCCGATTATAAATCATATCTAACTTGTGAATCTTGTCTCATGGATAAAATGACTAACTATCCTTTTAGTGGAAAAGGAGAAAGAGTTACAGAGTTTTTAGCGTTTGTTCACACAGACGTTTGTGGACCTATGACAACGAATGCATGGGGAGGGTATTCTTAGTTTATTACTTTCACTGATTATCACTCAAGATATGGATATGAGTTTTTAATAAAATACAAATCTGAATCATTTGAAAAGTTCAAAAAGTTCAGAAGTGAAGTAGAGAAACAAACACGTTGCTCATTATTAATATACCTCTTGAAATAATAATCATCACTTATTATTAATTAATCATCAATAATTAATTAATATTCTATAATAACAATTAACTATTAATATAGGTTAATTGTTTACATAATAATTCCTTCGTTAATTAATATCATCATTAATATTCCTCATCACTGTGCCACACAAGGCTTTTCGATGAGTTTGTCACGAACTCCAAAATTTCTCAATTATTATAATTATTCAATTTAACATAATTGAGTTAACTCATCTCTTAACACAAAAATCATTTATATACGAATAAATATTCATTTCCATTAATATATTTATTTAATAATATTAGGAAAATCTTGGGTATTACATCCTCCCCCCCTTATAAAAATTCCGTCCGGAAATTGCTACAAGGTTACACAAATAGATGGGGATAGTCCCTTATCATCATATCTTCTAACTCCCACGTTGCCTCCTCAACATCTTGGTTACGCCAAAGTACTTTTACAGAAGGTATAATTTTATTTCTTAAGATCTGCTCTTTCCTATCTAATATTTGGAAAGAAATTTCTTCATACGCTAAGTTCTTCTCCACTTAAATGGGCTCATAAGAAATCACGTGCTTGTAGTCGGCCTTGTACGGTCGCAACACGAAAATGTGAAACACGTTGTGGATGTGCTCCAACTCGGGTGGTAACACAACTTTGTATGCCACTTCGCCCACTCGCTTCAGTATCTCGAACGGTCCTATAAATTTTGGACTCAACTTTCCTTTCTTGCCGAAACGGATCTTTCCCTTCCATGGGGACACTTTCAAGAATACAAAACATTCAACTTTGAAGTCTCGGTCTTGCCGATGCAAATCTGTGTATTTCTTCTGGCGATCTTGAGCTGCTACTAGTCTGGCTCTTATCACTGTCACCACATCTGCAGTTTGTTGAACTAGCTCTGGTCCGAGTATTCGTCGTTCTTCGACTTCGTCCCAACATAATGGCGTTCTACACTTTCTTCCGTAATGAGCTTCGTACGGTGGCATGCCGATACTCGCATGGTAACTATTATTATATGCAAATTCAACTAAGGGTAGGTGGTCGTCCCAATTTCTCTTGAAATCCATCACGCAAGTTCTAAACATGTCCTCTAGCATTTGTATAGTTCACTCACATTGTTTGTCTGTTTGAGGATGATAAGCGGTACTCAACCTCAACTGTGTTCCCATTCTCTCTTGCAAACTCTTTCAAAAATTTGACGTGAAGCGCGGATCTCGATCAAAGACAATTGACACCGGCACTCCATGTCGTGAAACAATCTCCTTTACGTATAGGCTTGCTAACTGATTCAAACTTTAGCGGATCTTGATTGGTAGAAAATGTGCGGTCTTCGTAAGTCGATCCAAAATAACCCAAATGGCATCATAACCTTTTTGCGTAACTGGAAGACCTACCACGAAGTCCATCGTAATATGCTTCCATTTCCACTCTGGTATTTCTAACGGTTGTAGTAAACCACTCAGCCGTTGATGCTTTACTTTAACGCGTTGGCAAGTCAAACATCTGCTGACGCACTCTGCAACCTCTCGTTTTAAATTGGGCCACCAAAAATGTTGCCTCAAATCTCGGTACATCTTCGTGCCTCCCAGGTGAATGGAATACATCGTATTGTGTGCCTCGTGCAAAATCTCTTCCCTTAGCTCGGTTACCGCTGGTACCCATACTCTTTCTTTAAAATTTAAAATACCGTCTTTATCTATTCGGAATTTCTCTTCCTCATTTTCTGTGATCCTTTTTTCTGATCTTCTCACATTCTTCATCTCTCTCCTGTGCTTCCTTTACCCTATCCAACAATGTCGGATGAGCTTCCATTACAAACAACTTCTCTTCAGACTTTCCTGGTCCTTTCACTTCTATCTCCAATTTCTCCATCTCTCTTATCAAATCTTCTTGAGTTGTCAAATGAAATAATTTTTCCCTTCCTTTCCTGCTCAGAGCGTCGGTAACCACGTTTGTCTTTCCCGGGTGATAAAGAATATCGCAGTCGTAGTCTTTGATTAATTCTAACCACCTTCTCTGCCGCATGTTCAACTCCTTCTGTGTGAAGATATATTTCAGACTCTTGTGGTCCGTGTATATCTCGCATTTCTCCCCGTACAAATAATGCCTCCAAATCTTTAACGCAAAAATTACTGCCGCTAACTCTAAGTCGTGAGTAGGGTATCGTTTTTTGTAATCCTTCAATTGCCATGATGCATACGCAATGACTTTGTCGTGCTGCATAAACACACATCCAAGTCCCTTGTGCGATGCATCACTATACACCACAAAATTTCCCGCATCATTTGGTAATGATAACACAGGTGCTTCCCTCAATCTCTTCTTCAGTTCTTGAAAACATTCTTCGCATTGGTCGGTCCATACAAACTTCATTGTCTTCCTCGTCAGATTAGTCAACGGGGTTGCTATCTTGGAAAAGTCTTGGATGAATCTTCTATAGTACCCAGCTAACCCTAAAAAGCTTCTCACCTCCGTCGGTGTTCTCGGTTGTTTCCAATTACTTACTGCTTCGACCTTTGTGGGGTCTACTGAGATTCCATCCTTATCCACCACGTGGCCTAAGAATTGAACCTTCTCCATCCAAAATTCGCACTTAGAAAATTTCGCATACATCTTCTCCTTCCTTAGCGCTTCCAAAACTATCTTTAGATGTTCGGCGTGTTCTTCCTCTGTCTTCGAGTAGATCAAAATGTCATCGATAAAAATCACTACAAATTTATCCAAGTATGGCTTGAAAACTCGGTTCATCAAGTCCATAAATGCTACCAGAGCATTTGTCAAACAAAATGACATTACCAAAAACTCGTAATGTCTATAATGGGTTCGAAACGCAATCTTTGTTATATCCTCATCCCGTACCTTCAGTTGGTGATATCCTGTCCGTAGGTCGATCTTCGAGAAACATTTTGTGTAAGACCCCAACTTTTATGAATAAAAATTTAATTTTCTTTATATATTATTTCGAAATAGTAAGGTGTTGATTTGATAAATGTGAAAAGTTATGAGTGAAATGTGCAAATATTTCAAAATAAGAAAGTGGTTATAAAATATTCATTGTTGTCGGGTAATATTCGCTTGGTCGTGGAATATTCTTATTATCGGGGAATATTCGTACGACGACACAGCTATTTGTGGGCCCCACAACGGAATAACTTTCGGATATAGAAAGCGATAGAAATAACCTTTTTATAAATAACGGTAAAACTGTTATGGTTAAACTGTTAAAATACCCGGTGATAAAAATACAGTAATACGTGTTGTTGAACTGTAGCACACGATATTGCACAGTATTTTGAATTATTGATTCTTACGTCAGAAATCACTTACTCAATAATTGTTACAGTAATTACTGTTCAATATTTTATATTATTGATTCAATAATTGCATGATATTTTATTTGTTCAATAATTGCTACGTTGATATTTTATATCAATAATTGCTACGTTGCTATTTTATATGATTGATTCAATAATTGCTACCGTTGATATTTTATATTATTGATTCAATAATTATCACTGCACAGTATTTCACATTAACAACTCAATAATTCATATTATTTGAATAATATTATTAGATAGCATTATTGACAATGTCTAAGGAAGTTCTGTCTAGGAGGGGTTATTTAATTGCGCGCCAGTAAGGAGAAATCCTTATCGGAAGGCCCCCTCTTTTCTGGGAACGACCTGGTTATCAATATTGTGGTTCTGTAATGTTAGTTGTGAATAATTAATTATTGATTTATATGATAAAAAAATATTTATTTTGTGGATATAAAAGAAGGAATTAGTGCTAAGGTGTTTTTATCAGTATTTTATTGTGAAAAATCACCCGTTTGTGGATTTCGGCCATTTTCGGTTGGGAATTTGGAAAAACTTTCTTCTACAAAGTTTTAGAGAATTAAATTTCCTATAAAAGAACATAGAATTTATATTTTTTTTGATAAAAAGGCTATTTATTATGAATTATTGAAGTTTCAAAAATAAATATTTTTTATAAATAAAATGGTGGGCCCCACTTTTGTCATTTGCTTGTTGAATGTGGAATATTTTTTTTCTCACGAGGTGTGCTGGGAGAAGCCGCTGGCGCAAAAGTCTACTTTGGCATCCTAAGCTTTTCCTATAAATAGGGTGCTTAGGTTAGAATTAAAAATCACATCAGAATCAGAAGTTTTCTCTCTCTATAATATCGAGCATATTTTTGTGAGTATTTAGATACTTTGAGTGTTACTATTCAGTGCAAGTTTTCTTCGGTATTACATCCGATATTTCAGCTAGAAATCCTATTCTTTTGAGGTAAGGGATGTTATTTTCTTTCGTAAATGATATTATTCTTTTCAATATCATTATACCAAAATATTGGCATGGATTATATTATGAAATTATTACTTTTTCCGTCGGGGTTACTATTCACGTATACGGCACTATTCACAAAAAAATTAAATTTTCTTCTATTTGTCCAAGTTGCTTGTTAAGGTTCCTATCTTTGATTGGATCTAAGTTTTGAGCTTTATTCTTGAATTCTGCTCCACAATTGATTATTACGAAGTATTTTTGAATTGGATAAACTAAAATACGAATCCTTAATCTTTGTCCTTTATCTCACTGGATTCGTTTCTTTAAAATGTTTTTCATCATCCTCAGTCCTAAAAGGTGATATAACTGAATATCTTTGGCCTATAGAGCAAGGATGAATGGTTACTTGATGAATATCTTTGGCCGTAGTGCAAAGATGGACAGGTGTTGAGATGAACATGACCACTGGTGATACAAATGAATATCTTTGGCCGTAGTACAAAGATGAATATTTGATTCGAGATGTATATTGATTGATGTTACAGGGATAAAATATTGATGATGGACTTTAAAATCATAGAAGATAGTAGACTTCATTCTCTACCTAACTCTTCTAATGAATTATTATTCCCGCTGCGAATATTGATCCAAAACTTGTTGTCAATAATATTTTATCTGAATTATTGAAGACTAACGATAATTTATTTTCCATTATCTTAGTCATAATATTCTTTACTGGGCTAGTTGAGCTCACCCTTTTCATCTATTGTCCTCTTCAGGAAATGAGAATGTCGCAGGAACTAGTCGGGGGACAGAGTGATGGTCCGAGTTAGAGCAGTAGTAGTCCTCACTATTTCTGATAAATAGTGTGATAATAATTGTAATGAGGATTTAGTTTGAATGTTAATATTTTCTACATATTTGTATTGACACTCATAGTTGTGTGGTCGTATTTTGCATGACCGTGTGATATAAAAATTTGTATTTGGATTCTGTACCATGTATTTGTCTACTCAGAATGGGTTGGGTTGACTGGACCTATTTTGGGGGCGTCACAGTTGGTATCAGAGCTTAGGGATATGATCTCTGGCGGAGATCTGGGAATTGAACTAGGAGGGAAAAGACGAGTAAATCCTTCGCTAGTGTGTCCTACCTAAGCTTATGTGGTATTTAATTGGTCAGTCGGAGCATAGGGTTATTATGTGATATGTTATTATGTGATATGTTAATTTGTTTAATTAACCCTTTTTTTATAGCAGTATTTGAGAATGGCAGCTGAGAATGTTAACAATGAAGTGAATGAGACCGTGGAGACACCTTTAATCACCAACCAGGAGAACGTGCAACAAAAAAGCAATGTTCATCCTGAAAATAACGCTGATCAGACGATAAACGATGAGATGTTTAGAAGTTTTTTGTAGTTTATGCAAAACCAAACGAGGGAAACTCGTGTACAAAATATAGGTGGAGATAATAACAACACGCAAATTGTCACTGCCAAGAAGTTCAAAGAATTAGGACCACCAGAGTTTTTGGGAAAGCCGGATCCGATCAAGGCGGAGACATGGGTTAAGCAAATTACCAAGCTATTTGATGTCTTGGGATGCACAAAGGAATAGAAGATTCCATTTGCCACCTTTATGTTCCGTGGAGAGGCAGATTACTGGTGGAAATCTGTGAAGCCTACCCAGCCTGCCGCACTCAATATGTCTTGGGAAGCGTTCTAGAAACTATTCATTGACAAGTACTTTCCTGAAAGTATTCGTCATATGAAGGAGGTAGAGTTTATTAGACTAGAACAAAATAACATGACTGTGTCCCAGTATGAAGCTAAGTTCGCTGAGTTGTCCAGGTTTGCGCATCATTTTGTGGAGAATGAGGAACGTATGACGGGGATGTTTTTGAGAGGTTTAAAACCCGAAATTCGTCAATAACTCATTTCTCACAAATTTTCTCTATATTCGGATGTAGTGAATAGGGCTCAGTTGTTAGAACGAGATAGTGATTATATTCAACCAAGGGACAACAACCAAGGTCGTAGCGGTGGCAGCAGTCATCGGAGCAATGACAACTAGAGGGGAGGAAAGTATGACAGAAGCGGTAACCACTCCGGTGGTAATCGTGGCCATGATAGTAGAAAAAGCGAATCGGGGGGAGATTTCAAGAAGAGAAGGTATAACAATGAGAACGTGAAGACGTCAACATCAGCACCAGCATCAACTGTTTCTAGGGGAGGTGAACGACCACCAGTCGTATGCTATAAATGCGGAAAAGAGGGACACATCAGCCCAAACAGCCCACAACAATTCAAAGCATGCTATAATTATGGAAAAGAATGACATATAGCTCGAGATTGTCCTATAGAGAAACCAAGTCCAGCGGGGGTGGTGATTCCAAAGGTGGTTTCGGACAAGTCAAAGTCAGTGATTCCTGGAAGAGCGTTTGTCGTGACAGCTCAAAACGCGAGGAATCCACACGAGGTGATTACGGTTAAGCTAATCATAAACTCTTGCGAAGTTTACACCTTGTTAGATACCGGTGCTACCCATTCCTTTATTTCACCTGCTTGTGCTCAACGTTTGAACTTGACTTCTGATAAATTAGACTTTAACTTATCTGTTGAAACTCCGTTGGGAGAAACCTTTGTTACATCCACAGTTTACAAATCTTGCTTGATTCAGATTGGTACCCTTACCTTACCTGTTGATCTTATATCTTTGAAAATACTTGCATTTGACGTGATTTTAGGAATTGACTGGTTAACCACTTACCATGCCAAAATTGATTATTTTCGTAAGGTTGTTAGTTTTCATATTCCTAATCAACCTGTTGTGCGAATCCAAACCACCAAACCACTAAAATCAGTCAATATCATTTCAAGTAACAAAGCTATTCGTTTATTGAAAAACGGATGTCAAGCTTTCTTAGCTCATATCACTGATCTAAACCAGAATACATTAGGTTTGAATGATATTTTCGTTGTTAATGAGTTTCCTGATGTATTTCCCAAAGAACTTCCCGGTCTACCCCCATAACGTGAAGTTAAATTCTTTATTGATCTTGAACCTAGTACAAAACCCATTTCTAAAACCCCATATCGAATGGCTCCTATTGAACTTCAGGAGTTAAAGGTCCAATTACAGGAATTGTTAGACATCGGTTTTATTCGTCCTAGTACGTCTCTTTGGGGTGCTCCTGTTTTATTCGTAAAGAAGAAAGACGGGAGTATGCGACTTTGTATTGACTATCGGGAGTTGAGCCATGTCACCATCAAGAATAAGTATCCATTACCTCGTATTGATGACCTGTTCAACCAGTTGCAAGGAGCACAATTCTTTTCAAAGATCAATCTTCGTTCTGGATATCATCAGCTGAAGATCAAAACTGAGGATATTCCAAAGACTGCCTTCAGAACTCGGTACGGGCATTATGAGTTCTTAGTCATGTCTTTTAGATTGACTAATGCTTCTGCTGCTTTCATGGATATGATGAACCGTGTATTTAAGAAATATTTGGATCAGTTCGTTGTTGTCTTTATTAACGACATCCTCATCTATTCTAAAAGCCGTGAAGATCATGAGCACCACTTGAAGTCAGTACTTCAAAAGCTTCATAAGAACAAGCTATATGCCAAGCTAAAGAAGTGCGAGTTCTGGTTTGAGGAAGTAGCATTCCTTGGGCACGTGGTATCGAAATATGGAGTATCTGTTGACCCGGCGAAGATTGAAGCAATACAAAGTTGGGAGCAACCTAAGTTCGTGACCGAAGTTCGAAGCTTTCTGGGCTTAGATGGTTATTATCGGAGGTTCGTAGAGGGATTTTCTCGAATTGCTACTCCATTAACTCAGTTAACTCGGAAAGATACAAAATTCGTTTGGAGCGAGGAATGCGAGAAGAGCTTCCAAGAGCTCAAGAGAAGACTTATCTCGGCACCTGTTATGACAATACCATCTGGTTCAGATGGATTTGTTATCTACAGCAATGCTTCGGGCAAAGGGTTAGGATGTGTTCTCATGCAATATGGGAAAATCATAGCCTATGCCTCGTGACAACTCAAAGAATATGAGAGGAATTATCCTACTCATGATCTAGAGTTGGCAGGGGTCGTTTTCGCATTGAAGATCTGGAGACATTACCCATACGGGGAGAAAGTGGATATTTATACGGATCATAAGAGCCTTAAATATTTCTTCAGTCAAAAGGAACTCAACATGCGGCAACGACATTGGCTTGAGCTGTTGAAAGATTACGATCATACCATCCAATACCATCTTGGAAAAGCGAACGTGGTAGCTGATGCGTTGAGTAGAAGATCATATGCGGGAACCAGTGCGATGATGTCAAGTATATGCATAGAACCAGCTTTGATTGATAAAGTTAAAGCTGCTCAAGCTACGGATTCGGAGCTGATGAAAATGAAGAAGAAGGTGCAAGAAGGTGCCATTCCAGAAGCAAGAATCGATGAATAGGGAATACTTTGAGTCAACTCCAGACTTTGTGTTCCTAACGCTTCCGACTTGAAGTATAGATCATAATGGAGGCACACAACACACCGTTTGCAATCCATCTTGGGAGTACCAAAATGTATTGTGATCTTTGACATACATTTTGGTGGAGCAATATGAAAAGAGAGATCGTGGAGTTTATTTCGAGATGTTCAACTTGTCAACGTGTAAAGGCAGAGCATCAAGTGCCGAAGGGTCCATTGCAACCACTGGAAATTCTGAAATGGAAGTGGGAACACATTACGATGGATTTCGTTACGGGTTTTCCCAAGGTTTCTCATGGCATAGATGCTATTTGGGTTATTGTTGATAGATTAACCAAGTCTGCTCATTTCTTGCCGATACGAAAGACTTATTCCCTTGAACGCCTTGCTCGTATGTACATGAATGAGATTGTGAGATTGCATGGCATGCCAGTATCCATAGTTTTGGATTGTGACCCCAGATTTACTTCACGATTTTGGATCAGTTTGCAGAAAGATATGGGCACGGATTTACGATTCAGTTCGGCTTATCATCCTCAAACAGACGGACAATCAGAAAGGACTATTAAAACTCTTGAAGATCTATTGAGACTCTGTGTTCTAGACTTCAAAGGGAGTTGGGATAAGTACTTACCATTGGTGGAATTCTCCTACAACAACAGTTATCAGGCAAGTATAGGCATGGCTCCATTCAAAGCTTTGTATGGACGAAAGTGTCGTTCTCCAGTATGCTGGGATGAGGTGGGTGAAGCAACATTGTTGGGACCGGAGTTAGTACGTATGACTACGAAAAAGATCCAAATGATCCGGCTATGGATACAAACAGCACAAAATTGACAAAAGAGTTATGCGGATCTTCATCGAAAGGACGTGAAATTTAATGTTGGGGATCATGTATTGTAACGTGTTGCTCCATGGAAAGGAGTTACGAGATTCGGGAAGAGAGGAAAGCTCAACCCACGATTCATTGGTCCATTTGAGATCCTTGACCGAGTAGGAAATGTGGCTCATAGACTTGCTTTACCTCCAAGCATGTCTCGTGTTCATAATGTTTTTCACATATCCGTACTTCGCAAATATGTGAAAGACCCAAACCACATTATTTAGTTAGAACCAGAAGAGATAGCCGAAGATTTAACGTACGAGGAGGTACCTGTCAAGATCTTGGATAGGAAGGAGCATGTTCTACGCTCGAAAATTATACCTCAAGTTAAAGTTTTGTGGAAAAACCATGAAATTGAGGAAATGACCTGGGAGTTGGAATCGAAAATGAAAGCAAGGTATCCTCACCTTTTCGACATACCAGGTACGTACGTCAATTTTGAGGATAAAATTTCATAAGGAGGGGAGGTTGTAAGACCCCAACTTTTATGAATAAAGATTTAATTTTCTTTATATATTATTTTGAAATAGTAAGGTGTTGATTTGATAAATGTGAAAAGTTATGGGTGAAATGTGCAAATATTTCAAAATAAGCAAGTGGTTATAAAATATTCATTGTTGTCAGGGAATATTCGTTTGGTCGTGGAATATTCTTGTTGTCGGGGAATATTCGTACGACGGCGCAGCTATTTGTGGACCCCACAATAGAATAATTGTCGGATATAGAAAGCGACAGAAATAACCTTTTTATAAATAACGGTAAAACTGTTACGGTTAAACTGTTGAAATACCCGGTGATAAAAATACAGTAATACGCGTTGTTGCACAGTAGCACACGGTATTGCACAGTATTTTGAATTATTGATTCTTACGTAAGAAGTCACTTACTCAATAATTGTTACATTATATCAATAATTGCTACGTTGCTATTTTATATGATTGATTCAATAATTGCTACCGTTAATATTTTGTATTATTGATTCAATAATTGTCACTTCACAGTATTTCACATTATCAACTCAATAATTCATATTATTTGAATAATATTATTAGATAGCATTATTGACAATGTCTAAGGAAGTTCTGTCTAGGATGGGTTATTTAATTGCGCGCCAGCAAGGATAAATCCTTATCGGAAGGCCCTCTCTTTTCTGGGAACGACCTGGTTATCAATATTGTAGTTCTGTAATGTTATTTGTGAATAATTAATTATTGATTTATATGATAAAAATATTTATTTTGTGGATATAAAAGAAGGAATTAGTGCTAAGGTGTTTTTATCAGTATTTTGTTGTGAAAAATCACCCGTTTGTAGATTTCGGCCATTTTCGGTTGGGAATTTGGAAAAACTTTCTTTTACAAAGTTTTAGAGAATTAAATTTCCTATAAAAGAACATAAAATTTGTATTTTTCTGATAAAAGGGCTATTTATTATGAATTATTGAAGTTTAAAAAATAAATATTTTTTTAAATAAAATGGTGGGCCCCACTTTTGTCATTTGCTTGTTGAATGTGGAATTTTTTTTTCTCACGAGGTGTGCTGGGAGAAGCCGCCGGCGCAAAAGTCTACTTTGGCATCCTAAGCTTTTCCTATAAATAGGGTGCTTAGGTTAGAATTAAAAATCACACCAGAATCAGAAGTTTTCTCTCTCTATAATATCGAGCGTATTTTTGTGAGTATTTAGATACTTTGAGTGTTACTATTCAGTGCAAGTTTCCTTCGGTATTACATCCGATATTTCAGCTAGAAATCCTATTCTTTTGAGGTAAGGGATGTTATTTTCTTTCGTAAATGATGTTATTCTTTTCAATATCATTATACCAAAATATTGGCATGGATTATATTATGAAATTATTACTTTTTCCGTCGGGGTTACTATTCACGTATACGGCACTATTCACAGAAAAATTAAATTTTCTTCTATTTGTCCAAGTTGCTTCTTAAGGTTCCTATCTTTGATTGGATCTAAGTTTTGAGCTTTATTCTTGAATTCTGCTCCACAATTGATTATTACGAAGTATTTTTGAATTGGATAAACTAAAATACGAATCCTTAATCTTTGTCCTTTATCTCACTGGATTCGTTCTTTAAAATGTTTTTCATCATCCTCAGTCCTAAAAGGTGATATAACTGAATATCTTTGGCCTGTAGAGCAAGGATAAATGATTACCTGATGAATATCTTTGGCCGTAGTGCAAAGATGGACAGGTGTTAAGATGAACATGACCACTGGTGATACAAATGAATATCTTTGGCCGTAGTACAAAGATGAATATTTGATTCGAGATGTATATTGATTGATGTTACAGGGATAAAATATTGATGATGGACTTTAAAATCATAGAAGATAGTAGACTTCATTCTCTACTTAACTCTTCTAATGAATTGTTATTTTCGCTGCGAATATTGATCTAAAACTTGTTGTCAATAATATTTTATTTGAATTATTGAAGACTAACGATAATTTATTTTCCATTATCTTAGTCATAATATTCTTTACTGGGCTAGTTGAGCTCACCCTTTTCATCTATTGTCCCCTTCAGGAAATGAGAATGTCGTAGGAACTAGTCGGGGGACAGAGTGATGGTCCGAGTTAGAGTAGTAGTAGTCCTCACTATTTCTAATAAATAGTGTGATAATAATTATAATGAGGACTTAGTTTGAATGTTAATATTTTCTACATATTTGTATTGACACTCACAGTTGTGTGGTCGTATTTTGCACGACAGTGTGATATAAAAGTTTGTATTTGGATTCTGTACCATGTATTTGGCGACTCAGAATGGGTTGGGTTGACTGGACCTATTCTGGGGGCGTCACATTTTTCTCCCTTCAGTTGGTCAAATAAGTCGTCTATCCTCGGTAGCGGATATCGGTTCTTGATCGTTACTCTGTTCAATTCTTGGTAATCGATAAAGAGCCTCATCAATCCGTCCTTTTTCTTAACGAATAACACTGGTGCTCCCCAAGGAGACACACTCGGTCGAATGTAACCATTATCCAATAACTCTTGCAGTTGTATCATTAATTCCTTTATTTCTACTGGTGCCATACGATATGGAGCTTTCAAAATCGGCGCCGTTCCCTGTGCTAAATCTATTACGAATTTAATTTCTCTGTCTGGCGGAAGACAAGGCAAATCATTTGGAAACACGTCTTGAAATTCAGTCACTATGGATATATCCTTAATTTCTACTCCCTTTTTCTGAGTATCAACGATGTAAGCTAAATAACCTACACATCCTTTTCTTAACATATTCTTGGCCTGCATCATCGTAATGCAACACGATTGCTTAAGCGATGAGCTACCATAAAACACTACCTTAGACTTACTCGGAGTCTGAAGGTTCACACATTTATTCTGACAGTCAATTATCGCAGCATGTTTATACAACCAATCCATTCATAGTATTATGTCAAACTCTCCCAATCTAATAGGAATCAAGTCTACTTTTAGTTCATGTTCTCTAATGTTTGCGCGATAATTTCGATAAACGTATTCTATAGGGATCACTTCCTTATTCGCAACTTCTATGTTCAAGGGATTCTCTAATCTTTGTCGGGGTGAATTAAGTTTACTAGCAAATTCTTCATATACAAAAGAACAGGTGGCACCCGAATCAAATAATACGTAAGCATTTATATTATTGATTGGGATTATACCTAACACTACATCGTTTGCAGCTACGGCATCTTGGACGGTCATGTTAAATGTTTGGGCGGTCGATCAGTTGGGTTGTGCGGGTCCTCCAATCATCAACTTGCTACCTCCTCCCTGACCTCCGCCATTCTCGCCACTTCCTTTCTTTGGGCAGTCCTTTATCTGGTGCTCCGTTGATCCACAAGCAAAACATCCCCTGATCTTCTTCGATTTTGGGTAGTTTGGCAATATATGCCCCTACAAAGGGAGACCGTCAGCCCCAGACGCGCAGTGAGTGTTGAAAACACCCCCCCGAGGGGGGCGAGTGCAGCGAGGGGGGGTGTTTCTATGAAAGACCCGATTGCTGACTCTTCTAGTGTTCACCACGGGGATTTCACAGAAGGGGAAGAGGAGATGAAGATTGGGGTTCACCAGACACTTTTTCCTTTCCAGCACTCCCATTGGTGACTTTTCCCGCACTTATTACTAGCTCCACTCCTTTTTTTAAAATTTCCTTGGTGACTTCCACCTTGACTACTGTTTCTGTTGTTGTTGTTGTTGTTGTTGTCGTCCCACTTTCTCTTCCTGGAGTTACTCCCTCCGCCAGTGCTTCCTCCACGATTTTCACTACTAGTGTTCTTTCCTTTCCTCTCTTTGTTATACAAGCTCAAAGCTTCACTTCCTCCCTCGACGATAATAGCCTTCTCCAGCAGTGTTGCAAAAGAATCGATCTGAAGAACTGACACCTTATTGAATAGCCAAGGCTTCAGTCCTTGTTCGAATCGTCTAGCCTTCCTTTCCTCATCACCAACGTGGTGCTCCGTAAATCGCGCTAGTTCGTTGAACTTAGCCGCGTATTGCGCCACTGTCATTTCACCTTGTTTTAACTATAGAAATTTTACCTCCATTCTGTTTTTCATGCTCTTCGGGAAGTAGTTCTTGAAGAACAGTGTCTTGAATCTTTCCCATGTTATTGTCCCCTCTCCGGCTCTCTACTGATTTTCTTCCCACCAATAATTCACTTCTCCCCTCATCATGTACGTGGCAAACACCGTCTTCTGATCTTCGCCTACGCGAGCTATAGTGAAAGCTTTTTCGATCTCCTTGATCAACGTTTATGCGATGATTGGGTCGGTAGTTCCCTCAAACTCCGGCGGTCCTACACTCTTAAAGTCTTTAAAGGTTGTTACTATCACAGCCTGAGGGTTCGGGCGAATAGGTTCATTGTTCCTCCCCCTAAGAGCCTCTCCTAACAGATCAACTAGCCTCTGGATGGGATCTACTTGCTCCCTCTCGTTATTAACTGATTCTTTGGGTGCAGTCAGTCTACGTCTTGGTGCCATGATCTGCATCACAAATTTTTATTTTATTATTATTTAGTTATATTACTTAAGTATTTCTTTTAAAAATAAAAAGAATAAATTTATAACACATTTCTGAATAAACTTCATTTATATTCATATACCAGCTCATTTCATTACATGATTATCCTATCATACTGCTATAAATGTCATCACATATATCCCCTAATAT
This sequence comes from Panax stipuleanatus, assembly GCA_020205555.1. Taxonomy (NCBI): domain Eukaryota; kingdom Viridiplantae; phylum Streptophyta; class Magnoliopsida; order Apiales; family Araliaceae; genus Panax; species Panax stipuleanatus. Next base: position 94,141,706 of record CM035117.1, read on the forward strand.
CACAAAAGATGGGGAATATATGAACCTACTACCACCCCTCTAACAAAAGTTAACTTGGGGTTTACATCACTATTCCACATCTTACACAAAAGATTGGGATTAAAACATAGTACATACAATACATAAAGAGAATACTACTAGACTACTACTAATCCATATAAGGAAATCTCGTCACATCATCCCGCGCTCCACAGCGCTCTTGTACTCTAACTGTGATATATAAGCTACCAACTCTCGACTCATAGTGTGTAGAGCATGTCCCTATTCTGTCGGGTAGCGGTACACACCATCAAGCACCCTCTCGAATGCCGAACGGAACACGTACCCCATCTTGTTCATTTTCCTCTTCTTACATCGGACCTCATCCTCCAGGTCGTCAGCTCTCTCATGGGCAGCCTCCCACTTCTCCTCGAAGTGTATCCTATCCATCACTTCTAATTCCAATTGAGTGCGGAGTGCTTCCTTCTCAGTCTTCTCGCTTAGTTCCCTCTGTTCAACCTCTTCTAGCTTCCCTGCTATATCCACGTTCCTAGCCACTGCCTTGTGAAATAGGGTTCCCATATGAATTCCCGCCTCTTTACGATAAGCAATTTCTACTTGCAACTCTTGCATAGCCAGCTTCCTCTGGTGGTCTTCGTCCCGCAGTTTTTGGAACTTTGACTCCCTCTCTTTTGCCTCTTCCTCTAACTCCTGGACTCTGAAGTCCAACTCTAGGATCCGCTCCTCATACTCGCCTAGTATAGACTCCTCTAGGTTAGGCTCATAGGAGTCCTCTATGGGCTCCTCCTTAGAAGGTTCGTCCTCAACCGGCTCATCCTCCATCGGCTCCTCCTCTGGATCAGACTCTATCTCAATCCCAATCTCATCCTCGTCATCTAACTCGGATTGTGCCACAGCCTGTACTTGCACAGCCTCCAAGGGTGCCTTGTACACTACATGAATATTCCTGGGCTCATCCTCAGCCACTCTAGTGGGTACTCCCATATCTGCCATCTACAATCACAAACATAGACAAGAAACAACAACTCCATTAGAATGTTAACTAAAACATAAGTTCATTGTATAAAATGAAGTTACATTTCATAACAAACTAAGTCTCTCAAGGAAAACTCTACATGAGTTTTATCTCCTTTCTAACTTCTAAGTTCTCCTAAATTATAGTCTAAGGACACTCGTTCCTAAGGTTTATAACTACAGCTTTGATACCAACCTGTGACGCCCAAATTCGGGACCGCCACTTGGTCACTCGAATTCGGTTCGTCACGTGCTCATGGTAATACAATAATAACTAAAATCACACATTCACAGCGGAAGATCTAATTTAGAATAATATACAATGATTTATTATAATTATTCCCCCAAGTCTCGCAACCTACAGTACTTAATAGATTACATAATGATATCGAATAAAGACTTATTACATAATCCTACTTAAGCTTAAACATAGTCTGAAGACAGTCTTAATATAACATAACAATTTGAAACATAAAGGAACAAGCTAGTCGGTAGCCTTACCCTTGCCCTTGTCTTTCCCAGAGACACTTCCCTGTTCTGCCTTAACTGAAAGGTTTTAAAATAAGCAAGCATGAGCACAAATTGCCCAGCAAGTAATATACAATAAGGGTGATGAGTATTATATCACGAGTTTGAAATATCGAAGTATAAACTCTAAGATAGTTCAGAGTTTCAGAATAATATCAGGAACAACAAATATCAACAATTCTCGAATCACATCTTTGGAATATGAAATGATAATTCAATATAGATTAACAGATATATATGAATTCAAAGGCAATCAACGTATCCAATTGGATAAAATAATTTATACTGAGCAGTCACTAAGGATTATTGAACATCTACTAGAATTACCAATATTAAATTGATAACCCAAAAGAAACAAGTATAATAGATGATCAGTCTACAAAACTCTATGTTATGCATAACCACAGTAATATTCACGCGTGTGTTGGGGCTTCCAACAATAAACACTCCCCTTACCATAAGGGTTGTTCAACTTAGTTTTCAAGATTTTCGCACCGATAAAAAGGTTTGGACAGTTTTATAAACATGCATATAGTCTATCCGAATCAAGTGGCATAGACACTTTCACAATATTCAAGAATAATACCAAGTTCAACATTAATAATAGCTTTCACAAGAGTTTAAACATACTAGCTCAAATGAACGAGTAAGACAACTTGCATTCAAAGAGATAAAGTTTAGATTCTCGCTTATAATATTCGTTGAATAAAGTAATACAAGGGTTAGGATACTTGCACTATAAATGAGTGTAAGTCAGGAAACTTACACAATCATAGACTTCCTTGCATAGAGTAAATGCGTCGGTTAGGATACTTGCCTTAAGCGGAGTTTATCCACGTCAAGCCTAATATTGCTTCAAAGAATTATGCTATCCTATTAACGTATATATATATATATATACACACACACACATTAGTTATACACATCGGATTCACATACTTGACATGTAAATTGAGCACATACATCAAGTTCTATCTTAGCTACACAATCAAATCGTATAACTATATATTAACAAACCACATAGTTTAATAATCAACTATAGTCCTTACTTGTAATTGTCTTAGAAAATCATACTTGAATAGTTTACGTCGTGTCCAACTATGTGAGTGTTCATAACATAAAGAACACTAGCATGCAACCCTATAAGTTCAGAATACAACCATGCAACGTGTATGAAACTTAGTTTGTAAACATATCCGAGTTAGTCTTTAACAGTCATTTTAAACCAAGCCAAAGAAATCTAGTTCATATAGGCAATTTCAAATCATATCTCACACCTAGTTAAGTTACGAGCATATGCTAGAAAGTTCGGACTTAAATAACACATGCTTCGTCAAGGGTTGTTTTCACAATCATGAGTTCTCTTTTTATGTTAAGTAAACTATAGAAACATGTATTGCACAAGAGGGACTTCATAAATTATGTTACATTTACTTAGTATGAATTATAATTTTACTGCTCTGGACTGGACAAATAGATAGTCATTTCTGGGCCTGTCGGCATAGCGGCGCTGCGGCGCGGCAACAACAGCAGCAAGCTGGCGCTGCGGCGCTGGAGGCGTTGTGGCGCGGATACAATACCTGGAATCGGCGCTGCGGTGTGGGGACTCTGGGACTGAGGCACTGTGGCGCTGCAGCGCGCAGATAACGCTGCGCATCAGCGCTGCGGCGCCGCGATGCAGACTCAGTTCCTGCAGTTCACGCTGCAGCCAAAACCATCCCAAAACTTCCCATTTCATCGATTTCAACAGACCCATATACTGTTAGACCTCTTTAACTTACTAACACACACACACACACACACATATATATATATATATATGCTTATATAATAGTCAATCGCCATTTATCAATTCCCAAATTTATGAACTCCAACTAAATTCAAGAATTAAAGAATTTTTCAGAAATTTCAGAAATCGAAACAGAAAATAAAAATGATGAGCAAGTGAGCTATATTGTAGTTCCAACATGTATGTGATTCCACAATACACTACGCAAGCTTTCTATAATTCAATTATACTTCAATTTCATATGATCAAGAATTTGGATTTTGACAGAAACAAGAAATGGAGTTTTGACATAGGATGAAAATGATAAGCAAGGAAGAGGGATTATACCTCTGTAAATGAAATCGAATTTGCTAATAAGAACTCTCTCAGCCTCAGAGAATGCTATCACTGATATATGTATATGCTCTCCCTCTCAACACTTAGCAAATCTCAGCAATTGAAAATATGAAAGAGATGGGTTGTATTTATAGAGAAATCCTTACACAGGCAATGTAATTATACCACAAATCAATCCAACGTAAATTTGAATTGCATGGAGGTTAATAGAGAGTAGGTAGTTAGTTGGTGAATGTAATCATGAAAACTATCCCCATGATCATCATTGCTAGCTTGAGCTTGGGAGAAGAATGGGGAAATAGGCTTTAGCCTTTTGTCATACACGTAAAGAGCAAATGGGTCTAGCATTTAGGGACAAGCAATATCACTCTCAGCATACTATCAATTTGTACAATGCAATGTTATAACATATATTATACACTTAGGTTACCTCATATATATACATACTATATATTTAGATTACAATTAAAACTACAATATAATCCCAATAATACTACCATGTAATTCATATAATGGTAAATGTAGTTCAGACACATAATCCATGTACATTTTATTGTACCGATATATTTTAACCGGATATTATCACATTACTGTATCTCATGTGTTGTTTAATTTAAATCGTATAATTCAACAATTATTTACAATACTCCCAAAGTGTATTAATTAAATGTATACTTGCATACATATTGTCACATACACATTTCATGTAATTCATAATATATAGTTTCAACATGTCCAATCACAATGCCTCATATAATATCTTAATATATGGTTTTTATATAATATAGCCACACCATCCTTACACTTTGTACAATATATAGCTAACTACTATACGATGTACATTTAATTATCACAGTAGATAATTGTAAATCTTTATTATATTTATAAACACGTTGCTCATTATTAATATACCTCTTGAAATAATAATCATCACTTATTATTAATCAATCATCATTAATTAATTAATACTCTATAATAACAATTAACTATTAATATAGGTTAATTGTTTACATAATAATTCCTTCGTTAATTAATATAATCATTAATATTCCTCATCACTGTGCCACACAAGGCTTTTCGATGAGTTTGTCACAAACTCCAAAATTTCTCAATTATTATAATTATTCAATTTAACATAATTGAGTTAACTCATCTCTTAACACAAAAATCATTTATATACGAATAAATATTCATTTCCATTAATATATTTATTTAATAATATTAGGAAAATCTAGGGTATTACAGGAATAATTTCTCCTTTGAATAGGCAAACTGCTTGAATTGCCTCTCTGATTCTGTCCCTAAAGTATCAAGGACACCTCATCTTCCTTCTTCTTGTGTACTCTCCTAAGATTACTCCCATAGCTTCCAAATTGAATATGCTTGGCCACGGTCTCCAAAGAGGTAAGGACTTTTATCTTCCCCTACTTCAGTCCCATTTCGGCCATTTCTCTATGTTTAATCATTTTCGAGAATGGTTTTCCTATACCTGCTAGTACCCTCTCATAATATGGAGCTTCCTGGATGTCTATGAAAGTCATGACAATCTCAGTTTCTATCATAGGTGGGGTGACATGTGCAGCCATTAGTCTCAATCGTTGGGCATACTCACGGAAAGACTCATTGCTTTATTTTTTTACCTTGGTCACCTGATATCGATCCGGAGCCATCTGTGTAACAAACGAGAATTTTGTATATTTATTAAATTAAATAAATATATTAATTGATTTATTTATTGAGTTGAATAAATAATTGATGTGATTATGTGGTGAAGTAATTTAATTAAGTGCAATATATTAATTAAATGGATGTTTAATACTTAATTGATGTGTAAGTAATTTTGTGGTGTAGTTCTAATTTAATTGAAATAATTAAATTAGATAAATACTATGCGATATTTGGTAATAAGGATTTAATGATTTCTAATTTAATTTAAATAATTAAATTAGAGATTTACTAATTTGTTATATAGAATTATGATTAATAAATAAATTATAATTGTGTAGCAAATTTATGTGGCATTTTATTTATTTAATTGATGTTAGCTTTAATTTAATTGAATTGGAATATTGGGGTTTAATTAAATAAAGTGTGACATTGAAAACTATGTAGTAAAAAAAGTTATTAAAATAAATTAAAAGGGTTTTAATTCTGTTTTACCAAACAAGACTCTTAAGTATATTTTAAATTAGTTTTGCCAAACAAGGCCTTAGTCCTATAAATCTATTTTTAAAAATAAAGGGTTTTTGCCAAACAAGCCTTATGGCTTTTGATTTTCAAAAACATGTAACTGATATATATATTTAATAAAGCAATAATATATTTGTCAGTTATATTTTTATATACTTATTTTATCTATATTATCAGTTTATAATATTACGTTAAGTTAAAATAGAAGAACAGAGTAGAATATCATAGAGAAAAGAGAGAAGGAAGAAATGAAAGAAAGAAGAAACTCTGTGAAAAGAAAGAGGAATCATTATCATCTTCTTCTAAAACTAAGGCTAAGCTAAGGTAATCATCTAACATTAAGGTTATTAATTAGTGTTCTTCATGTTTTTATTTCTTTGTAATTAAAGTTTCATGAGAATTTGTGTAATATGATTTATATGTGTTAAATTGTATGTATAAACTATTATATATGTTTTGTGTGAGTAATTAAACTATTTAATTCATGTAAATATGATGAACATGAATAAATAATGTTCATAGCAATTTAAGGTGAACTATTTTGAGAAACAAAAATGGTTTCTTTAATATCAAAATTGGTGTTTGATTATGCTATGTTATATAAATTGATCGTAGATTGTAATAATATGTGAAGAAATGAAATTAACATAATTTAAATTATGTGATTTAGTTTAAAAACAAAGTCATAGAGTTTATTTTCTTCAAGAACACTTAACAATGGTGTTTTCTTCAAAATCACAAAATTAAAAGTTTTTGATCATGTGTTGTGATGTTTATGTGTTAAAACATGTTAAAAGCATAAAGTTATGTTTTATAAAGCTTTATAAGCATTATGTGTACTAATTTCTGAGTTTGGTGTGAGGAAATAAGCCAAATTGGCTTTTTCCTGCACAGTTTGCGAGGCTGTCTGCATCTGACTGTGACGTGGCACCGCAACGCCAGTTCTGTGAGTAAACTGGGCACTGCAGTGCCACTACAGACTTAGGTGATGTGGCACAGCGCCGCAGCGCCAGTTCTGAGTGTAATTGGAGCGCTGTAGCGCCAGGACTGCAGAGCCCCTGATGACATGGCGGCGCAGCAGCGCCGGCTACAGTTCATTATGTGGCGCTGCAGCGCAATCAGTGCAATTTAGCCAGAAAATTATAATTAAATATATAAATTTATGAGAATGATAATGTAATAAATATAAAAGCATGTTAATAAAATTATATGCTAATTGAACAGTATTAAATCATATTTTTAAATATGAAATGTATAATTTTAAATTATTTTGGTTAATTATAACTTGATGAAGGTGAATGTATGATTTAATATTATAAGTTAATTGTAACTTGATTAAATATTTAGTTTGATGTGAATGTGTGGGTTGATCATGTTAGGTAATAACAAGTGATTTAACCTAATGACTAAAGAATGATGAGTTAATTAAGGATGTGAATTAGCTATAAGGTAACTAATTTATGTTACTATTGTTAATTACGTGTACGTAGGATAATTATGGAACGAGTTGTTAATAACTAGCTTGCGCACGAGGTAAGTTGTTCTATCCTTTCTTGTTACGTTTATGCAAGTTATTTTATTCTCTATTATTACCAAATGAGCAAGTACTCTAATTTCCATGTTGAGCAAATATCTTATTGAAGTTTATTATTGAAATAATGTAACCTTGACTTAATTGTTCAAGCAAGGTCTTATTGTATCTTTCAAATGTTTTAAGTTTAATTCTAAAGCATAAGTTATTTCATAATTCTTTTGTTATTGAATTCATAATTATTGTAAGATGATTCAACTACTCCTTAGTTGATGATAGTTGAACTCTAAATTACCCTTTGAGCTTATCCAAACCAAACTTTCTTTGGTGCGGACTCGTTAATTAAACTGAGATGAACAACCCTATTAATAGGGGATTACTATGCGAAAGCGTTAAGATGTTTGTGCACAATACATGGTACGAAGGGTTGATCCCCCTAAGTATGAGTTAAGAGTCTATATTGTCTAACGACGGTTAAAGGTCTAAGTAGAAATACTTACCACCTGGGACACAGTTCAATGTCTTATGACCCTCAGATTAATTCTAAATTATATATTCAATTCTTGATTATCGATGAAAGAAATATTATTCAATTCAGTTGAAGTTATTTAGTAATATGTCATCATTATTGATTGTTATTTCAAGTGAACTTTTGTTTGCTCACTCTTGCATATATATAACCATTGCAGCCAAAGTTGAGAAGGTTGACGAGCCGTCAACCAGCAAGCGCAAGGGCAAGATGAACAAATGAAGACTTGTTCATATTTATGTTATGGATTGTAATAAGACTTTAATTGTTCATGATATGTTATTTTTCGCATTGACGATGTTTAAGGTTAGAAACCTTGGTAACTTTTGAACAAGGTTGTAGTCCTTTTTATAAGGAAGATTTTATTTATTAAGGTTGTAATTTATTTTGCATTCCTTTTTTATGTGCAGTAGTTATGTTTTATTTAGATAGTGAATACCAAATCCAGTGGAAATGAAGTACCCGAATTTGGGGGTGTCACAAGTTGGTATCAAAGCCTTAGGTTATGAACCTTAGGTGGGGAACCTTAGGTAGTAGCCTTATAGGAGATCGAAAAAATAGTGATGATAGCTAAAGATAATAAACTACCTTATGTGCTATGTGTTTATGTTTAAGTACTTGAGGAGTATCGATCGTTGTCACGTAATAATTAAACTTTAAAAATTTTGTTGTTAGGATGACTATTGTTGGAGAGTCCAGTCAGGCTAGGGAGAAGTTACCCCAGATGCCTAGGGATGAGGAACCCCGAGACATCCATACTGTTTGGGAGCAGCTGGTTCAGAGAGAGCCATCTCCATTTATCACAGTAGTGGGTCAGGAGCATGACCCAGTCTTTGTTTGAGATAATGAGGATGAGTCAGAGGAAGAGGAGGAGGATCTTGAATAGGAATTTCCACCTAACTCTATCAGCGCTGTGATGTATGAGGAAGTCTACGACCGCAGCATTGAGCTACAGGGTAGAGTTGGAGAGCTAGAGGAGCTGGTGGATGTGAGTCAGACCACCATACAGTAGAAGGAGGAAACGATTCAAGAACTGGACAATCAGCTTGGAAACGTGAAGTGGGATATAGTTTATGTGGAGAGTGAGAGGGATGATGCACTAGATGAGCTAGCAAAACTAAAGAACGACAATAAAGAGGAGTCAACGAAACGTACCAGAGTAGAGGATACGTGTTTGAAGGCTACTCTACTTGCAGATCGAGCTGAAGACGAGGTTCAAGTGAAGAAGGCCAAGATGAAGGAGACGGACTTTGTGTTTTATTCGGCTATAGATAGGGCCCAGGATCGTGTCTTTTATTACCCAGCTCAGTTCAAGGATTTGTCGTGGTATATGGTGGATCACAGAACAATGTTTCAGGTGATGGAAGAGGAACATGGAGAGGCTGTGCGACGTCTTAACATGCCTAGATAGTAGAGTAATAAACTATATGTTTCTTTATGAATTAAATAAATGTATGTCCTAGAATTTGAGATAATAATGGGATAAGATGATGATGTAATCCTGTAACTTGTTTCAGTTCAGGAAAGATGATGTAAATAGCAGAGATGCTATCTATTCTATGTTTTAAAAACTATGAATGAATAAGATAACGAAGTTTATTGAAGTGCTATGTGTTCTAAGTGTGAATTTATTTTTTTTAAATGTTTAAGTTGATCTTAAATATGTAAGAGATGAGTAAGGGATCTAATAAGAGGTTGTCTTAACAGAAAGATGCCTCCTAGAAGAAGACCTACACATTAACAATAAGAGGGTTCTACAAACAACAACAACAACGATGGGGCAAATGCCAATCCAGTTCAACAACTGGTGAACCTACTAACGGGAGTGCTTGCGAATCAGCCGCAAGTTCAAGCTGCGACTTTCAAAGAATTCAAATAGGTAAGACCCCCAAAATTCCATGGATCTGTGAACCCTATTGAGGCCCAGACGTGGCTGATGGAAATGGAAAAGGTCTTCGATGTGGCCAGAATTAATAATGACCAGAAGACGGCTTTCGCGACATTCATGCTGAAGTCGGAAGCTAGTGGTAGGCTAACAAGACTCGGGGAGGAGAAGGTGTGATAGCATGGGACCGCTTCAAAGAGATGTTCTTTGAAATATAATTTCAAGTAAGCTAGCAAAACCAGATGGAGGTTAAGTTTCTAGAGCTGAAACATGGAGCGATGATGTTGCCAGAGTACGCCGCAAAATTCAACGAGCTGGCAAGGTTTGCAACATACCTGGCCAGTACTGATGAGAGGAAGGTGAGAAGATTCGAGCAGGAATTGAAGCCCTAGTTAAATAGTAATGTCTCCATGTTCCAGCTGAACACGTTTGCCGCAGTGTTAGAAAAGGCGATCATCGAAGAAGGTGGAAGCAATGCCTTTACCAGGTATAACCAAGACCTGAAGAAGAAGAAGAAGAAGAATGGGACAGAGAATAAGGCTGGTGGTAGTGGTACCAACCAGAAAAGAAAGTGGAACGACAACACATCTGCTGGGAGTCAACAGGGAAGCCAGTAGAAGAGAAGAATTGAAGCATGTGCTACATGCGGGAAGAATCACACTGGAGTGTGTTTAAAGGGAAAACGAGTATGTTTCAACTGTGGTCAGGAAGGCCACATTACGCCAAATTGTCCTAACCCAAAGAAGGGAGTGTGCTTCTCATACGGGTGTAAGGATCATATTGCCCGGGATTGCCCAAAGAAGCCAGCTGGAGGGTCGACAGGAGGGAAAGGAAATGGCAGCGGCATCACATTGGCTATCGCTGGACCACCGCAGACGAGCAGACCCACTGCTAAAACATTCAACATGACCGTGCAGGATGCTGTGCAGTCAAAAAATGTGGTGTCAGGTATTATTTTGATCAATAATATTAATGTTTATGTATTATTTGATTCGGGTGCTACTTGTTCTTTCTTATCTGATGACTTTGCTAAGACTTTAGACTTACCTAAAGAGGAATTAGTTTACCCCTTGAACATAGAGATTGCGGATAGGGAGGTTATTCCTATTAGGTTTATACACAAGACTTGTTGGTTGAACATTAAGGGTCGTGAGTTGATGGTAGATTTGATTCCAATTAAACTTAGGGAATTCGATGTTATATTGTGTATGGATTGGTTGTTCAACCATGGGGCGATAATTGATTACCAGAAGAAGTCTATAAACCTTATGACTCCGTCAAAGGTAGTGTTTTATGGTAGCAAATTGCCTAGACAAGCGACTTGTCTGACGATTATGCAGGCCAAGAAGTTATTGAAGCAAGGCTGTATATGGTACTTAGCCTACATAGTGGATAATCGTATGGAGAGTCCAAAGATGGAAGAGATATCAGTGGTTAAGGAGTTTTTGGATGTATTTCTGAGTTATTTGCCAAGACTTTCGCCGGATAGAGAGATAGAGTTCGTGATCGACTTAGCACCGGGGACTGCTCCGATATCGAAAGCCCCGTACAGAATGGCTCCAGTCGAGATGAAGGAGTTGATGGTTCAACTGCAGGAATTGCTAGACAAGAAGTATATTCAGCCGAGCGTATCACCGTGGACAGCGCCGGTGTTGTTCATGAAGAAGAAGGATGGATCAATGCGGCTTTGCATTGATTATAGGGAGTTGAACAAAGTCACGATGAAGAATAAGTACCCTTTACCTAGGATCGATGACTTGTTCGATCAACTAAAGGGTGCTAGATACTTCTCAAAAATAGATTTGTGAAGTGGATATCATCAGTTGAAGGTCAGAAAAAAGGATGTACCGAAGACGACATTTAGAACTCGGTATGGACATTACGAGTTCTTAGTGATATCATTTGGTCTAACAAATGCACCAACATCATTTATGGACATAATGAATAGGGTGTTTAAGCCATTTATAGACAAGTTCGTAGTGGTGTTCATAGACGACATTTTGGTCTATTCCAAAACTAAGGAGGAACCCACTGACCATTTGAGGCTGACATTGGAATCGCTGAGACGGGAGAAGTTGTATGCAGAGTTCTCGAAGTGCGAATTCTTGTTAGAACGTGTGCAATTTCATAGCCACGTGATTGACAAAGATGGAATTTCAGTAGATCCATTGAAGGTTGAAGCTATAATGAATTGGGATCAACTGAAGACACCATCAGAGGTGAGGAGTTTCTTGGGATTGACAAGTTACTACAGAAGATTTATTCAAGACTTTTCTAAAATTGCAACTCCGTTGAGGAATTTGACTCAGAAGACGGTGAAGTTTGTTTGGACGAAAAAAATGTGAGGAGCGTTTTCAAAAACTGAAGAAAAGGTTGAGTGTTGCGCCTGTGTTGTCATTGCCAGATAGTAAAGGAAATTTTGTCGTTTACAGCGATGCTTCACATAAAGGATTAGGCTGTGTGTTGATGCAGAACGACAAAGTCATTGCTTATGCATCACGTCAGCTGAAGGACTATGAGAAAGGGTATCCGACCCATGACTTGGAATTGGCAGTAATAGTGTTTGCTCTGAAGATATGGAGACACTACCTGTAATACCCGAGAAATTTCATATATTATTAAATAAATATATTAATGGAGAATGAATATTTATTTGAATATAAATGAATTATGTTATGAGATAAGCTAACTCAATTATATTAAATTGAATAATTATAATAATTGAGAATATGTGGAGTTTGCGATAAACTCGTTGAAAGCCTTGTGTGGCATAGTGATGAGAATATAATGATGATATTAATTAACGAAGGAATTATTAAGTGAACAATTAATCTATATTAATTGTTAATTGTTATTATAGAATATTAATTAATTGTTATAATATATTAATGGTGATTAATTAATAATATGTGATTATTATCAGTGTGAAATTTATAATAATAATAATCAACGTGTTTATAAATATAATAAGATTTACATTTATCCATGTGATATTTAATCATGTAAGTGTTAATCAAATATTGTGGATATTAATAATTGCATTGATTAATGAGAAATGGATTAATTAATATTATTGTTAATTAATAAGATAATGAATATTATTAATTTATATGTGCGAGCATGCGAATTAAAAGTATAACGTATAGTAGCTAACTATATATTATACAAAGTGTAAAGTGCAATGTGACTATGATGTATATATAAACTATATAGTAAAGTTTATTAAATTGTGAGAGCTACATGATAATGCCTATGTGACATGTGGGTGTACATTAAAATAATACATCATGAATATATATAGTAAACGATTATAATTGATGATTACTTCAATATATAATTGAATAATAAATGTGATAGTATCCGATTAAATTATGTCGGCATAGTAAAATGTACATGGATTATATGTGTGCAAGTCACACTTACTACATTATGTGAATTATATTGTGACATTTCAATTAAAGACCTAAGTGTATAATATATGTGTGTATATATAGCCTAAGTATTAACATTAGTTTGTTTACAAATTGGTAATGCTGAGCTAAATATGCCTTGTCCCAATGTGAGAGTCACAATCCTTGTACATGTGAAACACTCAATGGCTAGCCTATCCCTTCTTCTCCCAATTCTCAGCAATATAGCTAGCAATCATGGCACGGGGAGTGGCCTCACTAGTGTTCATCACCAACTACTCACCAACCTCTCCTTAACCTCCATACAATCCACATTTCCGTTGGTTTAGTTTGAGAGGGAAAAACATTGTCTGGTTAATATATTTTCTATACATTGAGCTCTAATCTTCCTATTCCATTTGCTGAGAAATTCCAAGTAAGAAGAAGTAGAGAGTGACCATACATTTCAGTTGAGAACGAAGTGAGTAGCAGCAAGTTCATTATACATATAGCAGAGGTATAATATACCTCTCATGTTCTTTATTTTCATTTTCTGTCAAATTCCAATTCTTGATTTTTAGTTCAAATTCATTACCTTATGATTGGGTATTATTTGATAGTTATTGTTTTGGCTTGCTAGTATGTTAGAACTATAATGCAGCTTGGTTACAGTCGAAATTATTGTGAAAATTGGTATTTGGCCTAAACTTCTGCCAAAGCAGGAGGTTCACTGAAGTTGACCGGACACGGCGTAGCTGCGTCAGCGTCTGCAGATTGACTAATAAATTCTGCTATAAACTGTTAATGCTCGGATGTTAGGGTGACTTAGACAAAGCATGATAGTATGAATAACCTATATATATAGGTACGTAGAACTAAAATGAGCATGTTTCATTATGTTCACATGAATGATTAACGAAAGACTTGTAGTTTGAATTGAACTTATGGTTCTTAAAGTAAACTTTGACACGTATGTATTATGGCTATATTCTGACTTTTTGATATATATTAGTATGGTTTAGAATTGCATGAAGGATATAATGACTTGTGTATACGTGTTTATTAATGTAACATGGACATACTATGCCTTATTAGTAAACTTTACTAATGAAAGTATGAGTTTCGAACGTGCACTTTAACATGATTCATGGAGTTTTAAATTCTGATAACTTTGGACATGATTGGATAATACCCTTTAAACTCACTAACGTATCAAACATACATAGCTACTATGATAGAAGCCATGAAAGCAAGTTAGGCACAAGTGAAGCATGAACTAAGTTGTAACATATATATAACTACTTGCAAGTATGCCTAAATCAAGTTATATGATCACCTCGTATGTTTAAAATTAACAAGCATGATAGCTTACATGATTTCATGATGTTGTAAGGACTTGAATTGTTTAAGATGTAAGTCTAGAACCATGTCATGGAAAGTGGAACCTAGATTGCCTTGGGAAAACACGAACGGACCTTTAACATGTTAATATACCTGGTGTGAATGTTAGCTTGCATGACCGGACAGAAACCACAAGGCACATCTCAGCCTTGGCTTGGCCAAAGGGCTGCGCAGCTGCGCCGGCCCTAGGCTTAGCCGTGGTGCAGCTGCACTGTTTTGGAATCAGGATTGAGTCAGTTATTGATCTAATTTTTTTGACAGTTAGCTTATATGATTACTTTAACTTATAATATATGACCAGTATGCTAAGCAATGTGTTAAGAGGCATGCTAAGTGATAGAATTGAACGTTTGATTATAAACTTCCCAAGGATAAGTCCAAAAGGTGTTTGTGAACTTTAAAGCAACGATTAGAAACTATGTGATGACTTCATAATGTCTTGTAAAGTGAACTGTGCTATATGTACGCAAAAGTATATGATGAAGTATGTGTATAGTATGCGACTAAGTTAAACATTTATGGTGCATTTAAATTTACATATCATATGTGAGCATAAGAGACTAATGAACATCCTATACTTATAATACACTATAAATAGGATTCGAAACTGTTGAATTACTTTCCATGGATAGACTACGCATAAGGCAAGTTTCCTTACTTACACTCATTTATAGTGCTAGTATCCTATCTTTGTGTTTGTTTTATTTTGAGGAACGTTGTAAGCAAGTTCCTAACTCTACTCTTTATTGGACATGCATTTAGCTTGTGCTATTATTGTCGTACAAGTAAACTATTGAGATTGGAATTCAAATATTATGAATTATATACGAGATAAAACTCGATTTATATTCTACGAACTTTAAACCTTGAGGTTGAACTTATAATTGTTGTGATCTATGCCATTTGATTCGGCTAGACTTATATTGTTGAAAAGCGCCCCAAACCAATTGATTGGTGCGGGATCTTGTCTCTGACTGAGAAAAACAACCTTCTTTGAAGGGAATATATAATTGTCGGAGAACCGACGTGCGCACTTGAGTACGATTGATTGTTATGCATAACGTAGGGCACTTTAGGCTGATCACCTGTTGTTTATTTTTGATTTGGGTTGTCAGTTTAATACTGTTAATTCTAGCAGAAGTTCATAGTCCTTAGTGACTGCTCAGTATTCAGTTATCTTGAAATCTTGAATTGATTTATTATTGAATCACATTAATATTCTTAGCGATTGTTGTTGAGAACTGTTGATATTCTTGTTATCCTTGAACTATCACACCTTACCATATCTTTTTAAAGATTCGAGAATTTATTACTCACCCTTATTATATATTACTTGATGGGCAACTTGTTGCTCATTCTTACTTTCCCCTAAAAACATTTCAGTTAAGGCAGAGCAGGGTGGACCTTTGGGCGTTGATAAGGGCAAGGGCAAGGCTACCGACTAGCTTGTCCCTTTTTATGTTTTAAATATTATAATGTTTTATTAAGTTAATATAGTAAGATTGGAGTTGACTATGTTTAAGCTGTAGTTAGATTATGTAATAAGTCTGTATTGGATATTATTATGTAATCTATTAAGTATTGTGGGTTGTGAGACTTGGGGGAATAATTATAATAAATTATTGTAAATAATTTTAGATTTAATTTTTCGCTGTGAATGTGTGATTTTAGTTATTATTGTATTACCATGAGCACGTGATGACCCGAATTCGAGTGACTAAGTGGCAGTCCGAATTTGGGGGCGTCACAGGTTGGTATCAAAGCTATAGTTATAAACCTTAGGAATGAGTGTCCTTAGACTATAACTTAAGCAAACTTAGAAGTTAGGAAGGAGATAAAAGTTGTGTAGAGTTTTCCTTGAGAGACCTAGTCTGTTATGAAATGTAACTTCATTTTATACAATGAACTTATGTTTTATTTAACATTCTAATGGAGTTGCTGTGTTCTTGTCTTGTGTTTGTGATTGTTGATGGCAGATATGGGAGTACCAGCTAGAGTGGCTGAGGATGAGCCCAGGGATATTCATATAGTGTACGAGGCACCCTTAGAGGCTGTGCCTTTGAAGGTTGTTGCACCGTTCGAGTCTGACGACGAGGATGAGAATGAGATTGAGTCCGATCCAGAGGAGGGGCCGATGGAGGATGAGCCAGTAGAGGACTTTGATGAGGCTACTGTAGAGGAGCAGATATTAGGCGAGTATGAGGAGCAGATTCTGGAGTTGGATTGCAGAGTCTAGAAGTTGGAGGCCTAGGCCGAGGAGAGAGAGTCTGAGTTCCAAAAGCTGAGGGAAGAGGACCACCAGAGGAAGTTAGACATGCAGGAGCTAGAGGTAGAGATCGCTTACCGCAGGGAGGTAGGGATCCAGATGAGAACCTTATTCCACAGGTCATTGTCAAGGAATATGGATCTGCCAAGAAAGCTAGAAGAGGTAGAACAGAGGGAACTAAGCGAGAAGACTGAGAAGGAAGCACTTCACGCTCAATTGGAATTAGAGGTGATGGATAGGATACACTTCGAGGAGAAATGGGAGGCTGCCCATGAGGGAGCAGATGACCTGGAATATGAGGTCAAATGCAGGAAGGGGAAAATGAACAAGATGGAGTACGTGTTCTGTTCGGCATTTGAAAGGGTGCTTGATGGTGTGTACCACTACCCGACAGAACAGGGACAGACTCTACATACTATGAGTCGAGAGCTGGTAGCTTATATAGCACAGTTAGAGTACAAGAGCGCTGTGGAGCATGGCATGTTGTGATCAGATTTCCTTAAATGGTCTAGTGGTAGTTTAGTAGAATTTATCTTTATGTGTTGTACATACTATGTTGTAATCCCAATATTTTGTGTAAGATGTTGGATAGTGATGTAAACCCCGTGTAAGCTTTTGTTAGAGGGGTAGTATGGTAGTAGGTTGGCTTATCCCCCGTCTTTTGTGATATTAGGGGATACATAGGATAACATTTATAGAAATATGCTAGGGAAATCGTGTAATGAAACGGTTGGCATATGAATATAAATGAAGCTTATTTCAAAAATGTGTTATAAATTTATTCTTTTAGTATTAAAAGAAATACTTAAGTAATGTACTTGAATAATAATAAAATAAAAATTTGTGATGCAGATAATGCCACCTAGACGTAGATTGACTGCACCTGAGGAGTCAGTGAACAATGAGAGTGAACAAGTAGACCCGATCCAGAAACTGGTAAACCTATTAGGAGTGGCATTAAGGGGAAGGAACAATGAACCCATTTGCCCCAACCCTCAGGCTGTGCCAGTAACAACCTTTAAAGACTTTAAGAGTGTAGGACCCTCGGAGTTCGAGGGAAGTACCGACCCAATCGTCGCACAAACGTGAATCAAGGAGATCAATAAAGCTTTCACCATAGCTCGCGTAGGCGAATATCAGAAGACGGTGTTTACCACGTACACGAAGAGGGAAGAAGCGAACTACTGGTGGGAGGCTAATCAACAAAGAGCTGGAGAAGGGATAATAGCTTGGGATAAGTTTAAGACGCTATTTTTCGAGAATTACTTCTCGAAAAGCATGAAGAATAGGATGGAGGTGAAATTCCTAGAGTTAAAACAAGGGGAGATGACGGTGGCGCAATACGTGGCTAGGTTTAACGAACTAGCCCGATTTGCGGAGCACCAGGTATGAGATGAAGAGAGGAAGGCTAGACAATTCGAACAAGGACTGAAGCCTTGGCTATTCAATAAGTGTCAGTTCTTCAAATCGATTCTTTTGCAACACTGCTGGAGAAGGCTATTATCGTCGAGGGAGGAAGTGAATCTTTGAGCTTGTATAACAAAGAGAAGAAAGGAAAGAAGACTAGTAGTGAAAATCATGGAGGAAGAAGTGGCGGAGGGAGTAACTCCGGGAAGAGAAAGTGGGACAAAACCAACAACAACAACAACAACAATAGCAGCAGAAACAATAATCAAGGTGGGAGTCACCAGGGAAATTTTAAGAAAAGGAGTGGAGCTTGTAATAAGTGTGGGAAAAGTCACCAAGGGCAGTGCTGGAAAGGAAAGCGCATGTGTTATAACTGCGGTCAAGAGGGGCACATATCGCCAAACTGTCCGAAGCCAAAGAAGATCCAAGGGTGTTTTGCTTACGGCTCAACTGAGCACCGTATTAAGGATTGCCCGAAGAAGGGAAGTGGCGGAAGTGGTAGCCAACAAGGGGGAGGAAACAAGCTTATGATCAGTGAGCCGGCACAATCCAACTGCCCAACCGCCAGAACATTTAACATAACCGTCCAGGATGCCACGGCTACGAAGGACGTGGTGTCAGGTATAATCCCAATCAATGGTATAAATGCTTATGTATTATTTGATTCGGGTGCCACCTATTCTTTTATATTTGAAGAATTTGCTAGTAAACTTTGTACAACCCCGAGAACTATTAGAAAATCCTTTGATCATAGAAGTTGCTAATAAGGAAGTGATCCCTGTAGAATACATTTATTGAAATTGTACTGCAAACTTTAAAGAACATGAACTGAGCGTAGACTTGATTCCTATTAAATTGGGAGAATTTGACATAATACTGAGAATGGATTGGTTATATAACCATGCTGCGACAATTGAATGTCAGAATAAATGTGTAAACCTTCAGACTCCGAGTAAGTCTAAGGTAGTGTTTTATGGTAGCTCATCGCTTAAGCAATCGTGTTGCGTTACGATGATGCAGGCCAAGAAATTGTTAAGGAAAGGATGTGTAGGTTATTTAGCTTACATCGTAGATACTCGAAAAAAGGGAGTAGAAATTAAAGATATATCCATAGTGAATGAATTCCAAGATGTATTTTCGGATGATCTGTCTGGTCTTCCGCTAGACAGAGAAATCGAATTCGTAATAGACTTAGCACCAGGGACGACACCGATTTCGAAAGCTCCATATCGTATGGAACCAGTAGAAATGAATGAATTGATGATACAATTGCAAGAGTTGTTAGATAAGGGTTACATTCGACCGAGTGTTTCTTCTTGGGGAGCACCAAGTGCTATTCATTAAGAAGAAGGACGGATTGATGAGGCTCTGTATCGATTATCGAGAATTGAACAGAGTAACGATCAAGAACCGATATCCGCTATTGAGGATAGACGACCTGTTTGATCAACTGAAGGGAGCAAAGTGTTTCTCAAAAATTAACCTACGAACAGGATATCATCCACTGAAAGTGAGGGATGAGGACATACGAAAGACTGCGTTTCGAACCCGTTATGGACACTACGAGTTTTTGGTAATGTTATTTGGATTGACTAATGCTCCGACATAATTTATAGACTTGATGACTCGAGTTTTCAAGCCATACTTGGATAAATTTGTAGTGGTTTATATCGACGACATTTTGATCTAGTCGAAGACAGAGGAAGAACACGCAGAACATCTGAAGATTGTTTTGGAGGCACTAAGGAAGGAGAAGATGTATGAAAAATTTTCAAAGTGTGAATTTTGGATGGAGAAGGTTCAATTCTTAGGCCACGTGGTGGTTAAGAATGGAATCTCTGTAGACCCTGCGAAGGTAGAAGCAGTAAGTAATTGGGAACAACCGAGAACACCGACGGAGGTGAGAAGCTTTTTAGGGTTAGCTGGGTACTATCAAAGATTCATCCAAGATTTTTCTAAGATAGTAACCCCGTTGACCAATTTGACTAGGAAGACGGTGAAATTTGTATGGAACGACAAATGCGAAGAAAGTTTTCAAGACCTGAAAAGGAGATTGAGCGAAGCACCTATGTTATCATTACCAGATGATGCGGGAAATTTTGTGGTGTATAGTGATGCATCGCACAAGGGACTTGGTTGTGTGCTAATGCAGCACGACAAAGTCATTACGTATGCATCACAACAATTGAAGGATTACGAAAAACGATACCCTACTCACGACTTAGAGTTAGCGGCAGTAGTTTTTGCGTTAAAGATTTGGAGGCATTATTTGTACGGAGATAAATGTGAGATATACACGGACCACAAAAGTTTGAAATATATCTTCACATAGAAGGAGCTGAATATGCGTCAGTGGAGGTGGTTAGAATTGATCAAAGATTATGACTGTGATATTCTTTATCACCCGAGTAAGGCAAATGTGGTTGTCGACGCTCTGAGCAGGAAAGGAAAGGAGAAATTGTTTCAGTTGATGACTCAGGACGAATTAATGAGAAAGATGGAGAAATTGCAAAAAGAGGTAACAAGACCAGAGAGGTTTGAAGATAAGTTATTTGTAATGGAAGCTCGTCCGACATTGTTGGATAGAGTAAAAGAAGCACAAGTAAAAGATGAGGAGTGCGAGAAAATCAGGAAGAGGATCGCAGAGAATGAGGAAGAGAAATTTTAAATGGATAAAGACGATATTTTGAGATTGAAGGAAGAGTGTGGGTACCAGCGATAACCGAGTTAAGGGAAGAGATTTTGCACGAGGCACACAACACGACATATTCCGTTCATCCGGGAGGCACTAAGATGTATCCAGACTTGAGGCAACATTTTTGGTGGCCCAATCTGAAATTGGAAGTTGCAAAGTGAGTCAGTAGATGTTTGACTTGCCAAAGCGTTAAAGTAGAGCATCAATGGCAGAGTGGTTTGCTACAACTGTTGGAAATACCGGAGTGGAAATGGGAGTATATTACGATGGACTTCGTTGTAGGACTTCCAGTTACGCAGAAAGGTTATGATGCCATTTGGGTTATCGTGGATCGACTAACGAAGACCGCACATTTTCTACCAATCAAGATCCGCTACAGTTTCAACCAGTTAGCGAGTCTGTAAGTAAAGGAGATTGTTTTACAACATGGAGTACCTGTGTCAATTGTCTCTGATCGAGATCCGCGCTTTACGTCGAACTTTTGGAAAAGCTTGCAAGAGAGGATGGGAACACAGTTGAGGTTGAGTTCCGCTTATCATCCTCAGACAGACGAGTAGAGTGAGCAAACTATACAAACGATGGAGGACATGCTTAGGACTTGCGTGATGGACTTCAAGGGAAATTGGGACGACCACCTACCCTTAGTCGAATTTGGGTATAATAATAGTTACCATGCGAGTATCGGCATGCCACCGTACAAAGCTCTCTATGGGAGAAAGTGAAGAACGCCATTATGTTGGGACGAAGTCGGAGAACGACGAATACTCGGACCAGAGTTAGTTCAACAAACCGTAGACGTGGTGACAATGATAAGAGCCAGATTAGTAGCAGCTCAAGACCGCCAGAAAAAGTACGCAGATTTGCATCTGCAGGACCGAGACTTCAAAGTCGGTAGTTTCGTATTCTTGAAGGTATCTCCATGGAAGGGAAAGATCCGTTTTGGCAAGAAGGGAAAACTGAGTCCCAGATTCATAGGACCGTTTGAGATACTGAAGCGAGTGGGCGAAGTGGCATACAAAGTTGCGTTACCACCCGAGTTAGAGCACATCCACAACGTGTTTCACATTTTTATGTTGCGACCATACAAGGCCGACTACAAGCACGTGATTTCTTACGAGCCCATTCAAGTGGAGAAGAACTTGGCGTATGAAGAAATTCCTGTCCAGATACTAGATAGGAAAGAACAAACCTTGAGAAATAAAATTATTTCATCTGTAAAAGTACTTTGGCGTAACAACGATGTCGAGGAGGCTACGTGGGAGTTAGAAGATAGGATTATGAGGGATTATCCCCATATATTTGTGTAACCTATTAGCAATTCCGAGGATGGAATTTTTATAAGGGGGAGAGGATGTAATACCCGAGAAATTTCATATATTATTAAATAAATATATTAATGGAGAATGAATATTTATTTGAATATAAATGAATTATGTTATGAGATAAGTTAACTCAATTATATTAAATTGAATAATTATAATAATTGAGAATATGTGGAGTTTGCGATAAACTCGTTGAAAGCCATGTGTGGCACAGTGATTAGAATATTAATGATTATATTAATTAACGAAAGAATTATTAAGTGAACAATTAATCTATATTAATTGTTAACTGTTATTATAGAATATTAATTAATTATTATAATATATTAATGGTGATTAATTAATAATATGTTATTATTATCAGTGTAAAATTTATAATAATAATAATCAACGTGTTTATAAATATAATAAGATTTACATTTATCCATGTGATATTTAATCATGTAAGTGTTAATCAAATATTGTGGATATTAATAATTGCATTGATTAATGAGAAATGGATTAATTAATATTATTGTTAATTAATAAGATAATGAATACTATTAATTTATATGTGCAAGCATGCGAATTAAAAGTATAACGTATAGTAGCTAACTATATATTATACAAAGTGTAAAGTGCAATGTGACTATGATGTATATATAAACTATATAGTAAAGTTTATTGAATTGTGAAAGCTACATGATAATGCCTATTTGACATGTGGGTGTGCATTAAAATAATACATCATGAATATATATAGTAAACGATTATAATTGATGATTACTTCAATATATAATTGAATAGAAAATGTGATAGTATCCGATTAAATTATGCCGGCATAGTAAAATGTACATGGATTATATGTGTGCAAGTCACACTTACTACATTATGTGAATTATATTGTGACATTTCAATTAAAGACCTAAGTGTATAATATATGTGTGTATATATAGCCTAAGTATTAACATTAGTTTGTTTACAAATTGGTAATGCTGAGCTAAATATGCCTTGTCCCAATGTGAGAGTCACAATCCTTATACACGTGAAACACTCAATGGCTAGCCTATCCATTCTTCTCCCAATTCTCATCAATATAGCTAGCAATCATGGCATGGGGAGTGCCTCAATAGTGTTCATCACCAACTACTCACCAACCTCTCCTTAACCTCCATACAATCCACATTTCCGTTGGTTTAGTTTGAGAGGGAAAAACATTGTCTAGTTAATATATTTTCTATACATTGAGCTATAATCTTCCCATTTCATTTGCTGAGAAATTCTAAGCAAGAAGAAGTAGAGAGTGACCATACATATCAGTTGAGAAGGAAGTGAGTAGCATCAAGTTCATTATACATATAGCAGAGGTATAATATACCTCTCATGTTCTTCATTTTCATTTTTTGTTAAATTCTAATTCTTGATTTTTAGTTGAAATTCATTATCTTATGATTTGGTATTGTTTGATAGTTATTGTATTGGCTTGCTAGTATGTTAGAACTATAATGCAGCTTGGTTACAGTCAAAATTATTTTGAAAATTGGTATTTGGGATAAACTTCTGCCGAAACAGGAGGTTCACTGAAGTTGACCGAACACGGCGCAGCTGCGCCGGGTTTATACCCAGGCGCAGTGCAGCTGCGCCAGCCTCTGCTAATAGACTACTAAATTCTGCTATAAACTATTAATGCTAGGATGTTAGGGTGCCTTAGACAAAGTATGATAGTATGAATAACCTACATATATAGGCACGTAGAACTAAAATGAGCATGTTTCATTATGTTCGCATGAATGATTAACGTAAGACTTGTAGTTTGAATTTGAACTTATGGTTCTTAAAGTAAACTTTGACACATATGTATCATGACTATATTCTGACTTTTTGATATATATTAGTATGGTTTAGAATTGCATGAAGGACACGATGACTTGTGTATACGTGTTTATTAATGTAACATAGACATGCTATGCCTTATTAGTAAACTTTACTAATGAAAGTATGAGTTTTGAACGTGCACTTTAACATGATTCATGGAGTTTTAAATTCTGATAACTTTGGACATGATTGGATAATACCCTTTAAACTCACTAACGTATCAAACATACATATCTACCATGATAGAAGCCATGAAAGCAAGTTAGGCACAAGTGAAGCATGAACTAAGTTGTAACATGTATATAACTACTTGCAAACATGCCTAAATCAAGTTATATGATCACCTCGTATGTTTAAAATTAACAAGAATGATATCTTACATGATTTCATGATGTTGTAAGGACTTAAATTGTTTAAGATGTAAGTCTAGAACCATGTCATGGAAAGTGGAACCTAGATTGCCTTGGTAAAACACGAACGGACCTTTCACATGTTAATATACTTGGTGTGAATGTTAGCTTGCATGACCAGACAGAAACCACAAGGCTTGGCTTGGCTAGAGGGCTGCGCAGCTGCGCCGGCCCTTGGCTTAGCCATGGCGCAGCTGCGCAGTTCTGGAATCAGGATTGAGTCACTTGTTGATCTAATTTTTTTGACATTTAGCTTATATGATTACTTTAACTTGTAATATATGACCAGTATGTTAAGAAATGTGTTAAGAGGCATGCTTAGTGATAGAATTGAACATTTGATTATAAACTTCTCAAGGATAAGTCCAAAAGGTGTTTGTGAACTATAAAGCAACGATTAGAAACTATGCGATGACTTTATAATGTCTTGTAAACTAAACTGTGCTATATGTACGCAAAAGTATATGATGAAGTATGTGTATAGTGTGCGACTAAGTTAAACGTTTATGGGTGCGTTTAAATTTACATATCATATGTGAGCATAAGTGACTAATGAACATCCTATACTTATAATACACTATAAATAGGATTCGAAAGTGTTGAATTACTTTACATGGATAGACTACGAATAAGGCATGTTTCCTTACTTACACTCATTTATAGTGCGAGTATCCTATCTTTGTGTTTGTTTCATTTCGAGGAACGTTGTAAGCAAGTTCCTAACTCTACTCTTTATTGGACATGCAATTATCTTGTGCTATTATTGTCGTACAAGTAAACTATTGAGATTGAAATTCAAATATTATGAATCATATACGAGATAAAACTCGATTTATATTCTACGAACTTTAAACCTTGAGATTGAACTTATAATTGTTGTGATCTATGCCATTTGATTCGGCTAGACTTATAATGTTGAGAACCGACGTGCGCACTTGAGTACGATTGATTATTATGCATAACGTAGGGTACTTTAGGCTGATCACTTGTTGTACTTGTTTTTGATTTGGGTTATCAGTTTAATACTGTTAATTCTAGCAGAAGTTCATAGTCCTTAGTGACTGCTCAGTATTCAGTTATCTTGAAATCTTGAATTGATTTATTATTGAATCACATTGATATTATTCTGTCCTTAGCGATTGTTGTTGAGAACTGTTGATATTCTTGTTATCCTTGAACTATCGCACCTTTCCATATCTTTTTAAAGATTCGAGAATTTTATTACTCACCCTTATTGTATATTACTTGCTGGGCAACTTGTTGCTCATTCTTGTTTTCCCCTAAAAACATTTCAGTTAAGGCAGAGCAGGGTGGACCTTCAGGCTTTGATAAGGGCTAGGGCAAGGCTACCGACTAGCTTGTCCCTTTTTATGTTTTAAATATTATAATGTTTTATTAAGTTGATGTAGTAAGATTGGAGTTGACTATGTTTAAGCTTAAGTTAGATTATGTAATAAGTCTGTATTGGATATTATTATGTAATCTATTAAGTACTGTGGGTTGCGAGACTTGGGGGAATAATTATAATAAATCATTGTAAATTATTTTAGACTTGATTTTTCGCTGTGAATGTGTGATTTTAGTTATTATTGTATTACCATGAGCACTTGACGAACCGAATTCGAGTGACCAAGTGGCAGTCCGAATTTGGGGGCGTCACAGGTTGGTATCAAAGCTGTAGTTATAAACCTTAGGAACGAGTGTCCGTAGACTATAACTTAGGCAAACTTAGAAGTTAGGAAGGAGATAAAAGTCGTGTAGAGTTTTCCTTGAGAGACCTAGTCTGTTATGAAATGTAACTTCATTTTATACAATAAACTTATGTTTTATTTAACATTCTAATGGAGTTGCTGTTTCTTGTCTTGTGTTTGTGATTATAGATGGCAGATATGGGAGTACCCCCTAGAGTGGCTGAGGATAAGCCCAGGGATATTTATGTAGTGTACGAGGCACCCTTAGAGGCTGTGCCTGTGCAGGCTGTTGCACCGTTCGAGTCTAACGACGACGACGAGATTGAGATTGAGTCCGATCGAGAGTTGGAGCCGATGGAGGACGAGCCGATGGAGGATGAGCCAGTAGAGGACTCTGATGAGGCTACTGTAGAGGAGCAGATGTTAGGCGAGTATGAGGAGCGGATTCTGGAGTTGGACTGCAGAGTCCAAAAGCTGGAGGCTAAGGCCGAGGAGAGAGAGTCTGAGTTCTAGAAGCTGAGGGACGAGGACCACCAGATGAAGTTAGACATGCAGGAGCTAGAGGTAGAGATCGCTTACCGTAGGGAGGCAGGGATCCAGATGGGATCCTTATTCCACAGGTCGGTGGCGAGGAATGTGGATCTGGCAGGAAAGCTGGAAGAGGTAGAACAGAGGGAACTAAGCGAGAAGACTGAGAAGGAAGCATTTCACACTCAGTTGGAATTAGAGGTGATGGATAGGATACACTTCGAGGAGAAGTGGGACGCTGCCCATGAGAGAGCAGATGACCTGGAAGATGAGGTCAAATGCAAGAAGAGGAAAATGAACAAGATGGGGTACGTGTTCCGTTCAGCATTTGAGAGGCTGCTTGATGGTTTGTACCACTACCCGGCAGAATAGGGACAGACTCTACATACGATGAGTCGAGAGCTGGTAGCTTATATAGCACAGTTAGACTACAAGAGCGCTGTGGAGCGTGGCAAGATGTGATGAGATTTCCTTAAATGGTCTAGTGGTAGTTTAGTAGAATTTATCTTTATGTGTTGTACATACAATGTTGTAATCCTAATCTTTTGTGTAAGATGTGGGATAGTGATGTAAACCACGTGTAAGCTTTTGTTAGAGGGGTAGTATGGTAGTAGGTTGGTATATTCCCCGTCTTTTGTGATATTAGGGGATACATATGATAACATTTATAGAAATATGCTAGGTAAATCATGTAATGAAACGGTTGGCATATTAATATAAATGAAGCTTATTTCAGAAACATGTTATAAATTTATTCTTTTAGTATTAAAAGAAATACTTAAGTAATATACTTGAATAATAATAAAATGAAAATTTGTGATGCAGATAATGCCGCCCAGACGTAGATTGACTGCACCTGAGGAGTCAGGGAACAATGAGAGGGAACAAGTAGACCCGATCTAGAAACTGGTAGACCTGTTAGCAGATGCATTAAGGCGAAGGAACAATGAATCCATTCGCCCCAACCCTCAGGCTGTGCCAGTAACAACCTTTAAAGACTTTAAGACTGTAGGACCCCCGGAGTTCGAGGGAACTACCGACTCAATCGTCGCATAAACATAGATCAAGGAGATCGATAAAGCTTTCACCATAGCTCAGGTAGGCAAAGATCAGAAGACGGTGTTTACCACGTACATGATGAGGGGAAAAGCAAACTACTGGTGGGAGACTAATCAACAAAGAGCTGGAGAAGGGATAATAGCTTGGGATAAGTTTAAGACGCTGTTTTTCCAGAATTACTTCCCGAAAAGCATGAAGAATAGGATGGAGGTGAAATTCCTAGAGTTAAAACAAGAGGAGATGACGGTGGCGCAATACGCTACTAGGTTTAATGAACTAGGTCGATTTGCGGAGCACTAGGTATGAGATGAAGAGAGGAAGGCTAGACGATTCGAACAAGGACTGAAGCCTTGGCTATTCAATAAGTGTCAGTTCTTCAGATCGATTCTTTTGCAACACTGCTGGAGAAGGCTATTATCGTCGAGGGAGGAAGTGAATCTTTGAGCTTGTATAACAAAGAGAAGAAAGGAAAGAAGACTAGTAGTGAAAATCGTGGAGGAAGAAGTGGCGGAGGGAGTAACTCCGGGAAGAGAAAGTGGGACAAAACCAACAACAACAACAACAACAACAACAACAATAGAAGCAGAAACAATAATCAAGGTGGGAGTCACCAGGGAAATTTTAAGAAAAGGAGTGGAGCTTGTAATAAGTGTGGGAAAAGTCACCAAGGGGAGTGCTGGAAAGGAAAGGGCACATGTTATAGCTGCGGCCAAGAGGGGCACATATCGCTAAACTGTCTGAAGCCAAAGAAGATCCAAGGGTGTTTTGCTTGCGGCTCAACTGAGCACCGTATTAAGGATTGCCCGAAGAAGGGAAGTGGCAGAAGTGGTACCCAACAAGGGGGAGGAAACAAGCTTATGATCAGCGAGCCAGCACAATCCAACCGCCCAACCGCCAGAACTTTTAACATAACCGTTCAGGATGCCGTGGCTGCGAAGGACGTGGTGTTAGGTATAATCCCAATCAATGATATAAATGCTTATGTATTATTTGATTTGGGTTCCACCTGTTCTTTTATATTTGAAGAATTTGCTAGTAAACTTAGTACACCCCGAGAACTATTAAAAAAATCCTTTGATCATAGAAGTTGCTAATAAGGAAGTGATCCCTGTAGAATACGTTTATCGAAATTATCGCTCAAACATTAGAGAACATGAACTGAGCGTAGAATTGATTCCTATTAGATTGGGAGAATTTGACGTAATACTGAGAATGGATTGGTTATATAACCATGCTGCGACAATTGACTGTCAGAATAAATGTGTAAACCTTCAGACTCCGAGTTAGTCTAAGGTAGTGCTTAAGCAATCGTGTTGTGTTACGATGATGCAGGGCAAGAAATTGTTAAGGAAAGGATGTGTAGGTTATTTAGCTTACATCGTAGATACTCAAAAAAAGGGAGTAGAAATTAAAGATGTATCTGTAGTGAATAAATTCCAAGATGTATTTTTGGACGATCTGCCTGGTCTTCTGCCAGACAGAGAAATCGAATTCATAATAGACTTGACGCCGGGGATGACACCGATTTTGAAAGCTCCATATCGTATGGCGCTAGTACAAATAAAGGAATTGATGATACAATTGCAAGAGTTATTGTATAAAGGTTACATTCGACCGAGTGTTTCTCCTTGGGGAGCACCAGTGCTATTCGTTAAGAAGAAGGACGGATCGATGAGGCTCTGTATCGATTATCGAGAATTGAACAAAGTAATAATCAAGAACCGATATCCGCTACCGAGGATAGACGACCTATTTGATCAACTGAAGGGAGCA
This sequence comes from Panax stipuleanatus, assembly GCA_020205555.1. NCBI lineage: Eukaryota > Viridiplantae > Streptophyta > Magnoliopsida > Apiales > Araliaceae > Panax > Panax stipuleanatus. Next base: position 94,171,303 of record CM035117.1, read on the forward strand.
AAGTGTTTCTTGAAAATTAACCTACGAACAAGATATCATCAACTAAAAGTGATGGATGAGGACATACCAAAGACTGCGTTTCGAACCCGTTATGGACACTACGAGTTTTTGATAATGTCATTTGGATTGACTAATGCTCCGGCAGCATTTATGGACTGATGAACCGAGTTTTCAAGCCATACTTGGATAAATTTGTAGTGGTTTTTATCGACGACATTTTGATCTACTCGAAGATAGAGGAAGAACACGCCGAATATCTGAAGATTGTTTTGGAGGCACTAAGGAAGGAGAATATGTATGCGAAATTTTCAAAGTACGAATTTTGGATGGAGAAGGTTCAATTCTTAGGCCACATGGTGGTTAAGAATGGAATCTCTGTAGACTGCTAAGGTAGAAGCAGTAAGTAATTGGGAACAACCGAGAACACCGACGGAGGTGAGAAGCTTTTTAGGGTTAGCTGGGTACTATCGAAGATTCATCCAAGATTTTTCTAAGATAGCAACCCCGTTGACCAATTTGACTAGGAAGACGGTGAAATTTGTATGGAACGACAAATGCGAAGAAAGTTTTCAAGAACTGAAAAGGAGATTGAGCGAAGCACCTATGTTATCATTACCAGATGATGCGGGAAATTTTGTGGTGTATAGCGATGCATCACACAAGGGACTTGGTTGTGTGCTGCAGCATGGCAAAGTCATTGCGTATGCATCACGACAATTGAAGGAATACGAAAAATAATACCCTACTCATGACTTAGAGTTAGCGGTAGTAATTTTTGCGTTAAAGATTTGAAGGCATTATTTGTACGGAGAGAAATGTGAGATATACACGAACCACAAAAGTCTGAAATATATCTTCACAAAGAAGAAGCTGAATATGAGTCAGAGAGGAGGTGGTTAAAATTGATCAAAGATTATGACTGTGATATTCTTTAGCACCTGGGTAAGGCAAACGTGGTTGCCGACGCTCTGAGCAGGAAAGGAAAGGAGAAATTATTTCAGTTGATGACTCAGGACGAATTAATGAGAGAGATGGAGAAATTGCAAAAAGAGGTAACAGGACTAAAGAGGTTTGAAGATAAGTTATTTGTAATGGAAGCTCGTCCGACATTGTTGGACAGAGTAAAAGATGAGGAGTGCGAGAAAATCAGGAAGAGGATCGCAGAGAATGAGGAAGAGAAATTCTGAATGGATAAAGACGGTATTTTGAGATTGAAGGAAGAGTGTTGGTACAAGCGATAACCGAGTTAAGGGAAGAGATTTTGCACGAGGCACACAACACGACATATTCCGTTCATCCGGGAGGCACTAAGATGTATCGAGACTTGAGGAAACATTTTTGGTGGCCCAATCTGAAACGGGAAGTTGTAGAGTGCGTCAGTAGATGTTTGACTTGCCAATGTGTTAAAGCAGAGCATCAACGGCCGAGTGGTTTGCTACAACCGTTGGAAATACCGGAGTGGAAATGGGAGTATATTACGATGGACTTTGTTTTAGGACTTCCAGTTATGCAGAAAGGTTATGATGCCATTTGGGTTATCGTGGATCGACTAATGAAGACCGCACTTTTTCTACCAATCAAGATCCGCTACAGTTTGAACCAGTTATCGAGTCTGTATATAAAGGAGATTGTTTTACGACATGGAGTGCCTGTGTCAATTGTCTCTGATCGAGATCCGAGCTTTACGTCGAACTTTTGGAAAAGCTTGCAAGAGAGGATGGGAACACAGTTGAGATTGAGTACCGCTTATCATCCTCAGACAGACGGGCAGAGTGAGCGAACTATACAAAAGCTGGAGGACATGCTTAGGACTTGCGTGATGGACTTCAAGGGAAATTGGGACGACCTCCTACCCTTAGTCGAATTTGGGTATAATAATAGTTACCATGCGAGTATCGACATGCCACCGTACAAAGATCTCTATGGGAGAAAGTGAAGAACGCCATTATGTTGGGACGAAGTCGGAGAACGACGAATACTCGGACCAGAGTTAGTTCAACAAACCGCAGACGTGGTGACAATGATAAGAGCCAGATTAGTAGCAGCTCAAGACCGCCTGAAAAAGTATGCAGATTTGCATCAGCAGGACCGAGACATCAAAGTCGGCAGTTTCATATTTTTGAAGGTATCTCCATGGAAGGGAAACATCCGTTTTGGCAAGAAGGGAAAACTGAGTCCCAGATTCGTAGGACCTTCCGAGATACTGAAGCGAGTGGGCGAAGTGACATACAAAGTTACGTTACCGCCCGAGTTGGAGCACATCCACAACGTGTTTCACATTTCTGTGTTGCAACCATACAAGGCCGACTACAAGCACGTGATTTCTTACGAGCCCATTCAAGTGGAGAAGAACTTGGCGTATGAAGAAATTCCTGTCCAGATACTAGATAGGAAAGAGCAAACCTTGAGAAATAAAATTATTTCATCTGTAAAAGTACTTTGGCGTAACCACGATGTCGAGGAGGCTACGTGGGAGTTAGAAGATAGGATGATGAGGGATTATCCCTATCTATTTGTGTAATTTTGTAGCAATTCCGAGGACGGAATTTTTATAAGGGGGGAGGATGTAATACCCGAGAAATTTCATATATTATTAAATAAATATATTAATGGAGAATGAATATTATTTGAATATAAATGAATTATGTTATGAGGTAAGTTAACTTAATTATATTAAATTGAATAATTATAATAATTGAGATTATATAGAGTTTGCGATAAACTCGTTGAAAGCCTTGTGTGGCACATGGATAAGAATATTAATGATGATATTAATTAACAAAGGAATTATTAAGTGAACTATTAATCTATATTAATTGTTAATTGTTATTATAGAATATTAATTAATTGTTATAATATATTAATGGTGATTAATTAATAATATGTGATTATTATCAGTGTGAAATTTATAATAATAATAATCGACGTGTTTATAAATATAATAAGATTTACATTTATCCATGTGATATTTAATCATGTAAGTGTTAATCAAATATTGTGGATATTAATAATTACATTGATTAATGAGAAATGGATTGAGATTATTGTTAATTAATAAGATAATGAATATTATTAATTTATATGTGTGAGCATGCGAATTAAAAGTATAACGTATAGTAGCTAACTATATATTATACAAAGTGTAAAGTGCAATGTGACTATGATGTATATATAAACTATATAGTAAAGTTTATTGAATTATGTGAGCTACATGATAATGCCTATGTGACATGTGGGTGTACATTAAAATAATACATCATGAATATATATAGTAAACGATTATAATTGATGATTACTTCAATATATAATTGAATAATAAATGTGATAGTATCCGATTAAATTATGCCGGCATGGTAAAATGTACATGGATTATATGTGTGCAAGTCACACTTTTACTACATTATGTGAACTATATTGTGACATTTCAATTAAAGACCTAAGTGTATAATATATGTGCCTAAGTATTAACATTAGTTTGTTTACAAATTAGTAATGCTGAGCTAAATATGCCTTGTCCCAATGTGAGAGTCACAATCCTTGTACACATTAAACACTCAATGGCTAGCCTATCCGTTCTTCTCCCAATTCTCAACAATATAGCTAGCAATCATGGCATGGGAAGTGGCCTCAATAGTGTTCATCACCAACTACTCACCAACCTCTCCTTAACCTCCATACAATCCACATTTTCGTTGGTTTAGTTTGAGAGGGAAAAACATTGTTTGGTTAATATATTTTCTATAAATTGAGCTCTAATCTTCCCATTCCATTTGCTGAGAAATTCCAAGTAAGAAGAAGTAGAGAGTGACCATACATATCAGTTGAGAAGGAAGTGAGTAGCAGCAAGTTCATTATACATATAGCAGAGGTATAATATACCTCTCATGTTCTTCATTTTCATTTTCTATCAAATTCCAATTCTTGATTTTTAGTTGAAATTCATTACCTTATGATTGGGTATTGTTTGAGAGTTATTGTATTGGCTTGCTAGTATGTTAGAACTATAATGCAGCTTGGATATTATTATGTAATCTATTAAGTACTGTGGGTTGCCAGACTTGGGGGAATAATTATAATAAATCATTGTAAATTATTTTAGATTTGATTTTTCGCTGTGAATGTGTGATTTTAGTTATTATTGTATTACCATGAGCACGTGATGAACCGAATTCGAGTGACCAAGTGGCGGTCCGAATTTGGGGGCGTCACACTACCTATACTGAGAAAAGTGTGAGATATACATAGATCATAAGAGTCTGAAGTACATCTTTACACAAAAATTTGAATATGCGCCAAAGGAGATGGTTAGAGCGTATCAAGGACTACGATTGCGAGATCTTTACCATCCGGGTAAAACGAATGTCGTTGCCCATGCCTTGAGCAAAAATGGTCGTGAGAAGCTAAGGTTATTAACTGCTCAAGAATAGTTGCTAAATGAGATGGCTAAATTGGAGCTGGAAGTTAAGTATCCGAAGGAGTCGGATGAGAAATTATTTCAAGTAACTACTAGTTTAACTTTGGTGGACAAGGTGAAAGAGGCACAACTACAGGATGAAGAGTGTGAGAAGATCCGGAAGAGAGTAACCGATGGTGAAGAGATAAAGTTCAAGATTGATAATGATGTACTGCTACATTTTAAAGGGAGAATCTGGGTACCGCCTGTAGTAGAGGTCAAACAGGAAATTTTGGGCGAAGCTCACAATGCAAGATTTTTAATTCACCCTGGGAGTACAAAGATGTACCAGGATCTCAAACAACAATTCTGGTGGCCGAATATGAATAGAGACGTTGCTGAATGTGTTGAAAAATATTTAACATGCCAGAAGGTCAAAGCAGAACACCAGAGACCAAGTGGATTGCTACAACCGCTGGAGATTCCAGAATAGAAGTGGGAGCATATCACGTTGGATTTTGTGGTTGGTCTTCCAACGACTTAAAAGGGTTTTGATGCAGTATAGGTGATAGTGGATCGACTGACGAAGTTAGCGCATTTCATACCTATTAAGATTAGATTCAACTTGGATCAGTTGGCGAAGTTGTACGTTAAGGAAATTATTTCTAGACACGGTGATTCGGTATCAATTGTATCCGACAGGGATCCACGTTTCACGTCAAATTTCTGGATATGATTACAGGAATGTTTGGGAACGCAATTGCGAATGAGTACGGCGTACCATTCTCAAACTGATTCCCAAAGCGAGAGAACGATTCAGACTCTAGAGGATATGCAGAGAGCTTGTGTTATGAACTTCAAGGGAAGCTGGGATGATCATCTACCATTGGTAGAGTTCGCCTACAACAACAGTTACCATACGAGTATTGGCATGCCGCCTTATAAAGCATTATATGGCAGAAAATGCGGGACTCTATTATGCTGGGATGAGGTTGGCGAGCATCAACTGTTGGGATTGGAATTAGTGCAACAAACTGCTGAGATCGTCAAGCTGATCAAAACGAGATTAGTAGCTGCTCAGGACAAACAGAAGAAATATAACGATTATCATCGACAAAATTAAGAGTTTGAAGTGGGAAGCTTTGTATTTCTGAAGGTATCTCCTTGGAAGGAAAAGATTCAATTTGGCAAGAAGGGGAAACTAAGTCCCTGATTCATTGGACCTTTTGAGATACTGCGAAGGGTTGGCGAGGTAGCTTATGAGGTTGCATTACCTCCGGAGTTAGATTATATTCATAACGTATTTCATATTTCTGTGTTTTGACCATACAAACATGATTACAAGCATGTGATAGAGTATGAGCCATTACAATTTGATAAAGACTTAACTTAAGAAGAGGTTCTTGTTCAGATAGTTAACACGAAAGGGCAAGTACTTAGAAATAAAGTGATACCTTCTGTTAAGGTGATCTGGAGGAACCACAATGTCGAAGAAGCTACGTGGGAACTCGAGGATGTTATGAAGAAAACATATCCCCAATTATTTGATTAATTTTTTGTATAACGATTCAAGGGACAGAATCCTTTTAAGGGGGGGAAGAATGCGACGAATGAGTTTTTTTTTAAAGTTGTGATTTTGAGGAAAAAATCCTTTTAAGAAGGGAAGATTGTAACAAACGAGAATTTTGTATATTTATTAAATTAAATAAATATTTTAATTAATTTATTTATTGAGTTGAATAAATAATTGATGTGATTATGTGGTGGAGTGATTTAATTAAGTGCAATAAATTAATTAAATGTATGTTTAATATTGAATTGATGTGTAAGTAATTTTGTAGTGTAGTTCTAATTTAATTTAAATAATTAAATTAGATAAATACTATGTGGTATTTGGTAATAAGGATTTAATGATTTCTAATTTAATTTAAATAATTAAATTAGAGATTTACTAATTTGTTACATAGAATTATGATTAATAAATAAATTATAATTGTGCAGCAAATTTATGTGGCATTTTATTTAATAAATTGATGTTAGCTTTAATTTAATTGAATTGGGATGTTGGGGTTTAATTAAATAAAGTGTGACATTGGAAACTATGTAGTAAAAGGAGTTATTAAAATAAATTAAAAGGGTTTTAATTCTGTTTTACCAAACAAGGCCCTTAAGTCTATTTTAAATTTGTTTTACCAAACAAGGCCTTAGTCCTAAAAATCTATTTTTAAAAATAAAGGGTTGTTGCCAAACAAGCCTTATAGCTTTTGATTTTTAAAAACATGTAACTGATATATATATTTAATAGAGCAATAATATATTTGTCAATTATATTTTTATATACTTATTTTATCTATATTATCAGTTTATAATATTATGTTAAGTTAGAATAGAAGAACAGAGTAGAATATCAGAGAGAAAAAAGAGAAGGAAGAAAAGAAAGAAAGAAGAAACCCTGTGAAAAGAAAGAGGAATCATCATCATCTTCTTCTAAAACTAAGGCTAAGCTAAGGTAATCATCTAATATTATGGTTATGAATTATTGTTCTTCATGTTTTTATTTCTTTATAATTGAAGTTTCATGAGAATTTGTGTAATATGGTTTATATGTGTTAAATTGTATGTATAAACTATTAAATATATTTTGTGTGAGTAATTAAACTATTTAATTCATGTAAATATGAGGAACATGAAGAAATCATGTTCATAGCAATTTACAGTGAACTATTTTGAGAAAAAAAATGGTTTCTTTAATTTCAAAATTGGTGTTTGATTATGCTATGCTATATAAATTGATCGTAGATTGTAATAATTTGTTAAGAAACGAAATTAACATAATTTAAATTATGTGATTTGGTTTAAAAACAAAGCCATAGTGTTTATTTTCTTCAAGAATATTTAACAATGGTGTTTTCTTCAAATTCACAAAATTAAAGGTTTTTGATCATGTGTTGTGATGTTTATATGTTAAAATATGTTAGAAGCATAAAGTTATGTTTTTATAAAGCTTTATACGCATTATGTGTACTGATTTCTGAGTTTGGTGAGAGAAAATAAGTCAAATTGGCCTTTTCCTGCACAGTTCGCCAGGCTGTCTGGGTCGGACTGTGACGTGGCGCTGCAGCGCCAGTTCTGAGTGTAACTGGAGCACTGCAGCGCTAGGCCTGCAGAGCCCCTGATGACATGAAGGCGCGGCAACGCCGGTTACAGTTCATTATGTGGCGCTGCAGCGCCATCAGTGTAGTTTAGCCAAAAAATTATATTTTAATATATAACTTTATGAGAATGATAATGTAATAAATATAAAAGTATGTTAATAAAATTATATGCTAATTGAACAGTATTAAATCATATTTTTAAATATAAAATGTATAATTTTAAATTATTATTTGGTTAATTATAATTTGATAAAGGTGAATATATGATTTAATATTATAAGTTAATTATAACTTGATTAATTATTTAGTTTGATGTGAATGTGTGGGTTGATCATGTTAGGTAATAACTAGTGATTTAACCTATTGACTAAAGAATGATGAGTTAACCTAGATGGGTTAATTAAGGATGTGAATTAGCTATATGGTGTGTACTGAATAAATAAGTTGATCACATGTTTTCCTATGAAGAAACAGTTGAGTTACATTAATTTGTAATAGTTAGCATCTATAGATAATGTTGGACGCATAACATGACTTACGACTGTTAAGGAATCCAATGGCTGAACAAGAAGTTAATTTCATTTATATGACGGCAAATGACAGAAAATATAGCGAGCACAAATAACCTTGTAACAATAGCCTAATGATTATCCCCTACCCATCTAATTTCCAACATAATACAGTATATAAAAAATACTTCAAGAGTGAACACATGATCTAAAATGATATATTTAATATACTTTACTAATTTATGTTACTATTGTTAATTATGTGTACGTAGGATAAATGTGGAACGAGTTTGTTAATAGCTAGCTTGCGCACGAGGCAAGTTGTTCTATCATTTCTTGTTACGTTTATGCAAGTTATTTTATTCTCTATTATTACCAAATGAGCAAGTACTCTAATTTCCATGTTGAGCAAATATCTTATTGAAGTTTATTATTGAAATAATGTAACCTTGATTTAATTGTTCAAGCAATGTCTTATTGTATCTTTCAAATGCTTTTAGTTTAATTCTAAAGCATAAGTAATTCATAATTCTTTTGTTATTGAATTCTTAATTATTGTAAGATGATTCAACTACTCCTTAGTTGATGATAGTTGAATTCTAAATTACCCTTTGAGCTTATCCAAACCAAACTTTCTTTTGTGCGGACTCGTTAATTAAACTGAGATGAACAATTTTATTAATAGGGGATTACCATGCGAAAGCGTTAAGATGTTTGTGCACAATACATGGTACGAAGGTCTGATCCCCCTAAGTACGAGTTAAGAGTTCATATAGTCTAACGACGGTTAAAGGTCTAAGTAGAAATTCTTATCACATGGGACACAGTTTAAGGTCTTATGACCCTTAGATGAATTCTTAATTCTATATTCAATTCTTGATTATCGATGAAAGAAATATTATTCAATTCTGTTGAATTTATTCAGTAATATGTCATCATTATTGATTGTTATTTCAAGTGAGCTTTTGTTTGGTCACTCTTGCATATATATAACCATTGCAGCCAAAGTTGAGAAGGTTGACGAGCCGTCAACCAGCAAGAGCAAGGGAAAAATGAAAAAGTGAAGACATGTTCATATTTATGTTATGGATTGTAATAAGACTTTGATTATTTATGATATGTTATTTTCCGCATTGACGATGTTTAAGGTTAGAAACCCTAGGAACTTTTGAACAAGGTTATAGCCTTTTTTATAAGGAAGATTTTATTTATTAAGGTTGTAATTTATTTTGCATTCCTTATTTATGGGCAGTAGTTATATTTTATTTAGATAGTGAATACCAAATCCCGTGAAAATAAAGTACCCGAATTTGGGAGTGTCACAATCTGAGACTAGAAGCTGTATTGAGTTAGGAAGGCATGTGCTAGCTCCTCCCAGCTGTGGATCTTGGAATTGTCGAGTCGGGTATACCAAGCTCGAGCTTCCCCAGTCAGACTCTTTTGGAATAACTGCATTATGAGTTTCTCATCTTCTGCATAGGATCCGAGTTCTCCAATGAACACTTTTAAATGAGTGTAAGGATCTCCTAATTCATCATACTTTTCAAAATCAGGGACTTAAAATTTGTTTGGATATCGAGCCCCTGGAAATATACTTAGATCTAAGTAGTTGACGCTTCCAAATGCCCCAGTTCCTTTGATGGACCAGATTGTTTCTTCCATTTGTTGGACCTTTTTCTTAATATCACCAGTTTCTTGATCTTTTTTGAGATTGGTGATTTCAGGGGTTTTGTTGGTCAGATCCTTGCTTTGAGATTCAGGTGTCTGAGTATCTTTCTTGCCGGTATCCTGACTGCCATCGGGTGTGGACGATTCTGTTTGAACATGTATTTATTTACCCTTAAGACATTTTCTTTACTCTTTAAGGAAAATATCCGATTTCGCTATCTGGTTCTTTAATCCTTTGAACTCTTCCCGAGAGACCGCGGTGGATTTAGGTTGAGCACTTGAAGCCATGACTGGAGATGGGCTTAGTGCCTTTTTAGATTTTGATCTGGTAACGGGACCAAATTTTTTCCTACAATAAAACTAGGTATGTTAATTTTGATGTATATATTAACAGGATGCATGCTATGCAATGTGTTATTCTTGAAGTTTTTTAATCTTTTCTTGTAAAATAAAGGTCAGTTGTTTTGAAGATAGGATAGCATGACATGATTTAAAGTGTATATTTACATGGAATCTTGAAATTTACATTGAATTGGAAATTTACATTAAATTGAAAGGGAAAGGCATAAAGAGACTTCCCTTCGGATTTGGTTTTTCGGCATGAAGGTCCCTAGATCATCACAATTTACTAGAGGGGAAATTAATCCATTCTTTCAATTGGAGCAGATCTGAGTGGCGTCTTTCCTGAGCCTCAAAGGATTAATCTTCTTTGAGTCCAGTAATAAATCACTTACGATTTTGCCTCCTGGTTGAGGAATCACACATCATACATTCACATACAACGTATCTCACCGTATGACTTGATGACATTGTGCGAAGCACTAATATAAAGTGCAGTAAGACATTTATTTACATCTATTTAATGTAAACACAGCATCCACACACACGCAGATAAAAAGGAAAATTTTTAAAAGATTTCAAATGCGACTTAAGCCCTCTACTATCCCCAGCAGAGTCGCCACCTGTCGACGACGAAAAAAAAATCTTTGGACATATCTTCCTTTCCCTAATTGATGTTTTCTGCCCTTATTTGTCTTATATGTTTGATGAAGGGTGAATTTATAGGAAAAGGCCAGCATGAATCATGTCGACGATTTGAAAGGTTTTACAGAGTCGCCAGTTGGTATATTTTGAAATGGATGTACCAACTCAACCGAGTTTTGTTTGAAAAGTTTGCAAGTAGGCCCAATTACTAGACCTTGTCAAAACTTGGCCTTGGAAACCAAGATTCATAAAATTCGAGGACTTGATTAAGCAGGGGGAAAGGTGTTAGGCAACCCCCGACTTCCGTAAAACACGATCACTACATCTTTTCAATTTTCTATTTTTTATTTGCAATGTGTGTGTGCTTGCAGTAGTTGAGCCTACACGCTTGCTTTGAAAGTAGTGTTGTGCATCGTTGGACCTATATACGAAGGGTTTGATTTGATGAAAAGTCCATTTTTTAGACGAGATATGGAAATAAAGTTTTGAAAAATGATTTTCAAACCCTTTCGCTCGCATAAGAATTGAAGCCTTTTGATACTTCCATTTTTTATTCTGCCTTTGGCTGATTTTAATTTTATTGTCGAGATGCGAAGCATCCTCGACCAAAGAATGTATATAAAAGTGCCGGGCTCTTTATGGGCATGAAACCCATCAAAGTGACCCGAGCACTACAAATCATAATTTACTATGATGAGACCATAAATCCGGATAACCGTTTTAAGGTCCCTTTGATTTATATTTTACAATAGAACATGCAGGCTGTATTTATAATGCAAAATTATCCATCGTGGGAATCAGATCTAGATCCGTGTGGTTGATCGTAGATCCCTAAAAGTAGTATGCATATAAGCCAATCATGTATGATGATAAAGCATATACTTTGTAAACGATCTTATTTATTTATTTGTAAAAGTATTCATTTATTAAAGGCATTTAATTATCTACATGATGTTATTTGTATAATATGTAAATAACCCATAGTTTTAAGCAATGCTTTTAGAATCATGATGTTGATCATGCTAATGAGATCTAAATTCTTAGAAAGTTTAAAACTAAAATAGTTCCCAATCGTTGGATTACTAAAAAAGGGATTAGTAAATCCGGATAGATTGGTATATATGTAGCTTGCTCATTGGATGAGGATGATTGATCTCATGATCATTTGTGTGGAAATACTAAATCAAGTATGTAGGTGGTTATTGGAGAATAAGTACACTGAACGTGACTCGCTAAGGAATACCTAATGGAGTTTTACTCGCCTATCAATCGAAATTCCTAATGTGATAGTAGTACAAGTGATCGGACTTGAGATCATTATAGTATCTTGTGTGTAATGAATTATACTTTGAGTTATTTCTTAAGACCCTTGGGGTATATCTAAGGGTATGCTTGGGTGTAATAAGTTACATATGGAGATAATGATTAATCAATAAAGAATCTACCGCTTCTAGTAAAAGAAGAGATATGTCATATGTGATTCGTTAAATGACAACCCAGTAGTCCTTGGCCAAGGTAAAATAAAATTAGAAAGGAGTTTCTAATTTGCAGTATTTAGAGTTGTGCATTTTCTGATCAAAATACATATAATTAAATAAAATAAGACTTGACAGTAATTCCATGTCTTATAATTAATTGGGACATTGAATGGTGGAATGATTGAATTGTACGATAACTATTAACTAAAAGGTTCTTTTATGTTTAATATTGAAATCTATATTATCTGGAAAGTCGTTGATCGCTAGGGATGCTTATCCCTATTGTAGAATAAATATTATTTATTTAAATAGATTATTAGTTTAATTTATTTATTTAAATAAGATTAGAATTTTCTAATTGATTTATTCACAACCGGTTTAATACAGAGAACTTAAAAGGGTCACACCATAAAAGGAAGAATAATAATTTCAGAATGTAATAGCATAATCGTAATAATGCATTAAGTGTAATTAATTTAATCTATGATGATAGAATAAATTAAATAGCTTAATGTTTATTATTTAATATTTTGGAAATATTAAATATAAATTAATAAGAGGAGTTTTATTAATATTATTATAATTATTATTATTATTTTAATTTCTAAAAGAGTTTAGGAATTAATTTAATATTAGTGCTCTCAATAATTTCTAATAAGATTAGGAGGCAAATTAATTAAAGGTGTTTAATTAATTAATCCCAATATGTTGGAAAGCCTAATTTAATTAAAAGAGTTTAAATAATTAAATGAAACCCAATTTCTAATTGGATTAGAAGGGTTAACCAATATCTATATAAGAGAAGTCTTATGTTAGATATAAGATGATGCAATTCCAATTGTTGGAGAGTATACCTTTTCTATAGAGAATAGAAAACTAGGGTTTAGCCAACCACCCTCCTTGAACAAGTCCTCTTCCTTGGTGGATCACTTATAGAGGCCAAACACTTGGGTGGTATCAAAGCCAAACCTTTATGCGAGTTATTAATTGTCTAGATTTGATATATATATATATATATATATATATATATATATATATATATTTATATACTGATATGTGTTTTGAACAATTTAATTGGGCATAATAGTTAGTTAGGAATTTTGATTTTGGAGAAAAACTGGTCAATTCGCGAACCAGGAAAATGGACACTGCCCAGCGGAACTGTAGCGCAGGTCACAGGCTTTGCAGCAGCGCCGGGTCCGTGTTCCTAAAGGTGACGTGGCACTGCAGCGCCAGATGCTAGTTCACTAGCAGCGCCGACTCCGTGTCTTAGTTGATGATGATGTGGCGCTGCAGAGCTGGATGCTAGTTCACTAGCAGCGCTGCAGCGCCACCCCATCAGAAAAAAAATTATTTAAATTTTTTTAAAGATAAATGGTTTATTTTAATTAAAAAATTAAAATTAAAGTTTTTTCTATAATTTCAGGTTAATAAAGGAGTTTATTAGATTTGAAATTGGATTAAAATAAAAATGTTTATTTTAATTAGAATTGGATTTCATGCTAACAAATTAGAGTTGGAATTGGATTTCATGATAACCAATTAGAGTTGAAATTGGTTTCCGAAACTAACTAGGATTGCCCATTAAATTGATATTAATGTATATATTAAATGCTTTATTTATTGATGAATATGGTGATATGTATGAAAATAAATGGGGTTTATTATGGACTATTGACCAATGTGATTGTAGTTTATTTTAGTTGAATGCTTGAATGAATGGGTTTTATTAAATGGGATCTGCGTACCTTATCTTCTCTAATTTTTTGTTGATGTAAAATTCTATCGCCCTCCTATGTACTTCCCATTGACTGCTGATCAAGGTTTCTGTTAGTTCCCAGAGGCACAATAGTTATCTAGAAGGGGGGGGGGGTTGAATAGATATTTTAAAACTTTTTCTTTTCAAAATACTTATCAGATTTGATAATAAATAAACCACAACGGAATATATGATTTGTTTGTTCCCTTAAGATAAACCAAGTTTATAGGTGATAAGCAGTAATAGCAGTTATAATAGATATAGCAGTTATAGAAGATATCAGACACAGTGATTTTAAGTAGTTCAGAGCACTCAAGGCTCCTAGTCCACTCTTCTACTCCAGGAGTAGAAAATCCACTAAAGATATCTTTGCAATATTTGAATTACTTAGATTCCTTCAAGACCAGCAGTCTTAGAACTTCTTAGTTCATTTAGAACTCTTCAAGTCCAGCAGACTTGGAATACACTTGATGAGAGTTGAGTTCTTGGGTGTGCTACTCAGTTGTAGTTAAGCATACGTTCGAAAGAACTGAGTAGCTGAGCAAGCTTTCTTTCAGGATCGTAGTGTTTGGACGTTGAGTGTTCTTGAGGTTTATCGTTCTTGCTTTCTTAGACTGAATCTGCAATCTATTTTGCTTATGAAGGAGCCTTTGAATTCTTCCCGTTGAAGGCATCCGTTCTAGCATTTAATGCTCTAGACATTTCTTAGCACTGATGTTGACATCCTGGGAATATGGAGTTCTGCTGTCTGGCCCACCTGACGCAGAAGATTGCTTTCTCACCTAACACCTGAAAAGGTGTTTTCAGCAGACAGAAAGCACTTTCCTTAGCTTCTTCTATACGCTTCTTTGATACAACTAAGGATGAGTGTTGGATCATTGGGAGTCCCGAAATGTCAACGTTCATAAGCTATTCTTCATTTGTTAGACATCTTCTTTCATCAGATGAGCGAATCTTGATACTTTGATGCTAACTGAAGAGACACCACGATCATTGTCTTTGTATCATGATCGGTATGCTGTTATGCTCATGCATGATTCAGTCTTGATTGTAGAGAACACTACGATTTCTCTTAAGCTATGATAGGCTACGATCTTTACTTGCTTGTTTAGTAGAATCCACGTTTTCGAGAGCTGACTGCGATTCTTGACTTGGCTCGACAGGCGCTCAAACTGTCTCCACGATTCTGAGTTTGGCTTCCAAGATAGACTACGATTCTGGAGCAACTTCCTTGATACTCCATGATTCTGCCTTGGCTTTTACAATCTCTTAGCTAGCTCGACAGACTATGATTCTATTGAGGCCTATCTATTACATTTTAAGAAATCAATCTAACAGATTTGATCTTTCTTCTATACATTCATTTATAGAATGATAAACATTTAGCTCAGATTAACCTAACAATTTTGATCTACCATCTAAGTCCTTGTACATATGTTCTATTGAAGGACTTTACACATAAGCATATATATTTACTTTCAACATCAAATTTGAATATGCAATTCCCAACAATCTCCCCCTATTTGATGTTGACATAACCAAGGAGATTTGCATCATATCATCAATTTCTAAATGCAGGATGCTAGAAAGTAAATATGACTTAGTCTTTCAGTGAGCATCTGAAACCTTTAGAGAATAAGCATGAATTTATTGATGTTGTGAAGCAGATATTAAAATTTAGCACATATACATCAATAAGAAACAAATTTAAACTTATCTGTATCTTCTCTGCCTCTTGGTCCTCGAAGAATTGGCATGCTCTTCAGCTCTCCTTCTTCTGCTAGCTTCATCTGGCCATTCAATATCTTCTAGATCACTTGAACTTAGCATTTCTCCATGATCATGTATGTTCATAAAGGCAGGATCTCCAATGGCCATGCTCAAGCCAGTGTTGGATACCCCTGGTGACCTAAAGGATGGGCATTGACTTCTAAGAGGGTGCGCCATGATGATTGGTTAGCGCTGTTGTTCAATTCATTGAGTCTGATAGCGAGGCTGGCGACCCTCCTTGATGCAATTTCTTTCCCTTTGCCTTTACCCTTGCCTTTCTCCCCTTCCTCTTTATTCTCCCCCTTTATGTCAGCATCCAGGGTTAGAATATCTTCTGACAGACGATTGACTCCTTGCACCAGCTCATGCATTTGAGAACAATTTTGAGCAATGTTACTGCGATTCTCTTCAACCGTGGCTTCAATATTTCTTCTCTGTTGATGCATCATGGCCATGGCATCTTCAGTCTGTCTTACTTGAGTCATGGAATACTCTTGGAATTTATATAGGGAGATACGCAGTTGGTTGTTTATTCTTTCTTTAGCAAAAAAAAAGAGATACGCAACTGGTGAATCTGATAAGCCATAATAGCATTTTGAGATTCTTAAGTTTTTTGAAGAAGTTGAACTGCTTCCTTATGCTTATTAAAGGTTTTAAAGTGGATTGCATCCCTTTTGCTGAGACTGTCACTCATCTCTCGTATGATCTCCTAGAGTCTTTTTGAGAGCTCAGTTGCCAAACTTCCAGGAAAAGTGTTGATAGACTCGATCATATAATTGAAGCATTGATGAATTTCCATGGAGTGAGCTGCAAGGTTCTCCTCTGTCTCTTTGACCACTTGGCTTCTGACATCAGCAAGTTCTTCTTTGGTGGGGAAGAGAGAAAGATGATCAAAGATTTTCTTAAAATCAGGATGGGAGGTCGTAGTGTGCTCCTTTGGCCTTAGCATGCCTGTGAGAGAAAGTGCCATATCGAAGAATTTGTTGTTGGAGGATGAGGGAATATCTGATTGTGTGAGAGGTTCTTGGGTTTGGTGTATGGGAGAGGAGATTTGATCAGTACATGGGATAATGGGCTCGACTATTAGGTTTGGTGGCTCGATGGTCGTGGTGTCATGTAGTTATTCGATGATTATAAATCGTTGCTCGAAGACATAGGTTGTTATTCGATGAGTGTGAATCGTTGCTCGACGACCATGGAGTCACTGACAGTTAGCTCGACGATGATGGAAAGTTGGTCATTTGGTTCATCAGTTACAGAGTTTTGGGACTCTGTAAATGGAAATTGGTTCAGTGGGTTAAGAACCACTTCTATCCACCTTGGCAATTCATTAAACTAATAGAAGTTTGGTAGAGGACAATGTTTAATCTTGAAAGGGATGGTAAAAGAGTGTACCTCATGCTCAGTCCTAGAAGATGAATGATTAGTGATCAGCTTCTGAGAAAAGTTGAGGTTTCCTGGGAATCCCTAGGCTAGCACCGAAATTATTGGATAAGCTTTTTATGCCCTGAACATATGATCCCAAGTGTTGAGAATCGGGGCTCTATGATAGGAAATCATGGGCAAGTAGGAGAACGTGATTATAGTTGGCTCTCTTTTCTCCATTCCAGCCCACTGCAGTAATCTCAACTTCTTCTTCCTCTTCTTATTCCTTGTCTTCATCACCTTTATTTGAAATTTCCACCACATCCATCATCTCAGCATCTCCCCTTTGTTCTTCAGCACTATCCATCTCTACAGCTTCAACACCTTCCATTTCTACAGCTTCAGAGACTAAAATTTCTTGTGGGGCAGAGGGGACTTCATGAGCAACTTCTGATTGCTCCCCATCAGCTGGAGTACTTTTTTGTTCAGGTGCTTCGAGAAGCTCCCCCTCAACATGAGCTGTACTTTCCTCAATTGCTTCGGGTAGTTCCTCCTCAGCATGAATGATAGCTTGATCAGATACAGTAGACGTTACTGCACTGTTAAGGTTGGCTATCACATCAGCAATGATCCTGGTCTCATCCAAGGACTCATTGTGAGTATCAAATGCTTGAGGCTCAGTTCTTTGTTCAGCCTTTTCAGCAGCATATCTTCTTTCCTCCTCCTTTAAAGATTCCTCATTTACAAGGACTACTTCTTGACAAGCTTTCTCTTTGTTCTCCTGGGCTTGGCCACATCCTCAGCAGCTTCTTCAGCTTCATCTGTGATGGCTTGTTCAGGTTTAGAAGTTGTTGCAGCATCCTTCTCTGGAGTGATGGTATATCTGGACTCCACGATCGGTAAGGTCTCCACAATCGTGGTGAGTGTAGACTTCTTTGTTCGATGGCTGCGCTTCTTTTTTGAGGCCTAGAACGTCCTTCAGCTTTATCCTCACTGTGCTTCTTCTTCTTCTTCTCCTTCAGAACTTCTTCTGGTGATCTGGTCACTTCCAAGGTAAGTTCCCTTTGTGAGAAGAGACCTAGAAACTTAGTGCCAGAACCCCCTTGGGGTGCATCAGTGGTTGAGCCTTGAGGCTCTTCTGCCATCTGAAGACTTTCTTTCAGTTTCCTCTTCCCTTTACTCTTTCTAACCAGAGAAGAGGGTTCCTCTTGATTTACTTCTTCCTATTCCTCAGCTTCCCTTACCACAAACATGTTTCCCTGTAGATCATGTTTCTTCTTCGCATCACCAGTCCTTCCACTAGACTCAGACATCATCTTCACGTTCTCTGCAAGGTTCCTCTTCCAATTTTTAAAGAGCGGTCATCTTTCTGTTGGAGTTGATGGGTGCACCTTCCCTGTCTCCAATTTTATCTCCCAGAGCAGATTGGAGAATAATGTTTATGAATCTCCAATAGAGCATTTTGCTTGAGCTCTTCGCCTTCTTCGAACTGAGAATCCACTTCCCAATCCATCCCATGAGTAAAACTCCATAGTTGATTTGGGATTTGAAGCAGATAGATGTTATGATCCTCAGTTGATTTTCATTCACAGAGTCGTGCTCAGAGCTCTTGCAGCATATGCATTTCCCAATAATATCATCCAGAAACTCGTATTTTTGGGGAATTTCTTCTTATAGTCCTTGATGCCTTGAACCTTCTTGTGGTGCATCCTCTTCAGACCTTCATGAAAGTCGATGACGCTCAGAGACGAAAGGCCCTTTGATTTAAAACCTAGGGCTAGGTTTATATCTTCAGCTCCGAGCCGAATCTGTACACCCTTGACCTTTGTAGTGATGATTTTATTCTCACAGACTCCATTGTAGTAGAATTCTTTCACCAGCTTTGGGTAAATCCTTGTGCTGGTGCTCAGAGTTTCCTCCATACCTGCTTTCTTGAGAAGGGACAGAATCTTGTGAAACTGTGGGTCGGCAGTTTGGAATTCGTCGAAGCATAGTTGGTAACCAGATACAACATTTGAAGCAGTCATTGATTACTATGATTTTCCTAAGACGAACAAAAATTAGATGAGTGTTCTGAAAGATAGGGTTTACGTGAGAGAGAAAGAGAGGGATAAACTTTTGAAGTTCAAAGGTGAACTGACAAAAGGATATTTCAAATGTATTTGTAACTTCCATCTTTCATGATCTGCAAAGTGGGGCACGTGTCAAGTTCTGCAGGGATCCACGATTTGAAGTCAAATAAAATGTACTGATTTGCCCTTGAGGATGACTACGATTGTCAAGGCTACTCCACGATTGTTGAATTCATTTCTGAACCTGCTCCACGACCGTTGTCTTTATTGGTCCTTGTGATGTATTCTGAATCAGTATCCTTTCTGAGTTAAGGCTGCTCAGGAAGGGCCAACCTCTTAGTCTAAAATAAGGGTTAGGTTTGTCCCTGAGGCACTTATCAAAAGAGATACTTAGACTTGGTAGTAATGTTTTCATCACAGTGGGCTTTTCTGCCATGTCGATACTACTCCACGATCGTGGTTTCTCTCAGTCACCTCCATTATTTTGACTAAGCCTTTTTATCTGCATGGTTAGCAACAAATAGAGCATAGAATTTATGGTTGTAGATTTAGCATACCTAACTCACTTATTAATTTATTAAATCTGGATTCATCTAAGGGTTTTGTAAAGACATCAGCAAGTTAATTTTCAGTAGGGATATACTGTAAAGATATAGTTCCATTTTGCACATGATCCCTAATAAAGTGATATCTTATTTCTATATGCTTAGTCCTAGAATGCATGACAGAATTATATGTAATTGCTATGGCACTTGTGTTATCATAGTGAACAGGTATAGACTTGAAATCAAACCCATAGTCTGCTAGCTGGTTCTTCATCTATAGGATTTAAGCACAGCTGCTGCCTGCAGCAATATATTCAGCTTCTGTTGTTGAAGTTGATACTGAATTTTGCTTCTTGCTAAACCAGGACACAAGTCTTTTTCCTAGCAGTTGACAAGTGCCACTGGAACTTTTTTTATCAATTTGCAGCCTGCAAAATCAGCATCTGAATATTCTGTCAGTTCAAAGGAGGACTCCTTGGGATACCAAAGTCCCAAGTGAGGTGTACCGTTGAGATACCTGAAAATTCTTTTTATAGCAGTTAAGTGTGATTCCTTAGGATTAGCTTGAAATCTAGCACATATGCATTTTGCAAACATTATATCTGGTCTACTGGCAGTTAAGTACAGAAGAGAGCCTATCATACCTCTATATTGAGTAATGTCAATACATTTATCTTTCTCATCTTTGTCAAGCTTAGTTGCTCGAGCAATTGGTGTTTTCCTGGAAGAGGCTGATTCCATGCCATACTTCTTAAGTAAGTCTTTGATGTAATTGGCTTGGTTAATGAAGATATCTTCATCAGTCTACTTCACTTGCAGTCTAAGAAAGAAGTTCAGCTCACCCATCATGCTCATTTCGAACTTGCTTTGCATAAGCTTGGCAAATCTCTTGCATAGATTTTAATCAATATAACCAAAGATAATATCATCTACATATATTTGAACTAGTAAAACTTTATCTTTGTGCTTCCTAAGGAATAATGTGGTATCTACTCTGTGACGCCCCCAGAATAGGTCCAGTCAACCCAACCCATTCTGAGTCGTCAAATATATGGTACAGAATTCAAATACAAACTTTTATATCACACGGTCGTGCAAAATACGACCAGATAACTCTGAGTGTCAATACAAATATGTAGAAAATATTAACATTCAAACTAAGTCCTCATTACAATTATTATTACACTATTTATCAGAAATAGTGAGGACTACTACTGCTCTAACTCAGACCATTACTCTGTCCCCCGACTAGTTCCTGCGATATTCTCATTTCCTGAAGAGGACAATAGATGAAAAGAGTGAGCTCAACTAGCCCAGTAAAGAATATTACGACTAAGATAATGGAAAATAAATTATCGTTAGTCTTCAACAATTCGGATAAAATATTATTGACAACAGGTTTTAGATCAATATTCGCAGCGAAAATAACCATTCATTAGAAGAGTTAAGTAGAGAATGAAGTCTACTATCTTCTATGATTTAAAAGTCCATCATCAATATTTTATCCCTGTAACATCAATCAATATACATCTCAAATCAAATATTCATATTTCCACTACGGGCCAAAGATATTCATTTGTATCACCAGTGGTCATGTTAATCTCAACACTTGTCCATCTTTGCACTACGACCAAAGATTTTCATCAGGTAATCATTCATCTTTGCTCTACAGGCTAAAGATATTCAGTTATATCACCTTTTAGGACTGATGATGATGAAAAACAATATAAATAACGAATCCAGTGAGATAGAAGACAAAGATTAAGGATTCGTATTTTTGTTTATCCAATTCAAAAGTACTTCGTAATAATTAATTGTGGAGCAAAATTCAAGAATAAAGCTCAAAACTTAGATCCAATCAAAGATAGGAACCTTAACAAGCAACTTGGACAAATAGAAGAAAATTTAATTTTTTCGTGAATAGTGCCGTATACGTGAATAGTGTCGTACACGTGAATAGTAACCCCGACGAAAAAAGTAAGAATTTCATAATAAAATCCATGCTAATATTTTGGTATAATGATATTGAAAAGAATAACATCATTTACGAAAGAAAATAACATCCCTTACCTCAAAAGAATAGTACTTCTGACTGGAATATCGAATATAAGGCTGAAGAAAACTTGCACTGAATAGCAACACTCAAGGTATCTAAATACTCACAAAAATACGCACGATCTTATAGAGAGAGAAAACTTTTGATTCTGGTGTGATTTTAAATTCTAACCTAAGCACCCTATTTATAGGAAAAACATAGGATGCCAAAGTAGACTTTTGCGCCGACGGCTTTCCCCCAGCACACCTCGTGAGATTTGAAAATTCAGCATTTACAAGCCAACAAAAATGGGGCCCACCCATGTTTTTAATAAAAAAACATTTATTTTCTGAAACTTCAATAATTCATAATAAATAACACTTTATCAGAAAAATACGAATTCTATATCTTTTCCATAGGAAATTTATTTCTCTACAACTTTGCAGAAGGAAGTTTTTCCAATTTTCCAAATTCCCAACCAAAAATGGCCGAAATCCACAAACGGATGATTTTCCACACCAAAATACTGATAAAAACACATCAGCACTAATTTCTTCTTTTATATTCACAAAATAAATATTTTCTTATCATATAAATCAATAATTAATTATTCACAAATAATATTACAGAACTACAATATTGACAACCAGGTCGTTTCCAGGAAAGAGGGGGCCTTCCGATAAGGATTTCTCCTTACTAGCGCGCAATTAAATAACCCCTCCTAGACAGAACTTCCTTAGACATTGTCAATAATGCTATCTAATAATATTATTCAAATAATATGAATTATTGAGTTGATAATGTGAAATACTGTGCAGTGACAATTATTGAATCAATAATACAAAATATTAATGGTAGCAATTATTGAATCAATCATATAAAATAGCAACGTAGCAATTATTGAACCAATAAAATATCATGCAATTATTGAATCAATAATATAAAATATTGAACAGTAATTACTGTAACAATTATTGAGTAAGTGACTTCTTACGTAAGAACCAATAATTCGAAATACTGTGCAATACCGTGTGCTACTGTGCACAACGCGTATTACTGTATTTTTATCGCCGGGTATTTCAACAGTTTAACCGTAACAGTTTTACCATTATTTATAAAAAGGTTATTTCTGTCGCTTTCTATATCCGACAGTTATTCCGTTGTGGGGCCCACAAATAGCTGCGCCGTCGTACGAATATTCTCCGACAACAAGAATATTCCCCGACCAAACGAATATTCCCCGAAAACAATGAATATTTTATAACCACTTGCTTATTTTGAAATATTTGCACATTTCACCCATAACTTTTCACATTTATCAAATTACACCTTACTATTTCGAAATAATATATAAAGAAAATTAAATCTTTATTCATAAAAGTTGGGGTCTTACAACCTCCCCTCCTTATGAAATTTCATCCTCGAAATTGACGTACGTACCTGGTATATCGAAAAGGTGAGGATACCTCGCTTTCATTTTCGATTCCAACTCCCAGGTCATTTCCTCAATTTCATGGTTTCTCCACAAAACTTTAACTTGAGGTATAATTTTCGAGCGTAGGACATGCTCCTTCCTATCCAAGATCTTGACAAGTACCTCCTCGTACGTTAAGTATTCGGCTATCTTGTCTGGTTCTAACTCAATAATGTGGTTTGGGTCTTTCATATATTTGCGAAGTACAGATATGTGATATGAACACGAGACAGGATTGGAGGTAAAGCGAGTCTATAGGCCACATTTCCTACTCAGTCAAGGATCTCAAATGGACCAATAAATCGTGGGTTGATCTTTCCTCTCTTCCCAAATCTCGTAACTCCTTTCCATGGAGCAACACGTAACAATACATGATCCCCAACATTAAATTCCACGTCCTTTCGATGAAGATTCGCATAACTCTTTTGTCGATCTTGTGCTGTTTGTATCCGTTGCCGTATCATTTGAATCTTTTCTATAGTCATACGTTCCAACTCTGGTCCCAATAATGTTGCTTCACCCACCTCATCCCAGCATACTGGAGAACGACACTTTCGTCCATACAACGCTTCGAATGGAGCCATGCCTATACTTGCCTGATAACTGTTGTTGTAGGAGAATTCCACCAATGGTAAGTACTTATCCCAACTCCTATTGAAGTCTAGAACACAGAGTCTCAATAGATCTTCAAGAGTTTGAATAGTCCTTTCTGATTGTCCTTCTGTTTGAGGATGATAAGCCGAACTGACTCGTAAATCCGTGCCCATAGCTTTCTGCAAACTAATCCAAAATCGTGAAGTAAATCTGGGGTCACGATCTGAAACTATGGATACTGGCATGCCATGCAATCTCACAATCTCATTCACGTACATATGAGAAAGACGTTTAAGGGAATAAGTCTCTCGTATCGACAAAAAATGCGCAGACTTGGTTAATCTATCAACAATAACCCAAATCGCATCTATGCCTTGAGAAACCTAGGAAAGACCCGTAACAAAATCCATCGTAATGTGTTCCCACTTCCATTTCGGAATTTCCAGTGGTTGCAATGGACCCTTCGGCACTTGATGCTCTGCCTTTACACGTTGACACGTTAAACATCTCGAAATAAACTCTGCGATCTCTCTTTTAATATTGCTCCACCAAAATGTATGTCGAAGATCACGATACATTTTGGTACTCCCAGGATGGATTACAAACGGTGTGTTGTGTGCCTCCATCATGATTCTATGCTTCAAGTTAGAATCGTTAGGAATACAAAGTCTGGAGTTGACTCGAAGTATTCCCTCTTCATCAATTCTTGCTTCTGGAATGGCACCTTCTTGCACCTTCTTCTTCATCTTCATCAGCTCCGGATCTATAGCTTGAGCAGCTTTAACTTTATCAATCAAAGCTGGTTCTACGTGTATACTTGACATCATCGCACTCGTTCCTGCATATGATCTTCTATTCAACGCGTCAGCTACCACGTTCACTTTTCCAGGATGGTATTGGATGGTATGATCGTAATCTTTCAACAGCTCAAGAAAATGTCATTGGCGCATGTTAAGTTCCTTTTGAGTGAAAAAATATTTAAGGCTCTTATGATCCATATAAATCTCCACTTTCTCCCCGTACAGGTAATGTCTCCAGATCTTCAATGCAAAAACGATTGCTGCCAACTCTAGATCATGAGTAGGATAATTCCTCTCATATTCTTTGAGTTGTCGCGAGGCATAGGCTATGACTTTCCCATGTTGCATGAGAACACATCCTAACCCTTTGCCCAAAGCGTCGCTGTAGATAACAAATCCATCCGAACCAGATGGTATTGTCAGAACAGGTGCCGAGATAAGTCTTCTCTTGAGCTCTTGGAAGCACTTCTCGCATTCCTCACTCCAAATGAATTTTATATCTTTCTGAGTCAACTGAGTTCATGGAGTAATAATTCGAGAAAATCCCTCTACGAACCTCCGATAATAACCAGCTAAGCCCAGAAAACTTTGTACTTCGATCACCGACTTAGGTTGCTCCCAACTTTGTATTGCTTCAATCTTCGCTGGGTCAACAGATACTCTACATTTTGATACCACGTGCCCAAGGAATGCTACTTCCTCAAGCCAGAACTCGCATTTTTTCAGCTTGGCATATAGCTTGTTCTCACGAAGCTTTTGAAGTACCAACTTCAAGTGGTGCTCATGATCTTCACGGCTTTTAGAATAGATGAGGATGTCAACAATAAAGACAACAACGAACTGATCCAAATATTCCTTAAATACACGGTTCATCATATCCATGAAAGCAGCAGGAGCATTAGTCAATCCAAAAGACATGACTAAGAACTCATAATGCCCGTACCGAGTTCTGAAGGCAGTCTTTGGAATATCCTCAGTTTTAATCTTCAGCTGATGATATCCAGAACAAAGATCGATCTTTGAAAAGAATTGTGCTCCTTGCAACTGGTCGAACAGGTCATCAATACGAGGTAGCGGATACTTATTCTTGATGGTTACATGGTTCAACTCCCGATAGTCAATACAAAGTCGCATACTCCCGTTTTTCTTCTTTACGAATAAAACAGGAGCACCCCAAGGAGGCGTACTAGGACGAATAAAACCAATGTCTAACAATTCCTGTAATTGGACCTTTAACTAATGAAATTCAATAGGAGCCATTCGATATGGGGTTTTAGAAATGGGTTTTATACCGGGTTCAAGGTCAATAAAAAATTCAACTTCACATTCTAGGGGTAGTCCGGGAAGTTCTTCGGGAAATACATCAGGAAACTCATTAACAATGGAAATATCATTCAAACCTAATGTATTCTGGTTTAGATCAGTGACATGTGCTAAGAAAGTTTGACATCCGTTTTTCAATAAACGAATAGCTTTGTGACTTGAAATGATATTGACTGATTTTAGTGGTTTGGTGGTTTGGATTCGCACAACAGGTTGATTAGGAATATAAAAACTAACAACCTTACAAAAACAATCAATTTTGGCATGGTAAGTGGTTAACCAGTTAATTCCTAAAATCACGTCAAATGCAAGTATTTTCAAAGATATAAGATCAACAGGTAAGGTAAGGGTACCAATCTGAATCAAGAAAGATTTGTAAACTGTGGATGTAACAAAGGTTTCTCCCAACGGAGTTTCAACAGATAAGTCAAAGTCTAATTTATCAGAAGTCAAGTTCAAACGTTGAGCACAAGCAGGTGAAATAAAAGAATGGGTAGCACCGGTGTCTAACAAGGTGTAAACTTCGCAAGAGTTTATGATTAGCTTACCCATAATCACCTCGTGTGGGTTCTCGCATTTTGGGCTGTCACGACAAACGCTCTTCCAGGAATTACCGACTTTGACTTGTCCGAAACCGCCTTTGGAATCACCACCCCCGCTGGACTTGGTTTCGCTATAGGACAATCTCGATCTATATGTTCTTCTTTTCCACAATTATAGCATGCTTTGAATTGTTGTGGGCAGTTTGGGCTGATGTGTCCCTCTTTCCCGCATTTATAGCATACGACCGGTGGTCGTTCTCCTACCCTAGAAACAGTTGATGCTGGTGCTGATGTTAACGTCTTTACGTTCTCATTGTTATACCTTCTCTTCTTGAAATCTCCCCCCGATTTGATTTTTCTACTATCATGGTCACGATTACCACCGGAGTGGTTACCGCTTCTGTCATACTTTCCTCCCCGTTGGTTGTCATTGCTCCGATGACTGCTGCCACCGGTACGACCTTGGTTGTTGTCCCTTGGTTGAATATAATCACTATCTCGTTCTAACAACTGGGCCATTTTCAATACATCTGAATATAGAGAAAATTTATGAGAAATGAGGTATTGACGTATTTCGGGTTTCAAACCTCTCAGAAACATCTGCGTCATACGTTCCTCATTCTCCACCAAATGAGGTGCAAACCAGGATAACTCCGCGAACTTAGCCTCGTACTGGGACACCGTCATGTTATTTTGTTCTAGTCTGATTAACTCTACCTCCTTCATATGACGAATACTTTTAGGAAAGTACTTGTCATTGAACAGTTTTTAGAACGTTTCCCAAGACATCTTGAGTGCGGCAGGCTGGGTACTCTTCACAGACTCTCACCAGTAATCTGCCTCTCCACGGAATATAAACGTGGCGAATGGAACCTTTTGTTCCTCCGTTCATCCCAAGACATCAAATATCTTGGTAATTTGCTTAACCCACGTCTCTACCTTGATCGGATCCGGCTTTCTCAAAAACTCTGGTGGTTCCAATTCTTTGAACTGCTTGGCAGTGACAAGCTGCGAGTTGTTATTATCTCCACCTGTATTTTGCACACGAGTTTCCCTCGTTTTGTTTTGCATGAACTGCAAAAAACTTCTAAACATCTCATCGCTTATCGTCTGATCAGCGTTGTTTTCAGGATGAACATTGCCTTCTTGTTGCACGTTCTCCTGGTTGGTGATTAAATGTGTCTCCACGGTCTCATTCACTTCATTGTTAACATTCTCAGCTGCCATTCTCAAATACTGCCATAAAACAAGTGTTAATTAAACAAATTAACATATCACATAATAACCCTATTCTCCGACTGACCAATTAAATACCACATAAGCTTAGGTAGGACATACTAGTGAAGGATTTACTCGTCTCTCCCCTCCTAGTTCTATTCCCAGATCTCCGCTAAAGACCATATCCCTAAGCTCTGATACCAACTGTGACGCCCCCAGAATAGGTCCAGTCAACCCAACCCATTCTGAGTCGCCAAATACATGGTACAGAATTCAAATACAAACTTTTATATCACACGGTCCTGCAAAATACGACCACACAACTGTGAGTGTCAATACAAATATGTAAAAAATATTAACATTCAAACTAAGTCCTCATTACAATTATTATCACACTATTTATCAGAAATAGTGAGGACTACTACTGCTCTAACTCGGACCATTACTCTGTCCCCCGACTAGTTCCTGCGACATTCTCATTTCCTGAAGAGGACAACAGATGAAAATGGTGAGCTCAACTAGCCTAGTAAAGAATATTATGACTAAGATAATGAAAAATAAATTATCGTTAGTCTTCAACAATTCGGATAAAATATTATTGACAACAGTTTTTAGATCAATATTCGTAGCGAAAATAACCATTCATTAGAAGAGTTAAGTAGAGAATGAAGTCTACTATCTTCTATGGTTTAAAAGTCCGTCATCAATATTTTATCCCTGTAACATCAATCAATATACATCTTAAATCAAATATTCATATTTGCACTATGGGCCAAAGATATTCATTTGTATCACCAGTGGTCATGTTAATCTCAACACATGTCCATCTTTGCACTACGGCCAAAGATATTCATCAAGTAATCACTCATCTTTGCTCTACAGGCCAAAGATATTCAGTTATATCACCTTTTAGGACTGATGATGATAAAAACTAATATAAATAACGAATCCAGTGAGATAGAAGACAAAGATTAAGGATTCGTATTTTAGTTTATCCAATTCAAAAATACTTTGTAATAATTAATTGTGCAGCAAAATTCAAGATTAAAGCTCAAAACTTAGATGCAATCAAAGATAGGAACCTTAACAAGCAACTTGGACAAATAGAAGAAAATTTAATTTTTTCGTGAATAGTGCCGTATACGTGAATAGTGCCGTACACGTGAATAGTAATCCAAACGAAAAAAGTAAGAATTTCATAATAAAATCCATGCCAATATTTTGGTATAATGATATTGAAAAGCGTAACATCATTTATGAAAAAAAAATAACATCCCTTACCTCAAAAGAATATTACTTCTGACTGGAATATCAGATATAAGGCTGAAGAAAACTTGCACTGAATAGCAACACTCAAGGTATCTAAATACTCACAAAAATACGCTCGATATTATAGAGAGAGAAAACTTTTGATTCTGGTGTGATTTTCAATTCTAACCTAAGCACCCTATTTATAGGAAAAGCTTAGGATGCCAAAGTAGACTTTTGCGCCGGCGGCTTTTACACAACACACCTTGTGAGATTTGAAAATTCAGCATTTACAAGCCAACAAAAGTGGGGCCAACCCATGTTTTTAATAAAAAAACATTTATTTTCTGAAACTTCAATAATTCATAATAAATAACCCTTTATCAGAAAAATACGAATACTATGTCCTTTTCATAGAAAATTTAATTCTTTACAACTTTGCAGAAGGAAGTTTTTCCAAATTCCCAACCGAAAATGGCCGAAATCCACAAACGGGTGATTTACCACACCAAAATACTGATAAAAATACATCAGCACTAATTCCTTCTTTTATATCCACAAAATAAATATTTCCTTATCATATAAATCAATAATTAATTATTCACAAATAATTTTACAGAACTACAATATTGACAATCAGGTCGTTCCCAAGAAAGAGGGGGCCTTCCGATAAGGATTTCTCCTTACTGGCGCGCAATTAAATAACCCCTCCTAGACAGAACTTCCTTAAACATTGTCAATAATGCTATCTAATAATATTATTCAAATAATATGAATTATTGAGTTGATAATGTGAAATACTGTGCAGTGACAATTATTGAATCAATAATAAAAAATATCAATGGTAGCAATTATTGAATCAATCATATAAAATAGCAACGTAGCAATTATTGAACCAATAAAATATCATGCAATTATTGAATCAATAATATAAAATATTGAACAGTAATTACTGTAACAATTATTGAGTAAGTGACTTCTTACGTAAGAACCAATAATTCGAAATACTGTGCAATACCGTGTGCTACTGTGCACAACGCGTATTACTATTTTTTTATCACCAGGTATTTCAACAGTTTAACCGTAACAGTTTTACCGTTATTTATAAAAAGGTTATTTCTGTCGCTTTCTATATCCGACAGTTATTCCGTTGTGGGGCCCACAAATAGCTGCGCCGTCGTACGAATATTCCCCGACAACAAGAATATTCCACGACCAAGCGAATATTTCCCGACAACAATGATTATTTTATAACCACTTGCTTATTTTGAAATATTTGCACATTTCACCCATAACTTTTCACATTTATCAAATATACACCTTACTATTTCGAAATAATATATAAAGAAAATTAAATCTTTATTCATAAAAGTTGGGGTCTTACATACTCTACCTCTAGTGAATCTTTTTTCAATAAGAAAGTTTGTTAGTGTTTCATACCATGCTCTAGGTGCTTGTTTAAGTCCATATAAGGCTTTGCCTAATCTATAGACATAATTAGAGAGAGTTGGATTGATGAAACCTGAAGGTTGCTACACATATACTTCTTCTTGAAGTTTTCCATTCAAAAATGCACTCTTGACATTCATCTGGAATACTTTAAACTTCATGTGGGCAGCAAAGGCAAGGAATATCCTGATGGCTTCCAGTCTGGCAACAGGTGCAAAGGTCTCATCATAGTCGATGCCTTCTTCTTGAGAGTAACCTTTAGCCACCAGTCTTGCCTTGTTTCTTGTGATCACCCCATCTTCATCCATCTTGTTTCTGAAGACCTATTTGGTGCCAATAACTGGGTGATTTCTTGGTCTAGGAACTAGTCTCCAAACTTTGCTTCTTTCAAACTGATTTAGCTCCTCTTGCATGGCTTCTATCCAACTTGAATCTTCCAAGGCATCTTCTATCTTCTTGGGTTCCATTTGGGACAAAAAGCTCAGATAAAAACACTTATTTTGGGTGACAGATCTTGTCTTGATTCTTGCATTTGGATCTCCAATAATCAAGTCTTGAGTGTGATCTCTTGCCCATCTGTTCCCTGTTGGAACATCTGTTCTGGTGCCTTCTTGTCTGAATTCTTCAAGATCAACTTCTGTTTCTTATTGCAGAGGTTCGTCGTCTGGTGCAGCTCTCTCCACGATCTCTTCTTCAGGCTCGGCGATTCCATCTTCTGGGGCTGCGATCGTGGTATTGGGATCGACTACCTCATTCGTGGTGTCTGGATCATCGATCACAGTAACTTATGGTACAGACTTGTATGAGTACGTTTCATTAAAGATGATGTGAATCAAAACTTCAACACTTAGCGTCTTCTTGTTGAACACTCTATAGGCCTTGCTATCAGTGGCATATCCTAGAAAGATTCCTTCGTCTGACTTTGGTTGGAACTTAGTCAGATATTGTTTGCCATTATTACGATTGTAGCATGCACAGCCGAACACATGGAAGTAGCTGACGTTTGACTTTCTTCCTCTCCACAGCTCGTAGGGAGTTTTCTTTAATGTAGAGTGGATAAGAGACCTGTTCTGATTGTAGCACACAGTGTTGATAGCTTCTGCCAAAATATTCAGGCAGATGAGCTGCTGCTAGTAGAGTCCTTCCTGCTTCGATTAGGGTTTTGTCCTTCCTTTCAGCTACTCCATTTTGCTGTGGATTTCATGGAGCTGAGAAGTTGTGACTGATGTCGTTGTCTGTACATAACTGATCCATTTTAGAGAAGTCAAACTCTCTTCCATGATCACTCCTTATGGCCTTGATCTTTTCTCCTTTTTCATTCATTACCAGCTTGAACATCTTGATCAGTTGGGAGCTCGTTTCATCTTTAGAATTTGGAAAGAATACCCATGTGAATCTGGTGTAGTCATCTACTACGACTAGTGAGTATCTCTTTTCTCCAAGGCTTACAGTTGGAATTGGCCAAAAGAGATCCATATGAAGTAACTGTAGGGGCTTGTCAATGAAGTTGACTGCTTTACCTTTGAATGAGCTCCTTGTTTGTTTTCCAAGCTGACAGGCATTGCATAGCCTTTCTTAGATGAAGCTGAGTTTGGGTAGGCCTACCACTAGATATTTGGAGGCCAGTTTTAACATACTCTTGTAGTTAAGATGAGATAACTTTCTTTGCCATAGCCAGCTCATTTCTTCAGAGGCTTTAACAAGAAAGCATATTGTCTCATCAGAACTTAGTTGAGCAAGATTAACAGTGTTGACATTCCCTTCTCTAGTTCCTGTTAGTTTTATAGAAGAGGTCTTCAGATCTCTGACTTGATACTGAATATTAAGGAAGGTGACTTGATGACCCTTGTCGCAAAGTTGACTGATGCTCAGAAGATTGTACTTTAGTCCTTCCACATAGGCTACTTTGCTGAAGGACACTGCACCATTCCCAACTGAGCCATATCCTCTTATCTTGCCAAAGTCGTTGTCTCCAAAGATGACTGTTGGACCCTCCTTCTCTATGAAGTTAGATAGGAGGGCTTTATTCTCGGTCATGTGCCGTGAGCATCCACTATCCAGATACCAGGTTGTGATCGTGGAGCTATGTTCCTGCAGTAAGGTTAAGCTTTCATTTTGGTACCCAGACTTGCATGGGTCCTACTTTGTTAGTACCCTTAGGGACCTAGATCTACTTGACTTTGGGTCTATCATACAGAGGGTTATAATATCATACTGCAGCCTTATGACCATATCTATCACATATAAAGCATCTAGTATGATGCATGCTTGTGTGTGTGTGTGGATTCTTTCTCCATTTGGACTTGTGTGGATACTTGGTGGCCTGATTCTTCTTTTTCCATGCAGCCTTATGATTCAGAGTTTGTGATGAGTGAATCTCAACTCTATAATTCCTTCCTGGTTGGTTCGTGGAGCCGGTTTTACTTGAATCCACCACCCTTCAAGGTTGGAGAGTAGTGACTGAGTTACTCTTCACCTTCATAAATCGCAGGCCAGTATTGGATTCGTTATGTCTTGGGACATGACTTAGATCATAAGTGCAAAGATGCATTGGTTCTTCCTTCTTTGTGGATTTCACAAATGTAATGCCTCTATTAAAATTTGAAGCACTACTAATGTTAGTTTCCTTGAGCTTTTCCACACATGGTTCTGAGGAAGATCCCCCAAAACCTAAACCTGTTCTGTCAGATGCACTTCTCTGACTGGAGATCAGGGAGTCCATAGATGAAGAAGACCTATTCCACATTAAGATTATCTTTTCTAACTCCTCAATCTTAGGTTAGTTTTTACTCTCTTTGTGTGACGAGTTCATTGGTCTGTCTTAAGAGTTTATTTGCAGCCTCAAGTTTAGAAAGAGAGGTAGTACTGAGTAGAACTGTCTCCAGTTCTACTTGAACTTTCTATTTCTCTTTTTAAAGAAGAGAATAATCTTTAGACAGAACTTTGAACCACTTCATATATTGATGCAGATCAGATGTTATGCCATGTAGTGCAGTTCTTAGATCATCAATGTCTACATCAGGAGAGTTAAAGTCGAATACCTCATCGACACTTACTTCATGATGGTCAGTTCTCTTCTTGTCCTTTGCATCTTTGGCCATTAGACATAGGTTGGCCACTTGAGGTTCTTCATCATCTCCTGACTAAGGGTTTGTGTCGTTGTCTAAGTCACTCCACGATCCTCCAGCTACAAGACCTTTGTCTTTCTTCTGAAGCTTTTTATAGCCTTTGAACTCCTTCTTTGGATTTGTTTTCCTCTTCAGCTCCTCTCTAAGAGGTTTGTTGCAGTTCGCAATGAAATGGCTAGGTTTCTTGCAGTTGTAGCATAAGTCGTTGATCTACTCCTGGCTGCTATTTTTGTTGAATCTCTCAGGTCTGCTGCTTCTGCCTTTATGCATGAACCTTTTGATTCTTCTGACCAGCATTGCAATGTCCTCATCATCATCTTCCTTAGAATCAGATTCATTTTCAGCATGAGCTTTGGAGGGGGCTTTTGTTACCTTGAGAGCAACTCCTTTGTCCTTCTTTCTTCCTTCGGATAGAGTTTTTGCTCGTTAGGTCGGCTCTAGTTTGTAGGTAAGAAGGTTGCCATAGATTTGTTGAACTGTCATTTCATGGAGGTTCTTTGATTCTCTGATGGCAGTGGTTTTGGTATCCCACTTGCTCGGTAAAGACCTCATTAACTTGATGATTAGATCTTTGTTTGGATAGATCTTTCCAAAAGCTCAAAGAGAGTTGAGCAGCACATTGAATCTCTCGTAGGTAGAAGTGATGTTTTCTCCTGGAACATTGGCGAACATCTCATACTGTTGAGTCAGAAGAGATTGCTTGTTTTCTCTGACTTCTTCTGTTCCTTCTTGTATAATAAACAATGCTTCCCAAACTTCTTTGGCAGTTTTGCTGTTGACCACATTTTCGAACAGATCATACTATAAAGACTGGAACAAAATGTTCTTGGCCTTTTTGTCTAGCTGGACAGCTTTCTTGTCGTTGTCAGTCCATTTTGATTAGATCTTAATTTGAACTTTTTTTGGATCTTCTAGAGTTGGTGCAAGCTTTGTTGGAATGTAGGTCCCATTCATAACGGTTTCAAATAGCTCGTCATCTATTGAATCCATGTAGGCTTGCATACGAACTTTCCAGTTGGCAAATTTATCTTTGTTGAACATTGGTGGCTTGCTGCCTCCACCGGTCTTGGACTAGCTTATCAGGTGTGCCATCAGATCTACTCAAGTTTTGTAGGCCAGTTGAGAGAACCTACTTTGATACCAATTGTTAGTTTCTGTGAGAACCCGAATTTTCAGATATTAATAAATAAAATTCTTAAACTGTGAGAAGGGTTCGAATAAGAGTATATATATGTGATATGAGGTATGTGGTATTATATTACATAGGGTAATATGGACTATGTAATATGTGTTTTTGTGATTTATAAATATAATATTAATATATATTTGTTACTTATCGTAGAGACGATTCAGTTGAGATAAAGGAGGTGGATAAATTCTTATCGATATAAAATTATTTTATCATAGTAAGTTGGTGACATTAAATATCCTTAATGTATAATCACCATATTCTTGTGTATGTGTATTAATAACTAGTATGCTTATAATATAGGTTATTGATAAATCTTAAGCTATCCATGAATGGGTTTGGATAGTGAAGTATGAGTTAGTTAAGGAATTAACTAATAAGAATAAATATTAGTTAATTTAAGTTGGGAGTTATATTAGGGAATAATATAATGAGAGTATTGAACCTTAATTAACTATGATGATATAGTACAGTATTTAATTTACTTAAGTAAAGGAGTGAATTAATATGTGTGTTGAATATGTAATTATAGTTGATACTGTTTATATATATTACTTAGAGTGGTAATATGTGATAAAGTCTAATGTACGAATAATGTTAATAAATATATATATATACGTTATTAAAGAGAAATGAAAATCATTATATCTTTAAATGAATATTTGAAGAAATTATTTTGGGAACAATTTATAGAAAGGAAAGAGAAATAAATATTATATATTTCTAATAAAGGATATTAAAATAATTTCTAATATTGAATTATTTTAATAAAAGGAGGAAATGTTATTTTTAAATAGTAATATTACCTTATATATTTTGTATAAGGTGTGATTGATTAATATGGTAGATATATTACATATTTGCTATATGTAAATAAATTGATGGAAATAATTTATTATAACGGAAAATAAACTTATTTCCTATTTTCTATATATAATGTACATATGTCGTACATGTG
Source organism: Panax stipuleanatus (assembly GCA_020205555.1). Lineage (NCBI taxonomy): Eukaryota > Viridiplantae > Streptophyta > Magnoliopsida > Apiales > Araliaceae > Panax > Panax stipuleanatus. The sequence continues at coordinate 94,206,959 of CM035117.1, forward strand.
ATTATTTCTAACAGATATTATATTAATTATAATATCTTGAGACAATAAGTAAATTATTTTCTAATAATGAATATCCTTATTTGGAGAAAACATAATATTTTATGTTATGGCTAAATACATAATTTCTATTGTATTTTCAAAAAGGAGTTTAATTTATGTAAGGAAACTAAGTTATTTTAATAACTTGAGTTGCTATAGTACCATAAGTGTTATAAATAATATTTGAATATTTTTGTTCGTAATATATTTATATGTGGACCTTGTGACTTAATAGTTCTAATTATATTGAACATGTTATAAGTAGTAAGTGATGGGAGTAATAATAAGCTTGAGATGAAGCTTGTGAGAAATGCCTTGTGTGGCACGATAGTAGATTCGTTCATGAATTAATTAATTCAAGAATGTAAGAATTTTTAATTAAACAATTAATCTATATTAATTGTTATTATAATAGTATGTTAAATTATTATTATGTCTAGTGATAGTATAATAATAAGGAAATTGATTATAAATATAATCGGAATTGTATTGCTGAGGAATGAGATATATTGTTTTATTATATTAATTATTGTTATGGATAATATATTGTTATCAAGTAATTATCTGATAATATATTGATTAATGTGTAAATGATTTATAAATATAATAAGATTTATATTTATTTAACGTAATAATAAATCATATAAAGTTTATTGAGTTGTAAGAGGTACATGAAATATGTGTGTGACAATGTGTATATAAGTATACAATAAAATAATATATCATGGATATATTGTAAACAATTATTGAATTAATAAAATTTAATAATAAAGGAGACAATGTAATATGATAATATTCGATCAAATTATATTCGGTGTTAATAAGATGTACATGGATTATATGTATGTACACTACTTGATACATTGTAATTAGATATTACATTTGTAATTCATTATCACCTAAGTTATATGATACATAATGTGTATACATGAGGTAGCCTTAGTAAGCATAATAGGTTATGTATATATAACACTAGTATAGAGTATTGCCTTAGCAAGTTGCTGAGAATTATTGGCCCAAATTGAGTGTCCATCTCATTTCTTCCTCACGTGCCTAGCTAGCTACCCTCTTCTCAAATTCAGCAATATAGAGCCAATGATCATGGGAGGAGTGGAGATCATGATGAGAATTACCAACTCTCACCTACCATTCCTAAACCATTATACAATCTTGCTATCCGTTGGTTTGAATTGGTGGAGAAAGTCATGGACTGTGTATTAGAAATTCTATAAATACAACTTTCCTTCTTCTTTTCTTTTTGCTAAGTTTTTTTCAGCTAGCTAAGCATTTAGAGAGAGTATATCAGTGAAGTAAGGAAACTGAGAATTCATAGGAATTCATCCAAGCTTTAGCAAAGGTAATCCTCTTACACATTATTCTTAATTTTTGAAATTTTAGATTCTTAATCATACATGAATTCGTGTTAGTTGGATTAAGGATTGTTATCAACTTGTTATATAAGTTAGTAATTATGTTAGTAGTACAATGTGACTCAGTTAAGATGAATTTCGTATAAATATTTCTGAGTTAGGCTAGGAACTGCCAATGCAGTTCAGGTTCTGTTTTTGGTCAGACCCCTGCGCAGCTGCGCCGGGTTTATGCATGATAGCTGCGTAGGTTACTGTAATCTGTTTTTGATTTCTGTTTCAGTTATGTTAAGTGTTAGCATGTGGCCTCACTTGGAACAAGGATGTGAACATGATTAAACTATAGATATTAGTACATTACATGACAAAAGCATGAATAATCATAATAGTGTACACGATTGACGAAAAACTTATGATTTTGAAATAAAACTTATAGTTTTCGATATGAACTTTGATACATGTGTAAACATGTGTGTTCTGACCTTGTAAGCGCATTTGTACGGTCTAGACATGCATGAAAGTTGGTATTAACTTATAGTACGTGTTCTTGATACTACATGTACATTCATGGCCATGTTAGTACGTATAATGGAAGGAAAACGTATGATTTTAAAATAAAACTTATAGTTTTGGGTTTGAACCTTGACGTATACATGGCATGTATATATTCTGATTTGGTGAACGTGGTCATGTGGCCTATATTGACATGAAAGGCATGTTTAAAGTTTTGAGCACACACTAACATACATGATTGAAGACTACATTGATTTCAAAAGATAAAATTAGAGTTTTTGGACATATATATAGGATGTCCACATTCTGATCATTTGAGCATGTATAAGTGGCTTATATATGTGTTCTAATACATGAGAGTCATGCCTACGAGGTACTTTGCATATACTAAGTTACCTTTGTTGACTTAGTGCAATTTTTATGAAAACTTAGAATGTGAAGGGTAATAGCATCAAACATCGTGTGAGTTACATTATGATCATGCAAGCATGTATATTAGGATTTTATTATGCCTATAGACATGTTGATATAAGCATCATTTGGTTGAAATGTGAATACCACCTATGTACACGTATTCAAGTAATGAAATTCTAAGGCATGAACTAATGTGGGTTAAGGTAAATACATGTAGTATACGCACAAGCATAACTACTTAGTATTGTTTGGCCTCTTTATGTGGTAATATGACTTTTGTAGTTGACCCTTGAGACATGAATTTGATTATCTTAAGGTCACCAACATGAAAATCATATAACTTTGAAGTGGATATAGAATGAGCATTCTAGGTTTCAAACTTGAGTTAGTAACCTTATAAACATGAATATATGATGAACATAGTAGTCTTGCATGACTAGTTTAAATACGACAAGGATTTTAAAAGGTGAAACTTAGAAAGTTTGAATGTAATGGTTTCGATAAGGTTTGAGAAACGTAAGAGCAATATAGATTATATATTTATGAGTTTTAAATATGTGTCGAACACTTAGATAGTTAAGTGTGTTAATATTGATATTGAGTATGGTTATTTTCCTAACTTACCAAGCAAAGAGAGATACAGAAAGAGAGAACAAAAGAAACTAAAGAAAGGAAAGGGAAAGAGAGAGGTTCGGTGGGAAGGAGAAGAGGAGAGGAAGAGAATAGATCTATATGCATCCGAGGTTCATAACCTATTTTGGTTGGAAGAGAAAGGTAGCTAACAAATCAAGGTATAAACCTTAAACTTTTGGACTTTTGATCCATTTCTTTGGATATGGAGTTTGTGTTTTTCAACTTAAAAACTATAGATCTACATCTTTTCTATGATTACATGTTTAGATCTAACCTATTTAAGTGTTAGAAAAATGATAAAGAAGAAGTAAAAGAAACTATGTTCTAAAAGTTAAGAAAAATCCTAATATTGTATGTTTTGTATATTTTATGTAAGATCCATGAATTTAAAGCTTTAAATTGCTAGAAACATGCTAGAATGGTATATATAGAGTTTAATGGGTTTAACTTGGTTATTGATATGTGTTTATGTTGAAAGGTTTGGTAAAGTACATGAAAGAGAGTTTTTCCAAAAAAGTTATTTTAAAAGTGTGATCTATGCTTTTCATTTTGAAATCTAAAAATATTTTTTGTGATTTTTTTTCTTGGTATGCTAGATCTATGAGTTAAGGACAAAATATCTTTGGAATCAGTCAAAAATGTTTTAAAATGAGGAAGATATGAATTTTGTACCAAAACACCCTAATTGTTGGAACCCTTGCAAGAATAGTCCACTTCCGGCCCATTTTCAGAAACCCAAACAGATCCAAATTTGATGTTTGATAAATGAAAACTGTAGCTCGGGAAGATACAAATCCAACGAGTTAGATTAGACCTCAATCGATGTTGTAGATTTTGTTTTATGAAGGTTTTAGTGAAAGACCCCAAAACAGAAAACAAAAGCTAAAAGTTGAAAAAAAAATTAAAGAATTGACCGGTTCAGTTTTTCGGTGAATCGGCGGAATTTTTCGACAGCCGGTTCACCCACTTTTCGCCCGGTTCTGGTGGTGGTTCCGGATCTGAAAATTTTCTAAAATTGTGAAGAACATTAAGATGTTTTATTCAGAATTTTTTTAGATAATTATGTAATTGTTAATTAATTAATGGTTTAAACTCATTTATATCATTTAAAACTTACTATTTAATAATTATTGATACTATTAAATGATTATTAAATTAATTACATATTATTTAAGTGTGATTAATTATTTAATTAACAATAAGTAATAAATAAATAAAAATTAGTGTTATTAAACTAACTATTTATTATTTAAATAAGATTAAATAATAAATAAGGTTAAATAATTTATTAATTATTATTTAATTAATATTAAATAATGATTAAAGAATGTTTAAAGTAGATAAACTAATTGCTTATTATTTAAGTGAGAATAAGTAATAAATAATGATAAGTACTTACACACATGTTAATTAAGTAATATAAAGTTAATAAATTAATTATTTATTATTTAATTAAATATTAAATATTAAATACTAAATAATAAATATTATTTATTTATTTATTAATTAATTAAAATTAAATAATAAATAATGATAAATATTAATTAATTAGAGTTAAATAATTATTAAAGACTAATAAAGTTAAATAGATTAATTATTTATTATTTAATTAATAATAAATAAGTATAAATATTAATCAATTATTATTTAATTAATATTAAATAATAATTAATGACTAATCATGTTAATAATATTAGATCATTAAAATATTATTAACTGATTAATAATATTAGAAAGTTAAAATATTATTAAAGGATTAATAATATTAAATACTTAAAATATTATTAAAAGATTAATAATATTAAAGAGAAACTAAAATATTATTAAATAATTAATAATATTAGAAAACAAATAGAATATTATTAAAAGGTTAATAATATTATTCAAGAGTTAAGATGATTACTCAATAATATTATTATCAAGGAAAGATAATATTATTAAGGAGTCATATGAGATCTAATATTTAATTGTGTGATTAATGTTAGATAATATATGAGAATAATAATATTATGAATAATTATATGTTATACTAATTGAAAGATCCATGATAGGTTTTTTCAAAGAGGATAAGTTAAATTCATTAAGCGGATAAATAGAATTGCATAGCAATAGTCCGCAGACAAAGCAAGTTCTCTAACTCAACTTGAGTTATTACTTTCGAATCATGTTAGTGAATAATTATTGTTGATTATTCACATCTAAACTGATTATTGATATTCGCACTTTGTGTAATTGAATCCATGTTCTATTACTATCGAACTGTGAATTTATTAAAGTTCTTTTATTCATGAACTGTTTATGATATGGATCTATGCTAATTGTATCAGCTAGATTAAGCATGTTTAAATTTTTTAAATCAAATATGTTTTTAAAAGCCGTTCTTAAACAATTGATTTGTTAAGAACTCGAGACTGAGAAAAGAACAATTTAATTAAAGCATTATTAGAAAACAATGGTTGCTAGTATACTGAGTGATTATGCATATTTTGCAAGGTATGAAAGGCTGATCCCCTTTATTACCAAACTTTATTAAAAGGATCAGTTTAAATATTGACAACCTTAGTATATATTCATGGTTATTTCAAACCACTCAGCATCTGTTATTCAATTATTCGAATATTCAGTTATCAAGATTTAATTTATGTTCTTTCACAATCGATTTATCTTGTTAAACATTGAAAGCTAAATTCTTTTCTAATCATGATATATCTCCTTTGTACTTAAACTTGCTAAGCAAATTAGTTGCTTACCCTTGCTATAGCATAACATTTATTTCAGCTAAGCCAGAGATGTCTAAAAAGGACAAGGGCATGGGAAAAGTTCAGGAATAGTTAATATGAATGATTACGTATTATGTTACATTATGTATAATGGTTTATAAACCTTTTGGGTTACTATAGATAACTTAGTAAGGTGTGTTTAAGTTAAGTTAATAAACCTTGGGATATTATTGTAATATTTTATTATAATGAACAATGTATGTTTATTATTCCGCAATAGTATATAGAATGCTTATGATGATAATGTATCGTGAGCACCAAACTCGAGGTTAGAGAACCCGAATTTGGGAGTGTCACAGGTTGGTATCAGAGCTTTAGGTTATAAACATCGGGATGCGAAATCTAGGTTATAACCTTAGAAGGAAACTCGTATAGAGTATGCTAAGAGATGGATTGTAGAGATTCATCTAGTGCAGATTGTACATAATAAAATATTATTTCATTTCATCAATAAATATATTTTATTGTGATACTAATGTTGTGCTTGTTTGGTCACAAGATGTCGGAGGAAAAGCAAGATAGTCATACGATAGAACAGGAGCCAAGACATCCTGATGAGAAGCAAGCTGAGAGTGATGATTACGATGAAGATATGATGGTGGTGAATTTGTTCGAGGAGAACATGGCATAGGAAAACAGAGTTACACAGCTAGAGCAAGAAAACGCTACTCATTAATTTAATGAGACACAGTATAAGGAGTTAGCGTATCAGGCTCAGACAGAGCTTACTGAGGTGAAGGTGCATATGCAAGGACAGGTGACTTCGGCTCAACAGATGGGTGTTGTGAATGCTGAGCTGAGGGAAAGATTGGGACAAAACGATGTAAAGCTAGGAGAACTGAGATTTGAGCATCAGGCGATGCGTTTTGAGTTTGACTTGGAGATTTTTGACAAGATTAGGATTGAGGAGGCATGGGTTAGAGCAGCAAGGATGGTTGATCAGTTAGAGGCAGCTTTGCAAGAGAATGAAGTCAGGCTAGAGTCGTTGGGACTAGCGTTAGATGCAGCAGACGCGGGTCCCAGGGTGGATAATAGGAGGCCATATTTTAAGATAGGCGAGTCTAGCCGGTCAGTGCGACGTTGTATTGTTGGAGATGCACTGCAGGCGCAGGAACATGTCCAAGTGGAGGTGCCTCTACCTGACAGCCAGTGATGTGTTGGTTGGTGATGATGTATATAGATGCACTAGTACCCTTTTTGTTTAGCAGGGTTATATTATGTATGATGTAAACCTCTGGCTATGTGAGGTTGTATGTAAATATGATATATCCCCATCTTAGGTGTGTAGAGGAGTATATCTTTTGGTAGATCCCATCTCTGGATGTTTAGAATGGGATAGTTAGTATTTATAAAAATATGCCAGGCATGTAAGTGTATGACCCTAATATTTGGTATATGAATATAAATGCGGTATTGTAATAACCAGGAATTTTAAGTCACTTTATATGTATATACATTATTGATATTTAAAACTTTGTGCTATATAGTGATTTAATATGTGATAACATATGTGAAGTGGTGTATGGCTAAATAAATATATACACTATAGTTATGGATATATATATTTATAGATTTCATTAAAAAGAAAAGCTTCATAACCTAATTATACATTAGACGAGATAATTAAATAACCTAAGGGTTATGGTAATAATGAATAGTTAGTATTTAATATTTATACTAACCTAAGTGGATAATTTTATTATTGCAAGTGATTAATAATTTTAAACATAATTATAGTAAACCTAATTAGGTTACAAGTTAAAGAGATATGTGTAAGTAATTAAATTCCATAAGATTGGAAATAGAAATCCTAAATAAACAATTAGGGTAATATATATTAAAATTATTAAACTATGTTTATTACATGGTCCAAACAATTACTTAGAAAGCCCACAAGAATTAAATTGAAAGTCCAAACTTTAGCCCAATTGTTAAGGGATATTTTGGACATTTGATTAATCAAATTTGGCATTTAAAAATAAAGTAAAATTGGGGGCAAAAAGGTGGGATATGGCCGGATTTTTCATGCCAAAAATGGCCTTGTGATGTGATGATTTAGTTGGTAATTACGTTAACTAATCTCCTTATCCACTCCACGCCCTTAAGTGTCAAGCTCCCATTGGTTGGAAATCTTAATTAGGAGATTCTTGCAATACTAAAAGATAAGATTAAAAGTGATAATGGTAATTGTCTAGTGGGTAAAAGAAGTATGAGGGATAATAGTTAGATATATGGTGTATCTAATTTTTACTTACCAAAACAACTAACACTTCACTTAATTTCATTTTTCATTTTCATTTCTTCTTCCATTCACTTCTTAGCATAACAAAAGAAAGAACAAGAGTGAGAGAGAGAGAGAGAGAGAGAGAGAGGCCGAAATATTGAGAGGAAAAGAGAGGAGAACTTTCATCATTCATGCACCCAAAGTTTCTTAACTACTTTGGAAAGAAAGGAAGGCTTGCTAGAAAATCAAGGTAAACCCTAAACTAATCTTTTCTTCTTGTTAGTTTGTTTAATTTTTAAAGTTTACAGGGGTAGTGTTCTAAGACTCAAGAACCCTTAGATCTTTATGTTTCATGTAAGGATCTAACCCTCTTGAGTGTTAGAATGAAGATCCACAGAAGAAATGAACTTATGTTCATAAAGGGTGAAAAACCCTAGCTTTTCTTTACTTGGATCGCCCATAACTTGAGATCTACACCTCCGATTTGTGATCTGTAAAAGGGGGGTGCTAGATATTGTAAGTTAAGTACTTAACCCAACTGAAAAAACACCAATCCAACAATTTTTGAAGCCTTAGGGGTTGTTTTCCCAAAATAGTCCAGGTATAGAACTTAAGGCTTTAAAACCCTAAAAGCCTACTGACCCGTTTTTCCTAAGGCTGTTTTGGACAGTTTTGCATTTCTTAAAAATCTAGGAAAAACAACAGAGGTACCTTAGAAGTTATCTACACGTAGGAAAAAGAACGGACACGTTTTGATGTGTAGTTTGTGTGTAATGGCTTTTACCGTGAAGGACTCCTAAATATTCTTACCCGGATTTCTCACTGTGTATACCTTGGAAAAATCTAAAATTTATATAGTATGTGTATATATGTTATGAGAGTGTACCCTGAAAGTTTTAGAATTGTCTAAGAAAAATTTAATTTATGAAAAATGTAACAAAATTCAGAGTTTTTGAGTACTTTAAATATAGTAAATCACTTTCTAAAATTCCAAAAAAATTTGTGAATCATTTTTGGATCATATACTATCTAGATCCAGAAGATAATAATTTTCAGAACCTGTTTGCTATTTTTCATAATAATATTATAGTTATGGTTAAAAGGAAATAAATGGTTAAATGATGTCATAAATAAGAAAAATAGGATGTTAAAGCTTAGGTATTAAAGTGTAATCTGACATATATGAGGTATTTTGGTAATCTATTATGATAAATAATATTTATGACCTTTTATTGGTATTAAATAAGGTGTTTAATAAAGGGTAAAATAATTAAAATAAATTATTTATTTGCCTAATAACTTATTAAAATGCTACTATGATATTTGTATTATAAGAATCTGATATTTTTAAGTAAATAAAAATATTAAGATTTATAAATTTATTGAAATATTATTGAACGGTTAATAATATTTAATTTAAGCATTAATAAATGATTAAAATATTATTAAATGGCTAATAATATTAGATTAAAATATTATTAATAATATTAGATTAAAATATTATTTAAAGATTAATAATATTAGATTAAAGTATTATTGGATGATTAAAATATTATTAAGTAAATAATAATATTCAAAATTAAATAAAATGTTATTAAAAATGTAATAACATTAGTAAAGGAATAAAGGCAGTTGTTATTTAATAGTAATATTATCGAGGCATGATAATATTTCTAAGAACTAAATGTAATATGTATTATCTATGTGATTACATAAAGTAATGTTATGCTATGGCTAATTGAAAGATTAACTATAGGTCTCTCAAAGGAAGATAATTAAACTGTCTAGCGGATAGAATTTAATTGCGTACCAGTAGCTTACAAACGTGGCAAGTTCCCTAACTAAAACTCGAGTTATTATTTTTGAAGCATGTTAGTGAATAATTATTGTTGATTATTCACATCTATACTGATTATTGAGATTCGCACTTTGTGCAATTGAATTTATATTCTATTATTATTGAACTGTGAATTAAATTAAAGTTCTTTTATTCATGAACTGTTTATGAGATAGATCTATGTTAATTGTATCAGCTAGATCAAGCATGTCTACAATTGTTAAATAAAATTTGTTTTAAAAGCTGTTCTTATTAAATTGATATGGTAAGAACTCTTGGCTGAGAAAAGGACGAATTTGATTAAAGCATGATATCAATGCCGGATTATTAAGTGTTTATGCATAAATCACGGGTTATGAAAGGCTGATCCCCTTGATTACCAAAACTTATTAAAAGGTTTAGTTTAAATGCTGAGAACCTTGGCAAATATTCATGGTTATTTCAAACCACTCAGTACCTGTTATTCAATTATTCGAATATTCAACTATTGACTATTAATTCATGTTCCTTCGCAATTTTATACTGTTGTTGAACATTGAAAGCGAAACTTCTTTCTAATCATGATATATCTCCCTTGTGTATAAATTTGCTAAGCAAATTAGTTACCTACCCTTGCTATATCATGACATTTATTTCAGTTAAGGCAGAAACGTCCAAAGGGGACAAAGGAAAAGGGAAGGTTCAAGAGTAAATATTTGAGAAGGCTTATGTACTAGTTTATTTTAAATGCTATTTGGTTATGTAAACTCTTTAAGGTATTAAGAGTACATTTTAAGTTAAGGTTAAAGAACCTTGGGACTATGATTGTAAGATTTTATTACTATTATAATAAACAATGTATGTTTATTCTTTCGCATTAGTTAGAAAGTATATTTGTTATTGAGTATCGTGAACACCAAATTCGAGGTTAGGAAACCCGAATATGGGGGTGTCACAGGTTGGTATCAAAGCTATAGGTTTTAAACATTAGAAATGCGAGGATATAACCTTAGTAGAAAACTCATATAGAGTATGTAGGTGATGGGTTGAGGAGATCCATTGAGTTGTAGTTGTACCGAATAAAATATCATTTTATTTTATCAATGCATATATTTTATTATGGTATTGATGTTGTTTTGATTGTTTATTTTGGTCACAGGATGGCTGACGAGAGTCAAAATAGCTATTCAGTGAATCAGGAGCCGAGTGACTCTAGTGAGGAGTCCATAGAGCATGAGGTGATAAGAGATTTGCTGGCAAGGAACGTCGAGCTAGAGGTTAGGGCTGAGCAAGTGGAGGTGCAGATCCACACCCTCTAGATTTCTGAGCAGCAGTACAAGGACGCTGCTTACCAGGCCCAGGCTGAGTTAACCGAGTTGCGAGAGAGGCTGGAGCAGAGAGAGCTACAACTGGGACAGTTGAGGGATAAGGTGGAAGCTAAAGATGTGAGGATATGTACTTTGGAACGAGCTTTAGACATCGCCTTTATGCAGTTCGACTCCAAATGGGTGGAGCTGCCCTCCAGTATCGAGAGGAAGCGTTGATTTGTATTCATGTTTAATATAGTCCCACTTTTGTTTCTAATAGGGATAGTTTAGTTGTTGTAAATCCTTATGCTTTGCTGTATGTATAGGATGGCAGTTAGACCCCAACTTTTGTTTTGATAGAGGGGTAGATAGTAGTGAATCCTCACTTTTTGTGCATTAGAGGATAGTTGGTGGTGGGCAGTTTATGCCTTGAGTGTTTATAAAAGTACGCCAAATGTTGAGTTAGTCTGTATTAAAACATTGGTATATAAATATAAATGCATGATATGTGTTTGAGAATTTATATAGTAAATTGTCTAAACTGAATTGGTATTTTTTTTAGCAAACTTAACCCACTAATCGGGGAAGCAGAATTCCAAAGTTTGGTAATCTAAAACTCTCACATGATGATCATGTGATTGTTCAAATGCAGTATTGTATTACATGCTAAGTACTTATATGATAATAAAACCCGAGTAACATGTTAGAACTTAGTTTAACTAGATAATGCCGCCCAGACGAGTATTACGAAACCAAGAGATCGAATAGTCGATTAACAATGCAGAGGGTGCTCAACCAAACCCAATGCAAGACTTTATTAACATAATGGCAGAAGCTATGAGGAATCAAACACCAACCGCAAGAAAACCAGACGGGAAACCAATTAGCCAATTTTAAAGACTTCAAGGTAGTAGAACTGTCGGAGTTTAGGGGAACAGTAGACCCGATAGAGGCCCATACATGGATAAAGGAGATTAAAAAGGCCTTTGTTATTGCTAGAGTAGCTGAGGAGCAGAAGATAATTTTTGCTACCTACTTAATGAAAGGTGAGGCTAACTTTTTGTGGGAAGCCAACTAGAGCAAAGCCGGAACTGGAATTGTGACGTGGGAAGCATTCAAGACATTATTTTTCGAGAACTACTTCTCTGACAGTACGCAGGGGAGAATGGAGGTCAAGTTTTTGGAGTTGAAACAAGAAAATATGTCAGTGGCGGAGTACGCTGCAAAATTCAGTGAATTAGCCAAATTCGCTCCACATCAGGTGGAAATTGAGGTGAGGTAGGCAAGAAGATTTGAAAATGGGTTAAAGCCATGGATCTATAGTAAGGTAGCGGTTTTACAAATTAAGTCATTCTCAACTTTGTTGGAGAAAGCTCTCATTGCTAAAGGTGGGAGTGAAGCGGTTTCGAAATATAATCGAGAAAAGAACAATAAAAAGGTAGAAGGAGGAAATTTAAATGTTAGAAGTGGTGGAAGAAACAACAAGAAGCACAAATGGAGCAGTGGGGGTAGCAATTCCGAAATTCATCAAGGGAGCATGCAACAGAAGAAGCAGGTATGTGGGAATTATGGAAAGGGTCACTCGGGAGAGTGCATGAAAGGAAAAATGGTCTAATATACCTGTGGACAAGAAGGGCATATTTCACCCAATTGTCCTAAGGCGAAGAAAGGAGGTTGTTTTAATTGTGGAGAAGCGGGACATTGGATCAAGGATTGTCCAAGGAAGAAAAGCACGGATAACGGAAGTCGCAATAGGGGCAACAACACTAGGGCAACCAGTGGAGGACCAACCCAGCCAAACAAGCTAACAACGAGGATCTTTAACATGACAGTGCAAGATGTCGTGGCATCCAGGGAGGTGGTGTCAGGTATTATTCCGATCAACAATATAAATGCCTATGTGTTATTCGATTCGGGAGCTTCACGTTCTTTTGTATCTGATGAATTTGCTCAAAGATTAAATTTACCTCGTGAACTATTAGAACACCCAATGAATTTGGAAGTAGCGAACAAAGAAATTATCCCTGTAGACTACATTCATAGCAATTGTTCTGCTGATTTGAGAGGGTTTAAGCTTAACGTGGATTTGATACCGATTCGTATTGGAGAGTTTAATGAATTCCTCGGGATGGACTGGTTATCGAGTCACGGAGCGGTCATTGACTGTAAGAAAAAGTACGTACACCTAAAGACTCCGAATAAGTCGAAGGTGGTATTTCATGGTAGTAAATCACCGAGACAATCTTGTTGTCTGACGACGATGCAAGCAAAGAGGTTGTTCAAGAAGGGTTGTATAGGTTATTTGGCTCACGTTGTGGATACTCGCAGAGTCGAGGGTGAACTAGGTTAGATACCTATTGTAAGGGAATTCGTTGATGTCTTCCCAGATGAGATTCCGGGATTGCCACCGGATAAAGAGGTAGAGTTTGTTATTGATTTGGCAACAGGGACAACACCGGTATCCAAAGCGCCGTATCGTATGACTCTAGTAGAAATAAAGAACTGATGGTTCAACTACAAGAGTTGTTAGATAAGGGATACATTCGACCTAGCGTATCACCTTGGGGAGTGTCAGTTTTATTTGTAAAGAAGAAAGATAGGTCATTAAGGTTTTGAATCGACTACCGAGAGTTAAACAAAGTCACAATTAAGAACAAGTACTCGTTGCCCAGGATCGACGATTTGTTTGATCAGTTAAAGGGGGAGAAGTACTTTTCGAAGATCGATTTGAGGATCGGTTATCACCAATTGAAGGTGAGATAGGAGGATATTCCGAAGACGGCATTCAGAACTCGGTATGGACACTTTGAGTTTCTGGTATTGTTATTTGGGTTGACGAATGCGCCGACAACATTCATGGATTTGATGAACATAGTGTTCAAGCAGTATTTGGATAGGTTTGTTGTCGTATTCATCGATAACATTCTGGTGTATTCAGAGATGGAGGAAGAGCACGCTAAACATCTAAGAATAGTGTTAGAGACGTTGAGGAGGGAGAAGTTGTATGCAAAATTCTCCAAGTGTGAATTTTGGTTGTAGAGAGTGCATTTTTTGGGTCACGTTATCGACAAGAATGGAGTTTCGGTGGATCCGGCAAAAGTAGAAGCGGTTATCAATTGGGAGCAGCCGAAGACACCGACAGACATCAGGAGTTTCTTGGGATTAGCAAGATACTATCGAAGATTCATCTAGGATTTTTCAAAGATAGCATCGCCATTGACCAACCGTACTAGAAAGTCGGTGAAGTTCGTTTGAACGGAGAAATGTGAGGAGAGTTTCATAGAGTTGAAGAAGAGGCTCAGTCAAGCACCTGTGTTGTCTTTACTAGACGACACGGGAGGATTTGTAGTGTATAGTGATGCGTCACACAAGGGTCTTGGCTGTGTACTGATGCAGCATGGCAAGGTCATTGCGTACGCTTCACGTCTGCTGAAAGACTATGAGAAGGGTTATCTGACTCATGACCTGGAGTTAGCAGCGGTAGGTTTTGCCTTGAAGATTTGGAGGTATTATTTGTATGGCGAGAAGTGTGAGATATATACGGATCACAAAAGTCTGAAGTATATCTGTACACAAAAGGAGCTAAACATAAGGCAGCGCCGATGGCTAGAATTGATCAAAGATTATGATTGTGAGACTCTGTACCATCCAGGCAAAGCAAATGTAGTGGCAGATGCCCTAAGCAGAAAAGGCAGGGAGAAGTTATTGAAATTGACCATTCAAGAGGAGTTAGTGAAAGATTTCGAATGACTGGAATTGGGAATCGAGTATCTGATGGAGACCGACGAAAAATTATTTATAGTAGCAGCAAGCCCGACCTTGTTAGATAAGGTTAAAGAGGCACAAGAGAAGGATGAAGATTGCGAAAACATCAAGAAGTGGTTAACTAAAGGCGACGAATTAAAATACAAGATTGATGGCACCGGACTGCTGATATTCGAAGGACGAATTTGGGTACCGTCAGTACCAGAACTAAGAGAGGAGATTTTGCAAGAAGTGCATAGTACGAGGTACTCGATACACCCAGGAAGCACAAAGATGTATCAAGATTTGTGTCAACACTTTTAGTGACCAAACATGAACAGAGAGGTTATGGAATAAGTCAGCAGATGTCTAACTTGTCAGAGAGTCAAGGCAGAGCATCAACGACCGAGTGGATTCCTACAGCCGTTAGAAATTCAAAAATGGAAATGGGAGCACATCACGATGGATTTTGTGGTGGGACTTCCAGTAACGCAAAAAGGGCACGACGCCATATGGGTGATTGTAGATCGTCTTACGAAGTCAGCTCAGTTTTTACCGATCAAGATCAGGTATAGTTTGGACCAGCTAACCAAATTATATATCAAAGAAATTATCTCGAGACATGGAGTACCGGTATCGATTGTATCGGATAGAGATCCGTGATTCACGTCAAACTTCTGAAAGAGTCTTCAAGAAAGAATGGGGACGCAGCTACGGATGAGCACCGCGTATCATCCGCAGACCGATGGGCAAAGTGAGAGAATGATTTAAACACTTGGAGACATGCTCAGAGCTTATGTGATGGACTTCTAGGGTAGCTGGGAGGATCATCTTCCATTAATAGAGTTCGCATACAACAATAATTATCACGCCAGCATTGGAATGCCGCCGTACGAAGCACTGTATGGGAGGAAATGCATAACGCCCTTATGCTGGGATGAAGTTACTGAACGTAGGCTGTTGGGACCAGAACTGGCGCAACAGACAGTATAGATCATCAAGGTGATAAGAGCCCGACTGGTAGTAGCTCAAGATCGCCAGAAGAAGTATGCAGACTTACATCGCAAGAAGAGAGATTTTAAAGTGGGAAGCTATGCATTTTTGAAAGTATTTCCCCGGAAAGGTAAGATAAGATTTGGAAAGAAAGGTAAGTTGAGTCCGAGATTTGTTGGACCATTTGAGATCTTGAGGAAGATAGGCGAAGTGGCGTACGAGGTAGCCCTACCTCCTAAACTGGAACATATTCATAATGTGTTTCATGTGTCAGTGTTACGACCATATAAGCCTGACTACAAGCACGTGATATCGTACGAAGAATTTCAGGTAGAAAAAGATTTGTCGTACGAGGAAATTTCGATATAAATTTTAGATAGAAAAGAGCAGAAGTTATGAAATAAGGTTATACATTCTGTAAAAGTTCTTTGGAGGAACCACAATGCTGAAGAAGCTACGTGGGAACTCGAGGAAAAGATGAGGGAAAATTATCCACATCTTTTTGAGTAACCTTATGTGTAATTCTGAGGACGAAATTCTTAAAAGGGGGGAGGATGTAATAACCAGAAATTTTAAGTCACTTTATATGTATATACATTATTGATATTTAAAACTTTGTGCTATATAGTGATTTAATATGTGATAATATATGTGAAGTGGTGTATGGCTAAATACATATATATACTATAGTTATGGATATATATATTTATAAATTTCATTAAAAAGAAAAGCTTCATAACCTAATTATACATTAGGCGAGATAATTAAATAACTTAAGGGTTATGGTAATAATGAATAGTTAGTATTTAATATTTATACTAACTTGAGTGGATAATTTTATTATTTCAAGTGATTACTAATTTTAAACCTAATTATAGTAAACCTAATTAGGTTACAAGTTAAAGAGATATGTGTAAGTAATTAAATTCCATAAGATTGGAAATAGAAACCCTAAATAAATAATTAGGGTAATATATATTAAAATTATTAAACTATGTTTATTACATGGTCCAAACAATTAATTAGAAAGCCCACAAGAATTAAATTAGAAGTTCAAACTTTAGCCCAATTGTTAAGGAACATTTTAGACATTTGATTAATCAAATTTGACATTTAAAAATAAAGCAAAATTGGGGGCAAAAAGGTGGGATATGGCCGGATTTTTCATGCTAAAAATGGCCTTGTGATGTGATGATTTAGTTGCTAATTATGTTAACTAATCTCCTTATCCACTCCACCCCCTTATGTTTCAAGCTCCCATTAGTTGGAAATATTGATTAGAAGATTCTTGTAATCCTAAAAGATAAGATTAAAAGTGAAAATCATAATTGTCTAGTAGGTAAAAGAAGTATAGGGGATAATAGTTAGATATATGGTGTATCTAATTTTTACTTACCAAAACAACTAACACCTCACTTAATTTCATTTTTCATTTTCATTTCTTCTTCCTTTCACTTCTTAGCATAACAAAAGAAAGAACAAGAGTGAGAGAGAGAGAGAGAGTGGCTGAAATATTGAGAGGAAAAGAGAGGAAAGCTTTCATCATTCATGCACCCAAAATTTCTTAACTACTTTGGAAAGAAAAGAAGGCTTGCTAGAAAATCAAGGTAAACCCTAAACTAATCTTTTCTTCTTGTTAGTTTGTTTAATTTTCAATGTTTTAGAGGGGTAGCGTTCTAAGACTCAAGAACCCTTAGATCTTTATGTTTCATGTAAGGATCTAACCCTCTTGAGTGTTAGAATAAAGATCCATAGAAGAAATGAACTTATGTTCATAAAGGGTGAAAAACCCTAGCTTTTCTTCACTTGGATCACCCATGACTTAAGATCTACACCTCCAATTTGTGATTTGTCAAAGGGGAGTGCTAGATATGTAAGTTAAGTAAATAACCCAAGTGGTAGAATACAAATCCAATAATTTTTTAAGCCTTGAGGGTTGTTTTCCCAAAACAGTGTAGGTATAGAACTTAAGGCTTTAAAACCCTAAAACCCTACTTACCCATTTTTCCTAAGGCTGTTTCGGCCAGTTTTGCATTTTTAAAAAATCTGGGAAAAATCACAGAGGTACCTTAAAAAGTTATCTACGTGTAGGAAAAGAAGGGACACGTTTTGATGTGTAGTTTGTGTGTAATGGCTTTTACCGTGAAGGACTCCTAAATATTCTTACCCGGATTCCTCACTGTGTATACCTTGGAAAAATCTAAAATTTATACAGTATGTGTATATATGTTATGAGAGTGTACCCTAAAAGTTTCAGAATTGTCTAAGAAAAACTCGATTTATGAAAAATATAACAAGATTCGTAGTTTTTGAGTACTTTAAATATAGTAAATCACTTTCTAAAATTTTAAAAAAATTTGCGAATCATTTTTGGATCATATACTGTCCAGATTCAGAAGATAATAATTTTCAGAACCTATTTGCTTTTTTTCATAATAATGTTATAGTTATGGTTAAAAGGAAATAAATAGTTAAATGATGTCATAAATGATAAAAATAGGATGTTAAAGCTTAGATACTCCTATTATAGTGTAATCTGACCTATATGAGGTATTTTGGTAATCTATTATGATAAATAATATTTATGACCTTTTATTGGTATTAAATAAGGTGTTTAATAAAGGGTAAAACAATTAAAATAAATTATTTATTTGCCTAATAACTTATTAAAATGTTACTATGATATTTGTAATATAAGAATCTGATATTTTTAAGTAAATAAAAATATTAAGATTTAAAACTTTATTGAAATATTATTGAATGGTTAATAATATTTGATTTAAGCATTAATAAATGATTAAAATATTATTAAATGGCTAATAATATTATATTAAAATATTATTAATAATATTAGATTAAAATATTATTAATAATATTAGATTAAAATATTATTTAAATATTAATAATATTAGATTAAAGTATTATTGAATGATTAAAATATTATTAAGTAAATAATAATATTTGAAATTAAATAAAATGTTATTAAAAATATAATAACATTAGTAAAGGAATTAAAGGTAGTTGTTATTTAATAGTAATATTATCGAGGCATGATAATATTTCTAAGAACTAAATGTACTATGTATTATCTATGTGATTACATAATGTAATGTTATGCTATGGCTAATTGAAAGATTAACTATAGGTCTCTCAAAGGAAGATAATTAAACTGCCTAGCAGATAGAATTTAATTGCGTACCAGTAGCCTACAAACGTGGTAAGTTCCCTAACTCAAACTCGAGTTATTATTTTCGAAGCATGTTAGTGAATAATTATTGTTGATTATTCACATCTATACTGATTATTGAGATTCGCACTTTGTGCAATTGAATTTATGTTCTATTATTATTGAAATGTGAATTAAATTAAAGTTCTTTCATTCATGAACTGTTTATGAGATAGATCTATGCTAATTGTATCAGCTAGATCAAGCATGTCTAAAATTATTAAATCAAATGTGTTTTAAAAGCTGTTCTTATTAAATTGATATGGTAAGAACTCTTGGCTGAGAAAAGGACGAATTTGATTAAAGCATTATATCAATGTCAGATTATTAAGTGTTTATGCATAAATCACGGGGTATGAAAGGCTGATCCCCTTGGTAACCGAAACTTATTAAAAGGTCCAGTTTAAATGCTGAGAACCTTTACAAATGTTCATGGTTATTTCAAACCACTCAGTACTTGTTATTCAATTATTCGAATATTCAACTACTGACTATTAATTTATGTTCCTTCACAATTGTATACTGTTGTTGAACATTGAAAGCGAAACTTCTTTCTAATTATGATATATCTCCCTTGTGTATAAACTTGCTAAGCAAATTAGTTGCTTACCCTTGCTATATTATGACATTTATTTCAGTTAAGGCAGAAACGTCCAAAAGGGACCATGGAAAAATGAAGGTTCAAGAGTAGATGTTTGAGAAGGCTTATGTACTAGTTTATTTTAAATGCTATTTGGTTATGTAAAGTCTTTATAGTATTAAGAGTACGTTTTAAGTTAAGGTTAAAGAATCTTGGGACTATGATTGTAAGACTTTATTACTATTATGATAAATAATGTATGTTTATTCTTCCGCATTAGTTAGAAAGTATGTTTGTTATTGAGTATCGTGAACACCGAATTCGAGGTTAGGAAACCCAAATTTGGGGGTGTCACAAGTATTATGTGTAAATGTTTGCTTAAGTAGATAAGTCTTAAGAATGAAGATAGTAAGTTGTTTGTTTGACAATTTGAAAGTTCATTAAATTAAATGTGTTAATTCAGCAAGTTGAATTGGATAATTCAGCAAGTTGAACATGGTGGTAGTATGATTGTTAGAATTTAAATTACATGTTGTATTTTAAAACACTTATAAGATATGACATATAATAAAACTTAAAGTGATAATTTAAGACTTTGTTTTACTAGATAATGCCACCTAGGTGACAAAATCGTAACTAGAGGGAAGAACGATCTATAAATAATGAAAGAGGGCAACATGACCCAATACAGAACATCGCCAATATGATAGCTCAAGCTATGCAAATTCGTGCACCTGCAGTAAGAAATCAAGTGGATAATAGATTGACAAATTTTAAAGATTTTAAGGCTGTAGGACCGCCCGAATTTAGCAGAACCACGGACCCCATAGAAGCTCAGACATGGGTGAAAGAAATGGAAAATGCTTTTTATCATTGCTAGGGTAGCCGAACAACAAAAGACGGCTTTTGCTACCTACTTGATGAAAGGTGAGGCTAATTACTGGTGGGAGTCAAACCAAGCTAGAGCAGGAACGGAAGTAGTAGCCTGGACAAGGTTTAATGAGTTGTTCTTTGAGAAATATTTCTCACAGGGCATGCAAGCCAAAATGGAAGTGAATTTTCTTGAATTGAAGCAAGTGAACATGACAGTTGCCGAATACACAACAAAATTCAATGAGCTAGCCAGATTTGCACCTCATCAGGTGGATACAGAAGTACGGAAGGCGCATAGATTTGAAAATGGGTTAAAGCCTTGAATATACAGCAAGGTTACAATGTTACAAATTGCTACTTTTTCAGCGTTATTGGAGAAAGCTATCATTGCCGAAGGTGGTAGCAAAGCAGTGTCTAAATACAATCGAGAGAAGAATAAGAAGAAGGTTGAAGGTGGAAATCAAGGTGCCAGCAGTGGTGGCAGTACTAGTAAGAAACACAAGTGGAACAGTGGCAATGAATCAGGAACTCAACAATGGAGTACATCACAGAAGAAGCCAGCATGTGTAAAGTGTGGAAAGAATCACCTTGGCAGTGTATGAAGGGGAAGAATGTCTGTTATAACTGCGGTCAGGAAGGACATATTTCACCAAATTATCCTAAACCAAAGAAGGGAGGTTGCTTTTCATGTGGGGGAATTGGGCATCGATTTAAGGATTGTCAATTTAAGAAGAATACTAACGGAGGAAGTGGAAACAAGAGCAGTGGCACAAAGTTAACAATTAGAGGGCTAACGCAGCAGAGCAAGCCTACAGCCCGAACTTTCAACATGACTGTGCAAGACACAGTTGCATCAAATGAGGTGGTGTCAGGTATTATTTTGATCAATAATATAAATGCATATGTATTATTTGATTTGGGAGTTACCTGTTCATTTGTGTCTGATGAATTTGCTAAAAGATTAAACTTACCTTGTGAAAAGTTAAAGAACCCCGTGAATATAGAAGTGAAAAACAAAGAAGTGATTCCTGTAGAGTTTATCCATAAAAATTATGGTGTGGAAATAAGGGGACATAAGTTAAGTGTGAATTTGATTCCGATACGCTTAGGAGAATTTGATGTTATCTTAGGGATGGATTGGTTGTTTAACTATGAAGCAGTCCTAGATTGTCAGAAGAAGAGTATACGCCTTAAGACACCAAATAAGTCTAAGGTTGTATTTTATGGTAGCAAGTCGCCAAGACAAACAAGTTGTCTGACGATGATGCAGGCCAAGAGGATGTTACGAAAAAGATGTGAAGGATATTTGGCTCATGTAGTGGATACACGGGTTGTGAATTCGAACATGGGGCAGATACCTATAGTTAATGAGTTTGGGGATGTCTTTCCAGAAGAATTTCCAGGACTTTCACCAGACAGGGAGATTGAATTTGTGCTTGATTTATGATAAGTGGTATTTATGACCACTTATTCAGATATAAACTAACTCATTCTTTTGCTGAAACTCAAGTAATCATGTGCGTTTAATGCATTTTTTCCTTCGTTTGGTGTTTTTCAGGTTTAGGAATCCCCTTTGTGCTAATGGAGCTTAAAAGAGCAAAAGATCGCCTAACTGGAGCAAGGAGCTGAAATGAGCTTAAAGCAATGGAATGGCATGAGGCTAGAGGTAACAAGCAAGGCTAATAAGAGGCAAATGTAAGATAGGCAGGAGAAAACAACTGAAGAATACACGAGGCAAACCTGCACCAGCAAGCAGCTGCAGATTCCAGCTTTTTGGTGCCGCGCGGCCGCTCCTGGAATAGGTTTGGGGAGCGCACGGCCGCGCCTCTCCCCAGCAAAAATTATTTGACTTTTTGTTTGACTGATCGGGAGAGGCTTTAAATGGGGGGAGTTGAGCAGAATTCAAGAGAGCCTCCCTTGGGGAGTTATGAACCCTAGCTAGTTTCTATTTTCTTCCTCTCTTTCAATTCTTGTTTAGCTAGCTTAGGAGTAGATTAGTATAGATTAGTGTTAGATTAGTGTAGTTAGTAGATTCTAGGGTTTCTTTCAGACTTGAAGATTGAAGTAGGGGATAAACAACAAAGATCCACACTTGGAGAAAGACTCAAGATTTGCAATTTCTATCTCTTAATTCTCCTTGTATTCATTGTATATTTAGATGATGTTTATGAACCTTGTGGATGATTTATTTGAGTTATTTATGACTTGAATCTATTTTGGGATTTTAATGGAACCCAACGCGTAGTTTGTATTGATTTCTCTCTCATTACTTTTATTATGAATTGGTTATCATAACTTTTGGTTTAGATTGATTTCTTGTGAACCTATATGAACTTGACAAACGAATTGTAGGTTAGACCTAGTTATGATATCATGCAAAAGTTAGAGATTCTTGTGGGTAATCTATGAGATTATATGACGTGTGTCTCGTTCATTATCCTCAATAGTTGATAATTTGATAGCATTTAGGATAGAAAAATACCTAAATGCCGTATACAACCAAATTGAGAATCTAATCTTAATGACTTCCTATGTGAAAGTTGGTAATTGAAAGAGTAGTTAACGATATTTTCCCATGACATGTGTCTTATTAATTATTCTTGATATTGGTTGCTTGATAGTGTGTAGGATAGACATATACCTATATATCGCATTAGGAAGATTCATAGTTGTCCGTCGAAAGAGGCTATTATGTAATCATGATTTCTCGGTTGTCAATTCTATGTGTTAATTGTTTCAAATGAGAGAGTTAAAAGATTCAAATGAAATGTTGGGGGAAATTGTAATCTCATGTCTTCATTATCTGAATTTATCCTAGGATTAGTTATTGTATGTTTTAATTCCTGCCTAGTTAACGTAGTTTTAATTCATTCACATTACCATACGTTTAAATAAGACTTAGATGATTATGTGCTAGTGGTTTGGTGTCTTTTATCCATTAATTCTCTGTGGGATGATATCTGTACTTACACTTTATTACTTGTTGACCGTGTATACTTGCACGAATATATTGATCGTAAAACGACCAACAAGTTTTTGGTGCCGTTGTCGGGGAATTATTTGGATAACTATTTGCCAACATTAGTTTCAATCAGATTAGTCTTAATTTAAACTTTTTATTTTTGTTTTAATTCTCTTCTGATATTCTCTTGTCAGGTACAATACACTTAAATTTCTATCCATGGAACTGTACAAGACAAGAGCAACCAAGGGAAGCAAGCACTGATGGACTCGACCAAATTGCCACACTCTTAGCACAGTTAGAGGATCTCTCGAGAAAGTTGGATACTGTTTCAGCCGAACAGAGTCAAGAGCCAGTGACTTCATATGACTATGGTGCTGGAGCTTATAAGAGCCATCAGGGACCTATCAAGTATGGACAGGAGCAGTATGGGGGTTAGTACTTCCACAATGAGCCTTACACCAATTATCAACAAGATTGGGGGTATCACCCGAGCCCGGCAACTAACTACTATTAAGACCATTCTATGAGCTATCAAGAACAATATGAGCCAAGTCCAAATTACGCACCAGAACCCTCATTTCAACCTTTCTGTTTACAAGGAGAACAGTCTACCATGGACATCCTAGATAGAGCCTTCGCGAAGTAAGAGGAGATGATTAGGAGCCAAGAAGAATCGAACCAAACCTTTCTGAAGCAGATGGCCCTAATCAATAATCCTTCAACAAATGAGCCTCAGTACATGGATCCCGAGACTGAAACTAAAAACAAAAATATTAGATAATTTGTGGGGAAATTCCATAGCATCAACACATGAGACCTCAATTGAGCAAGAGCAGTCAAGAGAGAATCTCCAGAATTGGGCAAATCAGAATAACATGGCCTTGATGAAAGAGGAGTTGATTGAGCAAGGGATACAGACTCAGAATCTTCAGAATCAGCTCTCTCAAGTAGTAGAAGCCGTGAGCAAAGGACCTCAGAACTCCAGTGAGTTTCAGTACATAGATTTTGAGGATGAAGCAGAAGAGGGGATCTTGATTGAGCAAGAGTATTCAAATGAGGATCTTCAAATTTGGGTGGAGCAGATTAGCACGGCATTAAATAAGGACGAGGTATATGAACAAGAGACAACAATGCAAGATCATGTACCTCCAATTAATGATGCCATAAGTTACGACCCTCAAAAAGATCGGTGCTATGACATGTGCAGAAACTGATAGAGAATCCAAAGTGCAATTACAACTGGACAAGCCGAAAGCAATGGAATAGAGGAGCCAATTGGGGATGTGGAGTATGAATGTGAACCAACAGTGAAAATCCCCCAAGAGCCTTCTCAGCCTTCTTGGAACAAGCCAGTCAAGTTTGCACACCCTTGTCCCCTTGGAAGCCACATTACAGAGCCGGATCTCGATGATATGAGAGAGTTTGCCAGCTTCAAACCATGGTGGTCAGGAGAGAAGAGAATAGAAGAAGAGTCCGTTGTGTGGTCTATGCCTCCATATCCTGATCATTTAACATACACAATAGAACCAGTGCCTAGCTCCCCAACCTTCACAATGGGGAATTATTGTTCAAATCATATGCTAGGTAGTTTAATTCTGAAGCCTCTCCTTTTGGGAAGCCTCCAAGCTCACACGACAATTCTGATGGATGGAGGGTTTCTCCAAGATTGTCAGGGGATCGGATAGTAGTGTTAGACAGAGTCTTGCTAATAGACTATAAACTCAGCGCTCGATGGGAGGCACCCCATCATTTCTCTCTCTCCCTACTTGTTTAATTCTCCATTACCTCCTTTCTATCACATTTCCCTCCCCTTTATTTAATTCTTAGTAGTTTAATGCTTAGTGTAAATTTTTAAATACTTTTGGATTGAAAAGCTCAATGCCTACATTTTTGGAACTTAGGCATTGGTGCATATCTTTTTAGGACTCGAATGCTATTGAGCACATATCTTCGATACGCTTGCACATTGCGTATACGCACTTAGAGAATTTTTTGGGACTTTAAATGCATATATCTTTCCATGTTTAATTCTCTTGATGTAAATAGTTAATATTTACTTTTGCTGGTTTAATAGGGCTTAATAAGTCTTGTCTGCATATTTCAGGTGAAAGCTGCTTGGAATGCAAAGTATAAAGGCCACAACCTCAGTTCATGCCAAAAATCTACAGAGAAATCAAAACTGGCAGCCCGGGCGGCCGCGCCTTGACAAGGCTAAAATGGCGCGCGGTCGCGCCTCTCACAAACTGGGCCTGACTTAAGGAAAATTTTGGCAGCTTTTGAGGGCACCACTTCATGTCAATTATCAACAGCCGCTTAGCCTCGGTCTCTCTAATCCCACTCAAGTTCCTTCAAGCAATTCCCCATCTCTTCTATTTCATTTAATCTTTCTTCACAAATCCCCTCAACCACAAGCCTTAGTTTCGAAAACCTCCTACCTCCTCAATCTATAGTGCCAATCCACCCATCAACCTCATCCTCTCAACCTGATCAATTGAGACAGTGAGTGTGGGTTCGAGAGCAGAAAAAGATTTATATTAAGTTAGGTTGGTTCGTTGAGTACAGTGTTGAGCGGGGTTTATTTTGCCAGAGCAGAGAGAGACGGGGAAACTTCTGAGAGGGCGCCACTTCATTTCATGCAGCATCGAAGCCAAATAGGGGAGTTTCTTTTTACCTTTACCTTCAATGAGGACATTGAATAGTTTAAGTTTGGGGGTATTGGTTTTGTTTACATGTAGTTAGGTCATTTCATGTTGTGTCAGTTCATATAGTTGCATCTTAGGTCATATTTTATTAAAATTTGTGAAAATTTTAAAAAAATTCTTTTATTTTTGCATTCTGTGTTAGAGCATACTGCATGAATCCAGCTTTTAGTTGGTTAGTTATGTATGTTGTCTGTGAAGAAACTGAAATCACTTGATTGTTGAACTGATTTGAGACTTAAGCCTGATTTGATGGTCATATATGTAAATCCTTACCTGTCAGATACTGTGTAACCAGTTAGCACAATAGAGTAACCATCATGACATGCTTAGTTTAAATGTTTACATACTTGTCTTCTGGTGGGAAATCTATGTTTTAATAAAAGAGTTTCAGTTCGCATATAATAATAACTAGACTGTTAAAAGCTTAAGTTTGGGGAAAACAGGGGACATGCATGATTTATGGGGGGAGATGGAGCGTAAGACGCACTCCCTTGCATAAAAAGAAAAAGAAAAGAAAAGAAAAGATTAAGAAAAAGAAAAAGAAAAAAATAGAATAAACACTTCGGCTACGTCAAGTTCTGTGGCCTTTGATATTTGAGAAAGTAAGCCCTAGGGGTGTCTCTACACCCAGCACCCTAAGGCCGTCTGGTCTGGGAGTCGTTGGTCGAAAGCTCGCTACATGGATATCATTGAAAAGCCTATGAGAACTAGGCATTACACAGTCAAATGTGTACACAGGAAAGTGCGAATACGCCCTCGTGAGTAATAAAAGCTTAATGATAACCCCCTGTTCACTCTTAACTCTAGTAATACATGGTCTTAGTTAGAACTTATATGATTTATTGTTTTTCTTAAGTTAAAGCTTGTTTTTCCCCTAAGAAGCATAGTATATGAGTTATTTATCTGAATGCATATCTAATGGTTGCTAGGCACAAAACGCACAATACATTAGTGCTGACAGTTTTGGATTTGCAAGAATATGCGTTATAATCTTGTCTTGGGTAGCTTTTCTGTTTGATTATCTTGTGGTTTTCTGAGGCATTGCTTTGTAAGTTCAATACTAACTAGAACTTGGATTTGCATTCATTATAGCGTAGGTTGCATACATTGTATATATTGCATTGCATCTCGTGTTTAGTTTTGTTTTGGTTGCTTGAGGGAAAGCAACGTTTAAGTTTGGGGGTATTTGATAAGTGGTCTTTATAACCACTTATTCAGATATAAACTAACTCATTCTGTTGCTGAAACTCAAGTAATCATGTGCGTTTAATCCGTTTTTTCCTTCATTTGGTGTTTTTCAGGTTTAGGAATCCCCTTTGTGCTAATGGAGCTTAAAAGAGCAAAAGATTGCCTAACTTGGGCAAGGAGATGAAATGAGCTTAAAGCAATGGAATGGCATGAGGCTAGAGGTAACAAGCAAGGCTAATAAGAGGCAAATGCAAGAGGGGCAGGAGAAAGCAACTGAAAAATACACGAGGCAAACCTGCACCAGCAAGCAGCTGCAGATTCCAGCTTTTTGGTGCCGCGCAGCCGAGCCTAGAATAGGCTTGGGGCGCACGTGGCCGCGCCTGTCCCCAGCAGAAAATTGTTTGACTTTTTGTTTGACTGATCGGGAGAGGCTTTAAATAGGGGGAGTTGAGCAGCATTCAAGAGAGCCTCCCTTGGGGAGTTATGAACCCTAGCTAGTTTCTATTTTCTTCCTCTCTTTCAATTCTTGTTTAGCTAGCTTAGGAGTAGATTAGTGTAGTTAGTAGATTCTAGGGTTTCTTTTGGACTTAAAGATTGAAGTAGGGGATAAACAACAAAGATCCACATTTGGAGAAAGACTCAAGATTTGCAATTTCTATCTCTTAATTCTCCTTGTATTCATTGTAAATTTGGATGATGTTTATGAATCTTGTGGATGATTTATTTGAGTTATTTATGACTTGAATCTATTTTGGGATTTCAATGGAACCCAACGCGTAGTTTGTATTGATTTCTCTCTCATTACTTTTATTATGAATTGGTTATCTAAACTTGTGCGTTTAGATTGACTTCTTGTGAACCTATATGAACTTGACAAATGAGTTGTAGGTTAGACCTAGTTATGATATCATGCAAAATTTAGACATTCTTGTGGGTAATCTATGAGATTATGTGACGTGTGTCTCGTTCATTGTCCTCAAGAGTTGATAATTTGATAGCATTTAGGATAGAACTATACGTAAATGCCGTATACAACCAAATTGAGAATCTAATCTTAATGACTTCCTATGTGAAAGTTGGTAATTGAAAGAGTAGTTAATGAGATTTTCCCGTGACATGTGTCTTGTTAATTGTTCTTGATATTGGTTGCTTGATAGTGTGTAGGACAGACATATACCTATATGCCGCATTAGGAAGATTCATAGTTGTCCGTTGA
The DNA here is from genome assembly GCA_020205555.1 of Panax stipuleanatus. Taxonomy (NCBI): domain Eukaryota; kingdom Viridiplantae; phylum Streptophyta; class Magnoliopsida; order Apiales; family Araliaceae; genus Panax; species Panax stipuleanatus. The sequence continues at coordinate 94,235,539 of CM035117.1, forward strand.
AAGAGGCTATTATGTAATCATGATTTCTTGGTTGTCAATTCTACGTATTAATTGTTTCAAATGAGAGAGTTAAAAGATTCAAATAAAATGTTGGGGGAAATTGTAATCTCATGTCTTCATTATCTGAATTTACCCTAGGATTAGTTATTGTATGTTTTAATTCCTGCCTAGTTAACGTAGTTTTAATTCATTCTCTTTACCATCCGTTTAAATAAGACTTAGATGATTATGTGCTAGTGGTTTGGTGTCTTTTATACATTAATTCTCTGTGGGACGATATCTGTACTTACACTTTATTACTTGTTGACCGTGTATACTTGCACGAATATATTGATCGGTAAAACAACCAACAATTTAGTACCGGGGACAGCGCCGATATCGAAAGCACCATATAGGATGGCTACGGTAGAAATGAAAGAGTTGATGATCCAGCTACAGGAGTTGTTGGACAAGAAGTACATCCAACCTAGTGTATCTCCGTGGGGAGCACCAGTGTTGTTTGTGAAGTAGAAGGATGGTTCGATGAGGTTGTGTATGGATTATAGAGAGTTGAATAAGGTGAAAATCAAGAACAAATATCATTTACTGAGAATAGACGATCTGTTTGATCAACTTAATGGAGCGAGATATTTTTCGAAGATTAACTTAAGGTTTGGTTACCATCAGTTGAAGGTGAGGACGGAGGACGTACCAAAGACAACATTTAGAACTCATTACAGCCATTATGACTTCCTAGTGATGTCGTTTGGACTGACAAATGCGCTAGCTGCATTTATGGACTTGATGAACAGAGTATTTAAACCATACTTGGATATGTGGTTGTGTTCATTGACGATATTCTGGTGTATTCGAAGACTGAAGAGGAGCATGCCGAACATCTACAAATTGTATTGGAAACATTAAGAGAAGAGAAACTATATGCTAAATTTTAAAAGTGTGAGTTCTGTTTGAAGAGGGGTTAATTTTTGGGACATGTCATCGACAAAGATGGAATTTCTATTGATCCAGTGAAAGTAAAAGCGGTGAAAAATTGGGGACAACCGAAGACACCGACAGAAGTTAGAAGTTTCTTGGGATTGGCAGGGTATTACCGGAGATTTATTCAAGATTTCTCGAAGATAGCGACATCATTGACTAATCTGACGAGGAAGACTATTAAGTTTGTATGGACAGAGAAGTGTGAACAGAGTTTTCAGGAAAAGAAGAAAAGACTCAGTGAAGCACCTGTGTTATCGTTGCAAGATAGTACAGGAGGTTTTACAGTGTATAGTGATGTGTCACACAAAGGACTGGGTTGCGTGTTAATGCAGAATGGTAAAGTCATTGCATACACATCACTACAATTAAAGGACTATGAGAAAGGATACCCTACCCATGACCTGGAATTGGCTGCAGTAGTGTTTGCCCTTAAGATCTGGAGGCATTACCTCTACAGAGAAAAGTGAGAGATATACACAGACCACAAGAGTCTGAAGTATATCTTAACGCAAAAGGAGTTGAATATGAGGCAAAGGAGATGGTTAAAATTGATCAAGGATTATGACTGTGATATTCTATATCATCCAGGGAAGGCCAATGTAGTGGCAGATGCTTTAAGCAGGAAGAGCAGAGAAAAGTTATTTGTATTGATCGAATAAGAAGAATTGGTAAGAGAAATGGAGAAAATGGAGTTGGAGGTGAAATTTTTGAAGAATTCGGATAGAGTAATAGAAATGGAAGCAAGTCCAACCTTATTAGACAAGGTAAAAGAAACACAAGAGAATGATGAAGAATGCGGTAACATCAAGAAGCGGTTAGCTAAAGGCAAAGAGTTGAAGTATAAAATTGACGGCATTGAATTGTTGAGATTTGAAGGACGAATTTGGGTACCTGCTGTACTAGAGTTAAAAGAAGAGATTTTACTAGAAGCGCACAATACAAGATATTCAATACACCCAGGAAGCACGAAGATGTATCAAGATTTGCATCAACATTATTGGTAGCCTAACATGAAGAGAGAGGTTGTTGAATGCGTCAGCAGATGTTTAACTTGTCAAAAAGTCAAGGCAGAGCATCAATGACCGAGTGGACTATTACAGCCGTTAGAAAATCTAGAAAGGAAATGGGAGCACGTCAAAATGGATTTTTTGGTAAGACTTCCAGTGACACAAAAAGGTTATGACGCCATATGGGTGATTATTGATCGTCTTACAAAATCAGCACACTTTTTGTCGATTAGGATCAGGTATACTTTGGATAAATTAGCCAAATTGTATATCAAGGAAATAATTTTGAGACATGATGTGCCAGTATCAATTGTGTCTGATAGAGATCCGTGCTTCATGTCAAACTTTTGGAAGAGTCTTCAAGAAAGAATGGGGACACAACTAAGGTAAAGTACCGGGTATCATCCACAGAAAGATGGGCAAAGCGAGAGGACGATTTAAACACTAGAAGACATGCTCAGAGCCTGTGTGATGGACTTCTAAGGAATCTGGGAAGATCATCTTCCATTAGTAGAGTTTGCATATAATAATAGTTATCATGCAAGCATAGGAATGCCACCGTACAAAGCCTTATATGGAAGGAAATGCAGAATGCCCTTATGTTGGGACGAGTTAGGTGAACGAAGACTGTTGGGGCCAGAATTGGTGCAGCAGACCGTAGAGATCATCAAAGTGATAAGAGCTCGACTGGTAGCAGCTCAGGATCGACAAAAGCAGATCTTCATCGCAAGAAAAGAGACTTTGAAGTGGGAAGCTATGCGTTTCTAAAGGTATCTCCTTGGAAGGGGAAGATAAGATTTGGAAAAAAAGGTAAACTGAGTCCGTGATTTATTGGACCATTCAAAATACTGAAAAAGATAGGCAAAGTAGCGTACAAGGTAGTTCTACCTCTTGAACTGGAACATATTCACAATGTGTTTCATGTGTCAGTGTTTCATCTGTACAAGCCGAATTACAAGCATGTGATATCCTACGAGCCGATTCAAGTCGAGAAGGACTTATTGTACGAGGAGATCCTTGTAGAAATTTTGGATAGGAAAGAGCAAAAATTGAGGGATAAGATTATACATTCTGTCAAAGTTCTGTGGAGAAACCACAATGCTGAGGAAGCCTCGTGGGAACTAGAGGAAAAGATTGTTAGAGTTTATGCCCTAGAGGCTAATTCTTTGATGTAATTGCTTAAACATTTTTGATATTATATTTGATTGAATAAATGATTTATTTTATTATGGTTTTATTTACTGCGTTATATAAATGTTAACATAATAAAAGTCCTTAGAATAGTGATACAAATTATATGGCTTCAAGTTTGTGACTTGAACATGAGATCATATAATTACAATTAATATCATTACTCTTAAATGTCCCTAGTCGAGTGTCATTGTTAATGGGACAACAATGATACATTGAGACTAGTATGTGGATTGACTGATGGCCAAATCTCATTGGTCATAAATATATGAGATATTGAGTCAATGCATAGGTACATGTTAGAGAACAATGTACTGGACAGACCCACCATGAGAATTCTACGTGGAGCATTATGCAAAGTGTCATAAGAAATTCTCATAGTGACAATGATGTAATGATCCTCCGACCTGAAATCACTATATTACTACACGAGAATTTATGTACTTTGATATCATCAAAGGCCACCCTTAATGGGGTGGACGATAAAGGTGATTATTGGGTACATCATGTGTGAGGAATATGAGTGATCTAGATGGAATTTAACCCTCCTATATATTAGGGGTGATATCCATAGGCCTCTTGATTGAGTAGGACTATGAAATGCATGGCCATGCTCAAATAGTGATTTGTTTCATATAGTCTACTCATCGATCAAGAAAACTCAGATTAAATTATGAAGATGATGACACATTCCATGCCTCGAGTTTAATCTAGGATGTCAAGGTTAAAAGGATTAAATTACATTAAAACATTGGTCACGAAAAGGTTGTATCTGTGACGCCCCCAAATTCCAGGACCGCCACTTGGTCTCTCGAATTCGGTTCATCACGTGCTCATGGTAATACATCGCAATAATGATAACTAAATATCACACAACCACAACGGAAAATCTATTCTAGAATAATTTATAATGATTTATTATAATTATTCCCCCAAGTCTCGCAACCTACAGTACTTAATAGATTACATAGCAATATCAATTAACGACTTGTTATATAATCTAACTTAAGCTTAAACATAAACAAATCCAGTCTTACTACATCATCTTCACACAATATTAATATATTTGAAACATAACAGACATAAGCTAGTTGGTAGCCTTGCCCTTGCCCTTATCAATGCCCGAAGGTTCGCCATGCTCTGCCTTAACTGGAATGTTTTAGGAAAAGCAAGAATGAGCACAAATTGCCCAGCAAGTAATATACAATAAGGGTGAATAATAAGATTCTCAATTCTCGAAAGGGTGTAGCAAGATTTGATAGTTCAAGAATAACAAGAATATCAACAGTTCTCAATAACAGTCGCTAAGGACAGGATAATATCAATATGATTCAATAATAAGTCAATTCAAGATTTCAAATAATTGAATACTGAGTAGTCACTACGGACTATGAACTTCTACTAGAATTGACAGTAATAAACTGAAAATCCAACAAAAACAGGTACAACAGGTGATCAGCCTAAAGTACCCTTGTTATGCATAACAATCAATCATACTCAAGTGTACACGTCGGTTCTCCGACAATTATATATTCCCTTAAAAGAAGGTTGTTCTTCTCAGTCAAATACAAGATCCCGCACCAATCAATTAGTTTGGGTTGCTTTTCAATAACATAAGTCCAGCCGAATCAAATGGCATAGACACTTTCACAATATTCAAGAACAATACTAAGTTCAACATGAATAATAGCTTTAATGAAATAAGAGTTCAAGTATGCTAATTCAATTCAACCGATTAAATAGGAAACTAATTCGCAATACACAAGATAGGATACTTGCATAGTAAAAGAGTATAAGTTAGGAAACTTTCACAATCATAGCTTTCCTTGCATAAAGTAAATGCGTCGGTTAGGATACTTGCACTTTAAAAGAGTGTAAGTAAGAGAACTTGCCTTTAGCGTAGTTTATCCACGAAAAGCAATCAACACTTTTGAATTCCTATCGTAATACAATTACGTATATATATAATATTCATTAGTCATATAATTTAACTTCACATTTTCTCTTTGAATATACGATCAACACATAAGGTAAGTTTTACCTAGCTACACAGTTATATAGAATATAATTTCTATCCTTAACGTTCCTTCTTTAGAGTTTAAACGCATTCTCATATTATATAAGATCTCAACAATTAGCAAACATGCTTGCATATTATTAATATCACATAAGACCACAATCAATACTAAATATATTTTATTTTAGCAAGTTACGGCATCTCCTTAAGTTAACCGTCAAAATCGGGTTCAAGTAACATCATATAATATCACGTAGCATGTATTCATATTTAAAGGATACTTTACATGCTTGTATAACTTTTCCAAATCCAATCGTACATGGTATAGGTTCTTAAGTTAATACTTAAAGCCATTCAAGGACACGAACTCATATGGTCTAATATGGTCGTTTTTAAACACATAAGATATTCATATAACTTGTATTAGTCATGCTCATGAGTACTCGTATTGCATATATGTAGCTAGCATTGTTATTATCTTGAAAACATGCTTTGTTTATGCTAAACTTTAATCACGGCAACCAATCATGGTATATATATATGCATGACACATGAATGAGTCTAAGAGTACTATCACATGTGTCCATAAATATCAGAATTTAAATCTCCACGTATCGTGTTAATGCTCATGTGCAAGGCTTGTATTTCTATTAGTGAATCTTACTAATAGAGCCTAACATGTTCATGCTTCCTTATGAACTATATAAACACAAGTTAAGGCTTCATTCATATATTTCAAAGTTATCTAAACATGCTCATAACATCAAAATGACTATATAGCATTTACATGATCATATCCACCTTCAAACTTATATTTTTGTTAGGAATGAGCACTAGTTAGGTTCACATGTTCATATTTTATTACGGAACCAATATAGATAAGCTAGCATGCACTTCATGTGTCTCTAGGTGGTACTAACGTGCTTGCAAGGTCAGTATGAAAACATGCTTTATAATGTTAATGATTGTTTATGAAATTTAAAGTTCGTTTCCAAGCTTCATGTCGTTTTGTTAACCATGCATGCTAATACACTAAAACATGCTTACATTGCCTCATTAGGTTTATATATATGTATTAATCATGCTTCCATGCTTGTTTAAACAAAAATCAACCAATTAGTACATAACAGTTTCGTTGCAGAATGCAGAAAACTGAACACAGAGGCCGGCACTGCGGCGCGGCAACAGCAGCCATATTCTAGCGCTGCGGCGCGGGTGGCGCTGCGACGCGGCGCTGCGGCGCTGCGGCGCGGTTTGCGGCGCGGTTTGCGGCGCTGCGGCGCTGGCTGCGGCGCTGCGGCATGGGGACAGTTCCTCAGTTCAGACTGCAGCGAAACCGACCCAAAAGCTCCCATTTTATCGATCTCGACATACCCATATGCTATTAGACTAACCTTTTTAACTTACTAACACATATATATGCTTATATAACAGTCAATCGCCCAAACGATTCCCAATTTCATGAACTCCAACTAATTTCACGAATTCGATGCTTTACAGAAATTACAGAGCAACAATGGAAATGAAAGTCAAGAAAGCTATATAGTGGTTCCATCACGTATGTATGTTCATATAACAACAATATAAGGGTTCTACAAACCAATCATGAACCAATTTGGCATAATCAAAAATTTGAAGGAAACTTCGGAAACAGAAAACGAAAATGAAGAACAAAGGAAGAGGGATTATACCTCTACTAGGATTCCAATATAGTTTGCTGCTAATCCAACTTCTCCTACTGATATATGTATATTGCTTTCACTCACCACTTATGCAAACTCTCAGCAAATTGAAAACGAAGAAACATGGATGCTATTTATAGAAGAATCCTTACACAGACAATGCAATTGTCCATTAAATTGAACCACTAGATTGAATCTTTGTATATTAGCTAAGGAAGAGTTGGTAGAGTGGTTGAAGAACACTGTTGTGCCCACTCCCCGTATCATGATTTGCTAGAATGCTAAGTTTGAGAAGGTAGGAGTATGCTAGCTTCATGAGTGTTTTACGTGTACAAGGTTTGTGTCTTATTAATATGGGACAAGGCATAAAAATCTCAGCATTTCCAATTTGTAAACAAACTAGTGTTAATACTTAGGTTATATACACACACATATTTAGACACTTAGGTCTTTAATTGAAATGTCACAATAATTCATATACTGTAGTAAGTGTAAATTGACACGTATAATCCATGTACATTTTGTTAATACCGGATATAATCTAATCAGATGTTAACACATTACACTGTCTCCTTTATTAAAACTAATTGTTTACAATATGTTCATGATATATTATACAATGTATACTCACATATTTATTGTCACACAAGTTATTAATCAAGTAGCTCACATGGTTTAATAAGCCTTACCATATAATAGGGTCATATTACACTTCACATAATACATAGTCAGCTAATATATGCTACACATTTAATTCGCATGCTTGCACATATAATTTCTCATCTTATAAATTGAATATTAATTAATAATATACACATATCCTACATCAATCAATATAATTGTTAACCTCCATAACAATTTAATTAACCCTTATATGATTAATCATCACTTTGATATAAATCTTATTATATTTATAAACACGTTGCTCATTATTATTATGTTTCTTGCAATAATAATAATCACATATTATTAATCAATCCTCATTAGTATTTTATAACAGTTAATTAATATTCTTCGATTAACAATTAATATAGATTAATTGTTTGCTTAAATTAATATAATCATTCTTATATTACGTCACTGTGCCACACAAGGCAATCAACGAGTTTATCACAAACTCCACCAATTTCTCAATTATTATAATTATTCAATTATATATAATTGAATTAATTCATCTCATAACACAAAATCATTTATATTCAAATAAATTCTCATTTCCATTAATATATTTATTTAATAATATATGGAAATTCTCGGGTATTACATCCTCCCCCCCTTATAAAAATTCCGTCCCGGAATTGCTACAAGGTTACACAAATAGATGGGGATAGTCCCTCATCATCCTATCTTCTAACTCCCACGTTGCCTCCTCGACATCGTGGTTACGCCAAAGTACTTTTACAGATGAAATAACTTTATTTCTCAAAGTTTGTTTTTTCCTATCTAATATCTGGACAGGAATTTCTCCATACGCCAAGTTCTTCTCCACTTGAATGGGCTCGTAAGAAATCACGTGCTTGTAGTCGGCCTTGTACGGTCGCAATACGGAAATGTGAAACACGTTGTGGATGTGCTCCAGTTCGGGTGGCAATGCAACTTTGCATGCCACTTCGCCCACTCGCTTCAGTATCTCGAACGGTCCTATGAATCTTGGACTCAATTTTCCTTTCTTGCCGAAACGGATTTTTCCCTTCCATGGAGATACCTTCAAGAATACGAAACTGCCGACTTTGAAGTCTCGGTCCTGCCGATGCAAATCTGCGTATTTCTTCTGGCGATCTTGAGCTGCTACAAGTCTGGCTCTTATCACTGTCACCACGTCTACGGTTTGTTGAACTAACTCTGGTCCGAGTATTCGTCGTTCTCCGACTTCGTCCCAACATAACGGCGTTCTGCACTTTCTCCCGTAAAGAGCTTCATACGGTGGCATGCCGATACTTGCATGGTAGCTATTATTATATGCGAATTCTACTAAGGGTAGGTGGTCTTCCCAATTTCCCTTAAAATCCATCACGCAAGTCCTAAGCATGTCCTCCAGCGTTTGTATTGTTCGCTCACTCTATCCGTCTGTCTGAGGATGGTAAGCTGTACTCAACCTCAACTGCGTTCCCATTCTTTCTTGCAAACTCTTCCAAAAATTGGACGTGAAGCGCGGATCTCGATCAGAGACAATTGATACCGGCACTCCATGTCGTGAAACAATCTCTTTTACATACAGACTCGCTAATTGGTTCAAACTGTAGTGGATCTTGATTGGTAGAAAATGTGCAGTCTTGGTAAGTCGATCCACAATAACCCAAATGGCATCATAACCTTTCTGCGTAACTGGAAGTCCTACCACGAAGTCCATCGTAATATGCTCCCATTTCCACTCTGGTATTTCCAACGGTTGTAGTAAACCACTCGGCCGCTGATGTTCTGCTTTAACGCGTTGGCAAGTCAAGCATCTACTGACGCACTCCGCGACTTCCCGTTTCAAATTGGGCCACCAAAAATGTTGCCTTAGATCTTGGTACATCTTTGTGCCTCCCGGATGAACGGAATATGTCGTATTGTGTGCCTCGTGCAAAATCTCTTCCCTCAACTCGGTCACCGCTGGTACCCACACTCTCCCTTCAAATCTCAAAATACCATCTTTATCCATTCGAAATTTTTCTTCCTCATTTTCTGTGATCCTCTTTCAGATTTTCTCACACTCTTCATCCTTTTCCTGAGCTTCCTTTACTCTATCCAACAACGTCGGACAAGCTTCCATTACAATTAACTTCTCACCAGACTTTTCTGGTCCTTTCACTTCTATCTCCAATTTCTCCATCTCTCTTATCAACTCTTCCTGAGTCGTCAAATTAAACAACTTCTCCCTTCCTTTACTGCTCAGAGCGTCGGCAACCACATTTGCCTTTCCCGGGTGATAAAGAATATCGCAGTCATAGTCTTTGATTAATTCTAACCACCTTCTCTGCCGCATGTTTAACTCCTTCTGTGTGAAGATATATTTCAGACTTTTGTGGTCCGTGTATATCTCACATTTTTCTCCGTATAGATAATGTCTCCATATCTTTAACGCAAAAACTACTGCCGCTAACTCTAAGTCGTGAGTGGGGTATCGTTTTTCGTAATCCTTCAATTGTCGTGACGCATATGCAATAACCTTGCCATGTTGCATGAGCACACAGCCAAGCCCCTTGTGCGATGCATCACTATACACCACAAAATTTCCCGCATCATCTGGTAATGATAACACAGGTGCTTCGCTCAATCTCCTTTTCAGTTCTTGAAAACTTTCTTCGCATTTGTCGGTCCATACAAATTTCACCGTCTTTCTAGTCAAATTGGTCAACGGGGTTGCTATCTTAGAAAAATCTTGGATGAATTTTCGATAGTACCCAGCTAACCCTAGAAAGCTTCTCACCTCCGTCGGTGTTCTCGGTTGTTCCCAATTACTTACTGCTTCGACCTTTGCAGGGTCTACTGAGATTCCATTCTTATCCACCACGTGGCCTAAGAATTGAACCTTCTCTATCCAAAATTCTCACTTAGAAAATTTTGCATACATCTTCTCCTTCCTTAGTGCCTCCAAAACAATCTTCAGATGTTCGGCGTGTTCTTCCTCTGTCTTTGAGTAGATCAAAATGTCGTCGATAAAAACCACTACAAATTTATCCAAGTATGGCTTGAAAACTCGGTTCATCAAGTCCATAAATGCTGCCGGAGCATTAGTCAATCCGAATGACATTACCAAAAACTCGTAGTGTCCATAACGGGTTCGAAACGCAGTCTTTGGTATGTCCTTGTCCCTCACTTTCAGTTGATGATATCCTGTTCGTAGGTCGATCTTTGAGAAACACTTTTCTCCCTTCAGTTGATCAAATAAGTCGTCTATCCTCGGTAGCGGATACCGGTTCTTGATCGTTACTCTGTTCAATTCTCGATAATCGATACAGAGCCTCATCGATCCGTCCTTCTTCTTAACGAATAGTACTGGTGCTCCCCAAGGAGAAACACTCGGTCGAATGTAACCCTTATCCAACAATTCTTGTAATTGTATCATCAATTCCTTCATTTCTACTGGCGCCATACGATATGGAGCTTTCGAAATCGGTGCCGTTCCCGGTGCTAAGTCTATTACGAATTCGATTTCTTTGTCTGGCGGAAGACCAGGCAGATCGTCCGGAAACACATCTTGGAATTCATTAACTACGTATATATCCTTAATTTCTACTCCCTTTTTCCGAGTATCAACGATGTAAGCTAAATATCCTACACATCCTTTCCTTAACAATTTCTTGGCCTGCATCCTCGTAACGCAACACGATTGCTTAAGCGATGAGCTACCATAAAACACTACCTTAGACTTACTCGGAGTCTGAAGGTTCACACATTTATTCTGACAGTCAATTATCGCAGCATGGTTATACAACCAATCCATTCCCAGTATTACGTCAAATTCTCCCAGTCTAATAGGAATCAAGTCTACGCTCAGTTCATGTTTACTAATACTTGCGTGACAATTTCGATAAACGTATTCTACAGGGATCACTTCCTTATTAGCAACTTCTATGATCAAAGGATTTTCTAAAAGTTCTCGGGGTGTACAAAGTCTACTAGCAAATTCTTCAGATACAAAAGAACAGGTGGCAACCGAATCAAATAATACATAAGCATTTATATCATTGATTGGGATTATACCTGACACCACATCCTTCGCAGCCACTGCGTCTTGGACGGTCATGTTAAAGGTTCTGGCGGTTGGGCGGTTGGATTGTGCCGGTCCACCGATCATCAGCTTGTTGCCTCCTTGCTGATTACTACCCCCGCCACTTCCCTTCTTTGGGCAGTCCTTAATTCGGTGCTCCGTCGAGCCACACGCAAAGCATCCTTGTATCTTTTTCGGTTTCAAACAGTTGGGCGAGATGTGCCCTTCCTGTCCGCAGTTGTAGCAAGTGCCACGTCCCTTCCAGCACTCGCCCTGGTGATTCTTCCCACACTTCGGGCATCCTTCAGCCCTCTTCTTGAAACCTCCACGAAAATTCCCTGATTGATTATTATTGTTGTTTTTGTTGTTGTTGTTGTTCTCCCACTTTCTCTTTCCCAAGTTGCTTCCTCCGCTACTGCTTCCTCCCGTACGATTCTCTCCTCCAGTATTCTTTCCTTTCTTTTCTTTGTTATACAGACTTAAGGCCTCACTGCCGCCTTCCGCAATGATTGCCTTCTCCAGTAATGTTGCAAAGGAATCAATTTGAAGAACTGATACCTTATTGAACAGCCATGGCTTCAACCCTTGTTCAAAGCGTCTAGCCTTCCTCTCTTCATCACCAACTTGGTGCTCCGCAAATCGCGCTAGTTCGTTAAACCTAGCCGCGTATTGCGCCACCGTCATCTCACCTTGTTTTAACTCTAGGAATTTCACCTCCATCCTATTCTTCATACTCTTCGGAAAGTAATTCTCGAAGAACAGTGCCTTAAACTTATCCCAAGCTATTATCCCTTCTCCAGCTCTTTGTTGATTAGCCTCCCACCAGTAGTTCGCTTCTCCCCTCATCATGTACGTGGCAAACACCGTCTTCTGATCTTCGCCTACGCTAGCTATAGTGAAAGCTTTTTCGATCTCTTTGATCCACGTTTGTGGGACGATTGGGTCGGTAGTTCCCTCGAACTCCGGGGGTCCTACACTCTTAAAGTCTTTAAAGGTTGTTACTGGCACAGTTTGAGGGTTCGGGCGAACGGGTTCATTGTTCCTTCCCCTTAAGGCTTCTCCTAACAAGTCTACCAGTTTCTGGATCGGGTCTACTTGTTCTCTCTCATTATTAACGGATTCTTCGGGTGCAGTCAATCTACGTCTGGGCGGCATTATCTGCATCACAATTTTTCATTTTATTATTATTCAGGTATATCACTTAAGTATTTATAACACGTTTCTAAAATCAACTCCATTTATATTCATATGTCATTTCATTTCATTACATGATTTTCCTAGCATACTGCTATAAATGTTATCACATATATCCCCTAATATCACAAAAGACGGGGAATATACCAACCTACTACCATACTACCCCTCTAACAAAAGCTAACTCGGGGTTTACATCATCATCCCACATCTTACACAAAAGATCGGGATTACAACATAGTATATACAATACATAAAGACACAACTAGTACTACCACTAGACTGACTAAGGAAATCTCATCCCATCATCCCGCGCTCCACTGCGCTCTTGTACTCCAACTGTGCTATATACGCAACTAGCTCTCGGCTCAAGGTATGTAGAGTCTGTCCCTGTTCTGCCGGGTAGTGGTACACACCATCAATCACCCTTTCAAAAGCTGAACGGAACACATACCCCATCTTGTTCATCTTTCTCTTCTTGCACCTGACCTCGTCCTCAAGGTCGTCAGCTCTCTCATTGGACGCTTCCCACTTCTCCTCGAAGTGTAACCTATCCATCACCTCCAACTCTAGCTGAGTACGGAGTGCCTCTTTCTCAGTTTTCTCACTCAGCTCCCTCTGCTCAACCTCTTCTAGCTTCTCTGCCAAATCTACATTCCTAGCCACTGACCTGTGAAATAGAGTCCCCATCTGGATCCCTGCCTCCCTACGGTAGGCAAGCTCCACCTCTAACTCTTGCATAGCCAGATTCCTCTGGTGGTCCTCGTTCCTCAGCTTCTGGAACTCAGACTCTCTCTCGTGGGCCTCTGCCTCCAGCTCCTGGACTCTGCAGTCTAACTCTAGAATACGCTCCTCGTACTCGCCTAACATTTGTTCCTCTATAGTAGCCTCATCAGAGTCCTCTACTGGCTCATCCTCCATCGGCTCCTCCTCTGGATCAGACTCTATCTCAATCTCGTCCTCGTCGTCGGACTCGAACGGTGCAACAGCCTGCACTGGTGTAGCCTCTAGAGGTGCCTCGTACACTACATGTATATCCCTGGGCTCCTCCTTGGCCACTCTACTAGGTACCCCTGTGTCTGTCATCCTACACTCACAAACACAAGAAAAGAAATAGCATCTCCATTTGAATGTTAAACAAAATATAAGTTCATTGTATAAAATGAAGTTACATTTCATAACAGACTAAGACTCTCAAGGAAAACTCTACATGAGTTTTATCTCCTTCCTAACTTCTAAGTTCGCCTAAGTTATAGTCTAAGGACACTCGTTCCTAAGGTTTATAACTATCGCTCTGATACCAACCTGTGACGCCCCCAAATTCCAGGACCGCCACTTGGTCTCTCGAATTCGGTTCATGACGTGCTCATGGTAATACATCGTAATAATGATAACTAAATATCACACAACCACAGCGGAAAATCTATTCTAGAATAATTTACAATGATTTATTATAATTATTCCCCCAAGTCTCGCAACCTACAGTACTTAATAGATTACATAGCAATATCAATTAACGACTTGTTATATAATCTAACTTAAGCTTAAACATAAACAAATCCAGTCTTACTACATCATCTTCACACAATATTAATATATTTGAAACATAACAGACATAAGCTAGTTGGTAGCCTTGCCCTTGCCCTTATCAATGCCCGAAGGTTCGCCATGCTCTGCCTTAACTGGAATGTTTTAGGAAAAGCAAGAATGAGCACAAATTGCCCAGCAAGTAATATACAATAAGGGTGAATAATAAGATTCTCAATTCTCGAAAGGGTGTAGCAAGATTTGATAGTTCAAGAATAACAAGAATATCAACAGTTCTCAATAACAGTCGCTAAGGACAGGATAATATCAATATGATTCAATAATAAGTCAATTCAAGATTTCAAATAATTGAATACTGAGTAGTCACTACGGACTATGAACTTCTACTAGAATTGACAGTAATAAACTGAAAATCCAACAAAAACAGGTACAACAGGTGATCAGCCTAAAGTACCCTTGTTATCCATAACAATCAATCATACTCAAGTGTACACGTTGGTTCTCCGACAATTATATATTCCCTTAAAAGAAGGTTGTTCTTCTCAGTCAAATACAAGATCCCGCACCAATCAATTAGTTTGGGTTGCTTTTCAATAACATAAGTCCAGCCGAATCAAATGGCATAGACACTTTCACAATATTCAAGAACAATACTAAGTTCAACATGAATAATAGCTTTAATGAAATAAGAGTTCAAGTATGCTAATTCAATTCAACCGATTAAATAGGAAACTAGTTCGCAATACACAAGATAGGATACTTGCATAGTAAAAGAGTATAAGTTAGGAAACTTTCACAATCATAGCTTTCCTTGCATAAAGTAAATGCGTCGGTTAGGATACTTGCACTTTAAAAGAGTGTAAGTAAGAGAACTTGCCTTTAGCGTAGTTTATCCATGAAAAGCAATCAACACTTTCGAATTCCTATCGTAATACAGTTACCTATATATATGATATTCATTAGTCATATAATTTAACTTCACATTTTCTCTTTGAATATACGATCAACACATAAGGTAAGTTTTACCTAGCTACACAGTTATATAGAATATAATTTCTATCCTTAACGTTCCTTCTTTAGAGTTTAAACGCATTCTCATATTATATAAGATCTCAACAATTAGCAAACATGCTTGCATATTATTAATATCACATAAGACCACAATCAATACTAAATATATTTTATTTTAGCAAGTTACGGCATCTCCTTAAGTTAACCGTCAAAATCGGGTTCAAGTAACATCATATAATATCACGTAGCATGTATTCATATTTAAAGGATACTTTACATGCTTGTATAACTTTTCCAAATCCAATCATACATGGTATAGGTTCTTTAAGTTAATACTTAAAGCCATTCAAGGACACGAACTCATATGGTCTAATATGGTCGTTTTTAAACACATAAGATATTCATATAACTTGTATTAGTCATGCTCATGAGTACTCGTATTGCATATATGTAGCTAGCATTGTTATTATCTTGAAAACATGCTTTGTTTATGCTAAACTTTAATCACGGCAACCAATCATGGTATATATATATGCATGACACATGAATGAGTCTAAGAGTACTATCACATGTGTCCATAAATATCAGAATTTAAATCTCCACGTATCGTGTTAATGCTCATGTGCAAGGCTTGTATTTCTATTAGTGAATCTTACTAATAGAGCCTAACATGTTCATGCTTCCTTACGAACTATATAAACACAAGTTAAGGCTTCATTCATATATTTCAAAGTTATCTAAACATGCTCATAACATCAAAATGACTATATAGCATTTACATGATCATATCCACCTTCAAACTTATATTTTTGTTAGGAATGAGCACTAGTTAGGTTCACATGTTCATATTTTATTACGGAACCAATATAGATAAGCTAACATGCACTTCATGTGTCTCTAGGTGGTACTAACGTGCTTGCAAGGTCAGTATGTAAACATGCTTTATAATGTTAATGATTGTTTATGAAATTTTAAGTTCGTTTCCAAGCTTCATGTCGTTTTGTTAACCATGCATGCTAATACACTAAAACATGCTTACATTGCCTCATTAGGTTTATATATATGTATTAATCATGCTTCCATGCTTGTTTAAACAAAAATCAACCAATTAGTACATAACAGTTTCGTTGCAGAATGCAGAAAACTGAACACAGAGGCCGGCGCTGCGGCGCGGCAACAGCAACCATATTCTAGCGCTGCGGCGCGGGTGGCGCTGCGACGCGGCGCTGCGGCGTGGTTTGCGGCGCTGCGGTGCTGCGGCGTGGGGACAGTTCCTCAGTTCAGACTGCAGCGAAACCGACCCAAAACCTCCCATTTTATCGATCTCGACATACCCATATGCTATTAGACTAACCTTTTTAACTTACTAACACATATATATGCTTATATAACAGTCAATCGCCCAAACGATTCCCAATTTCATGAACTCCAACTAATTTCACGAATTCGATGCTTTACAGAAATTACAGAGCAACAATGGAAATGAAAGTCAAGAAAGCTATACAGTGGTTCCATCACGTATGTATGTTCATATAACAACAATATAAGGGTTCTACAAACCAATCATGAACCAATTTGGCATAATCAAAAATTTGAAGGAAACTTCGAAAACAGAAAACGAAAATGAAGAACAAAGGAAGAGGGATTATACCTCTGCTAGGATTCCAATATAGTTTGCTGCTAATCCAACTTCTCCTACTGATATATGTATATTGCTTTCACTCACCACTTATGCAAACTCTCAGCAAATTGAAAACGAAGAAACATGGATGCTATTTATAGAAGAATCCTTACACAGACAATGCAATTGTCCATTAAATTGAACCACTAGATTGAAGCTTTGTATATTAGCTAAGGAAGAGTTGGTAGAGTGGTTGAAGAACACTGTTGTGCCCACTCCCCGTATCATGATTTGCTAGAATGCTGAGTTTGAGAAGGTATGAGTATGCTAGCTTCATGAGTGTTTTACGTGTACAAGGTTTGTGTCTTATTAATATGGGACAAGGCATAAAAATCTCAGCATTTCCAATTTGTAAACAAACTAGTGTTAATACTTAGGTTATATACACACACATATTTAGACACTTAGGTCTTTAATTGAAATGTCACAATAATTCATATACTGTAGTAAGTGTAAATTGACACGTATAATCCATGTACATTTTGTTAATACCGGATATAATCTAATCAGATGTTAACACATTACACTGTCTCCTTTATTAAAACTAATTGTTTACAATATGTTCATGATATATTATACAATGTATACCCACATATTTATTGTCACACAAGTTATTAATCAAGTAGCTCACATGGTTTAATAAGCCTTACCATATAATAGTGTCATATTACACTTCACATAATACATAGTCAGCTAATATATGCTACACATTTAATTCGCATGCTTGCACATATAATTTCTCATCTTATAAATTGAATATTAATTAATAATATACACATATCCTACATCAATCAATATAATTGTTAACCTCCATAACAATTTAATTAACCCTTATATGATTAATCATCACTTTGATATAAATCTTATTATATTTATAAACACGTTGCTCATTATTATTATGTTTCTTGCAATAATAATAATCACATATTATTAATCAATCCTCATTAGTATTTTATAACAGTTAATTAATATTCTTCGATTAACAATTAATATAGATTAATTGTTTGCTTAAATTAATATAATCATTCTTATATTACGTCACTGTGCCACACAAGGCAATCAACGAGTTTATCACAAACTCCACCAATTTCTCAATTATTATAATTATTCAATTATATATAATTGAATTAATTCATCTCATAACACAAAATCATTTATATTCAAATAAATTCTCATTTCCATTAATATATTTATTTAATAATATATGGAAATTCTCGGGTATTACAGTATCGAATCACCTATCTTATTGTTATTTGGGTAGCAGTGATGCATTACTAGATGCCGCTCACTGTTTATAATTTTATAATATGATTTTAAAATTATTGCCAACATAATAATAATCTATAGGGTCACATACTTAGAACGTAATTAAAAGGAAATTAATTTAAATTGTATGGATTTAAATATATCAATATGATTGATAGTATTTAAATTACGAATTTAAATTAATAGGATAATTTGTATATATATATATATATATATATATATATGTATATTAATTAAGTAAGACTTAATTAAGATATAATATATATATATATATATATATATATAAATTCGGATTTTATTTTTTTAATTGGATTAGGTTTTGGTTAATTCCTTTAACTGCTATATATATATGATATATCAGCCGTTTAGGGTATTATCGATATCAAAACCCTAGCCGCTCTTAGAGAGAGACTAGAGAGACAAATTTCAAAAGTCCAGATCCTTGGCGGCTAGTACCGCATCTTTCCTTGCTGCAGACCGTGTGACGATTCGCGGGACGTTCGTGTGGATACCGTAGAGGCGCAGTTCTGTTGGATTGCGTTGAGGATTCGAAGCAGTTCCAGATTCTTCATCGTCTTCGTTCAGGCTTGAATAATCAGAAAAACAAATCTTAACCTCTGAATTAATATATTTTTTGCATGGATCCTGTTTTAGGGTTTCGGAAAATTTTTAATTTTCGTTGCGTTTATGTGCTGAAAACCCTACAGTGGTATCAGAGCCACTTGCGAAATGATTAATTCAGATTACATGTTTTTAATTGTATTCGTTATATATGATATATGATGATGCATGTTTACCGATCTGAAATTGAATATATGATATCCTGCATGTATGCGTATTCTGGAAATCTGTAATACATATGCATGTATATGATGTTCTGATAATCATATCCTAGAAGGTGGAATAATAATTCAACTTCTGTTCTAATTGGATTAGAAACATGAAGATTCGATTTAATATGATTAATCAAAACTGGACATATATGATATGTTCTGGGTGTATTGGTATTATGAGTGTGTTGGCGGATTGTATATGCTTCTGGAATTGTTTCAGAGATTCGTATGAAAAATTCTACAATACAGATTGTAGTTCAAAAAAAAATATTCCAGGGCGCTGCCCCTGCCCCCGCCAGGGGGGGAGACCCCCCCTTGGACCCCCCCTCCCCCCCCACCCCCCCGTCGTAGCGCACGATGGTCGTGACCCTAATATTTTGTATATATTTTTCTTTAATTATATAAATTGTGCCATGTGCTTATTGTGATATGCATGGTGCACAGTTATGGCCCTTTTGACCCATAGGTTAGTGGTTTTTGGTTTTGAAATACGGCTTGCATGTCGTACCTTTCTATAAATTCTGATGTAATATTCTCTTCTCATCTAAATCCCCTCGAATGTAACTCGAGGTTTCTTTATGTCATGTAATGTACAATTGTAACCTATCAAGATGACAAGATGATGATAAAGAGGAGACACATGCATGAGGAAGGTCCAAGGAAGCTACAATTTTGAAGACCTTTTACCACCTTAGACTGACCTTCAATCTTTTCATTAGCTTGAAAAGATTGACCTAGGGTTGGGGCCATAACTGTGACACATTTAATTTTTCACTTTATTTATGCTTGTATACGATATGATATGATAAATAATGTGCATGTTTAATAAGATTAAAATTGGTGAGATCTAAATTAATTATTAAAATCCCTCATAAAATTATTAAGTCTAAATCTGATGCCTTCCAATGAATAACACTCATCAAGACCTTGACCGATGGATGTAGGTTTGCCAAAGTAAAGTACCCCATTTATCTTGGTAAGATGCGATAGGATAATTGTGATATCCAAACTGTTAAAATCATTGGGCCAGACTTAACTAAGTTATCATAATATATAGGATTGTGGACTTAGAGGCATAGAGTTTGGTAGGTACCATTAGATGGACTAGAAATAAATGTTGTTCACCAAACTATCTAAGAGTTATATATGATATAATTGACAAAGGGTTGTCTACCTAAATAATTATGTTTTGAGAGAATAGCCAAAGCTAACTTAAGGCATAATGAAATATGGATCTTAGCTCACTAGAAAGATTTAATTGAAAATGCTTTCCGAATTAATGGTGAGGGCTAATAATTTGAATAAAATAGTGGGAGGTATATTTTGAATGTACTATTATCAATTACATAATATCAAAATTCTGCAATTTGACTTATTATTTTTGCACTTATAAATTGTAGATATCAATGGCAAACAACACAAATAGTCTTTCACTACGATCAGTCCTTGAGAAGGAAAAGCTGAGTGGAGTTAATTTCCTAGACTGGCATAAGAACTTGAGGATTGTCCTCAAACAGGAGCGCAAGCTATATGTCCTTGATGGGTCCATTCCTGCAGCACCAGCTAACACTGCACCACGTGTAGAGCATAATGCTTACAAGAAGCATCAAGATGATGCTCTGGACGTGAGTTGTCTCATGCTAGCAACTATGAACTCTGAGCTTCAGAAGCAACATGAGTTAATGGATGCTTATGAGATGATCGAGCATCTCAAGAAATTGTTCGAAGGGCATGCTCGACAGGAGAGGTATGATACAAGCAAGGCGTTGTATCACTGCAAGATGGGTGAACGTGATCCAGTTGGTCCACATGTGCTGAAAATGATTGGGTATATTGAGTACCTTGGTAGGTTAGGTTTTCCGATTACTCCGGAAGCCCAAACTGATCTTGTTTTGCAATCTTTGAGCAGCAGCTACTCTCAATTTGTTATGAATTACCTCATGAATGAAATTGAGAAACCACTTACTGAGTTATTGAGCATGTTAAGAACTGCCGAGAACAACATGAAAAAGGCAGGACCTGCTCCCATAATGATGGTGCAAAAGGGGAATGCTAAGGGAATGGGGAAAGGCAAGAAGAAGATAGGATCTAAATCTGCCAAACCCAATCCCAAAACCAAACAGGCTTTAAAACCTAAAGGTGGGGTGGCTAAAGAAGGTGATTGTCACTTTTGTGGAAAATCTGGACAATGGAAGAGGAATTGTCATGCTTATTTGGAAGAACTGAAGAAAAAGAAAGGAAGTATGACATTTGATTCAGGTATATATGTTATAGAAGTCAATTTGTCAATTTCTACATCATAGGTATTGGATACTGGATGTGGTTCTCACATTGGTGTTAATGTGCAGGAACTCCGAAGGAGTAGGACTTTGGCGAAAGGCGAGGTTGACCTACGAGTTGGGAATGGAACAAAAGTTGCTGCACTAGCCGTAGGAACTTATCATTTATTTTTGCCCACTGGGCTAGTATTAGAATTAGAGGATTGTTATTATGTGCCTGTTATGAGCAAAAACATTATTTCTGTTTCTTGTTTGGACAAGAATGGTTTTTCATTTTTAATAAAGAACAACAGTTGTTCATTTTACTTAAATGAAATATGTTATGGTGTTGCACAATTGTTTAATGGTCTTTATATTCTTAATTTAGAAATGCCTATCTATAATATAAATACAAAATGATTTAAATATGACATATCTTTGGCACTGTCGTTTAGGCCATATAAATGAGAAACGCATATCCAAACTCCATAAAGATGGGTTTTTGGATTCATTTGATTTTGAATCATATGAGAAATGCGAGTCTTGTTTATTAGGCATGATGACTAAAGCCCCTTTCACTGGACACAGTGAACGGGCTAGCGATGTATTGGGACTTATACATAGTGATGTATGCGGACCCATGAGTTCGTTAGCAAGAGGTGGATTTTATTACTTCATTACATTTACTGACGACTTCAGTAGATATGGATATGTGTATCTTATGAGACACAAATCCGAATCCTTTGAAAAGTTTAAGGAATTCAAGAATGAAGTTCAAAACCAATTTGGCAAAAGCATAAAAGCCCTTCGATCCGATCGAGGAGGTGAATACTTAAGCCAAGACTTTGATGACCTTCTAAAGGAGTGTGGTATTATATCACAGCTCACTCCACCTGGAAAACCACAATGGAATGGTGTGTCTGAGAGGACAAATCGCACCTTGTTGGACATGGTACAATCGATGATGAGTCATGCAGATCTTCCAATAAGCTTCTGGGGTCATGCCCTAGAGACAGCTGCATTCACACTTAACCGTGTTCCTACAAAGACGGTTCATAAGACACCATATGAGATGTGGACTGGGAAACGTCCTAGTATGTCGTTCATGAAGATTTGGGGTTGCGAGGCGTTTGTAAAACGTCTGGCGTCTAACAAGCTCGGACCCAAATATGACAAATGTAATTTTGTGGGATACCCAAAGGAAACAAAAGGGTATTATTTCTACAAACCTTCTGAGAACAAAGTATTTGTTGCTCGAACTGGTATTTTTCTAGAAAGAGAATTTGTCTCTAAAGGAAACAGTGGGAGGAAAGTAGAACTCGAAGAAGTTCGAGAACCACAAAATATCATTGAACCTGAGTTGGAACATGAGCAGGAACCACAAGATATTGTGGAAAGTGAACCTGCTCAAATTACAGGAGGCATTCGTAGATCTAGTAGGACGCGCCAAGAGCCCAAGAGATATTATGGATTTCTTGTGACTCAAAATGGCGATGTGATGCTCATAGATCATGATGATCCTACTTCCTACCAAGAAGCTATGAATGGACCAGATTCTAAGAGATGGCTTGAAGCCATGAAATCTGAGATGGACTCCATGTATACTAACCAAGTATGGACTTTGGTTGATCCACCCGAAGGGGTAAAACCAATCGGGTGCAAGTGGGTGGCCGACTGGTAGCAAAAGGTTTCAAACAAGTTCAAGGTGTTGACTATGATGAAACCTTCTCTCCAATGGCAATGGTTAAATCCATCAGGATCGTACTTGCTATTGTAGCCTTTTATGATTATGAAATCTGGCAGATGGATGTTAAAACTGCTTTTCTTAACGAAAATCTCCTTGAGGATGTGTCTATGACACAACCTGAGGGTTTTGCCAATCCAAAGGATGCTGGAAAGGTATGTAAGTTGCAGCGATCCATTTATGGATTGAAGCAAGCCTCTCGGAGTTGGAATCTTCGATTTGATGAAGCAGTCAAAGAGTTTGGCTTTATAAAAAATGAAGATGAACCTTGTGTATATAAGAAGGTTAGTAGGAGTCACATTGTATTCCTGGTATTATATGTTGATGACATATTAATTATTGGGAATGACATTCCTTCCTTACAGGCTATAAAAACATGGTTAGGAAAATGTTCCTCCATGAAAGATTTGGGCGATGCAACCTACATTTTAGGTATCAAGATCTATCGAGATAGATCGAGAAAAATGCTCGGCCTAAGTCAAAGAACATATATTGATAAAGTGCTGAAACGGTTTAGCATGCAAGAGGCAAAAAGAGGACACTTACCCATGTCTCATGGTGTTAATATCTCTAAGGCCCAATGTCCTAAATCATATGAGGATGAGGAGCGTATGAGAAAGATCCCTTATGCTTTGACAATTAGATCTATCATGTATGCAATGATATGTACTCGTCCGGATGTCTCGTATGCTTTGAGCATGACGAGCAGATACCAGTCGAATCCAGGTGAAGGTCACTGGACAACAGTCAGGAATATCCTCAAGTACCTGAAAAGGACTAAGGATTCATTCTTGGTATATGGAGGTGAAGACGAACTTACAGTAAAGGGTTACACAGATGCTAGTTTCCAGACTGACACAGATGACTATAAGTCTCAGTCAGGTTTTGTGTTTTGCCTTAATGGTGGTGCTGTTAGCTGGAAAAGTTCGAAGCAAGAGATAGTAGACGATTCTACAACAGAGGCTGAGTATATTGCTGCTTCTAGTGCGGCCAAGGAGGCTGTATGGATTAAAAAGTTCGTCACTAAACTTGGTGTTATTCCAACCATTGTTGATCCGGTTAAGCTATACTGTGATAATAATGGAGCCATTGCACAGGCTAAGGAACCCAGATCTCACTGACGATCCAAGCATATACTTAGGCGGTACCATCTCATCCATAAAATCATTGATAGAGGAGATGTACATATAAGCAGAGTGCCAACAGATGATAATGTTGCAGATCCACTGACCAAAGCTTTGTCGCAGCATAAGTACGAAGGTCACACTAGTTCCATGGGTATTAGATACATGAGTGATTAGCTCTAGTGCAAGTGGGAGACTGTTAGAGTTTATGCCCTTGAGGCTAATTCTTTGATGTAATTGCGTAAACATTTTTGATATTATATTTGATTGAATAAATGAATTATTTTATTATGGTTTTATTTACTGCGTTATATAAATGTTAACATAATAAAAGTCCTTAGAATAGTGAAACAAATTATATGGCTTCAAGTATGTGACTTGAACATGAGATCATATAATTACAATTAGTATCATTACTCTTAAATGTCCCTAGTCGAGTGTCATTGTTAATGGGACAACAATGATACATTGAGACTAGTATGTGGATTGACTGATGGCCAAATCTCATTGGTCATAAATATATGAGATATTGAGTCAATGAATAGGTACATGTTAAAGAACAATGTACTGGACAGACCCACCATGAGAATTCTACGTGGAGCATTATGCAAAGTGTCATAAGCAATTCTCATAGTGACAATGACGTAATGATCCTCCGACCTGAAATCACTATATTACTACACGAGAATTTATGTACTTTGATATCATCAAAGGCCACCATTAATAGGGTGGACGATAAAGGTGATTATTGGGTACATCATGAATCGTGTGAGGAATATGAGTGATCTAGATGGAATTTGACCCTCCTATATATTAGGGGTGATATCCATAGGCCTCTTGATTGAGTAGGACTATGAAATGCATGACCATGCTCAAATAGTGATTTGTTTCATATAGTCTACTCATCGATCAAGAAAACTCAGATTAAATTATGAAGAGGATGACACATTCCATGCCTCGAGTTTAATTTAGGATGTCAAGGTTAGAAGGATTAAATTACATTGAAACATTGGTCACGAAAAGGTTGTATCGAATCACCGATCTTATTATTATTTGGGTAGCAGTGATGCATTACTAGATGCCGCTCACTGTTTATAATTTTATAATATGATTTTAAAATTATTGCCAACATAATAATAATCTATAGGGTCACATACTTAGAACGTAATTAAAAGGAAATTAATTTAAATTGTATGGATTTAAATATATCAATATGATTGATATTATTTAAATTACGAATTTAAATTAATAGGATAATTTGTATATATATATATATATATATATATATAAATTCAGATTTTATTTTTCTAATTGGATTAGGTTTTGGTTAATTCCTTTAACTGCTATATATATGATATATCAGCCGTTTAGGGTATTATCGATATCAAAACCCTAGCCGCTCTTAGAGAGAGACTAAAGAGAAAAATTTCGAAAGTCCAAATCCTTGGCGGCTAGTACCGCAGCTTTCCTTGCTGCAAATCGTGTATCGATTCGCGGGACGTTCGTGTGGATACCGTAGAGGCGCAGTTTCGTTGGATTGCGTTGAGGATTCGAAGCAGTTCCAGAATCTCCATCGTCTCCGTTCAGGCTTGAATAATCGGTAAAACAAATCTTAACCTCTGAATTAATATGTTTTTCGCATGGATCCTGTTTTAGGGTTTCAAAAATTTTTTAATTTCCACTGCGTTTATGTGCTGAAAACCCTACAAATATGAGGAAGAATTATCCGAATCTTTTTGAGTAACCTTAGTGAAATTCCTGGGACGAAATTCTTATAATGAGGGGAGAATGTAATAACCAAGAATTTCTGTGTTGCATTATAAATAGATATATTAATTAATTTGTGATATATTATGGATGACTAGGTGATTAAGTGATTATGTGAATAATATGATATGAGTATTTAAAGGAAGTCTCACTAATGAGTTAAATAAGTTGGTGGACTAACCTAAGTATTTTAAGAATCCAAGAAATTGATTTAAGATGTTAAACCCTAATTACATACTCAATATACTTGAATACATCAAGTCTAATTGGGGTTATATAAATAAAATAATATTGTTGATTGATAAGAATATGTAAATATCAATAATGATGAGCATTAGCTCAAGAGATAATAAATTTAATGGATTAAGAAGTGTAAGTGATTTAAATAAGCCCAATTAATTATTTAAGCATTGGACTTGTAGATAATTTGGTTTAAGAGCAACTAAACTGTTAAACTGGCCTAATATTAAATGTATAGGAAAAGTATATTAGTAGCCCAATTAATTTGTTATGGAGGCCCAAGCTCATTAGTGGCCCAAAATAAATATTGCAAGACCAATAGATGTTATAAGACCAATCTTGGCCCACTTGTGGAGGGGTATTTTGGTCATTTAATAAAGTAAATAAAGAATAAAAAAAATAAAAAATGGAAAGGATGAGAAGGCCAAGTTGCTGGTTTTGAAAAGAAAGGAAGAAGGGGGGATGAATGTAATTATTACATAACTTTAGTTGGTAAACTACTACGTTAGGCGTCACTTGTTCATTCGTCCACCACTTTTACTCTTGCTTGCAAGCAACAACTTGTTAAATGGGAGAGAGAAAGAGAGAAAGATGTGGGAGAATAGTATACATATACAAGTTATATCTATAATCTTTTGCTAGCCAAAAATAAAAAAGCTAACTTGTTCTTAACTTTACTTTCATTTTATTTTCCTAACTTACCAAGCAAAGAGAGAGAAAGAAAGAGAGAACAAAAGAAACTAACGAAAGGAAAGAGAGAGAGAGGTTCTTTGGGAAGGAGAAGAGGAGAGGAAGAGAATAGATCTATATAAATCCTAGGTTCATAACCTATTTTGGTTGGAAGAGAAAGGTAGCTAACAAATCAAGGTATAAACCTTAATCTTTTGGACTTTTGATCCATTTCTTTGAATATGGAGTTTGTGTTTTTCAACTTAAAAACTATAGATCTATATATTTTCTATGATTACATGTTTAGATCTAACCTATTTAAGTGTTAGAAAGATGATAAAGAAGAAGTAAAAGAAACTATGTTCAAAAAGGTAAGAAAAATCCTAATCTTGTATGTTTTGGATATTTTATGTAAGATCCATGAAGTTAAATCTTTAAATGGCTAGAAACATGCTCAAATGGTATATATAGAGTTTAATGGGTTTAACTTGGTTATTGATATGTGTTTATGTTGAAAAGTTTGGTAAAGTATATGAAAGAGAGTTTTTTTGAAAAAGTTATTTTAAAAGTGTGATTTATGCTTTTCATTTTGAAATCTACAAATAGTTTTTGTGATTTTGTTTATTTGTATGCTAGATCTATGAGTTAAGGACAAAACCTCTTTGGAATCACTCAAAAATATTTTAAAATGAGGAAGATATGAATTTTGTACCAAAACACCATAATTGTTGGAACCCTTGTAAGAGCAGTCCACTTCAAGCCCATTTTCAATGACCAAAATAGATCCAAATTTGATATTTGATAAATTAAAACTATAGTTCGGGATGATACAAATCCAACGAGCCTGATTGGACCTCAATCGGAGTTGTAGATTTCGTTTTATGAAGGTTTTAGTGAAGGCCAAAACAGAAAACAAAAGCTAAAAGTTGGAAAAAAAAATATTAAAGAATTGACCGGTTCAGTTTTCCGGTGAACCGATGGAATTTTCCAACGGCCGGTTTACCTACTTTCCGGCCGGTTCTGATGGTGGTTCCGGATCTGAAAATTTTCTTAAATTGTGAAGAACATTAGGATATTTTATTCAGAATTTTTTTGGACAATTATGTAATGTTAAGTAATTAATGGTTTAAACTCATTTAAATCATTTAAAACTTACTAATTAATATTTATTGATAATATTAAATGATTATTAACCTAATTACATATTGTTTAAGTGTGATTAATTATTTAATTAACATTAAGTAATAAATAAATAAAAATTAGTTTTATTAAACTAATTATTTGTTATTTAATTAAGATTAAATAATAAATAGGTTAAACATTTTATTAATTATTATTTAATTAATATTAAATAATGATTAAAGAATGTTTAAAGTAGATAAACTAATTATTTATTATTTAAGTGAGAATAGGTAATAAATAATGATAAGTACTTACTCACATGTTAGTTAAGTAATATAAAGTTAATAAATTAATTATTTATTATTTAATAAAATATTAAATAATAAATAAGAATAACTATTAATTAATTAATTATTATTTAATTAATATTAAATAATAAATAAGGATAAATATTAATTAATTATTATTTAATTAGAGTTAAATAATAAGTAAAGACTAATAAAGTTAAATAGATTAATTATTTATTATTTAATTATTAATAAATAAGTACAAATATTAATCAATTATTATTTAATTAATATTAAATAATAATTAAAGACTAATAATGTTAGTAATACTAGATCATTAAAATATTCTTAAGTGAGTAATAATATTAGAAAGTTAAAATATTATTAAAGGATTAATAATATTAGATACTTAAAATATTATTAAAAGATTAATAATATTAAAGAGAGACTAAAATATTATTAAATAATTAATAATATTAGAAAACAAATAGAATATTATTAAAAGGTTAATAATATTATTCAAGAGTTAAGATGATTACTTAATAATAATATTATCAAGGGACGATAATATTATTAAGGAGTCATTTGAATCTCATATTTAATTATGTGATTAATGTTAGATAATAGATGAGAATAATAATGTTATAAATAATTATATGTTATACTAATTAAATTAAAGGATCCATGATAGGTTTTTCCAATGAGGATAAGTTAAATTCATTAAGCGAATAAATAGAATTGCATAGCAGTAGTCCGTAGACAAGGCAAGTTCTTTAACTCAACTTGAGTTATTACATTCAAATCATGTTAGTGAATAATTATTGTTGGTTATTTACATCTAAACTAATTATTGATATTCGCATTTTGTGTAATTGAATCTCTGTTTTATTATTATCGAACTGTGAATTTATTAAAGTTCTTTTATTCATGAACTGTTTATGATATGGATCTATGCTAATTGTATCAGCTAGATCAAACATGTTTAAATTTGTTAAATCAAATATGTTTTTAAAAGCCGTTCTTAAACAATTGATTTGTTAAGGACTCGAGACTGAGAAAAGAACAATTTAATTAAAGCATTATTAGAAAACAATGGTTGCTAGTATACTGAGTGATTATGCATATTTCGCAGGGTATGAAAGGCTGATCCCCTTGATTACCAAACTTTATTAAAAGGACCAGTTTAAATACTGACAACCTTAGTATTATGTTCATGGTTATACTGACAACCTTAGTATTATGTTCATGGTTATTTCAAACCTCTCAGCATCTGTTATTCAATTATTCGAATATTCAGTTATCGAGATTTAATTCATGTTCTTTCACAATCGATTTATCTTGTTGAAAATTAAAAGCTAAATTCTTTTCTAATCATGATGTATCTCCTTAATTTGTACTTAAACTTTCTAAGCAAATTAGTTGCTTACCCTTGTTATATCATGATATTTATTTCAGCTAAGCCAGAGACGTCTAAAAAGGACAAGGACAAGGGAAAAGTTCAGGAATAGTTAATATGAATGATTATGTATTATGTTACATTATATATAATGGTTTGTAAACATTTTGGGTTAATATATGTAACTTAGTAAGGTATGTTTAAGTTAAGTTAATAGACCTTGGGATATTGTTTTAATATTTTATTATAATGAACAATGTATGTTTATTATTCCGCAATATTATATAGAATGCTTATGATGATGATGTATCGTGAGCATCAAACTCGAGGTTAGAGAACCCGAATTTGGGGGCGTCACAATAATAATGCATTAAGTGTAATTAATTTAATCTATGGTGATAAAATAAATTAAATAGCTTAATGTTTATTATTTAATATTTAGGAAATATTAAATATAAATTAATAAGAGGAGTCTTATTAATATTATTACAAAAATTATTATTTTAATTTCTAAAGGAGTTTAGGAATTAATTTAATATTAGTACTCTTATTTATTCCTAAAGAGATTAGGAGACAAATTAATTAAAGGAGTTTAATTAATTAATCCTAATATGTTGGGAAGCCTAATTAATTAAAGGTGTTTAATTAATTAAATGAAACCCTATGTCTAATAGGATTAGAAGGGTTGACCAATATCTATATAAGAGGAGTCTTATGTTAGATGTCAGTGGATGAAATTCTAATTGTTGGAGAGTACTCCTTTTCTATTGTGGATAGAAACCTAGGGTTTAGCCAACAACCCTCCTTCTTGATAATTCATCTTCCTTGGTGGATCACCTTTAGAGGCTAAACATTTGGGTGGCTAAAGTTGATCAAAAGAAGAAATCTAACCCAAAAATTCAAGGAGATCACGAAGAACAAGGAATTGAACTCGTACTTGTGGGAGCTTCGTTCTACAAGGGTATGATTCTATAACTTCTTATTTATCGTTTTAAATTAATAATTTGCGTAAAGGATGATCCGGGTAATGATTTTGTAGAATTTTTTTAAAACTTTGATATACCATGCTTCTACTAAATTTTGCAATTTGATTGAGCCATGATTTTGTACAAACTCAACAATAATCGTAATAATGCATTAAGTGTAATTAATTTAATCTATGGTGATATAATAAATTAAATAGCTTAATGTTTATTATTTAATATTTTAGAAATATTAAATATAAATTAATAAGAGGAGTCTTATTAATATTATTACAATTATTATTATTTTAATTTCTAAAAGAGTTTAGAAATTAATTTAATATTAGTACTCTCATTTATTTCCAATAAGGTTAGGAGGCAAATTAATTAAAAGAGTTTAATTAATTAATCCCAATATGTTGGGAAGCCTAATTAATTAAAGGGTTTTAATTAATTAAATGAAACCCTATGTCTAATAGGATTAGAAGGGTTGACCAATATCTATATAAGAGGAGTATTATGTTAGATATCAGTTGGATCAATTCCAATTGTTGGAGAGTACTCATTTTCTATAGTGGATAGAAACCTAGGGTTTAGCCAACCAACCTCCTTCTTGATAATTTCTGTTCCTTGGTGGATCACCTCTAGAGGGCAAACACTTGGGTGGCTAACGTTGATCAAAGGAAAGAATCTAACCCGGAAATTCAAGGAGATCACGATGAATAAAGAGTTGAACTAGTACTTGTGGAAGCTTTGTTCTACAAGGGTATGATTCTATAAGTTCTTATTTATCGTTTTAAATCAATAATTTGTATAAAGGATGATCCGGGTAATAGTTTTGTAAAAAATTTTAAATTCTGATATACCATGCTTCCTCTAAATTTTGCAATTTTATTGCGCCATGATTTCGTACAAACTTAACAGTGGTTTCAGAGCCAAATTTTTATGCAATTATTAATTATTTTGATTCCATATATGTATGAGTATGTATTTAGAATAATTTATTGGGCATAATTAATTGTATAAAATTATTATTTTATCACATAAGCTTCCAATTCGCGAAACATTTTTTCCACTATATGAATTCAGCGCTTCCAATTCGCGAAATAAGTTTTTTTTTCGCTGCGAATTCGGTTGAACCAATTTGAATCATCTTTGCGGATCAAAAGGTACCCAGGAACCAGAAGGATTCAAAAGGGGTGATATCATATATATATATATATATATATATATATATATATATATATATATATATATATATATATATATATTATGTACCCAGCAAGTTTAGTCAGATTATATATATATATATATATATATAATATAACTAATCATGTCACCTTTATATATATATATATATATATATATATAATAATTTTATAATTAAAATAAAGAGTTTATTTTAATCTTGAAATTAGATTTCATGCAATTTAAAATTGCCCATTAAATGATACTCATATATATTTAGAATATTTTAATTCATGAGATGAATATTTATTTATTGATGCATATGGTGATATGTATGAAAATAAATAGGATTGATTATAGACTATTGACAAATGTCATTGGATTTATTTTAGTTATATGCATGAATGTATGTGTTTTTATTAAATGGGGTCTGCGTACCTCAGCTTCTCTAATTTATTCTTGATGTAAATTCTATCTCCCTCCTATGTAATCCCCCTTGACTGCTGATCAAAAATTCTATTTAATTTAAATAGTTTATGTAATAGGATAAGTTAGAATTATCTTCAAGAATTGGAGAGCAATGAGCATGGAGCGTGTGAAGAGCCGTTTGTAATGGAGCCCGAGTTTAAATGTAATAGTTACATTTAAATTTAAATTCTTGCACTCCTATATTTGACTTTTTGGTTCACTTGGTGGCTCAAGTGAACCAAACTAGAATAAAAGTTCATAATCAATTCGGCTAGAATATAGTATTCTATATGTGCATGCTAGTATTATATATATATATATATATATATATATATATATATATTAAATTTTATGCAAACATGCTTCGCATGTTTTAATAAAATATCGCGTATTATAAACAAATATATATATATATATATATATATGTGTGTGTGTGTGTGTGTGTGTGCATGAACGCTAAACAAGATGAGACAAATAATAACAAACCCCTCAAAGAAATCATATTAAGTCTAAAGCGTTCAATGATATTTGGAATATCGAACGTCGCATTCTAGCATGATAAATTAATAGATTATTAAATATTTAATATGAGTTTGTTGTGCACACACAAGGTAAGTATTAAGTATTTAAGATATTAATTTATTCACATTTGATGTTTATAAACAAAATTGAACAATATTATTTTGTTGTGCACAAACAAGGATAATATTTTTCTTTTTTGAATATATGGAGTGCTAGGTTGGACTTAACTTAAATTATTTTAGTTCGGATATGCACACACTTGACCATTATGATCTAAGAGACAGAATACAAGGAGTTACATGTTGGTGTAATTGACAAGAGTTTTCTATCTATTTATTTATATATGGTTTGTTGTTGTGATAGCCCCAAATCCGGGTACTTTGTTTTCACATGATTTGGTGTTCACTTTCTAATATAACATATGTCTACCCAATGAAAAATGCAAAATAAGCTACCACTTAAATTAAAATAAATAAATCTCCCATACAATAAGGATTACAACCTTTTTAAAATAATCCCGAGTTACTCTAAACCTGACATGAAATAATAAAGTGCGGAAACATAACATTCCTACCTCATTACAATCATTTCAAAATAATTAAAACAAGTCTTCACTTGCTTTGCTTTTCTTTGCCCTTACTTGTAGACGGAGCATCAACATTATCAATCTTTACTAAAATTGTTATTTAATGCAAGAGTGAGCAAACCACAGCTCACTGAAGTTTAACAATAATATAGACATGAAAGGATATATTTAAAAGAATCTGAACAACTTAGCTTGCTTCAATAATAAAGAATTGAATAATAATTCTCTATCAACATTAAAATTCGAATATCGAATTTATCTGAGGGTCATAAGACCTTTGAACTCTTCTTGTCCTAGGTTATAAATATTTCTATTTAAACCTTTAACAGTCAATAAGACTATGGACCTTAACTCGTACGTAGGGGGATCATCCCTTTGTACCATGTGTTGTGCACAAACATCTTAACGCTATGCGTAGTAACCTCCCCTAGTAAATAGGGTTGTTCAACTCAGTAATTTGAATTCGAGTCCGCACCAAAGAAAGTTTGGTTTGGATAATCTTACAAAGGTAATTTAGAATTCACGTTCATCAACTAAGGATTAGTTGAATCGACTTTCAATAATTCATAAATAAAAGAGTTATGAATTAACATATGCTTTAGAAGTAAACTTAAAGTATTTAAAATAATAAACTAGATCTTACTTGAACAACAAGTTAAGATCATTTTAATTAAATAAACAATTGTCCAATACAGAAATGGAAAGGATATTCTCAACAATGAATATATTGATTCAAAGAAATTGTATAAAATTAACAAGTTTAGGATTTGAAAAACTTGCATAGAATTAACGAGTTTAAGGTTTTGAAGACTTGCCTTAAGCGCAAGCTACTTAACACAATTCACGTACTTTAATACTTCCTATACATATATATTAAGTCACAAAAACCTAAATTAGTTAACACATAACTAATTCACATAAGTGGTTAACCCTAATGGTTAACTCACTCTAATTAAATAAATAATAAAAATCAACTATCATATAGGCTCACATAATTATATTAATTATATATTTAGCTAAATTATAATTAAACAATTACAATTCAAACACTTAATCAAATTATAATTACCTTTTAAATTATAAACAAGTTATAATTTATAATCAATTAAACTATATCATGCATTATAATTACATAAATTATAATTAATCATGCAATTATCAATTTATAATCCATAATTAAACATGCATTTATTAAATTATAATTACATAAATTATAATTTAAATTAACATCTAATTGATTAAAATAAATCAACTTCTATACCTTATAATTTCATAAAATTATAATTTAAATTAAACATTTACTCTTAATTATAATTAATCAAATTATAATTAAGTAACTTATTTTACAAATAAACAATTATAGTTTATTATTTAAATACTATACTAAGTTTCCAAACTTTTTTTTTCTCAAATTATAACACATGTTATAGTAGCTAGATACATGCTCATTGTCATAGAATAATTAAACTAAGCATTGAAATAAAAATGCACAAAAACTAAAGTCACTGCCTCTAAACAGAGCATGGCGCAGCTGCGCAGCCAGCTGCTTTGAAACCGGCGCAGCTGCGCAAGTAAGGAAATCTGGGATAGGCCAGTGGCGCAGCTGCGCTGCTCCGGGCCTTGCTGCCGGCGCAGCTACGCAGCAGCTCGGCCAGACGCAGACAGCCATGGCTCCCTGCTTTACCGAACAACCCATACAAGCCAACAAACGAAAAATTACAGTAACGTAGCCACTGTAACTCTACACATAAGCAATAATACATAACACAACATGTTTCTACCATATAATAACCATCTAAATAATGATAATCACAAGTTTTAAAATCCGATTTGGCCATTTTCATGGAAACTCATATTTTCCCAAAAATAATCTACTGTAACTATTTTTCTTCATCAATTTGAACTTATATACATGCATTATATACGAAGTTGAAGATAGCATCAAGTAATTACTTAATAAGCATATTAACATATACCAATTTCATCAATTTCTCAATTAAAATTCACCAAACTCATGAAATTCCATATGAACTCATATAAACATGAATTTTCTGTTAAAATATATTTCTACAGTAATTTGATTTCTGAAAATCATTGATAACCATATAATTCACCATGAACAACACCACCTATATATATATATATCATCCATGTTTATGCTATTACATGAAAACTCAGTTTTCACAAAGAATAAAACATGAAACTTAAACCGAGTTCTGAAAATATGAAAGTAGAGATTATGGATTACCTTTCGGTGATAGGAGAAGGAACAAAGATTAACTCTAGCTTTCACAAGCTTCTTCTTCCTTCTCTTCTACTCCAACTTTTCTCTGCTTTCTCTTTTTCCTCTGCTCTTTTCTTTCTTCTTAGCTCTTAGTTTAGACTTAGGATTAATCTAACGTAGTATAGAACTAACGTAATATAATATAATACGAGTACTAACTAATACTAATTAGCTTAATTAATTTAGCAGTTACATAAGTTTCAAAATTCAAAAAGCCTTAAGGCTTTGTTTGGCCAAAATAACATTATTTTTAAAAACAGATTATTATTACTAAGGCCATGTTTGGTAAAATAGATTTAAAACAAATGCAAAGCTTTGTTTATTTAAACTCATTTAAAATCCTTTTTCTTTTATTTTAACATATACTTAAAATATCACATTTTAATTAATTAAACATTAATCATCTAATTTAGTCAATTAAAATCTAACATCAATTAATCACATAAAATTGTCACATAATTATAATTACTCGCTAATTATAATCCATGTAACAGTTCATCACATAATTCGTCTAATTCAATTATCTCAATTAAATTAGAACTATAATATAAAACTAATATACATTAATTAAATAAATATTACACATTCATTTAATTAACATATAACACTTCATTAAATCACTCCATAAATCACATAATTTATTTATTTAACTCAATAAATAAATTACATAAAATATTTATTTAACTCAATATTTAAAATTAAATATAAAATCTCAATCGTTACAATCTTCCTTCCTTAAAAGGATTCTGTCCCCAGAATCATAAACAAAAAATCCTCGTCTATTACATTCTTCCCTCCTTAAAAGGATTCTGTCCCCATAATCAGTATATAAGGGGTTACACACAACTAAGCAAATAAATGCGGATAAGATTTCATCATAACATCTTCGAGCTCCCACGTAGCTTCTTCAGCACTGTGGTTCCTCCAGATTACCTTAACAGAAGGTATCACTTTATTCCTAAGTACTTGTTCCTTTCTATCAACTATTTGAACATGCACTTCTTCATATGTTAAGTCCTTATCAAATTGCAAAGGTTCATACTCTATCACATGTTTATAATCGTGCTTGTAAGGTCTTAACACAGAAATATGAAAGACGTTATGTATATTCTTGAGCTCCGGAGGTAATGCAATCTCGTAAGCTACCTCGCCCACCTTTCGTAGTACCTCAAAAGGTCCAATAAACCTGGGACTCAATTTTTCCTTCTTACCAAATCGAATCTTCCCATTCTAGGGAGATACTTTTAGGAACACGAAACTTCCTGGTAAGAATTCTTGGTTCTATCGATGTAAATCGGCATACTTCTTCCGTCTGTCTTGAGCAGCAACTAATCTCGTTCTGATCAGCTTCACAATTTCGGCGGTTTGTTGTACCAATTCTGATCCCAACAATTGACGTTCCCCGACTTCATCCCAATACAAAGGAGTTCTGCATTTTCTGCCGTATAACGCTTCGTAAGGTGGCATGCCAATACTCGCATGATGACTATTATTGTAGGCGAACTCCACCAACGGTAGATGATCCTCCCAGCTTCCTTTGAAGTCCATCACACAAGCTCTCAGCATATCTTCAAGCGTCTGAATCGTTCTCTCACTCTGTCCATCCATCTGAGGATGGTATGCTGTACTCATTCGCCATCAGTTAACCTCTTCCGAATCTTTTCACATTCTTCATCATGAAGTTGTACTTCTTTCACTTTGTCTACTAGAGTAGAACCAGTGGTTACTTGAAACAACATCTCATCTGATTCCTTCGGAATATTCACTTCCAACTCCAATCTAGCCATCTGTTATATTAACCGATTCTGATCAGTTAACACGTTCTGCTTCTCCCGACCTTTCCTGCTCAAAGCGTCGACGACAACGTTAGCTTTACCCGGATGGTAAAGTATCTCGCAATCGTAGTCTTTAATCAGTTCCAACCACCTTCTTTGCCGCATGTTCAAATCCTTCTAGGTAAATATATACTTCAGACTCTTGTGATCTGTGTATATTTCACATTTCTCTCCATATAAGTAATGCCTCCAAATCTTTAGGGCAAATACTACTGCCGCCAATTCTAAATCATGGGTCGGATACCCCTTCTCATAATCCTTCAGCTGACGTGACGCATAGGCAATGACTTTGCCACTCTGCATCAATACACAGCCTAATCCTTTATGTGAGGCATCGCTATATACTATGAAATTCCCCGAACTATCCAGTAAAGACAATACAGGTGCAATACTCAACCTCTTCTTCAGCTCTTGAAAACTATCCTCACACTTCTCCGTCCAAACAAACTTAACTATTTTTCGAGTCAAATTTGTCAACGGAGTTGCGATTTTAGAAAAGTCTTGGATAAATCTTCGGTAATAACCTGCCAATCCCAAGAAACTCCTCACTTCAGATAGCGTCTTCGGCTGTTCCCAATTCATAACAGCTTCAACCTTCGACGGATCCACCGAAATACCATCCTTGTCGATCACGTGGCCAAGAAATTGCACACGTTCCAACCAAAATTCGCATTTCAAGAATTTAGCGTAAAGCTTTTCTCGTCTCAGTGCTTCTAAGGTTAGTCGTAAGTGTTCAGCATGTTCCTCCTCGGTCTTGGAATAAACCAGGATGCCATCTATGAACACTACCACGAACTTGTCCAGAAATGGCTTGAACACCTTGTTCATTAGGTCCATAAATGCAGTTGGGGCATTCGTGAGACCAAATGACATCACCTAGAACTTGTAGTGACCATATCGAGTCCTAAAAGCCATTTTAGGTATATCTTCCTTCCTCACCTTCAATTGATGATACCCGCTTCTCAAATCGATTTTCAAGAAGTACTTCGCACCTTCAGTTGATCAAACAAGTCATCGATCCTAGGTAAAGGATACCTATTCTTGATCATAACTTTATTCAACTCCCTATAATCAATGCAAAGATGCATCGACCCATCCTTCTTCTTCACAAATAAAACAGGCGCTCCCCACGGTGAAACGCTTGGTTGAATATACTTCTTGTCCAGTAATTCCTGTAGTTGAACCATCAGTTCCTTCTGATAGTAGTGTGCATACAAGCCAATCATGTATGATGATAAAGCACGTACTTTGTAAACAATCTTATTTATTTATTAATAAAATATTTATTTATTAAAGGCATTTAATTATCTACATGTTGCTGTTTTTATAATATGTAAATAACCTATAGTTTTAAGCAATGCTTTTAGAATCATGATGATGATCATGCTAATGAGATCTAAATTCTTAGAAAGTTTTAAAACTAAAATAGTTTCCAATCGTGGGATTACTAAAAAGGGGATTAGTAAATCCGGATAGATTGGTACATATGTTGCTTGCTCATTGGATGAGGATGATTGATCTCATGATCATTTGTGTGGAGACACTAAAGCAAGTATGTAGGTGCTTATTGGAGAATAATTTCACTGAACGTGATTCGCTATGGAATACCTAATGGAGATTTACTCGCCTGTCAATAGGAATTCCTAATGTGATAGTAGTACAAGTGATCCTTGGACTTGAGATCATCATAGTATCTTGTATGTAACAAATTATAGTATGACTTATTCCTTAAGACCTTTTAATGCATATATAGGGTATGCTTGGGTATAATGAGTTACATATGGAGATAATGAATGATCAATAAAGAATCTACCACCTCATGTAAAAGAGGAGATATGTCCTATGTGATTCGTTAAATGACAACCCAGGAATCCTTGGCCAAGGTGAAATGAAATAAGAAAGGAGTTTCTAATTTTCATTATTTGGAGTTGTGCATTTTCTAATCGAAATACATATAATTAAATAAAATAAGACTTGACAGTAAATCCATGTCTTATATTTAATTGGGACATTGTATGGTGGAAGGATTGAATTGTATGGTAACTATTAACTCACAGGTTCTTTTATGATTAATGTTGAAATCTATATTATCTGGAAAGTCGTTGATCGCTAGGGAGGCTTATCCCTATTGTAGAATAAATGTTATTTATTTAAATAGATTATTAGTTTAATTTATTTATTTAAATAAGATTAAAATTATTCTAATTGATTTATTCACAACCGGTTTAATATAGAGAACCTAAAGGGTCACACCATAAAAGGAAGAATAATTATTTAAGAAGGTAATGGCATAATCGTAATAATGCATTAAGTGTAATTAATTTAATCTATAGTGATAGAATAAATTAAATAGCTTAATGTTTATTATTTAATATTTTGGAAATATTAAATATAAATTAATAAGAGGAGTCTTATTAATATTATTATAATTATTATTATTTTAATTTCTAAAGAAGTTTAGTAATTAATTTAATATTAGTACTCTCATTTATTCCTAATAAGATTAGGAGACAAATTAATTAAATAAATTTAATTAATTATTCCCCATGTGGTGGGAAGCCTAAATTAATTAAAGGAATTTAATTAATTAAAAGTAATCCCATGTCTAATAGGATTAGAAGGGTTGACCAATATCTATATAAGAGGAGTCTTATAATAGATATTAGATGATGCAATTCTAATTGTTGGAGAGTACTCATTTTCTATAGAGGATAGAAAACTAAGCCAACCACCCTCCTTCTTGATAATTCATCTTCCTTGGTGGATCACCTCTAGAGGCCAAACACTTGGGTGGCTAACGTTGATCAAAGGAAGGAATCTAACCCAGAAATTCAAGGAGATCACGAAGAACGAGGAGTTGAACTCGTACATGTGGAAGCTTCGTTCTACAAGGGTATGATTCCATAACTTCTTATTTATCGTTTTAAATTAATAATTTGCATAAAGGATGAGCCGGGTAATGGTTTTGTAGAAATTTTTTAAACTCTGATATACCATGCTTTCGCTAATTTTTGCAATTTGATTGCGTCACAATTTCGTACAAACCTAACAGTGGCATCAGAGCCAAACCTTTATGCAATTATTAATTATTTTAATTTTATATACATATGGGTATGTATTTAGAATAATTTATTGGGCATAATTTTAGTTGTATAAAATTATTTTTTATGAAAAAAAAAGACGAAAACTGCTGCATACAGTTCGTTTTTTTAAGGCTTCGTGGGTTACTGTTCGTTCGCTTGGAAAAATGTTAAACAAGGGAAGAAGACCCACATATTTTTTTTAAAGGTTTACAACATCCGTGTTTTGTTGATACAAAAATGTGATCGGATCATGAAAGAATTTCAAAAGCATACTTATGTAAAACAAGTGACTTCCCAAGAAAGTTAACAGATTTCTAAAATAAATAAATAAATGGTGATCTAATTACCTAATGATGTTTTCAAAATGGTATGTGATTAGTATTATATATATAATATATATAATCAGGTTATATATATAATATAAGGTTAACTATATATATATTATATATATATATATACGGTTATATTATATATATAAGATATTATATATATATATATAATATTGTTAATAATTTTATAATTAAAATAAAGAGCTTATTTTAATCTTGAAATTGGATTTCATGCAATTTAAAATTGTCCATTAAATGATACTCATATATATATGGAATGTTTTAATTCATGAGATGAATATTTATTTATTGATATATATGGTGATATGTATGATAATAAATGGGGATTGATTATGGACTATTTGACCAATGTGATTGGATTTTATTTTAGTTGAATGCTTGAATGAATGGGTTTTATTAAATGGGGTCTGTGTACCTCGTCTTCTCTAATTTTTTTTTCTTGATGTAAAATTCTATCTCCCTCCTATGTACTTCTCCTTGACTGCTGATCAAGGTTTCTATTTAAATTAAATAGTTTAATGTAATAGAAATAGTTAGAATTATCTTTAAAAAATTGGAGACCAAGGAGCAAAGAGCGCGTGAAGACCCGTTTGTATGGAGCCCGGGTTTAAATGTAATAGTTATATTTAAATTTAAATTCTTGCACTCCTAGGTTTGACCTTTTGGTTCACTTGGTGGCTCTAGTGAACCAAACTAGAATAAAAGTCCATAATCAATCCGGGCAGAATATAGTATTCTATATTGCATGCTAAATATTATATATATTATATTTTATGCAAACATGCTTCGCATGTTTAATAAAATGACGCGTATTTTATATATATATGTGAATGCACGCTAAACAAGATGAGACAAATAATAACAAACCCCTCAAAGAAATAATATTAAGTCCGAAGCGTTCAAATGATATTTAGAATATCGAACGTCGCCTTCTAGCATGATAAATTAATAGAGTATTAAATATTTAATATGAGCTTGTTGTACTATCCACAAGGCGAGTATTGCGTATTTAAGATGTTAATTAATCACATTTGATGCTTATCAAGAAAATTGAACGATCTAGTCTTGTTGTGCTATCCACAAGGACGAACATTTTTCTTTTTTGAATTTATGGAAGTGCTAGGCTAGACTTAACTTAAATCATTTTAGTTCGGATGTGCACACACTTGACCATTATGATTTAAGAGGCAAAATAAAAAGAGTTATATAGTGATGTAATTGACAAGAGTTGTCTACCTATTTATTTGTATATCGCTTGTTGTGCTATCCACAAGGTTATATACATTTGAA
The DNA here is from genome assembly GCA_020205555.1 of Panax stipuleanatus. Classification (NCBI taxonomy): domain Eukaryota; kingdom Viridiplantae; phylum Streptophyta; class Magnoliopsida; order Apiales; family Araliaceae; genus Panax; species Panax stipuleanatus. The sequence goes on from CM035117.1 coordinate 94,277,818, forward strand.
ATGGGATCCTTATTCTCACTAGCAAATCTTTAATTAGATGTTGCCGAACTATATAAGTGAGGGTAATATAGTTTGATAAAAATAGTGGGAGATACCAATTTAAAATAAAGACCTAAATTTATTTTGGTATGCAAAATTAATAAAATGAATGTTTGCTAAAATGTTATTTTTCACATGCAGAATTTTAAAAATATCAAAATCACTAATTTCACTGCGAAGCATACTTGATGCTAATAAGTTTACCGGGCCGAATTATACGGAATGACTAAGAAATCTGAGAATACTCACTGCTGAAAAGATTTCTTATGTCCTAAACTCACCTGTCCCTAGAACTGTTCCAGAAACAGCCTCTGAGGAAGAGATTGCCACCATTGTAAAGTGGCAAGATGATGCATCTGTGACTCAATGCATCATGCTCGCATCCATGAATAATGAGCTTCAGCGTCAGTACGAAAACATGGATGCTCCTATTATGTTGATTCACCTCAAGGAGTTGTATGGTGAACAAAGTAGGACTGCTAGATATGAGATATCTAAGGAGCTCTTCCGATCTCAGATGACCAAGGGCAAAGTGAACATAAAGGAACAAAAGAAATCTGATCCAGCTAGCAAAGGAATGTGCTTCCATTGCAACCAGCCGGGTCATTGGAAGAAGAACTGCAAGAAGTTTCTGGCAAAGAAGAAGCTTGGAGAAGCTTCGACTTCCAATCAAGGTTTGTTCATGATTGAAATTAATTTTTCAAAAAGTCAAAATTCTACTTGGGTATTGGATACCGGATGTGGTTTTCACATATGTAATAATGTGAAGGGACTGGTCAGAAATAGAAAGCTGAGCAATGATGAGGTCATCCTACGAGTGGGGATTGGAGCAAAGGTTGCTGCATTAGCTGTAGGGACTTATTGTTTAGTAATGCCTTTGGGGCAAGTCCATTTATCTAAATAATTGTTATTTTGTTCCGAATATTATTAGAAACATTATTTCTATTTCTGTATTGGATATGGAAAGATATGACGTTATTATAAAAAACAACAGTTGTTCAATTTATAAAGACGATGTTTTATATGGTATTGAAAATTTGCGAAATGGACTTTATATACTTGACTTGCAAGAAAATATATTTCAAATTGAACAAACTAAGAAAAGGAAAAGAGATAATATTAATTATACCTACATGTGACACTGTAGACTCGGTCATATCAATGAAACAAGATTATCCAAGTTACATAAGGATGGGCTCTTAGAGCTATCCGATTATGAATCATATCCAACTTGTGAATCTTGTCTCATGGGTAAAATGACTAAATCTCCTTTTAGTGGAAAAGGAGAAAGAGTTACAGAGTTGTTGGCATTGATTCACACAGACGTTTGTGGGCCTATGACAAAAAGTGCACGAGGTGGATATTCTTATTTTATTACTTTCACTGATGATCACTTAAGATTTGGATATGTGTATTTAATGAAATACAAGTCAGAATCATTTGAAAAGTTCAAAGAGTTCAGAAGTGAAGTAGAGAAACAAACGGGCAAGAGTATAAAGATACTTCGATCAGATCGAGGTGGAGAATACTTAAGCGGTGAGTTTCTCAATTGTCTCAAAGAAAATGGTATAATCTCATAATGGACTCCTCTAGGTACACCACATTTAAATGGAGTATCTGAAAGGAGAAATCGAACACTGTTGGACATGGTTCGATCTATGATGAGTTTTACCGACCTTCCAATTTCCTTCTGGGGATATGCCCTAGAAACGGCTGCATACCTACTTAACATGGTACCTACCAAATCCGCCCCAAAGACTCCATATGAGATGTGGAAGGGGAGGAAACCAAATCTTAAGCATGTTAAGACTTGGGGTTGTCCAGCTTATGTCAAAAAGTTTGAACATGATAAGCTACAAACTAAATCCGACAAGTGTAGATTTATGGGATACCCTAAAGAAACTGTAGGGTATTATTTCTATCATCCAACTGATCGAAAGGTGTTTCTTGCGAAACATACTACCTTCTTGGAAAAGGAGTTTATCCATGAAGGGGTCAGTGGGAGTAAGATATATCTTGAAGAAGTTCAAGAATCACAAATTACCACGGATCAAAGTCAGGTACCTGACCAAGTAGAAGAACCTACTATACCACACCCTGTTCGTAAATCTGGAAGAGTACCGAAGATACCTGAGAGGTATGGATTCGTTATAGAGGATGACGACGAGGTACACATCATGAATGATGATGATCCATTGAATTACGAACAGGCTATGAGTAATAAAGACTCAGGGAAATGGCTTGAAGCCATGAAATCCGAAATGGACTCCATATTTGAAAACAAAGTATGGACTTTGGTTTCACCACCTGAAGGCATTAAGCCTATTGGGTGTAAATGGGTCTTTAAAAGAAAGACTGGAGCGTACGGCAAGGTGGAGACCTATAAGGCCCGACTAGTTGCAAAAGATTTCAAACAAAGACAAGGAGTTGACTATGATGAAACCTTTTCACTAGTAGCTATGCTCAAGTCCATTCGGATTTTGCTTGCGATTGCAGCTTATAACGACTATGAGATCTGGCAGATGGACGTGAAAACGGCCTTCCTCAATGAAAAACTTGAGGAGGATGTGTATATGACACAGCCAGAGGGATTTGTTTCAAAGGTTGGAATAAATCAAGTCTGTAAGCTGCAACGATCCATTTATGGATTGAAGCAAGCTTCTCATAGATGGAACATTCGTTTTGATGAAACAATCAAAGAGTTTGATTTTATCAAAAATGACGATGAACCATGTGTGTACAAGAAGGTTAGTGGGAGCGCAGTTTCATTCCTTGTATTATATGTTGATGATATATTACTAATAGGGAATGACATTCCTATGCTACAATCGATTAAAATCTGATTATCTAAACACTTCTCCATGAAGGACTTGGGAGAAGCATCCAATATTTTGGGGATAAAGATCTATAGAGATAGATCTAAAAGGATGCTTGGTTTATCCTAAGGAACTTACATTGATGCAATGCTAAAGAGATTTAGCGTGGAAGATTCCAAAAGAGGTCTCATGCCGATGAGCCATGGAATATATCTCTCCAAGAAACAGGCCCCAAAGACACTTGAGGAGAGAGACCGTATGAGTAAGATCCCTTATGCTTCTGCAATAGGATCTATCATGTACGGTATGATATGTACTAGACCGGATGTTGCTCATGCACTTAGTGTAACGAGCAGATACCAGTCGAATCCACGAGAAGAGCATTGGAAGGCAGTGAAGAATATCCTAAAATACTTAAGAAGGACTAAGGATATTTTTCTTGTCTACGGTGGGTCTGAATTAAAACTAGAGGGCTTCACAGACTCAAGTTTTCAAAAGGACCAAGATGACAGTAAATCTATTTCGGGGTATGTTTTTACCTTGAACGGAGGCGCAGTGAGTTGGAAGAGTTCCAAGCAGCAAACAGTTGCTGATTCAGTGACAGAGGCAGAGTATATAGCTGCAAGTGAAGCTACAAAGGAAGCTGTTTGGATGAAGAAGTTCATAACTGAACTTGATGCGGTTCCTAGCATTGGAGAAGCAGTTCCCGTTTACTGTGACAACACAGGAGCAGTTGCACAGGCTAAGGAATCGAGGTCTCATCAGAAATCTAAACACGTGTTGCGGCGATTTCATTTGATCAGGGAGATCATTGAAAGAGGAGACGTCACCTTGCAGCGTGTAGACTCTCAAGACAACATTGCAGATCCATTTACTAAAGCTTTAACACAACAGCAGTTTGATCGTCACTTAGAGAAGATGGGTATGAGATACCATGGCGATTGACTTTAGTGCAAGTGGGAGATTGATAGTAGTGTGCATACAAGCCAATCATGGATGATGATAAAGCACGTACTTTGTAAACAATCTTATTTATTTATTAATAAAATATTTATTTATTAAAGGCATTTAATTATCTACATGTTGCTGTTTTTATAATATGTAAATAACTCATAGTTTTAAGCAATGCTTTTAGAATCATGATGATGATCATGCTAATGAGATCTAAATTCTTAGAAAGTTTTAAAACTAAAATAGTTCCCAATCGTGGGATTACTAAAAAGGGGATTAGTAAATCCGGATAGATTGGTACATATGTTGCTTGCATATTGGATGAGGATGATTGATCTCATGATCATTTGTGTGGAGACACTAAAGCAAGTATGTAGGTGCTTATTGGAGAATAAGTTCACTGAACGTGATTCGCTATGGAATACCTAATGGAGATTTACTCGCCTGTCAATAGGAATTCCTAATGTGATAGTAGTACAAGTGATCCTTGGATTTGAGATCATCATAGTATCTTGTATGTAACAAATTATAGTTTGACTTATTCCATAAGACCTTTTAAGGCATATATAGGGTATGCTTGGGTATAATGAGTTACATATGGAGATAATGAATGATCAATAAAGAATCTACCACCTCTAGTAAAAGAGGAGATATGTCCTATGTGATTCGTTAAATGACAACCCAAGAATCCTTGGCCAAGGTGAAATGAAATAAGAAAGGAGTTTCTAATTTTCATTATTTGGAGTTGTGCATTTTCTAATCGAAATACATATAATTAAATAAAATAAGACTTGACAGTAAATCCATGTCTTATATTTAATTGGGACATTGTATGGTGGAAGGATTGAATTGTATGGTAACTATTAACTCACAGGTTCTTTTATGATTAATGTTGAAATCTATATTATCTGGAAAGTCGTTGATCGCTAGGGAGGCTTATCGCTATTGTAGAATAAATGTTATTTATTTAAATAGATTATTAGTTTAATTTATTTATTTAAATAAGATTAGAATTTTTCTAATTGATTTATTCACAACCGGTTTAATATAGAGAACCTAAAGGGTCACACCATAAAAGGAAGAATAATTATTTAAGAAGGTAATGGCATAATCGTAATAATGCATTAAGTGTAATTAATTTAATCTATAGTGATAGAATAAATTAAATAGCTTAATGTTTATTATTTAATATTTTGGAAATATTAAATATAAATTAATAAGAGGAGTCTTATTAATATTATTACAATTATTATTATTTTCATTTCTAAAGAAGTTTAGTAATTAATTTAATATTAGTACTCTCATTTATTCCTAATAAGATTAGGAGACAAATTAATTAAATAAATTTAATTAATTATTCCCCTTGTGGTGGGAAGCCTAAATTAATTAAAAGAAATCCCATGTCTAATAGGATTATAAGGGTTGACCAATGTCTATATAAGAGGAGTCTTATAATAGATATTAGATGATGCAATTGTAATTGTTGGAGAGTACTCCTTTTCTATAGAGGATAGAAAACTAAGCCAACCACCCTCCTTCTTGATAATTCATCTTCCTTGGTGGATCACCTCTAGAGACCAAACACTTGGGTGGCTAACGTTGATCAAAGGAAGGAATCTAACCTAGAAATTCAAGGAGATCACGAAGAACGAGGAGTTGAACTCGTACCTGTGGAAGCTTCGTTCTACAAGGGTATGATTCCATAACTTCTTATTTATCGTTTTAAATTAATAATTTGCATAAAGGATGAGCCGGGTAATGGTTTTGTAGAAATTTTTTAAACTCTGATATACCATGCTTCCGCTAATTTTTGCAATTTGATTGCGTCACAATTTCGTACAAACCTAACACCTTCATCTCGATTGGAGCCATTCGGTACGGAGCCTTCGAAATTGGAGCAGTTCTTGGTGCTAGATCGATCACGAACTCTGTCTCCCTATCTGGCGGAAGTCCTGGCAAATCGCTCGGAAATACGTCCACAAACTCCTTAACTACCGATATTTCCTCCACCTTCGGGCTTTCCTTACGCGTATCTACTATGTAGGCTAGATATCCTACACAGCCTTGCGTCAGAAGTTTCTTGGCTTGCATAACTGTCAGACAACTCGCTTGTCTAGGCGATTTGCTACCATAGAACACCAACTTCGACGGAGTCGTAAGGTTCACCAACTTCTTCTAACAGTCAATTACAGCCCCATGGTTGAACAACCAATCCATACCCAGTATAACGTCGAATTCCCCAAGTTTAATCGGAACCAAATCTACTCTAAGTTCCTGACCCTTAATGTCCAATCTACAGTTCTTATAAACGCTCCTAACATGAATAACCTCCCTATTCGTAATCTCTATGTTCAAAGGGTAGACTAACTCCTCTACAGGTAAGTCTAGGGTTTTAGCAAAATCATCAGATATGAATGAACAAGTAGCACCCGAATCAAATAATATATATGCATTTATACTATTGACCGGAATAATACCTGACACCACGTCTTTTGATTGCACAGCATCCTGCACCGTCATATTGAATGTCCGTGCAGTGGGTCGAACAGCTTGCAATGGTGCAGCGATAGTAACGGAACTGCCGCTTCCATTCCCTCCGTTCCCTGTTGACCCTGCTGTCAGCTTCTTCGGGCAGTTGCGAGCCATTTGATCCTTAGATCCACATGTAAAGCAAGCTCCATCTTTGAGTTTGGGAAATTTGGCGCGATGTGGCCTTCCTGACCACAGTTGAAGCACACCCGCTTCCCCTTCATACACACGCTAGTGTGATTCTTACCGCATGTAGCACACGCTTCGAACTTCCTCTTCTGCTGGCTTCCTTGCTGACTCCCAGCAGATGAATTATCAAACCACTTCCTCTTCTGGTTCACAGCGCTGCTACCCCCAGCCTTAGTTTCTACCTCATTCTTCTTCTTCTTCTCTTGGTTGAACTTCGTCACCGCTTCGCTTCCTCCCTCAGCAAGTATGGCCTTCTCTAACACAGCTGCAAAGGTATTCAGCTGGAACATAGAAACCTTGCTGTAGAGCCAGGGCTTTAGTCCCCGCTCAAACCTTTTCCCCTTTCTAGCGTCAGTGCTGACCTGGTGAGTAGCGAACCTGGCCAACTCGTTGAACTTAGTGGCATACTCGAACACCGTCATCCCTCCTTGCTTTAGTTCTAGGAATTGGACCTCCATCTGGTCCTGCGAACTCACTGGAAAGTACATCTCGTAGAACATTTCCTTGAAACGTTCCCACGTGATGACTTCCTCCCCCTCTCGGGTCTTGTTAGCCTGCCACCAAAAGCTAGCATCCGACTTCAACATGAAAGACGCGAATGCTGTCTTCTGGTCTTCACCTACTCTGGCTACTTCAAATACCTTCTCTATTTCCATAACCCATGTCTGAGCTTCGATAGGGTTAGTCGATCCTTTGAACTCAGGCGATCCTACTGCCTTGAATTTCTTGAATGTAGTACCCTGCACTTGCGGCTGATTCGCAAGAGCTCCTGTCAACAGGTTCACCAACTGCTGAACTGAGTTGGGATTCGTCCCATCGTTATTGTTGTTGTTCGTCGAACCCTCGGGGTTTTGACGCGTTACTCTTCTTCCAGGAGGCATTTTATGTTAAGAAAATATTATTATTAGACCCTTTATTCAATTATTAAGTACTCCAGTTCATACTTAAACGTTCTAGACAATTTAGTTCACATAGAACACCAAGCACGTCAATAAACTTCTTTTATTCATTAGTCGTAGTTTAAAAACATCAATCAAATAGTATTTCTGCCATTTACATCATCCTTCCTGAACTGGAAAAGTTACAGGATTATATTATTAACTTATCCCATTCTTATTTCAAATTATGGGATTTACTTTATTTACTACAAAAAGCAACACATAAACAAAACTCTACTACTGCTACTACTGCTACTGCCACTGCCTAGGCATATTAATACGTCTCACAGCCTCTCTGCGTTCCTCTTCCATTACCCGAAATGTCGTTCTTCGGTCCGCCACATACCACGGTAAACCTTGGAACTGAACTGGGTAGTAGAAAATACGGTCTTGAGCTCTCTCTATTGCTGTATGAAAAGTATATTCCGTTTCCCTCAGCTTGGCTCTCTTGGCTTCAGCTTCACCTTCGGCTCGATCGGCTCGTTGATTAGCCCTTAAGCTTGACTCTTCAGCTCTGGCACGCTTCCTCGACTCCTCCTGGATGTCTTGCTTCAGCTTTGCCAGTTCAAATCGAGCACCATCCCTTTCAACCTCCATATGTATCAGGTTCCACTGTGCATCTCCTAGGTCACTTGCCATTTCCCCGATCATCTCGTCTAGCTGCTGGATAGTCTCCTCGAGATCTCCTACTCGTCCATGAAGCTCCACATTGCTATCGTAGACTGCCTCGTACATCTCAGCACTAGTAGAGTGAGGTGGGAATTCCTCTTCAGGATCCTCTTCCTCCTTTTCCTCCTCTTCAGACTCGTCCTCGTCCTCATCCTCTGGAATAGGTGTCAGCTCACGCTCCCGACCAGCTACAGTGATCACTGGAGATGGCTCCCTCTTAACCAGCTGCTCCCAGATAACATGTATGTCACGGGGCTCTTCCTCTCTAGGCACCTGAGGTACACCCTCTCTAGCCTGACTAGGTTCTCCAACGTTCAATATCCTGACAAAAGAATTTTAAAGTTCATTATTACGTGATAACGAATCGTCACTCTTCGAATGCTAAAGTGTAAACACATAGGTAAATAAGGTAGTTTATTATCTTTACCTAGCATCACTATCTTTTCGATCTTACCATAAGGCTACTACCTAAGGTTTTTCCCCACCTAAGGTTTCATAACTTATAGCTTTGATACTAACCTGTGACACCCCCAAATTCGGGGTACTTTGTTTCCACATGATTTGGTGTTCACTTTCTAATATAACATACGTCTACCCAATGAATAATGCAAAATAAGCTACCACTTAAATTAAAATAAATAAATCTCCCTTACAACAAGGGTTACAACCTTTTTAAAATAATCCCGGGTTACTCTAAACCTGACATGAAATAATAAAGTGCGGAAACATAACATTCTTGTCTCATTACAATCATTTCAAAATAATTAAAACAAGTCTTCACTTGCTTTGCTTTCCTTTGCCCTTACTTGTAGACGGAGCATCATCATTATCAACCTTAACTGAAATTGTTATTTAATGCAAGAGTGAGCAAACCACAGCTCACTGGAGTTTAACAATAATATAGACATGAAAGGATATATTTAAAAGAATCTGAACAACTTAGCTTGCTTCAATAAGAAAGAATTGAATAATAATTCTCTATCAACATTAAAATTCGAATATAGAATTTATCTAAGAGTCATAAGACCTTTGAACTCTTCTTGTCCTAGGTTATAAATATTTCTATTTAAACCTTTAACAATCAATAAGACTATGGACCTTAACTCGTACGTAGGGGGATCAGCCCTTTGTACCATGTATTGTGCACAAACATCTTAACGCTATGCATAGTAACCTCCCCTAGTAAATAGGGTTGTTCAACTCAGTAATTTGAATTCGAGCCCGCACCAAAGAAAGTTTGGTTTGGATAATCTTACAAAGGTAATTTATAATTCACGTTCATCAACTAAGGATTAGTTGAATCGACTTTCAATAATTCATAAATAAAAGAGTTATGAATTAACATATGCTTTAGAAGTAAACTTAAAGTATTTAAAATAATAAACTAGATCTTACTTGAACAACAAGTTAAGATAATTTTAATTAAATAAGCAATTGTCCAATACAGAAATGAAAAGGACATTCTCAACGATGAATATATGGATTCAAAGAAATTGTATAGAATTAACAAGTTTAGTGTTAGAAAAACTTGCATAGAATTAGCGAGTTTAAGGTTTAGAAGACTTGCCTTAAACTCAAGATACTTAACACAATTCACGTACTTTAATACTTCCTACACATATATATTAAGTCACAAAAACCTAAATTAGTTAACACATAACTAATTCACATAAGTGGTTAACCCTAATGGTTAACTCACTCTAATTAAATAAATAATAAAAATCAACTATCATATAGTTAATTACATCACACACATGCTCACATAATTATATTAATTATATATTTAGCTAAATTATAATTAAACAATTATAATTCAAACACTTAATCAAATTATAATTACCTTTTAAATTATAAACAAGTTATAATTTATAATCAATTAAACTATATCATGCATTATAATTACACAAATTATAATTAATTATGCAATTATCAATTTATAATCCATAATTAAACATGCATTTATTAAATTATAATTACATAAATTATAATTTAAATTAACATCTAATTGATTAAAATAAATCAACTTCTATACCTTATAATTTCATAAAATTATAATTTAAATTAAACATTTACTCTTAATTATAACTAATCAAATTATAATTAAGTAACTTATTTTACAAATAAACAATTATAGTTTATTATTTAAATACTATACTAAGTTTCCAAACTTTTTTTTTTCTCAAATTATAACACATGTTATAGCAGCTAGATACATGCTCATTGTCATAGAATAATTAAACTAAGCATAGAAATAATACTGCACAAAAACTAAAGTCACTGCCTCTGAACAGAGCATGGCGCAGCTGCGCAGCCAGCTGCCTTGAAACCGGCGCAGCTGCGCAGGTAAGGAAATCTGGGAAAGGCCAGTGGCGCAGCTGCGCTACTCTTGGCCTTACTGCCGGCACAGCTGCGCAGGAGCTCGGCCAGACGCAAACAGCCATGGCTCCCTGCTTTATCGAACAACCCATACAAGCCAACAAACGGAAAATTACAGTAACGTAGCCACTGTAACTCCATACATAAGCAATAATACATAACACAACATGTTTCTACAACATAATAACCATCTAAATAATGATAATCACAAGTTTTAAAATCCAATTTAGCCATTTTCATTAAAACTCATATTTTCTCAAAAATAATCTACTGTAACTATTTTTCTTCATCAATTTGAACTTATATACATGCATTATATACGAAGTTGAAGATAACATCAAGTAATTACTTAATAAGCATATTAACATATACCAATTTCATCAATTTCTCAATTAAAATTCACCAAACTCATGAAATTCCATATGAACTCATATAAACATGAATTTTCTGTTAAAATATATTTCTACAGTAATTTGATTTCTGAAAATCATTGATAACCATATAATTCACCATGAACAACACCACCTATATATATATATATATATATATATATATATCATCCATATTTATGCTATTACATGAAAAATCAGTTTTCACAGAGAATAAAACATGAAACTTAAACCGAGTTCTGAAAATATGAAAGTAGAGATTATGGATTACCTTTCGGTGATAGGAGAAGGAACAAAGATTAACTCTAGCTTTCACAAGCTTCTTCTTCCTTCTCTTCTTCTCCAACTCTTCTCTTCTTTCTCTTTTTACTCTGCTCTTTTCTTTCTTCTTAGCTCTTAGTTTAGACTTAGGATTAATCTAACGTAGTATAGAACTAACGTAATATAATATAATACGCGTACTAACTAATACTAATTAGCCTAATTAATTTAGCAGTTACATAAGTTTCAAAATTCAAAAAGCCTTAAGGCTTTGTTTGGCCAAAATAACATTATTTTTAAAAACAGATTATTATTACTAAGGCCATGTTTAGTAAAATAGATTTAAAACAAATGCAAAGCTTTGTTTATTTAAACTCATTTAAAATCTTTTTTCTTTTATTTTAACAAATCATTTTAACACATACTTAAATATCACATTTTTATTAATTAAACATTAATCATCTAATTTAATCAATTAAAATCTAACATCAATTAATCACATAAAATTGCCACATAATTATAATTACTCGCTAATTATAATCCATGTAACAGATCATCACATAATTCCTCTAATTCAATTATCTCAATTAAATTAGAACTATAATATAAAACTAATATACATTAATTAAATAAATATTACACATTCATTTAATTAACATATAACACTTCATTAAATCACTCCATAAATCACATAATTTATTTATTTAACTCAATGAATAAATCACATAAAATATTTATTTAACTCAATATTTAAAATTAAATATAAAATCTCAATCGTTACAATCTTCCCTCCTTAAAAGGATTCTGTCCCCAGAATCATAAAAAAAAATTCCTCGTCTATTACAGTTGTGCACATACAAGGCTATATACATTTGAAATGAGATCCTTATTCTCGCTAGCGAATCTTTAATTAGATGTTGCTGAACTATATAAGTGAGAGTAATATAGTTTGAAGAAAATAGTGGGAGATACCAATTTAAAATAAGACCTAATTTGTTTTGGTATATAAAATTAATTAAATGAATGTTTGCTAAAATATTATCTTTTCACATACAGAAATTTAAAAATGTCGAAATCACTAATTTAACTGCGTAACATACTTGATGCTAACAAACTGACCGGACCGAATTACACGGACTGATTAAGGAATTTGAGAATAGTTCTCACTACTGAAAAGATTTCTTATGTCCTAAATTCACCAGTCCCTGGAACTGTTCCAGAAATAGCCTCTGAGGAAGAGATTGCCACCATTGTAAAGTGGCAAAATGATGCATCTTGGGCTCATTGCATAATGCTCGCATCCATGAATAACGAGCTTCAGCGTCAGCATGAAAACATGGATGCTCCTACTATGTTGCTTCACCTCAAGGAGTTGTATGGTGAACAAAGTAGGACTGCTAGATATGAGATATCTAATGAGCTCTTTCGATCTCGGATGTCCGAGGTCACTGCCGTTGAGACTCATGTCCTAAGGGTGATCAATCTAATTGAACGCCTTGAATAACTTGGGTTCGTTATAGATGGAGAGTTGAGTCAAGACTTGGTCTTGCAGTCACTGTGACGCCCCCAAATTCCAGGACCGTCACGAGGTCGCTCAAATTCGGTTCGTCACGTGCTCATGGTAATACATCACAATAATAATACGACTAAATGTCGCATCGCACAGCGGAATAATACACAACTAATACCGAATAGATTACATTTAAATAATATAATTTATTCACGTCCCAAGGTCTCATAACTTAAACAGTGATTACATAGCTTAGACATATCTTAAGCATAAATAACCTTAACTAGTACATAATATCATAAGTTCTTTATTACAATCATAAGTCCTACATAATTTAAGCTACTCAGTAGCCTTTCCCTTGCCCTTATCTGTGCTCGAAGGTCCGCACTGCTCTGCCTTAACTGAAATGTTTTTAGGGAAAGCAAGAATGAGCACAAATTGCTCAGCAAGTAATATACAATAAGGGTGAGTAATAAAATTCTCAATTCTCGAAAGGGTATAACAAGGTTTGATAGTTCAAAGATAACAAGAATATCAACAGTTCTCAATAACAGTCGCTAATGATAGAATAATATCAATATGATTCAATAATAAATAAATTCAAGATTTCAAGATAACTGAATACTGAGCAATCACTAAGGACTATGAACTTCTACTAGAATTAACAGTATTAAACTAATAACCCAAATCCAAAAACAGGTACAACAGGTGATCAGCCTAAAGTACCATACGTTATGCATAACAATCAATCATACTCAAGTGCGCACGTCGGTTCTCCGACAATTATATATTCCCTTCAAAGAAGGTTGTTCTTCTCAGTCAAATACGAGTTCCCGCACCAATCAATTGGTTTGGGTCACTTTTCCAATAATATAAGTCTAGCCGAATCAAATGGCATAGACACTTTCACAATATTCAAGATCAATACTAAGTTCATCATGAATAATAGCTTTAATGAAATAAGAGTTCAAGCATGCTAATTCAATTCAAACAATTAAGTAAAGAAACTAGTTCGCAATATACAAGGATAGAATACTTGCAAAAAGTAAATGTGTCGGTTAAGATACTTGCATCCAAAGAGATAAGGTTTAGATACTTGCCATATGCGTAGTTTACTCATGTAAAGCTAGCCAACACTTTCGAATTCCTATCGTATTATAGTGACATATATATGATATTCATTAGTCATATAATTTAACTTCATATTTTGTATTCGAATATACGATCAACACATAAGCTAAGTTTTAACCTAGCTACATAGTTATATAAAATATAATTTCTGTCCTTAACGTTCCTCCTTTAGAGTTTAAACACATTCTCATATCATATAAGATCTCAACAATTAGCAAACATGCTCTCATATTATTAATATCACAAAAGAACACAATCAATACTAAATATATTTTATTTTAGCAAGTTATGGCATTCTCATAAGTTAACCGTCAATATCAGGTTCAAGTAACATCATATAATATCATGTAGCATGTATACATTTTAAAGAATACTTTTATGTTTGTATAACCTTCCCTCGTTCCAAACATATGTGATATAGTTTCTACGTTAACACTTTTTGATAATTTAAAACCATTCAAGGTTATGATGTTACAAAATCTAGCATGCTCACCTTGTAAACACATAACGTGTTCATATACTTATATTAAATATGTTCATGAGTATTCATGCAACTATCATTGTCATTATTTTGAAAACATGCTTTGTTTACGCAAATTTTGAATCACGGCAACTAATCATGGTATATATACATGCATGACACATGCATGAGTCTAAGAGTACTATCACATGTGTCCATAAATATTAGAATACGAAACTTACAATAACATTTTAAGGTTCACAATCAAAGCACATATTTTCATTAGTAAATCTTACGAATAGGGCCTATCATGTTCATGCTATCTCGATTCGTATGTTAACATGTCTGACATGCAATTCAAGGTTATATTACATGCTCTAAAAAATAGAACCTAGAGTCTCAGTATAACATGTTAGAGTCCATGTTCAAAGCTTGTGTTTTCATTAGAAAGGTTCATTATTGAGGCTCACTTGTTCAAGTAACATTATGAAGTTTAGATATGCATGTTAACATTCAAATCATGTGTCTCTATATCATACTAACATGCCTCAAAAATTAGAATACTACCATGCTTCATTTATGCTAACGTTCGTTTTATGAAACTTTAAGTTCATTTCAACGTTATACGTCATTCCATTAATTTTGCATGAAATCATAGCAACACACGTACATGTCATGTTAATATACTCATATATAGGTAGTACTCATGCTAGCATGTTTATCTAAATTATGCAAATAAACTTTCATGTAGCAGAATCAAGTAGAAAAACAAAATTTGCAGCAGGCTGCTGGCTCAGCTGCGCAGCTGCCCAGTACAAAACTGGCGCAGCTTCGCCGGCTTGTAGCCAGCGGCAGACTGTTCCAGCCTTGGCAGACTCCCAGCCCAAACACAGAAAATTCCTATGAAATTACTATCAATCCCACTATATTACCTCATGATCACTTATATTAGCTTATATAACAATTATTTAACATTATTGAATCACCAATTCATAAATTCCAACTTAATTTCAAGAATTGAAGTTTTCACAGAAATCTTAGAAACAGAAACACAAAATGAAATTGAAGAACAAGGAAGCTTATATAGTAATTCTAACATGTATATAAGTCCTTTTAGCAACTAATTATCATCCTGAATCACAAAACCATAATTTCCAACTAGAATCAAGAATTCAAGAATTTGCAGAGAATACAAACTGAAGAATCATGAAACATAGATTATACCTTTGCTATGAATTAAGCTTGCTAAATTTGAATTCCAAACTCTCTGTAACTATCTTGCTATCACTCACAAATTAATCTGATACTTGAACAAACTCTCAGCAAATAAAATTGAAGGGGAAAAACTTGTATATATAGAGGAATGAATGTCCAGACAATGCATTTCTCCTCCAACTCAAACCAACGGGAAAATAAATTGTATGAAGGTTAAGAGATGGTAGGTAATTGGTTGGTGAATGTAATCATAATTCCCACTCCCTTGTTCATCATGATAGCTAAGCTTGGGGGAAGAATGGGGAGAATAGGCCTTAACCTTATGTCAAGCACGTGAAGGAGAATGAGACTAGCATTTAGGGACAAGGCACAATACTAACTTAGCATTTGCAACATACTACACTTAAATCATTATACACATATGTATTAAATACTTAGGCTATCTACACATATATATTTTATACATATGTCTTTAATTGAAATGTCACACTATAATTCACATAATGTAGTAAGTGTGACTTGTACACATATAATCCATGTATATTTTTATCATACTGGTATAATTTACTCGGATATAATCACATCGCATTATTTCTTTTATTATTAAATTCTATTAATCAACCCTTGTTTACAACACTTTCAAGATGTATTAATTTAATGTATACTTGCATACATATTGTCACATACACATAATTCATGTAGCTCACATAGTTTAGTTGATCATAACATATAGTTTCAATATGTTCAATACATTGCACTATATAACATAGTTTAGGTATACTTGCATGGTCACACTTAAGTGTTTCTCTACACTATCTAATAGAGTGGTATCCCATATATTTTATATTTAATACTTGCACATAACAATTAATATAATCTTATTATGTTAATAACTTTACTTATTTGTTTCATTATTCGTAATGTCAAATAAATAAATTATTCATCTTATCAATTAATTACCAATAATATTAATTAATCCATTCCTCGTTAATTAATGAAATTATTAATTTCCACAACTATTGCTCATTTATCACGCACCGTATATAAATATAAATTTTATTATATTATAGACAATTGCTCATTATTATTATTATTATTATATTTCTTACAATAATAATAATCACATATTATTAATTAATCACCATTAATATTCCACAACAATTAATTAATATTCTACGATAACAATTAATTAATATTCTACGATTAACAATTAATATAGATTAATTATTCGCTTAAATTAATATAATCATTCTTATATTACGTTACTGTGCCACACAAGGCTATCAACGAGTTTATCGCAAACTCCATAAGTTTCTCTATTATTATTATAATTATTCAATTTTATATAATTGAATTAATCCTTCTCATAACACAAAATTATTTATATTAAATAAATTCTCATTCCCATTAATATATTTATTTAATAATATTAGGAAATTCTCGGGTATTACAGTCACTCTCTGAGATCTTCTCACAGTTCGTTAATAATTTCCACGTGAATAAGTTAGATGTCAGTTTGCCTGAATTACTTAACATGTTGAAAATTACAGAATGTCACTTCTCATCCAAGAAGAACCATGTCTTAATGGTGGATGATTCTTCCAAAAGTTGGAAGAGGCCCAAGGTATCTTCTGAAAGGAAGAAATCTAAGAAGGCTAAGGGCAAGGCGAAAGTGAAGGATCAAAAGAAACCTGATCCAGCTGGCAAAGGAATGTCCTTTCATTGCAACGAGTCGGGTCATTGGAAGAGGAATATCAAGAAGTTTCTAGCAGAGAAGAAGCTTATAGAAGCTTTGACTTTCAATCAAGGTTTGTTCATGATTGAAATTAATTTTTTTGAAAGTCAAAATTCTGCTTGGGTATTGGATACCGGCTGTGGTTCTCACATATGCAATACTGTGCAGGGTCTGGTCAGAAGTAGAAAGCTGAACAAGGATGATGTTATCTTACGAGTGGAAAATAGAGCAAAGGTTGCTGCATTAGCTGTAGGCACTTATTATTAGCACTGCCTACGGGCAAGTCCATTTATTTAAATAATTGTTATTCTGTTTCAAATATTATTAGAAACATTATTTCAAATTTTGTATTAGATATGGATGGATTTTAAATTATAATAAAGAACAACAGTTGTTTTGTTTATAAAAATAATGTTTTATATGGTGTTGGTAATTTGCGAAATGGACTTTACATACTTGATTTGCATGAAAATATATTTCAAATAGAACAAACTAAGAAAAGGAAAATAGATGATGTTAATTATACCTATATGTGGCACTGTAGACTCGGTCATATCAATGAAACAAGATTATCTAAGTTGAATAAGGATGGGCTCTTAGAGCTATCCGATTATGAATCATATCCAACTTGTGAATCTTGTCTCATGGATAAAATGACTAAATCTCCTTTTAGTGGAAAAGGAGAAAGAGTTGCAGAGTTGTTAGCGTTGGTTCACACAGACGTTTTTGGACCTATGACAACGAATGCACGGGGATGGTATTCTTATTTTATTATTTTCACTGATGATCACTCAAGATTTGGATATATGTATTTAATGAAATACAAATCTGAATCATTTGAAAAGTTCAAAGAGTTCAGAAGTGGAGTAGAGAAACAAACGGGCAAGAGTATTAAGATTCTTCGATCAGATCGAGGTGGAGAATACTTAGACGGTGAGTTTCTCAATTGTCTCAAAGATAATGGTATAATCTCACAATGGACTCCACCGGGTACATGTTGTATCTGAAAGGAGGAATCAAACATTGTTGGACATGGTTCGTTCCATGATGAGTTTTACCGATCTTCCAATTTTATTCTAGGGTCATGCCCTAGAAACGACTGCATATCTACTAAATAAGGTCCCCTCGAAATCCGTCCCTAAGACTCCATATGAGATGTGGACAAGGAGGAAACCTGGTCTTAAGCATGTTAAGATTTGGGAATGTCTAGCTTACGTGAAAAGGTTTTAAAATGATAAGCTTGGGACAAGATTTGATAAGTGCACATTTGTGGAATATCCTAAAGAAAGTTTGGGATACTATTTCTACATTCCTACTGAGCAAAAGGTGTTTGTTGTGAAACACGCTGCCTTCTTGGAAAAGGAGTTTATCCTTGAAGGGGCTAGTGGGAGGAAAATAGATCTTGAAGAAATTCAAGAACCACAAACCACTACAGATCAATTCGATGAACCTGTCCAAGCAGGGACACCTACTGTACAATACCCTATTCGTAAATCTGGAAGAGTATCAAAGATATCTGAATGGTATGAATTTGTCATAGAGGATGACGATGAGGCACACATCATGAATGATGATGATCCATTGAATTACGAATAGGCTATGAGTAATTAAAACTCAGAGAAATGGTAGATGACCATAAAATCTAAAATGAATCTTTGAAGCAATGCACAAGACCATTTGGATTTTACTTGCGATTGTAGCTTATTATTACTAGATCTGACAAAATGGACGTGGAGACGCCCTTCTTCAAATATACATTATTAGAGGAGAATGTATGTATGATACAGCCAAATGGATTTGTTTCAATGGTTGAAGCAAATCATATATATGAGCTAGAACAATCCATTTATGGGTTGTAGCAAGCTTCTCAAAGATGGAACATTCATTTTGATGAGACAATCAAAAGAGTTTGATTTTATCAAAAACGAGAATGAACCTTGTGTGTACAAAAAGGTTTAGTGGGAGCGTTGTTTCATTCCTTGTATTATATATTGATGATATATTACTGATAGGGGATGACATTCCTATGCTACAATCGATGAAAATAAAGTTGTCTAAACATTCCTCCATGAATGATTTGGGTAGAACATCCTACATTGGGGGGATATAAATCTGTATAGATAGATTTAAAATGATGTTCGGCTTAACCCAAGGAATGTATATTCATTAGATACTAAAGGAGTTTAGCATGATAAACACCAAAAAGGTGTCTTATGTTGATGAGCCATGGAGTGTATCTCTCTAAAATTGTCCTCATTAAAAGAGAGATCGCATGAGTTACTATCATGTATGCAATGAAATATAAGAGACTTGATGTTGATCAGTCATATTCTTGAGAAGATCATTGTAAGACAGTGATAAACATCTTAAAGTACTTAACTGACACTAAGGATGTCATCATGACACATGATGGGTCTAAATTAAACTAGAGAACTAAACAGACTCAAGTTTTCAGACTGACCAAAATGACAGCAAAACCACTTTAGGGTAAGCCGTTACCTTGAAAGGTGGTGCAGTGAATTGGAAATGTTCCAAATAGCAAAAGGTTGCTGGTTTAGTGACAAAGACAAAGTATATAACTGTAAGTGAAGCTGCAAGTTGATATTTCAGATGAAAAGTTCATTACAGAACTAGGAATAGTTCCTAAGTCTCATCTTGAATCCAAACATGTGTTGCGGCACTTTGATTAAAGAAATCATTGAAAGAAGAGACGTCACCTTGGTGCGTGTAGACTCTCAAGACAACATTGCAAATCCATATACAAAAGCTTTAACACAACAACAATTTGATCGTCACTTAGAGAAGATGGGTATGAGATACTATAGAGACTGGCTTTAGTGCAAGTGGGAGATTGAAAGTAGTATGAATACAAGCCAATCATGCATGATGATAAAGCATATACTTTGGAGACGATCTTATTTATTTATTAATAGAAGTATTCATTTATTAAAGGCATTTAATTATCTACATGATGCTATTTTTATAATATGTAAATAACCCATAGTTTTAAGTAATGTTTTTAGAATCATGATGTTGATTATGCAAAGAAATCTAAATTCTTAGAAAGCTTAAAACTAAAATAGTTTCCAATCGTTGGATTACTAAAAAAGGGATTAGTAAATCCAGATAGATTGGTACATATGTTGCTTACTCATTGGATGAGGATGATTGATCTCCTGATCATTTGTGTGGAGACACTAAAGCAAGTATGTAGGTGCTTATTGGAGAATAAATTCACTGAACGTGACTCGCTATGGAATACCTAATGGAGTTTTACTTGCCTGTCAATAGGAATTCCTAATGTGATAGTAGTACAAGTGATCCTTGGACTTGAGATCATCATAGTATCTTGTATGTAATGAATTATACTTTGACTTATTCCTTAAGACTCTTAGGGTATATCAAAGGGTATGCTTGGGTGTAATAAGTTACATATGGAGATAGTGAATGGTCAATAAAGAATCTACCGCTTCTAGTAAAAGAAGAGATATGTCCTATGTGATTCGTTAAATGACAACCCAGTAGTCCTTGGCCAAGGTAGAATTAAATTAGAAAGGAGTTTCTAATTTGCATTATTTAGAGTTATGCATTTTCTAATCGAAATACATATAATAAATAAAATAAGACTTGATAGTAATTCTATGTCTTATATTTAATTGGGACATTGTATGGTGAAAGGATTAAATTGTACGGTAACTATTTACTTACAGGTTCTTTTATGATAAATGTTGAAATCTATATTATTTGAAAAGTCGTTAATCGCTAGGGAGGCTTATCCCTATTGTAGAATAAATATTTTTTATTTAAATAGATTATTAGTTTAATTTATTTATTTAAATAAGATTAGAATTGTTCTAATTGATTTATTCGCAACCGGTTTAATATGGAGAACCTAAATGGTCACACCATAAAAGGAAGAATAATTATTTAAGAAAGTAATGGCATAATCGTAATAATGCATTAAGTGTAATTAATTTAATCTATGGTGATAGAATAAATTAAATAGCTTAATGTTTATTATTTAATATTTTGGAAATATTAAATATAAATTAATAAGAGGAGTCTTATTAATATTATTACAATTATTATTATTTTAATTTCTAAAGGAGTTTAGGAATTAATTTAATATTAGTACTCTCATTTATTCCTAATAAGATTAGGATGCAAATTAATTAAAGGAGTTTAATTAATTAATCCCAATATGTTGGGACGCCTAATTAATTAAAGGAGTTTAATTAATTAAATTAAACCCTATGTCTAATAAGATTAGAAGGGTTGACCAATATCTATATAAGAGGAGTCTTATGTTAGAAATTGGTTGGATCAATTCCAATTGTTGGAGAGTACTCCTTTTCTATAGTGGATAGAAACTTATGGTTTAGCCAACAACCCTCCTTCTTGATAATTCCTTTTCCTTGGTGGATCACCTCTAGAGGCCAAACACTTGGGTGACTAACGTTGATCAAAGGAAAGAATCTAACTCAGAAATTCAAGGAGATCACGAAGAACAAGGAGTTGAACTCGTACCTGTGGGAGCTTCGTTCTGCAAGGGTATGATTCCATAACTTCTTATTTATCGTTTTAAATTAATAATTTGCATAAAGGATGATCCGGGTAATGGTTTTGTAGAAAATTTTAAACTCTGATATACTATGCTTCTCCTAAAATTTGCAATTTGATTGCGCCTTGATTTCGTACAAACATAACAAAATCACCAATCTCAGAAATGATCAGGAAACTGGTGATATTAGGAAAAAGGTCCAACAAATGGAAGTAACAATCCGGTCCATCAAAGGAAGTGGGGCATTTGGAAGCGTAAACTATTCAGATCTGTGTATATTTCCAAGGGCTCGATATCCAGACAAATTTTAAGTCACAAATTTTAAAAAGTATGACGGATTAGGAGATCCTTACACTCATTTAAAAGTGTTCATTGGAGAACTCGGATTCTATGCTGAGGATGAAAAACTCAGTATGCAGTTATTTCAAAAGAGTCTGACTGGAGAAGCCCGAGCTTGGTATTCCCGACTCGATAATTACAAGATCCATAGTTGGGAAGAGCTATCACATGCCTTCCTAAATCAATACAGCTTCCAATCTCAGATGGCTCCGGATCGATATCAAGTGACCAAAGTCAAAAAGTAAAGCAATGAGTCTTTCTGTGAGTATGCCCAACGGTGGAGACGGATGGCTGCACAAGTCACCCCACCTATGACAGAGACTGAGATAGTAATGATTTTCATAGACATCCAAGAAGCTCCATATTACGAGAGGGTCTTATCAGGTATAGGAAAACTATTCTTGGAGATGATTAAACACGGAGAAATGGCCGAAATAGGACTGAAGTCCGGGAAGATTAAAGACCTTACCGCTTTGGAGGCAGTGGCCGAGCATATTCAAGCTGGAAGCTATGGGAGTAATCCTCGGAGAGTCCACAAAAAGAAGGAGGAGGACGTGTCCTTGATACTTCAGGGATAAAATCAGAGAGGTAATCCAAGCTTGCCATTCAAAGGAGAAATTATTCCCCTTTTCAAACTCCTGCACAATTAGCAAATCCTCCCTTTCAAAAGATTGGAGAAGTTAAACGGCGAAGAACTTTCACCCCCTAGGGGACTCACTAGAAAATGTGCTGAAACTTCTGACAACACAAAAGAAGATTGTCCAGCCATTTCTGCCGGCCAATTCAAGCGGACAAAATTTTGACCCGAGTAAGAAGTGTGCTTACCATTTTGGAGCACCGAGCCACGATACCCAAGATTGTTGGTCTCTTAAACATAAAATCCAAGACCTGATAGATAATGGAGAGATTGTGGTGACAATACAAGAACAACCACATGTTCAAGATAATCCTCTGCCTCAACACAATGAGGAGAGCGTCAACATGGGAAACAGAGAAGGATCCAAATACCTCTAGTATGTCGGAGAGTCATCCCAAGCCAACAAAGATAGGCCAGGCAATTAGGAATATTCAGAAAGGCAGTTTTTGATAGAATAAAAAATCAGATCTATCAAGGAACAGGTTAGACAATTGGCAGAACTGGTAGTTTATCAACATCAGATAACGAGGCAATTGATAAATCAGACCAACTAACAGGAAGCAAATATTCATATACCTGAAATTAGTCCCATTGCCATACGGGATCATTACTGATTCTATGAGCATGAACCCTGGGTCGATAAGGTTGCTAAGGAAGAGAAATTCCAAGCTAACAGGGAGTTCGCCTTCAAAAGGAATTTCACTCATTTGAATCAGCATGTGAAAGAAATTCTCCAAATGTTGATCAACGAGTGGAAAGTCATAGAATTGGTAACCCCAGTGGACCCTCGATCTAGGAAGTTTAAACTTGATAGGATCTGTCAATATCATTCCAACACACCTGGTCATGACATAAAGGATTGTTAGGGACTTTGTGACATGATTCAAAACCTAATTAAAAGCGGTGAGCTGCTGAAGACAAACCAAGATTATGGCTATCCTGGTGAGGAAGAAATCTTTCTCCCCGTGGCATGAAATCTGAAAGAAATAATGGATGTCATTTCCTGTGAGAAGGGTCTAGCCAAAACGCCCCTTATACTTCAGGGAAAAGGGGCCTAAGAAGGAAAGAATCCTATGAAATTGGTTGTGCCCGAGCCTCTAATATTGCCATTCAGACCGCAATATCCTGTAGTCAGCTTGAAGAGAGTCCCATGGAATTATGGGAAAGATGAAGGATCAACATCAAACCATATTACTATTATATCAAAGGAAAACCCGCTGTCCCTGCCTCAGCGAGTAATCAACTCAGTCATTAAAGCCCAGGGAAGAGTGTCTGAGGAGAAAATTAAAGAATTCCTTAACAAGATGAGGCATAATGAAGTCAATGTGGTGCAAAGCTTGAAAGAGGCACCCTGACATATATCCATTTTGGATTTGGTCTTATCTTCGAAAGATCATCGCAAGATTCTAGTGAAAGTACTGGAAGAAGCATATCTGCCAAAGACGATAGATACTGAGAAATTTCATCATATGATGTTCAACAACAATGTGATATTTGTCATTGATGATGACATACCTGCAGAAGGGACGGGTCATTGCAAGTTATTGTACATAGCAGTGATGTCCTCAGGATATGTGATCGGAGGTGTGCTGATAGATGGAGGATCATCCCTGAACATCTATCCCTACAACACTTTGGAGAGAATGAAGATTAATCCGAATTGAATCCGAACTAGTCATGTAGTCATCCGGGCTTTTTATGGATCTCGCCAAGAGGCTTTGGGAGAGATCGACCTTCCACTGGAGATTGGTCCCCATACTTTCTACATATCCTTCCAGGTACTAAATATTACCACATGATATAATTTGCTGTTGGGAAGACCGTGGATACATATGACAAGAGTAGTTCCGTCCACCCTTCATCAACAACTCAAATACATCATTGATGGCAAGCTGATAACTATAAATGCCGAGCCAGAATATCCTGTCTATATACAACACGATATGCCGGTAATCAGTCTCGATGAAGGGGTTGAGCCTATCAATTTTCAAGATCTGGAGGTGAGCAACACTGAATACTTACCTATTAGGGCACCAAATTTAAAGCCAAAAGTTTCCATCGAAGTGATGACAGTCGGTCAAGAAATGGTATCCTTAGGTTTCCGCCCTGGAAGGGAAAAGTTAGCAAGGAATCAGAAGTCCAGTTCAAATACCTAGCCAGATAGGGAAGGCTGGATTAGGCTATTCCTCCGGATCAAACCACCGGAACCCGCACAAGCATCCACCGGTTCTTACCTCTACCATCCTACTATCAAATAGTACTGATGCAAGATTTGTGAAACCGATGAGAAAGATTCCTGCTATTGTGTCTGGTATGCTAATTCCTCAGGTCAAGCCGATTATTGGAAGAGAAGTCCCAAAGCCTGATGGGAAAAGAAAAAAAGGGAAAGAAAAATCCTTGTTGGGATGACGAGACCCGTTTGCAAACATGTATTTTCTGGTGCACACTAAGGGTATGAACGATAATATCCTGAATGATGACTATTTAGAAGATCAAGTCCTAATCCCTCACATCAAAAGGGATAAGGAGAGCAGTTCAAAGAAAAGCACTGGCCCTGATATATGAATGTTGTCTTAGTCATCATCAAATAGGAGACAGACAACAACAACTCCTTTATCTTCCCTGTTCATGAGGACTTGACTTTAGACAATTGGAGCAGCACTCCATGCCTCAGTCGAAAAGGGTAAAAGGAAATAAAGTCCATCTGCCCTGAAGCATGGTTTTATTTCCTGCTTATTTTTGTTGTAAAGCGATAGCAGTTACTTTTGTCATGCTTTTTGCTAAATGTTTTGTATGATCAAACAGTTTAATGTATTAAAGTGAAAGCATTTTGTTTTCAGGACTCCAGAGTTGGATTTGTTTGGCCTTGCTGATGAGATGCCAAATTTTCACAATGACTGCAACTTTGATGTAGAACTGGACTTCGACTTGATGGAGATTGATCAAGAGGAGATCAAATAATGGGTCGAAGACAAACCCAAACCAAACCTCGACCAAACTACCACAGTCAATATCAAAACCTTAAAAATCCTAAAGAAATCCAGATAGGCATTGACCTTACACAAAACCAAAGAAAAGACCTGGTTGAACTCTTAACTCAGTTTCAGAATGTGGTTGCATGGTCACATGAAGACATGATTGGCTTATTTACTGACATTGTCATTCATCGACTACCTATTAAAGATGGATTCAAGCCAGTCAAACAGAAGCTCAGGCAATTGAAACCTAAGTGGAGTCTGAAAGTCAAAGAAGAAATTGTCAAACAATTTAAAGTCGATATCATTATGGTATCGACTTACGCTGAGTGGCTATCCAATATAGTTCCCGTGCCTAAGCCTAGAGGGAAGGTAAGAGTATGCGTGGATGATCGGGATTTGAACAAGGCTTGTCTCAAGGACAATTTCCCAGTACCTTTTATCCATATACTGATAGATAACACTGTACGGTATGACATGTATTCTTTTGTTGACTATTTTGCTGGATACCGTCAAATCATGGTTGCTGAAGAGGACAGGGAGAAAACAGCCTTCATCACTCCCTGGGGAACCTTTTGTTATAGACGACTGTCTTTCAGCCTTATCAATGCTGGTGCCACCTATCAGTGAGCCATGATGGCCCTTTTTCATGACATGATGCACAAAGAAATAGAGGTCTATATGGATGACATCATCGTTAAATCCTGGCATCAGCCATCTCAAAAAGCTTTTCAACAGGTTACGCGAGTATAACCTAAAGCTGAATCCAGCCAAATGTGTTTTTGGTGTCAAATCAGGTAAGTGTTTGGATTTCTAGTGAGTAACAGAGGCATTGAACTGAATCCTACCAAAATTAAAGCAATCACTGAGATGCCCGTGCCCCGAACAGAAAAGGAAATATGGAGATTTTTGGGGAGAATCAATTTCATATGCTAGTTCATCTCTCAACTCACGGCAACTTGTGAACCCATCTTTAAGCTGCTAAGGAAGAATTCCTCCATGAAACGGAATGAAGATTATCAAAAAGCCTTCATTTCCATCAAGAAGTAGTTGATCGAAGCGCCTATCTTGGTAACCCCAAGGGATGAGGTTCCCCATTTATGTACTTGTCAGTTAATACCAATGCAATGGGTTCTATTCTAAGGCAAAAGGATGATAGAAGCAAGGAGAGAGCTATCTATTACCTCAGCAAAAGATTCAGTAGCGGCTAGCAGAAGTACACTTTAATTGAATAGACCTGCTGTGCGTTAGCGTGGGCCGCCATAAGGTTACAACATTATCTGCATGGGCACACGACCTATATTATATCCTGCATGGATCCATTAAAGTACGTATTCAACAAACCCATATTGAATTGCCGATTGTCCAAATGGCAGTTGATCCTACAACAATTCGACCTTATCTACGTGACTAAGAAGTTTGCCAAAGGTCAAGGAATTGTAGATCAATTGGCCGAAGCACCGTCAGGGGATTTTGAACCCTTGGAAACTTATTTCCCAGATGATGGGATAATGACAATTCAAAAAATTCATCAAAAAAATACAGTCCAATATTGAAAAATGTATTTTGATGGAGTCGTGAACATGGAAGGTGCCGAAGATGGGGCAGTTCTTGTCTTTTTTACAGGAGAACAGTATCCTGTGGCCATCAAGTTGCAGTTTGTCAACACTAACAACACAGCTGAGTATGAGGGCTGTATAATGGGACTTAAATTGGCCCAATCCATGGGTATCCAACGGTTAGTAGTCTTTGGAGATTCTGAGTTAGTTATCAAACATACCATCGGGGAGTATCATACCAAAGAATTGCATTTGCTACCATATCAACGGCAAGTTATCAAGATATCCATGGAATTTGAAGAAATAACCTTCGTCCACATCCCTCGAGGTAGGAATGACTTTGCTGATGCCTTGGCAACGTTGGCTTCCTTGATCCACATATCTAATATAATGGGAATTTTTGACATCAAATTTATAAGCCAAAAGGCCCCAACATACGGAAATTACATTGGAGAAATATCAGATGAACTTCCTCTTATTAAACAGCGTTGGTACTAAGATCTAAAAGAATATCTTCGAGATGGATCTATGCCTACAGAGGCAAGTCAAGCTAAAAGAAAGTGGATTCATAAGATGGCTATGAAATTCTATCTAAGTGGAGTTGCACTCTATAAAAGGGACGCTGGAATAGGCCCTTTAAGATGTCTGGATAAAGATTAAGCCCAAAGACTGATGGATGAAGCCCACGATGGAGTTTGTGGTCCACACATGAGCGGTCTTTTACTTGTCAGGAAGATATTGAGAACATGGCATTACTAGATCTCTCTTAAAGTTGACTGTAATGATCATGTCAGAAGATGCTACCAATGCCAAGTCTATGAAAATGTCATCCATGCTCCTCCAAATGAATTATATAATATGAGTTCGCCATGGTCATTTTCTATGTGGGTAATGGACGTGATTGGGCCAATAGAACCCAAAGCCAGCAATAGTCATCTATTCATCTTCACTATGATTGATTACTTCACCAAATGGGTTGAGGCTGCCTCTTTTCCCAAAGTCAACAAAGAGGTAATCATTGGTTTCATCAGGAACAATGTAATCTGTCGATATGGACAACCAGAGGTGATCATATCAGACAATGCCAAGAATTTAAACAACCAGATGATGAAAGAATTTGCAGTAAGTTTCAAATTAAGTATCTCAATTTCGTCATCTTTCGTCCCAAAATGAATGGTGCTGTCGAAGCGGCCAACAAAAATTTCAAGAAGATCATGCAAAAAATGTCTGTTAATCACAAGAAATGGCCTGATCTATTGTCTCTGGCTCTACTAGCCTACAAAACGTCAATGCGTACATCTACTGGGGCTACCCCCTACTCATTAGTCTATGGCATGGAAGCAGTACTCCCCATAGAAGTAGAAATGGAGTCATTGAGGGTGTTAATAGATGCTCAGATGAAAAAAGACCAGTGGTTGCAAGAGCGATACCACTAGTTATCCCTGATAGATGAAAAAAGGGCTACAACCATATTTCACGGGTAATTATATCATCAAAGGATTGCTCGGTCATACAACAAGAAAGTTCGACTCCGATAATTCAAAGAAAATGACTTGGTACTGAAGAAAGTTCTTGCTAATCAAGATGAAGCCAAATAAAAGTTTGCCCCAAATTGGGAAGGCCCTTTCATTGTCACGGAAGTTTTAATAGGAGTAGCCATCAGATTGCAAGAAATGGATGGGAAAGAATTTCCCCAACTCATCAATTCAGACACTGTGAAGAGGTACTATGTCTGAAGCACCGACAAGCCATCATCCTGGTCCTGCAAAAAATCAAATCAATTTAGGTTTTCACTAGAAGCCTGAACTACGAATGACCTGATCTCCTTTAACCCGGGAGTACGTAGGCAGCCATTTATGGTGCGGTTTAACCTTCAAGAAAAAAAAAACACAAACCCTATTGTAAACCAGTCCCAAGACACCAAAACTCATATAAAACTCAAATACTATCAAGCCTCCATGATCAACAGGCCCTTCTGTGGTACTCTCCGACATCTCAATGTCAATCCATCAAGGAAAAGCTCATAACACATTAAGAAAGCAAGTCATGAAAAAGTGGTAATCACTCAGCAATGACAATACATATCCAAAAGTGAAGTGAATCAAAATATATTTCTCTGCCATATAATATTGTTTAATATATACAATGTATCCTGTACATGACAAAAATAGCTAACATAGTCTGTGCAGGAAAATAAAAGCTAGTCTATAAACCTGCTGATAAACGGGATAGCAAGTCCAACATGGCATCCCTCTCAGAAGATGGAGGTGCATCTGTAAGCTCATATTCTAAGGTCTTCATGCGAGCTAGAAGATCCACAGCCATCTGCATAGTGTTACTATGATCATATATGAAGGCACTCATATCTGCAATGATGTTATGTGTATAAGACCTGAGTGTAGTACTATCAGTGATGTAAACATCCCGGGTAGCTAGAGCCTCATCCCGCTCAATGAAAGCAACATTCTGGGCAACTAGAGCATCCTCTATCTCAATAAAAGTTGCATCCCTAGTAGCTCGAGCATTGTCACTATCAACAAAAGCAGCATCTTTGCTAGAAAGGGCTATCAACATTAGCGCTCTAGCCTGATCCCTCTCAAAGGTTTCCGAGCTAATAAATCTATAAGAGATGGATCCACCGTAGTAGGAATGCTAGGGGTGTCACTGACCAAAGCTGCTGTCAAACCAGCAAATAACTCGTCCTTAGAAGGAGAATCAGGGTCCTCCATAGTCTCCTCCTCATCAGAGTCAATACTCAGAGCTGAGTGAACAACCGCAGCTGATGCAATGTCTGCCTCTAACCATGCATAATACTCTAGAGAACGACCCGGATAACTTGTCGAAAAATCAGCCCTCTTACGACGAGTCCAACAATCATAAATCCTAATCAAGTCATCTGATGACAAAGACGAAGCTGATAGTCTCTGTTCTAAAGCCCCCTCAAAGTGGTGAATATCCTAAAATTGATGAAATTATCCCATGGCAGCTAGTTGATGATATGTGGTCACCCCTCTGAAACCCGCCAGGGGTAAATAATCCATGCCAATTGCATGAGTAATGAAGCTATAAGGAGAGCTGAGTCCTGAATAGGGCAAGATCGCAAATGGATGCTCAAACTTCGTCAAAAAGGCAAACCACGATGATTCATATGTACACTCATCCAGATGAACGGAGTATAACATGGATATCTCATGACTAAAACAGTACCATAATGTCTAAAAGTGCCGATGGGTCTCAAGTGTGTCATACACCACATGTATAATAAAACGGCATTACCCCCCCATAGTATGGGTATGTCAGAATGCAGCTGACCTCAGGGTCTCTGCTAGTATCATGGGCAGGATGGCACAACCCTGTCTGAGAGCATGAATCACTGTAATCAGGCCAATGTCTAAGTGATCCATATACAACGTCATATACAGGTAAGCTGTGACACACATCAACAGAACATCCACGTGTGCAATCTGTAACTCACCTGCAGTGATGATAAAGTCTCCTGAGTATCGTGCGTAGCTGTCCAGCCGGCCAAATCGATCAATCAAAAAGTCCAGGGACACCACATGCTTCAAAGTAATCTCATCCGTGATGACTCTGCACCTCAAACTAGTCATGATCATGAACTATCGTCTCATATCATAAAGGGGATATCTTCCTCATCGTCCACATTATTCAGCGTCTCAGCCTGGATCAGACGAATCACTGACTCAGCCAACCGGCGAGGCTGTTGGGCTGGACGAGGTTGAGGGAAATCAGAAGCTCTCCTTTGCCTCACACCTACAGAGACCCTGCTAGAACTGCCTGGTCTATCTGAATTCATAACCTAAACAAAATATCAAAATCACCTCAAAAAGGGTGAGGTAATCCTTAAACTTATGGCCTATTAAATTTAAATCATTGTTTTATACATATTCTAAGTCCTAAAGCATGCATTAGTTAACATACATATCCCGTAAAGTTAAAATTGCATGTTCATTAAATGCTCAGGTTTTTGAATTTTTTTTACTAGAGTCACCTTTGTAAAATGGACTATCCACATGCACATAGGCATGACTAGGTGGCCATTCAGTAGCACACCTATCCAAAATCATAAACATTTCATATATATAAAAAACATCAAAAACAAACTCCCCGTGGCAGCTAAATTACCATGTGTATTTTTAGTTGAAAATCTATGCTCATTTGTCCTCAAATAGGATGAGTAAACTGGCCAAAAAGGCGCCAAATGACTATCTCAGAAATCAATTTTTTTCACATCAAAACATTCAGCGTAGTAAAACATAAACATTTACTAAGTCTGAAATTTTTTATCAAGTCTTATAAGCATGCATATTCACTATATTGTGTTTAGAAGCATTCTATATGAAATCTAACATTCTAACGGTCAAAACTTGAAAAGAAAGAATGTAAACTATCGACGTCAGAAAAAAATTCGCGGGTCGGGTCACAACCCGGATCTTCCTCTCTTCCTAAGTTATCTCTACCCTTACTCTTTTTATTGCGAAAAAAGGTTTTGAAGGGTAGGAAAAGGCCAACATGTATCATGTCGACGATTTGAACGTTTTACAAAGTTGCCAGTTGGTAGTTTTGAAATAGTTGTACCAACTCAACCGAGTTTTGTTTGAAAAGAGGCCCAATTGCTGGACACTGTCAAAACTTGATCTTTGAAAATAAAGTTTTGAGCTCGGGGGCTTGGTTAAGTGTGGGGAAGGTGTTAGGCACCCCACGACTCCCGTGTAAACACGGTACTGCATCTTTTTAATATTTTCCTTTTAAATCTGCAATGTGTGTGTGAATGCTATTTGAAAATTGGGCCTATGTTTGATTGAAAGCATGTCTATGCATCGTTGAACCTATATACGAAGGGTTTGATTTGATTTGCAAAAAGTCTTTGATTGATTTACAAAATGTCTTTGATTGATTTGCAAAAGTGTTTGATTTAATTTGCAAAAGCTTTTGTTCTTCGAAAAGATTATTGAAATGATATTTTGAAAGAAGGTTTTCAAACCCTTACGCTAACATAGGAATTGAAGCATATCGATACCTCAGTTTTATCTTTCAGCCTTAAGGCTCCATTTTAACGGTGATTGTCGGGCTGCGAAGCATCCTCGACCACAACACATATTCAAGTGTCGGTCTTCTCATGGGCATGACAATCATCGGAGGGACTTTGACACGACAAATAATATTTTCACTGTGTTGAGACCTTAAATTCGGATAACCGTTTCAAGGTCTTTTGTATGTACATTTTTACAGAAAAACTGGCTGGGTACATCTGTAAAGTGGAGTTTGTCCATCGTGGGAATCAGATTCTAATCAGTTTGATCACGAACATAGGGAGGACAATAAACCTGCACAGCTCAAATCTGTACAGAAAAGATATCCAAATATCGCCAGAACCAAGGATTCATTCAGTAAATCCTGACTCGCACATGGCCGAAGCGTCTCGTTCCCACTAGATAGCGATCTAAGGGCCACGAGGTTGCTTTTATAACTGAAATTAGAAAAATACTAGATTTAAATAAATCTCAAAAATTATAGCTTCTCGGTTCCGTCTGTACCTATTTTGAACCGTTTGAAAGCTAGAGTTGACGAGATTTAAATAAATCTAGTTCGCCCGCAAAACTGTAAGTGCTGATTCATATCAAATGGATATTTAAAGCAACAATTTACTAAAAATGAGCAAAATAATATATATAAATATATATAATTATATATTCGAAAGCTATAAAGGGCGATGGGTTTTCATGCCGGTGCCCGCACTGGAATTGAAATATATATATATATATATATATTTATAAAAGCTGTATAAAAGCAACGGAATGATTCAGGCTGGACAGAATTGAAACATATATAGAAAAACAGTAAAAAGGGCGATGGATTTTCATGCCTGTTCCTAGACGGGAATGTAAATGTACAGAAAAGTAGTCAACCAAGACTGGGAAGATAACCCAGTGTGGTGAATGGTGCAAAAATAGTAAAAAGGCTAAAGAATGATATAGGCCAAACTGAAATATAAATATACAGAAAAGTAGTTAATCAAGACTGGAAAGATAATCCAGTGTGGTGAAAGCTACTTATATATGCATATATATATATATATATATATAAAAACAGTAAAAAGGCCACAGAATAATCCAGGCCGAACTAATATATATATATATATATATATATATATAGAGAGAGAGAGAGAGACAGAAAAGTAGTCAACCAATATTGAGAAGATAACCTAGTATGGTGAAGGCTGCTTATATATGCATATTTATATATAAAAGCAGTAAACTATCGCAGATTTGACATTCGGGCTTGACATAATTGAAAAGTTAGTATATATATAAAAAAAGCCAAACCCAAACTGCGAAGATAACCCAGTCCGACGAAGTTGCCAATAACAAAGATTCAAGTATATAAAAGCTGCTGGAAGCGACGGATCGTCAATTCGGGTTGTAGAAATGCCAGAGAAATGCGTTTATGTGCAAAAATGTACCAAAAGTTGACAAAAACGGCCACAGAACTGATTTTCAGGCATATTTAGAAAATGAAACTTGATATGCAAATGTATAAAAGTGCAAAGAAGTAATAATAACTTCCTGATCGTAAAAATACTCAGAATGGACTGCTACACGGGCTTTTTGCCATATTGTAGGCTTTAAACGTCCAAATCTACCGGTTATTTTTAGATATGTGGTAGTATGTGGGTATATCTACGTGTTAGAGTAAAAAAATTTAGTTTTGGAAGACAAGAAAATAGACAGAAAACCAAACGGGCAGGGGTTCAGAGCGTTTCTGAATTCTTGAAATGAGAGAGGGTGCACCTCTATATATAGACCAGGGAGCCTCCACTCTACCTGCTTGTGCCGCAGGTAGAGGTGTGGCTCCAAGTGGTGGGTTCCGTAGTCTCGAAGTACGTGCACTCCGAGCAACGCGAGGTCGAATTTAAAACTTTCTAACTTTTGATCTGAGCGTCCGTTTGAGCCGTACAATACCTTTTCAGAAAGTCCTTGCCGAGAGTGTCACAATGACATGGGATAAAACATTTTTTTGGTCCAAAATACGGGTTCATAACCATGTCTTTGATTCACCGCAGTTTATCCGTTGAGCTGTCTTACGCTGTTTGCACTCGGGATCATCGTTATGGTTCGTTCTGACCTTGGTGGCATTAATTTGGCTTGAGTTTGACCAAATTGGCTTAGATTTCATAAAATGACTATTTTGCCCCTCCCGGGGTTGGCTTTAGTGTTTGCATGGCCTTTGGTTGACTTTTTGGGGTTGTTTCCAAGATTTGGATCCCATTCGAGTCAGTTTGTCCTCAGTGTTGTCTCTGAGGCTGACTTGGTTCCTCCAGGTTTTCCTCTAGAGATGATGTGATGCTTCAAGATCATTTATGAAGTTGACCTGACTTCCTAGGTTGTGACTGGGGATAACTTATACCTCCCGAGTTAAGACCGGGGCTGACCTGTACTTCTCGGGTTGAGACCGGGGCTGACCTGTACTTCTCGGGTTGAGACCGGTGCTGACCTGTACTTTCTGGGTTAAGACCGGGGCTGACCTGTACTTCCTGGGTTGAGATCGGGGCTGACCTGTACTTCCCGGGTTGAGATCGGGGCTAACCTGTACTTCCCGAGTTGAGACCGGGGTTGATCTGTACTTCCTGGGTTCAGACCGGGGCTAATTTGTACTTCCCAGGTTGAGATCGGGGCTGACCTGTACTTCTCGGGTTGCGATCGGGGCTGATCTGTACCTCCTGAGCTAAGACCGGGGTTGATTTGTACTTCCCGGGTTGAGATCGGAGCTGATTTATATTTTCTAGGTTGAGATCGGGGCTGACCTGTACTTTTTAGGTTGAGACCGGGGCTGACCTGTACTTCCCGGGTTGAGACCGGGGCTGACCTGTACATCCTGGGTTGAGACTGGGGCTGAACTGTACCTCCCGGGTTGAGACCGGGGCTGACCTGTACATCCCGGGTTGAGACCGGGGCTGACCAGTACCTCCTGGGTTGAGACCGGGGTTGATTTGATGACCCGGTATTAAGACCGGGGTTGATTTGATGGCCCGGTATTGAGACTGGGGTTGATTTGATGGCCTGGTATTGAGATCGAGGTTGATTTGAAAAGACAATCTTGCCTCCTACATTGTTAGTAACAGGGAAACGAAATTTCGAGTGTCTACAGATGACCCTCTTTATCACGTTCATGCAATGCAGTGGAATGAATAGGATAAAGATTGCTAGACACTAGAAATTCACATGCAAAGGGGTGGAAATGCATGGCATAAGATGAGATGAATGTTATATACCTTCAAGAAGGTAGGGTTATCCTTGATTGATTACGTTATTCTCTGATGGGGGTAGCGTCACCCCTGATAATCCCCGTGGCGGCATTGTCAGCAGGTTGTTGGTAGGACATCCACTGACAGGTTATCAGAGTTAGGCTGCTATCTCGTTCTACTGAAGAGGTCACTAGTAGGCTACCATGAACTGTTTTCATCACTTTCTACTTGGGATGACATCATCCATGATAGCCGAGGTGACTCTGATGAGGACAACATTGTTGTTGCCGAGTTATTCTAATGAGCACTCCCGATGCCTATCTTGACGATAATCTACACCGGTAGTTCGCCACAGTAAGTTGAATTACCACTTCAACTCGGTGACCCCTTTGAGGATGTGTATAACAGATTCTATCATTGGGGATGGATTATTATATTGCGTCTGTCATTGGAACCCTCCCGATACTTCGTTGGGGTTGAGCCAATGGCCAAACTGTCTCGATCTGTACCCGACACTTTGCTGGTGTTGTGCCAACAGTTGAACTCTCTTGGTCTATACCCGACGCTTCGCTGGGGTTGAGCCAACGACTAAACTATCATTGGTCAGTACCTGGTGTTGAGCCAACGGCTGAACTATCATCGGTCAGTACCCGAGGCTTCGCTGGGGTTGAGCCAACGACTGAACTGTCATCGGTTAGTACCTGACGCTTCACTAGGGTTGAACCAACGGTTGAACTGTCATCGGTCAGTACCCGACGCTTCGCTGGGGTTGAGCCAATAGCTGAACTGTCATCGGTCAGTACGCGACGCTTCGCTGGGGTTGAGCCAACAGCTGAACTGTCATCGGTCAGGACCCGACGCTTTGCTGGGGTTGAGCCAACGGCTGAACTGTCATTAATCAGTATCCGACGCTTCGAAAGTGGAAGTTTTTGGCAGTTTTGCGCAGTTTTTTGGCAGTTCTTTAGTATTCTTCATCATTGGTCCCTGAACATTACTTCGGGATGAATATAAAGGGTTTTCAGGAAGCATCCCTTTCTGTCAGGATTACGCTGCTTAAACGCAAGATTTCAGGACAAACCGCTCAATCGCGCAATAATTTTTCTTCGAATTTGACTTGGCAGCTCATATAAACTTCATTTTAACTCGAATCGAGTCGAGCCCGGGGGAGTGGGACCCATGCTGGGGAGCCACAAGTAGATGTACAGCTACCACAGGTGGGCCCGCTTCTACCTGTGGCTTTATATTGGGCAGCGGGAGTTCATAATTTTCAAGTTTTATTTTGAGTTTCAAACGAAATCCAATCTTCTTTTTCAGATCTACGGAGTTCGGGAAGCTTTTTTTTGATTCTATCAGCTCCTACGCATTCAGCGCATCGCAGGTAACATTTTATGTCCTTTTTTTGCAAGTTTTGACCTTTACAAGAATGTAAACCACGTAGGGGGCTTTTAGACGCAATGTATGAAAAATATATGCCTATATGAGATGCTAAATTTTTTTTGACTTCATATGTATGCATATTTTACTATAATGCACATTTTGACATAAGAAAATTCAGATTCTAAGACAGTTATATTATGCTCTTTTCGATCAGTTTACTCATCCTTTTTTGAGGCCTAGCGAGCCTGGATTTTCAACTAAAAATGTCCATGGTAATTTGGCTATCATGTGATGTCTACTTTTGATTTTATTTCATAAATATGAACTGTTCCTATTTTTGGAAAGGTGTGCTACTGAATGTCCACCTAGAATGCCTGTGTGCATGCGGACAGTCCATTTTACAAAGGAGACTCTAGTAAAAAAATTTCAAAAGCCCGAGCATTAAAAAAATGCAGTTTTGACTCTACTGGGAATTTTTGACTGACCCAAGCATGCTTTAGGACTTAGAAATGCATAAAGTACTGATTTAAACTAATAAACCATAGGTTTTAGGATTACCACACCCTTTCTGAGGTTATTTGGAGACTTTGTCCAGGTGATGGACCGAGATAGACCCGCCAGTGCTAGCAGGGTAGTTTTAGGCGTTAGATCGAGGCGAGCTTCTGATGTTCCTCAGCCACGTCCAGCTCGACCGCCTGGCAGATTAGTAGAGTTGGTGATTTATCCAGCCCAAGACGAGCAGTCGATTGATATTGATGATGAGCAGGCTTATTTTGCAGCTCCTGCCCCTGCTCAGGCCCCACGTATGGAGGTTTCGGGCATTGTTGTGCCGACCCAGGAGCTGTTGGGCTACTTGAGTCGTCATCCATCAAGATTTCTTCATGCCAATGAGGTGACTTCAAGTTTTATTTTTTTTAGATTCTCTTTCTTCCTTTTGGCATTTTCGGGGCACATGTTTTTTTTGACATGGATTGGTTTTTTGATGCAGGTTAACGGCGTTGCGCAGCCTCAAGGGAACTGGTTCAACGTGCACTCCCTGTACTATACTTTGCACCAGGACTACAGGGATATCGTTGATGGCTGGGGGGTTTCAGGCCTTCTTTTCTATTCTTCCCCGTCGTTGCCCCTGGGGGTATATGAGGGTTTTGCTGGAGCGCTGGTTCCACCAGACTCAGTCCCTTTATTTGTTGGATTGTGAGGTGATGATAACCCCTATGAACTGGAGGTTCATCATCGGCATCGAGTTTGAGGGGGAGCCAGTGCCTGTTATGGCTGACATCACACCTACTACCATTCGGTCCCTGCTGGGAGTTCTTACGACAGCGATCAAGGGTCGGATGGTCCGATCTAGTCCCTTGAGTGTAGATGCCCAGAGTGGGGCTTTACTTGAGCCTCTGCCTGATGATCAGAGGGTTAGGGATCGCATCTTGAGGAGATTATTTTTGGTGATCATCAGGGGTTATTTTGTGGTAGACAACTCATCGACTGTGTCCTTCGCCCTGGACAGTGCTACCCGACATGTAGAGCACCTCAGTGACTTTGATTGGGGTTCCTACACCTTTGCCTATTTTCTCTGGGACATGCGCATGCTTTCGGAGGGTTTGACGGAGGCTTGGTTAAGGTTCTACCCATTTCTGTTGGTGAGTACATCTTTCTTGTATCTTTTTGATTTCTACATTTATATTTGTCAGTCTTGGTCACTGAGCACTTTTGATATTTACATGGCCACCAGTTCTAGGCGTATGAGAGGCTTCCTTGCCTACGGCCCTCCACTGCTTTAGGCCTGGATACTTATCCCCGGGGACGGCGTTGGCATCACTCCACTTTGACGGAGGTCTTTGGTGCTGAGGGTTTTACTCACTCTCGTCTGCATATAAAGCTTTTGATGGCTAGAGCGATGTTGTGGATCCCATATACGTCTGAGTTTTTGACTGTTGGATTTGAGGGAGGCTTCCCCACTAGTCGGGAGTTTACATTGTCGACTCGCAGAGTCCCGTTATTGACAAAGAAAGGCTGGGAGCTCTATCTAGGAGAGCGTGCTATCAGAAGTATTACAGGGCAGATCCGTATTCTTATTATTCCTCCTACTTGGCATCATTGGCCATTAATTCAGCCACTGACAGATATCCCTATGGAGGGCGTAGACGACTTTGCCTTATCAGAGGGCCCTTACAGCCAGGAGGCATTTAGCAGCTGGTGGAGCCCTCGCACGATTAGGGCTCAGACTCGGGCTACCCAGTTCGTGGAAGACATGGTGCTAGGGTCTGTTATGATGTTAGACTAGATAGCTTGCCTCAGGGAGCCGACTCATTTGGACCAGATCATAGGATTGACCCAGCAGTTGGAGAGAGCTAACTTATTTATCAGGTATCTTGGCAGAGATCCATCAAAGGCATCTTCTTTTGACTCTTCCAGCTCAGGAGTAGGCCCCTCTTCAGGTCCATTTTTAAGTAGTTTTAGAGGGGTAGATCCTCCCTTGTACCGCCTAGATATGCCGAATGACCGCGACTTTGTGTCCACGGAGGAGATGGAGTAGGTTAACCACCTGAGCGTAGATATTTTGGATCTTTTTGGATAGCTATTATAGCAATATATTTTGGACGACCACTGTTTTGGCTATTTGGGCGGTTGTGCCCCATTTAGATAGACCACTGTTAGTAGTTGGGTGGTGGTGCCCCATATTCCTGTATTTTTTATTTTTTATTATATTATAAGACAAGGATGATGCTTGCAGTAGATAGTTTATTATAGATATGGATGATTTTTCTTATCTATCGCATCGTATTTATCATTGTCATTATGCATGTATTATGTCATGTGTATGTATTTTAGATAGATGAGTTCAGATTTGACCCCTGGATGGTCTTGTGATACGGTGATACAGATGTCGTCCTCTATCATTAGCCGTATCGAGCTCTCGCCACCATCTGTTGTGGCATCATCCTTGAGATCGTGCTACGACAGCCTGCCCTTCCCAGCCAGAGGGATAGTGGATTAAATGCTTTGGCATTCGTTGGCCCTTGTAGACTTTCAGGTTCCGTACGGGTTCGTAGATGGCATCTTATCCTGTTGGATACCCGATAGACAGGTCTTTCGCTTTGGGCATCATGAGCTGACTCCAACGCTTGAGGAGTACCAGTGGTTTACTGGCTTAGCTTTAGAGGTGCCATGTGCTCGTACGGTGATCAGTGATATGAGGAGATCTTTTATAAAGATGTAAGGTCTTCGCCATAGCGTAGTTATGGATGAGATCATCTCTGGATGTATGATCTCCATCAACTTATTGATCTATCGGTTTGGTGAGCTTGACAGTTACGATTGACATTCCGGGGATTTTATTGTATCGACAGAGGCGTGGTGTTTGGCCAGGATAGACGTTTTGCTAATGTGCATCGTAACCTATGTTTATATGCCGCTACGCTTAGACCATTTGGATGTGGGATTGATAGTTGTGGTTTCAGGCCCTTAGGCAGGGTAGCACCATTATTCCTATGATATTGGCCGAGCCGCTGAGGTCAGCCACCTACTACATTACCCACCCGGAGGGGTTTTTCAGAGGTAGTTCGGTATTGTTGTATGTATGGCTTATATCCCATATTCTACCAATTGGATTTTTCAGACATCAGGGGTATTATTTCTCCTATGATATAGCTATGTCATACTCCTTTCAGCCCGTGGAGTGTACCGATGCAGAGACATGGTCGGCATTTTTATCTTATATTGTGCATCCATTCTCGATTCTGTCGTGCGCAGGGCTAGTCTTTCCATACAGCTTCATCACCCATGCACCTGGGATGGACTACTTTCCCCTAGCGGGATTGAGGGAAGTGACTACTTATCATCCTCTGGCTGTTATGGGCCAGTTCGATCAGTTTTAGAGCTTGCATCAGTTTGAGGGGGCTGCTGATCAGAGGATGTCATCTTCGTCTATATCATCTGCTGACTTGATCAGAGTGTATGAGGAGGGTTGATTTCTCCAATAGCCATCCGGATCGTTCTCTAGAGTACTCAGCATGGTTGGAGGCATATATCGCATCAGCTGTAATCATCCAGTCAGCTCCGATTGTGGATTCAGACAAGGAGGAGCCTATAGAGGATCCTGAGTCTCTGACCGAGGATAAGTTGTTCATGGGTCTGACAGAAGCACTAGTTAGTGATCTGCCTATCATTCCTGCAGGGATGGATTCGGCTTTATCAAACTCACTAGCTAGGATAACTTTTGAGAAAGATCAAGCTAGAGCGCTGATGTTGACCGCCTTGTCTAAAAGAGATATAGCTTTGGCTGAGAGAGATACGGCTCGAGTCACTCAGGATGCAGGATTGATTAAGCGAGAGGAGATTCGATCTGCCAGAGACGCAGCTTTTGTGGAGATCGAGGAGACTTTGATTTCTAGGGATGCAGCTTTAGTGCAGAGGGATGAGGCTATAGATACCCGGGATTTCCACATTGCCCACAGTATTGCTCTTCGGTCTTATACTCATGGTCTGGTTACCGAGATGAGTGCCTATATTGATGACCACAGTGCCACATTACAGATGACTGTGGATATTTTGAGCTGTATGGAGGCTGAGGGTATTGCACTTGCAGCTGCTCCTCCATCTCCAAAGAGAGATACCATGTTGGCATTGCTAGCCCGCTTATCCCTAGGTCCATAGACTGGCTTTATTTTTCCTGCACATACTAGATCAGCCATTTTTGTCATGTACAGGAAACTATGTATATATCAAACAGTGTTATATATTAGAGAAATATATTTTTGATTTACTTCCCTGTTTGGATATGTATTGTCATTACTGAGTGATTATCACTTCTTTCATGACTCACTATTGTGGATGTATCTTGAGCTTCTCCATGATGGACTGACAGTTGAGATGTCAGAAAGTATCTCAGATGGGCCTGTTGATCAGGGTAGCTTGATATGACTTAGCTTTTATATGGTTTTGGTGTCTTGGGACTGGTTTTTATTTTTCTTGAAGTTCAAATCGCATCGTAAATGGCTACCTACGTACTTCTGGTTGTAGGGAGATCAGGTCATTCGTAGTTCAGTTTCTAATGAAAACTAGACCTGATTTGATTTTTATGACCCGGATGCAGGCATGCGTGTTCTTCAGACATAGTACCTTTTCACAGTGTCTGAATTGATGAGTTGGGGAAATTTGCTCCCGTCCATCTCTTGTAGTCTGATAGCTCCTCTTGTCAACACCTCCTTGACAATGAAAGGGCATTTCCAATTAGGGGCGAACTTGCCTTTAGCTTCATCTTGATTCGCTAGAACTTTCTTTAGCACCAAGTCATTTTCTTTGAATTGTCATATTCGAACTTTCTTGTTGTAGGATTGAGCAATCCTTTTCCTGATATAATTGCCTATGGAAAATGGCTGTAGCCCTCTTTTCATCCATCAGGGACAGTTGATGGTACCGGTCTTGCAACCACTGATCTTTGTCCATCTGAGCATCGATTAAT
Organism: Panax stipuleanatus; assembly: GCA_020205555.1. Taxonomy (NCBI): domain Eukaryota; kingdom Viridiplantae; phylum Streptophyta; class Magnoliopsida; order Apiales; family Araliaceae; genus Panax; species Panax stipuleanatus. Next base: position 94,320,204 of record CM035117.1, read on the forward strand.
ACTCGTAAGGACTCCATCTCTACTTCTATGGGAAGGACGGCTTCCATGCCATAGACCAATGAATAAGGGGTAGCCCCAGTAGAGGTACACATTGATGTCTTGTATACTAACAGGGTTAGAGGTAGCAGGTCAGGCCATTCTTTGTGATTGGCAGACATTTTCTGCATGATCTTCTTGATGTTCTTGTTGGCCTCTTCGACAATACTATTCATCTTAGGTCGATAAATAACGGAGTTGAGATGCTTGATGTGGAACTTATTGCATAGTTCTTTCATCATTTGATTGTTCAGGTTCTTGACGTTGTCTTATACGATCACCTCTGGTTGTCTATATTGACAGGCGATATTGTTTCTAATGAAATCAATGATAACCTCTTTGGTGACTTTGGGAAAAGAGGCCGCTTCAACCCATTTGGTAAAGTAATCGATCATGGTGAAAATGAATTGATGACAATTGCTTGCTTTAGGATTCACGAGACCGATCATATCCATTCCCCACATGGAGAAAGGCCATGGTGAACTCATATTCTGTAGCTCATTTGGAGGAGCGTGGATGGCATTTCCATGTACTTGACATTGATAACACCTTTTGGCGTGATCATTATAGTCGGCTTTGAGCGAGATCCAGTAATGTTCTATTCTTAATATCTTCTTGGCCAGTAGATGACCGCTCTTGTGTGGACCACAGACTCCACCGTGGACTTCATCTATCAATCTCTGGGCTTGCTCTTTATCAAGGCATCTTAACAGGCCTATTCTAACATCTCTCTTATAGAGTGCATCTCTGCTTAGATAGAACTTCATAACCATTTTGTGAATCCTCTTTCGCGCGGATTGGCTTGCCCAAGCGGGTGTAGATCCATCTCGGAGATATTCCTTGATGTCTTGATACCAAGGCTATTTAATAGGAGATATTTCATCTGATACCTCTCCAATGTAATTCCCGTATGTCGGGGCCTTCTGATTTGTGAATTTGATGCAGAGAATCCCACTCCTATTGGAAATGCGGATTAATGAAGCCAACGTTGCCAATGCATCGGCGAAGTCATTCCTACCTTGAGGAATATGGCTGAAGGTTATATCTTCAAACTCAAGGGATGTTTTGACGATCTACAGATGATAGGGCAGCAAATGCAGTTCTCTGGTGTGATATGTCCCAGTGGTTTTTCTGATGACCAACTTAGAGTCTCCAAAGACTAGTAAATGTTTAATACCCATGGATTGGGCTAATTTCAACCCCATTATACAGCCTTCATACTTGGCTGTGTTGTTGGTGTTGCCAAATTAAAGTTTGGTAGACACAGGACATTGCTTTCATGTACCAGAGATAAGGACTGCCCCAGCTCCGGCACCTTCCATGTTTACTTCTCCATTGAAATACATTTTCCATGGTTGGACTGTATTCTCTTGCTGGAGTTGTTGAATTGTCATGATCCTATCATCTGAAAAATAAGTCTCCAAGGGCTCGAACCCTCTTGAAGGTGCTTCAGCTAATTGATCTGCAATGCCTTGACCCTTTATTGACTTCTAAGTTACATAGACAATATTGAATTGTTGTAGGATCAACTGCCATTTGGACAGTCGATAATTTAATATTGTCTTGTTGAATACGTATTTTAGGGGATCCATATGGGATATGAGGTAGGTCATGTGCCTATGCAAATAGTGTTGCAACCTTAATGCGGCCCATGCTAACGCACAATAGGTCTTCTCGATCAGGGTGTACTTCTGTTTACCACTGCTGAATCTTTTACTGATGTATTAGATGGCTCTCTCCTTTCTACTATAATCCTTCTGTCCTATCATGAAGCCCATTGCATTGGCATTGACAGACAGGTACAGAAACAGGGGAACTCCATCCCTCGGAGGTACCAAAATAGGTGCTTTGACCAGCTGTTTCTTGATGGCAAGGAAGGCTTGTTGACAATCCTCATTCCATTTGATGGAGGAATTCTTCCTTAGTAGCTTGAAGATGGGTTCACATGTTGCTGTGAGCTAGGAAATAAATCGGCTTATAAAGTTGATTCTTCAAGAAATCAACGTATCATCGTCTCTGTTCGAGGTACTGGCATCTCAGTGATGGCTTTGATCTTCGCAGGATCTAGCTCGATGCCTCGATTACTCACCAGGAATCCTAACAGCTTGCCTGCTTTGATGCCAAAAGCACATTTGGCGGGATTCAGATTGAGGTTGTACTTATGCAACCTGTTGAACAGCTTCCTAGGATGGTCTAGATGATCATCCTCCCTCTGGGATTTGATGATGATGTCATCCACATATATCACTATCTCCTTATGCATCATGTCATGAAATAGGGCCATTATGGCTCGCTGATATATGGCTCCGGCATTGATGAGGCCGAAGAACAGTCGCCTATAGCAGTAGGTTCCCCAGGGAGTGATGAAAGCTATTTTCTCCCAATCTTCTTCAGCAACCATGATCTGATGGTAACCAGCAAAGCAATCTACGAAGGAATACATGTTGTACTGCACCGTATTGTCGATCAGGATGTGGATAAAAGTTACGGGGAAATTATCCTTGAGGCAAGCTTTGTTCAAATCCCGATAATCCACGCATACTCGTACTCTCCCTCTGGGTTTAGGTACGGGGACTATGTTTGACAGCCACTCCGGGTAGGTTGATACCATGATGATTCCGGCTTTGAATTGTTTAACAACTTCTTCTTTAACTTTCAAACTCCATTCAGGTTTCAATCGCCTGAGCTTTTATTTGACTAGGTTGAACCCATCTTTTATGGGCATTCGATGGATAACAATGTCAGTAGATAGGCGAATCATGTCTTCATGTAACCATGTAAACACATCCTGAAACAGTATTAGGAGTTCAATTAGGTTGGCTTTTTGGTCTTGGGTGAGGTCTACGCCTATCTCGATTTCTTTGATGTTTTTAGAGGTTTCTATGTTGATAGTGGTGGTTTGGTTGAGGTTTGTTTTGGGTTTGTCTTCGACCCATTCCTTGATCTCCTCGTGCACCTCGTAGTCATCTTCCTCCTCTTGACCAATTTCCATCAAGTAAAAGTTCAGTTCTACATCAAAGTTGTAGTCACTTTGACAGGTTGGCATTTCATCAGCAAAGACAAACACATCCAATGCTTGAGTCCTAAAAACAAAAAATGCTTTCATTTTAATATATACAACTACTTAAATATACAGAGCATTTGGCAAAGCATGACAAAAGTTACTGCTATAGCTGTGCAATCAAAAGTAAGTAGTAAATGAAAGCATGTTTAAAGGGAAGATGGACTCTCTGCCCCTTTACCCTTTTTGATTGAGGCAAGGGATACTGCTCCAGTTATCCAGGGTTAAATCCTCATGAACAGGGAGGATCAAGGAATTGTGCTCGTCAGCCTTGTCTCGGATAATGACTGAGACATCCTTTACAATAAGACTGGGGTTTTTCTTTAAACTGCCCTCTTTTCCCTTCTTGATGCGGGAAATTTGAATCTAATCCTTGTCATCACTGTTTGGGATCTCATCATTGATACCCTCGTAGTTTATGGTAACCCGTATATTAGCAAAAGGGTCTCATCCTTCATATAAGATCTTTTCTTTTCCCTTTTTGCTATCCCCCTCAGGCTCTGGGGATTTCCTTTCCTTGACTAGTATGATTGGAGGAAACAGCATGGATGATATCACAATGAGGATCTTCCTCATTGGCTTTACAAAGACAGCATCAGTGAGATTTGACAGCAGTATGATGGAAGCATGAGCCTTCGGGTGCTTATGTGGATTCCGAAGGTTTGACCCGGATGAATAAGCCAATTCGGCTCTCCCTGACTGGCTCGTGATTTGTACTGGACTTGCAATACTTTGTTGGTTCTTTCCTAACCCTTCTCCAGGTTGAAAACCCGAAGATACCATCTCTTAGCCTACAGTCATCACTTCAAGGGAGACTTTAGGGTTTAAGGATGGTGCCCCAACCGGTAGATATTGAGTATCACTCACCTCCAAAGCTTGAAAACTAGCATGTTCAATCCCTGCATCCAGGCTAATCACCGGCATGTCTCCGTGTATGCAGACATGGTATTTCGGTTCGGCATTCACCGTGATTAGGTTGCCATTAATAATGTATTTGAGTTGTTGATGGAGGGTGGATGGCACTGCCCCTGCCATGTGGATCCATGGCCTGCCCAACAACAAGTTATATCTAGTGGCGATATTGAGCACTTGAAAGGACACATAGAAAGTGTGTGGGCCAATCTCTAATGGAAGTTCTATTTCTCCCATAGCTTGTCGGCGAGATCCATCGAAAGCTCGGATTACTACCTGACTAGTTTTGATCCGATTTAGGTTAATCTTCATTCTTTCCAAGGTGTCGTAGGGACAGATATTGAGGGATGGTCCTCCTTCTATGAGCACACCTCCGATCACATACCCGGAAGACATCACATCTATATGCAGGGACTTATGATGGCCCGTTCCTTCTGTAGGAATATCATCGTCAGTGAAAGATATCACATTGTTATTGAAAATGTGTTCTACCACATGATAGAATTTCTCGGCATCCACAGTATGTGGCAGATGAGCTTCTTCCAGTACTTTCACCAGAATGTTGCAATGATCCACTGATGATAAGATCAAATCTAGGATGGACATCTGTTTGGGTGCATCTTTCAAGATTTGCACCATTTTGATTTCAGTGTTTCCCATTTTGTTTAGGAACTCTTCAACTTTCTCATCAGCCACCTTTTCTTTGGCTTTGATGACTGGTTTGATCACCCGCTGAGGCAGGTACAATGGATTATCCTTTGGTACTTTGGCAATATTGTTTGAGGTGGAACCTTCATCATTCCTGTAGTTTAATGGGACCCTCTTTAGACTAACAATTGGATACTGAGGTCTGAAGGGCAAGATTAGAGGTTCTGGTGCGGCCACCTTCACAGGATTTTGTATTTCTTGAACCCTTTTCCCTGGCAGTACTAAGGGTGTAAGGGATGGCTCTTTATCACAGGAAACCACAGCCACTATATCCTGATTCCATGCAGTGGGGATAAAGAGAATGTCTTCATCTGGGAGGCCATAATCCCGATTCCATTTTATCAATTCATCGCTTTAAATCATATTCTGAATCAAGTTACGAAGTGCCCAACAATCTTCAGTATCATAGCCGGGTGCATTGGAGTGATACTGACAGATTTGGTCAGGTTTGAATTTTCTAGATCGCGGGTTCAATGGAGGTAATAAATCTACAACCATTCCCTCATTGATTAACATCTGGAGGATTTCCTTCATCGGCTAGTTAAGGTTGGTGAAATTACTTTGAAAGGCAAATTTCCTACCATCTTGGAAATTCTCCTCTTTGGCCATCTTGTTGGTATAGGATTCATGCTCATGAGACTGGTAGTGATCCCTTATGGGAATGGGACTGATCTCTGGTGTGGGAGGATTTTCTTCAAAATGGTTGGTCTGGTTCATCATCTGTTTGGTGATTTGATGTTGGTATATAACCAGCTCTGCTAACTGTTCGATCTGCTCCTTGATAGACTTAATCTCTTGTTCTATCAGGAAACGCCTTTCTGAGACTTCCCAACTGTCTGGGCTGTTGCTGTTAGGTGAAGTTGACTCTCCCACATAACGGAGGTATTTGGATCCTTCTCCATTTCTAGTGCTGATCATGTTGACATTCTCCTCTTTGTGCTGAGGTAAGGGATTATCCTGTACGTTCGGTTGCTCGGGCTTTGTTACCACAATCTCTCCTTTGTCAATCAAGTCCTGAATTTTGTGCTTGAGAGACCAACAATCTTGTTTATCATGTCCCAGAGATGCAGAAAGGTAAGCACATTTCTTGCTTGGGGTAAAATTCCATCCACCACTATTGGTTGGTGAAAGGAATACAATCTTCTTCTGGGTTGTCAACAATTTTAACACATTCTCAAGTGAATCCCCTAACGGGGTGAACGTTCTTCGACGCCTGACCTCCATATTTTTCTGAAATGGAGGGTTTCAAGGCTGTGATAAAGCTTGGAAAGGGGTATAGTTCCTACTTTGAATGGGCATGCTGTTTAACTCACCTCTTTGATTCTGTCCTTATAATACTAAGGACACCTCTTCATCTTTATTTTTGTGTACCCTCCGGGGATTACTCCCATAATTTTTGGACTGGATATGCTCGGCAACAGCTTCCAAGGCAGTCATATACTTTATCTTCCCAGATTTCAGCCCCATTTCGGCCATTTCACCGTGCTTGATCATCTCAGAGAATGGTTTTCTTATGCCTGCTAGGACCCTCTCATAATATGGAGCTTCATGGATGTCGATGAAGGTCATGACTATCTCAGTCTCATTCATAGGTGGAATAACTTGTGCTGCAACTCGTCTCCATCGTTGAGCATATTCTCTGAATGATTCAGTATTTTATTTCTTGATTTTGGTTATTTGGTATCTGTCTGGAACCATCTGAGACTGGAAGCTATATTGACTGAGGAAGGCATGGGCCAACTCTTCCCAACTGTGAATTTTGGAGTAGTCTAGACAGGCGTACCAGGCTCTGGCCTCTCTAGTCAAACTCTTCTAAAATAACTGCATTCGAAGTTTCTCGTCCTCTGCATAGGATCCAAGTTCTCCAATGAATACCTTCAGTTGGGTGTAGGGATCTCCTAATCCATTGTATTTATCAAAATCAGGAGTTCTAAATTTTTCAGGATAACGAGCCCCAGGGAAGATACAGAGGTTAAAATAATTGACACTGCCAAAGGCCCCAGTCCCTTTGATAGACCGGATGGTTTCTTCCAACTGCTGTACTTTCTTTAGAATGTCACCAGCTTCTTGTTCTTTGTTGAGGATGGTGATTTCAAGGGTTTTGTTGGTTGGGTCCTGGTTTTGTGGTCCAGGAATCTGAGTCTCTGTCTTTTCGGTCTCTTGACGGCCACCACTACCACCAGGTGTTCCTGGTTCTGTGTGTGCTTGAGCTTGCTTCCTTTTAAGAGCCTTACTTTGATCTCTCAGGAAATTGGCCAATTCAGCTATCTGATTCTTTAGTCCCTCAAACTCTTTCTTAGATATAGGGGTGAATTCTGGTTGAGCACCGGAAGTCATGTCCGTGGATGGACTTAGTGCTTTCTTAGACTTAGATCTAGTGACAGGACCAATTTTTTACCTACAACAAAATGTAGGTGTGTCATGTTCCTGATGTAGGTAGGGATAGGATGCATGCCATGATGTGTTATTACAGTTTTTTTATCTTATCCTGCAAAACAGAGGTCAATTATTTTGATAACAGGATAACATGACAGGATGTATATGACAAGGAATGTAAATTTTTATTATGACAATTACATTGTGCTCCTTTACATTTGGAATTGAGAACTTGACATTGAATTGAAAGAGGAAGGTATGAAGAACCCATCGAATTTGGTTAATCAGAAGCTGACCTATCGTAGGCTACTCTCGCAACTTTTTGGCATGAAGGTCCCCAGATCATCGCAATCTAATAGAGGGAAAATTAATCTAATTTTTCAACTGGAGCAAATCTGGGTGGTGCTTTTTCATGAGCCCCAAGAGACTTAGCCATACCCAGAGTCATTACTTATCATCGACGAGTTTTGCCTCCCGAAGGAGGAATCACACAACATACATTCACATACATCGTGCCCACCGTATACATATGATGACATTGGTGTGAATCACTAATATGGGTGCGAAGTAGTAAAAACAGAAAATCATTCATTCACATTCATTCGCAGCATTCATGCATTCATTCGATCTAAATACGCATCATTAACACATACGTAGAACAAAAGGGAAATGTTTGAAAAGTTTTGAACTCGGCCTAAGCCCTCTACTGTCCCCAGCAGAGTCGCCACCTGTCGACGTTAGGAAAAAATCCGCGGGTCGGGGTACAACCCGAATCTTCCTCTCTTCCTAAGTTATCTCTACCCTTACTCTTTTTATTGAGAAAAAAGGTTTTGAAGGGTTTTTTAGGAAAAGGCCAACATGTATCATGTCGAAGATTTGAACGTTTTACAGAGTCACCAGTTGGTAGTGTTGAAATGGTTGTACCAACTCAACCGAGTTTTGTTTGAAAAGAGGCCCAATTGCTGGACACTGTCAAAACTTGATCTTTAAAAATAAAGTTTTGAGCTCGGGGGCTTGGTTAAGTGTGGGGAAGGTGTTAGGCACCCCATGACCCCCGTGTAAACACGGTACCGTATCTATTCAAAATTTCCCTTTTAATTCTGCAATGTGTGTGTGAATGCTATTTGAAAATTGGGCCTATGTTTAATTGAAAGCATGTCTATGCATCGTTGAGCCTATATACGAAGGGTTTGATTTGATTTGTAAAAAGTCTTTGATTTGATTTGCAAAAGTGTTTGATTTGATTTGCAGAAGCTTCTTTTCTTCGGAAAGATTATTGAAATGATGTTTTGAAAGAAGGTTTTCAAACATATCGATACCTCAATTTTATCTTTCAGCCTTAAGGCTCCATTTGAATGGTGATTGTCAGGCTGCGAAGCATCCTCGACCACAACATATATACAAGTGTCGGTCTTCTCATGGGCATGACAACCATCGGAGGGACTTTGACACGACAAACTATATTTTCACTGTGTTGAGACCTTAAATTCGGATAAACGTTTTAAGGTCTTTTGTATGTACATTTTTACAAAAAAACTAGCAGGGTACATTTGTAAAGTGGAGTTTGTCCATTGTGGGAATCAGATTCTGATCAGTTTGGTCACGAATCCCACGATTCCTAGGCTCACATAGGGAGGCCAATAAACCTGCACATCTCAAATTTGTACAGAAAAGATATCCAAATATCGCCAGAACCAAGGATTCATTCAGTAAATCCTGGCTCGCACATGGCCGAAGCGTCTCGTTTCCACTAGATAGCGATTTAAGGGCCACGAGGTTGCTTTTATAACTGAAACTAGAAAAATGCTAGATTTAAATAAGCTCAGCCATTCTAGCTTCCTTGTTCCGTCTGTACCTATTTTGAACCGTTTGAAATCTAGAGTTGGCAAGATTTAAACAAATCTAGTTCGCATGCAGAAACGTCAGTGCCGATTCATATCAAACGAATATTTAAAGCAACAATTTACTAAAAATTAGCAAAGCAATATATATATATATATATATATATAATTACATATACAAAAGTTGTAAAGGGCGATCGGTTTTCACGTTGGTTCCCGGACTAGAATTGATATATATATATATATATAAGCTGTATAAAAGCCACGGAATGATCCAGGCTGGACAGAATTGAAATATATATAGAAAAATAACAAAAAGGGCGATGGGTTTTCACGCTTGTGCCCGGACGGAAATGTAAATGTACAAAAAAGTAGTCAACTAAGACTAAGAAGATAACCCAGTGTGGTGAATTGTGCAAAAATAGTAAAAAGGCCACAGAATGATCCGGACCAAACTGAAATGTAAATATACCGAAAAGTAGTCAACCAAGACTGGGAAGATAACCCAGTGTGGTGAAGGCTGCTTATATATGCATAAATATATATAAAAGCAGTAAAAAGGCCATAGAATAAACCAGGCCGAACTAAAATATAAATATATATATATAGACAGAAAAGTAGTCAACCAAGACTGGGAAGATAACGTAATGTGATGAAGGCTGCTTATATATGTATATTTATATATAAAAGCAGTAAACTACCGCAGATTTATCATCCGGGCTTAACAGAATTGAAAAGTTAGTATATATACAGTTAAATATATACAAAAAAAAAGCCAAACCCGGACTGGGAAGATAACCCAGTCCGGCGAAGTTGCCAATTACGAAGATGCAAGTATATAAAAGTTGCTGGAAGCGACGGATCGTCAATCTGAGATGTAAAAATGCCAGAAAATGCGTTTATGTGAAAAAATGTACCAAAAGTTGACAAAAACGGCCACGGAACTGAGTTTCGGGCATATTTAGAAAACGAAACTTGATATGCAAGTGTATAAAAGTACGAAGAAGTAATAATAACTTTCTGATCGTAAAAATACTCATAATGGATTGCTATACAGGCTTTTTGCCAAATCATAGGTTTTCGATATGTGGTAGTATGTGTGCATATCTACATTTTAGAGTGAAAAAATTTGGGTTTGGAAGACAAGAAAATAGACAGAAAACCAAACGGGCAAGGTTTCAGAGCGTTTCTGAATTCTTGAAATGAGAGGGGGGTGCACCTCTATATATAGACCAGTGAGCCTCCACTCTACCTGGTGCTACCGCAAGTAGAGGTGCGACTCCACGTGGCAGGGCCCACGTGGTGGCTCTTATCATCTCGAAGTACGTGCACTCTGAGGAACGTAAAGTTTGATTCGAAGCTTTCTAACTTTTGATCGGAGCCTTCGTTTGAGGCGTGCGATACCTTTTCGGAAAGCCCTCGCCGAGAGTGTCAATGATATGTGATAAAAAATTTCCCACGTCCAAAAGACGGGTTCATAACCAGGTCTTTGATTCCCCGTAGTTTGTCCATTGAGTTGTCTTGCACTGTTTGCACTCGGGATCATCGTTATGGTTCGTTCTGACCTTAGTGGCATCAATTCAGCTTGAGTTTGACCGAATCGGTTTAGATTTGGTAAAATGTCTATTTTTCCCCTCCCGGGGTTGCCCTTAGTGTCGACATGGCCTTCGATTGACTTCCTAGGGTTGTTTCCAAGGTTTGGATCCTTTTCGAGTCTGTTTGTCCTCAGTGTTGTCTCTGAGGCTGACTTGGTTCCTCCATGTTTTCCTCTGGAGATGATGTGATGCTTCAGGATCGTTTCTAAAGTTGACCTGACTTCCCAGGTTGAGACCGGGGATGACCTGTACTTCTCGGGTTGACACCGAGGTTGATCTATACTGCCCGAGTTGAGACCGGGGCTGACCTGTACCACCCAAGTTGAGACCGAGGCTGACCTGTACCTCCTGGGTTGAGACCGAAGCTGACCTGTACTTCCCGGGTTAAGACTGGGGCTGACCTGTACTTCCCTTGTTGAGACCGGGGCTGATCTGTACTTCCCGGGTTAAGACCGGAGCTGACTTGTACTTTTCGAGTTGAGACCGGGGTTGATCTCTACTTCCCGGGTTGAGACCAGGGCTGACATGTACTTTTTGTGTTGAGACTGGGGCTGGTCTGTTCTTTCTAGGTTGAGACCGGGGCTGATCTGTACTTCCCGGTTTGAGACTGGGGCTGACCTGTACTTCCTTTGTTGAGATCGGGGCTGACCTGTACATCCTGGATTGAAACCAGGGCTAACTTGTACCTCCCGAGTTGAGACCGATGCTGACCTGTACATCCTAGGTTAAGACTGGGGCTGACCTGTACTTCCTGGGTTGAGACCGGGGTTGATTTGATGACCCGATATTGAGACTGGGGTTGATTTGATGGCCCGGTATTGAGATCGGGGTTGATTTGATGGCCCGATATTGAGATCGGGGTTGATTTGAAAAGACAATCTTGCCCTCCTAAAGTGTTATTAATAGGGAAACAAAATTTTGGGTGTTTACAAAAACGTTACCATGTGCAGAACGATTGTACGGTGATCGATTTTGAAAAAGCAGCTCGAACTCAGTTTATCTGAAGAGGAATTTTCGGATATTCTATATAGTTCAACTTGAAAATAACTTATGAAAGCCACAGGGGAACTAATATAGACCTGTAAGGAGTCGCACCTGTACCTGTGGCACCCTAAGGTGGGTCCCACCCTCTCCGGTTCGATCCAATTGAAGTCAAAGTAGAGTTCCCGGAAGTTGAAAAGTCAAATCAGGAAAAAATGTGCTACGCGATTGACCAGAAATGGCCTGGAACCCTGATTCCAAGCGTCAAACTCCTGACGAAAGAAAATATTTATTTAAGCCATTAGTATGAACCCTAATGTGCCATTCGGAATGCCAATGATGAAAATTGCTGAAAATTGCCTCCGTCAAAGCATCGGGAAGGTCCGACGTTGTGAACCATGAGTTTTGAATGCGTGAAAGTATCCAGATTTGTCCGAGGGTATAACTTATCAGAAAGATACCCCCAACATCAAGATCAGGTAGGTATGACATTGCAAATCGTTGGTGACAACTCCAGCATAGCAACGGGAAAGATCCGGTGATGAAAACCATTGAGAACTACTTCAACAAGGGTTAGATTATCTGGCATTGCAAAACGTTGGCGACGACTCCAGCGTAGCACCGGGAAAGATCTGATGATGAAAATCATGGAAAACTATCCTTACCCAGGAGAATCGACGATGGAATCTGTTATACAAATCCCCAGCCAAGGCTTCAAATCAGTACAATCGACCGTTGTAAACTACCATTCGAGTAGGCACCGAAGAGGTTCGGTTATGGTCAAGCTCTTCAAACTACAGTTCGATTAGGATTCGAATAAGTTCAACCGACCGTTGTAAACTACCGTTCGAGTAGGCACCAAGGAGGTTCGATGATGGTCAAGCTCTGCTAACTACTGTTCGAGTAAGAATCAAATCAGTTCAACCGACCGTTGTAAACTGCCATTCGAGTAGACACCGAGGAGGTTAGGTGATTGTCAAGCTCTGTAAACTACCGTTTGAGTGGGAATTAAATACGTTCAACCAACCATTATAAACTACCATTCGAGTAGGCACCCAGGAGGTTCGGTGATGGTTAAACTCTGCAAACTACCATTTGATCAGGAATCAAATCAGTTCAACCGACCGTTGTAAACTACCGTTTTAGTAGGCACCGAGGAGGTTCGGTGATGGTCAAACTCTGCAAACTACCGTTCGAGTAGGCATCAAATCAGTTCAATTGACCGTTATAAACTACCATTCGGGTAGGCATCAAGGAGGTTCGATGATGGTCAAATCATTGTCAACTATTGTTCGAGTATATAGTGAGAACTCCACCCCCGATAGAAACGTTGGCATCTACCGAATAGCAATCCAAACCGTTGGCGATAACCCCAACGTAGCGTCGGGAAAAATTGATGATGTAAACCGGTGTAAGCTATCATCAGGATAGGCATCGGGAATCCCCAATGAGGTCACTTGTCATAAGAGGAACATCCCCATAGGAGGAAGAGTCAGAAAACGTATCTGAAGACAGAAAATGTTGGTGACAACCCCAATGTCTAGTTTAGAAATGTCTAATGGCGTCAGCCATGGAAGAATATTCCCCACGGAGATCTTGAAAACATCCCTATAACATTTCGTAGAATCAGTATTGGTAGCACCAACGGACATGGAAAACCATTGGCTTCAACCCAATGTATCATCGGGAAAGATCCGGTGATGAAAACATTGCAAACTACTATTCAAGTAGGCATCAAAAGAGTTTAATGAAAACCATCATGGATAACTCGATCCCTAACAGAAATGGAAGGAGCAGTCAGTGATAGAATACCCGTGGCATCTAACCCCAAAAGAGAATACAACATGTATGACATAGCATATTATGCAGTGCATTACATGTGCATATTATTTCCCGTGTCTAGCAGTATTTATGTAATATCCGAGATCATTAGGTAATTTAATAATTATCAATAAACGAATTTATGTGAAACTCTTGTGTGATTTCTATTATTAGAAGTATATGTGATGTACATATATGTTTTATTTTAAGTTATGTGATGAGATGCATTTAAATAGTTGGTTTAGATTAGTTTAACTATTGGAATTAGTTAAGTAATTAATAATTCTATTAATTTCGTGGGATGGTATTAAAACTCGAGATTGAGTTTGGAGCGGAATTTAAAGATGCGGACTGCATATTTGAGTCAAGAACGTCGAAATTAGTCAGGATAGACTGTAACCACAAAATGTGTCGCGGTTGACTTTTTGGTCAAAGTTAATAGGTTTTTTAGGGTAAAAAGTCAAACACAAATTTCGAAAGCTAATTTGGCGAAACGGATAGTCCCACGACACTCGGAACATTGATTTTAGTAGGAATCGATATTAGTATCGAAAAGTTTGGCTACGGAGGTCAAAATGGTCAAATTGCTTATTATTGGATGTAATTGATTAAAATAATATTTTAATAAGATGATTAGTAGTTGGTGGGGGCCCACGTGACATCTAAATTAGGACAAGGGAGTATACGTGTTGGAAGAATTAGAGAGGGAGGGAGTTACAATTCTTTTAGCCCAAAAACCCTTCCATTTCTCTAACCCCCAATTCCTTTCAATACTTGCTATTGATGTAGTTGTGTATAACTGATGAAATGGAGATGGAAGAGGTGAGGAATTCATTGGCCAAACTCAGCTATACATATACTCCTAAACCAATTCCTCTTTTCTTTTACTAAAATTCTTTCCAATAGAGAAAAATTGAGAGAATGGGAGTTTGAGAGTCTTTGAGGAGTTCTGGAGATTTTAGAGGAGTAACAAGCAAGGAGTGAGGCTTCAATCAGATTACTAACAGTAGCTATCTCAAGACAAGAGATAATTCACAATCTTTTCTATATTCTTGAGAGGAAATAGTAGAGAAAATGGCATAGGTTGTGAAAATATAGATCGTTTGAGTTGTGTTTCATTTTATTGTTGTCAATGGATGATCATAAACTTGAAAGGAACGCATGTTCTGGATAATCATGCTTTAAATTCATACAAAAATCAAAGAATTGGGATATGCATGCTAATTATTTGATAATATGCCTCTAAGATGCTTGAATAATCAAAACATGGGAATTTAGTGAAGTTAAATGTTGTAACATGTGTACTTATGCTAGTGTATATGATCTGAACGGTATGAGCATTTGAATTGCATGCTAGAATCAAAATTATGAATTTTTGTCAAAGTGGGTTAACTTGGAATCAATGACTTTTCGGGTTTTTCGGAGCCTTGGAATCATAGCTTCTGTGACTCGATTATTGTATGTTATAATTTTGTAAAATACTATATTGTATGATGTCTAACCTGTCCAAATTTCAAAGGAAACGGAGTTAAATTGAGCAAGATATGAATTTCGGTAGCAAGCATGTAAATAAGGAAACATCTGCAAATTATGGAAAACCCAAAATTTTTCTAAGTTTGGAAGGCAGTCTGGCACGCTTATCTAGGCTGCTGCATCGAGGTCTTAACGTGTCATGTTCATGTAGGTTATATTTTTATAAAAACTATACTGCATGAAGATTGTTGTGTCCAATTATCAGAGTCATATCATCAGTACGGTAATGGGAATTAAATCGTGAAGTAGGCTGCTCGAAATAAAAAACTTTCTGGGCATGAAGAGTAGCGCAGCTGTGCCATTCATACGGCTTAACGCTGTGTAGCTGCGCCATTCAAAGATGGCTTCTGGGTTGGTTGAGCAGGGCAATTGCGTCGGTAATACGGCTTGGGGCTGCTCAGCTGCGCAGCTGCGCCGGGCCCGGCCGGGCAGGGCCGGGCCGGGTCGGGTCGGGTCGGATCCGGGTCGGGCCGAGTCAAGTCGAATTTGGGTAAAATGTTAGAATTTTATTTTCTTTCAGATTCTTATATTGAACCCCTTTACTTATATGATGCAGCATGTTATGTGATTGAATTATAGTAATGATATAATATGAGTTAGTTGAATAACCTAATTAATATAAAAGGAAACAATTATATTTCAAATTAGAATTGGACTACTTAGTTGCTTAACGTGACATATGTGATTAGGTTACGTGAAGGACTAATTGATAGCTTAAACTGTAGAAGACTTATCAAGAAAGTTTCTTAACCCTAATTTTCTATTGACCAATTATTCAATCCTTATGCACTATGTTGCAGTGACTGTAAGTATCGAACTCGTGCTACTTGTTGTACGTGCAAGTTCCTATGTCAAAAAGTTATACAATTTCAGTTATTTTGCAAGCGTTATTGACAGTTATTATTTCAACCGTTATGCTTTAAAGTTCTATTTCTTTAACGAACTGTTTCCAAGTATGCTTC
This sequence comes from Panax stipuleanatus, assembly GCA_020205555.1. Classification (NCBI taxonomy): domain Eukaryota; kingdom Viridiplantae; phylum Streptophyta; class Magnoliopsida; order Apiales; family Araliaceae; genus Panax; species Panax stipuleanatus. The sequence goes on from CM035117.1 coordinate 94,336,030, forward strand.
CTGGCCTTTTGTTTCGGCTAGACATTATTGATGAAAAATGATATAATATTTGAATAGTTCAAATCCATTGTAGCTAATAATGTTTACCAATCCAAATTTCTTTGGTGCGGTCTCGCATGAATACTAAGATGAACAATCCGAATAAACGGGCAAACAGATGTCTGGCATATAGTCCCATTTATGCTTATGCATTTAAATTTCATACTTGTGCACAATGTAGGGTACGATAGGCTGATCACCTGGAGTACTTGCGGAGAATGTTTTACAATCTATTTGATTGTTAAAACGTCTAATGGTTTTTGATGAAACAAAGTAACGTTCAGGGTATTAACACCCCTTAGTATGCTAAATGAGAATTCTAAAACTCTTATCCTTGTTATTCATGTTTACCTCTTGATAAATCTTTCAACTGTTGAGCAATATTCATACAAATGCTTTTACTCCTGATGTATGTTTTCAAACTACTTTATATACTTGCTGGGCAATTTGTGCTCATTCTTGCGTACACCTTTCAGTTAAGGATGAGAAGGCTGAGGGCTCGGGCATGGACAAGGGAAAGTCTATGATGAAATGAAGAGAGTTACTTTTGTATTAAGTTTATATTTCAGCATTTAATGTAATGTAGCGATAAACGCTAAGTTTAAGTTTTGGTTTGTTTAAGGTTGTGAAGACTTGGGACTTTTTTTGAATAAGTATGTAATAGTTATTATTATTATTGTCTTTATTTCTGGAGTTTACTTAGTTAGATGATGATGTATATTGTACCGTGAGCACCATATCCTGTGTTTGATGTTACATGGATTTGGGGGCGTCACACTTTATCATGTTCATTCCATTGCATTGCATAAACATGATAAAGAGGGGAAACTGTAGACACTCGAAATCTTGTATTCTTGTTACTAACCTTGTAGAAGGGCAAAATTGTCTTTTACCTTCCAGAGACAACCCTGGAAGTCCAAATCTTCAAAACCAGCCTCGGCGACAACACCGGGAGATCAAGTCTAACCCCGACAACAACCCCGGGAGATCAAATCCAACCCCGACAAAAACCCCGGGAGATCAAGTCAGCCCCGACGACAACACCAGGATATCAAGTCAAACTCCGGCAACAACACCGGGAGGTCAAGCCAACCCCGGGAGGTACAGTCAGCCCCGACAACAACACTGAGAGATATAGCTACCCCGACGATAACACCGGGAGATCAAATAAACTTTTGGAGATGACCCCGAAGCATCAAATCATCTCTAGAGACAACCTTGGGATACCATGTCAACCTCGAAGACAACCCTGAGGAATAACAGAGTCGGCTGGGATCAAAACTCGGAGACAACCTCGAGAAACAGTCGAAAACCCTGTCAATCCTAGAGCCAACCCCCAAAAGGGCAAAATGGTCATTTTTCCAACTTAACAAATCAATGCCATGAGGGTCATAAAGAACTATAACGTCAATCCCGAGTGAAAACAGCACAAGACAGCTCAACAGACGGACTGCAAATACTTAAAAATATGGTGATGGACCCATCGTCTCTGATTCATATAGGTCAAATCTCATATCATTGTGTAGCTCTCGAAAAGGGCTTCCCGAAAAGGTATAGCATGCCTTAATCGGACTCCCGGATTGAAAGTTATGAAGGTTCGAAGCAGACAGCGCGTTGGTTGGAGTGAACGTATTTCGAGATAACTGGACCGGGGCCCATTTGTGGAGCCGTAGATAGACTCACGATTGCCGCGAGTAGACCCGCGACCATCTGGTCTATAAATAAGACCCCCACCAAGAGAAAAAAGAGAAAAAAAAAAAGAAAAGAAAAGAAACTCCACCCATTTCAGCTCTTAACCCTACCTATAGTGCTCCAAACTTCAATTTTATTCTTCCAATATGTTTGTATACGTATATATAACAACATAACAAATTTTAAAGGTGGAAACAGAGTTTTGAAGCCCTCCGAATGGTTTAAATCCTTTGGCGCTACACATTATAAGATTTCTTATGATCTGAAACTTTTTACTGCTTTGTCATGTATATATGAGCGTGTATATATATATATATATTTATAGCTTCTGATTTCGCCTGGATTTCAAATACGTGGCCTTTTTAGCTTATTTTTATGTATATATAAGTATATATATACATTTTTAATTGCTTGTGCAGCCTTGATTTCAAATTCGTGGTTTTTATCGCTTTAATATATATATATATATATATATATATATATATATATATATATATATATATATACTAACTTGTTTGGCCTGGATTGCTAATCCGTGGCCTTTTCTGCTTTAATATATATATAACTAACTATATATATTAACATTTAATTTAGCCATGCCTAGATTATAAATCTGTGACTTTTTTTGCTTTCATATATATATATATATCTATTGCTTTAATATATATATATATATATATATATATATTTATACTTGCTCGTTTGGCCTGGATTGCTAATTCGTGGACTTTTCAGCTTCCATATATATATATATAAGTGTGTGTATATATATATATATATATATATATATATATATATATTTACATTTATCAGTCACGCCTAGATTGGAAATCTGTGACTCTTTTCAGCTTTAATATATATATATATAATTATATATATATATATATATATATATTATTTAGTCAATGTGATTAAATATCTGTTTTAACTATTCATTTGATATGAATCAGTTCTAATGTAAAGTTTGTGGACTAGATTCATCTAAATCTAGTCATCTCTAACTTTCAACTAGTTCAAAAGTTATCACAATGGAACCGTTGAGCTAGAATGGCTAAGATTTATTTAAATCTAGCTTTCTTTCTAGTTTTGTAAATATTAAAGCGACTACGCAACCCTAGATCCGTATCTAGAGGGAACGGGAAGCTTTGGTTACGCGCATGCAAGGATTTAACTGATGAATCCTTTGTCTTGCGATATCTAGATTTTAATTTGCATTTTATGTCAATATCTTTGTTATGCAAGCTTTTTGATGATATTATGTGAGCCTAGGAATCACGGGATCTACGATTAACCACATGGATCTATATTTGATTCCCAAGATGGATAACTTTGCATTGTAAATACAGCCTACCTGTCTTCTTGTAAATGTAAATCAGAGGGACCTTAAAACGGTTATCCGGATTTAAGGTCTCAGCCTAGTAAACTGTGGTTTGTAGTGCTCTGGTCACTTCGATGGTTTTCATGCCCATAAGGAGACCGACACTTGTATATATACTATTTGGTCGAGGATGCCTCGCATCCCGATAATAAAATCAAAATCAACCGAAGGCTTAAAATGGAAGTATCAAAAGGCTTCAATTCCTATGTTAGCGAAAGGGTTTGAAAATCATCTTTCAAAACATCACTTTTATATCCTGTCTGAAAATGGACTTTTCATTAAATCAAACCCTTCGTATATAGGTCTAACAAAGCACATCACTACTTCCAAATAAATCACGTACGATCAATTATTGTAAACACACACACTCACACATCAAATAAAAAAAGGAAATTGAAAAGACACATTAACTGTGTTTCACGAAAGTCGGGGGGTGCCTAACACCTTCCCCCCGCTTAATTAAGCCCCCGAACTCTATGAATCTTAGTTTCCAAGGCCAAGTCAAACAGAGTCCAGTAATTGGGCCTACTTGCAAACTTTTCAAACAAAACTCGGTTGAGTTGGTCAAACCATTTCAAATATACCAACTGGCGACTCTCAAAATCAATCTTTTCAAATCGTCGACATTGTATGTCGGCCTTTTCATAAAAATTCACCCTTCAGATCAAACAAATGGAAAACAAACAAGGGTAGAAACACATTAGGGAAAGGGGGATCGCCAAAGATTTTTCTCGACGTCGACAATGACACAACTAAGTTCAGAAGGAATACTTGAGATATTATAAAAATAAGTCTCAAATCTCTCAAGGTTCTTTGACAATCTGGAGTGTCAACCCACTCAAAAATACCTACTGTCAGGATCAAGCTGACTACGGCTCAACCTACTATCATTCGGAGAGCTATCCTTGCTTTTCATGGGACGACAACCAAGAGCAATACTATGCTCCAACTTTTTCATACTAGTTCAAATATTCGTACCAACCTCCACAGCAATATGAGGAAACATCTAGATTAGAGGAGACTCTTGGCCAGTATTTAGAGCATGAAGAAAAAAGAAGACTGGAGGAGCTCCTTTCCAAATTTAAAGAGCAAAATGAGGTTCGGATGACGAACCAAGAAGCCTCATTACGGAACCTTGAGAATCAATTGGGATAATTTGTCATATTTCCCTTAATCAACCGCATAGCATGTTATTGAGTCTCACAGAAATGAATCCTATCGAGGAGGGTGAAGAGCAATGCAAGGTGGATACGCAAGGAAATGGCGAGTAGTTACATGAAATTCTTGAAGGCAACGTGGAAATGCATCCTGATGTGAATGTGAATTTTGAGCTTGGAGAAAATAGGAGCATGAGTGTGTGTAATGACAAGAATGATGGAAATCTAGAAACCACACTCATGGTTGTTGAAACCATAGGGGACCCAAAAGAGCATGAAGAACGTTTTCAAATTGTGAAATGTGAATTAGTGGATAATTCGAACAATGAAAGTTTCTTCGTATTGATGGATGAATTAGAGTTTGAGGATCGCCAATCATCCATGTCCACCATTCAAAACGAAGAAAAGACGAATAGGCGGCATGAAATGGTCGTCTTCGCATATAAGCCGGATTGAAAGTAACTGCTTAGAGTCGGGTTGTCGACTTTAAAACAAGCGTTCGATGGGGAGGCTACCCCATATCAATATCACACTTCTAACCTCTTTCTTTATGTTATGTTAATAATATATTTCATCTATTTATAGTAGTTTAGTAATATCGTAGTCTATCTCATCGCTTTTGATAGTTTCATGTTATGTAAATATACTATTTATAGGAGCGTACCTAAGAAAAATTTTCATAGTAGGAAAATTTCTGAAAACACCTGTATAATGTATGCTAATGATTATAATTCTTATCGTCATTTGTGGTCTGCGCTTATGCAAGATTTTGGCATTCACTACTTAAAACTCTAGCTTACATTTCTTTTGACGTTTTGCATCCTTATGTTTTCTCTTGCAAAATTTTTGATAGCCATTTGTTTTTAAATTTAGGTAAGTTTTGGTTGATAGTTCAAGTTGTTGTGCATACACCTAAGTTTTTAGTTAGTTATATTAAGTCTTTAGTAAATATGAAAATTTTTGTAGAAGTTTGGTTGTGTACTAATAGGTAGATTTTTGCTGGTGCAGATAACCTAAATTTTTTTTTATAGGTGTAGGGCCAGCGTCGCAGCGCAGCATTTTTACTCTTAAAACGGCACTGTAGCACCTCCATCAAAAGTTAGATTCCACAGCAAGCACAACAGTGCCTCTTAAATCCTAGTATGTCGCGCTACAGCACCCAGAAAGACCCCAACTCACTGTTAATATGCGCCGCGGCGCCCCACTTTGTGCTTCAACTCGCGCCACAACGCCTCGACAAATTCTAGTTTTAAGAGCCAGCGCTGTAGCGCCTATTATCAAAGGAAAACTGGGGCCGCACCACCAGTAACAAATTTTTGTTGGTTTAATAAGGCAGAGCTCAGCAGCTGCACACAAAACTCACCCTTATTTCGCCCATATCAGGAACGGCTCACATAAACCCCCTCCAAGCCTCAACCTATTCTACCCAATCTAATACTTAGCCACTCAATCCCCCATTAATTTCCAGATTCAAGGTTAGGATGCTTGAATTGCTTCATAACTAGGGTTTTGAATTGTCCAGGTAATTCCAAATAAGGTTTGAAGGTTTAATTTTGTTTTGGGTAACGATATTTTTGGAATTGCTTTGTGGATTGTTTGGAATTTTTGTGGTTGGTTATGTTCATCAGTTGTGTTTTGAAAAAATTTGGGCTTGTGACATCTTAAAATATATATTGGAAGTTTGAATTAGGGCTTTGCATGCCAGGTGCTTGACTAATTGTCGCAGTGAAGTTTGGTAATATTTTTTCCTCTATTTGGCATATTTTTGCTAGGTTTCAGTTGGCCATGCTATTGATTAGAGTTCAATTTTATTGGGCTTAGTATTTTGCAGTCATTTTGTCTATTTTTGGCACATTTTTGGCTTGCATTTTGTTGGACATAAGAATTGGCATTCAATTTGGATCTCTTTGACATCAATTTGGCATTGTTGGAATTCAGTTGGGATTGGGTCGTAGTTGGCTTGGTTTTGAATTGCATTTGGACATTTGTGCACAGTAATTGTTGAAAATTCGAAAATGCCTCCTAAGCGTCAAAGACTTAGCATAGGTGGCTCCTCTTCTTCGGCACCGCAATGGGACCAAACAAAATTTATCATCGAGGAGGCTTCCACAAGATACAATCAAACCTTTGTCAAGAAGAGTTTGGTGCCTGAGAGGGGCTTGAGGCCAGACTCGAAGCAAGACGGCGAAATGATGACCATGATCATTGATTGAAAATATGTGGATTTTACAAAGCAGCCTAGATCCGGTATTATCTCTGTGGTCTATGAGTTCTATGCGAATGCAAATTCTGAAGGTCCGACAGTTATTCAAGTTTGAGGGGTAGCAGTTTCCTTTGACAGTTAAACCATCAATACTCTTTTTGATATGCCTAGCTATGATGGTACGGATTATAGGGAGCCAGGTATCAGCAGTTATAACCAAGAGGACATCATCAAAAGCCTTTGCAAGCCCGGGATAGTGTGGAAAACCAATAATTGAATGTAGTATGCACACAAGTCAATCATGTTTGATGATAAAGAATTTACTTTGTAACAATCTTATTCATTTATTAATAAAAGTATTATTTAATTAAATTCATTTATTTATCTACATGGTGCTATTTTTATAATTTATGATACATAGTTTTAAGAAATGCTTTTAGAATCATGATGATGATCATGCTAATGACATCTAAATTCTTAGATAGCTTAAAACTAAAATAGTTCCCAATCGTTGGATTACTAAAAAGGGAATTAGTGAATCCGAATAGATTGGTACATATGTTGCTTACTCATTGGATGAGGATGATTGATCTCATGATCATTTGTGTGGAGACACGAAAGCAAGTATATACGTGCTTATTGGAGAATAAGTTCACTGAACGTGGCTCGCATAGGAATACCTAATGGAGTTTTACTTGCCTGTCAATAGGAATTCCTAATGTGATAGTAGTACAAGTGATCCTTAGACATGAGATCATTATAGTATCTTGTGTATGATGAATTATACTTTGACATGTCCCTTAAGGCCCTTAGGGTATATCTGTGACGTCCCCAAATCTGGGTACCATCAAACCCTGGATATGGTGCTACACGGTACTACCATCTACTCATACATTCAATGGAAGACTTCAATAACATGCATGAGTTTGCTAAATATTACATTCTATTAATTCCAATCCTAGGTTCTTTATAACCATTATATTGTTCTGTGTCATAATATCAGTAATTACAATACTAATACTATGCTTTTACAAAGGTAACTACTTGTCCATCTTGGACTTGCCTTTGTCTTTACCAGATCCTTCGATTTATTTTCTCTTAACTGAAATCATTTAGTTTTAAGCAAGAATGAGCATAAATAGCTCAGCAAGTTCAACAACATATCTTGAAACCATAAAATCAAGAATCATATAGCTTTATCTTCAATAACTGTACAATAGTTATGAAGTACTTAAGAATAATCAAAATAACAGTTTGATTCCTTTAAAACCATTCCCGAGGACTTATAGCCTCTTCGGAATCCGTGTTGGTCAACAACCATGAACCATTGTTTAGTTCTCATTCATGAAAGGAACAACCCGGCACTGAGGCCGTAAGTTTGATATATCTTACGAGCACAGCCAGGTGATCAACCTGTAGTACTCTCTATTGATCAACACTCATATATTAAACGTGTTTACGTTTAATTGGTGGCAACCTCCCGTGCCTATCCAATTAACGACATAAAAACATTTGTTTATTCATACTCAGATTTACCTGAGAATCCGTACCAATCAATTGGCATAGGATAATAACATTATAAATATTTTGGAAAGATTTGTGGAAAACCAACCAAAAGATAGTAAGTCTCAGTCTAGCCGAATCAAATGGCATCGACTATTCAATAACAGTTTATGCATAAGAAAATAGCTTGTCCAACACAAGGTATAGACAAGAGTTTAGAAATCTTGCATCAAGTAGAACTTGAACAAGGTTAGGAAACTTGCCTTTGCGTCTCTAAACCTGTAAATGTAGTCTACTCGGTCTTTACAACTTCTACAAAGCATAAACACATAACATACCAAATGAGAATCCACAATTGATATACAATGTATAACTTAACTTCTCCTTCTTATATAACTTAACCGAATTGTTAAACTAATAATACTCGTTTAAGTTATTTAACGTTTATTACGGCTTATTAACATCTATATGTTATAAACCGACTCCCGTCGATCATTATTAAGCATAATGACTGACAAAATCGTAACCAATTCGTTAAGTTTATCACATTCCCATCGGATTCCCATTATCGGTCTCCATATAGAATTTAAAAGAGTTTTAACTTCCTTCGATGTCATTCATACATTACGTACCTCTATTACATGTTATATAACCTTAAGGCGCGCTCACAACTCAATTACGATTCAGAGTTCACATTATCGAATTTTTAGTTTTAAAACATTTTGTCAACGTTTAATTCATAAAACCATTCTTAAACACGTTGTTTAAGTGATTTCTCTTCATGAATATTCACCATATAGTTTCCCCACAGTTACCATGTAGAAAGCTAAGTCAAGAAATATTCACGTCAGATTTTTTTCCCTTAAGGGCGCGTCAACGCTAGCACAAGGCTTAAAGTCGACATTGCCTCGCAGTGCCTAAGCCTTGCTTCGGCTCTGCAACGCTGGTTATAAGGGTCTGGGCAGCGCAGCGGCGCCAGCCCCCAGATTCTAAAAATTATAAATTTTGACGAGCTCGTAACATGATCATTACAACTCGGAATTGGCTCGTTCCAAAACCAATAGTTAATAAGTTTTATGTTCTATCATTTCATCAAGTCGAAATTCATTTCTGAATCCGTCGGCGAGAATTTAGCCGATTAGTCCATTTTTACGCGTTCGTTAAGCGTTCGTTAAATGTTCGTGAATGTTCGACGCTCAATTCTTCGTTTAACTCTTAATTAGTTCGTTCTTGCTCTTGCAAGTTTTATTTACCTAATTACACATTACGCCATCGAAAACCATCATTTTCGAATCAAACGGCGACTTTTGACTTCTATTCTAGGAAAATTCACAGTTCCGACGATTAACGTCTAATCGCGTAACTTTCGTCGAATCTTCGTTCTTCGATATTTTTACTTCAAACCAATTAGAATCAATCCATTGGTTGATTATAAATGATTCTAACCATTGTAAACATCTATGTTTTAATGGTTTTACATGCATATTAACCAAACTCTTATTAATTTGATGTTCATCATTCCTTCCTTAATCAATTCATATGATTTCAGTACGCATGGCTTGTTAATGTTATTAGTTCACTATATATCCAACCTTATGACTTCTTATAATTCATGATCCCCAAATCACTTCTCTATCAATTCTATTATTGAAACACAAATGATTATTATCAAATTTCTTATCTTTATACCTTTGATGATCTTTGTATGCTTGAGTATAGAGACTCAATTCCTTCTTAGCTCCTTGGTTTGCTTGGTTTTCTTATCAAAGCATGAACTAACTTCTCTTTTCTCTCTCTCTCTCTCAATATAAGTGTCAAATTTGATCAACCAACCAAATGAAGAGCAAAGCTCTTGTATTTATAAAATTTGCAAGCTTAGGGTAGTTTGGTTATTAGGACCAAACCTCCTTAGCCTATGTCTTGCCCATGTGCTAGCATGTGCTAGCACATGGACCCCCATATGCTCCACATATCCCCCATGTGTCACACATGTGCCCATGGGTTGCCCCATGGGTTTAACCCACTCGTTAATCGGTTCGATCCACGAGTTAAATTATTAAATTTAATTCAAATTGAATGTATTTACTTCGTATAAAATTCGTATTATACGTTATATTAATTCATGTATCGTCTTCGTATTATACTCGTATAATATCTCGTATTATAATCGTATTAATTCCGTATAATAATCATTTATTATTATACTTAACCAATTATTCTTAGATTTTACTTTCCCTAACCCTTACGATTTTAAGTCCGCAAGCAAAAACTTCGCGAGCCATAAATAAAATATTATTATATATTCCATCTTGTCTTAAAATCCTATCATTACGCGTTTCTAGGAATTTCAATAATAATTCCCTAGCAGAAACATATGAATAGTGCTTTCCTCCCGAGAAAGCTTTTCTCGGCTAACTTAACTTTTCAAGGTATATTACCTTCAAATCTTTCAACCGAACGTCATTCCAACATTCTGATTTCCCAAAAAGGCTTAGGGTCTCAAACCCTAACCCTTAGGGTTTCAACACGTGAATAGTGCCTAATTCATCTTTTTCTCAGAAATATTCTATTTTAGTCTTATAAATTCACATCAATTATTTCTAGCACGTAGCCAGAATCCTAACCATTTCTGCATTCTCTAGGTCATAGAACGACTTTTGATTAGCTTACTCAGTTTAATAAATAAATAATCAAATTTTATTCAATAAATCAAATAAATTTCATTTACATAAACGTTCGATTTTCTCGGGCGTTACAATATCAAAGGATATGATTGGGTGTAATAAGTTATATATGGAGATAATGACTGATCAATAAAAAATCTACCACTTCTACTAAAAGAAGAGATATGCCCTATGTGATTCGATAAATGACAATCCAGTAATCTTTGGCCAAGGTGGAATGAAATTAGAAAGGAGTTTCTAATTTGCATTATTTAAAATTATGCATTTTGGAATCGAAATACATATAATTAAATAAAACAAGACTTGACAGTAATTCCATGTCTTATAGTTAATTGGGATATTGTATGATAAAATGATTGAATTGTACGGTAACTATTTACTCACAGGTTCTTTTATGATTAATATTGAAATCTATATTATCTAGAAAGTTGTTGATCGCTAAGGAGGCTTATCCTTATTGTAGAATAAATATTATTTATTTAAATAAATTATTAGTTTAATTTTTTTTAAAAATAAGATTAAAATTGTTCTAATTGAATAATTCACAACCGGTTTAATATAGAGAAACTAAAGGGTCACACCAGAAAAGGAAGAATATTTATTTAAGAAGCAGATGACATAATCGTAATAATAAGTTAAGTAAATTTAATTTAATCTATGATGATAGAATAAATTAAATAAATTACATAAGCTTAATATTTATTATTTAATATTTTAGAAATATTAAATATAAATTAATAAGAGGAGTCTTATTATTATTATTATTTATTTTTTAAAGGAGTTTGGGAATTAAGTAATAAGATACTCTCTCATATATATTCCTAATAAGATTAAGAGGCTAATTAATTAAAAGAGTTTAATTAATTATTCCTAATAAGATTGGAAAGCCTAATTAATTAAAAGGGTTTAATTAATTAATATAAAACTCTAATTCTAACTTGTTTAAGAGGGTTGCCTACATCTATAAATAAAAAAATCTTATTATGAGGCAAGGTTACACACTTAATTCTAAGAGTTGGGAGAACACTCCTTTTCTAGAGATAATGAAACTAGGGTTTAGGAAAACACCCTTCTTGAATTCTTATTCTTTCTTGGTGGATCACCTTTAGAGATCAAACACTTGGGTGGCTAACATTGATCAAAGGAAGGAATCAACCAGGTGGATTCAAGTTGAACGCGAAAGGGAATTGGAGTTGAACTCGTTCATGAGAAAGCTAGTTTCTACAAGGGTATTAATCTAATCTCCATCTATTTCGTTTTAATTAATAACTGTGCTTAAAGGATTATCCTGGTATATGGTTTGTAAAATTTTAAAACTCTAATTTTCCATGCTTTCGCTATTTTTAGGAAATTTGATTGTGTCCATGAATCTTACAAACCTAGCAGTGGCATCAGAGCTAAACCATTATGCAAGTTATTAATTATTCAGATTTGATATGTATGTTGATATATGTTTAAATCAATTTTTTTGGAATAATTATTGGCATAGAATCATATTTTTGGAGAAAAAAATGCATAATTCGCGAACAGAAAAACTGTTTCTGGACAATGGCGCCGCAGCGCCGGATTATAGTGTAATCTAGGCGCTGCAGCGCCGGTTCGGATTCTCAGAAACGGACTCGGTGCCGCACCTAGATTATATAGCAATCACAACGACGCAGCGCCGGATCCCGGGTTTTGAAAAACAAGAGCAGGGCGCCGCAGTGCCAAAAGATAGTTATCTAGTGGCGCCGCATCACCTGCCTCCAGAAAAAGAAAATTAATTTTAATTTTTTAATAATTTGATTTCTTATTAAAATAAAAGGTTTATTTAAATTAATAATTAAATTCCATGTTTTTTCAGTAATTCTAAATTTAAATAAAGTAATTTATTTTATTTGAAATTGGATTAAAATAAAGATGTTTATTTTAATTAGAATTTAATTTCATGCTAACTAATTAGAGTTGAAATTGGATTCCATGATAACTAATTAGAGATGAAGTTGAATGCCTTGTTTCCTAAAATAAAAGAGTTTATTTGTGATTAGGAAATTGATTCCATGTTTCCTCAAAATAAATTAGTTTATTTAGTTATGAAATATGCTTTCATATTAATCAAAATAAATGAGTTTATTTTGATAAGGAATTGAATTCCATATATTTTTTTTTCATAACAATTTTAAAAGTTGAAATAAAGTAGTTTATTTTGACTTGGAATTGGATTCCATATTAATTAAAATAATGGAGTTTATTTTGATTAAACAATTTGATTAAAATAAAGGAGTTTATTTTTATTCAAAAATGGATAAATTAAAAGAAAAGGTATATTTTGATTTAAATTTCGATTAAAATAAAAGAGTTTATTTTAATTCAGAATTGAATTTTATGCTAATTAAAATTGCCCATTAAATTGATATCAATGTATATATTAAATGCTTATTATTCATGAGGTGAATGTTTTATTTATTGATGCATATGTTGATGTGTTTGATAATAAATGGTGTTGATTATGGACAATTGACCAATGTGATTGGATTTTATTTTAGTTAGATGCTTAAATGTATGGGTTTTATAAATGGGGTCTGCGTACCTCGTCTTCTCTAATTTTTCTTGATGTAATCTCTATCTCCCTCCCATTTACTTCCCCTCGACTATTGATCAAGGTTTCTATTTATTGCAAATAGTTTATGTAATAGGATTAGTTAGAATTACATGAAGAATTGGAGATCAAGGAGCAAGGAGCGCGTGAAGACCCGTTTGTAATGGAGCCTGAGATTTAAATGTAATAGTTATATTTAAATTTAATTCTTGCACCCTTAGGTTTGAACTTTTGATTCACTTGGTGGCTCTAGGGAACCAAACTAGAATAAAGTCTATAATCAATTCGGGTAGAATATAATATTCTATATGTGCATGCTTATTATATATATTATATATTATAAAACATGCTTCACATGTTAATTAATATGACGCTTATTATATATATATATATATATATATATATATATATATGTGTGTGTGTGTGTGTGTGTGTGTGTGTGTGTGTGTGTGTGTGTGCATGCTGTAGACACTCGAAATTTCGTGTCCCTGTTACTAACACTGAAAGAGGGCAAGGCCGTCTCTTCAAGTCAAAGTTGCTCACCAATACCGGTCCTTCAATTGAAATCCGATCCCCAATATCGGCCAACTCAAATTCGATCCTTAATATCGGTCAACTTAAATTCGACTCCCAATATTGGTCAAGCAACTCAAATTCGATCTCAATAACGGTCAACCAATTCAGCCCCGGCAGCAACCCGAAAAGTTAAGGTCAACCCCGACAGCAACTCGGGAGGTACAGGTCAGCCCCGACATAAGCCCGGGAAGTCAGGTCAACTTCAGACATAAACCTGAAGCATCACAAAAACTCCAGAAGAAAAGCTGGAACGACCACGTCAGCCACAGAGGCAACACTGGGGACAAACAGACTCGAATCGGATCCAAGTCTTGGAAACAGCTCCCGGAAGTCAACCAGAAGCCACGCCGAGACTAGAGGCAACCTCGGGAGGGGCAAAATAGTCATTTTACCAACTCTCAGCCGATTCGGTCAAACTCAAACAGAATCGATGCCGCTAAAGTCAGAATGAACCACAACGATGATCCTGAGTGTAAACAGCGCAAAACGGCTCGACGGACAAACTGCAGTGAAACAAAGACCCGGCTATGAACCCGCCTTTTTGGGCTTAAAAAGGGTTAAATCCTATGTCATTGCAACACTTTCGGTGAGGGCTTTTTGGAAAGATATAGCACACCTCAAACGGACGCTCCGATCAAAAGTTATGAAGTTTCGAATATGACATCTCATTGTTCGGCATGCACGCACTTCGAGATGATGAATTCGGGCATGTGGGCCCCACCTTGGGGAGCCGCACCTCTACCTGAGGTAGAAGCAGGTAGAGTGGAGGCTCCCTGACCTATAAATTAACGTGCACCCCCCCCCCCCCCCGCCTCATATTTTATAATTCCAAAACGCAGCGAAGCTCTGCCAGTTCGATTTCTCGACTTTTACACCTCTTCCAAACCTAAATATTTTCACTCTAACGCGTAGATATACCCATATACTACCACATATCAGAAAATAACCGGTAGATTTGGACGTATAGAGCCTACAATTTGGTAAAAAGCACGTGTAGCAGTCCATTGCAAGTATTTTCACGATCAAAAAGTGAATACTACTTCTTCGTACTTTTATACACTTGCACGTTAAGTTTCTTTTCCTAAAAATGCCCGGAACTTAGTTCTTCAGCCGTTTTCATCAAAATTTGGTACATTTTTGTACATAAATTGATTTTTTGGCATTTCTACAAATCGAATTGACGATCCGTTAGCTACAGCAGCTTTAATGTACTAGCACACACGTTCTGGCAACTTTGCCAGACTGGGTTATCTCCCCAGTTCTGTTTTGGCCCTTTTTTGAATATATTTAACTATTTATGTACTAACATTTCAATTCTGCCAAGCCCGAATGTCAAATCCGAGGTAGTTTATCGCTTTTATATATATTTACGCATATATAAGCGATTTTCACCATCACTGGCTCTCGTACCAATCCTGATTGACTACATTTCTGTCAATATATATATATATATATATATATATATATATATATATATATATATTCAATTCAGTTCGGGCACAGGCATGTAAACCCATCTCCCGTTTTACTAGTTTTGCATTCTTCGCCATACTGGGTGCTCTTCCTAGTCACTGGTTGACTACTTTTCTGTAAATTTACATTTCTGTCAATATATATTTATATATTTTAAGTTTGGCCTAGACTATTTCATGGCCTTTTTACTGCTTTTGCACTCTTCACCATTACTGGGTTATCTTCCCAGTCCTTGATTGACTACTTTTCTGTACATTTACATTACAGTTTGGCCTAGATCATTCTGTGGCCTTTTTACTACTTTTATATATATTTATGCATATATAAGAAGCCTTCACCATCATTGGTCCTTTCCCAGTCTTGGTTGACTACATTTTTGTCAATATATATATATATATATATATTAGTTTCAGTCCGGGCACTGGCGTGAAAACCCATCGCCCTTTACAGCTTTTATATATTTGTATATATATATATATATATATATATTGCTTTACTCTCATTTTATTCAATTGTTGCTTTAAATATTCATTTTATATGAATTGGCACTAACATATCAGCGGGCGAACTAGATTTATTCAAATCTCGCCAATTCTAGTTTTCAAACTGTTCAAAACCTCCAGACTGAACCGGGAAGCTAGAATGGCTGAGATTTCCTTAAATCTGGCTTTCTTTCTAGTTTCAGCTTCTAAAGAAACCCCGCGTCCCTTAGATCGCTATCTAGTGGGAACAAGACGCTTCAGCCGTGCGGACCAGGATTTACTGAATGAATCCTCGGTTCTGATAATTTTGGGATATTTACATATTTTTGTGAAAATTTAAACTGTGCAGGTTTTGGCTACTCACATGTGAGCCTAGGAATCGTGGGATTCATGATCAAACTGATGATGGACAGACTCCGATTTACAAATGTACCCTGCCAGTTTTTCTATAGAAATGTACATGTAAACAAACCTTAAAAAGGTTATCCGGATTTAAGGTCTAAATATAATAATAAAAAAATGTTAATTGTCGTGTCAGCATCCCTCCGATGGTTTTCATACCCATGAGGAGACCAACACTTGTATATTTTTGTGGTTGAGGATGCTTCGCAGCCCGACAAATCACCATTCACATGCAGCCTTTAGGCTATAAAGATAAAAATTAGAAGTATCAACAGGCTTCAATTCCTATGGCAGCGTAAGGGTTTGATAAACTAGCTTTCAAAACATCATTTTCAAATCAATCAAAAGAAAAACGTTTCAAGAAAATCAAATTAAATGCTTTTGCAAATCAAATCAAAGACTGCTTTTCAAATCAAATCAAATCCTCGTATATAGTTTCAACGAAGCAAAGCACTACTTTCAATTAATCAAATCAATAGGCACAATTTTTAATCAGCATTCACTCACGCATTCCAGTTTTCAAGTTTCGATAGTGTCCAACAATTGGGCCTCTTTCAAACAAAACTCGGTTGAGTTGGTACAACCATTTCAAATCTACCAACTGGCGACTCTATAAAATGTTCAAATCCTCGACATGATACATGTTGGCCTTTCTCCTAAAAACCATTCAAAACCTTTTTCTTAAGTAAAAAGAGTAAGGGTAGAGAGAGCTTAGGAAAATAGATTAAAAGATCCAGGTTGTGACCCGACCTGCGGATTTTTTAAACGAACGTCGACAGGTGGCGACTCTACTGGGGACAGTAGAGGGCTTAGGCCGCTTTCAAATTTTTTCAAACTTTTCCCTTTTAAAACTATTGAATGCGTGAAATTCTGCATCTCCACAGTCAATGAATGAGTAAATGTTGCGTCTTCATTGAATGAATGTTGCGTCTTTACATTGAATGAAAGTGAATGAATGCTTTCCTACTTTTTAGTGCTTCACACCCATATTTAGTGCTTCGCACCCATGTCATCATATGCACAACGGTGAGGCACGATGTATGTGAATGTATATTGTGTGTCCCTCTCACAAGGAGGAAAACCCGGTCGGTGATAAGTAATGTCTCTGGGGACGACTAAGTCTTTGGGGCTCATGAAAATGCACCACCCAGATTCGCTTCAGTTGAACGATCGGATGAATTCCCCCTCTAGTAGATTGCAATGATCTGGGAGCCTTCATGCCAAAAACAAAGCCGCGAGAGTAACCTAGGATAGGTCAGCCTCTAATTAACCAAATCCGAAGGGAAGCTTCTTCATGCCTTCCTCTTTCAATACCATGTCAAGTCTCCAATTATCGAGGAGCACAATGTAAATATCATAATGAAAATTTTACTTTCCCTGTCAAATACCATGTCATCCTGTCATCAAAATAACTAACCTCGGTTTTGCAGGATAAGATTAAAAAACACATCATACATCATATCGCTACCTACATCAGGAAATTGACACGCCTACGTTTTGTTGTAGGTACAAAAGGTGGTCTCATTACTAAATCATAATCTGAAAAGGCACAGAGCCTATCCAACCGACATGGCTAAAAGTAGCCAATACGAGTCGGATTCCGTATCTCGAAAAGAGTTCGAAGGACTTAAGAATCAAATAGCAGAGTTGGCTATCCTCCTAAGAGAACAAAGCAAAAACACTCAGGGCCAGCCAACACTTAATCAAAAAGATACCTCCTCACAAGGTGGTAATTAAAGTGCTGACAGTAAGAGGGAAATGCAGATCCCTGAACCGCGATACAGTGAAAGAACCAACAAAACCCCTGAAATCATAAATCTTAGGGAAGATCGAGAAACTAACGATATCAGAAGGAAAGTTCGACAAATGGAATAAACCACCCGTTCAATAAAACGAACTGGAAACCTTGGAAGTGTCATCTATTCAGATCTTTGCATATTCCCAGGGGCTAGATATCCTGACAAATTCCAAGGCCCAGAGTTTGAAAAGTACAATGGGGCAGGCAATCCCTATACGCACTTGAAAGTATACATTGGCGAGCTAGGGTCTTATGCTGAAGATGAAAACCTCAGAATGCAGCTTTTTCAAAAAAGTCTCATTGGAGAGGTTAGAACATGGTATGCCTGACTTGATAATGCAAAATTCCACAGTTGGGAAGAGCTAGCTCATGCCTTCCTAACTCAATACAACTTCCAGTCTCAGATGGCTCCGGATCGATATTAATTGACCAAAGTTAAAAAGAAAAGCAATGAGTCTTTCCATGAGTATGCCCAAAGATGGAGACGTCTGGCAGCACAAGTTAGCTCGCCTATGACAGAAACTGAAATGGTGATGACTTTTATAGATATCCAAGAGGCACCTTACTATGAGAGGATCCTAGCCGGAATAGGAAAGCCATTCTCAGAGATGATCAAACATGGCGAAATGACAGAGATGGGCCTGAAAGCAGGCAAGATCAAAGATCTCACAGCCTTGAAAGTAGTCGTCGATCATATACAGTCGGACAACTATACGAGTGATCCCATAAGGGTACCCAAGGAAGGAGATGAAGATGTATCCCTCATTGTACAGGGGCAGTCAAGGAAACTCAATCGTAGTCCTCCCATTTGGAAGAAAGAAGACAATTTGTCATTCCAACAACAAACCGCGTTCAACCGATGCCAGGACAAAAAGAGAAAATTTAAAAGAACGGAAAATCGGGTGTTCACTCCACTAGGCGATTCCCTTGAAAACATGTTGGAAATGTTAATAGATCACAAGAAAATTACCGAACTGGCTCCTCCTCTGGATCCAAAAAGCAAAAGATACAATCCTAGCCAGAGATGTTCTTACCATTCAACATCTCCAGGACACGATACACAAGATTGTTGGTCCTTAAAGCATAAAATCCAAAACTTGATTAAAAACGGTGATATTGTGGTCCAACAACCTGACCATACAAAGGTCAACACCAACCTTCTGATACAGCATGATATGGATGGAGTAAACATGATCGGTTTAGGAAGCGATAAAATGTATCCAAATAGTAAATACATACGAAGGATAGAGGATTACCCCCGAAGGAACAGAACAAATGTCCTAGAGTCAAAAAATTCAGAGGAGGGTATGACAATAATGCAAAAATTAGATGCGATCCAACATCAAGTAACTCTGCTGGCTAATCTGGTAGTGCGCCAACATCAGGATACAAGGCAGCATTTCACTAAACTATTAGAAAGCCAAGAAAAAGAGGAGGTTTTTCAGAATGTAAGCAGATCTCCCTCCAAGATCAGCCAGTTGAATGAAGAAGAGTAAAGCAGGTCAAATGGACGAGAAAGGTGGAATGATAAAATTACTAGAAGATCTCGACAAAGGAAAAATAGTCCGGAGGAATGTGAATTCCCAAAAAGGACATATCAAGAGACATTCCAAACACGAGCAAACCCTCGAAATCCTACGGCACCGAGAGTAGGGGAGAGTCGGTGGAGAAGGGTATTCACACCTTTGGGGGACTCATTGGAAAATGTGTTAGCACTGTTGGTTGCATAGAGAAAGATTACTGAGTTTCTACCTCCTACCAAGCCCGGGATGAAAAGTTATGATGTCACAAAGATATGTTGCTATCATTCTAACTCACCTAGACATGCAACTGAGGAATACTGGTCTCTAAAGCACAAAATCCAGGATTTCATTGAAAGTGGGGAACTGAAGATAGAAGTCCCCATGACCAAAAAAGGCGAGACAGAAATAAAGAGCTTAAGATGTCCACTCGAGGCAGGTAGTTTAGAGGAGGTGACAACTATAAGCACCAATCTTGGAAGAACACTAGGTGGACAAATCTTGATGCTTGGAGTGACAGAGGAACCGGAGAGTCCTCTAAGGAAATTTATCCGCCACCATCAAACATCTTGTTGCCAGAAGTTAGCAACCACATTCCTGACCTTATCCTCCTGGATGACGAGGAGGAGATACTGATCATTCCCAATATGGAAAAAGCCCAAAAGGAAATTTCCTTGTGAGAGATACAACATTAGTGCGAGGGGGATTTCATATTCAAATCCTTTCAAGCCTATGAGAAAGGTGAAGGAGAAGATAAAGGGAAATGTGGTGAAATTGTTAAGGAAGCCAACCCATCGAGGAACCAAAAGTTCATACCTTTCTGCGACGAGTCCAGTTTGACCCTCCTTAAGGGATATGCTGATTCAGGAGGTGATCAAGTTATGACAGGGATTGAAAATATTCAGAGCCAAGAGGCAACCTCTATCACAAGCCTTGAAGGCAATATAACCACAGACGACTGGACTATCAGGCCTCAGCTAGCCATGAGGACGTAGATCTAGAGGAAAGTTGCGAGTTCCAAAGGAAGTTAGGACGTTATCCTTTTCTTAGCATTATGCCCTTTATTTTCCATGCATACAAAATCAAAAGACCAAAAAAATCAAAAAATCAAAAAAGAAAAAAGAATCAAAAATCGAGCCTTTCAAGACAAAATTGTGAACTACGAAAGACCTGATCTCCCTCAACCCAGGAGTACGTAGGCAGCCATCTTGGTGCAGTTAAACCAAATAAATTTTTTTTTTCAAAAACCCTCGAATCCTAACACAAAAATTCAAAAACCTATCAAACCAAACTCAAACCCCAAACGAGACATTTCTCAAGCCTCTCACACAAAATCAGGAACTACGAACGACCTGATCTCCCTACATCCGGGAGTACGTTGGCAGCCATTCATGGTGCAGTTTGATCTTCAAGAAAAAATAAAAACCTAATAGAAAAAACCAGTCCCAAGACACCGAAACCAAATTTTATCGAACCTCCTAGTCAACAGTCCCTGCTGAGGAAAATCAAAGCTAGTCTCTGAACCGGTGGATAAGCGGGATAACAGTGCACATGGCATCTCTCTAAAGATGGACGAACAACTACAAGCTCCTGACACTCGGTCTCCATATGATCCAGAATATCCACTGCCATTTGCATAGTGGTGCTATGATCGTGAATGAAAGCACTCACCTCTCCAACCAGACTATCTTTATATGACCTGAGGGTTGTGCTGTCAGCAATATATACGTCTCGGGTGGATCGAGCCTCGTCTCTCTCAACCAACGCTACATCTCGAATAGCTCAAGCCTCGTCTCTGGCAGCGAAAGCTGTATCTCTACCAGATAAGGCTGTCAACATCAACACCTTAGCCTAATCCCTCTCAAAGGTCATACAAGCTAGTGAATCAACGATAGCTGGATCTGTCCCGACAAGGATGCTTGGAGGGTCACTAATTAAAGCCGTTGTCAAACCGGTAAACAGATCATCCTCAATGGGAGAATCAGGATCCTCCATAGGTTCCTCCTCATCAGAATCAAATACTCGGAGCTGACTGGGCAGCCGTAGCCAATACGATATTGGACTCCAACTATGCCAAATACTCTGGAGAACGATCTGGATGGATAGTAGAGAAATCAGCCCTCTCCCTATGAGTCCTGGTAAGGTCAGCTGATGACAAAGTCGAAGCTGATATCTGCTGATCCATCCAAGTGGTGAATGCTCTAAAATTGATTAAACTAGCCCATGACTGCCAGCGGATGATATGTGGTCACCCCTCTCAAACCCGCCAAGGGTAGATAATCCATGCCAACTGCATGAGTAATAAAGCTATAGGGGAGTTAAGCCCTGAGCATGGCAAGATCGAAAAGGGATGCTCGAGTAATGAATTTCTCGTAGTTGTCCAAACTACAAAAGCGATCAATCAGAAAGTCCATGAACACTACATGTCCGACAATAATCTCCTCAGTGACGACTCTGCGTCTCAGACCAGTCATGGTTATGAACGGTCGTCTCATATCACTAATGTTTGTCCTGGCACATGGCAAACTTAATGCTAAACCCGTGAGGCGCTCATACTCCTCCAACATAGGAGTAAACTCATGAAGGCCAAACCTGAAAAGCCTACATCCAAGAAAGACACTCAAAATCAATGACATATGTTGAGAATGACCTAAAAGCACCTCAATGTTGTTCCATCAAATCCAGAGTAAGTCTCAAAATGAAGAGACATCGAAACATCAAGATGACCAGTCATAGGGATGAAATGGCAATAGGATGCAATTTGTCAGCAATTTATCACTCCTGATGTGCGAGAAGACCTGATCTCCTTTGACCAACAGAAGTACATGGGCTACCGTCGTGGCAAAGTCTATCTCCTGCCCAACGATCTATTCCTTGAGCAAAAGGACACGGATTAAACCTCACAGATCAAGCCAAATCTGGTTAAAGCCATCACACCACCAACCAAGCGAAACTCTTAGGTCCAATTCATTAGAGTCCGAAGGCGTCTCGACATCAATGTTAAAACAACAACACAGCGATATATAAAGCATAACATCCGCAAGGACCTTCGAAGAGCTGACACCCTCAATATGAAACCTTCATCAAACTAGAAGAAAGGTTATCAAAGCCAATTGTTCCTATAAATCAAAAATAATGATTGGGGCATCCAAGCATTAAAGCCAAAATCCAATACCTGTTCACTATGGGGGTCATGCGATTAAAGACTCTTGCGATCTCGACATCTTATCAGCCCACGGGTCAAATATACCATAAAGCAATCACCCCATATGACAAGCAAGACTGGGGCAAGTTCAGAATCAACGACAACCCGATATGGGGACCCTTACAACAAGACTGGGGCAATTTCAAAAATTGCGACAATTTAACACTGGGGCATTTATCAACCATCTAATGAAAATGCACCTGTTGGCACCATCAGAATGGTCCATCATCATCCAAGCTTCCATCATTAGTAATCCGGTATGATCAATCTGTCTGTTCCAATCATAATTTTCTTAGAATACTACGACCCACTGATAAGGTACGACTTTTTCATCTCTTTATGTGCTTTCAATTTTCTAGTTACATGCATTGGCAATGGTATACGTGTTAAGTATAGATAAATCTTGCGTTAGAATCTTGGGAAAAGGTTTTAAAAAGGAAAAAAATATTTTTTCTTAACTTGTTATGAATTGCATTAATTCTGATAAGCGTCTGTGGAGCAAGAATCATGGAAGCGATTAGAGAATTAAGAGTATTTAACCTTTTGATTTGGCACGACGTCCTAGTTCAAACCACTTTTTAGAGCAAACTTGACCTCATATGCATGTCTGCAGTTTGCGATTGACCTGACTCTTAGTTGTGGGGTATGAAACTATGACGACAAGGATAACAATTAGTAGCCAGCCTAATGTCTAGAATCGTGGACTGGGTTATTCGAGTTATTAAGCCTGAGGGGTGTCTTTACACCTGGTGCCCTAAAGCCATCTAGTTTGGGAGCCACCGGCCCAACGCTCGTTACATGGGTAAATCAGTGCCTAAGAAAATGAGCATTACAAGAAATCAAAACCTGAGAAGATCCAAAGCGTGGCCTAGGTTACCCGAGTAATAAAGCCCGAGGGGTGTCTCTACACCTGGTGCCTTAAAGTCGTCTGGCTTGGGAGTCATCGGCCCAACACTCGCTACATGAGTAATTTAAAGCCTAAGAAAAAGATTCTTGTGTAATCTTAGGCGAGGATCAAAAAGCGTATACTGCCTGACTTATCTCGAAGTGTGGCCTTTGTTACTCGAGCCAGTAAACCCTAAGGGGTGTCTTAACACCTAGTGCCCTAAAGCCATCTGGTTTAGGAGTCATTGGTCCAAAACTCGTTACATGGGTAACCCTGAATAGTCTAAGAAAACGAGAAAAAGTTAAGCGAGGAAATCAAAAAATTTTGCAAGAAAATGAGATCATCTAAAGTCATAGAAGAGAAACCCCTGCTAAGGGTTGCATCACACATAGTGCGAATGTTATATGATGTTGATATTGTGAAGAGCAGTGCCTAGAGCGAAGATGAGGTGTCTCTGATGAAGGGAGATAAGTCTTTTGAATCTAATCCTACCCATGAAAATGACCATGGATGCTTAAAAGTTTTCTTGCAATTTCATAGCTTGTCAAGCGAAAATTTTGATTTCCTTAGGAAAAATTCATTTTAATGCTCAATTTCAAGATCTTTAGCGATATGATAAGAGCTCAGTGAATACAAGCATTCAATTTCATAAACTTTAACTTCAAATGCCTCATCCACAATGTCATACTAACCCCGACAACCTGAGCCATCAAGCTTTCGGCACATATTGTTATTCAACTGAATGTGCAGGATATTGCTCACCATGGACATGGTCAACAAAGCGAGTTTCTTCTGTGAACCCCAGTAACAACCTACAAAAGGGTTGGGGCATTGCCGATTCCAAGAAATGGAAAGGATCTATGGCGGGACCAAGTTCCTCATTAAAAGAAAAGGCAGAGTTCCTGAAAGAAATCAAGGCGACATCAGCTGTTCCTCCACAAAAAGGGAAAATCCTCAACAGAGTCCTTAAATCAAGAAGAACAGATGCTCAATGACAAAAGACCTGGCAAATGAAATCTGTATCATCAAACATGTCAACCTGAGTCAAGTCCTCATCAGTCGAGGCTTCTTCACTGAAGATCAAATATAAGCAATAAAAGAACGGGCTACATCCTCCAGAACGTCCGCATCACCTGGGTCATCAGCCAAGCCAGCATTTAACCCAGCAGGGTCAAAAATAGAGAGCTTTCCCCTTTTCACCCTCAAGGATCAACCGTTGGCACAACCCCAGCGAAGCATCAGGAATGGTCCAATGGCGGAAACAATATATCAATTCATCCCCATATAGGACAGATGATGGAATCTGTTATACAAATACTTAGAAGGGGCGTTGAGAAGGATCCGGTGATGTAGATTGTGGAGCGCTACTTCAGCAAAGATATCAGGATATCTCCTAATAAAGCCATCAGTGTTTGGACCACAAGAGGGACCAACACCAAATCCAGATCCAAAAAATAGCAGCCCCTGCGAAATCCTCATCAGAGACGGCATATGAAAGGGGAACATCCAAATCTGCTCTGGGAATGACAAAAGGAGCCATACTGGAGTTAGAGCTGATAAGCCTATCAAAATCCATGCTTGAAAAAACTCTAAATCACCTCAGAAAGGTGAGATATGGTGCTGCATCAATTCAATTAAGCGTATGCATCAACCTAGGATAAGTTAAGATCATCATATCATGTCTGGTATACATATGCGCAACAAGCGCTACATTAGCGCACATCTCCATTAAAAAGTTAGGCATGCATACCCAGTAGAGTTAAATATGCATACACATTAAACACACAAACTCGATGAAAAAGTCTGTTACCGCTCGAGTAGGCATCGGGACAGTCCAATGATCAACCATTGTCCCTACCCACAAGGTAGGCACTGTTGCAAAATACCGGTGTAAGTTATCATCAGGATAGGCATCGGGAGCACCCACTGAGGCAACTTGGCAAAAGAGATATATCCCCATCAGAGGAGCCTTAAAAAATATACAACGGCATCAGCCAAGAGAGAATCTGGCCCCTGATAGTATCGACAAATTTGGGAAACCATTCGTCTTAAAACCAATATAATAACAAAGGCTATCATAAAGAACGTCATCCCCAACAGAAATGTGGGAAACATGTCAGTTCATCTTCATCAAACAAATCATCGGCAACACCGATGGAAATTAAACTGTTCAAGTCAACACCAGCATAGACATCAGCAACATTAATGAAAGTCAACAGTTGAGATCAGCCCCAACACAGGCACTGGCAAAGATAAGCGATTTACGATGCGATATGCAATTTGTGATGCGATCTGCGATGCGATATGCGATGTGATTGCGATGCGATTTTTGATACGATATAATAAGTGCAAAATGCGATTTGCAAAAACATGTTAACATTCATTGCATTGCGATTTGTATCATTAATATATTGTCATATTTCAAGTGCCTAGCAATATTTATCCTGTTCATTCCATTGCATTACATAAACATGATAAAGAGGGGCATCTGTAGACACTAGAAATTTCGTGTCCCTGTTACTAACACTGCAGGAGGGCAATGCCGTCTCTTTAAGTCAAATTCGGTAACCAATACCGGTCCTTCAACTGAAATCTGATCCCCGATATCGGTCAACTTAAATTCGATCCCCAATATCGGTAAACTCAAATTCGATCCCCAATATCGATTAACTTAACCGCCAATATTGGTCAAGCAACTCAAATCTGGTCTCAATATTGATCAACCAATTCAGCCCCGACAGCAACCCGGAAAGTCAAGGTCAGCCCTGGCAGCAACCCGGGAGGTACATGTTAGCCCTGGCATCAGCCCAGGAAGTCAGGTCAACTTCAGATATAAACCTGAAGCAACACAACAACTCCAAAAGAAAACCTGGAATGACCACGTCAGCCACAGAGGCAACACTGGGGATAAACAAACTCGAATGGGATCCAAGTCTTGGAAACAGCTCCCGGAAGTCAACCAAAGGCCATGCAGACACTAGAGGCAACCCCAGGAGGGGCCAACTCTTAGTCGATTTGGTCAAACTCAAGCCAAATTGATGCGGCCAAAGTCTGAATGAACCAGAACGATGATCCCGAGTGCAAACAGCGCAAAATGGCTTGACGAATAAACTGCGGGGAAACAAAGACCCGGCCATGAACCCGTCCTTTTGAGCTTAAAAAGTGTTAAATCCTATGTCATTGCAACACTCTCGGCTAGGGATTTTTGGAAAGATATAGCACACCTCAAACGGAAGCTCCGATCAAAAGTTATGAAGTTTTAAACTTGACAGTGCATTGTTCGGCATGCACGCACTTCGAGACGATGAATCCGGGCATGTGGGCCCCACCTTGGGGAGCCGTACCTCTACCTGCGATAGTAGAAGGTAAAGTGGAGGCTCCCTGGCCTATAAATAAATGTGCACCCCCCTCATATTTTATAATTCTAAAACGCAGCGAAGCTCTGCCAGTTCGATTTCTCGACTTTTACACCTCTTCCAAACCCAAATATTTTCACTCTAACACGTAGATATACCCATATACTACCACATATCAAAAAATAACCGGTAGATTTGGACGTATAGAGCCTACAATTTGGGAAAAAGCACGTGTAGCAGTCCACTGTAAGTATTTTCACGATCAGAAAGTGAATACTACTTCTTCGTACTTTTATACACTTGCACATTAAGTTTCGTTTTCTAAAAATGACCGAAACTTAGTTTCATGGTCATATTCGTCAAAATTTGGTATAATTTTGTATATAAACTGACTTTCGGGCATTTCTACAACTCGGATTGACGATTCGTCAGCTCCAGCAGCTTCAATGCACTAGCACACACGTTCTGGCAACTTCACCGGACCGGGTTATCTTCCTAGTCAGAGTTTGGCCCCTTTTTAGTATATATTTAACTATTTATATACTAACATTTTAATACTGTCAAGTCCGGATGTAAAATCCGAGGTAGTTTACCGCTTTTATATATATATATACGCATATATAAGCGATTTTCACCATCACTGGCTCTCGTACCAGTCATGGTTGACTATATTTTTGTCAATATATATATATATATATATATATATATATATATTTAAATTCAGTCCGAGCACAGTCGTGAAAACCCATCGCACTTTTTACTATTTTTGCACTCTTCGCCATACTAGGTGCTCTCCCCAGTCACTGGTTGACTATTTTTTTGTAAATTTATATTTCTGTCAATATATATATATATATATATATATTTATATTTTTTCAGTCTGGCCTGGACTATTTTGTGGCCTTTTTACTGCTTTTGCACTCTTCACCATTACTGGGTTATCTTCCTAATCCCTGGTTGACTACTTTTCTGTACATTTACATTCCAGTTTGGCCTGGATCATTCTATGTCTTTTTTACTACTTTTATATATATTTATGCATATATAAGAAGCCTTCACCATCACTGGTCCTTTCCCAGTCTTGGTTGACTATATTTTTGTCAATATATATATATATATATATATATATATATAGGGTCCGTCTCTCTAGCGAACCATAGGGAGCGAACTAATGACGAACCGGATATAGCGACGGTTTTTTTATCGCTATAACATAAAAAACAGGCTTTCTATGTTATAGCGACGGAAAAAACCGTCGCTATAGCCAGTTCATTTTTAGTTCGCTCTTTATGGTTCGCTAGAGAGAGTGATCTTATATATATATATATATATATATTTCAATTCCAGTCCGGGCACCGGCGTGAAAAGCTATCGCCCTTTACAACTTTTATATATAACTGTATATATATGTATATATATATATATATATATATATATATATTGCTTTACTCTCATTTTATTCAATTGCTACTTTCAGTATTCATTTTTATGAATTGGCACTTACATATCTGCGGGCGGACTAGATTTATTCAAATCTCGTCAATTCTAGTTTTTAAATGGTTCAAAACCTCCAGACTGAACCGGGAAGCTAGAATAGCTGAGATTTCCTTAAATCTGTCTTTCTTTCTAGTTTCAGCTTCTAAAGCAACCTCGCATCCCTTAGATCGCTATCTAGTGGGAACGAGACGCTTCAGCCATGTGGACCAGGATTTATTGAATAAATCCTCGGTTCTGGCAATTTTGGGATATATACATATTTTTGTGCAAATTTAACTGTGCAGGTTTTGGCTACTCACATGTGAGCCTAGGAATCGTGGGATTCATGATCAAACTGATTAGAATCTGATTCCCACGATGGACAAACTCCGATTTATAAATGTACCCTGCCAGTTTTTCTGTAGAAATGTACATGTAAATAGACCTTAAAACAGTTATCAGAATTTAAGGTCTAAATCTAATAAAAAAAATGTTAATTGTCGTGTCATCGTCCTTCCGATGGTTTTCATACCCATGAGGAGACCGACACTTGTATATTTTTGTGGTCGAGGATGCTTTGCCGCCCGACAAATCACCATTCACATGCAGCCTTAAGGCTATAAAGATAAAAATTGGAAGTATCAACATGCTTTAATTCATATGGCAGCGTAAGGGTTTGATAAACCATCTTTCAAAACATCATTTTCAAATCAATCAAAAGAAAAGAGTTTCAAGAAATTCAAATTAAATGCTTTTGAAAATCAAATTAAAGACTGATTTTCAAATTAAATCAAACCCTTCGTATATAGGTTCAACGAAGCAAAGCACTACTTTCAATCAATCAAATTAATAGTCCCAATTTTCAAATAGCATTCACTCACGCATTACAATTTTAAAGGGAAATATTGAAAAGATGCGGTACTGTGTTTCCACGGAAGTCGTGCGGTTCCTAACACCTTCCCCACACTTAACCAAGCCCCCGAGCTCAAAACTTTATTTTCAAAGATCAAGTTTTGACAGTGTCCAGCAATTGGGTCTCTTTCAAATAAAACCCGATTGAGTTGGTACAACCATTTCAAATCTATCAACTGGCGACTCTGTAAAACGTTCAAATCGTCGACATGATACATGTTGACCTTTCTCCTAAAAACACTTCAAAACCTTTTTTCTAAATAAAATAAGTGAGGGTAGAGAGAACTTAGGAAAAGAGATTAAAAGATCCGGGTTGTGACCTGACCCGCGGATTTTTTAAACCAACGTCGACACATGTGCGCTAAACAAGATGAGACAAATAATAACAAACCCCACAAAGATTTTCTATTAAGTCCTAAGCGTTCAAAGATATTTGAAATATCGAATGTCGCCTTCTAGCATGGTAAAACAATAGAGTATTAAATATTTAATATGAGTTTGTTGTGCACACATAAGGCGAGTATTAATATTTAAGATGTTGTTTCATTACATATTGTGTTTATAAGGAATTGAACATTACTGCTTTGTTGTGCACACACAAGGGCTGTAATTTTCTTTTCACTTATATGGAAATGTTGGGTTGGACTTAACTAAGCTCGTTTTGGTTTAGATGTACACACACTTGACCATAATGATATAAGAGGCAAAATACAAGGAGTTATATGGTGATGTAATTGACAAAAGTTGTCTACCTATTTATTTATATATAGTTTGTTGTGCACACACAAGGCTATATATATTTGAAATAGGATCCTTATTGTCACTAGCAAATCTTTAATTAAATTTGCCAAACTATAAATTGTGAGGGTAATATAGTTTGAAGAAAATAGTCGGAGATACCAATTTAAAACAAGACCTAATTTATTTTGGTAATTAATAAAAGAATGAATGATACAATGTTGTTAATTACAAATTTATTTACAAAATTTTACAATGTCTAAGTTACTATCACTGCGTAGCATATTAGATGCTAATTAACCGAACCGAATTAAACGGATTGGTTAAGAAATTTGACAATAGTTCTCAAGGATGAAAAGCAATCTTATGTCCTTAATACGCCTATCCCTGTAATGGTTGCAGACAATGCCACTGAGGAAGAGATTGCTACTTTTAGAAAGTAGTAAGATGATGCATAGTTGGCTCAATGCATTATGCTTGCATCCATGAGTAACGAGCTTCACCGTCAGCATGAAACTATGGATGCTCCTACTATATTCCTACACTTCAAAGAGTTGAATGGTGAGGAAAGTAGGACTATTAGATATCAGATATCTAAGGAGCTCTTCCAATCTAGAATGTCCCATGGTAATACAGTAAAGACACATGTCCTTAAGATGATCAATCTGATTGAACAAATAAGACGACTAGGTTTTATCATGGATAGAAAATTGAGCCAAGATTTGATCTTGCACTCACTCCCGGACTCTTTCTCACAATTGTTGTGAATTTTTAGATGTACAAGCTAGATGTTAGGCTCGCTGATTCGCTTCAACATGTTGAAAACTGTTGAGAGTCACTTTCCAACCAAGAAAGACCAAGTCTTACTGATAAGGGCCAAATGATCTTTTGAAAAGAAGAACGACTCAAAGAAGGTAAATATAAAGGCAAATACAAAGGATAATAAGAACAAAACTGATACGGATAGTAAAGGAGTTTGCTTCCACTGCAATAAGCCTGGACACTGGAATAGAAACTGTGAGAAGTATCTTGCAGAGGCTAACCAGAAGAAGCTTAGTGAAGCTTCGGTTACAAATACAGGTTTGTTCATAATTGAAATAAATCTTTCAGTAAGTAAAGTTTCTACTTGGGTATTGGATACCAGCTATAGTTCTCATAAATACAGATTTATGAAGGGTCCAAGCAGAACTAGAAAGCTAAACAAATGGAAGTCTTCCTACGTGTGAAAATAGAGCAAAGGATGGTCCATTAACTACAAGAACTTATTATTTAGCACCGCCTACAGGCAAGTCCATTAGTTTAAATAATTTACAATTTATTGAATGGACTTTACATACTTGACTCACATGAAAATAATTTTAAATTGAACAAACTAGTAAAAGAAAAGGAAATGATCATTCAAAGAGTTGAATATTTGTATTTGGTGAAATACAAATCTGAATCATTTGAAAGGTTCAAAGAATTTAGAGGTGAAATTAATTGACAAAGTATTAGGATTCTTTGATCGGATCGAGGAATAAATACTTGAGCAATAAGTTTTAAGATCATCTTAAATGATTTTATCACAATGGGCGTTTCCTGATACGCAATAATTAATTGATGTATCTTAAAAGGAAAAATCGTACCTTGTTGGACATGGTGTAGTCCATAATAATTTTATCGACAATATCCAGTATCCTTCTAGGGTAATGCCCTTGAAACGGTTGCATATCTACAAAATAAGGTAACCTTAAAATTCGTCCCCAAGAATTCATAAAAGTTATGGACAGGTAGGATTCCTAATCTCAAGTATGTTAAGATAAAGGGTTGTCCAAGTTATATGAAAAGGTTTTAAAGGATAAGCTTGGGACAAAATTTGACAAGTATAGATTTATGGGACATCCTAAAGTAAGTTTAGGGTATATGTTCTATAATCCTACTTAGCAAAAGGTGTTTGTTACGAAAAACGCTGCCTTCTAAGATAAAGGTGCTTATCATTGAAGGGCTAGTGGGAGGATAATAGATCCTGAAGGAGTTCAAGAACCACAAATCACTATTAGTCAAAATAAAGAACCTGTAGATAGACCTATTGTACCACAACGGAATCGTAAATCTGAAATAGTATCGAAGATACCTGGGAGGTATAGATTCATCATCATAGATGATGATGATGAGGTACGCATCATAGAGGATCATGATCCAGTTATATACGATAAGGCTAAGAGTTGTAGACACTCAGAGAAATGGTAAATGACCATAAAATCCAAAATGGATCTTTGAAGCAATGCTCAAGACCATTCGAATTTTACTTGCGATTATAGCTTAATATTACTATATTTGGCAAATGGACGTGGAGACGCCCTTCCTAAAATATATATTATTAGATGAGAATGTATGTATGATGCAGCCAGATGAATTTATTTCAATGGTTGAAGAAAATCATGTCTATGAGCAACACCAATCCATTTATGGATTGAAGCAAGCTTCTCCAAGATGGAACATTCATTTTTATGAGACAATCAAAAGAGTTTGATTTTATCAAAAATGAGAATGAACCTAGTTTTTACAAAAGGGTCAGTGGGAGCGCTGTGACATTACTAGTATTATATGTTGATATACTACTGATAAGGAATGACATACAAGTGCTATAATCAGTAAAGATAAAGTTGTATAAACATTCCTCCATGAATGATTTGGGTAGAACATCCTAAATTGGGGATATAAATCTATATAGATAGATTTAAAAGGACGCTCGGCTTAACCCAAGGAACGTATATTCATTTGATGCTAAAGGCGTTTAGCATGACAAACTCCAAAAAATTTCTCATGGTGATGAGCCATGGAGTGTATCTCTCTAAAATTATCCTCAATAAAAGAGAGATCGCATGAGTTACTATCATGTATGCAATGAAATGTACAAGACTTGATGTTGATCAGTCATATTCTAGAGAAGATCACTGTAAGACAGTGATAAACATCTTAAAGTACTTAACCGACACTAAGGATGTAATCATTATTCATGATGGGTCTGAATTAAACTAGAGGACTAAACAGACTCAAGTTCTTCAAACTGACCAAGACGATAGAAAATCCACTTTAGGGTAAGTCGTTACCTAGAAAGGTGGTGCAATAAATTGGAAAGGTTCCAAACAACAAAAAGTTATTGGTTTAGTGTAAAAGACAAAGTATATAGCTGTAAATGAAGCTGCAAGTTGATGTTTCGGATGAAAAGTTCATAACAAAACTAGGAATAGTTCCTAAGTCTCATCTTGGATCCAAACGTTTGTTGTGTCACTTTCATTTGATTAAAGAAATCATTGAAAGAGGAGAAGTCACTATAGAGATAGTGAACTCTCAAAAATGACATTGCATATCCATTTACTGAAGCTTATCCAACACCAGGATAATCGTCACTTAGAGAAGAATGGTATTAGATACAATGGCGATTGGATTTAGTGCAAATGGGAGATTGAAAGTAGTATGCACACAAGTCAATCATGTTTAATGATAAAGAATTTACTTGTAACAATCTTATTCATTTATTAATAAAATTATTATTTAATTAAATGCATTTATTTATCTACATGGTGCTGTTTTTATAATATGTGATAAACTCATAGTTTTAAGCAATATTTTTAAAATCATGATGATGTTCATGCTAATGAGATCTAAATTCTTAGATAGCTTAAAACTAAAATAGTTCCCAATCTTTGGATTAATAAAAAAGAGATTAGTGAATCCGGATAGATTAGTACGTATGTTGCTTTCTCATTGGATGAGGATGATTGATCTCATGATCATTTATGTAGAGACACTAAAGTAAGTATGTAGGTGCTTATTGGAGAATAAGTTCACTGAACGGGGCTCGCTTAGGAATACCTAATTGAGTTTTAGTTGCTTGTCAATAAGAATTCATAATGTGATAGTAGTACAAGTGATCCTTAGACTTGAGTTCTTCATAGTATCTTGTGTATGATGAATTATACTTTGACATGTCCCTTAAGACCCTTAGGGTATATCAAATGGTATGATTGGGTGTAATAAGTTATATATGGAGATAATAAATGATCAATAAAGAATCTACCACTTCTAGTAAAAGAAGAGATATATCCTATGTGATTCAATAAATGACAACCCAAGAATCCTTGGCCAATGTGGAATGAAATTAGAAAGGAGTTTCTAATTTGCATTATTTAAAGTTTTGTATTTTGGAATCGAAATACATATAATTAAATAAAATAAAATTTGATAGTAATTTCATGTCTTATATTTAATTGGGACATTGTATGGTGGAAGGATTGAATTGTACGACAACTATTTACTCATAGGTTCTTTTATGATTAATGTTGAAATCTATATTATTAAGAAAGTCGTTGACCGCTAAGAAGGCTTATCCCTATTGTAGAATAAATATTATTTATTTAAATAAATTATTAATTTAATTTATTTATTTAAATAAGATTAAAATTGTTCTAATTGATTTATTCGCAACCGGTTTAATATGGAGAACCTAAAGGGTCACACCATAAAAAGGAAGAATATTTATTTAAGAAACAAATGGCATAATTGTAATAATAAGTTAAGTATATTTAATTTAATCTATGTTGATAGAATAAATTAAATAAATTACATAAGCTTAATATTTATTATTTAATATTTTAAAAATATTAAATATAAATTAATAAGAGGAGTCTTATTATTATTATTACTATTATTATTATTATTTATTTTCTAAAGGAGTTTGGGAATTAATTAATAAGATACTCTCTCATATATATTCCTAATAAGATTAGGAGGCTAATTAATTAAAAGAGTTTAATTAATTATTCCTAATAAGATTGAGAAGCCTAATTAATTAAAAGAGTTTAATTAATTAATATGAAACCCTAATCCTAAATTGTTTAGGAGGGTTGCCTACATCTATAAATAAGAAAGTCTTATTATGGAACAAGGTTACACACTTAATTTCAAGAGTTGGGAGAACACTTCTTTTCTAGAGAGAATGAAACTAGGATTTAGCAAAACACCATTCTTCTTGAATTCTTATTCTTTTTTGGTGGATCACCTCTAGTGGCCAAACACTTGGGTGGCTAACATTGATCAAAGGAAGGAATCAACCCGGTGGATTCAAGTTGAACGCAAAAGGAAATTGGAGTTGAACTCGTACCTTAGGAAGCTAGTTTCTACGAGGGTATGAATCTAATCTCCATCTATTTCGTTTTAATTAATAAGTGTGCATAAAGGATGATCCGGGTATATGGTTTGTAAAATTTTAAAACTCTGATTTTCTATGCTTCCGTTATTTTTATGTAATTTACTTGTGTCTATGAATCTTACAAACCTAACAGAAAGCACTGGAGAAAAGATTAGTTTTCCACACCACGCACTGAGTCGTTATAGAAAGGTGTTGTATAGCTTTATATGCTCCACTATCTTACCTACTCGCCATCATAGCGACGTCACCAAGGAACGTGCAATCTTACTCTTCGCCATAGTGACTGGATTAAAGGTGGATGTGGGGTCACTCATCCAGGAATCCATTCTAAAGGCCATCAAGGACAGCACTTCTGGGGGACTTCCACACCCGTCGCTGATAACTAGGCTATGCAAAAGGGCAAAGGTACAGTGGCGAGCTGATGAGATTGCCCAGTTACCCATGTCATTTATATATCATGCTATTATTTCACGATTTAGTGTCTGGGATTGGGCAGGTTCTCATGCCTGAGGTGAGGGCTTTCTACCATCCACTTAGCCGCCTACTTCTTTAGAGGTCGGGCCATCGACTCAGTCGCCATAGCTAGGTTCTTCATCAGCGGTGCCCTTGGTGAAAGTAGTATGCACACAAGTCAATCATGTATAATGATAAAGCATATACTTTGTAACAATCTTATTCATTTATTAATAAAAGAATTGTTTATTTAAAGGCGTTTATATTATCTACATCATGCTGTTATATTTAAATGTGATAAACTCATAGCTTTAAGCAATGCTTTTAGAATCATGATGTTGATCATTCTAATGAGATCTAAATTCTTAGATAGCTTAAAAGTAAAATAGTTCCCAATCGATGGATTACTAAATAGGTGATTAGTGAATCTGGATAGATTGGTACATACGTTGCTTGCTCTTTGGAAGAGAATGATCGATTTCATGATCATTTGTGTGGAGAGACTAAAGCAAGTATGTAGGTGCTTATTGAAGAATAAGTACACTGAACGTGGCTCGCTAAGGAATACCTAATGGAGTTTTACTTGCCTATCAAAAGGAATTCCTTTAGTGACAGTAGTACAAGTAATCCTTAGACTTGAGATCATCATAGTATCTTATGTATGATGAGTTATACTTTGACATGTCCCTTAAGACCCTGAGGGTATATCAAAGGATATACTTGGGTATAATTAATTATACATGAAGATAATGAATGATCAATAAAGGATCTACCACTTCTAGTAAAAGAAGTGAATGTCCTATGCGATTCGATAAATGACAACTCAGTAGTCCTTGGACAAGACAGAATAAAATTAGAAATTAGTTTTTAATTTGTATTACCGGAGTTTGTGCATTTAGGATCAGAATACTTATAGTTAATTAAAATAAGACTTGATAATAAATCTATGTGTTAT
Source organism: Panax stipuleanatus (assembly GCA_020205555.1). Lineage (NCBI taxonomy): Eukaryota > Viridiplantae > Streptophyta > Magnoliopsida > Apiales > Araliaceae > Panax > Panax stipuleanatus. The sequence continues at coordinate 94,372,690 of CM035117.1, forward strand.
ATTTATTTGGAACATTATATGGTAGAAAGAATGAATTGTACGGTAACTATTTACTCAAAGGTTCTTTTATGATTATTGTTGAAATCTATATTATCTGAAAAGTCGTTGAGCGCTAAGGGGGCTTACCAGTATTGTAGAATAAATATTTATTTAAATGAATTAATAGTTAATTTATTTATTTGAATTAAATTATAATTGTTCTAATTAATTTATTCACATCCGGTTTAATATGGAGAAACTTAAAAGGTCAGTACACCATAAAAGGATGAATATTTATTTAAGAAGTAAATGACATAATTGTAATAATAAGTTAAGTGTATTTAATTTAATCTATGGTGATAGAATAAATTAATTAACTTAATATTTATTATTTCATATTTTAGAAATATTAAATATAAATTAATTAGAGGAGTCTTATTACTATTATTATTAATTTGAATTCCTAAATGAGTTTGGGAGTTAATTAATATGTACTCTTTCATAATCCTAATAAGATTAGGAGGTAAATTAATTAAAAGAGTTTAATTAATTGCTCCTAATAAGATTAGAAAGCCTAATTAATTAAAAGAGTTTAATTAATTAATATGAAACCCAAATCCTAAAATGTTTAGGAGGGTTGCCTACATTTATAAATAAGAAGAATCTTATTTTGATTAAGGACTTGTGCAATTTCAATTGTTGGGATATCACAGCTTTTCTAGAGAGAGAGAAAATTAGGATTTTGCCAATTACCCACCTTCTTAATACTTGTTCATCCTTGGTGGATCACCTCTAGAGGTCAAACACTTAGGTGGCTAACGTTGATCAAAAAAATGAATCACACCCGGTAGATTCAAGTCGAATAAGGTAATGATTAAAGTTGAACTCGTACTTAAAGAAGCGCGAATCTTCAAGAGTATGATTCGTTCTTCATCTCTTTAGAATAAATTAATAAATGTGCATAAAGGATGATCCGGGTTCATGGTTTGTAAAATTTTAAAACTCTATTTTTACGCTTTCGCTGCCATGTATATAATTGTTACATTCTACTTTGATCTTACAAACCGAACAGTGGTATTAGAGCCAAACCTTTATGCGAGTTATTAATTGTTTTTATTTGATATATATAATGATATGTGTCTTGAACAATTTAATTGGGCATAATTGATAGCTAGGAATCATGTTTTTTGGGAAAAAAACTGCACAATTCGCAAACTGGAAAAAAAAATCCTGACAACTGGTGCCGCAGCTCAGGATTACAGTGTAATCTGGGCGCTGCAGCGCCGATCCGGGTCAGGAAATGGGCGACCCGTCGCTACAGCGCTTTTTTACAGTGTAAATAGAGCGCCGTAGAGCCAGATCCGTATTTTTGAAAAACGGGTGACCCGGCGCCGCATCGCCAGTCTACAGTATAAACTGGGCGCCGCAGCGGCTGTTACTATAATTGAATAAAATTTTGTTTTATTTAATTTTTGATTTCTAATTAAGTTAAAATGTTTATTTTAATTCAAATTAAAATTATATATTTTTCTCTAATTCCAAATTAATAAAGAAGTTTATTAGATTTGGAATTGGATTAAAATAAAGATGTTTATTTTAATTATAAATGGATTTCATGCTTATTAGTTAGAGTTAGAATTGGATTTCATGATAACTAATTAGAGTTGAAATTACATTTTGAAACTAACTAGGATTGCTATTAAATCGATATCAATGTATGTATTAAATATTTTATTTATTGATTCATATGATGATATGTATGATAATAAATGGGGTTAATTATAGACTATTGACCAATGCGATTGGAATTTATTTTAGTTGAATGCTTGAATGTATGAGTTTTATTAAATGGGGTCTGCATACTTCGTCTTCTCTACTTTTTCTTGATTTAAATTTTATCACCCTCCTTCTAATTAATTAAATATTTAATGATTTAACATAATTAATAAATGAAAATTTTAATTATGTGATGATGTGATTTAATGTGAAAGATCATATTTTATTTTGAGAACAAAATCCTTTTAAGGGGAAAAGATGTGACAAACGAGAATTTTATAATTTAATTTAATTATTTATTAAATTAAATAAATATTTTCAATGATTTATTTATTGAGTTAAATATTTATTTGATAGAATTGTGGTAGATTAATTTAATTATATGTGTTATATTGATTGAATTAATGTGGAGAATTTTGATAGTCCAAATTATGTATTAAATTGAGTTTATTTAATTAAATGAATTATTCAATAAGCTTAATGTTATTCTAATTAATTTAATAATTAATTAGAGATTTAATGATTTGACATAATTAATAAATGAGAATTTTAATTATGTGATGATGTGATTTAATGTGAAATATCATATTTTATTTAATTGAATTAAATGAGATTATTTGATTAATTAAAGTGTGACAAATAAACTATATGCTAAATAAGCTAATTAAAATAATGGAAATGAGTAATAAATGAGACAACCAAACATGCCCTTAAGATAGTGGGTGTCAGTTAATTAACTGACCCACTATCTCTACCAGTTAATTAATATACGTATTATATAACTTATATATTATCAGACCTTCATATATTGTATATCTTATATCAGAGAACTCAGAGAGAAATTTGAGAGAGAATTGACAGAATTGATTGATTGGGTAGATTTTTGTAGAATCAAAGAAGGAGTTTCTAGCAATTTAAACAAGCAAGCAAGGGGTAATTTCCTTATCTGAAATTCCAAGATCATGTTTTTATATTTTCTCCATGAAAACTACTTAAAAGTTCTCTGTGACTAAGGTTATTGATGATTGACATTTATATGATTATATGTATGTTAGTATATGTCTATGACGGGTTTTATATCATGTATGCATGATTTAAAGTAACTAAATCCATGTAATTATGTTTTAATTGGAATTTCATACGTTACAGAGTATGAAAAGTTTGAATATGGCCATATGTACAAATTTGCATGCTTTAATTGTTTATTTAACTTGAAATTGATAGTTGATTATGATTATGTATATTTAAACGAACAAAACGGATTCGGAGTTATAACGAATCTGTACTGTCGAATTTCATGATTTCTCTCGAAAGCTTGCAAAATACCAAAAATAGTGAATTTAAGTGTTCTAATTTGAATGATTATGTGATATAAAGTGTTAAAAGCATGCTAAAGACATTGCATGATGCTTCTGTGAAGTTTATACTTCATGGGTAACATTAAGAATCAATGTATTAGTTTAATTTGGGATTTATTTGGCCGTTCTCCGTGATTTTTGCGGACTGCAGTTTGTCCAGCCGAGGACCCCCTCCCTGGGGGGCATTCCGCCCCTACCGGTGTCCTGCAGAGTTATACCCCGCCCCGGCCGGGGGCACAGAGAAAAATAATTTTGGTTTATGCATGTTGATCCATAACATGACAAGTTAGTTTAACATACTGAACTTGATGACATGTTGAGCATGTAACACAGTACTATAACACATTGTTGACATGTATAAGATAATTTGAAGTTTCATATTAACAAGCTTTGTGTGAACTTGGATATTATTGTTGTAAGGTTTGATTATAATCGTTTAAGGATTCATATTATGTGGTATGCATGTTGTGGGTTCAGATTCACGTTATGTGGTAAGTCAACAAGTTAAGATTATGAACCAAGTTGTTAAGTTGAACTTAAGTGAGAAGTTCAACAGTTAAACCTATTGGTTTTGGAACAAATCGATATTGTAAACGTAATGAAATGTGTAGGACGTTGAGGAAGTGAATTGTAATTATAACTGTAGCTTGTGAACGAGGCAAGTGTTCTATCCCTAATTTACTATTGTTGAGCAAGTTTTCTAAACTTTACTTTATTGTGCAAGCTTTCTATCCTTGAAATACTATCATGATGCAAGTTCTTATTCTTGTTTATTCAAGTTGAGATTCCATATGAGATATTATAATTCCTTTAAAGTATTACTTCAGTTATACAATACTTATTCGATTGTATACTTTTGACATTTATTATTCGATCTAAATATCAATGTTAATGTTGAACCCTGTAAGACTAGCGAACCCATACTGATTTGACTAGTCCATAGTTGATGAACGTTCTAAATTCTAGAACTGTTATTCAGCTTATCCAAACTAAACTTTCTTTGGTGCGGACTCTGATGTCAAACTAAGATGAACAACCCTTTAATATGGAATTATTTACGCGTTAGCATTGAGATGATGTGCACATTATGGTACTAAGGGCTGATCCCCTTAAGTACGAGTAGTAGAGTCCATATAGTCTTATGACTATTAAAGGTTTAAAGTAGAGATACTTGACATCCCAGGACATAGTTCATGGTCTTATGACCCTCAGATGTACTTTTGATTCTTGTTATTCATTCTTGATTCAAAAGCTAAGCTTTCTTTATTCAGAATTCTTTGATTCACTCGCATGTTGTTATTACTGTTATATTATTATACTTGTGGGCAATCGTGCTCACTTTTGCATAATAACATTGCAGTTAAGAACGAAAGGTCTGACGAGCCTTCCACTAGCAAAGGCAAGGGCAATGTTAACAAGTGTTGACGACTTATTATTTAAATTGAGAATGTTATATTTAAGACTTGATGTTGTTTAAGACTTATTTAATTGTTTATGTTCCACACTTATTGTATTAAGGTTAGATGACCAGGGATTCATTTATTCAGATGTTGTAAGCCCTTAAGGGGATGATTTCTATCTATTTCATGGTTTGCATTTATTATGGGTAGATAGATAAGTGATATTTGTACAGTGAACCCCAAATCCCGTGAAAATTGAAGTACCCGAATTTAGGGGTGTCACAAGTTGGTATCAAAGCTGTAGGTTATGATCCTTAGGTGGGGGAAAACCTTAGGGTAGTAGCCTTTGATAACATAGTAATGATAAACTCTTATCGAGTTCTAAGAAAGATAATAAATTACCTTCTGTGTTATGTGTTTATAATTATGTGCTCGCGAGTATCGATTAACATTACGTAATAACTAAAGACTTAAAATTTTTATTGTCAGGATGTCGGATGTTGGAGGATCCAGTCAGCCTAGGGACGTTGTACCCCGAGTGGCTATTGAGGAGGACCCCGAGACATTCATACAGTCTGGGAGTAGTTGGTTCGTAAAGAGCCATCCCCTTTTATCATTGTTGTTGGTCAGGAGCATGAGCCAGTGTTTGACTCAGGGGAGGACTCTTAGGAGAATGAGGTTGAGGCTGAGTTAGCAGAGGAGGAGGAGGAAGACCCTGATGAGTTCCCACCAAACTCTATCAGTACTGAGATGTATGACGAACTGTATGACAGTAACATAGAGTTACAGGATACTTTTCGAAAGCTGAAGGAGGAGACAATTACTCAGCGGTCTACCATCGAGCAGAAGGATGGTGAGATCGAGACTCTGTATACACGTCTTGGAGACATGGAGTGGGAGTTGGTTCATGAGAAGGGCCAAAGTGAGAAGAAGTCAGAGGAGATAAAGAAGCTAAAGAATGATTTGTGAGAAGAATCAAAGAAGCGTGCTATAGCAGAGGATGCTTGGATGAGGGCTTCACAACGTGTAGATCTTGTCGAGGATAATGATCGGGTAAAGAAGGCTAAAATCGAGGAGACGGACTATACGTTTCAGAATGCGATTGATAAGGCCCAGGATCGGGTTATGCACTATCCAGTTCAGTTCGAAGATCTACCTTGATATATGCTAGATCGCAGGACGATGTTCCGCATTATGGAAGAAAAGCGCAACAAAGCTGTTCGATGCCTTAGTAGGCCGTGATAGGAATAGTATGATTATGTGAATATTTTATGTTAGTTAAATAATGTAAATTCTGATGTGATTATAAACAAAGGAATATTTTGATGATTTAAATCCTAAAGATTCTTTATCTCGGGATAGTTGATATAAATAGTAGTGATGCTATCTTGTTTTGTTTAAAACTTTTGATTAAATAAAATATCAGAGTTTATTTGAGATGTTATATGTTAAGTGTTATCTTAAAGTATTTAAGTTAAGCCTTAAATATTTAAATAAATGAATAAAGATCTAATAAGCGTATATCTTAACAGAAATATGCCGCCGAGAAGACGCCCTAACCGTCAACCAGCCCAAAAAGGGTCGATTAATAATTACGCCAATGCCAACGCTAACCGCGTTTAGTAGTTGGTGAATCTTTTGAATGGAGCTCTGAATAACCAGCCGCAAGCTCCACTAAACACTTCGTTCAAGGACTTCAAGGCTGTGGGACTGCCAGAATTTAAGGGATCCATGAACCCAATAGAAGCACAGACTTAGGTTATGGAAATGGAGAAGTTTTTCAATGTCGTTAGGGTGAGTGAGGAACAAAAGACGGCTTATGCGACATTCATGCTGAAGGCGGAGACTAGTTATTGGTGGCAGGCAAACAAGGTTTGGGGAGGACAAGCTGTAATAACCTGGGAGAGGTTCAAAGAAATGTTTTCGAGATGTACTTACTGAAAAAGCTCACAGAACCTAATGGAGGTTCAGTTTCTGGAGCTAAAGCAGGGCAACATGTCTGTGGCAGACTATGCGGCAAGATTTAATGAGTTGGCTAGGTTTGCCACATACCAAGTGCACACTAATGAGAGGAAGGCCAGAAGATTCAAACAGGGACTGAAGCCCTGGTTGTATAGTAAGGTGTCGATGTTCCAGTTGAACACCTTTGCGGGAGTATTGGAGAAAGCAATCATCGCTGAAGGTGGGAGCGATGCTATGACCAAGTACAACCAGGAGCAGAAGAAGAAAAAGAGCGAAGCAGAAGGTAACAAGGCGAGTGGTAGTAACACTGGTGGATGCAATAATCAGAAGAGGAGGTGGAATGACAACACGTCGATCAGGAATCAGCAGGGAAACCAGAAGAAGAGAGTTGAAGCTTGCCCGACAAGCGGAAAGAACCACCATGGGGTCTGTATGAATGGAAAACGAGTCTGCTACAATTGTGGTCAGGAAGGGCATATAGCACCTTATTGCCCTACCCCTAAGATGGGCGCCTGCTTCACATGTGGGTCGAAAGACCATCTGGCGAGGGACTGTCCCAAGAAAGTATCTGGAGGGGTAGGAGAAGGTGGGAACAGAGGTAACAGCGGTGGCAACGCTCTGACGACTACAGGACCAACATTAACAAACTGACCTACTGCCAGGACTTTTAACATGACAGTGCAGGATGCTATGCAGTCTCTCGATGTGGTGTCAGGTATCATTCTGATCAATAAAGTTAATGCTTATGTATTATTTGATTCGGGTGCTACTTGCTCATTTATATTCGATGATTTTTCTAAGAACTTAGAACTGCCTAAGGACGAGTTAAAATACCCTATGAACATAAAGATTGCGAATAGGGAAGTGATTCTTGTTAAGTATGTATACAAGAACTGTAGGGTGGATATTAAGGGTAATGTGATGAACGTAGATCTTATCCTGATTAGACTTAGAAAATTCGACGTTATCTTAGGGATTGATTGGCTATTCATTTATGGGGCGATAATTGATTGCCAGAGGAAATGTATTAACCTTATGACTCCGTCAAAGGTTGTGTTTTATGGCAGCAAGTCGCTTAGATAAGCGAGTTATCTGACGATGATGCAGGCCAGAAAGTTATAGAGACAAGGCTGTGTATGATATTTAGCCTACATAGTCGATAATCGTAAAAAGAACCCTAAGTTAGAGGAGATATCAGTCATGAGAGACTTCGTGGACGTATTTTCGGACGATTTTCCAAGACTTCTGCCAGATAGGGAAGTAGAGTTTGTCATCGATTTGGCTCTAGGAACTGCTCTAATATCTAAAGCACCATACTGTATAGCTCTGGTAGAAATGAAGGAATTAATGGTATAGCTACAAGAGCTTTTGGACAAGAAATACATTCAGCCAAGCGTATCGTCGTGGGGAGCGCCAGTGCTATTCGTTAAGAAGAAAGATGGGACGATGAAGCTCTACATCGATTATAGAGAGTTGAACAAGGTCACAATCAAGAATAAATACCCATTACCTAGGATTGACGACCTGTTTGATCAGTTGAAGGGAGCAAGATACTTCTCGAACATAGACCTGAGAAGTGGTTACCATCAGTTGAAGGTGAGGACAGAAGATGTTCCGAATACAACATTAATGACTCGATATGGTCACTACAAATTTTTGGTGATGTCATTTGGTCTAACAAATACGCCTGCTGCATTTATGGACCTAATGAATAGAGTATTTAAACCATTTTTGGAAAAATTCGTAGTGGTGTTTATCGACGACATTTTGGTGTTTTCGAAGACCAAAGAGGGACACGTAGAGCATCTGAAGGTGACATTGGAGGCGTTGAGAAGAGAGAAGTTGTACGCCAAATTTTTGAAATACAAATTTTGGATTGAGCGGGTACAATTTCTCCGACATGTAATTGATAAGGACGGAATTTTGGTAGATCTATCCAAGGTTAAAGCTGTGATAAACTGGGATCAGCTGAAGACACCGTCGGAAGTGAGAAGTTTTCTTTGATTAGCTGGTTATTACAAAAGATTTATTCAGGACTTTTTCGAAGTCGCAACTCCGCTGAAGAATTTAACTAGAAAATCGGTGAAATTCTTTTGGACGAAGAAGTGTGAGGAAATTTCCAGGAGCTGAAGAAAAGACTGAGTATGGCACCTGTGTTATCTCTTTCAGATAGCACAGGAAATTTTATAGTGTATAGTGATGCATCACATAAAGGACTCGGCTGTGTGCTTATGCAAAACGGTAAGGTCATTGCGTATGCGTCACGACAATTGAAGGATTATGAGAAGGGGTATCCGACCCATGACTTGGAGTTGGCTGCAGTAGTATTTGCTTTGAAGATCTGGAGACACTATCTCTATAGGGAGAAGTGTGAAATATATACAGACCACAAGAGTCTGAAAATATATTTTTACAAGAAGGATTTGAATATGCGCCAGAGAAGATGGTTAGAATTGTTAAAGGACTATGATTGCGATATCTTATACCATCCGGGTAAAGCGAATGTGGTCGTCGACGCCTTAAGCAGAAAGGGTAGGGAGAAGTTGATGATGTTGATTGCCCAGGAGGAGCTAATTTCAACAATGGAGAAGCTGGAATTGGAGGTGAGATATCCTATGGAGACAGACAAAAAGCTGTTCCAGCTAGGAGCTGGTACAACCTTGCTGGATAAGGTTAAGAAAGAACAACTTCAGGATGAAGACTGTGAAAAGATAAAGAAGAAGATATCCGAGGGGAATGAACTGAAATTTAAGATGGACAATGAAGGACTGCTAAGATTCGAGAGCAGAGTTTGGGTACCGCCAGTGCCAGAGATTAAAGATGAAATTTTGAGCGAGGCTCATAGTTCACGGTATTCAATTCACCCTGAGAGTACAAAGATGTATTAGGATCTTCGATAGCATTTTTGGTGGCTGAATATGAAACGAGATGTTGCCGATTGTGTTGCCAAGTGCCTGACGTGTTATAAAGTAAAAGAAGAACATCAGAGGCCAAGTGGGTTGCTACAACCACTAGAGATCCCAAAATGGAAATGGGAACACATTAGGATGGATTTCATAGTTGGTCTTTCGACAACTCAGAAAGGCTACGACGCAGTATGGGTTGTCGTTGATCGACTGACGAAATCAGCACACTTCCTTCCAATCAAGATCAGATTCAACCTAGAGCAGTTGGAAAAGTTGTATATGAAGGAGATTGTTTCAAGGCACGGAGTTCCAGTGTCGATTGTTTCTGATAGGGATCTGCGCTTCACATCGAACTTTTGGAAGAGACTACATGAATGCATGGGGACACAGTTGAGAATGAGTACGGCATATCACCCTCAGACAGACGGACAGAGCGAAAGAACGATCCAGACATTGGAAGATTTGTTGAGAGCATGCATCATGGATTTCAAAGAAAATTGGGATGAACACCTACTGCTGGTGGAATTCGGTTACAACAACAGTTACCATGCAAGTATTGGCATGCCGCCTTACGAAGCATTGTATGGAAGAAAGTACAAAACTCCACTATACTAGGATGAGGACGGAGAAAGGCAATTGCTAGGTCCAGAATTGGTAGAACAGACCGCCGAGATAGTCAAGGTGATCCGGACAAGATTGGTAGCGGCTCAGGATAGGCAGAAGAAATACGTCGATCCACACCGCAAGAATGTAGCATTTAAATCGGGTAGCTTTATATTATTGAAAGTCTCTCCTTGGAAGGAAAAGATCAGATTTGGCAAGAAGGAAAAATTGAGCCCGAGGTTCATTGGACCCTTTGAGGTGCTGCGAAGAATCGGAGAAGTTGCGTATGAGGTAGCCTTACCTCCGGCGCTAGAGCATGTCCACAACGTCTTCCATGTGTCAGTGTTACGACCATATAAACCCGATTACAAACATGTGATTGAATATGAACCCCTGCAATTTGAGAAAGATTTATCCTATGAAGAAGTTCATGTTCAGATTGTTGACAGGAAAGAACAAGTTCTCAAAAATAAAGTGATACCTTTTGTTAAGGTAATTTGGACGAACCACAACGCTGAAGAAGCTACGTGGGAACTCGAAGAACATATGATGAAGATTTACCCATATTTATTTGCTTAATTTATGTGTAAGCGATTCTGGGGACAAAATCTTTGTAAAAGGGGGAGAATGTAACGGAACGAATTTAATTAAACCGTGATTCTGAGGACAGAATCCTTTTAAGGGGAAAAGATATGACGAACGAGAATTTTGTAATTTAATTTAAATATTTATTAAATTAAATAAATATTTTTGATTATTTATTTATTGAGTTAAATAATTATTTGATAGAATTGTGGTAGATTAATTTAATTATATGTGTTATATTGATTAAATTAATGTGGAGAATTTTTATAGTCCAAAGTATGTATTTAATTGAGTTTATTTAATTACATGAATTATTCAATAAGCTTAATGTTATTGTGACACCCCCAAATCCGAGTACTTCAATTCCACGGGATTTGGTGCTCACTATCTAAATAAAACATAACTACTGCCCATAAGTAAGAAATGCAAACTAAATTACAACCTTAATTAAATAACAAAATCTTCCTTATCAAAAGGATTATAATTTAATCAAATCAATCTTAGGGTTTGCTAACCTTAACGTCAATAAATAAATGCGGAAAATAAAACATAACACAATAAAATTCTATTAGACATCATAATCAAAACATAACAAGTCCTCACTTGTTCATCTTGCTCTTTCCTTTACTTGTTGACGTAGTCAACGCCTTCGAAATTAGCTGCAATGGTTATTAATTAAAAGAGTGATCAAACAAAAGCTCACTTGGAATAGCAATCAATAATAGTGATGACATAAACTGAATACTTCAAATGATTTGGAATAACATTTCTTTCATCAATAATAAAGAATTGAATAATAATTCTTCGTCAACATTTAGAATTCGAATACAGAAATCATCGGAGGGTCATAAGACCTTGAACTATGTCCTAGGTTATAAACATTTCTATTTAAAATCTTTAACAGTCGTTTAGACTATATGGACTCTTAACTCGTACTTAGATGGATCAGCCCTTCGTACCATGTATTGTGTATAAACAACTTAACGCTTTCGCATGGTATCCCCTATTAAATAGGGTTGTTCATCTCAGAATTTGATAACAAGTCCGCACCAAAGAAATTTAGGTTTGGATAAGCTTAAAAGGAAATTTGGAGTTCAACTATCATCAACTAAGGAATAGTTGAATCAACTTACAATAAATAATAATTTGACAATAAAGAATTACGAATTAACTTATGCTTTAGAATTAAACTTAAAACATTCGATAAGACAATATAGACCTTGCTTGAACAATTAAGTCAAGGTCACATCAATTTAAAAATAAACTTCAATAAGGTATTCGCTCAATATGGAATTTATAGAGAATGCAAATAATTCGCATAAATAAAATCAAGAAATAATAAAACACTTGCTCAAGTAAAGTTTGAGTTTAGAAAACTTGCCTCAAGCACAAGCTACAATTACTATCACGTTCCTTAATTAATCCTACATATATATAATTAAAAATAATAATATAAATTAGTTATCATATAACTAATTCACATAACTTAGTTAACTTATCTAGGTTAACTCATTCCTCTTTAATTATTAGGTTTAATAATTAATTATCACAACACATAATCACATCACATGGTCACATAATTAATCAAACTTAAATTATATACTCGTATTAATTAAATTACAATTTAAATCATACATTTCAATTATAATTAATCAAATTATAATTACATATTATATTTTAATAATATAATTCATTACTGTCCATTTAACATTTTAATTTTATTAACATACTTTATAATTTATCACATCATTAATCTCATAAAATTTCACATTTAAAAATAACTTTGCACAATCTACAGGACCAACGTGGTCGCGCTCCAATAAGCCTTGGGAGCAGCGCGGTCGCGCTACTACGCAAATTGCTCTGACAGTGTCGCGAACTGTGCAGAGAAAAAGTCAATTTAGCTTATTTCTCCACACCAAATTCTGAATTCAGCACACATAAATTACATAAACTTTTATAAAAACATCAATTTATGTTTCTAATCATATTCTAACACATATAACATCAAAACACATAATTTAAAACACTAAATTTTGTAAATTTTAAAGAAAAGACATTTTTTCTGTGTTCTTGATGAAATTAAACACTATGAGTTTGTTTTTAAACCAATTCACATAATTCCAAGCATATTGAATTCGTTTCTAAGCATGTTATCATAATCTATAATCAATTTATACAATATAATACAATCAAGCATGAGATTTGATTTTAAAGAACCATATATTTTCAAAACAAGTTTACTGTAACTTTTGATGAATATGATTTCTTAATGTTCATCATGTTTACATGAATTAGACAACTAAATTTATCATACTATTCATATATAAGCATGTTATAGGCACAATTTATACATATAATTCATGTTTACTTAAATTTTCATGAAACTCATAAATACATAGAACTTAAACTTGAAGAACATAAACACAAAATTCCTAAAACTACACGATTAGAATTATACCCTTTGTTTAGTGAGGAAGAAGAAGATGATGATGTTGTTTTGACTTAACAAGGTTTCCTCCTCCTCCTTCTACTTCTTCTTCTTCTTCTTCTCTCTAACTCTCTGTATATTTTGTTTGTTCTAACTTTCTTCTTTCTTTGTTTTTCTAACATAGTGTATTATTATAACTAATATGATATATTATACATATAATTATATAATATACATAACTGACAATTATTAATTATTCTACTTAATACATATATCAGTTATATATTTTTAAAAATCAAAAAGCCATAAGGCTTTGTTTGGCAAAAACCCATTATTTTTAAAAACTAACTTTATAATAGTTAAGGCCATGTTTGGTAAAAACTCTTTAAAATAGGTGTAAGAGCCTTATTTGACAAAACTAATTAAAAACTCTTTTTATTTACTTAATAAATCCTTAAACACATACTTTCAATGTTACACTTAATTTAATTAAATCCCAACACTCTACTTTAATTAAATTAAAGCTAACATCAAGTAACCAAATAAAATTTGCTATATAACAATTATAATTACTCGCTAATCACAATCTCATGTAACAATTACCACATAATATTTATTTAATTTAATTATCTCAATTAAATTAGAACTATACCATAAAATCATTACACATCAATTAAATTAACATTCATTTAGTTAACATTTTACACTTAATTAAATTACTCTACAACAACTACATAAATTATTTATTTAACTCAATAAATAAATCAATTAAAAATATTTATTTAATTCAATAAATATTAAAATTCATATATAAAATTCTCATTCGTTACAATCTTCCCTCCTTAAAATGATTCTGTCCCCAGAATTACTACAAAAAAAATCTCATCCGTTACATTCTTCCCCCCTTAAAAATATTCTGTCTCTAGAATCGATATATAAGGAATACACAAATAATTAAGCAAACAATTGGGGATAATTTTTCTTCATTACATCTTCGAGTTCCCACGTAGCTTCTTCAGCACTGTGGTTCCTCCATATTGCCTTAATAGAAGGTATCACTTTCTTTCTAAGTATTTGTTCTTTTCTATCAACTATCTGAACAGGAACCTCTTCATATGTTAAGTCTTTATCAAACTGTAAAGGCTCGTACTCTATCACAAGCTTGTAATTTTGTTTGCACGGTCGCAATAACAAAATATGAAAAATGTTGTGTATATTATCTAGCTCCGGAGGTAACGCAACCTCGTAAGCCACTTCGCCAATCTTTCGTAGTATCTCAAAAGGTCCAATAAATCGGGGACTCAGATTCCCCTTCTTGCCAAATCGAATCTTTCCCTTCCAGGGAGATACTTTCAGGAAAACGAAGCTTCCCACTACAAATTCTCGATTTTGTCGATGATGATCGGCATATTTCTTCTGTCTGTCCTGACCAACAACCAATCTCGTTTTGATTACCTTGATAATCTCAGCAGTTTGTTGCACCAATTCTGGTCCCAACAGCTGTCGTTCACTAACCTCATCCCAGCACAATAGAGTTCTGTATTTTCTGTCGTACAATGCTTCGTAAGGTGGCATGCCAATACTTGCATGGTAACTATTGTTGTAGGCAAACTCCACCAACGGTAGATGATCATCCCAGCTTCCTTTGAAGTTCATAACGCAAGCTCTCATCATATCCTCTAATATCTGAATCGTTCGTTCGTTCTGGCCATAAGTTTGAGGATGGTACGCCGTACTTATTCGCAATTGCGTTCCCAAGCACTCATGTAGTCTCTTCCATAAATTTGACGTGAAACGCGGATCTCTGTCGGACACAATCGACACTGGAACACCGTGTCTAGAAATATTTCCTTCACGTACAGCTTTGTTAACTGATCTAAGTTGAACTTAATCTTGATCGGTAAGAAATGCGCTGACTTCGTCAGTCGATCCATTATAACCCATCTTTCATCGAAACCTTTCTGAGTTGCTGGAAGACCAACCACAAAATCCATCGTGATATGCTCCCACTTCCATTCCGGAATCTCCAATGGTTGCAATAATCCACTTGGTCTCTAGTGTTCTGCTTTGACTTTCTGGCATGTCAGACATCTCGTAACGTATTCAGCCATGTTTCTCTTCATATTTGGCCACCAAAAATGCTGTCTGAGATCTTGGTACATCTTCGTACTCCCGGGGTGAATTGAATATCTCGAACTGTGAGCTTCGCCCAAAATCTCCTCTTTGACGTATGGTACTGGCGGTACCCAGATTCTCCTTTCAAACCATAGTAGTCCTTCATTATCGATCTTGAACTTGATTTCTTCACCATCGACTATCCTCTTCCAGATCTTGTCGCACTCCTCATCGTGTAGTTGGGCATCTTTTACCTTGTTTACTAGAGTAAAACCAGTAATTACTTGAAATAGCTTCTCTTTCGACTCCTTCAGATACTTGACTTCCAGCTCTAATTTATCCATCTCTGCTATTAACTGATCCTGATCAGTTAACATACTTAACTGCTCCCGACCCTTCATACTTAAAGCGTCGGCAACAATGTTTGCTTTACCCGGATGGTAAAGAATCTTGCAGTCGTAGTCCTTGATTAGTTCCAACCATCTCCTTTGGCGCATGTTTAAATCCTTTTATATAAAGATGTACTTTAGAATCTTATGATCTGTATATCTCACACTTTTCTCCGTAAAGGTAGTGTCTCCAAATCTTCAGAGCAAACACTACTGCTGCCAATTCCAAGTTATGGGTCTTTCTAGTAGTCCTTCAGTTGACGTGATGCATAGGCAATGACTTTGACGTTCTGCATCAGGACACAGCCTAATCCTTTATGTGAGGCATCACTATATACTAAGAAATTTCCTGTACTATCCGATAATGACAACACAGGTGCAGTACTCAACTTCTTTTTCAGTTCTTGAAAACTTTCCTCACACTTTTCCGTCCAAACAAACTTAACTATTTTATGAGTCAAATTCGTCAATGGAGTTGCGATTTTAGAAAATTCTTGGATAAATCTTCGATAATAACCTGCCAATCCCAAGAAACTCATCACTTCAGACGGTATCTTCGGCTGATCCCAATTTATTACAGCTTCAACCTTTAATGGATCTACCGAAATCCCATCATTGTCAATCACGTGGCCAAGAAATTGCACAGGTTCTAACCAGAATTCACACTTCGAGAATTTTGCATATAGCTTTTACCGTCTCAACGATTCTAATGTTAGCCTTAAATGCTCAGTGTGTTCCTCCTCAATTTTGGAATAAACCAAAATGTCATCTATGAACACCACTACGAATTTATCTAGAAATGGCTTAAACACCCTATTCATTAAGTCCATAAATCCCGCTAGTGTATTCGTTAGACCAAATGACATCACCAAGAACTCGTAATGTCCATACCGAGTTCTAAAAGTCGTCTTCGGTATATCCTCTCTTTTTACCTTCAACTGATGATATCCACTTCTTAAATCTATTTTCGAGAAGTATCTAGCACCTTTCAGTTAATCGAATAAGTCATCGATCATAGGTAAAGGATACCTATTCTTGATCTTAACTTTGTTCAACTCCCTATAATCAATGCATAGGCTCATTGATCCATCATTCTTCTTTATGAATAATACTAGCGCTCCCCACGGTGAAACACTCGGTTGAATATACTTCTTGTCTAGTAATTCTTGCAGTTGAACCATCAATTCCTTCATCTCAACTGGAGCTATTCTGTACGGGGCTTTTGAAATCGGAGCAAATCATGGTGCTAAGTCGATCATGAACTCCATTTCTCTATCTGGAGAAAGTCCTGGAAAATAGCTTGGAAATACATCCACAAACTCCCTAACCACTGGTATCTCTTCTATCTCGGGCTCTCTTTACGAGTGTCCACTATATACACTAAGTATCCTACACAGCCTTTATTCAACAACTTCTTGGCTTGCATAATAGTCAGACAACTCGCTTGTCTTGGCGATTTGCTACCATAAAATACTACCTTCGACAGAGTCGTAAGGTTCACAGACTTCTTCTGGCAATCGATTACCGCCCCATAGTTGAACATCAAACTCCCCCAAGTCTTATCGGAATCAAATCCACCCTCAATTCATGACCCTTAATGTCTAATATACAGTTCTTTTATACAAACCTAACAAGAAAAACTTCCCTATTTGCAATCTCTATATTCAAGGGGTAAACTAATTCATCTTTAGGTAAGTCTAAGGTCTTAGCAAAGTCATCCGATATGAACGAACAAGTAGCACCCGAATCAAATAATACATATTCATTTATAATATTAATCGGAATAATACCTGACACCACATCTTTTGACTGCACATCATCCTGCACCGTCATATTGAACGTTCTTGCAGTGGGTTGGATCTCTTGCAGTGGTCCAGCGATAGCCAAAGTGCTACCATTACCATTTCTTCTCCCTCTTGCCGACCCTCCAGCCTGCTTCTTAGGGCAACTTTGGGCCATGTGATCCTTAGATCCACATGTGTAACAAGCTCCCTTCTTTGGGTTCGGGCAATTCGGCGCAATGTGGCCTTCCTGAACACAGTTGAAGCACACTCGTTTCCCCCTCAGGCACACTCTAGTGTGATTCTTATCGCATATAGCACATGCTTCAATCCTTCTCTTCTACTAGCTTCCCTATTGACTCCTAGCAGATGTGTTATCGTCCCACTTCCTTTTCTGGTTGATAGCACCGCTACCACCAACCTCATTCTCTGTCTCATTCGTCTTCTTCTTTTGATCTTGATTATATTTAGTCATCGCATCGCTTCCACCTTCAGCGAGGATGGCCTTTTCCAGTATAGCTGCAAACGTATTCAGCTGTAACATGGAGACCTTGCTGTAGAGCTAGGGCTTCAATCCTTGCTTGAACCTTCTTACCTTCCTCTCGTCAGTACTGACTTGGTACGTAGCAAACCTGGCCAGCTCATTAAATTTCGTAGCGTATTCTGGCACCGATATAGCTCCTTGCTTTAGCTCTAAAAATTGAACCTCCATCTGGTTCTACGTGCTTATTTGAAAGTATATCTCAAAGAATATTTCTTTGAAATGATCCCATGCTATAACACCTTCTCCTTCCCTAGACTTGTTGGCCTGCCACCAAAAACTAGCTTCTGACTTCAGCATGAACGTCGCAAAAGCCGTCTTCTGATCCTCGCTAACTCTAGCCACATCTAAGACCTTCTCCATCTCTATCACCCACGTCTGGGCCTCTATCGAATTCACCGATCCCTAAAACTCTGTCGGTCCTACTGCCTTGAATTCCTTAAATGTTGTGTTCTAAACTTGCGGCTGATTTGCAGGCGCTCCCGTCGGTAAATTCACCAATTGCTGGTCCGAATTGGGATTCGTCCCATCATTGTTGTTGTCGTTGTTGTTGTTATTAGTTGAACCCTCTGGGTTTTGACGTGTAGGTCTTCTTCTTGGAGACATCTTTCAGTTAAAACATACTCTTATTAGATCATTTACTCATTTCTTAAATATTCAAGTTCCACTTAAACATTTAAAATAACTTTATTAAAATAGCACGTAAAATAACTTTGATATTTTATTCATTCGTAGTTTTAAAAACACAGAATAGATAGCATCTCTGCTATTTACATCATCTTTCCTGAACTGAACAAGTTGTAGGATTACATTATCATCTTAACCCATTATTATCTCAAATTTTGGGATTTATATTTATTTATATAAAAAAAACACATAATTAATGACTCTACTATCTAGGCATGTTAAGACGTCGCACAGCCTCTCTACATTCTTCTTCCATCACCAGGAACACTGTTCTGCGATCCACCATGTACCACGGTAAATCTTTAAACTAAGCTGGGTAATAGAAGACACGATCCTGGGCCCTATCTATAACCATATGGAACGCATAATCTGTCTCTCTCAACTTGGCCTTCTTTACTTGCACTTTGTCCTAGGCTCGATCTGCACGTTGAGTAGCCCTCAAGCTCGTTTTCTCTGCTCTGGCATGCTTTGCTGACTCCTCATGGATGTCGTTCTTCAGCTTCGCTAGCTCAGCCGTTGCATCATCTCTGTCACTCTCCGCGTGGACTAGATCCCACTTCGTGTTTCGAAGCTCGCCATCTAAGTTTTGGATTGTCTCATCTCTCTGTTGTATGGTAGTCCGACTCTCGTCTACCAGCTCCTCCAGTTCTTTGACTCAACCATGAAGCTCCACGTTGCGATCGTAGATCTCTTCGTACATCTCAGCACTAGTCGAGTGAGGTGAAAATTCCTCTTCAGGATCCTCCTCTTCCTCTTACTCATCCTTATCATCTTGGTCAGATACTGGCTCATGCTCCTGACCAGCTATGGTGATCAATGGAGATGGCTCTCGCTGAACCAACTGCTCCCAGACAACCAGTATGTCTCGGGGCTCCTCGTCTCTAGGCATCTGGGGTAAGTCCTCCCTAGCTTGACTGGACTCTCTAACGTTCGTCATCCTAACAACAAATTTTTTTAAAAGTTTAATTATTACGTGTCATCGATCGATACTCTTCGAATACTTAAACGTAAACACATAGCACATAAGGTAGTTTATTATATTTACTATCCTCTTTATCATTTCGATCTTTTACAAGGCTACTACCTAAGGTTTCCCCCACCTAAGGTTCATAACCTAAAACACTACTCTGATACCAACCTGTGACACCCCTTAAATTCAGGTACTTCAATTCCACGGGATTTGGTGCTCACTATCTAAATAAAACATAACTACTGCCCATAAATAAGGAATGCAAAATAAATTACATCCTTAATTAAATAACAAACTCTTCCTTATCAAAAGGATTACAACTTAATCAAATCAATCCCAGGGTTTACTAACCTTAACGTCAATAAATAAGTGCGGAAAATAAAATATATAACAATAAAATTCTATTACACATCATAATCAAATTATAACAAGTCTTCACTTGTTCATCTTGCTCTTTCCTTTACTTGTTGACGTAGTCAACGCTTTCGACTTTAGCTACAATGGTTATTAATTGCAAGAGTGATCAAACAAAAGCTCACTTGGAAAAACAATCAACAATAGTGATGACAAAAACTGAATACTTCAAATGATTTGGAATAACATTTCTTTCATCAATAAGAAAGAATTGAATAATAATTTTTGGTCAACATTTAGAATTCGAATATAGAAATCATCTGAGGGTCATAAGACCTTGAACTATGTCCTAGGTTATAAACATTTTTATTTAAAACCTTTAACAGTCGTTTAGACCATATAGACTCTTAACTCGTACTTATGGGGATCAGCTCTTCGTACCATGTATTATGCACAAAAATCTTAACGCTTTCGCATGGTATCCCCTATTAAATAGGGTTGTTCATCTCAGTATTTGATAACAAGTCCGCACCAAAGAAAGTTTGGTTTGGATAAGGTTAAAAGAAAATTTGGAGTTCAACTATCATCAACTAAGGAATAGTTGATTCAATTTACAATAAATAATAATTCGACAATAAAGAATTATAAATTAACTTATGCTTTAGAATTAAACTTAAAACATTCGAAAGGATAATATAGACATTGCTTGAAAAATTAAGTCAAGGTCACATCAATTTAAAAATAAACTTCAATAAGGTATTTGCTCAATATGGAATTTATAGAGAATGCAAATAATTGCAATAAATAAAACCAAGAAAGAATAAAACACTTGCTCAAGTAAAGTTTGAGTTTAGAAAACTTGCCTCAAGCGCAAGTTACAATTATTATCACGT
This sequence comes from Panax stipuleanatus, assembly GCA_020205555.1. NCBI lineage: Eukaryota > Viridiplantae > Streptophyta > Magnoliopsida > Apiales > Araliaceae > Panax > Panax stipuleanatus. The sequence continues at coordinate 94,393,420 of CM035117.1, forward strand.
TCCTTAATTAATCCTACATATATGTAATTAACAATAATAATATAAATTAATTATCATATAACTAATTCACATAACTTAGTTAACTCATCTAGGTTAACTCATTCCTCTTTAAATATTAGGTTTAATAATTAATTATTATATCACATAATCACATCACATGGTCATATAATTAATCAAACTTAAATTATGTACTCGTATTAATTAAACTATAATTAAACAAATTATAATTTAATTCATACATTTTAATTATAATTAATCAAATTATAATTACATATTATATTTTAATAATATAATTCATTACTGTCCATTTAGCATTTTAATTTTATTAACATGTTTTATAATTTATCAAATCATTAATTTCATAAAATTTCACATTTAAAAATAACTCTCTACACAATCTACAGGACCAACGTGGTCGCGCTCCAATAAGCATTGGGAGCGGTGCGGCCCCGCCACTGCGCAGATTGCTCTGACAGTGTCGCGAATTGTGCAGAGAAAAAGTCAATTTGGCTTATTTCTCCACACCAAATTTTGAATTCAGCACACATAAATCACATAAACTTTTATAAAAAATCAGTTTATGTTTCTAATCATATTCTAACACATATAACATCAAAACACATAATTTAAAACACTAAATTTTATAAATTTTAATGAAAAGACATTGTTGTTTCAGTGTTCTTGATGATATTGAACACTGTTAGTTTGTTTTTAAACCAATTCACATAATTCTAAGCATATTGAATTCGTTTATAAGTATGTTATCATAATCTATAATCAATTTATACAATATAATATAATCAAGCATGAAATTTGATTTTAAAGAACCATATATTTTCAAAACAAGTTTACTGTAACTTTTAATGAACATGATTTCTTCAAGTTCATTATGTTTACATGAATTAGACAACAAAATTTATCATACTATTCATATATAAGCATGTTATAGGCATAATTTATACATATAATTCATGTTTACATAATTTTTTATGAAACTCATATATACATAGAACTTAAACTTGAAGAACATAAACACAAAATTCCTAAAACTACAAGATTAGAATTATGCCATTTGTTTAGTGAGGAAGAAGAAGATGATGATGTTGTTTTGACTTAGCAAGGCTTCCTCCTCCTCCTCCTTCTTCTCTCTAACTCTCTGTATATTTTCTCTGTTTTAACTTTGTTCTTTCTTTGTTTTTCTAACGTAGTGTATTATTATAACTAATATGATATATTATATATATAATTATATAATATACATAACTGACAATTATTAATTATTCTACTTAATACATATATTAGTTACATATTTTTAAAAATCAAAAAGCCATAAGGCTTTGTTCGGCAAAAATCCATTATTTTTTAAAAACTAGCTTTTTAATAGTTAAGGCCATGTTTGGTAAAAACTCTTTAAAATAGGTGTAAGGGCCTTGTTTGGAAAAACTAATTTAAAACTCTTTTTATTTACTTAATAAATCCTTAAACACATACTTTCAATGTTACACTTAATTTAATTAAATCCCAATATTCTACTTTAATTAAATTAAAGCTAACATCAATTAACCAAATAAAATTTTTCACATAACAATTATAATTACTTACTAATCATAGTCTCATGTAACAATTATCACATAATATTTATTTAATTTAATTATCTCAAGTAAATTTGAACTATACTATAAAATCATTACACATCAATTAAATTAACATTCATTTAATTAACATTTTGCACTTAATTAATTTACTCTATAACAACTATATAAATTATTTATTTAACTCAATAAATAAATTATTTAAAAATATTTATTTAATTCATTAAATATTAAAATTCATATATAAAATTCTCTATCGTTAGAGTTATTCTAATTAATTAGAGATTTAATGATTTGACATAATATATAAATGAAAATTTTAATTATATGATGATGTGATTTAATGTGAAATATTATATTTTATTCTGAGGATAGAATCCTTTTAAGGGGAAAAAGATATGACGAACGAGAATTTTATAATTTAATTTAAATATTTATTGAATTAAATAAATATTTTTGATAATTTATTTATTGAGTTAAATAATTATTTGATAGAATTATGGTATATTAATTTAATTATATATGTTATATTGATTAAATTAATGTGGAAAATTTTTATAGTCCAAAGTATGTTTTTAATTGAGTTTATTTAATTAAATGAATTATTCAGTAAGCTTACTGTTATTATAATTAATTTAATAATTAATTAGAGATTTAATGATTTGACATAATTAATAAATGAGAATTTTAATTATATGATGATGTGATTTAATGTGAAATATCATATTTTATTAAATTAAATTAAATTAAATGAGATTATTTGATTAATTAAAGTATGACAAATAAACTATATACTAAATATGCTAATTAAAATAATGGAAAGGAGTAATAAATGAGACAACCAAACATGCCCTTAAGATAGTGGATGTTAGTTAATTAACTGACCCACTATCTCTACCAGTTAATTAATATACGTGTTATATAACTTATATATTATCAGACCTTCATATATTGTATATCTTATATTAGAGAACTCAGAGAGAAATTAGAGAGAAATTTAAGAGAGAATTGATTGGTTGGGTAGATTTTTGTAGAATCAAAGGAGTTTCTAAAAATTTAAACAAGCAAGCAAGGGGCAATTTCCTTATCTCAAATTCTAAGTTAATGTTTTTATATTTTCTCGATAAAAACTACTTCAAAGTTCTCTGTGACTAAGGTTATTGATGATTGATGGTTATATGATTATATGTATGTTAATATATGTCTATAACAGGTTTTATATCATGTATGTATGATTTAAAGTAACTAAATCTATGTAATTATGCTTTAATTGGAATTTCATACGTTACAGAGTATGAAAAATTTAAATATGGCCATATGTACAAATTTGCATGTTGTAATTGTCTATTTAACTTGAATTTGATAGTTGATTATGATTATGCATGTTTAAACGAATAAAACGGACTTTAAACAGACAGATTCGGAGTTATAACGAATCTGTAATGTCGAATTTCATGATTTCGCTCAAAACTTTGCAAAACACCAAAAAAAGTGAATTTAAGTGTTCTAATTTGAATGATTACGTGATCTAAAGTGTTAAAAGCATGCTAGAGACATTGCATGATGCTTCTGTGATGTTTTTACTTTATGGGTAACATTAAGAATCATTGTATTAGTCTAATTTGGGATTTATTTGGTCGTTCTATGTGATTTTCGCAAACTGCAATTTGTCCAGCCTAGGACCCCCGCCCCGGTGGGCTTTTTAGTGTAGGTAATACTGCCCCGGTCGGTGTCCTGTAGAGTTATACCCCGCCTCGGCGGGGGGCACAGAGAAAAATAATTTTGGTTTATGCGTGTTGATCCATAACATGACAAGTTAGTTTAACATACTGAACCTGATGACATGTTGAGCATGTAACACAGTACTATAACACATTGTTGACATGTATAAGATAATTTGAAGTTTCATATTAACAAGCTATGTGTGAACTTGTATATTGTTGTCGTAAGGTTTGATTATAATCGTTTAAGGATTCATATCATGTGGTATGCATGTTGTGGGTTCAGATTCACGTTATGTGGTTAGTCAACAAGTTAAGATTATGAACCAAGCTGTTAAGTTGAACTTAAGTGAGAAATTCAACAGTTAAACGTAGTGGTTTTGGAACAAATCGATATTATAAATGTAATGAAATGTGTAGGACGTTGAGAAAGTGAATTGTAGTTATAACTGTAGCTTGTGAACGAGGCAAGTGTTCTATCCCTAATTTACTATTGTTGAGAAATTTCCTAAACTTTATTTTATTGAGCAAGCTTTCTATCCTTGAAATACTATTATGATGCAAGTTCTTATTCTTGTTTATTCAAGTTGAGATTCTATATGAGATATTATAATTCCTTTAAAGTATTACTTCAGTTATACAATACTTATTCGATTGTATACTCTCGAGATTTATTATTCGATCTGAATATCAATGTTATTGTTGAACACTGTAAGACTAGCGAACCCTTACTGATTCGACTAGTCCATAGTTGATGAACGTTCTAAATTCTAGAACTGTTATTGAGCTTTTTCAAATCAAACTTTCTTTGGTGCGGACTTTGATGTTAAACTGAGATGAACAACTCTTTAATAATGGATTATTTATGCGTTAGCGTTGAGATGATGTGCACATTATGGTACTCAGGGCTGATGTAATACCCGTGAATTTTCATATATTATTAAATAAATATATTAATGGAAACGAGAATTTATTTGAATATAAATGATTTTGTGTTATGAGAATGATTAATTCAATTATATAAAATTGAATAATTATAATAATTGAGAAATTATGGAGTTTGCGATAAACTCGTTGGGAGCCTTGTGTGGCACAGTGACGTAATATGAGAATGATTATATTAGTTTAAGCAAACAGTTAATCTATATTAATTGTTGTGGAATATTAACTGTGATTGATTAATAATATGTGATTATTATTATTGCAAGAAATATAATAATAATAATGAGCAACGTGTTTATAAATATAATAAGATTTATATTAAAGTGATAATTAATCATATAAGGGTTAATTAAATTTTATGGAGATTAACAATTATATTGATTGAAATATATAAGCTACATGTTTATGCCTATGTGACAATATGTAAGCAAGTATACATTAAAATAGTACATCATGAATATATGATAAACAATTATTGATTAGTAGAATTTAATAATAAAGGATACAGTGTGATGTGATTATATCCGAGAAAATTATACCAGTATGATAAAAATGTACTTGGATTATATGTGTATAAGTCAAACTTACTACATTATGTGAATTATAGTGTGACATTTCAATTAAAGACATATGTGCAAAATATATAAATATATATATATATATATATGTGTGTAGATAGCCTAAGTATTTAATACATATGTGTATAATGATTTAAGTGTAGTATAGAAGACTGAGTTTGTTTTGCTGGGAGAGTCACTGTCTCCTTCACGTGGAATACACAAGCTATCCTACTCCCCTATTCTTCCTTAAACTCAGTAACATAGGCTAGCAAATGATGAAGAAGGGTGTGGCTATCATGATGGATTTCAACCACCATTACCAACCCCCTAATAACCTCCCTGCAATTCAAATTTCTGTTAGTTTGAAATGGTAGGCAATAACATTGTCTGGATTATAAGTTCTTCTATAAATATAACCCATCCTCTTCCTAATTCATTTGCTGAGAATTTTGGGCTAAGTAAGTTAAGAGTTATATATATATATCAGTGTCCTTGAGTAGCAGCAAGTTCAGATTCTAGCAGAAGGTATATTACAGTTTCTTTGTTATTCATTTTCGTTTTCTGTCAAAAGTTCAAATTCTTGATTATGCCAAATTGGTTCGTAATTGGTTTGTAGAACCCTTATATTGTTGTTATATGAACATACATACATGATGAAACCACTATATAGCTTTCTTGACTTTCATTTCCATTCTTGCTCTGCAATTTCTGTAAAACATCAAATTCGTGAAATACGTTGGAGTTCATGAAATTGGGAATTGATAAATGGCGATTGACTGTTATATAAGCATATATATATGTGTGTTAGTAAGTTAAAGAAGTCTAATATCATCTGGGTATGTTGAAATCGATGAAATGGGAAGTTTGGGGACGATTTTGGCTGCAACGAACTGAGTCTGCAATGCGGCGCCGCAGCGCCGATGCACAGCGTTAGCTGCGCGCTGCAGCGCCACAACGCGTCAGTACCAGCGTCTCCCACGCTGCAGCACCAATCCCAGGGCATTATGCCCACGCCGCAGCGCCACCCGCGCCGCAGCGCCAGATTGTGCCTGTTGTTGCCGTGCCGCAGTGCCGGCCTCTGTGTGCAGTTTTCTGCATTCTGCAACAAAACTGTTATGTACTAATTGTTTGATTTTTGTTTAAATAAGCATGGAAGCATGATTAATACATATATATAAACCTAATGAGGTAATGTAAGCATGTTTTAGTATATTAGCATGCATGGTTAACCAAACGACATATAGTTTGGAAACGAACTTAAAGTTTCCTAAACGAACGTTAACATATATGAAGCATGTTAATATTCTAATTTTTCAAGGCATGTCGGTATGAGGTAGAGATGCATAAAAGACATATTAGCTTATGTATATATGGCTCGTAGTATGACAAGAGCATGTTAGACCTCACTATTGAACATATCTAACAAAAATACAAGTTTTGAAGGTTGATATTGACATGTAAAGACCATGTATACATTCTGACTTGTCGAGCATGTTTATAGGGCCTTGAAATGCATGAAAAACATGTTAACTTATATATATAGGTTTCATAAGGAAGCATGGACATGATAGACCTTATTAATGAACTAATACACAAAGTATAAGCTTTGAACGTAAACTTTGGTATGTTATGACGAGAGTTAGAATCTGATAATTTGGACACATGTGATAGTACTCTTAGACTCATTCATGTGTCATGCATGTATATATACCATGATTTATTTCCGTGATTAAAGTTTAGCATAAACGAAGCATGTTTTCAAGATAATAACAATGCTAGCTACATATATGCGATACGAGTACTCATGAGCATGCCTAACACAAGTTATATGAAAATCTTATGTGTTTAAAAAGCGAGCATGTTAGACCATATGAGTTCGTGTCCTTGAATGGCTTTAAGTATTAACTTAAGAACCTATACCATGTACGATTGGATTTGAAAAAGTTATACAAGCATGAAAGTATCCTTTAAATATGAATACATGCTACGTGATATTATAGGATGTTACTTGAACCCGATTTTGACGGTTAACTTAAGGGGATGCCGTAACTTGCTAAAATGAAATATATTTAGCATTGATTGCGATCTTATAAGATATGAGAATGTGTTTAAACTCTAAAGGAGGAACGTTAAGGATAGAAATTATATTCTATATAACTGTGTAGCTAGGTAAAACCTAGCTTATGTGTTGATCGTATATTCGAAGATAAAATGTGAAGTTTAATTATATGACTAATGAATATCATATATACGTAACTGTATTACGATAGGAATTCGAAAGTGTTGTTTTGCTTTCGTGGATAAACTACGCTAAAGGCAAGTTCTCTTACTTACACTCTTTTAAAGTGCAAGTATCCTAACCGACGCATTTATTTTATGCAAGAAAATCTATGATTTGCAAGTTTCCTAACTTACACTCTTTTACTGTGCAAGTATTCTATCCTTGTATATTGCGAACTAGTTTTCTACTTAATCGGTTGAATTGAATTAGCATACTTGAACTCTTATTTCATTAAAGCTATTATTCATGTTGAACTTAGTATTGTTCTTGAATATTGTGAAAGTGTATGTCATTTGATTCGGCTAGACTTATATTATTGGAAAGCAACCCAAACTAATTGATTGGTGCTGGATCTTGTATTTGACTGAGAAGAACAACCTTCTTTGAAGGGAATATATAATTGTTGGAGGACCGACGTGCACAATTGAGTATGATTGATTGTTATGCATAACGAGGGTACTCTAGGCTGATCACCTGCTGTATCTGTTTTTGTTGGATTTTCAGTTTATTACTGTCAATTCTAGTAGAAGTTCATAGTCCTTAGTGACTGCTCAGTATTCAATTATTTAAAATCTTGAATTGACGTATTATTTGATAGTAGTGTGCATACAAGCCAATCATGTATGATGATAAAGCACGTACTTTGTAAACAATCTTATTTATTTATTAATGAAATATTCATTTATTACAGGCATTTAATTATCTACATGTTGCTGTTTTTATAATATGTAAATAACCCATAGTTTTAAGCAATGCTTTTAGAATCATGATGATGATCATGCTAATGAGATCTAAATTCTTAGAAAGTTTTAAAACTTAAATAGTTCCCAATCGTGGGATTACTAAAAAGGGGATTAGTAAATCCGGATAGATTGGTACATATGTTGCTTGCTCATTGGATGAGGATGATTGATCTCATGATCATTTGTGTGGAGACACTAAAGCAAGTATGTAGGTGCTTATTGAAGAATAAGTTCACTGAACGTGATTCGCTATGGAATACCTAATGGAGTTTTACTCGCATGTCAATAGGAATTCCTAATGTGATAGTAGTACAAGTGATCCTTGGACTTGAGATCATCATAGTATCTTGTATGTAACAAATTATACTTTGACTTATTCCTTAAGACCTTTTAAGGCATATATAGGGTATGCTTGGGTATAATGAGTTACATATAGAGATAATGAATGATCAATAAAGAATCTACCACCTCTAGTAAAAGAGGAGATATGTCCCATGTGATTCGTTAAATGACAACCCAGGAATCCTTGGCCAAGGTGAAATGAAATTAGAAAGGAGTTTTTAATTTGCATTATTTGGAGTTGTGCATTTTCTAATCGAAATACATATAATTAAATAAAATAAGACTTGACAGTAAATCCATGTCTTATATTTAATTGGGACATTGTATGGTGGAAGGATTGAATTGTATGGTAACTATTAACTCACAGGTTCTTTTATGATTAATGTTGAAATCTATATTATTTGGAAAGTCGTTGATCGCTAGGGAGGCTTATCCCTATTGTAGAATAAATATTATTTATTTAAATAAATTATTAGTTTAATTTATTTATTTAAATAAGATTAAAATTGTTTTAATTGATTCATTCACAACCGGTTTAATATGGAGAACCTAAAGGGTCACACCATAAAAGGAAGAATAATTATTTAAGAAGGTAATGGCATAATCGTAATAATGCATTAAGTATAATTAATTTAATCTATGGTGATAGAATAAATTAAATAGCTTCATGTTTATTATTTAATATTTTGGAAATATTAAATATAAATTAATAAGAGGAGTCTTATTAATATTATTACAATTATTATTATTTTAATTTCTAAAGGAGTTTAGTAATTAATTTAATATTTAGTACTCTCATTTATTCCTAATAAGATTAGGAGATAAATTAATTAAATGAATTTAATTAATTATTCCCATGTGGTGGGAAGCCTAAATTAATTAAAGGAGTTTAATTAATTAAAAGAAATCCCATGTCTAATAGGATTAGAAGGGTTGACCAATGTCTATATAAGAGAAGTCTTATAATAGATATTAGATTGATGTAATTCCAATTGTTGGAGAGTACTCCTTTTCTATAGAGGATAGAAAAGTAAGGTTAAGCCAAACACCCTCATTCTTGATAATTCATCTTCCTTGGTGGATCACCTCTAGAGGCCAAACACTTGGGTGGCTAACGTTGATCAAAGAAAGGAATCTAACCCGAAAATTCAAGGAGATCACAAAGAACAAAGAGTTGAACTAGTACCTGTGGAAGCTTCGTTCTACAAGGGTATTATTCCATAACTTCTTATTTATCGTTTTAAATTAATAATTTGCATAAAGGATGATCCGGGTAATGGTTTTGTAGAAATTTTTTAAACTCTGATATACCATGCTTCCGCTAATTTTTGCAATTTGATTGCGTCACGATTTCGTACAAACCCAACAGTGGCATCAGAGCCAAATCTTTATGCAATTATTAATTTATTTTTGATTTCATATACATATGGGTATGTATTTAAAATAATTTATTGGGCATAATTTTATTGTATAAAATTATATTTTTTAAGGAAAAAAAAAAGAAAAAAAAAAGACTTTTTTTGGGACGAATCACAATTTTTTTTTTGGTGCTAATCTTGAATTCTGCAAAGAAAAGGTGTTGTCTCTTTCTTACTCCAAAAAGAAGGTGACCCATCAGGAAAGGACTTTTTTAATAAACCTGCAGGACTCTTTTAATAAAAGAAGGTGACTTCTTTTTAAAAAATAAATATGATATATTTATATATTATATTCTAAATAATTTTATAATTAAAATAAAGAGTTTATTTTAATCTTGAAATTGGATTTCATGCAATTTAAAATTGCCCATTAAATGATACTCATATATATATGGAATGTTTTAATTCATGAGATGAATATTTATTTATTGATATATATGGTGATATGTATGAAAATAAATGGGGATTGATTATGGACTATTTGACCAATGTGATTGGATTTTATTTTAGTTGAATGCTTGAATGAATGGGTTTTATTAAATGGGGTCTGCGTACCTCGTCTTCTCTAATTTTTTTTTCTTGATGTAAAATTCTATCTCCCTCCTATGTACTTCCCCTTGACTGTTGATCAAGGTTTCTATTTAAATTAAATAGTTTAATGTAATAGAAATAGTTAGAATTATCTTTAAAAATTGGAGACCAATGAGCAAGGAGCGCGTGAAGACCCGTTTGTATGGAGCCCGAGTTTAAATGTAATAGTTATATTTAAATTTAAATTCTTGCACTCCTAGGTTTGACCTTTTGATTCACTTGGTGGCTCTAGAAAACCAAACTAGAATAAAAGTCCATAATCAATCCGGGTAGAATATAATATTCTATATTGCATGCTAAATATTATATATATTATATTTTATGCAAACATGCTTCGCATGTTTAATAAAATGACGCGTATTTTATATATATATGTGCATGCGCGCTAAACAAGATGAGACAAATAATAACAAACCCCTCAAAGAAATAATATTAAGTCCGAAGCGTTCAAATGATATTTGGAATATCGAACGTCGCCTTCTAGCATGATAAATTAATAGAGTATTAAATATTTAATATGAGCTTGTTGTGCTATCCACAAGGCGAGTATTGCGTATTTAAGATGTTAATTAATCACATTTGATGCTTATCAAGAAAATTGAACGATCTAGTCTTGTTGTGCTATCCACAAGGACGAACATTTTTCTTTTTTGAATTTATGGAAGTGCTAGGCTGGACTTAACTTAAATCATTTTAGTTCGGATGTGCACACACTTGACCATTATGATTTAAGAGGCAAAATAAAAGGAGTTATATAGTGTTGTAATTGACAAGAGCTGTCTACCTATTTATTTGTATATCGCTTGTTGTGCTATCCACAAGGTTATATACATTTGAAATGGGATCCTTATTCTCACTAGCAAATCTTTAATTAGATGTTGCCGAACTATATAAGTGAGGGTAATATAGTTTGATGAAAATAGTGGGAGATACCAATTTAAAATAAAGACCTAAATTTATTTTGGTATGCAAAATTAATAAAATGAATGTTTGCTAAAATGTTATTTTTCACATGCAGAATTTTAAAAATGTCTAAATCACTAATCTCACTACGAAGCATACTTGATGCAAACAAGCTTACCGGGCCGAATTATGAGGGCTGGCTAAGAAATCTGAGAATTGTTCTCACGGCTGAAAAGATTTCTTATGTCCTAAATTCAACTGTCCCTGAATCTGTTTCAGAAACAGCCTCTGAGGAAGAGATTGTCACTTTCGATAAGTGGCAAGATGATGCATCTGTGGCTCAATGCATCATGCTCGCATCCATGAATAACGAGCTTCAGCGTCAGCACGAAAAAATGGATGCTCCTGCTATGCTGCTTCACCTCAAGGAGTTGTATGGTGAACAGAGTAGGACTGCTAGATATGAGATATCTAAGGAGCTCTTCCGATCTCGGATGACCGAGGGTACTGCCGTCGAGACTCATGTCCTGAAAGTGATCAATTTGATTGAACGCCTTGGACAGCTTGGGTTCGTCATGGATGGGGAGTTGAGTCAAGACTTGGTCTTGCAGTCACTCCCTGAGACCTTCTCGCAGTTTGTGGTTAATTTTCACATGAATAAGCTAGATGTCAGCTTGCCTGAGCTGCTTAACATGCTGAAAACTGCAGAAGGTCACTTCCCATCCAAGAAGAACCATATCTTGATGGTGGATTCTTCCAATAAAAGGAAGAGACCTAAGGTATCTTCTGAAAAGAAGAAATCCAAGAAGGCTAAGGGAAAGGGGAAAGAAAAGGAACAAAAGAAACCTGAACCAGCTAAAGGAATGTGCTTTCATTGCAACAAGCCGGGACATTGGAAAAGGAACTGCAAGAAGTATCTAGCAGAGAAGAAGCTTGGAGAAGCTTCGACTTCCAATCAAGGTTTGTTTATGATTGAAATTAATTTTTCTGAAAGTCATAATTCTACTTGGGTATTGGATACCGGCTGTGGTTCTCACATATGTAATACTGTGCAGGGACTGGTCAGAAGTAGAAAGCTGAACAATGATGAGGTGATCCTACGAGTGGGGAATGGAGCAAAGGTTGCTGCATTAGCTGTAGGAACTTATTATTTAGCAATGCCTTCGGGCAAGTCCATTTATCTTAATAATTGTTATTATGTTCCAAATATTATTAAAAACATTATTTCAATTTCTGTATTGGATATGGAAGGATTTAACGTTGTTATAAAGAACAATAGTTGTTCTATTTATAAAGACGATGTTTTATATGGTATTGAAAATTTGCGAAATGGTCTTTATACACTTGACTTACAAGAAAATATATTTCAAATTGAACAAACTAAGAAAAGGAAAAGAGATGATATTAATTATACCTACATGTGGCACTGTAGACTCGGTCATATCAATGAAACAAGATTATCCAAGTTGCATAAAGATGGGCTCCTCGAGCTATCCGATTATGAATCATATCCAACTTGTGAATCTTGTCTCATGGGTAAAATGACTAAATCTCCTTTTAGTGGAAGAGGAGAAAGAATTACAGAGTTGTTGACATTGATTCACACAGACGTTTGTGGGCCTATGACAACAAGTGCACGGGGTGGGTATTCTTATTTTATTACTTTCACTGATGATCACTCAAGATTTGGATATGTGTATTTAATGAAATACAAGTCAGAATCATTTGAAAAGTTCAAAGAGTTCAGAAGTGAAGTAGAAAAACAAACGGGCAAGAGTATAAAGATACTTCGATCAGATCGAGGCGGAGAATACTTAAGCGGTGAGTTTTTCAATTGTCTCAAAGAAAATGGTATAATCTCACAATGGACTCCTCCAGGTACACCACAGTTAAATGGAGTATCTGAAAGGAGAAATCGAACACTGTTAGACATGGTTCGATCCATGATGAGTTTTACCGACCTTCCAATTTCCTTCTGGGGATATGCCCTAGAAACGGCTGCATACCTACTTAACAAGGTACCTACCAAATCCGCCCCAAAGACTCCATATGAGATGTGGAAGGGGAGGAAACCAAATCTTAAGCATGTTAAGACTTGGGGTTGTCCAGTTTATGTCAAAAAGTTTGAACATGATAAGCTACAGACTAAATCCGAAAAGTGTAGATTTGTGGGATACCCTAAAGAAACTGTAGGGTATTATTTCTATCATCTAACTGATCAAAAGGTGTTTGTTGCGAAACATGCTGCCTTCTTGGAAAAGGAGTTTATCCATGAAGGGGTCAGTGGGAGTAAGATATATCTTGAAGAAGTTCAAGAACCACAAATTACCACGGATCAAAGTCAGGTACCTGACCAAGTAGAAGAACCTACTATACCACACCCTGTTCGTAAATCTTGGAGAGTACCGAAGATACCTGAGAGGTATGGATTCGTTATAAAGGTTAACGATGAGGTACACATCATGAATGATGATGATCCATTGAATTACGAACAGGCCATGAGTAATAAAGACTCAGGGAAATGGCTTGAAGCCATGAAATTCGAAATGGACTCCATGTATGAAAACAAAGTATGGACTTTGGTTTCACCACCTGAAGGCATTAAGCCTATTGGGTGTAAATGGGTCTTTAAAAGAAAGACTGGAGCGGACGGCAAGGTGGAGACCTATAAGGCCCGACTGGTTGCAAAAGGTTTTAAACAAAGACAAGGAGTTGATTATGATGAAACCTTTTCACCAGTAGCTATGCTCAAGTCCATTCGGATTTTGCTTGCGATTGCAGCTTATAACGACTATGAGATCTGGCAGATGGACGTGAAAACGGCCTTCCTCAATGGGAAACTTGAGGAGGATGTGTATATGACACAGCCAGAGGGATTTGCTTCAAAGGTTGGAATAAATCAAGTCTGTAAGCTGCAACGATCCATTTATGGATTGAAGCAAGCTTCTCGTAGATGGAACATTCGTTTTGATGAGACAATCAAAGAGTTTGATTTTATCAAAAATGACGATGAACCATGTGTGTACAAGAAGGTTAGTGGGAGCGCAATTTCATTCCTTGTATTATATGTTGATGATATATTACTGATAGGGAATGACATTCCTATGCTACAATCAATTAAAATCTGGTTATCTAAACACTTCTCCATGAAGGACTTGGGAGAAGCATCCTATATTTTGGGGATAAAGATCTATAGAGATAGATCTAAAAGGATGCTTGGTTTATCCCAAGGAACGTACATTGATACGATGCTAAAGAGGTTTAGCTGGAAGATTCCAAAAGAGGTCTCATGCCGATGAGCCATGGAATACATCTCTCCAAGAAACAGGCCCCAAAGACACCTGAGGAGAGAGACCGTATGAGTAAGATCCCTTATGCTTCTGCAATAGGATCTATCATGTACGGTATGATATGTACTAGACCGGATGTTGCTCATGCACTTAGTGTAACGAGCAGATACCAGTCGAATCCTGGAGAAGAGCACTTGAAGGCAGTGAAAAATATCCTAAAGTACTTGAGAAGGACTAAAGATATTTTTCTTGTCTACGGTGGGTCTGAATTAAAACTCGAGGGCTTCACAGACTCAAGTTTTCAAACGGACCAAGATGACAGTAAATCTGTTTCGGGGTATGTTTTTACCTTGAACGGAGGCGCAGTGAGTTGGAAGAGTTCCAAGCAGCAAACAGTTGCTGATTCAGTGACAGAGGCAGAGTATATAGCTGCAAGTGAAGCTGCAAAGGAAGCTGTTTGGATGAAGAAGTTCATAACTGAACTTGGTGTGGTTCCTAGCATTGGAGAAGCAGTTCCCGTTTACTGTGACAACACAGGAGCAGTTGCACAGGCTAAGGAACCCAGGTCTCATCAGAAATCTAAACACGTGTTGCGGCGATTTCACTTGATCAGGGAGATCATTGAAAGAGGAGACGTCACCTTGGAGCGTGTAGACTCTCAAGATAACATTGCAGATCCATTTACTAAAGCTTTAACACAACAGCAGTTTGATCGTCACTTAGAGAAGATGGGTATGAGATACCATGGCGATTGGCTTTAGTGCAAGTGGGAGATTGATAGTAGTGTGCATACAAGCCAATCATGTATGATGATAAAGCACGTACTTTGTAAACAATCTTATTTATTTATTAATGAAATATTCATTTATTACAGGCATTTAATTATCTACATGTTGCTGTTTTTATAATATGTAAATAACCCATAGTTTTAAGCAATGCTTTTAGAATCATGATGATGATCATGCTAATGAGATCTAAATTCTTAGAAAGTTTTAAAACTTAAATAGTTCCCAATCGTGGGATTACTAAAAAGGGGATTAGTAAATCCGGATAGATTGGTACATATGTTGCTTGCTCATTGGATGAGGATGATTGATCTCATGATCATTTGTGTGGAGACATTAAAGCAAGTATGTAGGTGCTTATTGAAGAATAAGTTCACTGAACGTGATTCGCTATGGAATACCTAATGGAGTTTTACTCGCATGTCAATAGGAATTCCTAATGTGATAGTAGTACAAGTGATCCTTGGACTTGAGATCATCATAGTATCTTGTATGTAACAAATTATACTTTGACTTATTCCTTAAGACCTTTTAAGGCATATATAGGGTATGCTTGGGTATAATGAGTTACATATAGAGATAATGAATGATCAATAAAGAATCTACCACCTCTAGTAAAAGAGGAGATATGTCCCATGTGATTCGTTAAATGACAACCCAGGAATCCTTGGCCAAGGTGAAATGAAATTAGAAAGGAGTTTTTAATTTGCATTATTTGGAGTTGTGCATTTTCTAATCGAAATACATATAATTAAATAAAATAAGACTTGACAGTAAATCCATGTCTTATATTTAATTGGGACATTGTATGGTGGAAGGATTGAATTGTATGGTAACTATTAACTCACAGGTTCTTTTATGATTAATGTTGAAATCTATATTATCTGGAAAGTCGTTGATCGCTAGGGAGGCTTATCCCTATTGTAGAATAAATATTATTTATTTAAATAAATTATTAGTTTAATTTATTTATTTAAATAAGATTAAAATTGTTTTAATTGATTTATTCACAACCGGTTTAATATGGAGAACCTAAAGGGTCACACCATAAAAGGAAGAATAATTATTTAAGAAGGTAATGGCATAATCGTAATAATGCATTAAGTATAATTAATTTAATCTATGGTGATAGAATAAATTAAATAGCTTCATGTTTATTATTTAATATTTTGGAAATATTAAATATAAATTAATAAGAGGAGTCTTATTAATATTATTACAATTATTATTATTTTAATTTCTAAAGGAGTTTAGTAATTAATTTAATATTTAGTACTCTCATTTATTCCTAATAAGATTAGGAGATAAATTAATTAAATGAATTTAATTAATTATTCCCATGTGGTGGGAAGCCTAAATTAATTAAAGGAGTTTAATTAATTAAAAGAAATCCCATGTCTAATAGGATTAGAAGGGTTGACCAATGTCTATATAAGAGAAGTCTTATAATAGATATTAGATTGATGTAATTCCAATTGTTGGAGAGTACTCCTTTTCTATAGAGGATAGAAAAGTAAGGTTAAGCCAAACACCCTCATTCTTGATAATTCATCTTCCTTGGTGGATCACCTCTAGAGGCCAAACACTTGGGTGGCTAACGTTGATCAAAGAAAGGAATCTAACCCAAAAATTCAAGGAGATCACAAAGAACAAGGAGTTGAACTAGTACCTGTGGAAGCTTCGTTCTACAAGGGTATGATTCCATAACTTCTTATTTATCGTTTTAAATTAATAATTTGCATAAAGGATGATCCGGGTAATGGTTTTGTAGAAATTTTTTAAACTCTGATATACCATGCTTCCGCTAATTTTTGCAATTTGATTGCGTCACGATTTCGTACAAACCCAACATTATTGAATCATATTGATATTATTCTATCCTTAGCGACTGGTATTAAGAACTGTTGATATTCTTGTTATCCTTGAACTATCAAACCTTGTTATACCTTTTCGAGAATTGGGAATCTTATTACTCACCCTTATTATATATTACTTGCTGGGCAATTTGTTCTCATTCTTGCTTTCCCTAAAACATTTCAGTTAAGGCAGAGCATGGCGAACCTTCGGGCGTTGATAAGGGCAAGGGCAAGGCTACCAATTAGCTTGTCTCTTATATGTTTTAAATATTTTAATGTTGTATTAAGATGATGTAGTAAGACTGGTTTTGATTATGTTTAAGCTTAAGTTAGGTTATGTAATAAGTCGTTAATTGATATTATTATGTAATCTATTAAGTACTGTAGGTTGCGAGACTTGGGGGAATAATTATAATAAATCATTGTAAATTATTCTAGAATAGATTTTTCGCTGTGATCGTGTGATATTTAGTTAATATTATCGTAATGTATTACCATGAGCACGTGATGAACCGAATTCGAGAGACCAAGTGGCGGTCCTGGAA
Organism: Panax stipuleanatus; assembly: GCA_020205555.1. Classification (NCBI taxonomy): domain Eukaryota; kingdom Viridiplantae; phylum Streptophyta; class Magnoliopsida; order Apiales; family Araliaceae; genus Panax; species Panax stipuleanatus. Next base: position 94,410,989 of record CM035117.1, read on the forward strand.
TTTGGGGGCGTCACAGGTTGGTATCAGAGCTGTAGTTATAAACCTTAGGAACGAGTGTCCTTAGACTATAACTTAGGCGAACTTAGAAGTTAGGAAGGAGATAAAACTCATGTAGAGTTTTCCTTGAGAGGCTTAGTCTGTTATGAAATGTAACTTCATTCTATACAATGAACTTATGTTTTATTTAACATTCTAATGGAGTTGCTGTTTATTTGTCTTGTGTTTGTGATTGTAGGATGACAGACACAGGTGTACCTAGTAGAGTGACAGAGGAGGAGCCCAGGGATATACATGTAGTATACGAGGCACCTATAGAGGCTGTGCCAGTACAGGCAGTTGTACCGTTCGAGTCTGACGACGAGGACGAGATTGAGATAGAGTCTGATCCAGAGGAGGAGCCGATGGAGGACGTGCCGATGGAGGATGAGCCAGTAGAGGACTCGGATGAGGCTACTATAGAGGAGCAGATGTTAGGAGAGTACGAGGAGCGGACCCTAGAGTTAGACTGCAGGGTCCAGGAGCTGGAGGTAGAGGCCCAAGAGAGAGAGTCCGAGTTCCAGAAGCTGAGGGACGAGGACCACCAGAGGAAGCTGGCTATGCAAGAGTTAGAGGTGGAGATTGCCAACCGTAGGGATGCAGGGATCCAGATGGGGACTCTGTTTCATAGGTCAGTGGCTAGGAATGTAGATTTGGCAGAGAATCTAGAAGAGGTTGAGCAGAGGGAACTAAGTGAGAAGACTGAGAAAGAGGTACTCCGTACTCAGCTAGAGTTGGAGGTGATGGATAGGTTACACTTCAAGGAGAAGTGGGAAGCGTCCAATGAGAGAGCTGACGACCTTGAGGACGAGGTCAGGTGCAAGAAGAGAAAGATGAACAAGATGGGGTATGTGTTCCGTTCAGCTTTTGAAAGGGTGATTGATGGTGTGTACCACTACCCGGCAGAACAGGGACAGACTCTACATACCTTGAGCCGAGAGCTGGTTGCGTATATAGCACAGTTGGAGTACAAGAGCGCAGTGGAGCGTGGGATGATGGGATGAGATTTCCTTAGTCAGTCTAGTGGTAGTACTAGTTGTGTCTTTATGTATTGTATATACTATGTTGTAATCCCGATCTTTTGTGTAAGATGTGGGATGATGATGTAAACCCCGAGTTAGCTTTTGTTAGAGGGGTAGTATGGTAGTAGGTTGGTATATTCCCTATCTTTTGTGATATTAGGGGATATATGTGATAACATTTATATCAGTATGCTAGGAAAATCATGTAACGAAATGACTTGGCATATGAATATAAATGAAGTTTATTTCGGAAACGTGTTATAGATTTATTCTTTTAGTATTAGAAGAAATACTTAAGTAATATACTTGAATAATATTAAAATGGAAACTTGTGATGCAGATAATGCCGCCCAGACGTAGATTGACTGCACCCGAAGAATCTGTTAACAACGAGAGGGAACAAGTAGACCCGATCTAGAAACTGGTAGACTTGTTAGGAGAAGCCTTAAGGGGAAGGAACAATGAACCCGTTCGCCCGAACCCTCAGACTGTGCCAGTAACAACCTTTAAAGACTTTAAGAGTGTAGGACCCCCAGAGTTCGAGGGAACTACCGACCCAATCGTCGCACAAACGTGGATCAAAGAGATCGAAAAAGCTTTCACTATAGCTAGCGTAGGCGAAGATTAGAAGACGGTGTTTGCCACGTACATGATGAGGGGAGAAGAGAACAACTGGTGGGAGGCTAATCAACAAAGAGCTGGAGAAGGGATAATAGCTTGGGACAAGTTTAAGACGCTGTTCTTCGAGAATTACTTCCCGAAGAGTATGAAGAATAGGATGGAGGTGAAATTCCTAGAGTTAAAACAAGGTGAGATGACGGTGGCGCAATACGCGGCTAGGTTTAACGAACTAGCACGATTTGCGGAGCACCAAGTTGGTGATGAGGAGAGAAAGGCTAGACGTTTCGAACAAGGGTTGAAGCCGTGGCTGTTCAATAAGGTATCAGTTCTTCAAATTGATTCCTTTGCAACATTACTAGAGAAGGCAATCATTGCGGAAGGTGGCAGTGAGGCCTTAAGTCTATATAACAAAGAAAAGAAAGGAAAGAATACTGGAGGAGAGAATCGTACTGGAGGAAGCAGTAGCGGAGGAAGCAACTTGGGAAAGAGAAAGTGGGAGAATAACAACAACAACAAAAATAACAATAATCAATCAGGGAATTTTCGTGGAGGTTTCAAGAAGAGGGCTGAAGGATGCCCGAAGTGTGGGAAGAATCATCAGGGCGAGTGCTGGAAGGGACGTGGCACTTGCTACAACTGTGGACAGGAAGGGCACATCTCGCCCAACTGTCCGAAACCAAAGAAGATACAAGGATGCTTTGTGTGTGGCTCGACGGAGCACCGAATTAAGGACTGCCCAAAGAAGGGAAGTGGCGGGGGTAGTAATCAGCAAGGAGGCAACAAGCTGATGATCGGTGGACCGGCACAATCCAACCGCCCAACCGCCAGAACCTTTAACATGACCATCCAAGACGCCGTGGCTGCGAAGGACGTGGTGTCAGGTATAATCTCAATCAATGATATAAATGCTTATGTATTATTTGATTCGGGTGCCACCTGTTCTTTTGTATCTGAAGAATTTGCTAGTAGACTTAGTACACCCCGAGAACGATTAGAAAATCCTTTGATCATAGAAGTTGCTAATAAGGAAGTGATCCCTGTAGAATACATTTATCGAGATTGTCACGCAAACATTAGAGAACATGAATTGAGCGTAGACTTGATTCCTATTAGATTGGGAGAATTTGACGTAATACTGGGAATGGATTGGTTGTATAACCATGCTGTGATAATTGACTGTCAGAACAAATGTTTGAACCTTCAGACTCCGAGTAAGTCTAAGGTAGTGTTTTATGGTAGCTCATCGCTTAAGCAATTGTGTTGCGTTACGATGATGCAGGCCAAGAAATTGTTAAGGAAAGGATGCATAAGATATTTAGCTTACATCGTTGATACTCAGAAAAAGGGAGTAGAAATTAAGGATATATCCATAGTGAATAAATTTCAAGATGTATTTCCAGACGATCTGCCTGGTCTTCCGCCAGACAGGGAAATCGAATTCGTAATAGACTTAGCACCGGGAACGGCACCGATTTCGAAAGCTCCATATCGTATGGCGCCAGTAGAAATGAAGGAATTGATGATACAATCGCACGAGTTGTTGGATAAGGGTTACATTCGACCGAGTGTTTCTCCTTGGGGAGCACCAGTACTATTCATTAAAAAGAAGGATGGATCGATGAGGCTCTGTATCGATTATCGAGAATTAAATAGAGTAACGATCAAGAACCGATATCCGCTACCGAGGATAGACGACTTGTTTGATCAACTGAAGGGAGCAAAGTGTTTCTCAAATATCGACCTACGAACAGGATATCATCAACTGAAAGTGAGGGATGAAGACATACCAAAGACTGCGTTTCGAACCCATTATGGTCACTACGAGTTTTTTGTAATGTCATTTGGATTGACTAATGCTCCGGCAGCATTTATGGACTTGATGAATCGAGTTTTCAAGCCATACTTGGATAAATTTGTAGTGGTTTTTATCGACGACATTTTGATCTACTTGAAGACAGAGGAAGAACACGCCGAACATCTAAAGATTATTTTGGAGGCACTAAGGAAGGAGAAGATGTATGCAAAATTTTCTAAGTGCGAATTTTGGATGGAGAAGGTTCAATTCTTAGGCCACGTGGTGGATAAGAATGGAATCTCTGTAGACCCTGCGAAGGTTGAAGCAGTAAGTAATTGGGAACAACCGAAAACACCGACGGAGGTGAGAAGCTTTTTAGGGTTAGCTGGGTACTATCGGAGATTTATCCTAGATTTTTCTAAGATAGCAACCCCGTTGACCAATTTGACTAGAAAGACGGTGAAATTTGTATGGACCGACAAATGTGAAGAGAGTTTTCAGGAGTTGAAGAAGAGATTAAGCGAAGCACCTGTATTATCATTACCAGATGATGCGGGAAATTTTGTGGTGTATAGTGATGCATCGCACAAGGGACTTGGCTGTGTGCTTATGCAGCATGGCAAGGTCATTGCATATGCATCACGACAATTAAAGGATTACAAAAAATGATACCCTACTCACGACTTTGAGTTAGCGGCAGTAGTTTTTGCATTAAAGATATGGAGGCATTATTTGTACGGAGAAAAATGTGAGATATACACGGACCATAAAAGTCTGAAGTATATCTTCACATAGAAGGAGTTGAACATGCGGCAGAGGAGATGGTTAGAATTAATCAAAGACTATGATTGCGATATTCTTTATCACCCGGGAAAGGCGAATGTGGTTGCCGACGCTCTGAGCAGGAAAGGAATGGAGAAGTTGTTTAATTTGACGACTCAGGAAGAAGAGAGATGGAGAAATTGGAAATAGAAGTGAAAGAACCAAAGAAGCCTGGAGAGAAGTTGTTTGTAGTGGGAGCTCATCCGACATTGTTGGATAGAGTAAAGGAAGCCCGGGAAAAGGATGAAGAGTGTGAGAATATTCGAAAGAGGATCACGAAAAATGAGGAAGAAAAATTTCGAATGGATAAAGACGGTATTTTGAGATTTGAAGGAAGAGTGTGGGTACCAGCGGTAACCGAGTTGAGGGAAGAGATTTTGCACGAGGCACACAATACGACATATTCCGTTCATCGGGGAGGCACAAAGATGTACCGAGATCTAAGGCAACATTTTTGGTGGCCCAATTTAAAACGAGAAGTCGCAGAGTGCGTCAGTAGATGTTTGACTTGCCAACGCGTTAAAGCAGAACATCAGCGGCCGAGTGGTTTACTACAACCGTTGGAAATACCAGTGTGGAAATGGGAGCATATTACGATGGACTTCGTGGTAGGACTTCCAGTTATGCAGAAAGGTTATGATGCCATTTGGGTTATCGTGGATCGACTTACCAAGACTGCACATTTTCTACCAATCAAGATCCGCTACAGTTTGAACCAATTAGCGAGTCTGTACATAAAAGAGATTGTTTCATGACATGGAGTGCCGGTATCAATTATCTCTGATCGAGATCCGCTCTTCACGTCTAATTTTTGGAAGAGTTTGCAAGAAAGAATGGGAACACAGTTGAGGTTGAGTACGGCTTACCATCCTCAGACAGACGGACAGAGTGAGCGAACAATACAAACGCTGGAGGACATGCTTAGGACTTGCGTGATGGATTTTAAGGGAAATTGGGATGACCACCTACCCTTAGTAGAATTCGCATATAATAATAGTTACCATGCAAGTATCGGCATGCCACCGTACGAAGCTCTTTACGGAAGAAAGTGCAGAACGCCATTATGTTGGGACGAAGTCGGGGAGCGACGAATACTAGGACCAGAGTTAGTACAACAAATCGCAGACGTGGTGACAGTGATAAGAGCCAGATTAGTAGCAGCTCAACGCCAGAAGAAATACGCAGATTTGCATCGGCAGGACCGAGACTTCAAAGTCGGTAGTTTCGTATTCTTGAAGGTATCTCCATGGAAGGGAAAGATACGTTTCGGCAAGAAAGGAAAATTGAGTCCAAGATTCATAGGACCATTCGAGATACTGAAGCGAGTGGGCGAAGTGGCATACAAAGTTGCGTTTCCACCCGAACTGGAGCACATCCACAACGTGTTTCACATTTTCGTGTTGCGACCGTATAAGGCTGACTACAAGCACGTGATTTCTTACGATCCCATTCAAGTGGAGAAGAACTTGGTGTATGAAGAAATTCTTGTCCAGATATTAGATAGAAAAGAGCAAACTTTGAGAAATAAAATTATTTCGTCTGTAAAGTACTTTGGCGTAACCACGATGTCGAGAAGGCAACGTGGGAGTTAGAAGATAGGATGATGAAGGACTATCCCCATCTATTCGTGTAACCTTGTAGCAATACCGGGACGGAATTTTTATAAGGGGGGGAGGATGTAATACCTGTGAATTTTCATATATTATTAAATAAATATATTAATAGAAACGAGAATTTATTTGAATATAAATGATTTTGTGTTATGAGAATGATTAATTCAATTATATAAAATTGAATAATTATAATAATTGAGAAAATATGGAGTTTGCGATAAACTCGTTGGGAGCCTTGTGTGGCACAGTGACGTAATATGAGAATGATTATATTAGTTTAAGCAAACAGTTAATCTATATTAATTGTAGAATATTAATTAATTGTTGTGGAATATTAAATGTGATTGATTAATAATATGTGATTATTATTATTGCAAGAAATATAATAATAATAATGAGCAACGTGTTTATAAATATGTTAAGATTTATATTAAAGTGATAATTAATCATATAAGGGTTAATTAAATTTTACGGAGATTAACAATTATATTGATTGAAATATATAAGCTACATGTTTATGCCTATGTGACAATATATAGGTAAGTATACATTAAAATAGTACATCATGAATATATGATAAACAATTATTGATTAGTAGAATTTAATAATCAAGGATACAGTGAGATGTGATTATATCTGAGAAAATTATACCAGTATGATAAAAATGTACCTGGATTATATGTGTATAAGTCACACTTACTACATTATGTGAATTATAGTGTGACATTTCAATTAAAGACATATGTGCAAAATATATACATATATATATATATATATGTGTAGATAGCCTAAGTATTTAATACATATGTGTATAATTATTTAAGTGTAGTATAGAAGACTGAGTTTGTTTTGCTGGGAGAGTCACTGTCTCCTTCACGTGGAATACACAAGCTATCCTACTCCCCTATTCTTCCTTAAACTCAGTAACATAGGCTAGCAAATGATGAAGAAGGGTGTGGCTATCATGATGGATTTCAACCACCATTACCAACCCCCTAATAACCTCCCTGCAATTCAAATTTCTGTTAGTTTGAAATGGTAGGCAATAACATTGTCTGGATTATAAGTTCTTCTATAAATATAACCCATCCTCTTCCTAATTCATTTGCTGAGAATTTTGGGCTAAGTAAGTTAAGAGTTATATATATATCAGTGTCCTTGAGTAGCAGCAAGTTCAGATTCTAGCAGAAGGTATATTACAGTTTCTTTGTTATTCATTTTCGTTTTCTGTCAAAAGTTCAAATTCTTGATTATGCCAAATTGGTTCGTAATTGGTTTGTAGAACCCTTATATTGTTGTTATATGAACATACATACATGATGAAACCACTATATAGCTTTCTTGACTTTCATTTCCATTCTTGCTCTGCAATTTCTGTAAAACATCAAATTCGTGAAATACGTTGGAGTTCATGAAATTGGGAATTGATAAATGGCGATTGACTGTTATATAAGCATATATATATGTGTGTTAGTAAGTTAAAGAAGTCTAATATCATCTGGGTATGTTGAAATCGATGAAATGGGAAGTTTGGGGACGGTTTTGGCTGCAGCGAACTGAGTCTGCAATGCGGCGCCGCAGCGCCGATGCACAGCGTTAGCTGCGCGCTGCAGCACCACAACGCGTCAGTACCAGCGTCTCCCACGCTGCAGCACCAATCCCAGGGCATTATGCCCACGCCGCAGCGCCACCCGCGCCGCAGCGCCAGATTGTGCCTGTTGTTGCCGTGCCGCAGCGCCGGCCTCTGTGTGCAGTTTTCTGCATTCTGCAACAAAACTGTTATGTACTAATTGTTTGATTTTTGTTTAAATAAGCATGGAAGCATGATTAATACATATATATAAACCTAATGAGGTAATGTAAGCATGTTTTAGTATATTAGCATGCATGGTTAACCAAACGACATATAGTTTGGAAACGAACTTAAAGTTTCCTAAACGAACGTTAACATATATGAAGCATGTTAATATTCTAATTTTTCAAGGCATGTCGGTATGAGGTAGAGATGCATAAAAGACATATTAGCTTATGTATATATGGCTCGTAGTATGACAAGAGCATGTTAGACCTCACTATTGAACATATCTAACAAAAATACAAGTTTTGAAGGTTGATATTGACATGTAAAGACCATGTATACATTCTGACTTGTCGAGCATGTTTATAGGGCCTTGAAATGCATGAAAAGCATGTTAACTTATATCTATAGGTTTCATAAGGAAGCATGGACATGATAGACCTTATTAATTAACTAAACTAACAAAGTATAAGCTTTGAACGTAAACTTTGGTATGTTATGACGAGAGTTAGAATCTGATAATTTGGACACATGTGATAGTACTCTTAGACTCATTCATGTGTCATGCATGTATATATACCATGATTTGTTTCCGTGATTAAAGTTTAGCATAAACGAAGCATGTTTTCAAGATAATAACAATGCTAGCTACATATATGCGATACGAGTACTCATGAGCATGCCTAACACAAGTTATATGAAAATCTTATGTGTTTAAAAAGCGAGCATGTTAGACCATATGAGTTCGTGTCCTTGAATGGCTTTAAGTATTAACTTAAGAACCTATACCATGTACGATTGGATTTGAAAAAGTTATACAAGCATGAAAGTATCCTTTAAATATGAATACATGCTATGTGATATTATAGGATGTTACTTGAACCCGATTTTGACGGTTAACTTAAGGGGATGCCGTAACTTGCTAAAATGAAATATATTTAGCATTGATTGCGATCTTATAAGATATGAGAATGTGTTTAAACTCTAAAGGAGGAACGTTAAGGATAGAAATTACATTCTATATAACTGTGTAGCTAGGTAAAACCTAGCTTATGTGTTGATCGTATATTCGAAGATAAAATGTGAAGTTTAATTATATGACTAATGAATATCATATATACGTAACTGTATTACGATAGGAATTCGAAAGTGTTGATTTTCTTTCGTGGATAAACTACGCTAAAGGCAAGTTCTCTTACTTACACTCTTTTAAAGTGCAAGTATCCTAACCGACGCATTTACTTTATGCAAAAAAATCTATGATTAGCAAGTTTCCTAACTTACACTCTTTTACTGAGCAAGTATTCTATCCTTGTATATTGCGAACTAGTTTTCTACTTAATCGGTTGAATTGAATTAGCATACTTGAACTCTTATTTCATTAAAGCTATTATTCATGTTGAACTTAATATTGTTCTTGAATATTGTGAAAGTGTCTATGTCATTTGATTCGACTAGACTTATATTATTGGAAAGCAACCCAAACTAAATGATTGGTGCGGGATCTTGTATTTGACTGAGAAGAACAACTTTCTTTGAAGGGAATATATAATTGTCGGAGAACCGACGTACACACTTGAGTATGATTGATTGTTATGCATAACGAGAGTACTTTAGGCTGATCACCTGCTGTATCTGTTTTTGTTGGATTTTTAGTTTATTACTGTCAATTCTAGTAGAAGTTCATAGTCCTTAGTGACTGCTCAGTATTCAATTATTTAAAATCTTGAATTGACGTATTATTGAATCATATTGATATTATTCTGTCCTTAGCGACTGTTATTGAGAACTGTTGATATTCTTGTTATCCTTGAACTATCAAACCTTGTTATACCTTTTTGAGAATTGGGAATCTTATTACTCACCCTTATTATATATTACTTGCTGGGCAATTTGTGCTCATTCTTGCTTTCCCTAAAACATTTCAGTTAAGGCAGAGCATGGCGAACCTTCGGGCGTTGATAAGGGCAAGGGCAAGGCTACCAATTAGCTTGTCTCTTATATGTTTTAAATATTTTAATGTTGTATTAAGATGATGTAGTAAGACTGGTTTTGATTATGTTTAAACTTAAGTTAGGTTATGTAATAAGTCGTTAATTGATATTATTATGTAATCTATTAAGTACTGTAGGTTGCGAGACTTGGGGGAATAATTATAATAAATCATTGTAAATTATTCTAGAATAGATTTTCCGCTGTGATCGTGTGATATTTAGTTATTATTATCGTAATGTATTACCATGAGCACGTGATGAACCGAATTCGAGAGACCAAGTGGCGGTCCTGGAATTTGGGGACGTCACAGCTGATCCCCCTAAGTACGAGTAGTAGAGTCCATATAGTCTTATGACTATTAAAGGTTTAAAGTAGAGATACTTGACAACCTTGGACATAGTTCATGATCTTATGACCCTCAGATGTACTTTTGATTCTTGTTATTCATTCTTGATTCAAAAGCCTAGCTTTTTTTATTTAGAATTCTTTGATTCACTCGAATGTTATTATTACTATTATATTGTTATACTTGTGGGCAATCGTGCTCACTCTTGCATAATAACATTGCAGTTAAGAACGAAAGGTCTGACGAGCCTTCTACTAGCAAAGGCAAGGGCAAGGTTAACAAGTGTTAAAGACTTGTTATTTAAATTGAGAATGTTATGTTTAAGACTTGATGTTGTTTAAGACTTATTTAATTGTGTATGTTCCGCACTTATTGTATTAAGGTTAGATGACCTGTGATTCATTTTTTCAGATGTTGTAACCCCTTAAGGGGAGGATTTCTCTCTATTTCATGGTTTGCATTTTCTATGGGTAGATAGATATGTGATATTTGTACAGTGAACACCAAATCCCGTGAAAATTGAAGTACCCGGATTTGGGGGTGTCACAAAAACCATTTCAAAAAGAAAACTTCAAGAAACATAAATTAAGAACATAAAGCAAGATTAGTACCTTTGATTCTTGTTTAGACTTAGCAAAGATGACTAAAATAGCTTTGTTAATCTTCTATTTTCTTCTTTGATTCTCAGATTTTCTTCCTTCAATCACCTAGAACTCACAGCTCTATTTCTAATGCTCTCTATTCTCTCTTCTCTGTTTTCTCAAACTAAGCAAATATGATATGAAATAAACTATTTGCCAAACTTAACGTGATTTTTTTGCTAAGTAAGTTACAAAACCAAGGGTCTTCTACAGTTACAAATACACGAAGCCACAAAACCTTGTTTGGCTAGCTCAAAATAGCACTTTTCTAATTTACTTTAATAATTCTTTTATTACATGCTACACAAATTGTTAGGTTTGTATATAGCGCGGATACATAATCAAATTACATAAATATAGCGGAAGCATGACAAAAAGGGAATTTTAAAATTTTAATACAAACCATCACCATGATCATATCCTATATGCTTAATTATCAATTCATACATGAAAGAGATGAAGATGAGAATCATACCCTTGTAGATCTAGCTTCCTTAGGTGCGAGTTCTACTCCGATTGCTTTCACGTTCAACTTGAATCCACAAGATTGATTCCTTCTTTTGATCAATGTAAACCACCCAAGTGTTTGGCCTCTAGAGGTGATCCACCAAGGAAGAAGAAGAAGAACTCAAGAAGGTGGGTGTTTGGCTAAACCCTAATTCTATCTCTATATAATATTTGTACTCTCCCAACTCTGAGAATAAAGTGTGTAACCCCTATAATAAGACTTTCTTATTTATAGATGTAGGCAACCCTCCTAAACTATTTAGGATTAAGGTTTCATATTAATTAATTAAACCCTTTTAATTAATTTGGCTTCCCAATCCTATTGGGAATAATTAAAATCTTTTAATTAATTAGCCTCCTAATCTCATTAGAAATATATCTATATATATATATATATATAAATTTTTTTTGAGAGAAAGTATCTTATTAATTAATTCTCAAACTCCTTTAGGAATTAAATACTAATAATAATAGTAATAATAATAATAAGACTCATCTTATTAACAAATATTTAATATTTTCAAAAATATTAATTAAAAAATATTAAGCTATTCAATTTCTTCAGCCCAAGCCTTTAATTACACGTTCTTATGTTTTCTCTATGAAAATTAGTTTTGAGTTTTATGTGACTAAAGTTATCAATGATTATTGATTATATGTGCGTATACATGTTAGTATATGATCATAACATGTTTTCTTTCATCTATGTATGTTTTAAAACAATTGATTTCATGTGATTATCTAAATTGATAGCTGATTATGATTATGCATGTTTAAATGAACAAAACGAAATTTAAACAGACATATTCGGAGTTATAACGAATCTATAACGTTGAATTTCATGATTTCTCTCGAAACCTTGCAAAATACCAAAAATAGTGAACTTAAGTGTTTTAATTTGAGTAATTACGTTATCTAAAGTGTTAAAAGCATGTTAGAATCATTATATGATGTTCCTATGAAGTTTATACTTTATGAGAATCACTGTATTAGTTTAATTTAGATTTATTAGGCCTTCTCTGCTATTTTTTGCAAATTATAACTGGCCCAGCTGAGGTACCCCCACCCCAGTGGGCCCCCTACCATACCACACCCGCCCCAGCGGGCCTAACCCCCGCCCCAGCGGGGGGGGGGGGGGTGCAGAGAAACATATTTTTGGTCCTTTTGTGTATTTTTAAGCCATAACATGATGAGTTAACCTAACCTAAAGAACCTGATAACATAATGAACATATAATACAATACTATAACATGTTGTTGACATGTATAATATAATTTGAATTTATGTTAATAAACTATGTGTGAACTTGGATATTGATGTCGTAAGACTTGATTACGATTGTCTAAGAGTTCATATTATATTGTTTGCATGTTGTGATTCAGATTCACGTTATGTAGTTAGTTAACAAGTTAATATTTTTGAACCAAGTTGTTAAGTTAAACTTAAGTGAGAAGTTCAACAGTTAAACGTATTGGTAATGGAACTAATCGATGTTGTAAACGTAATGTAATATGTAGGATGTTGAGGAAGTGAATTATAATTATATTTGTATCTTGTGCACGAGACAAGTTTCCTTACCCTAACTCGATTTCGATTACGCAAGTTTCTAAACCTTACTTTTATATTGACCAAGTGTTCTATCCCTAAATTTACTATTGTTGAACAGGTTTCCTAAACTTTACTTTCATTGAGCAAGCTTTCTAAATTCAAAGTTATTCATTGAGAAAGTTCTATACTTATGATTCTATATCAATCAAGTTCTTATTCTTGTTTATTCAAGTTAAGATTTCGTATGAGATATTATAAGCATTGTAAAGTATTACTTTAGTATACAATCCTTATTCAATTGTATACCCTCGAGATTTATATTTCAATTTGATTATCAATTATTGTTAAACCTTGTAAGACTAGCAAACCCTTATTGATTCGATTAGTCTATAGTTGATGAATGTTCTAAATTCTAGAACTGTTATTGAGCTTATCCAAACCAAACATCTTTTGGTGTGGACTCTGATGTCAAACTGAGATGAACAACCCTGTTATAGGGGATTAATAACGCTTTAGCGTTGAGATATTGTGCACAGTATGGTACTACGGGCTGATCCCCCTAAGTACGAGTAGTAGAGTATATATAGTCTAACGACTGTTAAAGGTTTAAAGTACAAATGCTTAACAACCTGGGATATAGTTCAAGGTCTTATGACCCTCAAACATACTTTTGATTCTTATTATTCATTCTTGATTCAAAAGTCGAGCTTTCTATTATTCAGACTTCTTTGACTTCTCGCATGTTATTATATTGTTATATTGTATATTTATGGGAAATCATACTCACTCTTGCATAATAACATTGCAGTTAAGAATGAAAGGTCCGACAAGCCTTCCACTAGCAAAGGCAAGGGCAAAGTTAACAAGTGATGAAGACTTGTTGTTTTATTTGAGAATATTTGTTTAAGACTTATGTTATAATGTTTAAGACTTATTTATTTGTTTATATTTCCGCACAAATATTTAAGGTTAGTATGACCTGAGATTGATTTATTTATGTATTATTCAAATGTTGTAACCCCATAAGGGGAGATGATGGAGATGTTTTTATCTATTTCATGGTTTGCATTTATTATGGGAAGATAGATATATGATATTTGTACAGTAAACACCAAATCCCGTGAAAATTAAAGTACCCCGATTTGGTGGTGTCATAGCGTAGGTTTGAGAATGGGCTAAAGCGGTGGATATTCAGCAAGGTTGCAGTGTTACAAATTGCTACATTTTCAGCGTTGTTGGAGAAAGCTATCATTGCTGAAGATGGTAGCGAAGTAGTGTCCAAATACAATCGAGAGAAAAACAAGAGGAAGATTGAAGGTGGAAATCAGGGTGCCAGCAGTGGTGGCAGTAACAGTAAGAAACGCAAGAGGAACAGTGGCAACGAATAGAGAACTCAACAAGGGAGTACACCACAAAAGAAGCCAACATGCGCTAAGTGTGGAAAGAATCACTCTGGGAGTGTATGATAGGGAAGAATGTCTGTTATAATTGCGGTCAAGAAGGACATATTTCACCAAATTGTCCTAAACCAAAGAAGGGATGTTACTTTTCATGTGGAGAAACGGGGCATCGATTTAACAATTTTCCATTTAAGAAGAATACTGATGGAGGACGTGGAAACAGGAGCATTACCACAAAGTTAATAATTGGAGGGCCAACGCAGCAGAGCAAGCCGACATCCCGAACGTTCAACATGACTGTGCAAGACGCAGTTACATCAAAGGAGATTGTGTCAGGTATTATTCCGATCAATAATATAAATGCATATATATTATTTGATTCGGGAGCTACCTGTTCATTTGTTTCTGATGAGTTTGCTAAAAGATTAAACTTACCTTGTGAAAAGTTAAAGAACCCAATGAATATAGAAGTTGCAAACAAAGAAGTGATTCCGGTAGAGTTTATCCATAAAAACTGTGGTGTGGAAATAAGGGGACATAAGTTAAGCGCGAATTTGATTCCGATACGCTTAGGAGAATTTGATGTCATCTTAGGGATGGATTGGTTGTTTAACCATGAGGCAGTTATAGATTTTTAGAAAAAGAGTATACGCCTTAAGACACCAAATAAGTCTAAGGTTGTATTTTATGGTAGCAAGTCGCCAAGACAAACAAGTTGTCTGACGATGATGCTGGGCAGGAGGATGTTTCGAAAAGGATGTGAAGGTTATTTGGCTCATGTAGTGGATACACGAGTTGTGAATTCGGACATAGGGCAGATACCTATAGTTAATGAGTTTGGGGATGTCTTTCCAGAAGAACTTCTGGGACTTTTGCCAGACAGAGAGATAGAATTTGTGATTGATTTAGTACCGAGGACAGCGCCGATATCAAAAGCACCATATAGGATGGCTCCGGTAGAAATAAAAGAGTTGAAGATCCAGCTACAAGAGTTGTTGGACAAGAAGTACATCCAATCTAGTGTATCTCCATGGGGAGCACCGGTGTTGTTTGTAAAGAAGAAAGACGGTTTGATGAGATTGTGTATGGATTATAGAGAGTTAAATAAGGTGACAATCAAGAACAAATATCCATTACAGCGAATAGACGATCTGTTTGATCAACTTAAAGGAGCGAGATGTTTTTCGAAGATCAACTTGAGGACTGGTTACCATCAGTTGAATGTTAGGACGGAGGATGTACCAAAGACAACATTTAGAACTCGTTACTACCATTATGAGTTCTTAGTGATGTCGTTTGGACTGACGAATGCGCCAGCTGTATTTATGAACTTGATGAACAGAGTATTTAAATTGTACTTGTATAAATTTGTTATTGTATTCATTGACGATATTCTGGTATATTCAAAGACTGAAGAGGAGCATGCCGAACATCTACGAATTATATTGGGAACGTTAAGAGAAGAGAAACTATATGCTAAATTTTCAAAGTGTGAGTTATGGTTGAAGAGGGTTCAATTTTTGGGGCATGTCATCGACAACGAGGGAATTTCTGTTGATCCAACAAAAGTAGAAGCGGTGAAAAATTAGGGACAACCGAAGACACCGACAGAAGTCAAAAGTTTCTTGGAATTAGCAGGATATTACTGGAGGTTTATTCAATATTTTTTAAAGATAGCGACACCATTAACTAATCTGACAAGGAAGATTGTTAAGTATGTGTGGGCAGAAAAATATGAGCAGAGGTTTCAAAAACTGAAGAAAAGATTGAGTGAAGCACTTGTGTTATCCTTACCAGATAGTACGGGAGGTTTTACAGTATATAGTGATGCGTCACACAAGGGACTGGGTTGCGTGTTAATGCAGAATAGTAAAGTCATTGCATATGCGTCACGACAATTAAAGGACTATGAGAAGCGATATCCTACCCATGACCTGGAATTGGCTGCGGTAGTATTTGCCCTTAAGATTTGGAGGCATTACCTCTATGGAAAAAAGTGTGAAATATATACAGACCACAAAAGTCTGAAGTATATCTTTACGCAAAAGGAGTTAAAAATGAGGTAGGGGAGATGGTTAGAATTAATCAAGGATTACAATTGTGATATTCTATATCATCCAGGGAAGGCCAATATAGTGGCAGATGCTTTAAGCAGGAAGAGCATAGAAAAGTTATTCATATTGACAGAACAAGAAGATTTAGTAAGAGAAATGGAGAAAATTAAGTTGGAGGTGAAAAATTCAAAAAATTTGGATAAAGTAATAGAAATGGAAGCAAGTCCGACTTTATTAGACAAGGTGAAAGAATCACAAGAAAATGATGAGGAATGTGGTAGCATCAAGAAACGGTTAGCTGAAGGCGAAGAGTTGAAGTATAAGATTGACGACATTGGATTGCTGAGATTTGAAGGAAGAATTTCGGTACCTGCAGTACCAGAGTTAAAAGAAGAGATTTTGTAAGAAGCGCACAATACGAGATATTCAATACACCTAGGAAGCGCGAAGATGTATCAAGATTTGCATCAACATTATTGGTGGCCTAACATGAAGAGAGAGGTTGTCGAATGCGCCAGTAGATGTTTAACTTGTCAAAGAGTCAAGGCAGAGCATCAACGACCAAGTGGACTATTACAGCCGTTGGAAATTCCATAATGGAAATGGGAGCACATCACGATGGATTTTGTAGTCATATTTTCGGTGACACAAAAAGGTTGTGACGCCATATGGGTAATTGTTGATCGTCTTACAAAGTCAGCACACTTTTTGTCGATCAAGATTAGGTATAATTTGGATCAGTTAGCCAAATTATATATCAAGGAAATAATTTCGAGACATGGACTGCCAATATCAATTGTATCTAATAGAGATCCGCGCTTCACGTCAAACTTTTGCAGGTGTCTTCAAGAAAGAATGGGGACACAGCTAAGGTTAAGAAGTATCGTATATCATCCATAACCAGATAGACAAAGCGAGAGAACGATTCAAACACTAGAAGACATGCTCAGAGCCTGTGTGATAGACTTTAAAGGAAGCTAGGAAGATCATCTTCCATTGGTGGAGTTTTCCTATAACAATAGTTATCACGTAAGCAATGGAATGCCGCTGTATGAAGCCCTGTATGGGAGGAAATGCAGAATGCCCTTATGTTGGGATGAGGTAGGTGAACGAAGACTGTTGGGGCTAGAATTGGTGCAACAGACCGTAGAGATCATCAAAGTGATAAGAGCTCAACTAGTAGCAGCTCAGGATCGACAAAAGAAGTACGCAGATCTTCATCGCAAGAAAAGGGATTTCGAAGTGGGAAGCTATGCGTTTCTAAAGGTATCTTCCTGGAAAGGGAAGATAAGATTTGGGAAGAAAGGTAAACAGTGCCCGAGATTTATTGGACAATTTGAGATACTGAAGAAGATAGGCGAAGTGGCGTACGAGGTTGCTCTACCTCCTAAACTGGAATATATTCACAATGTGTTTCATGTGTCAGTGTTGCGTCCGTACAAGCCGGATTACAAGCATGTGATATCCTACGAGCTGATTCAAGTCGAGAATGACTTATTGTACGAAGAAATTCCTGTAGAAATTTTGGATAGAAAAGAGCAGAAGTTGAGAAATAAGGTTATACATTCTATCAAAGTTCTGAGGAGAAACCACAATGCTGAGGAAGCTACGTGGGAACTTGAGAAAAAGATGAGGAAGAATTATCTGAATATTTTTGAGTAAACTTAGGGAAATTTCGGGGATGGAATTCTTATAAGGAGAGGAGAATGTAATAACCAAGAATTTCTGTGATGTATTGTAAATAAATATATTAATTAATCTGTGATATATTATGAATGACTAAGTGCTTAAGTGATTATGTGAATAATATGATATAAATATTTAAAGGAAGTCTCACTAATAAGTTATTTAAGTTAGTAACCTAAGTATTTTAATAATCCAAAAAAATTAATTTAAGGTGTTAAACCCTAATTACATACTCAATATACTTGAATACAGCAAGTCTAATTGGGTTATATAAGTTAAATAACATTATTGATTAATAAGAATATGTAAATATCAATAATGATGAGTATTAGTCTAAGAGATAATAAATTTAATGGACTAAGAAGTGTAAGTGATTTAAACAAGCCCAATTATTTATTTAAGCATTGGACTTGTAGATAAATTGATTTAAGAGCAATTAAATTATTAAACTAGCTCAATATATCATGTAGAGGGCAAGTATAATGAAGACAATATTTAATTAGTAGTGGAAGCCCAAACTCATTTTAGTTAGTAAGCAAAACAAGAAAAATGCAAGCCCAAAAGAGATTAACTAAAGACCCAAGTTTAGCCCACTTAAGGAGGGGTATATTAGTCAATAAATAAAGTATATAATAAAAACAAAAGAGGGTAGATAAGAAGGCCAAGTGGTCAAAAATGAGAGAGGAGGAGAATGGGAGATGAAGTATAGATATTTGTTATATATATCTATATCTTTTATCTTTAAGTAAATTAAGTATAACTTTTCATTTTATTTTATTTCATTTCGTAAGCTAAAGAAAGATAGAACAAAGAAAATAGAGAGTGAGAAAAGAGAGAGAGAGTTCGGTGGGATCAAGGAGAAGAAAGGAAGAAGGTTTGATCCTAAATGCATCCTAGGTTCATAACTTACTACGGTTGGAGAAGAAGAGAAGCTAGAAAATCAAGGTATAAAACTAATCTTTAAGCTTTATTCTCTTTTCTTTTAATGATTTGATGGAAAGGGAGTTTATCATTTGGAAGTTTAAAACTCTTTAATCTATGTGTTTTCTATAGATTCTAGTATGGATCTTACTTATTTAAGTGTTAGAAGGTGGATCAAAAGAAAAAAAATGAAACTAGGTTTCTATAAAGCTAAAAAACCCTAACTTTCTCTTTCTTTGATCATTATTTAAGTGTTAGAAGGTGGATCAAAAGAAAAAAAATGAAACTAGGTTTCTACAAAGCTAGAAAACCCTAACTTTCTCTCCCTTTGATCAACTAGTATTTCAGATCTATACCTTCTTTTTATGATCCGTCAAAGAGGAGTGCTAGATATATGAGTTGACTAATAAACCCAAGTGGTAGCACTAAAAAATCACCTGTTGAAAAGTCGTGGTGTGGGTTTTAGTCAAAATAGTCCATGTAGTGGCCGAAAGAGGTAAAAAGTTTTCTGATCAGTCTGCCACAAGGGAATTTTTGTCAACTTTTTGTGCTTCAAAAATTCGGTGAAAATTTGGAGGATTAATATCCGATGTTATGTAGATCCTATTAACATTTGAGAATTTTTGGCCATACAAAATGAGAGTTATGGAGTTTACGGCCAATGACTACT
Organism: Panax stipuleanatus; assembly: GCA_020205555.1. Lineage (NCBI taxonomy): Eukaryota > Viridiplantae > Streptophyta > Magnoliopsida > Apiales > Araliaceae > Panax > Panax stipuleanatus. The sequence goes on from CM035117.1 coordinate 94,430,464, forward strand.
TTTAGAAATCTACTCGAATAACTCACTGTGTGTAATCCCAAAAATTATGTAATTTATATTGGAAGTACATGTATATAATAGAAGCATACCCTGAAAAGTTCAAAATTTTTAGAGACAATCTCGATTTGTGATAAATCTGACAATATTTGGCTATTTTGGACTATTTAAATATAGTAAATGAATTTTAAATTTTTTTAGAAAAATATATTTTCATGAGGGGATTATATATAGTTGCTTTCCAGAAAAGAAATGGTTTTAAAGCTGTGTTGCTATTTTTCATATAAATGATGGTATATGGATAAATGAATTAAATTAAATATATGATGTTGAATATATGGAAAATAAGGTTTTATAACTTGAGACCCTTAAGCATAGTTTATGCAGATTTTTGATGAGGGTTTCGGTCAGTTGTGAAGAGTTGTTATGTTTATGGCGTTTTAGAATGCTTAAAAAAATTAATTAATAAAAGAAAAATAATTAAAATAAATTGATTATTAATTTATTAAATGATATAAAATATTTTTACATGACTAATGATATTAGATTGAAATGTTATTAGTAATATTTGATGTGAAGGTTATTAAAAGGTTAATAACATCTGCTTGAAATATTATTACTTAATTAATAATATTAAATGGAAAATTAAAATGAAGAATTTAGTTATTTTAAATATAGTTGTTGAATTTGGTATTCAAGAAACTATATTATGTATGTAGTAGACTGAAAAGAGAATTCAGGGTGCTGAATGGGATTTCGGGTTGCTGAAATGATTTTGGTTTGCTGAACTTGATTATGGTATGCTGAAATAGTGATTTCAGTATGCTGAAATGTTATCTGATTTACTGAAATAGTATTTTCAGGTTACTAAAATGCTATCTAGTTTACTAAGATGACATATAAAGGGAAAACTTATAAGTATAAGTTATGACGTGATTAAAAGATTATCAAAGTATAATAGTAACACTAAGACTATAATGTAATGTTTAATATTTAACTAATATGATTGAATGCTAGACAATTTAATATAGGATGATGAAATTATAAGTGAGTTATGCTACGACTAATTGAAAGATCAATTATAGGCCTTTTCTCTAAAGAAGTTAAAGTAAATTGCATAGAAGTAGACTGCCATTGATGCAAATTCTCTAACTCAAACTTGAGTTATATTTTCAAAGCATGTTAGTGAATAATTATTGATGATAATTCACCTCTATAATGATTGTTGATATTCTCACTTTGTACAATTGAATTCCTGTTCTATTATTATTGAACTATGAATTAGTTAAAGTTCTTTCATTCATGAACTGTTTATGATATGGATCTATGTTAGTTGTATCAGCTAGATCAAGCATATTTAAATTTTTTTAACTCAAATATGTTTTGAAAGCGGTGCCTAACCAATTGAAATGGTAAGGACTCATGACTGAGAAAAAGAACAGTTTTATTAAAGCATTATTGGAAAATAATTGTTGCTAGTATAATGAGTGATTATGCATATTTCACAGGATATGAAAGGTTGATCTCCTTGATTACCAAAACTTATTAAAAGGACCAGTTTAAATACTGACAACCTTCGTATATGTGATAGTAGTGTGCATACAAGCCAATCATATATGATGATAAAGCACATACTTTGTAAACAATCTTATTTATTTATTAATAAAATATTAATTTAAGACATTTAATTATCTACATGGTGCTATTTTTTTAATATGTAAATAACCCATAGTTTTAAGCAATGCTTTTAGAATCATGATGAGATCATGCTAATGAGATCTAAATTCTTAGAAAGCTTAAAAACTAAAATAGTTGTCAATCGTTGGATTTCTAAAATGGAGATTAGTAAATCCGAATAGATTGGTACATATGTTGCTTGCTCATTGGATGAGGATGACTTTTCTCATGGTCATTTGTGTGGAGAGACTAAAGCAAGTATGTAGGTGCTTATTGGAGAATAAGTTCACTGAACGTGACTCGCTATGGAATACCTAATGGAGTTTTACTCGACTGTCAATAGGAATTCCTAATGTGATAGTAGTACAAGTGATCCTTGGACTTGAGATCATCATAGTACCTTGCATATAACAAATTATACTTTGACTTATTACTTAAGGCCTTGTAAGGTATATATAGGGTATGCTTGGGTATAATGAGTTACATATGGAGATAATGTATGATCAATAAAGAATCTACCACCTCGAGTAAAAGAGGAGATATGTCCTATGTGATTCGTTAAATGACAACCAAGAATCCTTGGCCAAGGTGGAATGAAATTAGAAAGAGGTTTCTAATTTATATTATTTGGAGTTGTGCGTTTTCTAATCGAAATACTTATGATTAAATAAATTATGAATTGACAGTAAATCCATGTCTTATATTTAATTGGGACATTGTATGGTGGAAGGATTGAATTATACGGTAACTATTAACTCACAGGTTCTTTTATGATTAATGTTGAAATTTATATTATCTGGAAAGTCGTTGATCGCTAGAGAGGCTTATTCCTATTGTAGAATAAATGCTATTTATTTAAATAGATTATTAGTTTAATTTATTTATTTAAATAAGATTAGAATTGTTCTAATTGATTTATTCACAACCGGTTTAATTTGGAGAACCTAAAGGATCACACCATAAAAGGAAGAAGAATTATTTAAGAATGGCATGATAGTAATAATGCATTAAGTATAATTAATTTAATCTATGATGATAGAATAAATTAAATAGCTTAATGTTTATTATTTAATATTTTAGAAATATTAAATATAAATTAATAAGAGGAATCTTATTAATATTAATATTATTATTATTATTATTTTAGTTCTAAAAGAGTTTAGGAATTAATATAATATCAGTACTCTCTCTCAATCCTAATAAGATTAGGATATAAATTAATTAAAAGTGTTTAATTAAATAATTAAATAAAACCCTATTCTAATTGGATTAGGAGGGTTAACCTAATATCTATATAAGAGAGTCTTAGATTAGAAATAAGGTACGCGAATTTTTTTCAAGGGTTGGGAGTACACATATTCTATAAAGATAAAAACAAAGGTTAAAGCCAATAACCCATCTTCTTGAGTTCTTCATCTTCCTTGGTGGATCACCGTTAGAGGCCAAACATTTGGGTGGCTGACATTGATCAAGGGAAGGAGCCACTACAGAAGAATCAAAGGAATCAAAGGAGTAGAACTTGTACCTGAGGAAACTTGGATCTTCAAAGGTATAATTTCATGTTCTCTCTTTTCTGTTATTGATAACTAGTATAAAGCATGATCATGGTTACGGGTTTGTATAAATTTTTGAAAACCTATGTTTCGCGCTTCCGCCCTATTTATGTGATTTGATTGCATGATTACGTTATGTACAAACCCAATAGTGGTATCAGAGCCTAACTTTGTGCTAATTATCAATTATATAATTTCATGTATGAATTGATGTATGATGGGATCAGATTTTCTGAACAAAAATTGATTTCTGGTGATTCTGTCGACGAACGGCGCAGCTGCACAGCTGCCCAGTTTATTCCCGGTGCAGCTGCACCGGTTTGCAAAATTCGATGTCCCAGGCTTCCTGCGCAGCTGCGCAGCAGCCCAGTACATACTTGGCGCAGCTGCGCCGGTACTTAGACAGACCCTGAAATTTGATTTTATTTAATTAAGTAAACTGTTTATTTAATTAATGAAGTTTTAAAATAAAGATGTTTATTTTATCTGAAATATGATTTCAGATTGCTAAAATTAAAGGAGTTTAATTTGGATTTATTTTGATTAAAATAAAAGAGTTTATTTTGTTTCAAAAAAAAAATTTAGCAAAACTTTTGTCTAATAAATGACATCGATCTATACATGGAATAGCTTTATAATTCTTGAGATGAATGGAAATTTATTGATGCATATGGTGATGTGTATGATAATAAATGTGGTTGATTATAGACTATGACCAATGTGATTGGATTTTATTTTGGATGAATGCTTGAATGAATGGGTTTTATAAAATGGGGTCTGCGTACCTCGTCTTCCCTAATTTTATTCTCGTTGTAAATTCTATCTCCTTCCTATATACTTCCCCTTGACTGCTGATCAAGGTTTCTATTTAATTATAGTTTATGTAATAGAAATAGTTAGAATTATCTTGAAGAAATTGGAGACCAATGAGCAAGGAACGCGTGAAGACCCATTTGTATGGAGCTCATGTATAAATGTAATAGTTATATTTAAATTTAAATTCTTGCACTCCTAGGTTTGACCTTTTTGGTTCATTTGGTGGTTCTAGTGAACCAAACTAGAATAAAAGTCCATAATCAATTGGGTAGAATATAGTATTCTATATTGCATGCTAAATATTATATATATGCTAACATGCTTCGCATGTTTAATAAAATGACGCGTATTTTATATATATATGAGTATGCACGCTAAACAAGATGAGACAAATAATAACAAACCCCACAAAGAAATAATATTAAGTCCGAAGCGTTCAAATGATATTTGGAATATCGAACGTCGCTTTCTAGCATGATTAATTAATAGAGTATTAAATATTTAATATGAGTTTGTCGTGCTATCCACAAGGCGAGTATTGAGTATTTAAGATGTTAATTAATCACATTTGATGCTTATAAAGAAAATTGAACAATCTAGTCTTGTTGTGCTATCAACAAGGATGAACATTTTTCTTTTTTGAATTTATGAAAGTGCTAGGTTGGACTTAACTTAAACCATTTTAGTTCGGATGTGCACACACATGACCATTATGATTTAAGAGGCAAAATAAAAGGAGTTACATGGTGATGTAATTGACAAGAGTTGTCTACCTATTTATTTGTATATTGCTTGTTGTGCTATCCACAATGTTATATACATTTGAAATGGGATCCTTAATCCCACTAGCAAATCTTTAATTAGATGTTGTCGAACTATATAAGTGAGGATAATATAGTTTGATGAAAATAGTGGGAGATACTAATTTAAAATAAAGACCTAAATTTATTTTGGTATGCAAAGTTAACAAAATGAATGTTTGCTAAAAATGTTGTCTTTTCACATGCAGAATTTTAAAAATGTTAAAATCACTAATCTCACTACGAAGCATACTTGATGCAAATAAGCTTACCTGGCCAAATTATGAGGACTGGCTAAGAAATCTGAGAATTGTTCTCATTGCTGAAAAGATTTCTTATGTCCTAAATTCCACTATCCCTGAATCTGTTTCGGAAATAGCCTCTGAGGAAGAGATTGCCATTTTCAATAAATGGCAAGATGATGCATCTGTGGCTCAATGCATCATGCTCGCATCTATGAATAACGAGCTTCAGCGTCAGCACGTAAATATGGATGCTCCTGCTATGCTGCTTCACCTCAAGGAGTTGTATGGTGAACAGAGTAGGACTGCTAGATATGAGATATCTAAGGAGCTCTTCCGATCTCGGATGACCGAGGGCACTGTCGCCGAGACTCATGTTCTGAAGGTAATCAATTTTATTGAACGCCTTGGACAACTTGAGTTCGTCATGGATGGGGAGTTGAGTGAAGACTTGGTCTTGCAGTCACTCCCTGAGCCCTTCTCGCAGCTTGTGGTTAATTTTCACATGAATAAGCTAGATATCAGCTTGCCTGAGCTGCTTAACATGATGAAAACTGCAGAAGGTCACTTCTCATCCAAGAAGAACCATATCTTGATGGTGGATTCTTCCAATAAAAGGAAGAGGCCCAAGGTATCTTCTGAAAAGAAGAAATCCAAGAAGGCTAAGGGAAAGGGGAAAGAAAAGGAACAAAAGAAACCTGAACCAGCTAAAGGAATGTGCTTTCATTGCAACGAGCCAAGACATTAAAAAAGGAATTGCAAGAAGTATCTAGCAGAGAAGAAGCTTGGAGAAGCTTCGACTTCCAATCAAGGTTTGTTTATGATTGAAATTAATTTTTCTGAAAGTCATAATTCTACTTGGGTATTGGATACCGGCTGTGGTTCTCACATATGTAATACTGTGCAGGGACTGGTCAGAAGTAGAAAGCTGAACAATGATGAGGTGATCCTACGAGTGGGGATTGGAGCAAAGGTTACTGCATTAGCTGTAGGAACTTATTGTTTAGTAATGCCTTCGGGCAAGTCCATTTATCTTAATACTTGTTATTATGTTTCGAATATTATTAAAAAACATTATTTCAATTTCTGTATTGGATATGGAAGGATTTAACGTTGTTATAAAGGACAATATTTGTTCTATTTATAAAGATGATGTTTTATATGGTATTGGAAATTTGCGAAATGGACTTTATACACTTGGCTTAGAAGAAAATATATTTCAAATTGAACAAACTAAGAAAAAGAAATGAGATGATATTAATTATACCTACATGTGGCACTGTAGACTCGGTCATATCAATGAAACAAGATTATCCAAGTTGCATAAAGATGGGCTCCTCGAGCTATTCGATTATGAATCATATCCAACTTGTGAATCTTGTCTCATGGGTAAAATGTCTAAATCTCCTTTTAGTGGAAAAGGAGAAAGAGTTACAGAGTTATTGGCATTGATTCACACAGAAGTTTGTGGACCTATGACAACAAGTGCACGGGGTGGGTATTCTTATTTTATTACTTTCACTGATGATCACTCAAGATTTGGATATGTGTATTTAATGAAATACAAGTCAGAATCATTTGAAAAGTTCAAAGAGTTCAAAAGTGAAGTAGAGAAACAAACGGGCAAGAGTATAAAGATACTTCGATCAGATCGAAGTGGAGAATACTTAAGCTGTGAGTTTCTCAATTGTCTTAAAGAAAATGGTATAATCTCACAATGGACTACTCCAGGTACACCATAGTTAAATGGAGTATCTGAAAGGATAAATCGAACACTGTTGGATATGGTTCGATCCATGATGAGTTTTACCGACCTTCCAATTTCCTTCTGGGGATATTCCCTAGAAACGGCTACATACCTACTTAACAAGGTACCTACCAAATCCGCCCCAAAGACTCCATATGAGATGTGGAAGGGGAGGAAACCAAATCTTAAGCATGTTAAGACTTGGGGTTGCCCAGCTTATGTCAAAAAGTTTGAAAATGATAAGCTACAGACTAAATTCGATAAGTGTAGATTTGTGAGATACCCTAAAGAAACTTTAGGGTATTATTTCTATCATCCAACTGATCAAAAGGTGTTTGTTGCGAAACATGCTGCCTTCTTGGAAAAGGAGTTTATCCATAAAAGGGTCAGTGGGAGTAAGATATATCTTGAAGAAGTTCAAGAACCACAAATTATCACGGATCAAAGTCAGGTACCTGACCAAGTAGAAGATCCTACTATACCACACCCTGTTCGTAAATCTGGAAGAGTACCGAAGATATCTGAGAGGTATGGATTAGCTATAGAGGATGACGATGAGGTACACATCATGAATGATGATGATCCATTGAATTACGATGGCTTGAAGCCATGAAATCCGAAATGGACTCTATGTATGAAAACAAAGTATGGACTTTTGTTTCACCACCTAAAGGTATTAAGCCTATTGGGTGTAAATGGGTCTTTAAAAGAAAGACGGGAGCGGACGGCAAGATAGAGACCTATAAGGCCCGACTGGTTGCAAAAGGTTTCAAATAAAGACAAGGAGTTGAGTATGATGAAACCTTCTGACCAGTAGCTATGCTCAAATTCATTCGGATTTTTCTTGCGATTGCATCTTATAACGACTATGAGATCTGGCAGATGGACGTGAAAACGGCCTTCCTCAATGGGAAACTTGAGGAGGATGTGTATATGACACATCCAGAGGGATTTGTTTCAAAGGTTGGAACAAATCAAGTCTGTAAGCTGCAACGATCCATTTATGGATTGAAGCAAGCTTCTCGTAGATGGAACATTCGTTTTTATGAGTCAATCAAAGAGTTTGATTTTATCAAAAACGACGATGAACCATGTGTGTACAAGAAGGTTAGTGGGAGCGCAGTTTCATTCCTTGTATTATATGTTGATGATATATTACTGATAGGGAATGACATTCCTATGCTACAATCGATTAAAATCTTGTTATCTAAACACTTCTCCATAAAGGACTTGGGAGAAACATCCTATATTTTGGGGATAAAGATCTATTAAGATAGATTTAAAAGGATGCTTGGTTTATCCCAAGGAACGTACATTGATGCAATGCTAAATAGATTTAGCATGGAAGATTTCAAAAGAGGTCTCATGCCGATGAGCCATGGAATACATCTCTTCAAGAAACAAGCCCCAAAGACACCTGAGGAGAGAGACCGTATGAGTAAGATCCCTTATGCTTCTGCAATAGGATCTATCATGTACGGTATGATTTGTACTAGACCAAATGTTGCTCATGCACTTAGTGTAACGAGCACAAAGCATGATTATGGTTATGGGTTTGTATAAATTTTTGAAAACCTATGTTTCGCGCTTCCGCCCTATTTATATGATTTGATTGCATGATTGCGTTACGTACAAACCCAACAATATGTTTATGGTTATTTCAAACCACTCAGCCTTTGATATTCAATTATTCGAATATTCAGTTATTAAGATTTAATTCATGTTCTTTCACTATTCATTTATCTGATTGAATTTCGAAAGTTCAATTCTTTTCTAATCATGATATATCTCCTTCATATTTAAATTTGCTAAGCTAATTAGTTGCTTACCCTTGCTATATCATGACATTTATTTTAGCTAAGTCCGAAGGTTCGAGTTAGAGAGACAAGGGCAAGGGCAAGGTTCAAGAATAGTTAATATAAGTGTTTATGTATTATGATACACTATATTTAATGATTATGTAAACCTTTGTGTTACTATATGTAATTAAGGTACTTTTAAGTTAAGGTAAGAAACCTTGGGATATGTTTGTAAGACTTTATTATAATGAACAATGTATGTTTATTATTCTGAAATAGTATATAGAATGCTTATGATGATGATGTATCGTGAGCACCAAACTCGAGGTTAGAGAACCCGAATTTGGGGGCATCACAATTATAACCCTTAGGTTATTTAATTCTCATTCCTAATATAGAATATTAGGTTATAAGGCTTTCTTTTTAATTCTCTTTATATAATAAATAAATATATATACATATATTTATTTAGTCTCATACTTATTCCACATAAGTCATAACATATTTATCATCATTAATAAATAATTATTATATTCATTTAATCATATAATCAATCTATATATATCACAAAATTTTCAATATCATCAATATTTACTTAATATATTTATTTACAATGTGACTTAAATTTTTGGCTATTACATTCTCCCATACTTATAAGAATTTCGTCCCCGGAATTTTACATAAGGTTACCCAAAAAGATTCAGATAATTCGTCCTCATTTTTTCATCGAGTTCCCACGTAACTTCTTCAACATTGTGGTTCCTCCAAAGAACTTTGACAGAATGTATAACCTTATTTCTTAATTTCTATTCTTTCCTATCCAAAATTTCTATAGGGATTTCCTCGTACGATAAGTCCTTCTCGACTTGAATCAGCTCATATGATATAATATGTTTGTAGTTAGGCTTATATGGACACAACACTGACACGTAAAACACTGTGGATATGTTCCATATCATAAGGTAGAGCTACCTCGTGTTAGGTTTGAAAGATTCATAAGCTTGAAATTATTACATACATAGTAGCGGAAGTGTAAAAATAAGAGTTTTAAAATTTTACAAACCATATACCCGGATCATCCTTTATGCACAATTATTAATTAAACGAAAAGAAGAAGATGAGATTCATACCCTTGAAGATACGAGCTTCCTCAGGTAAGAGTTCAAATACAATCCTTTCCTTGTTCGACTTGAATCTACCGGCTGTAATTTCTTTCCTTTAATCAATGTCAGTCACCCAAGTGTTTGGCCTCTAGAGGTGATCCACCAACGATGAACAAGTATTAAGAAGATGGGTTATTGGCAAAACTCTAGTTTTTCTCTCTCTAGAAAAAGTGTGCTTTCCCAACTCTTGGAAATTGCATTAACCCTAAATAAAAATAAGACTCTTCTTATTTATAGATGTAGGCAACCCTCCTACATATTTTAGGATTAGAGTTTCATATTAATTAACTAAACTCTTTTAATTAATTAGTCTTGCTAATCATATTAGGAACAATTAATTAAATTCTTTTAATTAATTTACCTCCTAATCTTATTAAGAATATGGGAGAGTACTTTTATTAATTAATTCCCAAACTCCTTTAGGAATTAAACTAATAATAATAATAAGACTCCTCTTATTAATTTATATTTAATATTTCTAAAATATTAAATAATAAATATTAAGCTATTTAATTTATTCTATCACCATAGATTAAATTAAATACACTTCACTTATTATTACGATTATGTCATATGCTTCTTAATTAAATATTCATCATTTTATGGTTTGACCCTTTAGGTTCCCCATATTAAACCGGTTATGAATAAATTAATTAGAACAAATCAAATTTTATTTAAATAAATAAATTAACAATTAATTTATTTAAATAAATAATATTTATTCTATGATAAGGGTAAGCCCCTTTAGCGCTCAATGACTTTCCAAATAATATAGATTTTAACATTAATTATAAAAGAACCTTTGAGTAAATAGTTACCGTACAATTCATTCATTCCACCATACAATGTCCCAATTAAATATAAGACGTGGATTTACTATTAAATCTTATTTTATTTAATTATACGCATTCCGATCCTAAATGCACAAACTCCGATAATGCGAATTAGAAACTACTTTCTAATTTCATTATGCCTTGGCCAATGACTACTGAGTTGTCATTTATCGAATCACATAGAACATTCTCTTCTTTTACTAGAAGTGGTAGATCCTTTATTGATCATTCATTATCTTCATGTATAATTAATTATACACGGGCATACCCTTTGATATACTCTTAGGGTCTTAAGGGACATGTCAAAGTATAACTCATCATACATAAGATACTATGATGATCTCAAGTCTAAGGATTACTTGTACTATTATCACCAAAAAAATTCCTATTGATAGGAGAGTAAAACTCCATTATGTATTCCTTATCGAGCCACGTTCAGTGTACTTATTCTCCAATAAGCACCTACATACTTGCTTTAGTGTCCCAAAACAAATGATTATGAGATCGATCATCCTCTTCCAAAGAGCAAATAACGTATGTACCAATCTATCCGGATTCACTAATCCCCTATTTAGTAATCCATCGATTGGGAACTATTTTAGTTTTAAGCTATCTAAGAATTTAGGTCTCATTAGCATGATCATCATCGTGATTCTAAAAGCATTGCTTAAAATTATGGGTTTATCACATTTAAATATAACAACGTTATGTAGATAATATAAATGCCTTTAAATAAACAATTATTTTATTAATAAATGAATAAGATTGTTACAAAGTATATGCTTTATCATAAAATATGATTGGCTTGTGTGCATATTACTTTCACCTCGTACGCTACTACGCCTATCTTCTTCAATATTTCAAACGATCCAATAAATCTCGGAATCAATTTACCTTTCATGAAAAATTTTATCCTTCCTTTCCAAGGAAATACTTTCAAAAATGAAAAGCTTCCCACTTCAAAATCTCTTTAATTGCGATGAAGATCTGCATAGTTCTTCTGTCGGTCTTGAACTACAACTAGACGAGCTCTTATTACGTTGATGATCTCCACGGTCCGTTGCACCAATTCTGGCCCCAACATTCTTCGTTCACCTACCTCATCCCAACATAAGGGCATTTTGTATTTTCTTCTATACAGTGTTTCGTACGGTGACATACCAATGCTTGCGTGATAACTATTGTTATATGCAAACTCTACTAACGGAAGATGATCTTCCCAACTTCCCTTGAAGTCCATCACATAGGCTTTGAGAATGTCTCATAGTGTCTGAATTGTTCTTTCGCTTTGCCCATCGGTCTGTGGATGATACTCGATACTCAACCTTAGCTGTGTCCCCATTCTTTCTTGAAGACTCCTCCAAAACTTTGACGTGAAGTGCGGATCCCTATCAGATACAGTTGATACTGGTACTCAATGTCTTGTAATTATTTTCTTGATATATAATTTGGCTAGTTGATCCAAATTATACCTAATCTTGATCGGCAAAAAGTGCGCTGACTTTGTAAGACGATCTACTATCACCCATATCATGTCATAACCTTTCAATGTTGCTAGAAGTCCCACCACAAAATCCATCGTGATATGCTCCCACTTCCATTTAGGAATTTCTAATGGCTGCAATAATTCTCTTGGTCATTGATGCTCTGCCTTGACTCTCTAACAAGTTAAACATCTACTTACACATTCTGATACCTCTGTCTTCATATTTAGCCACCAAAAGTGTTGACGCAAATCTTGATACATCTTCGTGCTTCCCGAGTGTATCGAGTATCTCATACTTTGGGTTTCTTGCAAAATCTCTTCTCTTAGAGTTGGTACTGCAGGTACCCAAACTCGTTCTTCAAATCTAAGTAATCATGTGCCATCAATTTTATAATTAAACTCTTCACCCTCAGATAACCGCTTCTTGATGTTACAACATTCTTCATCATTCTCTTGAGCTTCTTTCACCTTGTCTACTAATGTTGGACTTGCTTCTATTTCCATCACTTTCTCTAAATCATTCGGATTTTTCACCTCCAAATCCATTTTAGACATTTCTTTTACTATTTCTTCTTAATATGTCAATGCAAACAACTTCTCTCTACTTTTTCTACTTAAAGCATCTACCATTACATTGGCCTTTCCTGGATGATATAAAATGTCACAATCGTAATCCTTGATCAATTCTAACCATCTCCTTTGCCTCATGTTCAACTCTTTTTGTGTAAAGATATACTTCAGACTCTTGTGATCTGTGTATATCTCACACTTTTCTCCATAAAGATAATGTGTTTAAATCTTAAGGGCAAACACTACCGCAACCAATTCTAGGTCATAAGTAGGGTATCCCTTTTCATAGTCCTTCAATTGGCGTGACGCGTATGCAATAAACTTACCATTCTACATCAACACACAACCCAGTCCCTTGTGAGATGCATCACTATACACTGTAAAACCTCTCATACAATCTGGGAAGGATAACACAGGTGCTTTACTCAATCTTTTCTTCAATTCCTGAAAATTCTGCTCGCATTTCTCCGTCCACGCATACTTAACAGTTTTTCTCATCAGATTAGTCAATGGAGTCGCTATCTTCGAGAAATCTTTAATAAACCTTCGGTAATATCCTGCCAATCCCAAGAAACTTCTGATTTCAGTCAGCGTCTTCTGTTGTCCCTAATTTCTCATCGCTTCTACCAGTGCTAGATGAATAGAAATTCCCTCCTCGTCGATAACATGTCCCAAAAATTAAACTCTCGTCAACCAGAATTCACACTTTAAAAATTTTGCATATAACTTCTCCTTTCTTAATGTCTCTAATTCTATCTTTAGATGTTCGACATGCTTCTTTTCAGTATTCGAATACACCAAGATATCGTCAATAAACACTACCATAAACTTATCAAAGAATTGTTTAAATACTTTGTTCATCAAGTCCATAAAAGTTGTTGGCACATTAATTAGTCCAAAGGACATAACTAGAAACTTATAATGGCTGTAACGAGTTTTAAATGTTGTCTTTGGTAAATCCTCTATCCTTACCTTCAACTGATGATAACCAGTTCTCAGGTCAATCTTCGAAAAATACTTTGCTCCTTTAAGTTGATTAAAAAGATCTTATATTCTCGGTAACAGATATTTATTCTTGATCGTCACCTTATTCAATTCTCTATAATCCATACATAACTTCATCGATCCATCCTACTTCTATACAAATAACACAGGTGCTCCCCATGAAGATACACTCAGTTGAATATACTTATTGTCCAACAACTCCTGTAGATGGACCATTAACTCTTTCATTTCAATCGGAGCCATCCTATACGGTGCTTTCGATATTGGCGCTATCTTCGGTACTAATTCAATTGCAAACTCTATCTCACGCTCTGCTGGAAGTCTTAACAATTCCTCTAGAAAAACATCCCCAAACTCATTAACTACTAGTATTTGTTCCATGTCAGAATTCACCATCCGTGTATCCACTATATGAGCCAAATAACCCTCATATTCTTTCCTCAACTTCTTCCTGGCCTACATCATCGTCAGACAAATCATTTGTCTTGGTGAATTGCTACCATAAAATATAACCTTAAACTTATTTGGAGTTGTTAGTTCCCAAAGGAACGTTAGTTATCTAGAAGGGGGGGTTGAATAGATATTTTAAAATTTTCTTATTTAAAATACTTTGTTAGTATTGATTATACTGACAGCAGCGGAATATATATTTTGTTCCCCTTCAAGATATAGCAGTTATGTGATAAGTAGTTATGGCAGTTATAGCAGATATAAAAGTTATAGCAGTTAATGAGAAACAATGAGACACAAGGTTTTAAGTGGTTCAGAGCACACAGGCCTCCTAGTCCACTCTTCTACTCCACGAGTAGGAAATCCACTAAGGATGTCTCTTACAACTGAATCACTTAGATTCTTTCAAGGCCAGCAGCCCTGGAACTTCTCTTAGTTCACTTAGAACTCTTCAAGTCCTCTGACTTGGTACTTCTCTTAGTTCACTCTTGAACTCTTCGAGTCCTCTGACTTGGATCTTCTCTTTGTTACTTTTAAACTCTTCAAGTCCTCTGACTTGGTTCCTCACTTGGATTGATAGTAGTTGTTTGAGGTGTGCTACTCAGTTGTAATTAAGCATTAGTTCTGAAGAACTGAGTAGCGAAGCAAGCTTTCCTCTTTCAGGATCGTAGAGTTGATCGTTGAGTGTTCTTGAGCTTTTCTCAAGGTGATCTTTCTTTTCCCGTCTTGCTTGCTTAGTCTGAATCCTTGTCTGATTTCCTTATAAAAGAGCCATTCAAAATATATCCGTTTGAATGCTCCCATTGTAGCATTTAATGCTTCAGATGTTTCTGTGTAGTTGATGTTGACATCCTACTTTCTTGCTGCACTACTGAATAGCCCACTGACACAGCAGACTGTAAGTTCACCTAACACCTTAAAAGGTGTTTTCTGCAAGTGGTTTAGTCTTTTCCTTAGCTTCTCCAATACGCTTCTTTGATTTAAACTAAAGATGAATATGGAATCATTGGTAGCGTCAAATTGTCAACGGACATAAGCCTTTCTTCATTTGTTGCTCTTCCTCCCTTCATCAGAACTATGAACTTTGATGCTGACTAGAGGAGTGGTACGATTATGGTCATTGTACCATAATCGTTGTGTGTAGGCTTACATAGGCTTAACTCAGACTTGATTGTAGAGAACACTACGATTTTTCTTAAGCTCTTTGGCATACTACGATTCCTTCTTGCTTCGTCTTGCAAACTCCACATTTCCGAGAGCACACTGCGTTTCTTGATTTAGCTCAGCAGGCGCTCAAATTTCTTCTATGATTCTCAGTGTGGCTTCCAAGGGCAGACTACGATACTGATACTTAAGCTCCATGAGTCTTGCCTTGGCCTCTACAGACTTGATTCTTTTGGCAGACTACGATTTTGGACATCTTCATTTAAGCTCCACGATTCTGCCTTGTATTCTAAATGCTACCTTTGACAGACTACGATTCTGTCAAGGATTTAACTTTTACAGCTCAAATAGATCAATCTAACAGTTTTGATCTTTTCTTCTATACATTTATTTACATAAATGATAAACATTAAAGCTCAGATCAACCTAACATCTTTGATCTATCATCTAAGTCCTTGTACATTGATTCTCTTAAGGACTGTACACTTAAGCATTTATATTTACTTTCAATATCAAATATGAATATGCAATTCCCAACAGGTGCCTTAAGGCATATGCTCTTCTTTGGACAGTCAATAACTGCTTTATGGTTAAACAACCAATCCATTCCTAGGATCAGATCGAATTCCCCTAAACGTATCGGAATCAATTTCACGGTTAACTTATGTCCCCTTATTTCCATACTACAGTTTCTATGGATATATTCAACAAGGATCATTTCTTTGTTTACAACCTCTATATTCATTGAGTTTTCTAACTTTTCACGAGGTAATTCTAGTCTTTTAGCAAAATTATTGGATATAAATGAACAGGTAGCTCCCGAATCAAATAATATATATGAATTTATATTATTGATCAGAATAATACCTGACACCATCTCCTTTGATGCCACTATATCTTGCACATTTATGTTGAATGTTCGGGCTGTCAGCTTGCTTGGCTGAACTGGTCCTCCAATGGTTAGCTTGGTGTTACTTCCCTTATTGCCGCTTCCCTCATCAGTACCCTTCTTCAACGGACAATCCTTGAACTGATGACCCGCTCCTCCACATGAAAAACAACCTCCTTTCTTTGGCTTAAGACAGTTTGGTGATATATGCCCTTCCTGACCACAATTGTAACAAGCATTCTTCCCTTTCATTCACTCCCTATAGTGATTCTTTCCACACTTGTCACATACTTTATTCTTTTGTTGAAAACTCCCTTGTTGAGTCTCTGAGTTGTTGCCACTACTGTTCCATTTGTGTTTCTTGCTGTTGCTACCACCACAGCTAAAATTCTGATTTCCTCCTTTATTCTTTTTCTTGGTATTTTCTCTGTTATATCTCGATACTGCTTCACTACCACCTTCTGCAATAACAGTCTTCTCCAACAGAACTGAAAATGTATCAATCTGCAGCACAGATACCTTGCTATAAATCCATGGTTTCAATCCGTTCTCAAAGCTCCTCGCCTTTCGTTCCTCGGTAATCACCTGATGTGGTGCAAACCTTGCTAATTCATTGAACTTGGCAGCATATTCCAATACGGACATATTTTCATGCTTCAACTCTAAGAATTTTACTTTAATTATTCCTTGCATACTTCATGGAAAATAGTTTTCGAAAAACAATTCCTTAAATCTTTCCCATGCTACAACTCCTTCACCGACCTTGTTTTGATTCAATTACCACTAGAAATTAGCCTCACCCTTCATCAAATAAGTAGCGAAAGACGTCTTTTGCTCCTCAGCAACTCGTGCAATAATAAAAGCCTTCTCCGTCTCCTTTATCCAAGTTTGAGCTTCTATGGGGTCTGTTGTTCCTTTAAATTCTTGAGGTCCTACTGCCTTAAAGTACTTAAAGTTTGCCAAATGATTATCTAGCCGGTTTCCTACGACTGGTACTCGATTTTGCATAGCTTCTTCTAACATATTCATAAAATTTTGCATCAGGTTTACTTGACCTCCTTCATCATTAACAGATTTTTCCTTTCTTTGATTTCAGGTTTGTCTTCTTGGCGGCATTATCTGCTTAAACAAACCTTAAATTATTCCTTTGTATTTCACATTTTATGCCACATTCTATTAGTATTTAGAATTTAAAATTTTAACGCGTAATTAAACTTAAACAGTCAAACATGTAACCATAATATTGTAGTTATATTCATATACCAAAGCGTAGTGTCATACACTTACATTTTCATGGCATATTACTATGAATGCTAACTATCCCATTTTAGCAACAAAAGATGGGATTTACCAAAAGCTATACTCCCCTACACACATATGGTGGGGATACATCACATTTACATACTACCTCGCACAATCTGATGTTTATATCATACATCATATAACCCTAGTAAATAAAAAGGGTACATACTGCATCTATATACACAACAACTAAAGTATATCATCACTGCATGTCCTGCTGAGCCACATCTGCATGAACGTGCTCCTGTTGCACCTATCCATCAATAAGTCAATGTCGAACCAAATGACTCGACATTCCTATCTCTATATGACACCTCGTAGGTCCACCTCGCTGACCCTCGTAGGTTGTATCTGGAACCAGCCCCAAGGTCTCTATCCTGACATCTCTTGCCTACAACTCTGCCTCTAGCTGGTCAACCTTCTTAGCTTCAACGACCCACACATCCTCAACTCTAATCTTATCAGCAATTTCCAAATCAAACTCGAACTTCAAAGCTTGATTCTCTATCCTCACTTCTCCTAGCTGTAGATCTGCCTGCTCCAATCTTCCCATGTTAATGAGTTTTATACCTACGAATAGGATCTTATTAAACTTGGATTATTGTGAATCTCTATTGTTTTGTGTGTATTTCATACATTTCATGTTATTTTGTAGGCTATGGCACAACATTGGCATGAAGAAGCAAGGAAAAGCAATCCGAACATCTTTTGGAGTACAATATGCAAGCAAATGCAAGAAAGAGATATTGTAGGGCTTTTAATGCCAAGTTGGATGCATGTTCTTGGCTTGAAACTTCGATTTTAATGAATATCTACTTCTTAGCTTTTCATAACATCTTGAATCGTCCCAATCAGAGTTTGGATGCGAGAGTTATGACCTTTTTATTAACAAAAGATCAAAGCTCAGACTTGTCATGCTTGCCATTTACATAACAACCATTTTCAGCCCGATTCTGACCTTGATTTAACTCGAATGTCTCAATTCTCTAAAATAAAATTTATAGATCTCGTCGATATCTTTGATTTGATAGGTGGTAGGCCCCGTAACTCCTTCTGGATAAAAAGTTATGGCTATTTCCTAGTACTATTTAGGCGCAGCAGCGCCCGGGACTAGGCCAGACAAAATTTTGATGTGTTTTTTCATGTTTTTAACCTCAAATTGGATTATTTTTCCTCCTAAGCATAGAAATTGGACTTGTAATACCCGAGAAGTTCCATATATTATTAAATAAATATATTAATGGAAATGAGAATTTATTTGAATATAAATGATTTTGTGTTATGAGATGAATTAATTCAATTATATATAATTGAATAATTATAATAATTGAGAAATTGGTGGAGTTTGTGATAAACTCGTTGATTGCCTTGTGTGGCACAGTGGCGTAATATAAGAATGATTATATTAATTTAAGCGAACAATTAATCTATATTAATTGTTAATCGAAGAATATTAATTAACTGTTATAAAATACTAATGAGGATTGATTAATAATATGTGATTATTATTATTGCAAGAAACATAATAATAATGAGCAACGTGTTTATAAATATAATAAGATTTATATCAAAGTGATAATTAATCATATAAGGGTTAATTAAATTGTTATGGAGGTTAACAATTATATTGATATATACAAATGTGCAATACTTGAATATATAAAGTATATGGAATACAACTATATTATATAGTGTAGAGAGACACTTAAGTGTGACCATGCATGTATATACATAAACTATGTTATATAATGCAATGCGAATATATTACACATAGAAACTGTATATTACATGAAGTATAATGTGATTATGTTATATTAAAACTATATATTAGGAATACATGATAATGCCTATGTGACAAGGTGAGTGTGTTTACAGTAAAATAATGTATCATGGATATATTATAAATAATTGTTGATTAATACAATTTAATAATATATGATATAATGTAATGTGGTAGTATCCGATTGTATTATATCAGTAAGATAAACGTACATGGATTATATGTGTGTAAATTACACTTATTACATTATGTGAAGTACATTGTGATTTAAATTATAACCTAAGAGTACATATATATATAACATATGTATATGGTGTGTATATACAAGTGTAGTATTTGCAAATGCTGAGGAGTTAAATCAATTGTCTCATTTTAAGTGTTCCATTTGCTCTTCACGTGCTTGACATACAGCTAAGGCCTATTCCTTCTTCTTCTCCCCAAACTCAGCAACTAGCATTTCATAGCTCATGATTGTGGAGGGAGTGGGATTCATGATGAATCCAACCACTAATTACCTACCCTTTGATAACCTTCATGCATTCCTATAATCCGTTAGTTTGATATGGGATACAATTGCTTTGTCTGTATAATGGGAGTTCTATAAATATAGCCTCATCTCCTTCACATTTCTTTTGCTGAGAATTTCTGGCAAGGAAAGTAGAGAGTGAGTGTCCATATATATATATATCAGTTAAAGAGGGAGTGAGGCAGCAATAAGCTCTAGCAGAAGGTATAATACAATTTCCATATTCTTCACTTTCATTTTCTGTCAAAAGAACTCCATTGTTGTTCTCTGAGTTTTGTTGAAATTCTTGATTATGCCAAATTGGATCATGATTGGTTTGTAGAACCCTTATATTATTGTTATATGAACATACGCACATGATAGAACCACTGAATAGTCTTTCATTTCCATTGTTCCTCTTTAATTTCTGTAAATACATGAAATTCGTGAAATTAGTTAGAGTTCGTAAAATTGGGAATTGATAATTTCTATTGACTGTTATATAAGCATATATGTATGTGTTAGTAAGTTAAACAAGTCTAATAGCATTTGGGTATGTTGAAATCGATGAAATGGGAGGTTTTTGGTCGGATTTCGCTGCAGTCTGAACTGCAGAAAACTGCCTCGACGCCGCAGCGCCGCAGCCCGCGCCGCAGCGCCACACGCGCCGCAGCCCGCGCCGCAGCGCCGCACGCAGCGCCACTCGCGCCGCAGCGCCAGTAGTGAGCTGCTGAGCCGCGCCGCAGCGCCAGCCTCTGTGTTCAGTTTTTCTGCATTCTGCAACAAAACTGTTATGAACTAATTGTTTGATTTTTGTTTAAACAAGCATGGAAGCATGATTAATACATATATATAAACCTAATGAGGCAATGTGAGCATGTTTTAGTATATTAGCATGCATGGTTAACCAAACGACATATAGTTTGAAAACGAACTTAAAGTTTCATGAACGACGTTAACATATATGAAGCATGTTAATATTCTGACTTTCGAGACATGTTAGTATGACCTAGAAACACATGAAATGCATACTAACTTATGTATATAGGTTCCGTGATATAATATGGACATGTGAACCCAACTAGTGCACCTTTCTAACAAAAATACAAGTTTTGAAGGTTGATATTGACATGTAAAAACCATGTATACATTCTGACTTTTCGAGCATGTATATATACCATGATTAGTTGCCATGATTAAAGTTTAGCATGAACAAAGCATGTTTTCAAGATAATAACAATGCCAGCTACATATATGCAATACGAGTACTCATGAGCATGACTAATACAAGTTATATGAATATCTTATGTGTTTAAAAGCGACCATGTTAGACCATATGAGTTCGTGTCCTTGAATGGCTTTAAGTATTAACTTAAGAACCTATACCATGTACGATTGGATTTGGAAAAGTTATACGAGCATGTAAAGTATCCTTTAAATATGAATACATGCTACGTGATATTATATGATGTTACTTGAACCCGATTTTGACGGTTAACTTAAGGAGATGCCGTAACTTGCTAAAATGAAATATATTTAGTATTGATTGTGGTCTTATGAGATATTAATAATATGCAAGCATGTTTGCTAATTGTTGAGATCTTATATAATATGAGAATGCGTTTAAACTCTAAAGAAGGAACGTTAAGGATAGAAATTATATCCTATATAACTGTGTAGCTAGGTAAAACTTAGCTTATGTGTTGATCGTATATTCAAAGAGAAATGTGAAGTTAAATTATATGACTAATGAATATCATATATATACGTAACTGTATTACGATAGGAATTCGAAAGTGTTGATTTCTTTTCGTGGATAAACTACGCTAAAGGCAAGTTCTCTTACTTACACTCTTTTAAAGTGCAAGTATCCTAACCGACGCATTTACTTTATGCAAGGAAATCTATGATTGTGAAAGTTTCCTAACTTATACTTTTTACTATGCAAGTATCCTAAAACCTTGCACTACTTTATTTAACGGATATCGTAAGCGAGTATCTAAACCTTATCTCTTTGGATACGAATATTCTATCTTTGTATATTGCGAACTAGTTTCCTACTTAATCGTTTGAATTGAATTAGCATACTTGAACTCTTATTTCATTAAAGCTATTATTCATGTTGAACTTAGTGTTGTTCTTGAATATTGTGAAAGTGTCTATGCCATTTGATTCGGCTAGACTTACATTATTGAAAAGCGACCCAAAACCAATTGATTGGTGCGGGATCTTATATATGACTGAGAAGAACAAACTATAACTGTCGGAGAACCGACGCGCGCACTTGAGTATGATTGATTGTTATGCATAACGAGGGTACTTTAGGCTGATCACCTGTTGTATCTGTTTTTGTTGGATTTTCAGTTTATTACTGTCAAATCCTATGGAAGTTCATAGTCCTTAGTGACGGCTCAGTATTCAGTTATCTTGAAATCTTGAATTGATTTATTATTGAATCATATTGATATTATTCTGTCCTTAGTGACTGTTATTGAGAACTGTTGATATTCTTGCTATCCTTGAACTATCAAACTTTCCTATACCCTTTCGAGAATTGAGAATTATATCATTTACCCTTGTTGTATATTACTTGCTGAGCAATTTGTGCTCATTCTTGCTTTTTCCTAAAACATTTCAGTTAAGGCAGAGCATGGCGAACCTTCGGGCATTGATAAGGGCAAGGGCAAGGCTACCAACTAGCTTGTCTCTTTTATGTTTTAATATTTTAATGTTGTATTAAGATAATGTAGTAAGACTGGATTTGATTATGTTTAAGCTTAAGTTAGATTATGTAATAAGTCATTTATTGATATTATTATGTTATCTATTAAGTACTGTAGGTTGCGAGACTTGGGGGAATAATTATAATAAATCATTGTAAATTATTCTAGAATAGAATTTCCGCTGTGATGTGCAATATTTAGTTATTATTATTGTGATATATTACCATGAGCACGTGATGAACCGAATTCGAGAGACCAAGTGGCGGTTTTAGAATTTGGGGGCGTCACAGGTTGGTATCAGAGCTGTAGTTATAAACCTTAGGAACGAGTGTCCTTAGACTATAACTTAGGCGAACTTAGAAGTTAGGAAGGAGATAAAACTCATGTAGAGTTTTCCTTGAGAGACTTAGTCTGTTATGAAATGTAACTTCATTCTATACAATGAACTTATATTTTGTTTAACATTCTAATGGAGATGCTATTTCTTGTCTTGTGTTTGTGAGTGTAGGATGGCAGACACAGGGGTACCTAGTAGAGGTGCAGAGGAGGAGCCCAGGGATATACACGTAGTATACGAGGCACCTCTAGAGGCTACACCAGTGCAGGCAGTTGCACCATCCGAGTTTGATGACGAGGATGAGATCGAGATTGAGATAGAGACTGATCCAGAGGAGGAGCCGATGGAGGATGAGCCAGTAGAGGACTCTGATGAGGCTACTATAGAGGAACAGATGTTAGGCGAGTACGAGGAGCGTATCCTAGAGTTAGACTGTAGAGTTCAAGAGCTGGAGGCAGAGGCCCACGAGAGAGAGTCTGAGTTCCAGAAGCTGAGGGATGAGGACCACCAGAGGAAGCTGGCTATGCAAGAGTTAGAGGTGGAGATTGCCTACCGTAGGGAGGCAGGGATCCAGATGGGGACTCTATTTCACAGGTCAGTGGCTAGGAATGTAGATTTGGCAGAGAAGCTAGAAGAGGTTGAGCAGAGGGAGCTGAGTGAGAAGACTGAGAAAGAGGCACTCCGTACTCAGCTAGAGTTGGAGGTGATGGATAGGTTACACTTCGAGGAGAAGTGGGAAGCGTCCAATGAGAGAGCCGACGACCTTGAGGACGAGGTCAGGTGCAAGAAGAGAAAGATGAACAAGATGGGGTATGTGTTCCGTTCAGCTTTTGAAAGGGTGATTGATGGTGTGTACCACTACCCGGCAGAACAGGGACAGACTCTACATACCTTGAGCCGAGAGCTGGTTGCGTATATAGCACAGTTGGAGTACAAGAGCGCAGTGGAGCGCGGGATGATGGGATGAGATTTCCTTAGTCAGTCTAGTGGTAGTACTAGTTGTGTCTTTATGTATTGTATATACTATGTTGTAATCCCGATCTTTTGTGTAAGATGTGGGATGATGATGTAAACCCCGAGTTAGCTTTTGTTAGAGGGGTAGTATGGTAGTAGGTTGGTATATCCCCGTCTTTTGTGATATTAGGGGATATATGTGATAACATTTATAGCAGTATGCTAGGAAAATCATGTAATGAAAATGAAATGGCATATGAATATAAATGGAGTTGATTTTAGAAACGTGTTATAAATTTATTCTTTTAGTATTAAAAGAAATACTTAAGTGATATACTTGAATAATAATAAAATGAAAAATTGTGATGCAGATAATGCCGCCCAGACGTAGATTGACAGCACCCGAAGAATCTGTTAACAATGAGAGAGAACAAGTAGACCCGATCCAGAAACTGGTAGACTTGTTAGGAGAAGCCTTAAGGGGAAGGAACAATGAACCCGTTCGCCGAACCCTCAAACTGTGCCAGTAACAACCTTTAAAGACTTTAAGAGTGTAGGACCCCCGGAGTTCGAGGGAACTACCGACCCAATCGTCGCACAAACGTGGATCAAAGAGATCGAAAAAGCTTTCATTATAGCTAGCGTAGGCGAAGATCAGAAGACGGTGTTTGCCACGTACATGATGAGGGGAGAAGCGAACTACTGGTGGGAGGCTAATCAACAAAGAGCTGGAGAAGGGATAATAGCTTGGGATAAGTTTAAGACACTGTTCTTCGAGAATTACTTTCCGAAGAGTATGAAGAATAGGATGGAGGTGAAATTCCTAGAGTTAAAACAAGGTGAGATGACGGTGGCGCAGTACGCGGCTAGGTTTAACGAAGCTAGCGCGATTTGCGGAGCACCAAGTTGGTGATGAAGAGAGGAAGGCTAGACGCTTTGAACAAGGGTTGAAGCCAGTGGCTGTTCAATAAGGTATCAGTTCTTCAAATTGATTCCTTTGCAACATTACTGGAGAAGGCAATCATTGCGGAAGGCTGGCAGTGAGGCCTTAAGTCTGTATAACAAAGAAAAGAAAGGAAAGAATACTGGAGGAGAGAATCGTACGGGAGGAAGCAGTAGCGGAGGAAGCAACTTGGGAAAGAGAAAGTGGGAGAACAACAACAACAACAAAAACAACAATAATAATCAATCAGGGAATTTTCGTGGAGGTTTCAAGAAGAGGGCTGAAGGATGCCCGAAGTGTGGGAAGAATCACCAGGGCGAGTGCTGGAAGGGACGTGGCACTTGCTACAACTGCGGACAGGAAGGGCACATCTCGCCCAACTGTTTGAAACCGAAAAAGATACAAGGATGCTTTGCGTGTGGCTCGACGGAGCACCGAATTAAGGACTGCCCAAAGAAGGGAAGTGGGGGGGGTAGTAATCAGCAAGGAGGCAACAAGCTGATGATCGGTGGACCGGCACAATCCAACCGCCCAACCGCCAGAACCTTTAACATGACCGTCCAAGACGCAGTGGCTGCGAAGGACGTGGTGTCAGGTATAATCCCAATCAATGATATAAATGCTTATGTATTATTTGATTCGGGTGCCACCTGTTCTTTTGTATCTGAAGAATTTGCTAGTAGACTTAGTACACCCCGTGAACGATTAGAAAATCCTTTGGTCATAGAAGTTGCTAATAAGGAAGTGATCCCTGTAGAATACGTTTATCGAAATTGTCACGCAAATATTAGTAAACATGAACTGAGCGTAGACTTGATTCCTATTAGATTGGGAGAATTTGACGTAATACTGGGAATGGATTGGTTGTATAACCATGCTGCGATAATTGACTGTCAGAACAAATGTGTGAACCTTCAGACTCCGAGTAAGTCTAAGGTAGTGTTTTATGGTAGCTCATCGCTTAAGCAATCGTGTTGCGTTACGATGATGCAGGCCAAGAAATTGTTAAGGAAAGGATGTGGAGGATATTTAGCTTACATCGTTGATACTCGGAAGAAGGGAGTAGAAATTAAGGATATATACGTAGTTAATGAATTCCAAGATGTGTTTCCGGACGATCTGCCTGGTCTTCCGCCAGACAGAGAAATCGAATTCGTAATAGACTTAGCACCGGGAACGGCACCGATTTCGAAAGCTCCATATCGTATGGCGCCAGTAGAAATGAAGGAATTAATGATGCAATTGCAAGAATTATTGGATAAGGGTTACATTCGACCGAGTGTTTCTCCTTGGGGAGCACCAGTACTATTCGTTAAGAAGAAGGACGGATCAATGAGGCTCTGTATCGATTATCGAGAATTGAATAGAGTAACGATAAAGAACCGGTATCCGTTACCGAGGATAGACGACTTGTTTGATCAACTGAAGGGAGCAAAGTGTTTCTCAAAGATCGACCTACGAACAGGATATCATCAACTGAAGGTACGGGATGAGGACATACCAAAGACTGCGTTTCGAACCCGTTATGGACACTACGAGTTTTTGGTAATGTCATTCGGATTGACTAATGCTCCGGCAGCATTTATGGACTTGATGAACCGAGTTTTCAAGCCATACTTGGATAAATTTGTAGTGGTTTTTATCGACGACATTTTGATCTACTCAAAGACAGAGGAAGAACACGCCGAACATCTGAAGATTGTTTTGGAGGCACTAAGGAAGGAGAAGATGTATGCAAAATTTTCTAAGTGCGAATTTTGGATGGAGAAGGTTCAATTCTTAGGCCACGTGGTGGATAAGAATGGAATCTCTGTAGACCCTGCGAAGGTTGAAGCAGTAAGTAATTGGGAACAACCGAGAACACCGACGGAGGTGAGAAGCTTTCTAGGGTTAGCTGGGTACTATCGAAGATTCATCCAAGATTTTTCTAAGATAGCAACCCCGCTGACCAATTTGACTAGAAAGACAGGTGAAATTTGTATGGACCGACAAATGCGAAGAAAGTCTTCAAGAACTGAAAAGGAGATTGAGCGAAGCACCTGTATTATCATTACCAGATGATGCGGGAAATTTTGTGGTGTATAGTGATGCATCGCACAAGGGGCTTGGCTGTGTGCTCATGCAACATGGCAAGGTCATTGCATATGCATCACGACAATTAAAGGATTACGAAAAACGATACCCTACTCACGACTTAGAGTTAGCGGCAGTAGTTTTTGCGTTAAAGATATGGAGGCATTATCTATACGGAGAAAAATGTGAGATATACACGGACCACAAAAGTCTGAAATATATCTTCACACAGAAGGAGTTAAACATGCGGCAGAGAAGGTGGTTAGAATTAATCAAAGACTATGACTGCGATATTCTTTATCACCCGGGAAAGGCAAATGTGGTTGCCGACGCTCTGAGCAGGAAAGGAAGGGAGAAGTTGTTTAATTTGACGACTCAGGAAGAGTTGATAAGAGAGATGGAGAAATTGGAGATAGAAGTAAAAGGACCAGAAAAGTCTGGTGAGAAGTTAATTGTAATGGAAGCTTGTCCGACGTTGTTGAATAGAGTAAAGGAAGCTCAGGAAAAGGATGAAGAGTGTGAGAAAATCCGAAAGAGGATCACAGGAAGTGAGGGAGAAAAATTTCGAATGGATAAAGACGGTATTTTGAGATTTGAAGGGAGAGTGTGGGTACCAGCGGTAACTGAGTTGAGGGAAGAGATTTTGCACGAGGCACACAATACGACATATTCCGTTCATCCGGGAGGCACAAAGATGTACCGAGATCTAAGGCAACATTTTTGGTGGCCTAATTTGAAACGGGAAGTCGCAGAGTGCGTCAGTAAATGCTTGACTTGCCAACGCGTTAAAGCAGAACATCAGCGGCCAAGTGGTTTACTACAACCATTAGAAATACCAGAGTGGAAATGGGAGCATATTACCATGGACTTCGTGGTAGGACTTCCAGTTACACAGAAAGGTTATGATGCTATTTGGGTTATCGTGGATCGACTAACGAAGACCGCACACTTTCTACCAATCAAGATCCGCTACAGTTTGAACCAATTAGCAAGCCTATATGTAAAAGAAATTATTTCACGACATGGAGTGCCGGTGTCAATTGTCTCTGATCGAGATCCGCGCTTCACGTCCAATTTTTGGAAGAGTTTGCAAGAAAGAATGGGAACGCAGTTGAGGTTGAGTACAGCTTATCATCCTCAAACAGACGGACAAAGTGAGCGAACAATACAAACGCTAGAAGACATGCTTAGGACTTGCGTGATGGATTTTAAGGGAAATTGGGACGACCACCTACCCTTAGTAGAATTCGCATATAATAATAGCTACCATGCGAGTATTGGCATGCCACCGTACGAAGCTCTTTACGGGAGAAAGTGCAGAACGCCGTTATGTTGGGACGAAGTCGGAGAACGACGAATACTCGGACCAGAGTTAGTTCAACAAACCGCAGACGTGGTGACAGTGATAAGAGCCAGACTTGTAGCAGCTCAAGATCGCCAGAAGAAATACGCAGATTTGCATCGGCAGGACCGAGACTTCAAAGTCGGCAGTTTCGTATTCTTAAAGGTATCTCCATGGAAGGGAAAAATTCGTTTCGGCAAGAAAGGAAAATTGAGTCCAAGATTCATAGGACCGTTCGAGATACTGAAGCGAGTGGGCGAAGTGGCATACAAAGTTGCGTTGCCACCCGAACTGGAGCACATCCACAACGTGTTTCACATTTCCGTGTTGCGACCGTATAAGGCCGACTACAAGCACGTGATTTCTTACGAAGCCCATTCAAGTGGAGAAGAACTTGGCGTATGAAGAAATTCCTGTCCAAATATTAGATAGGAAAGAACAAACTTTGAGAAATA
The DNA here is from genome assembly GCA_020205555.1 of Panax stipuleanatus. Lineage (NCBI taxonomy): Eukaryota > Viridiplantae > Streptophyta > Magnoliopsida > Apiales > Araliaceae > Panax > Panax stipuleanatus. The sequence continues at coordinate 94,459,069 of CM035117.1, forward strand.
AAGTTATTTCATCTGTAAAAGTACTTTGGCGTAACCACGATGTCGAGGAGGCAACGTGGGAGTTAGAAGATAGGATGATGAGGGACTATCCCCATATATTTGTGTAACCTTGTAGCAATTCCGGGACGGAATTTTTATAAGGGGGGGAGGATGTAATACCCGAGAATTTCCATATATTATTAAATAAATATATTAATGGAAATGAGAATTTATTTGAATATAAATGATTTTGTGTTATGAGATGAATTAATTCAATTATATATAATTGAATAATCATAATAATTGAGAAATTGGTGGAGTTTGTGATAAACTCGTTGATTGCCTTGTGTGGCACAGTGGCGTAATATAAGAATGATTATATTAATTTAAGCGAACAATTAATCTATATTAATTGTTAATCGAAGAATATTAATTAACTGTTATAAAATACTAATGAGGATTGATTAATAATATGTGATTATTATTATTGCAAGAAACATAATAATAATGAGCAACGTGTTTATAAATATAATAAGATTTATATCAAAGTGATAATTAATCATATAAGGGTTAATTAAATTGTTATGGAGGTTAACAATTATATTGATATGTACAAATGTGCAATACTTGAATATATAAAGTATATGGAATACAACTATATTATATAGTGTAGAGAGACACTTAAGTGTGACCATGCATGTATATACATAAACTATGTTATATAATGCAATGCGAATATATTACACATAGAAACTGTATATTACATGAAGTATAATGTGATTATGTTATATTAAAACTATATATTAGGAATACATGATAATGCCTATGTGACAAGGTGAGTGTGTTTACAGTAAATAATGTATCATGGATATATTATAAATAATTGTTGATTAATACAATTTAATAATATATGATATAATGTAATGTGGTAGTATCCGATTGTATTATATCAGTAAGATAAACGTACATGGATTATATGTGTGTAAATTACACTTATTACATTATGTGAAGTACATTGTGATTTAAATTATAACCTAAGAGTACATATATATATAACATATGTATATGGTGTGTATATACAAGTGTAGTATTTGCAAATGCTGAGGAGTTAAATCAATTGTCTCATTTTAAGTGTTCCATTTGCTCTTCACGTGCTTGACATACAGCTAAGGCCTATTCCTTCTTCTTCTCCCCAAACTCAGCAACTAGCATTTCATAGCTCATGATTGTGGAGGGAGTGGGATTCATGATGAATCCAACCACTAATTACCTACCCTTTGATAACCTTCATGCATTCCTATAATCCGTTAGTTTGATATGGGATACAATTGCTTTGTCTGTATAATGGGAGTTCTATAAATATAGCCTCATCTCCTTCACATTTCTTTTGCTGAGAATTTCTGGCAAGGAAAGTAGAGAGTGAGTGTCCATATATATATATATCAGTTAAAGAGGGAGTGAGGCAGCAATAAGCTCTAGCAGAAGGTATAATACAATTTCCATATTCTTCACTTTCATTTTTCTGTCAAAAGAACTCCATTGTTGTTCTCTGAGTTTTGTTGAAATTCTTGATATGCCAAATTGGATCATGATTGGTTTGTAGAACCCTTATATTATTGTTATATGAACATACGCACATGATAGAACCACTGAATAGTCTTTCATTTCCATTGTTCCTCTTTAATTTCTGTAAATACATGAAATTCGTGAAATTAGTTAGAGTTCGTAAAATTGGGAATTGATAATTTCTATTGACTGTTATATAAGCATCTATGTATGTGTTAGTAAGTTAAACAAGTCTAATAGCATTTGGGATGTTGAAACGATGAAATGGGAGGTTTTTGGTCGGATTTCGCTTGCAGTCTGAACTGCAGAAACTGCCTCGACGCCGCAGCGCCGCAGCCCCGCGCCGCAGCGCCACACGCGCCGCAGCCCGCGCCGCAGCGCCGCACGCAGCGCCCACTCGCGCCGCAGCGCCAAGTAGTGAGCTGCTGAGCCGCGCCGCAGCGCCAGCCTCTGTGTTCAGTTTTTCTGCATCTGCAACAAAACTGTTATGAACTAATTGTTTGATTTTTGTTTAAACAAGCATGGAAGCATGATTAATACATATATATAAACCTAATGAGCAATGTGAGCATGTTTTAGTATATTAGCATGCATGGTTACCAAACGACATATAGTTTGAAACGAAACTTAAAGTTTCATGAACGACGTTAACATATATGAAGCATGTTAATATTCTGACTTTCGAGACATGTAGTAATTGACCTAGAAACACATGAAATGCATACTAACTTATGTATATAGGTTCCGTGATATAATATGGACATGTGAACCCAACTAGTGCACCTTTCTAACAAAAATACAAGTTTTGAAGTTGATATTGACATGTAAAAACCATGTATACATTCTGACTTTTCGAGCATGTTTATAGGGCCTTGAGATACATGAAAAGCATGTTGACTTGTGTATATGGGTTTCATAAGGAAGCATGAACATGATAGACCTTATTATGACTATACTAACAAAGTATAAGCTTTGAACGTGACGTTGGTATGTTATGACGAGAATTAGAATTTGACATTTATGACACATGTGATAGTACTCTTAGACTCATTCATGTGTCATGCATGTATATATACCCTGATTAGTTGCCATGATTAAAGTTTAGCATGAACAAAGCATGTTTTCAAGATAATAACAATGCTAGCTACATATATGCAATACGAGTACTCATGAGCATGACTAATACGTTATAGAATATCTTATGTGTTTAAAAGCGACCATGTTAGACCATATGAGTTCGTGTCCTTGAATGGCTTTAAGTATTAACTTAAGAACCTATACCATGTACGATTGGATTTGGAAAAGTTATACGAGCATGTAAAGTATCCTTTAAATGATACATGCTACGTGATATATATGATGTTACTTGAACCCGATTTTGACGGTTAACTTAAGGAGCCGTAACTTGCTAAAATGAAATATATTTAGTATTGATTGTGGTCTTATGAGATATTAATATATGCAAGCATGTTTGCTAATTGTTGAGATCTTAATAATATGAGAATGCGTTTAAACTCTAAAGAAGGAACGTTAAGGATAGAAATTATATCCTATATAACTGTGTAGCTAGGTAAAACTTAGCTTATGTGTTGATCGTATATTCAAAGAGAAAATGTGAAGTTAAATTATATGACTAATGAATATCATATATATACGTAACTGTATTACGATAGGAATTCGAAAGTGTTGATTTCTTTTCGTGGATAAACTACGCTAAAGGCAAGTTCTCTTACTTACACTCTTTTAAAGTGCAAGTATCCTAACCGACGCATTTACTTTATGCAAGGAAATCTATGATTGTGAAAGTTTCCTAACTTATCTTTTACTATGCAAGTATCCTAAAACCTTGCACTACTTTATTTAACGGATATCGTAAGCGAGTATCTAAACCTTATCTCTTTGGATACGAATATTCTATCTTTGTATATTGCGAACTAGTTTCCTACTTAATCGTTTGAATTGAATTAGCATACTTGAACTCTTATTTCATAAAGCTATTATTCATGTTGAACTTAGTGTTGTTCTTGAATATTGTGAAAGTGTCTATGCCATTTGATTCGGCTAGACTTACATTATTGAAAAGCGACCCAAACCAATTGATTGGTGCGGGATCTTATATATGACTGAGAAGAACAAACTATAACGTCGGAGAACCGCCGCGCACTTGAGTATGATTGATTGTTATGCATAACGAGGGTACTTTAGGCTGATCACCTGTTGTATCTGTTTTTGTTGGATTTTCAGTTTATTACTGTCAATCCTATGGAAGTTCATAGTCCTTAGTGACGGCTCAGTATTCAGTTATCTTGAAATCTTGAATTGATTTATTATTGAATCATATTGATATTATTCTGTCCTTAGTGACTGTTATTGAGAACTGTTGATATTCTTGCTATCCTTGAACTATCAAACTTTCCTATACCCTTTCGAGAATTGAGAATTATATCATTTACCCTTGTTGTATATTACTTGCTGAGCAATTTGTGCTCATTCTTGCTTTTTCCTAAAACATTTCAGTTAAGGCAGAGCATGGCGAACCTTCGGGCATTGATAAGGGCAAGGGCAAGGCTACCAACTAGCTTGTCTCTTTTATGTTTTAATATTTAATGTTGTATTAAGATAATGTAGTAAGACTGGATTTGATTATGTTTAAGCTTAAGTTAGATTATGTAATAAGTCATTTATTGATATTATTATGTTATCTATTAAGTACTGTAGGTTGCGAGACTTGGGGGAATAATTATAATAAATCATTGTAAATTATTCTAGAATAGAATTTCCGCTGTGATTGTGCAATATTTAGTTATTATTATTGTGATATATTACCATGAGCACGTGATGAACCGAATTCGAGAGACCAAGTGGCGGTTTTAGAATTTGGGGGCGTCACAACATCTAGGTATTACAATCTATGTAAACTCGAGACGTTCGTCTGATGCGAATACATTCACGAATATCTTTACATACTCCGCGTTCACATTGTTTGTCTTTTAAACTTCCATTCAACCTTTACTTAAGGTTTTAATCACTTTTTATTAGAGATCCATTACATGAATATTACGTTTCATCATCATCTCATAATGTCTAAGCCATACTGTTCATGGTATACTAAGATCGATCGTCCATCATAATTACTTTACATTTACAGCGTCTATACACTTTACATCTAACTCTCATTATGGCCTTATAACATTGAAATGTTATAAATCATCTTCATTCAATGACCAAGGAATTACAATCATAGCAATCCCACACGTTCGTTTTAACGCAAATACGGGCTCCGAATATCAGTTACGTATTTTGCGTTCGTCGTTTTATAACCTTTATTCGACGTTTATCATCAAACTCAAGGTTTACTCATCATTCAGATGTTTCTTTTCATGAACATTGCATTCATGCTTGCCCCTTAATTACCATCCAAAAAGATGGAAAATAAAAATCTCCAATCAAAATATTATCAGGTTAAGGGTGCTGCGACGCCACTCTCCCTTATAAATTCGGCACTGCAGCGCCTCTTGGCAGTATTTGAGCCCGTAACCCAGCGCTGCGAAGCCCCATTCCTTTTTGGGCGACGCTGCGTCGCCAGTCTTAAAACTCAAATTTTTTTTCTAAGTCTTGAACATGTTTGAGACGCCTACTTTAAAATCTCATAACGTTTTCGTTCTAACTCATAATTAATCCGTTCTTAAGACGTTAGAAAGCTTGCAACACCATCTACAAATTTTCTTGGTATAATTCTGTTGACAAGTCTCTAACAAGCCTTAATCTTGGCTCGAAAGTCCTTCCTCGCTTAGTTTTTAACTTAGCGTTAAATTTTCGTTCGTCCGTAATTCGTTCATCCGGACCCTGAATTCGTTCGTTCTTGAGTCCACAACTCACGTTTTCTACATTCTTTAACATTATTATGAAACCCTAACTATTCGAGTTCCTTAACTTACTTTCTATATTCATTCGTCTTTTACAAAATTTAGCCATAACTTTATTATTGACTAATTTTAATCCGTTCATCATGAACGTTTCTATCATTCCTAACCAAGCATATATCACAAACGTATATATAATGGTTTTAAAATTATCCATCAACAACAAGCTCTAATTAGATGGTTTTAAATTTGTCCATCAACAACGTTCTTACGACTTTCTCGTGTTCTTCGTTCGTTCTTGTGTTCTTCGTTCGTTCTTTGTTTTTAATCCATATTATGATTACGATTTCACTTTTTCATGCATATTAACGTTATTAGTTCGTTAATTCATTCTTATATCATTGTAGAGTCCATATAACTCATCTGAATCGTCCATTAACATCAAATAATTCATACTTCCTATGAAAGCTTTTAAAGAAATTTATAAACTAAACTTTAAATTCTTATTTCTTCATTTCCTTATGATTAAACCATATGGAAGTCGTTTATTAACATCTTTTACTTCCATTTTCATTAAGCTATGTTTTGACATAGAAGACTTAAAGAAAATTTGATCAAAGGTAAGTTTTAATACATTTCTTCTTGGTTTTTCTTTCATTTTATTCTTTCTCGTTGCAAAGCTGGCGATTTGCTAGCTTTTATACTTTCGAGACTTGTTAATTCAAGTCCCTCACGTCCTCTCTTCGTTTGTCTAGAGTTTCCTCTCTCGATTTTTCAAAAAATGAAGAGATTAAGGTTGTTTAGATAGATTTTTAAGGCTAGGGCATTTTGGTTATTTGGCGGCTTTTTACCATTTTACCCCCCACCTCCTTACTATTCATGCCTCCTTACTATTTGTGACGCCCCCCAAATCCAGGTACTTTCAACCCATGGATATGGTGCTACACGTGCTTCTAACTACACATTCATTCAACCACAACTGCATCAAAATGAATATCTTTACTACGTTCTTATTACAATAATATAAATTCTTCCCAGGTTCTGATAGCCATTACATCATTCGTTGTTATAGTATAAGTTCATACAAAATCATACTATTCTATTACAGGATAATTATTTATCCATTTTGGCTTTGCTCTTATCTTTACCAAATCCTTCGGTCCATTCGCTCTTAGCTGCAATCATATAATTCAAGCAAGAAGTGAGAATAACTAGCTCAGCAAGTCTAACAATATACAACACAGCCACAAATCAAGAATCATATGATTTATCTTCTAAAACTGAACAATAGTTATGAAGTACTATGAACAATCGAAATAACACTTTCCATTCTTGTAAAATAATTCCAAAGTACATATAGTAACTTAAGAATTCTGAGTTGGTCAAAAACCATGAACATTCCCTTTAGTTTTCATTCATGAAAAGGACATCCCGGCACTAAGACCGTACATCCGATATAGCTTACGAGCAGCTCTAGGTGATCAACCTATAGTACTTTATGTTGATCAGCACTACTCCGTTAAATGTGTTTACGTTTAAGTTTTGGCAACCTCACGTGCCCGTCGATAAACGACGTAAAATACCTTTGTTTATTCATACTCAGGCTTACCTTTGAATCCGTACCAAAGCAATTGGCATAGGATAGCATTAACAATAATACTTTGAAAGACTTCTAAATAAATCAATCAAATCTTTAAGATTCTTTTGACAAACGAGAATTTTGTAATTTAATTTTAATATTTATTGAAATAAATAAATATTTTGATGAATTATTTATTGAGTTATCGAGGTTTTAATTATTGAGTTAAATAATTAATTAATGGAATTGTAGTAGATTAATTTAATTATATGTGTTACATTGATTAAATTAATGTGGAGAATTTTTATAGTTCAAAGTGTGAATTTAATTGAGTTTATTTGATTAAATAAATTATTTAATAAGGATAATGTTATTCTAATTAATTTAATAATTAATTAGAGATTTAATAATTTGACATAACTAATAAATGAGGATTTAATAAGTGATGATGTGATTTAATGTGTAATATTATCTTTTACTTAATTGAATTTAAATAGATTATTTGATTAATTAAAGCATGACAATTAAACTATATAATAACACTTTAATTAAATAATGGGAAAGGAAGGAAAAGAGGACAAACCAAACAAGCCCTTAAGGCAGTGGCTGTCAGTTAATTTGAATTAACTGCTCCCCACTACCCCTGACAGTTATATATATATTATATATATATATATATATATAAAATACGTATATGTATTATACCTTATATAATATAATCAGTTAAGTACGTATATTCATATATCATATATCAGAGATACACTTCAAAGAGAAAGAGAGAATTTGAGAGAGAATTGAGAATTTAAGAAGAAGAGTTGTAAATTCTAAAGCTCATATCATCATCAAACAGAGTTAGCAAGGGTATGATTCTTCAACCCAAGCCTTTAATTACACGTTCTTATGTTTTCTCCATGAAAATCAATTTTGAGTTCTCTGTGACTAAAGTTATCAATGATTATTGATATATGTGTGTATGTATGTTAATATATGATCATAACATATTTTCTATCATCTATGTATGTTTTAAAACAATCAATTTCATGTAATTATGCCTTAATTGAATTTTCATATGTTATAGAGTATGAAAAACATGTATATGACCCTTATATACAAATTGTATGCTTTAAATTATTTATTTAACTTAAAATTGATAGTTGAGTATGATTATACGTGTTTAAATAAACAAAATAAAATTAAAACGGACAGATTCAGAGTTATAACGAATCTGTAACGTTGAATTTCATGAATTGTCTCGAAACTTTGCAAAATACCAAAAATAGTGAATTTAAGTGT